>OW026521.1:88556924-89975674 GCA_932274085.1 Protocalliphora azurea | reverse complement strand
CAATAAGTGAGTCTGCAGTCAAGTTTGATGCCCAAATATTTTACCACTCTTTTCGTGACCAAGGGAGTATCATCAATATGCATGTTAATTTCAAGTGGCATGTGTCCTCGTGTCATCATTATGATCTCGGTCTTATTTTTAGCAAGCTCCAGCCCATGGTTCTCTAGCCATATTTGAGTCCTTATCATGACTTGGTTCAGCTTTCTTCTGGCGTCATCTGTATCTCGTGCTGAGATTACCGCCGCTATATCATCTGCATATCCTACCAGGTGTGTGTCTTGTGGCATCTCTATCGAGAGTATCTCGTCGTAACTCAGGTTCCAAAGATCGGGTCCCAATATTGATCCCTGAGCTGGGAGCGGCTACCCAATGCTCAAGATTGAAAATCGTCGCGTATGCACCTAGATACCATATCTCACAGCCTACAAACTTCGCTAGGCTTACTCAGTAAATGGAGTACAAATAGTAGCCTTAACGTGAATCCAAAAAAAACGCAACTGGTTCTCTTTGCAAGGGCATACAAAATTTCCCACTCCCTCTCCTAAATGGGGTTGAATTAAAGGCGTCAGACAATGCGAAATACCTCTGTATTATATGGGACTCGAAGCCATTCTGGCTCCAGAACAACCAAACTAGAGCGTCAAAGGTAAACATTGCCCTTTATTTGTGTAGAAAAGCTATAGGGAAATCCTGTGGATTAAATCTTCGACATGGTGATTAAGCCAACACTTATGTATTGGGCGATAGTATGGTGGAAGGCGATGGAAAAATAAATCTTTTGCTGAATCTTCGACAAGATTCTGTGTAGTTCAGCGCTACTAATAACCGGTACGCTTCGTACAATACCACCCAAGGCATTATTCGTTCTAATGAACTGGAAGCCAGTGAATCTAATAGCCAAATATATCTCCATCATGTCGGCGACTAGGCTCAATACCATAGATGCATGGAATAATAGAAATTATGGTTATACAACCATTTTAGGAAAATCAAATGATATCCCCGATTTCACCTGATCTCATTCTAAAAGATGGAACGGTTGAGATTTATACAGATGAATCTAAATCTGCTGAAGGGGTTGGAGTGGTCTCTACATTCCCGCATACAAGGAGAACGTTTCCTTAAAATTACCGGATCACTGCAGTGCTTTTCAAGCGGAGATCTCTGCCACAAAAAAAGCGACAAACAGGCTAATATACTATAGGGTATTCAGAGTGGATATTCAAATTTTTATTGAAAGTCAACCTGCGATTAAATCTCTTTCGGGTGGCTCTACGAAATCCAATGCTGCATATCTTTAAATGAGATGTCGAGAAATTCAAACCTAGAGTTGATCTGGGTAAGGGGTCACTCAAATACCTCGGGCAATCTTATTGCGCATGAACTAGTCAGAAATGGTTCCCTTTTTCAAAATGAAGAAATGGACCAACTAGTTGATGTACCGCTGTCATCTTTCAGATCTATGATACGTAGTACTTATCGAGGATAACTCAACAAAGATGGACACGTGAATCCATATGATAGACAAATATATCCCCCTAGAATTAGATATTGGTATGTTATAAACTAATCCCAAAAATTTTTTGGTTCAATTATTTCCTTCACGTGAGCTGGGCCACTTTTACAATACCTCCAAAAATGTAGTTTCAATAAACTGTGTACACAATTTTTAACTTTTTGTCAAAAAATTTCAATATGTATTAGACACATGACTTATAACTTATATTCAATTAGTAAAAAAAAGTATTTTTATTTAGTTTTTGTTCTTGTGCAATTAAGATTTAGTAAAATTTTTTGCGAATCTTTTTAAATAGTGTTTTATTAAAGCTTGAATATTTCTGACATTTTCCATCGTAACTTAGATTTTAGAGCATCATTGAAATGGTCTTATTCAGTACTATTAATATATGTATTCATTTAATACTTTAGTAAAAAAAAATAATATTTTGGGATTACCGGTTCTTAATAGGTTAAGTTACTTTTTATGGCAAGTAAATGGTTAAGAAAATAAATTTCACAAGAAGCATAAATTTGTTAAAAAAAAAACTATAAATCCGAGTAAAATAGATACTAAACTTCAAAAAATTTCTTTTATTCGATTATCACCGCGTTTTTAAAATAATTTATTTTGATATTTAAGTACTCGTATAAAAAATACTTTCATACAACTTATTTGTAAAAATTTCTGATTGAACCTTTTAGAATCAACTTAATCAAATTGACCCTTTTGGTTTTAAAGGCTTAATTATCTATTTAATATTCTGAAGTTAATTTTCTCATAACGAAGATTTTTATAATGTTATTGAAAGAAATGTTTTAAAAATGGTCCAGCTCATGTAAATGAACGAAATATATTGAGAATCTTCATTTCTAAATTGGTACATTTGGATTTTTTTTCGTAAGGCACTTTAATGTGACCTCTCTAAATTGATATCAGACAGATCAGATCATTCATATATGCGTCGAGTTGGTTCGATTCGAATTTTGATACGGACATGCAAAACAATTCCACATGTTTCCTGAAATTACTGAAAATTCAAACTCAGTTTTTCTAAATTCAGATGATATCTAATGTTTAAAAGAATGTTTTACTTCTGAACTACAATTGTTCAAATATGAACCTATTACATCCGTTTATGTGGAAAAATAATTTTCTATGTATAAATATTTTTCACGCCAAAAAAACAGTTCACATTTTATAACTTCATATAAAATATGGTTGCTTATACATACTCATATGGAAAGAAAAAAAAAAAATTCATCAACAAAATTTTTCTTTAAGTGCTCATGACTAAACTTTTTAAATTATTACGCTAATTTTTTTGTACAGCATATGTAATAAAAATATAAGGAACAAATTAAATTAAAAACATAAATAGTTTTGGATTTTCAAAAAAAAAAAAAAAAAAAAAATGGATTCAACAGTTGGACAAAAAAAAGTAGTTGTTTCTTATTTTGCCTAAATTTATATATTTTATTTTGAATTCATTTTGTTTTGTGAGCCTCCTTAATGTTTACTTAAATTGGCTTATGTTCTTGTTTATATATGATTCTTATGTGATGTTGTTGCTCCTTTTTACATTAATCTTACTGCAGTGCTTCCTTTCGTTAAGTTGGTACCGTTACACAGTGTGCGATTCAAAATATTAAATGGAAATAATTATGGAATTTCGAAATTTCGGCTGTTCCGATTTCAAAGAAATTTCACGAGCTTAAGTTTTGAGCTTGGACCATACAGGGCATGTGCAAACGGTCCCAAAGTTGGACACCGGGTATAAATTTTGTTAAAAACGATCCTGATACCTTATATCTGAACCGATTTTAAATATTTTTATATAGAAGGATTCTGCTGGTCGAGATATACAGAAAACATTGTCTTATCACTTTTAGTTTAAGAGATATTTTTACTTTTTAGCCTGCCTTGGTGAAGTTTCTTCTCTACAGCGGCTCCAAATTTAACCCGATTCTTTGAAATTTTTTTATTTCATTAACAAGAAATATTAAAATTGTCTCATGAAAGAATTTACGGAATCAAAAGTTATAGGCATTTAAATCTGAACTTTGAAAAAAAGTGTATTTTTTCCCATTTTTTTTTTTTTTTTTTTTTTTTTGTCATAAAAGTGGTCACACTCTCTTTTTCTGTTATATAAAAATATTCCTAAGTAACATATATAATATTTATATTTCTCTGAAAGATAAATTTATAGGAAATTGTGTGAAGGAAAAAAATTTTAAAAACTTTAATCGTCCGAAAACCAGGGTCTCCCAAATTCGATTTATTTTTTTCATGATTTTCCAATTTTTACCTCAATTTCTCAAATCGCAAGGCCGGAATTTAAAAAAATTATAATTTTTAAAAATTAACCAAATTGCTTGAAATTATTAAATTTGAATCCTTTAATTCCACACGCAAAAATGACGATATAAACGTTTTATACACCGATGTTTAGGAAATTCAGATATAATTAAAAATTTTCATAATACGAAAATTTGTTGAAGAGATTTTACAAAATTATGTCAAAAAAGGATTGAGTCGATATTTTGTGCTATTATCCATTTTGAATAATGCAATAAAATTTTTATTAATATATATTTTTTAATGAAATTTTAGAACTATTTCGACTTTTTGATGCTTAATTTGAAACTGAAGTTATTTTTCTAGATTTATCAACAAGAATCCTGCAAATTCTGAAAAAATTTCACCAAAACAGGCTAAAAAGTAAACATTTTTATCTTTGTAGATCTTTACTAGCAAAATCCTCCTATATAAAAAACTTTCAAATCGGTTCAGATATAAGAAATCAGGATCGTTTTTTAAAAATTTTATACCCGAGGTGTCCAATTTTGAGATCCAATGTACCCGCCCACTGTTGTTCTATATGGTCCAAGGTCAAAACTCAAAAACTCGCCTATACTTCTACTATCACTATGTGAAATTTCATTGAAATTGAAATGTCTTATACAAATGCCAAGTTTACCGGTCTACAAGTAAATAATTATATTTGTAAAATCAGTTCGTAAGGATAAGCACTGCGTTAAGTAGTGTAACTATTATTGTTTTTATATTTAATAATTTTATGTGTTTTTAAATTAGAAATAAACGCATCGCACTGTTCGTCCTATATTTTGATCGTATAGTTAATTCCCCCTTATGAACAATCGTCGCAGGCAGCGACTACAATTATTCTGTCGACTTATACATCTGAGATGTATATTTTCTTCAGCATATAATGTCATTGTATTTTTTAAAATATCTCTTTATTGGAATCATGTGATATTGTACTATTCGATGTATAGGACCAACATAGTACCACTAAAAACATCCCCATTATGCTTCTTACAACGTGTTTGACAGTTTCTTAAAATGTGCGTTGAAATTGCTTGCCCATGGGTTGACATGTAAAGACTTACATTATTAACATCTCCTAAATTCGCTCCCAAAAATACGAAGGCGTATTTTTTACAGAAGAGTCAGTTTTAAACCAGAAATAAACTCCGATTTATGGGTTTAGCAATACGGTAGAGTTTAAAACCATAATTTTTTAGACTCAAAATAATTCTCCTCTCCTCGCCTACACAATGCTTGTTGCTTCGATACATCTATTATTTTGGTATAATTAATTAGGATTTAAAATTACAAACCTGTTAAAAAAAAACTAACAATACATATATATAAGTATATTTATTTTTTATTTATTTATTTATTTTTTTATTTTTTGTCCAAACAACATAAGTTCCCACCAAACAATTAAAACCCTAATTTGAAAATATCGGACATTTTTTTCTTTATATCTTCAAATATTTATTTTTTTGTCCATATGTGTATGTATGTACAAATCCGAGGTTCGAAAGAATTAATTAAATCATATCTTAATTCCCTTAAATCTTAATTTTGAATTATGAAATACTATTTGAAAAGTGAATTAAAGAATTAAGCCTTTCGAACCTTTGGTAGAAATAAAAGCCTATATTACTAAGTTTTTATCGAACTCAGCGTCACAAATATATGTTTTAAAAAATAAAATCTAATAGAGTACAAATTTATAAAAAATGCAATTAAATAGCAATTATCTTTTAAAACATAATTTTAACGATTAAAAATACAAAATATTGTTACGTTCTTGCCGTTTTAAAAACCGTTAGTTTATTTCCTTTAAATAAACAGGGGGTTATTTTACTTTCAAATAGTAAGACGTCAGTACAATTTGCTTTTAAATCCAAATACACACGTTATATTACACAAGTGAACTGCAATAACTGTCAAAATATGGCAACTTAACAACTGCGTCTGATTGAAAACTAAGTACATCTGCTTATATGCTAGTGACAATTAGCTTCTACAATCTCCTAGTAACTTTACATAGTGTCTACATTAGACAATTTTTTATCAAAACAAACGTCAAATTCAACGCGAATTTGTGGAAGGTGGCAAAAGTTGCACAAAAACAACAATATGGCGTATTCATTATTATTTTTTATATATGCAGTTTGGCAACTGTAACAACCAAAATAATATTCAGCTGTTTAACTAAGGGTACCTTTTTTATATTCGCACTGATTTTGACATTTGTTTTGATAAAAATTTACCTAATGTAGACACTAGGTTAAGAACAATTAATAGCCTACTTATAATAGATTACAACCCAGGAAACATTTTCTTACTAATTCGGTCAGACTGTATCCAAAGTCGGTCAGAATTTTACAGGTGTGTCTAAAGAAATTCTGATTAGAATGCCAGAACGTCGGATGAAAATATAAAAAAATATTTAAAAAGTCTAATTATAAAGTCTGAACACAATAAAACGATCAGAAATCTAAAAAAAAGCAGAATATGATCAGAATTTCGGATGAAAATCTGAAAAAAGATCAGGTTTGTCGTATGAATGTCGGATAAAAAACCTGACAATAAATTTGAAATTTATACGAAATTTTTTACCTCTAATAAAATTCATACGTATAATTTAATTTGTTTCTTTTTTTCACTTTTTATTAAAAATATATAAAACAAAATTTATTTAAAATAAAAAGAAATAATTAAATACTAAATAATTTCCCAATTCTTGGATATAGTTTCGGGGAACTGTAAAAAAACTTGTCGTTATTTATTGACAAAATTTTATTAGATAAATAAATTTACAGTTCTACGGTTCTACACCTCCTAATTAATATCTCCAGTTGATTTTTAATCTTGGATGCAATGCGAGATTTCCATAGTCTCTGTATTTTCCGAGTTAAAACTTTCAAGAAAATATTCCACCACTTGGCCCTGACCAGTGTGTACATCCTACTACTTCAAGCATGATTGTAAATCAGTATACCTTACGTTGGATTGATGTAATCAATTCATTTTTTTTGTATTATTGTAGTTTTCCTGCAGTTGTTTCGACGAACCTTCATTTTATGTTGTTTCCTTTATTGCTTAATGTTTACTGGTGGAAGCCTGTTGACCATTTAAGATCAAACTTACCACTTGCCCCTGACCTTCTGTGTATCTTCGAAACACCTGAAACGAAAAGAGGTACATAGGCAAATGTAATTCGCTCCCAATATGAATGGATGTGATTCATCTCCCGACCAATAAAACGATAATGGATTGTTTATTCTACTTAACCTAATCTCAATAATTCACAAATCTGTTAAATAAGTATGTGGCACAAAATTCCATTAATTTGGATCCTCACAAAGTCAGAAATAAAACTAAACATAAAAATCAAAAATAGTAAATTTCCCTTTAAAAGTACAGTCAAGTATTTCTTTAAAAAAAAAAAAAAAAAACCTGTTTTAGAATGACTTTGAACGTAAAAAAAATAATAAAACAAAAATTTCGTTCCGACAATGCGTACATTTGTCGTATAAAAATCGGTTGCAAGTACAAAAAGCAGATCAGAGCTTGTGCATAATTTCTAAATAAATTCTAAAGAAATTCGAAAACTTGCAGACTAATCTGAAGTTTGTCTGATCAGAGTTTTCTCATGAATTTGGGAAAATCTACGGTCACTGTTATTTCGATTTATCAGAGTCTTCTGATGAATTTCTGAAGGAAATTTAAATTCCTTTCCGACAATGTTCAGACCTTGACATTTTGTCTCACATATGGTAGAATATATTTGCCGGGAATCTATAAACTTAGTTTCTCACCAGCATATAAACAATCATATATAACAGCTTATATAACACAAATTTCTCACTAATACGTAATCAAGTTAACAAAAAGCTTTCTTTATCATTATAGTGAGCAAAACTCTCTTAGATAAATAAGATAAATCAAAATCAAGAGACCTCAACCAAATCGAACTAGAAACTTCCAATACGCTACAAACCAGAAAACTACAAAAATCGAAATTCCAAACATATAAAACAAATTTTCGTAATAATATATTATTATCTTGCATAACTTTTTTTATTTAATAAATATAAAGAAAGTTAGTGCATGTTTTAAATTCTTATAGTATATTTTGAATTTTTGAATGCAGCTTTTAGTCGCCCATAAAAAAGTTAATTAGAATATGTTATACCTAACTTCACCGTCGTGGTAAATGGAATTAGGGCACTTTCAAAATAATACAATATACAATTAAAAATCAAGAGTTTGGGACTAAATATTTTTTTAGTTTCAATATGTTTAACTTAAAATTCCACTTTAATAACTGAAGGTGTTTTTATTCACTGTGTGGCGTTGTATAGTCAATAAAGTATTGCGCACCTTAAGGATGGTCTTATTTAAAAACTATGGTTCAGGTTGATAAGCTGATAATGCAGGTCATTTAACATTTTCTATGATAAGGCAGTATTTTTAGTAACAGTACATACATCTTTTATTCTTTGCCCCATAACCATGATGTAACTACAGAAGGTAGGGAGAGTTGTCATTCGTAATTTTTGTTGTCAGAAAATTCAAATATGAAAAAAAAAATAAATAAATAAATAAATAAAAATGACTAATAAAACAATTATAAAATATTTTGTTTGCACTTGTAGTTTTAAATATTTCTTGTATAGATTAATAATTCCTTCAAGAGCAAAATTCCATTTTTGTAAATTGCGTACAATAAATTACATGGATATTTGTATACTATTAATTCATATAAAATTTTTAATTTCAATTTGAGGAAAACTTTTTTTATTTTTTATTTATTTCTTTATTTTATTTTTCTGATGTTTTATTTTGAATATTTACATTTATCATGCCCATAAAAAAAAAATTAAACTAAAATATTTATAATTCCAGTCACTGAAATAATTCCTTTGTATTTTAAATTGCATTATAAGAATTCTATTCTAACGTCTCTTATTGTTTAAGAAATATTTATGTTGACTTCTTAATCATTGGTCTATAATTTATTTAATTTATTTTAAAAATATTATTAATATAGCGCAATTTCTAAGAATTTTTCAATAATACTAACGAAAAAAATTAAATTATTTCAACTTGTAGTTGAAAAAAATTGTTAAAATCAACATTTAAAAATATTTCTCAAAAATCGATATTTTTTCCAAGAAAATAATTACTTTTTACTTTTTTTATTATTTTGTATAAATTTCTTTTAAAAGAAATTTTTCGCGTGTGTAGAAACCGAATCAAAAAAAAAATATTTTATTTTTTTTTTTTGATGCCAAACTAAAATCCATTTGTATAAATATAAATTGACCCGAATGTATGCAGAATCAGTTCGCGTTAATCATTTCGTGCAGTGGCTCGAAAGTTAATTCGGCTTTAAGTTGAATATATAAAAATGTTTTAGGATTTCCTAGTAAAGTTTAAAAAAAGTTTTCTTTATACCAAAAATCGCGATTTTTAAAAATTTTGCGAAAACTGCGGATCAAATCTAAATTATTTCTAAATATATTATACGAAAATATATGTTTACTGGAGTTTATTACAAAGAAATGCTATTCAATATTGTGATCCTTTTTAATCCAAGTATTTTTTTTGCCCATAAAATTTTTATCTTCTGAAATTTTTTGATGCGCCTCTACATTTCCATTAAACATTACAAACACTACTTAATTATGTCAATTATGGTAAATTTCATTTTATTCATACGATGTTTTGACAACTATCAATATATTCAATTTTTGTGTATTTTTCAAAAAGTCCATACAACTTTTTTATTAAATTTATTTTTAATGCTCTTTAGATTTTATTGTCTAAAATAATAAAAAAAAAAAAACTAAATTCACTCAATAATCCATGTTAAAACTAAAATTTTTAAAAAATGTTTGCTTTTATTTTCTAAACTTTTAAGACTATCTACTGCGTTGACTATTTCGGTCACATCAACGAGATATAGCGTAAAATATGCATATGTACAACAAATATCAATTCCTAAAATTAAAAAAATTACCTAGAATGCAACTGTTGAAAAACTATAGAAGAATGGGAAAAAGTTAAGTAATTTTTAGTTCTTTTTCTAAGTTTTTGAACTTTAAACCACAATCAAGAGTACAAAATGAAACATATGGTGCTAAAATTTTGCACTCCATTAGTTTCAAGTCTTGTGAGTTCCAATCTGTAACCCTTTTGTTTAAAATAGTAGTACCACAAAAGTTATCAAATATTAAAATCAATTTCAGGCAGGCTAAAAATTGACCCATATCACGTGTAAACCAAATCAATTTTTATTATTGCAGCTTTATGATATAATTGTTAGAGCTCAAGCGAAAATAAATTTGTTTTGCTATCAAATGTCACTTTGTTGTTCGTTTTTTTCATTTATTTTATTTTTTTTTAAAAAAAGAAGCACAATTCTTCATAGCAATATCAATTAATTAATTATTTGTAGCAAAAATAACTAAAAATACAATGATATAAAAAAATACTATTAAATTTTGACAACATATCTCAACGTAAAACGAAAAAAAGTGATTAAGTATAATAACATTTTTTCTACGTGTTTTCATATGTGCTGATATAAAAAAATTGCAATAGCTCGGCCAACGTTTTGTTACTTGTTATGATAGAAAAATCTCTCGTGTAGACCCTACGTAAGGATATCACAAAGCATTGTGTATATTTTTTAATAAAAATGAAATTTTTACAAAATCGTTATTTGACAATAAAAAATGTACAGTAAAATTTATTCGTTAATTAGCATTTCTGAATTCCTAATAGAGCACTGCTTATACATACATATTAAAATCGTTCCTATAACAATAATCGTTTAATAGAAAATCTGTCTGATATTTATTATATTATGTTCCATGAAAGCATTGATTATTGTATATGTCTTCTTGAACAATAATAAACCATAAAATAACTTATTGTACAGCAATGTTTTTCCTTATCTTTGACTTCCAAAATGGAAAATATTTAAAATCGTTTTATATTTGCAAAAATTACAAATTTCGAAATGTTTTTCACACTCACTTCACTTGAAATATTAACTACTCTATGATTCGGTTTAGCAGTTCAGAATTATGATTCCCAAATATCCCTGGGGGCCATAGACAAACTTTAGGAGGCCCACGAAGAGGTCCGAAATATTATATATTTTTGTTTTAGTCAGATAGTTATCGTGGTAGTTCGATGTGCATGAGCGATCAAGTAGAATCGATATGATTCGTTCTGATAGGACTACTCGTTATACATAAGAACGCTAGTTCAACGCCAGATGCTAGTAAGAGAGAGACCAGACTGTGACCTGTTGTGGCTTTATGATATCTAATTAGACACTAAGGCTTGTGTTAAGTAAGTGTTTCCCGAGACATCGGAGTCTGATTACGTTTAGGGCTTTTGCATTTGCATTTTTTTCCGCAATTCTAGTTGAAACCAAATGTATTTTTAACCTTGAATACAGTATAATATAATTTAATTCAATAGCGTTCTGCATTAAAAATGAAATACAAATTTAAGTCAAATTTATTTTACTTACTAATTTTTAATTCTTTCAATTGTATTTCAAGTTTAAAATAGTTTTATATTTGAAATCAAGTCGAATGTCAATAAAATTTTACAATATTGAAATTTTCTAAAAATGTTGTGCTCATTGAGAAAAAAATAAAAATATGTCTTTGGGTCCGTGGGAAGAGAAAAATTTATAAAGTGAAATACTTTAGGAACACCTAGTTTACCATTAGCCCTAATGTGTATTATATTTTTAATTAAAAACATCCAAGGTGCATTGATAAGGAGGTGTATGTTACGCGTAGTCTTCATTAGAGATGAGATGTTTTCAAAACATCATGTTAAAATTTTCTGCTCAAATTTTAATGTTTTTATTAAGGCGTACATGCATTCACGTTAATTTCTTGTGTTCCCAATATTTTTTTGTTACACTCCATTCACATGAAATAATTTCTTTATTTGTGTTAGTAAGAAACATTCCGTGCGAGGCTAAATGTTTAAACATGGCTTTTTTAACATTTGCTTTAACAACCGTGTTTAAGTTAAAGGGTCCACATTTACTATTAACATGATGTTAGTGATAATGTTAAATGTTTTATATTAGATGAGGTAAGTTAGGTTTTTTGCCAGATGAGTTATGTTTTTTGAGAGACAGAGAGAGTTGGTCTAGTTGTTATATTATGGTTATTATTTAAAGCTGTCAAACTGCATATTTGAAAAAAAAAACATTCATGATTTTGCTTTATTGCTATTTTTGTTCAACTGTTTCCACCTTCTATAAATTCCGATTAATTTTGACGTTTGCTTTGATAAAAAAAATTTCTAATATAGACACTATGTAAATTCGAGTTGATTTTTACGTTAGTCTTGATAAAAACTGTCTTATATAGACACAGTGTAAGTAACGTCAAACATAAAGCAATAACAACTTATTAAAGAATTACAAAATAAAATAATGTAGGAAGGAAATAAACACCAATAAATTTGAATGTGGTACAAAATTAAAAAATATTGACGTATATTTGCGAAATATATATTATAAAAAATTGATGAACAGAGTTTTTATTTTAGAAGTTCTGTTAAAAAATAGATAATATATAAAATTACCGTTGTATTGCTAGATTTTGTTACTCTCTTATTTGTTGTTTGTTGAATTTACAAATTGAAACGATATTAAAACAAAGAACTAGAAGAAATACACAAAACAGATAGAAACATTTTTATACATACACACATTCGTATAAACATACAGATATGATAAATATATAGTAGATGTTTTGAAAACAAAACGTAAAATAAAGAAACAAAATATAAAAAATACCTATAAGACTGCCTAAACGTACGAACAACGAAGTGATTGACTAAATGCGGCAAAAAGATACGTATGCGAAACTAAAAAATTCAGTCGAGAAAATACTCTTTTGGAGTACGGGTTGCATTTTATTTAAAAGGAATTCATTGTTTTACCAAAATTCTGTTCGTTTGTTTTTTGGTTTATTTACTGGTGCACCAGCCAGCTGATTTTTAATATAAAATATAAGATAAAATACATAAAAATAAGAAAATAATGGAAAAATTAAAAACTCATGAGAATTTGCAGCTCATGATGGCTACGCCACAAAATTAAATTAATAAAACGTTAATAATTATCACATATTGGTGTTTTCATCGAAACGCAAAAATTCATTTACAAAGTGTGAATTTGTAAATAAATATAGAAAAAAAGTAACAAAATTGATGATAAATAATTATGATGAATAAAAATAGATGTAAAGAAAAAAAATCATGAAATGAGAGTGTATAAAAATCCATACATGTGTGCTATAGTGTGTGTTTAAATGAGAGTATATGTGGAGTAGTTTTTGCATTCTAATAAGAAAAATCCATACAAATCTATATGGAAGCTAAAAATAAAATAAACCACAAAAAATTACAAATAAATATAAAATATATCAATAAATTATATCATTTCTAAATTAATAAAGACATTTTAAAGTATACAAAAAATATTGCGAAAACATATACAAAATTTAACAATAAGGTGAAAAAAAAATATCATTAGCGTTAGTGCGAGTGTATGTATAAATAGCTAAAAAATAATAAAAATTAAATATTGTACACAATATTTATTGCTCAATAATAAAAAAACGACATATTAATACAAATCGTTAATACATTATAATAATATAACTAAGTAACAAATAGTTTTAAATATACAGAATAACAAAAATTTTGCGAAAAATCTATAATTTTAAAATGAAAAGCTAAAATAAAAAAATCATTAGTGAAAGTTAACAAAAATTTACACAAAAAAGAAGCAAAATAAAAAAATGTTGCAAACATTGTGTTGATTTGTTTTCTTTTTGTGTTTCATCTGTTACCTTAAAATACGTGTGTGTGTGTGCTTTGCTCGCTCTCATTAAAATTTATCAACCCAGCCCTCTCAAGCGCTCTGTTATTGTTTTTTCTTCTTTCGTGTTTACATTTTTATATACGAAAAAAGTGTTTCTCTCGCTTTTTGTTGTGTGAGATAAAGTATATCTTTCCCTCTTTTACATATATTTTCTTGGCTTGTGTATTTTTTGGTTTTTTAACATCGTGTTTTCATAAAAAGTACAAAAAAAAAAAAGAAAAATAAAACAACGAACAAGAAACAAAACAAAAATCTCAAAAAACCTAAACAGCTGTTGACATAATTTTACAACTGCACCACCAACCTTGACGAAATAGCAGTGCATAATAAATAATTTTTCTATAATACATTTTTTTAACTCATTTTTTAAAAATTCAAATTTTACTTAAAAGATAAAAAACAAATAACTACAAAGAAACTATTATTGTTGTCTACTGCTATTATTTTGCATGTTATTTTTGAGACGGTTAATCTTTAGCAAAAAGGTAAAATGTAAATATGTATTTTTTCGTATTGTTTACAAATTTTAAGAATTTATTTTAATTTAAAACTAGTTTTTAGATATATTTATTTGTTATTTTTAATATTGTATTACTAGTTTTTACTTTTGCTTAACAAAATACTAGAATTTTGTATAATTTATACATTTTGTTATATTTCGTCATAAATTTCGTAAATGTTGCGAAGTGTTTAGCGTTGCCAGCTGTATGTTTTATTACAAATTGGAAAATTTATTCCATTTATTCAATTTTTTACACCCTACACTTCCAGTAGTGATTGGAAGTGTTGGGAACAAATTAAGATCAACGGTCTAGTTGAAATAAAAATATTTTGCTTTTAACGTTAATAAGAGTTTTTCAATGTAGCCGGAATTCGGCCGGGCTTAGGGACTTTCTCCGACTTCACTGAATAAACTTTTGAAAATTAAAAAAAATTTTGAGTTCCGATTTTTCAATAAAAAATGCAATTTTTACTCTCGAAGATTTAAAGAATATCTTCATATATACCCATCATTAGATAGGTATTTGAAAGTACTTTAAAATTGTATTGAAATAATTTAAATCGCATGCGTACTAATAGATATTCAGAAAAATATATTGAAACTTTAAGAACGAGCGGCCAAATTTTTTTAAGTTACTTTAATCACTAGTAAAAGTACTACTGAAAATTAAGTGGGCCAATTATCTTAATTTAATCCAAATTTCATATTCAATTTGCAAATTGCAATTTAAAAGATAACTTAATAAAATCTAGCGCATATAATTGTTTTAGTACGAGGACGAAGCCTATTGAAATTAGTTATCGATTTAATATTGCATCTAGCCTCCATGTTAACGTCCTCTTGGAAAAAGATTTTAACGCTATATCAATATTTTAATAAAATTTGGCATAAATAAGTTTTTCAAATCATTACCAAAAAGTTTTATTTAAATCGGTCTACTATTAACTATAGCTCCCAAATGAATCCCGCTTCCAAAAGCCTCTTTAAACTGCATAAATTTAAAAATAATAATTTAAAAATAATAATTTAAATATAATAATTGTTGACATTAAGATATGCAGTTGCGAACATAAAAACGCAATGCTATGTGATCTTTGTTCGCATATATTTTGCTTATAGCGAGACCCAAAGTAACAGCACTGTTGTGATTTTATTATTTGTGGCCATAGACTCCTGTTGTATATAAACTTGTCGACTATTTTTGTACGTAAAAAATATATTAAAAGTTCAGTAAAAGCAGTTGTAAATTTGAGCGAACGAAAAAAGTGCAACTAAGAAATCAACATAATTTTTTTAAATTTGATAAAAATCATTATTGGAAAAAGTTGTAAACTATAGAATTATTAAATACCATGATTTTATACTCTTATATAGACTAAAATACATGAAGTATACAGATAATATATAAATATTAACAAATAATTTCCCTTTCTATTAAATTTTGCTATATTTCTGAACTGTTTTGGAAAATTTTGCATAAATATTGCTATTTTTGGAGTTATTATTTATTTTTTATTAATTTAAAATCTTACAAAAAAACATTGGCTTAACTCGATAATTTATTATTGTATAAGAACTTTAGTCCAAAAAATGCGACCAGTTTCGTTCGTTACTGTGTTGGAATCAACAGCTAAATATAAATTTTTCGCAATGATACGACGCTATTTAATACCCCGTAATACAATAATTTTTAAATATCTCTTGATTTTGGTTCTGAAAAAAATTCTAACATAGGGAAAGACAATTAAAAATTATACATATTTTAACACTGTTCTTATTTTAAATAATTAAAATATCATCCTTCGTGCACACAAGTCAAAAATCCATTTTTTACAGAAATTCCAAAATAATAATCTAAGAAATGGCAAAAAGTGAATGTATTTTATGAATGGTAACAGAACATATAACAAAATTATAATGTGGTAAAGTTGACAGTCTAACAAGCCACTAAAGTTTGCGGTTTAATATTATTTTGAAAATTTTAATTTAAATGGAGTTACAATTATAAAAGCTGTATATCATAGCAGGAAAATATATAACAATGTTGTATAATGTAAATTACAGCCTAGGAGATGTATTTTAAGGCCTTTATTAAAAATTTTATATGTCATGCATTCGTCGTTATTTTTCAGTTTTGCGGTGATATGGGTTATTTAACAAGGAAACCTATAACTTTGAAGGATGAAAATTTATATTTAGAAATGAACTTGCACGAATGTAAAAACATGAAATGTGTTCACACAAAGTGACTATTTTGTAACAATTTAGATAGCGCAAACATTTAAATGTTGGTAAACTTGAGAGAAAATTTCTTGGTTTTCACAAACAAGGAGGAAAAAATATTATAATCTAACCTATTGGGTAGTTTTACTAATTAATAAAATATAATAAACATACAATATAATTAAGATAAAACTAAAAGCAAACAAGTAAATGTCATATATAAAAAAATACATCTAGTGTAGTAAAATTATATAATATGGAGGTTTTTAGAAAAAATACTTAAATTTGGGTTTAATAAATATTATTGTTAATTTTACATAATAATACCTTCGATACAACCTCAAAAAGGCATTTACAATGCTTTTTGAACTTATGCCAGAAAAAGTGGATTTTTGACCAGTGTGAACTGTTGCATTTTTTACTATTGGAAATTAGCATTTATGGAAATATGTCCACCTAGACAGTGTAAATATATGCGTTTACAGTTAAATTAATTCAAGTTGTCATAATAGGATTTCATTTCAATTAAACAGTACATGTTACAATAATAAATGACCTGCGTCCAAAAGTAAAGATTCTAGTTTGATTTTAGTCAATAATATGTGCTATGTGAGAAGGGTTTTGCGTTGCCATATTAACATAATTAAATCAACGATTGGTGGCAGTAGTAGCTTTAAATTATATTACTCATTCGGGTAATATCAAATATCTAATGTTACACGACTTGTATAAATTTTTTCAGGTATGGTCGTTTCAATATTGTATCTCTAAGATATTTTTTAAGAATCCATATATTAGAACTGCACATCAATAAAAAATAAAATAAAATTATTTAAATCGATAGTTTAAAGTCTATAAACTCTCAATGTTCTCGTTGAAGGTTATAACTCAATCAGTCACAGAGTAATGTCCTTTTTATTTAAGAAATTCGTACCTTTTTAGTACAATTTTTCTAAACATGTTTTTTAAAATGTGAAAAAAAAAAACATTAAAAGGAAATAATTTTACAAATGCATTGTTTTTAGTCATTTCCAAAATATATATGCACACACATAAATAAACTTTCGAATATGTGTTTTTGACAGTTCATCTTATAAGATAGTTATGTAGTGAAATCTCATCACAATAGTCTCATAACATTTCTTATAAAACTGATATTTGAATCTACACGTGAGATAATTCTCAGAGAGAGAATTTGACACTCTCTGACAGAAAATTCTTAAATATTCTGTTACGTGTAGATGGGCTGTTAAATACGGTTTATTTTAATCATAATATACGGTAATGAACATTGCAATAGAATCACTAACTAACTTTTAATAAAATTCATGAAATTTAGTAAACCATTTTAAAACCTGCAGTTTATGTCGGAAATTATTATCTATGATAAGCTTAATTTACAATATCAAATAATTTAACACATTTTGCTTGTTCTTAAAATAAATCATACAAGGTGCTGACATTCTAATATAGATAGCGACAATAAGTATCACTTTGAAATATATTTTACGGTAAAAAATATATTTTACATTTTAAAAGGCAGCTTTAAGTCTTGTTTCTTTTTGTTTCAGGAATGAAAAATGAAAATATTTTTCGGTATCAAAATAAATTCAAAATGGTATTTTTTTATTCTTCAAGTAATAAAATTCAAAATTTTGATAGTTATTTATATTTTATTTGATGAAAAACTCAAAGAATGTCATTTGTATATCTAAAATGAAGGATAAATACGGTACCAAATCACTAAATGATTTTTTCAAGTTCAATATTATAGTAAAATGTGAAGATCTTTAGAAATATGATCCGGCTTAAAATGAGTGTTCTGACTGAGCTCCGACTTTTTTTTTATTTTTTCAACATTTATAGTACTTTTAACGCAGAAAATAATTGTCAAAGATCAAATCCTTAAAAGCGGCCACTTGAGTCTTAGTTTTGTTAAAATTTAATACATTATGTGATATCTTTGATATTCGGAACATTTTCACTTTCACTGGAATTCGATTTACAGAACATAAAAATTTGTAATTGTAAGATCATAGGGCCAAATTAAATCTCGATTTTTTATATGACATTTCTAATAATGATTACATATTTTAAAATGGTTCTCGTTATATAATTGTACAATTTATACAATTATATATATATATTGATATGAAATTGTAATTGAATTCAAATACAACGGTTTTAACGGCGGGTTTAAAGTTAAATAATGTTTCTCAACCTTTATATTTATGTTAACATATGTGTAGAAATTATCAACATATCTGTAAACATACAACATTGAATGAAAAGCTTTCACCATTGTTTGTAAGAATGGCAACACTAAGTATGTAGGCTGCTAACATTGACATCGATAGCTCTAGAATTCGATTATACTAGTTTGTCTGTTAAGATCATTGTAGAAATAGAGCTTTCCAGAAGCATCTAGATGGTAATGCAGTGTATATAAATTGGCCGTGAGAACACCATTGGGTGAGTCTAATTTGAAACATCGGTAAGTAAGGGCAAATTAACTGCCTTCAAGTTGGCTGTATATTCTTGTACATTATTAATGTGTGCTGTATACAGTGTGTAATTTAAGTGTGTCTGTGTATTTGAACACAGAGTGACTATTTAAACTGTTATTGTTGTACATTTTTAAATAAAGATTTGTTACAATTTTTTAACTACTAAATTTGCTTTTATTTGCAATCAAAGTATCCGGTATATTTAAAAGGAAATAAACCACAGCTTTTAAAAGGTAAAAACGTAATAATTGGTAAGGTAACAGAAGTGGGATTGCAAAATAATAAGTGGAGCAATTCAAGAGAGTTACCTAGAACTGTTAATAAAGCAGAATTAAAAAAGAGACTGATAGATGAACTCAAGCAGCGTGATATTGACATCGGAGCTTACGAATTCGAGTATAAAGAAGAAATGGAAGTTTCTACCAGTGTAACAACAACCAGCATCGATTTATCCACAATGTTTGCTGCTATGATGGATCAATTTAAAGAAACCAACGAAACTTCTAAAGGAAATAACGATAAACTTCTTGCTGAAGTTAAAGAAACTTCTAAAGCAAAAAACGAGAAACTTGTTGCTGAAACTAAAAAAGAAAATAATGGAAATGAAATTTCAAGAAACTTCTAGAGCGACAGACGAGAAACTTCAGCAAATTTGGGAAGTTATAAACAGCATAGTGGATGACATTGCGACAAAGGCGTCCGACTTAGAGAGCTGTCTAGATATACAAGCCAAAGTCGTAAAAAGCTGTCCAATTTAGAGAATGAAATAGGCAAAGCTGATGATAAAAAACTACATGATCTAAAAATAAAGATGAAAAATCTTCAATGCCAATATAAACAGGTGCGAAATATTCCAGAATCTTCTGGTAGAATAAAGGCCCCTAGTTTTGATGGCACCACACCATTTAATGTGTTTAAGTTCCAGTTTGATACAGTTGCCATGTGGAAACATGTGGAACGACGCAGAAAAATTATAGAGTTGATATTGGCCTTAAAAGGAAATGCAGAAGTAGTTCTTGAAAGCGTTACAACGTAAGTACGGTGGTGAACAAAAAAATGAATTATACCGAATGGAATTTTTTGGTAGAGTGCGGAAGGCCATTGAAACACTACAAGATTTTGCGTTGGAAATCGACGTTTTCAAAGCCGCAAATATGCAAGGTGCGAAATGTCGAAGTTGCTGCTGATAATAAGAGAAATATAGTCGACGAATTAAAAAAGGTTTTGGAGGCATTTAATAAGAAGCAAATTAAAGTCATAGTAAAATTTTATTACTGAGGTAAATCGGGTCATATTCAGCGAAACTGCAAAATACCAAGAAAACGAGCACCAGAAACTACCACCACAGCATTGAGCACCGGAAAGGTTTGAAACACGGCAATGGGGAAGCGCTGTCAAGACGGCCCTGAAACGTGGAATGTAAGCATTATACAAAAGCCAAGGAAGAGGAATGTGCCATCGATGTTCGACTAATGCATATAGAGTCCAGTGAAGATTGGTCTGTAGCGCATGTAATGACCCCATACATAGTCTACAGTTGTTAAATGGCTGCTTATACCGCATATGGAAAAGCGCTGACGGTAAGACAGTGACAAATCTAATTGCAGTACCATCCTCTAAAATAAACGCAGCAATGAAAGAGTTCCAAACAACGTTTTTATTGGGTTGTCAGCAAGCAGTAGTCGATTGGGTAGCCAATTGTCCACAATGCATAGTAAGAAGAAGTCGTGGACAAATTCAGCAGTATAGCATAGGTGCGTCATTCGAGCGGTTTGCAATGGATGTAGCAGCCCATTTCCCTGTCAGTGATGCCGGAAACCGTTACGTTCTAGTGGTTATGGATTATTTCAGCAAATGGCCAGCAATATGCCATACCTGATCAGGAAGCTAAAACGGTTATAAGCGTATTTGTGAACAACTGGGTGTGCCGTTATGTTGTTCCACTGGAGTTGCATTTTGACCAGGGTAGAAATTATGAATATGTCGTATTCAAGGAAATGTGCGATTTGCACGGAATAAGAATAACCAGAACAATGCCACTGCATCCTCAATATAATGGCATAGTCGAAAGATTCAATCGCACTCTTGAGGAATATTTCAGAAAAGTGGTCAGTGCACATCAGAAGGACTGGGATGAACACATACCGAAATTTCTATTGGCATACAGATCAGCTGTTCATTACTAACCTCTCGAACACCTGCAAAAATTGTCTTCGGGACAGAACTCAAGTTGCCTGGTGATTTAGAATTCGGTATCAAACCCTCATCAACAAATAACGAAGACACTTCCCTGAAGGATTTAACGAAGGCCAGATTGTACTGTTGTATAACTTACAACGTAAGAAAGGACTGTCTCCCAAACTACAAACCCATTGGGATGGATCACACAAGGTGAATAAGAATTCAAACGACGTGGAGTGCAAAATACAGAAAGAAAAGAGCCCGAGATCTTAAATGAAGGTCGTACATCTAGAACGACTAGCTGCCTATGGGAGAAGTGAATCTGTGCCTATTAGGGACGTATTTGTAGAAATTATTAACATAGCTGCAACATACAACATTGAATGAAAAACTTTCTCCATTGTTTGTAAGAATGGCAACACTAAATGTTTAATCGAAAGCTCTAGAATTCGAATATACTAGTTTGTCCGTTAAGATCATTGTAGAAATAGATCTTTCGCGAATGTAATGTAGAGGAGTATATATATATATATATATATATATATATATATATATTGTTGCGTTTTTACCTTTTAAAACTTTGGTTTATTTCCTTTTAAATAAACCGGCTACTTTGATTGCAAATAAAAGCAGTTTAGTAGTTTAAAAATTGTAACAACTCTTTATTTTATTTAAAAATATACAATAAATGTTTAAATAGTAACTATGTGTTCTAATACACACACATACACTTAAATTACACACTTTATATAACACACTTTAATAATATACAAGAATATACAGCCTATTTCAATGCAGTTAATTTGTCTCTAACAACGCTTCCAATTATACTCAGTTAATATATATATATATATATATATATATATATATATATATTAATTTACAAATTAAATAGTCGACCTACAGTACAAATATTTCTTTAATGTACATAGCTTATTTGCCCTAGAAACTTCTTTCAATGGTTTTAATTATATGTGTAGTATTTACCACAATTTCATAATTACTTCTGAACAAGAAGTGTAAATCTGAATCGAAGGTCTTTATATTAAAAAAAAAAGCATAAAATACTATTATAGGTGTCTTTTCGTTTAAAAAGTTCTTCAATTGAATTGTAGAATAACCAACTAATTTAATAAAAAAAGTACAACTTTTCTCTCCCTGGGCCAACCCAACCCTGTAGTTAATTTTCTTTGAAAAATAACTAGGAATAGGGTTGTTTATACAATGAACTTTCAAAAACATATGACATGATACGTTTACTTTTGCTGACTGTTTTTACAAAATATTTCACGCTACCTTTTTTCATTTTGCGTTGCGTCGCAAAGTTGACTGGTTTGGGCCTTTAGTTAATTATAAATTGTTAAACATCTTCTATAATAATGGAACGCACAATATATTGCAATTAAAAATAAAGGAAAATAATTAAAAAACTAAAGAATTGCGTCCGATTCATCGCTAAGTCGTCAAATTAGAGCGGTGGTCCCAAAAATATGTTCTTAATGCATTATATACATCTAAGTCGAAGCTTTTCACAGTAGATCTTTGAAAAACCAGAAAGTATGAGTGAAATTTAAAATTTAATTGATAGAATAGAGATCAGTTTAAGTTCACAGAAGTAAATCCGGAAGGAATTTGTACAAGAATTATTCACAGAAGATTAGCAAACACTGGACTTCATGCAAAAACAATAGTTCGTAAAAATTTATGTAGTCCAGAAAACATTTATATAGTGGAGAAATGGTAGCCCGATTAATACAAAATCAAATTAGTTGTTAGTATTGGTTTAATATAGGGTTCATGTCCAATTTGTGAGTTAAATTCATGGTATATGGCAAAATTAAATTATCTGGTCTTATTACTTTATAAAAATTTGTACTGATTGCATTGCATTGTCCGTCTCTGTACATATTTTTATGTTTTTAATAACTTTTAAGATGCAAAAGTTATCCAATTTTGCATGAAAAATGGATTTTGTTTGCCACAAATTTTCGAATAACTCCGAAACGATTGAGCGTATAGAAATTGGACAAACCGTTCTCGAGTTATTCTAATGTGACCACCTAAAAAGAGAGAAATATTAGACACGACTATAAAAACAATCCAGACCTGATAGAAAAAACTGAAAGTAGATTCATGCTTAGCACGTCAAATTCCATCTATTTTTGTTTAATAACACTGTGCGACAAATGGTAGGGGTCAGTGATTGGAAAGGGTTCAAACTACCGGGGAAAGTTATATCGGTAAAAAAGAAGTTATACGTATCCCGGCGTTTCGCTGGGTAACGTCTAGGAATCGAGATATATCGATTTGAAGTTAGTAACTATCATATAGGGGAAATTGTGACCTTTGGTGGTCTTTTTTTTGACATAACTCTAGAACCACCAGTCCGATTTTGCTGAAACAAATTTAAAAAAATTAGGAATTACAATTCCTTTAATCTGTTCATACAACGTTTAGCTACATAAGCAACAGTTTCGCAGTTATAAATAAATGTATGAAGAAAAAAACTATTTTTTGCCTAAACAATTGAATTTTTTTATTTTTAATTCATAAAAAATCCAAAGGTCACAAATTCCCCTATATGATAGTTACTAACTTCAAATCGATATATCTCGATTCCTAGACGTGACCCAGCGAAACGCCGGGACACGTATAACTTTTTTTTACCGATATAACATTTCCCGTTGGTTTCATCCCATCCCAATTTTGACTGTCGCATAGTGTAACAATGAAAAATATTTATTAACAAAAATTATTGAAAAACTATTATTAATAAGCAAGTAAAATTCAAGTGCTCAAAACATTTGCAACTCTTAAAATGCATTAAGGGAAGATAAAAAATATATAAAATATTTAGTATCTGGTTGCATAACCTAGATTTTTTTGTGACCTCCACATCTCTTAGTTATTGAATTATTCCACTGCTATTCTAATTTTTAAGAAAAGTTCATCATCATTTCGGAATGCTTAAATGCCAATAATACGTTTTGTAATCATCCACATGTTCTGAATAGGGTTTTAGTAGGGAGATTGTAGTGGCCACGACATTAAAATTATTTGGTTTTTCTTCAAGTTAAGATTTTACAATCCTTTATTTGCGATCGTTATCGTGCTAAATGTCCATAAAATTGGCATTTCCCATTTAGCGTATGGAAGCATTACCGAGCTAAGATGATCTCTAGATTGGTTATTGGTTATCTTTTTATAGTGGAGTCCAATTCAAGTGGCTACCTTTTGACGTGATTTTCGATTTTCTATTTTGATACATAAAGAATTTTTGTGTACCCGTCTATCTCAGTCCCTAGTTCTATTTTTTATAGATCAAAAAATTACTTTCAATGGGATTTCAGCATTTCTGTTAACAGCTTTCATATATTTGGTAAATAAGTTCTTGTTTTTTTTACTTTCTCATGTAGTTGTTATATACGTTCTTCTTCCTATCAATTTCATTTTGAGAAAGTCTGTTATAAGAATCAATTACAAATAATAACGCGAAGTTTTGTCTTGAAACACTGAATTAAAATTATTAAAATGCAACAACTATTATGCCTTTTTTTATAAAATGCCAAAAATATTAAAATCCTCTCTTCTCCACTCTTCTTCATTAATTTTATTTTTTCTTACATATGCCAAATATTTTGAAACCGACAAAGCTTTGGACAGGCATTTTGGTATAATATCGACCCATTTTCATTACAATACAACGCTGGTATATTTGAGTAACTACATGAAGCGAGTTCTGGTCAAACTTTATAGGATCTTCATGTTGTCGAATAAAGAACAAAAATTGCAATTTCCCTGACTTTTTGATTTCCTAGTGGAGCAGGAAAATTTTTTTTACTTACCGGGATCCCGGATTAAAAATATACGAATCCTTACTCTAATAAGTTAAACCTCTGAGATCCAAATATAATAAGAAATCTGACTTCAAAGTTTATAATGATGATTATTGTTGTTAAAAGTTAAAAAATTTGGAAAAATGAATTAAAATTACTTCACTTTTTCCCATTCTTCTGCACTTTTGGTTCGCGCGTTCATTAAATCTTATAAAAACTAATCGGACTTTTTGGATAAATTTTACATCTTTTTTGTTGTTGTGCAGACTTTCAACCGTTAAATACGGGGTTGTAGAATTTTGATGACAAAATTTTTTAATTTTTTTGGTTTTTGGGCAGGGCCTTTGCGCCCCTCAACGGAACACAACTTTTGAAGCACGGATTGATACTTGTTGTAATTATGCGTATTTTGCGCTATATCTCGTTGATGTGCCCTAAATAGTCAACGCAGTAGATAGTCTCAAATTTTGAAAATTTGGAGCGAAAATTAAAAACAAAAGAAATAAGTTTTACGTGCGGTACATTCACAGTTCCTAGTAGAACATCAAGGATTATTACGTGAACATAGTTTTTGGTTATTATACACAAAAAATCGAAGTAGCATTAAAAATAAATTTAACAAAAAAATTTTATGGACTTTTTGAAGATTACGGATAAATTACACTTTTTGTTGTTGTATTTTTATATAGTAAATTGCAATTTTGTACAAATATTGGATATATAGATATGAGAACTGCGTTAAATATAATTGTTCGGGACCATAAATTTAAGTCAAATGTCGTTGATAGTTAAAAACGGGACACTTTTGTCAAAACAGTTTTTGTTAAGGCACATTTTTTAGCTTCCAAGTTGAAAATTATATGAATAATTAGCTTATTCCGGTGCACTTGGCTACCCCTTTTGATACGATAACTAATATTTACTTTATATGGGTTTACAACGCACCCTCGATCTATCCGTCCTATTCAAAATTTGACATGAAAATTATTTCTACAACTTTTTAAGACCTTCACTGAATTATTCCTTTTGGATATGCGAAAACAAATATTTGTTTTTTGTGGGGGCCCTATCCCACTTATTTTTATTTCATCAATGCAATATATTAAAAATCAAAAGTCACAAAATTATTAAAAAAAGTCCAATGGGCAAAATCAGAAATATTTTACATTCAACGAAACGGAGTTAATTCTACAATAATTTCGAAAATGGTTTTGTTTTTAGCAAAATGTCTAATAACATTTTATAACAAAACAAAAACTTGGTAACGACATATATAGTAGTTACCGAACGACATGCTTTTCAACGCAACACTAATATCGACATCCCGTCTGCGTTACCTAGAGGTAGTTTTGTGTCAATAGTTAACTATTCTCTGCATTACATGTAACTAGTAATATAGTGACAAACTTATATTAGCATTTTTTAACTCATTAAGTTAAGTTATTGCTGGGTAATAACCAAATATGCAATTGCATATTTTTTTCTGTACTTTGAATGAAGCCATCAATAAAATATTTATTCGTTTCAGAACAAATAAAGCATTTTAACATTGATTTGTAAGTGCATATTTTTGCATGTTTCAGCCCTAACTGCATATTTTTGCTTATAGTGATTTTTAGAGCATATTTATAGCATATTTTGTTATTTTTTAACATATTTAACCCTTTTAGAGCATATTTTGATACTTTAAAGAAAAATTCTTTTATACTTTATGGGAAGTTTTTAAAATTTGATTCTTGATGTATAAAAAAATAAGAGATCCAAAAATATTTAGTATTTAAAATTAATTTTAATAGATACCACAAAAGTTCGTTAAACATTTCTTAGTAGCTTGATTTGCAGTAAAAATCATAAAGTTTTACAAACAGATTAATCGATCTTTATTAAATCGTATTAGCTTTTAAACTTGCCGAATAGCAACAGTTAATGTTATAAAAACAATTTATTTTTTTTAATAAAAACTATATGCATACTTGCATATGTATGCAAACTTGGACATGATAATTTTTATATTGTTAAAATATTAATATAATTTTAAATTTTATATATTTTTTATTTTTATAGCATATATTTTGTTTTTTACTGCATAAAACACTTTTTTGGAGCATATTTGTGGACTCCCTGATAATAACACTACAAGCAATCAAATTGCAACGTTTTGTGGTCCACGGTCTTTATGGTTATTAATTACAGTTCTTCAAACTTGAAAAATTAGAAAAATGTGATTGAAACGAAACAGGGTTTTTTCATATTTTTGATTTTTTCTTTTGGTGTTAGAGTTGTATAAGAGAACTGTTCTCCGAACAATATTACTTTATATGTGATGACTCTATCGCTATTCGGTTAAAATTTATATGAAGGCAAACCTTAAAAGAAAAATTATAGATTTTAATATTTTTCTACTTTTTGATCACTGCATGTGCGACACTTCATGAAGATACAATTTGATGTCATATATTTAAAATCAAGGTAATTCTGCTTCGTTTGTGACGTATGCTATTAATATGCCTTCGTGAATAACAGAGCTTTGGCTCTCCAAATCTTGAAACAAAAAACGTAAACTGGGTTTTTTGGCTTTATCATCGCATGGTTGGAAGCGGCGCCCATTAAAATATTTAATTGCAAAAATTTTAGACTTTGAAAATTTTGAAAAATTTTCAGATTTTACTTCATTATTTTTGGATGCCAAAATATGTTTTAGAATTATAATTAAGTATATTGGAAGACTTGCCCTAGTTTATTTTAATGAAATTTTTTAAATCTAGCAAAATAAATCAGTTTTGGAGGAAAACCAAATACTTTAACCTAAACGTATTTTGCTTAGGCACTTCCAAGGCCCAGCGTAAAAAATATTAAAATGTGACTCAATAGCAAGGTTTTGTCAAGATAAAATCAAGGGCACCCTAAAAAATTACGAAGTTTGTACAATTTATGGACAAAAATGCTTTTAGTAATCTCAAAAATGTTGACGTTATAAAATCTTTAAAACACGATGCACACTGTCACGAGCTTGGCCAAAAATGGTTAACGTCGGTGTCAGAATATTAATATTTTTTTTTTTTATATCTATTAATGAAAACAAATCAATTAGATCATATGTAAAATATTAGTTTTAGAGTTATTATGGGCCAAAGTAGAAGATTGCATGTAACATGATAAATTCAAAGAAAACTGCATAAAGTGCACTTGTGCTTTTAATATTTAAAATTTAATTTTTTTGTAACGGCTTCCTAAAAATCTAGTTAGATTATAATTATAATATAATTAAAAATACTATACTTTTATTGTTCACAAATATTGGTAAATGAGAAATAGCGTTAACAAAAATACTGTTCTAATGTAATTTCAACTGACAAATTTGCACAATTTTGGTTAGTAAAAATTTTTTAGTGTCAATATGGCTGTAGATTCGAGTTTTTTTTTTTAACTGTGGCTGGAGTTAAAGTAGAGTTCAACTAATACTGTAACACAAAATATTAAACAATCTGATAAAAATCGCTTATAAAGAAACCTACTAGTTGCAGAAGTGAGCAAATTAAATTTTATACTTTTAAAATTAAAGCGAAATTGGAGTATGAATTGTAAGTTCCGAAATATTTAAAATACAAAAGTATTATTTACTTTAAGTTTAATTATATATTAAAACATTTTTTGGTAAGGACTTATGGGTTACTTTTTATATCCTTTCGTTAACATTAAATATAAAAACATTATGGTGTAACAAAAATTTAAATTTATTAATTATTTTTCATTTAAAAATACTTTTGTTTTGCTATATTAAATAATTAATTTTCCTTTCTTTTACAAATTTCAAAATTTCGGGATATGTCGATAAATTGTGGGCGTGTTCTTTGAAATAATATTATATTTAAAGAATTAGTTAACATATTATCAAAATTAAATTCGACCAAATTTTGTTTAATTCGAATTACAATGTTAGAAAAAGGACGATTTTGAAAATTCAGGGTGGGTGGAAGTTGGGCCGATTTTCATAAAACTTATTATTTTTCTTTTCTAAATTAAAAGGCAATAAATTGTACAAATTTTGTTCAATTCGAATTACAAATTTAGAAAATTGACGATTTTTATAAATCAAGATGTATGGGAGGTGGGCGTGTCCTTGAACCGATTTTCACAAAACTTCTCTTTTTCTTTCCTAAACTCAAAAGCTATATAACCAATTTTCATTTATCTACGACAACTCCTTCTATTTTTGGCTAACTTTTATATAAAATCGAGACAGTGTGCGAGGTCGAACGAAAATTTCGTTCCACAATTTATATGGGAATGAATTTTTCGTTCGACATCGTGGGACAGACTGTAAAAAATATTTGAAAATATGTTCAGTAAAAATTGAGGGTTTGCATTAAACCCCTATAGATAGATAGATAGATAGATAGAGTGTGATACCAGATAGTACCACATCTCCACCCAGAGACCGATCCCGGTCCATTGTGAGTCCCTTCAACAGAATAGCTGCGATATAAGAGTTTTGGAGATGAAAGATAAAAAGGAATAGAAATGCAACGAATCATAAAGGGGGACCAGCAATGCTATCAATCCCCCTAGGGTTATACCCCTGATTCTCCCTCAAGCAGCCGATTCCCATGACGAAGCCTATGACGTCAACAAGATCTGCGTCCCGAACGTCACTTAGCCCGTCCAGGAACTGGCTACCCAGCCACTTCATCCAACGATGCTGTAATCGTGGACAATGGCACACAATGTGCTCAATAGACTCGGTCTCGTCGACGTCCCAACACAGTCTACAAAAATCGGAAAAATCGGAACCCCTATAACTTTTAAAACATTATTGACATTGATTTAGTTTTTTTGGTATTAAAAAATTCATTTTTCTGTGTAACTCAGCTAGAAAAGATAATATTGTGAATCTTTTAGCATGTAGTGATAGTTTTTCAGAAGATTTGTGTATAATTATAATGTAAATAAGTGAAATTTAAAATTTGTTTATTTATTTTTCTCATTAAGTCAGTAAAACTTTTAGAATTCCATAAACGTGTTTTATTTAAATCATTTATTTTTAAGAGTCCCATTATAAAAGCATTTTAATTTTATTTAATAAATCAGCTTCAATTAAATAAATTTATATATTGAATAATAATAACTTTTCTGAGCGATCGACCGACTCACTGACTGATTCATCATTGCTCATCGTAAAAACCTTTTTTTACGTTCACAAAAGTTTTTAAATATTAGTTAAGGCAGTTTATATCTAAGATTTTGTTTTTTTCTTCTTTGCAGGTTATTACAATTTTTTAAGCTCAATTTCTATTGGGAGAAAACAAAATTTGTAATTTTTGACCTCACCAACTCCGATTTTGACAAAATTTAGTTCTTAAAAAAAACAAAATTTAAAGTTCTTAAAAATTTTAAAATTCGTTGTAGATTCGTTTTCAGACTTTTTTTTTAACACAACAAATTTAAATACATACATCTTCGTACGTATTTGTCTGATTTAAACAAACTTTAGCACAAATTAATGCCTAATAAATCTAGTTACTAATCGTTTTTGCAAAATCGCCATTTCTGAAAAGAAGAGTATAAAGAAATCAATATTCATCCTGGTATCAAGAATATTTAAAAAACCATATCTTCCATTTTTATAATTTTTCTGCAAAATATTCCTTAAAATGTTGGAAACAACATTTAAATTTAAAATTTTTTAGCTAAGATACAAACCTGGTAGATGCTTTGTTAGGCACTTACCAGAAGTAATAATGTAAATGTTTGCAAAATGAATATATAATTAAAAAGGATATTTTATTGATGAAACAACCATAATTTTTTTTCTTAAATATTAGAGATCATCATCAGATACTTCTATATGATAACAAAATATTAAAAATTCACAAATCTATGTTTTATTTAGATTTTTTTTTTTTTTTTTTGGAAAACGAAATTTTGACATATGGGGATGCTGAGAAAATTTACATTTCGTAAAAAAATCATTTATTTGAGTAATAATTTGAAAATTGAGTAATAAAATTGAAAATTTCTAATTTTATTTAGTGAAACAATTTCAAACGTCAAAAAATCGGCTTATTATTAGAGATTCTATTTTATTAAGTTTATTTTGGGGGAATAATACAAATAATTTTAAAAAATAATCCTTAGAATCAGGATTCTCAGGTAGGCCAAATGAAAATATTTAGAAAATAATCGAGATTTTTAACTGAATGTTTCGATTAATGATCAATGTATAAAATTTCGCGATTTTTCTTTAACTATTAATATTTTGAAAAACTTAAGAAATCATAAAAGTTTATAAGTTCAAACAACAGTATCTTAAATTGTATTAATGTCATGTACAACTAAAATATTTGGAAAATTATTCAAATTTTGAAAAAAATTAATTACATTAAAAATTATTACGATAATTTTCTCAGAATCCATTCATCGTCCCAATCTAAATTGTTTATATGTTGTTCCCAATACTTTGAGGAACATTTTGAAGAAAAATTATAAAAATGGAAGATATGACTACAAGGACGAATATTGATTTCATTATCCTTTTCTTTTCAAAAATGACGTTTTTACAAAAATAATTAGAAACTAGATTTATTAGACATTAATTTGAGCTAAAATTTGTTTAAATCGGACAAATAAGTCCGAAGATATATAGATTTAAATTTCATGTATCTTAGAAAAATTTATGAAAAATTAAACTTTGAACCGCGATAAAAACTAAACTACAACGAACTTGAAATTTTTGAATAACTTCAAATTTTGTATTGGCATAGTGAGAGTATATATCAAATTTCATCGAAATTGGAGATGGTGAGTTTCGTCTGATGTTCGAAAATTTTTGTTTTCTCCCTATTATAAAATACTTCAAAACAAACGTTTAAAATCATATGCAAGTAAATATACTACTCGATTATTATATTATTTTTGTTTTTAAATATAACTATATTTAACTATGAGTTTGTTTTGTAAGTATGTACGTTAAGGTGGTCCAACATTGAAAAAAAAAAACCCAAAGAGCATCGCACATTCAAACGTACCTAAAATTATGAAAAGGAATATCTTGACCAAATTTCAAAGTGGTTATTTGATGTATGTGTATGTCATTAATTAAGATTTGTTGTGGTATTATCAACTTAAATGGCACGTCTAAATATAGCTCACAAAAAAGAATTTTGGACCGCCCTAATGTACGTGCAACTAATATGATAATCTGTGTAATTTATGCGACAATAACAATGTTACAAAATTATATATTACTGATTAAATTTATTAAATAATTAGTTTTTTTTTAATTGTGTAAAAGTAGTTATAGAATTCAACATTGAGTAATTTACATATTTACAGCTATAAATAAATAATAGCTATAATATTAAAGTCATTACACTTGAAGTAGATGAGGTAAGGTTGGTTGCTAGAATTTAGTCGAACGGGCATAGACCTATGTGATTCAAGCAAATTCTCCAATGCAGAATCAGCCGGAGATTTTTTGAAGACCAAATGAACTTACTTAAGTAATATAAAAGAGGGTTAAACTTTTGTGTTAAAAATTATAGGTATTTTTGAAAATTCAAAGTCACAATACATTTTTATAGGTACTCGATACTACTCAATATTTTTCTTAAATTTCTTATAATTGTAAAATTTAAATAAAACGATAAATATAAAAATTACTTTTAAAATTATTGCACGTATTTATTTATGACTACAATTTTAATTTTGTATTATTTCTTTAAATTGTTTTCAACAAATTTCATTTGCGAATACATGTATGTATGTATACACTAAAGTGCCTTAAAAAAATTTGCAAATGTACCCCTTTGAAAATCAAGATATGTCCATTTACATGAGCTGGACCCTTTTTAAAAAAACGTCTTAAAATGAGGTTTTTCTTGAATATCATACTCAATATTTAACTAGTGTCTACATTAGGCAAATTTTTATCAAAACAAACGTCAAAATCAGTGCGATTAACCTTAGTTAAACAGCTGATTATTTTTTTGCCAAACTGCATACATATAAAAAAAATAATAATAATGAATACGCCATATTGTTGTTTTTATGCAACTGTTGCCACCTTCCACAAATTCGCGTTAAGTTTGACTTTTGTTTTGATAAAAAATTGTTTAATGTAGACACTATGTTATCTCGGGATTAAATAGATAACAATGTTGAATAGAAGCACACCAGCGCATGTTCTGTACATTAAAATAATGTTAAAATGTATTTTTGTTCTCAAAATGTATATTTTGTTCCTTTCTTATATAATTTTAAAAATGTCGTAATTTAGATTTTTTAGTACCATTAGAATTGTCATTTGATGTATTTTTGATATGCTTCATTTTAATTAACCCTTTAGTAGCAAATATTTGTCTGAGATTTTCGGTCCTTAATAAGTTAAATCTATAAAAATTTTCATCATAAAAATATAGTGTGTATAGTTGTTTCTCGTTACTCCAAGAAAGATTTTAGAATGTATTTCTCCCCGGAATGCCAGATAGTATGTTGCCTTCATAATGTGCAGTAATACAATACTTATTATTTTTAAAGAATCAAAATAATCCTATCATAGGATTTCAGAAGTTCTGCATAGCCATTTCCAGTGAAGTTTTGAAAATTTAAAAAAGGACGAAACTTTCTGTCGTAGTTCTAGTTCGCAAAAAAAAAAAAAAAATGTTGAACTTGTAGAACAGTATCGCTATACTATAAAAAATCCTTTTCATTATGAAGAGTATCATTGGGGACAATTGTTTGGGATTAGCAAGTGCAAATGTATACTTAAATAAATAGTTTATGTCGGTGTCCCACAAAAAGTCAAATTCCAATAAATTTGCGTCAATTTTTTGTAGACCAAAATAATCCTCGACAGCTCACTATAGACGACCTTTACTTTACCTGTGCTGAAATTCGAAAGTGACGATGAATCTTGATCCAGTTTTACAAGTGAAATGGATACAAATGACTCACAACCATCCTTAGCGGAAAAAGTAGTCAGTCCAAGTAATACAAAAATTTCTCTTCCATCAGATCGCTTTGATTCCTTACTAGCAATCACCCTGATAAAAGATTTCAATTTTTCGAATATGTTTATAGATCAACATTAAATTCAAAGAGAGTGCATTAAAGCCCGAGCTAATGCCTTAAAGCTTATGAAAAATAATGGTAACGTGAATTGTATTTCATTTGATGGCAAAAGAAACCGAACTTTGAAGCAAGTAATTATAAATGGAAAACCTCGTAGTACAATTAAAACGAAAGAGCATATAACTTTGCTCAAAGAACCTAATTCTAAGTGTATTGACTACTTGGAACCCCAGCAAGGAGCCGGAGTTGAAATTGCGAAAGGAATTTTAAATTTTTTTGCTGAAGAAGACATTTAATATCATCAGCTCGTTGCTATCATTTGTAATGGTATTAGCATAAACACTGGCAAAACAATGGTGTAATATTATCACTCGAAAAACTTTTGCAAAGACTTCTACAGTGAATTGTGTGCCTTTTCCATTTAAATGAATTACCCTTTTCAGCCTTGTTAAAGCATATATAGGATAAACATTACTTGGATGTGAAGAGATGATTTGATCCCATTATATATTTTTATCTACTCATTAAGTTGCACAAAATTTTAAATCCATTAAAATGGGAGAAATGCCTAACAATATAGTAGAATGGAATTTGCGCAGAGACCAAAAATATTTGAATGATATTGTTCGAGCTGTAGATTCTGGAAGTTGCTATTTAAAATTAGCTAGCGCAAAACTATTTGTTGAATTACACAAAGCAGATTCGACAAATGCCGAAACATATTCAAACATTTGTCTAGCGTTCCGTACAAATAAATGAATTTTTTTTACACATTCCGAATACATCATTTTATCTGTGATTACGGATACAAATAAGGCAACCTGGGATAAAATATATGAAATTATCTTCGAAGCACGAAAAAACAATACATGAGTTTATTATTCCGAAAATTAAATTTGATTGCGATTGTCTTCAAGATATGATTGATTGGAACGTCATAACTAATATTAGTGAACCATCTTCTATACCATTTTATACAGAGAAGAATTTGAAAAATTCAGAAAAATGATTAAAATTCCAGGTAAATGCCACTTGAAATGTATGAAATGTTTTAAATTTAACAAAACAGTTTTAGATTTTCCATGCCAAGAGTGGAAATAGCCTAGGACTACTAGATTCTAGAAATGTATGTTCTATGTCCAGATTTCATCTGGGATCAGAGATATATAATTTTGAAGAATATATTTTTTCATTATGAAAATATGGAAAAATGTGGAATTTTTAAATGGCTCTTCATTTGACATACGCAGCAGACATGAATCTGGTAAGCGGAAAAATGGTAGCAGCCTAGGACTAGTAGATTCTAGAAATGTATGTTCTATGCCCAGATTCAGTTAGAAAATAATAATAATAATAAAAAAATATATGCGCACTTTATTTTTTACTCGATATTCTAAAGGAAGGTTTAAGCAGATATGTGATCGCGATAATGTTCACTAATAAATACAACTTATCGAACACGCTTTAATTTCTATTTTGCTTATCTTTGTGTAGGTTACATATCGCACTGGCTCCTCTAAAGGGAGTCAACACAAAATTTTTTAATTTTCACTTTTTGCAAGAAAACGATATACAATGGTCATATCTATCCACTGTAAAAATCTTATATCATTAATCTTTCACAAAAAAAAAAAAAAAAAAAAAAATGCAATTGCATTCCTCTTTATGATATAAAAATATATTCTTTAGAGTCAACTAAAGGGAAACATTTTGAGTAAATTTTGAGTTGACTCCATGATATAAGGAAACAAGGTACGCCGTTCTCTCTCAGAGAATTTTTTTTTTTTTTTTTGAAGTATAAAAGATTTTTTGAAAAATATTTTTTTATAATTTTTTTGTAGGAAACTATTTTATATATTCCTTTCGCTAACCTCTTACATTCCAGTAAATATATCTTAAAAAGGTTATTTAAGGTATTTTTAAACAAAAGTATTTGGGAATATAAAGCGATGAATGTATCACTAAAATAATGCCTACTAAGTCACTCAAAGATTGTATAATAGAGGATAAAGTAATAGATTATAAAAATGTTAATGAGTGTAAATCATTTTTATTATGAACATAAACTATAAATTGTAAAGTGTTTTCTTTCTTTTATTTCAATTAATGTATCAATTGATTGAAAATATAATTCGTTTAATATCCCATTTATACCAGACAAAAACTAATTGGTTTTTGTCAAAATCAAATTTAAAAAACCATACTATTTACATACCTGTTTTTTTCTCTATGTGGTTTTTGTTGACAAATTGCTTTTTTTTAATTTTATTTAAAAACAATTTCATTAATTTTTATTGTAAATAATATTTTAAACACAATTTATTTACAAAATGTACAAAGTAAATAAAAGAATTCTAGAAATTTAATAAATTGAATTTTTCATTATATATAAAAGCTCAATGTTCTGAAATCAACTTAACAAGCTGTATCATAAATAGTTATTTTAGTAGTTTTTGATTTGTATGGAAAAACTAAAGAAATTCATCTAGATTTTCAATTAAAAAAAACCGAATGAATACAAAAACTACCAGTTGTTGTTTCGTGTAAACGTAGTATAAAATTAAATTAAAACAAAAAATAAAAAACTCGGATTTTTTAAAGAAGATATGGTAACACATTAAAATAATAAATCTCTAAAACGTCAGAAGGCTAGTATGGCGATGAAAAGAGAGAACGGTTCTACATTTATTTCATCATATCATGGTTGACTCCCTTTAGAAGAACCAGTGCGATACGTGCATATATTTTTGAAATTGGACATAAAATGGGATTTTTATATTTTTTTTTAATTTCTGATTTTTAACTACCGTAACATAAACCGTCATTTCTTGTTTATTAATATTATTTTAAAATATTTCTGATTGTCAAATATTAAAAATATATCAACAAATTTTATAAAAGACGAGAAAATCTATACATATTATATTGATTAAATTTTTTGTTTAATTTGTATTTTAGACATATAGATGTGTAGTAATTTTTAAAATTTTTGATGTACCATTAAAAAAATTTTCAAATTTTTCTGAACCTCAAAAGTAAACTAGTTTGATGAAATGTCCATATAGTTTTTTTTTTTGGAAAAAAATTGAAATTTTTGAGACCTGTTTCAAAATTTTGAATTTGAAAATGTTTTTCTTATTATCAAATTGAGATCAGCAAAAAAAAAAAATTAGCATAATTTGGAAAATTATGAAGATTTTTAACATATTTTGGAAAAAATTTTAAAATTTTTGTTTTAAAAGTTATAGGGCAACAACGAAATAATGTCTATTCAAAAAATGGGAAATTGAATTTTTGCAAGTAAAATATCTTTTCAATCATCAAAGTTAACGTGGTACAGTGTCTTTTCCTTGTCTTGCTTAGTAAAATTCAAAAATGTAATATTTAAAATCGGTTCATATTTGTAAAAGTTACAAGCTACAATATGATTTTCACTCACGAGATGGTCAACTTTGGTACACTGTATCGCCCACCATGCTTAAGTTGCACAATCCACCAAACAATATTCTGAAATTCTAACTCTTTCTCCATCGATGTTCCAAGTTTCATCAAAATATGTCCAGCCGTTTAAAAGATCCAAATTTATTAGTATTTATTTTGCCCCACTGTGCAATGATTTTTCTGTATTTTTATATAATTTGATACATAATCCAACCTTTAGAAAATGATTGAAATAAAGCTTTTAGTGAAGTCAACATCTAAAGGCCGTTATGATAGGAGGCGGGAACTCGAAAACTAGAAATAATCTTGAAAACGAATTGAATACGTATTTTCTGTGCTGCAACCCACTTCATCAGCTTTCTTGGTGTCTTATCAATTTGGTGTTCGTTGAAAACTAATCAACTTCTATATTTAATCCAATTTATTTTTATACAATATAGATTTTATTTTAATCTAAATCATGGTTAAAACTTTATTACGATAAAAATTCAGCCGTTTTCAGCCACGTTCATAAATTCAAGAGAGTTTCATCTTTATTGATTTTATAATAAGTAGTTAATATGTATGTATGTACTATGTATGTATTCGTGTAAATGAGAGTGCCTGTAAAAAGTGCATTTAAGACAACAACACAGAGTAATTAGAGAAAATCTAGCAAAAACGTTATTTTTTCTTTGATATCTTGAAACTTAAAAACTTTAGGATTTGTAGTCAAATCAAAAGAAAATTCTTTAAATTGTTTAAATATAAATTTCATATTTTACAGCAATATAACAACTGGTTATAAAGTTGTTATATTGCTATTGCTTCCCTCTTTACAACTTCGTTTCTTTTGCTTTACTTTTATACACATTTGTATCAGTTAGTGTGAAGTTATGTTTTTATTGTTATTTTATTTGCTAAGAGTTTTAATTGTATAAATTTTGAGAATTCGAAAAACGTGATTAATTTTTTACTAACCTTGAGAAATAGAAAAAAAAAAAAAAAACAACATAACTAAAAATAGAATGTAAAAATTTTAAATAGTACTATTAATAAAACAATAACAAAAATAAATAAAAAGAGAAACAAAAGCGAAATAAACAAACGACTTAATTCATTATTTGTATTTTATTACATTTATTGTTTAACTTTTAATAGTTACAAGAGATTGAAAGAGTGAACGACTATATCGAGGCTCTGAATTGGCATCTTATTATTAAGAATTTATGATGATTTATATATATAATGGTCATTATTAATTTAAAAATAATATATTTTTTTTCTATATCTAAGGTATAACATATAATGGTTTGAATAAATCTTTGTAGTGTTAAATAGCTAGTAGCATGCATAACTGATTTATAGAGACTGATGTGCTATTTATTATTTTCCCAAAAAGAAATCCGAGGATGACGTACAATGTGTTACTAAAATGTTATCAAGAATTAAAATGTTATAGAAGAATTATGTATGCTCCAGTCAAATAAAGACTTGAGCTGGGAATTTGATGGAGAGAAGCGAGTTTTGGCATATAGTTTCGCCTAGGAGTTTTATACATGCTGTTGGGAGTCACCGATAATCACGTGCAAAAAATTATTTATGTGATCTTTAACCGTTATTTTCTCCTTTTAGAGAAAACTAATTAAAGAAAAGATATGTTAATGATATATTAAAATGAAATGAAACAAAAGAAACAAACTTCTTTCAAAAGTTTATTTTAAACAATAGTCTACATTTTTATTTATTTCAAACTAAAACTGACGAATAGAAATAATTAATTTATAAAAACAAAACAAAATAAAAGAAAAATTAATTCATAAAAATAAAAGACAAGGGTCTTCTATGATCATCTGGTATTATATTGTATTATTATTTGAGTAACATGGCACCATGGTGATATTTGCTAAATAAACGGTAATAAATCTGGATCGTCCGATTTTGATCAAACCAGGTACATCGATAGAGAATTAGTTACGCTTTGAGAATATTGTTTGCTTAAGTGTGTAGTTGAAGCAGAGACGGCGCTACAGTAGGCTAAAGTTGACTACCTCGAGTTCGAAAAACATATCAAGTCTTTTAACTTTTACAAATATGAAAAAATTTTATCTATTTTTATATTTTTGAATTCTACGAAGCAAGATAAAAAATTAATTTGTAAAATTTTCCTTAACTTTTTTGTGTTTTGACCTACATTTTCTTCAAAAAAAAAAATCAAAATTTTTAAAAAAATTATGGTGAAATTCCTGATAAATTTCCGAATGTCGCAGAAGAAAAAAAAAGTTTTTTTTTTTTTCAAAAAAAGTAACTATTTACTTTTTTTTTTGTTCATTTAAGTCATCAAAATTTCAAAGAATACACTGAGTTAACATTCCTACTGTAATTTCAAAATAAAAAATCTGCTCAAATATATGTAGAATTCCTGTTTTATTAGAAATCTTAAAATATTGTTAGGAATAATCTCTTTAGAGTATATAATCGACGTCCTTCTGTGATTGTTAGCTTTGAAGAAAAGCTTACCACATATTAATTACTCCATGGTATTTTATTTTTAATATTTTAAAACGTTTTTTAGCTCTTGTGAAAATTTTAAAATGTAGATTTAAGTAGTTTTATGAAAAGACCACCGAATTATTTTTTCTACACAAAAAATAATTTTAAGTTGGAATATTACACTAAGGGCCATTATTACAACTTGCCTTTAACGTTCGTAATAGTAAAAGGTAACTTTAATTAAAGTGAGGAATAAAGTGAACTTTAAAACTTTTCGTTATTACAACTTCCTTGTAAATTAAAATTAACATTTTAAAAATTATGGCAATATCAAAGAAAATACCGATTACTTTTGACAAATTACTTGTACATAGTGGCAACGACATTTTTTTTGTTTGTTTACTGACAGCTAACAAAAATAATTGAAGTGAAAAATAATTTGTGGGAAAAAATATTAAAAAAATGTCGAACATTAATAAAGAAGTTAGGAAGCGGTCCAAAAATTATAGCGATGAGGAAGAGGTGTTACTGGTCGAGCTAGTGGAAACATATAAGAATCTTATAGAAAATAAAAAATCGGATGCCGTAGTTTGGAAGCAGAAGGAGGAGGCATGGGTTAAAGTTGAAGAAAAATTTGCAGCAGCAACTGGATTAAACCGATCTTGGAAGTCACTCCGTGACAAATAAGAATTTATAAAAAGAAAGTCCAAAGCGGAGTTAGCAAATCACAAATCAGAAATTTACCGTACTGGTGGGGGAACTTCATCGTTAAGAGTTAGCACTGTGTCCTCAAAAATAGCAGCCATGCTGGGAGATTCGGCCACTGGATTGGAAAACAATTATGATAGTGACAATAGTAAGTATATATAAAGAAATTGATGGCTTTCTAAACTAATATTCGTACATTATTACATTTTGCAGTAACTGGATGATGTTAGATGCAAATTTCTGGAAACTTCCATTGAAAGTGACAACGAAAAATCTATTAGCATTGAAGATGTATGCTTTGCCTGGCTCCTTGACTGTAAAGAGTGGACAATTTTGTCTAAAATATATTGGGATGTATGCTTTGATACGCGAAATCTTTGCATTAATTCTGCTTCGTTGTAATATTTGATATAGTCGACTTGTTCCCGAATTTTGTTTGGAGCTCTACTTTCTGGCAGAGTATTTTCAAAAATATTCTCCAGGTTGTTAATGTAAAACAAACATCTGCTATCCATTTTTATATTTCAAATTTTTATTTTTAAAACGAAATAAACATTTTTAATGAAGTTGCCATATTTTGTAGAAAATATGGCAACTTCAAATACATAAACCTCACTATAAAATTTAAAGGTCAGATGATCCTCCCTTTAGCTTATCGGCCACTTTTAGCTTAAAGTTAGCTTATAATAAGCAAATGCTTCTTATCTGTCCGATAACATCATACCTCTACCTATTGGCAAGTTGTAATAATGGGCCTAAATATGTTACAAAAATATGCATTTATGGAGAAATATGCAAAAACATGCATTTTCAACAAAACATACATAAATATGCAAATTCTCTAATTCGCAAAGATATTTAGTTTACTCTGTTCTAAAAGGCTTCCTTATAAGTTCTTGAAGATTTTATAATTATAGGAAATGAAACGAAATTTAAAAAATAAACAAAAATATTTTGAAAATAAACAAATTTATTACTTTGATAATTTTCCTATTGATGGTAAACTAGATATTGCCAAATTACCATCTAAGAATATATTTTCCAATTGTTTGAAGAAAATATCTTTTAAAATAAATATCATTTTTTAAATGATTGTTTTTTTATTCTTACTTTGTTTTTGTTACAAAAAATATTTTATTTATTTGAATTTTGTATGTATTATGTGAATACATTTTAAATATTTTTACGCAACCGAATAGACCACATATAGCTCATAGTGTAAAGCGTTACAAAATCTAACTCTATCTAACGTAAGTTGAATCAATGAACTTGAACGTTGAATTTGAAGACTGTATAAATGTTAAGGTATGGCAATACGTTGTTCCAACGTACCTGTACGTTAGGTCAAAATTAGAAAAAAATTCTTGGAAACAACGAGTGTTTATGCACCTTTTTTTTAGTGTAAGTTAAAAAATTTTGTAATTTTCTGATAAAATCTAACAGCTTTGAAATGTTCTTATGTGAGTGCAATTGTTATTCGAAATCTTGACATTTTTAAAAGTAAAATAATATATAAATTTTATATAAATATATATTATATAAATTTACTGAAGTGTAAAAAACAGATTTGCATGTTAATCTCGAACAAATCTTAAACGTAAACAAATTTGAAATGTTTACAAAAATCAAAAACATGATATATTTAGTTAATAACACTGGTCGACAATAATATCCAACCTTAAACACGAATAGTTGGACTATATGGATTTTAATATGCTAAATACGAATCTGCTTTCATTTTTTTCCATCACTTCTGGATTTTTTTTTTTTTTTTATGGGCGTGTATAATATTTTGCCCATAATAAGGTTATCACACAAGTATATTTCACCATAATTCAAGAACGATGTGTACGGTTTATATAAGTGATTCACCAATAGATGTGAATAAATTTCTTTAAGCCACCCTAACATAATTTTTTATATGCTAAAAATTTTCGGACAGATTTAGAAATTAGTATCCGAAATTTTTTTCTTAAAAGTTCTTTTGAAAAGTAAAAATTAATAAACAAATATGGCTTTTATCTACAGTTAAGTGAAAATACCCATATGGGTATAATGAGCTGATAAAAAAATAATGTTGATATAATTTGAAGATAATTTTAATCGGCATCTATTGGAGTTTTATTTATCTAAATTTGACAAACCGTTTTTGAGTTATACAAGAGTAACTGCTAAATAAGGTCATATTGGTCATGCCCATAAAAAAGTCCGTACGTGATAGAAAAAAAGTGAAAGCGGATTCTTGTTTAGCTCGTCAAATTTCATCTAGTCCACCTATTTTGTTTAAAGAAAAAAAAAAATATGTTTTTTTTGCTCACCAGAGTAACTGAACTTAATTGTAGATATAGAGCCCAAACACAAGCAAGAGGCGGCGGTAGTTGTTTCCAGTTCTCAGAGAGAAGTTCAAGTTAAATAATGGCGGAGACGAAGACGACTTTTTAGATATATTTTGATTTTGTTTATTCAACAACAAAACTCATGACAACAACTAAACTAAAGTAAAGCTTTCTTTCTCTTTTTATTTAATATAAATTTAATGCCGGCCTTACTCCACGGTGGTCTTACCGCCAACCAACGCCCCTGTATGCCGTTACACATACAGGTTGCAATCAAATACTCGTTTTCTGGCCAAGATACTTCCCTTTGCTTAGGGGTCGGAGGTACCCTCTCCTGATCACCCTTGTGATCGTGTTACTGCAAGCAGTCAACACGTGAAACCGTAAGCCACCACGTAACTCCCACTTAATTGGGCATCACAAACAACCAGCCAAGGACTGTGAAGCACGGAGTATCTTCACTGTCCCTGGGGCAGCTGGTTCCCGTGGCACCTACTTTAAAGTCCTAGAAAAGACCGAAATTTCGTTCTTTCAGCTTTTGAATCCAGAAAATTCACAGGTACTGACACCAATATATTTCCTGTCAATCTTCACAAAAAGACAAAGCAGCAACGTCGAAGGTTTTAACGTGAGTATCTGTCCATGTGGACCCAACCTCACGGTGCTTTTCGCACAGAGTGAATACAATGTGTCCACCAACGCCCCCAAGTCTGACCGAGATCATCCTTGAGTACCAATTTGAAGTCATATATTTGGACATGACCTTGGTAAGGAGCGGAGCCTATCTAAAACTCCTTCCGTTCTATGGGTCACGGCACCCGGTTGCAATGCAACTCCACACCGAGCTTGCGCTCTACCCGCGATTTGGGTCTAAACAACAACCACCACGAAGCTCCCCAAGGGGCCGCACCGTTGCCAGGCTGGAACCGAAGTTCCAGGGGCTCCTGACACCCGTGGTACCAGTATTAAGTCACCGGTCGGACTTCGTAGCCAAAGATGACTACTACCAGTTGAACTCCAAACAGTTCGGGACTGGTGACCCGCCACCACACACAAAACACACATCAACATGAATGGACAACAATTACATCACAAACAATCAACAATCGCCCTCACGGGCGATTCGTTGGCCACATGGTGTGACACCAGCAAAGGACAAAACGAACAACGACTAGGACAACCTCAACGCTGGCACCCTCGCGGGTGGTCTTGTTCACAAAAGTGACCCGGAACCAACAACGAGGAACAGAGAAGACACAACAGGAGGGACAGCAAGGTGAGACGCCAGGAAGAGACAACAGAAAAATACAGCAACGGCGAAGCAGGAACGCGAAGTCGGAGCAAAAGACCGCAATCCAGCATGCCAACCACCGCCAGCGGGCATATACATACCCGCAAACCGGGGACAAACAACAGCGACGAAAGGAGCGACCAAGCAACAACGGCAAGGAGCACCACCACGGTTGCTCATATAGGAGCCGCCTCCACTACTCCTGTCTCCTTCTTCTCCTATCAAATACCCCCCGGACGAAATCGCCCAGCCCCCAAATGTCCGCACGTCCACTAAGGCCCTACTAAAATCCCAACCCCCCGCAGTATGAGTTATGCCCATACCATCTAGACTCCTAATGTCATCATAGTAGTGGAATGTCGTCAGTACATGCCACACGTCCTCAAGTCCCCTCTCGCACCCACAGTTCGGAGTATCGGACAGACCTCTCTTATGCAAAAATGCATTGAGTGAGCCATGTCCCGTCAGTATAAAACCCAGACTCAGGCCGAAGCCAAAATCTGGACGTTGCCGTACGAAGTCCGCGTCACGTATGAACTCATACGTTACCCTCCCATTGTCGCTGTTCGTCCATCTCGTATTCCATCTAGACAGAAGACACTCCTCTAAGAGTGCCTTCACCTGCAAGCTATCGCCATTTACCAGATCAGAAGCAGAAGCCCAGTCATGACCAAGAAGAGGTAGCCCTTTCTTGATCTTGAAGGCAATAGCACGACGTATTACCTCCAGATCAAGAGGTGCCACACCCAGAAGAACCTGGAGTGCGTCCGTTGACACCGTCCTACAAACTGGCATGCACGCCAACATCGCGACCCTCTGATAGGATAAGACCTTGTTTCTGCCAACAACAGACATAACCGTTTCATACCATACAGGGGCACCAAACGTTGCGCAAGCAACGAAAAGCCACCCATACACGGTACGAACAGCACGCCTGCTGATGCCCCATTCACTCCTGAGGATGCGCCTAACCTTGCCTGCAACACTAGACAACTTGTCCCTTATTTGAGTAAGATGAACCAGAAAGTTCATCCTCTCACTTATCATTATTCCCAGATACTTGACCTCAGTCGCATATCTGATACTAACGTCGCCAGTCCGAATGAGCGGAGGACGGCCCCGCGATAACTTGCCCTTAAGCAATATTATCTCGGTTTAAGACAAAGCAGCAATCTTAGGCTTAGAAAGACAGGAATTTTGCTCTACTACGTATTAGCTACACATCAAGGAAAAGGTTTAATCCGAGAAGACAAGCCGCCGTGGCGAAGAGAGAGAGAGAGAGTGTAAAAAAATGAGAGCTTTTGAGAAATCGTTGTAAAAATTCGCTGTTCTGTTTTATTTGTCAAATCTTCACATAAAAAAATTGCATTTTCACTCAATTGTGGATAAATCCAAAATTTTTGCATTAATTTTGATGATATATGGCGTATTTTATTCATAATATTGCCAGCTTTTTGATTTTATGAAAATTATTTTTTCTGATAGTAATTTCAAAATAACTCCGAAACTGTTTGGAAGATGAAAAAAAAGTTGTGTTGAGATTACCTTAATCTGAATCTTTCAATTACAATTATCTAAATCGGACAACCCGTTCTCTAGTTATGGTAAATTATAATCATATATATATATATATATATATATATATATATTTAAAGGAGGACGAAAAATTCTTTTCCGATCCGTGTAATTTAATAACAATGTACTTGTTGTTCTTATATCTATTATATTAAACGTATTATATTATTACTATTATTATGTACATACAAATAAATATGTGATTTAAATTAATAATTTCTTAAATGTATTGCATTTGTTTTAATATTTATTGTACTTATTGACATGCATACATATGTACATACACATCGTCACATAAAATGCAAAAGGCCGTAGCCATTGAAAAATCAAATGTTGGTTTTTTTCACATTCATATCTTCAAAAATGACATCAGTATTAATAAAAGTTAAAATGCCTTAACATCAACTTTACAGACGAAACAGCCGTAAAATTAGTTCCGCTCAAGATAAATTGTTTAATGGGTGCTTTTTATATATTTTTACTTTAAGTGAACGATTAAAAAATCTTACTTAATTGCTTTATTTTAAAGTAAAAAATTGAAAATTTTGGTTACTCCCTTTTGCATTTTAGGTGACAATATATATTTTGTGGCATTTGATAACTGTTTTCATTATTTATTTTGTTAATAAATACATTTATAAATTACTGAACAAATGGGTGATTGGTTGGTTGGGTGTGACTGACAGGCAATTAGGCTAATTAGTATGAAATTAAGTTTATTTTCTGTCTGGAAATTTACTCTATTAACAAGAGTAACTTACACATGCAACGACCATCTTTTAATATTTACTAATTTGTAATTATCAGAGTATCCAAAAATTTTAAACCATATTTTTTCCTGGGCTATAAATGAACAAAACTGTTAGTTATTTATGCGTTTCAGATAATTTTAACAATTTTGACAACGACTTGTTACAGCATAGTTTGTTATTTTTTTTTATTGAAAATTCTTATTTTAATTTTGCACCCATAGATTTTTTTTGCATAATTTGTCATTAGTGACATTTTCCTTTTAGTGTTTTTCAAATCCGATAAATAGATGATTTCTTGATATAATATATTAGCTTTGAATTTTGTTGGCAATTGCGAAAAAATAGTAAATAATTTAAAATTTAACAAAAAAAAAAAAAAAATTTTAAGAGCACATTTTTTAATTTTAAGGGCATATTTTCCGATTTAAAAGCATTTTTTATGCGCATAAAATACTTTTTTGGAGCATATTTTTGTTTACCCTGATAATTATAAATATTTTAGCCTTGTTCCAGTTCTTGTCAAATTTACAGGTTGTAGTCAGAATTATTCAGAAATTGTCAGAAAAACAACAAAATACAATTAAATTTTCCTGTAAATTCTGACTAAAACTTGTAAGTGTGAAAAGTAGTGGAACAGAGCTTTTATAATGTATTAAATTGTCTCTAAAAAGCATTATTATGCCCAGAATTACGTCGCTATATAAGGAGTTTCATACATATAGACATAAATACATATATACATACATACATACATACATACATACAGACATACATACATTCGTACATACATACATACATTTTTTCCACATGCAATGCTTGCTTAAAAAAAAAACAATACAATCATACATAAATACGAATCAACTGACTGCATTACAAAAAAAAAAAAAAAAAAACAAAAACAATACTGATAATCATTATACCCTTCCCCGCATGTGTAAAGGGTATATATATATAAGTTTGCCATAAGACCTCAAAAAGTATAGATTCTTATTGATAGGGAAGTCGATAAAACGATATACGTCTGTCCGTCTGTATGTTGAAATTAGTTGTTACAAAGCCCCCAGTTATCGGATATATATGTTTTATATATCAAATTATAAGAAATATTCTTTAGAATAATACTAGTAAAATCGCCAAAAAACCGGAAGGGCCTCTAAAAACGTTTTTGTTTTCGACTTTTGTAAGCCCCCTATATAAGCTAGCGACTTCGTTTTTGCACAGAAAATTTAGTTGTTCTTACGGAACAAATGAATGCATTTTTGGACTTTGTGAAGCTTGTATATAAGCTTCGAAATTCTCTTTTGTACATATCCGTTGTAACCATATAGGTCCATAAACAGGTATACCGAGTTATAAGCAAAAATCTGAAAAAATTATTAAAAATATATATACACACAAACATATATAAAAAGCGTTGCAATGACGTTTAGTGTTGTTCTTTTTTGTTTAAGCAAAACAAAAAATAATTATTTCTTCTTTATTTTACAAAATTAACAAACGCTTTATAACATTGCAAATTTTTTTGTTACATTTTATTTTATGTATATTTCTTTAACGAGTTTTACCAAAATGATTATAATAACGAAAGTACAACAACAAAAACTACACATACCCTTTAATCTACCTATCAAGAAATTGCTTTTATATAGGCGTTTTTGTTGCTATTTGAAACAATTCTTGGAACTTTTGATTGTATTTTTAGTCACCAAGGCTTCAGTGTATACAATAATAATATAATACAATAATATGCGTTCTAGACTATAATATATATCCAGTGATTAAGAAATTATATATGAAGTATGTCAAGTGAAAGAAATGAAAAGGATAACTCCTTTTGGGGTTTATTATAACCATCAAGTCGGAAAAAATTCAAAAGTTATTGCATAAATGTATTTCTTATTAAAGCAAATATTTTATAGCGTATTAAATCGCTCCCAGAATGACGAAACTTTGGGACGTAAATCTAGTAGTAGCAGTCTGCATAAAGTTTATGGCAGAGTAGAACATAGAAAAGTTAAGGAAACTTCGCAAATAACCACCAGGGTTCTTGTTAAAGGACTCCAGGAAGCGTATGTCATTTTTGTCTTTCAATAAATAAAAAAAAAAAAAACTAAACGAATACAAATACATATTGAAAGCTACGGGGAAAAATCACTCTTATTTATTTGAAAATTATTTAGAAGGCCTTAAAAAATAATAATATACAAAAATAGATAATTTAAGACAAAAATCAGATTAGCTGTTGACAAATTACCAAAAAGTGAGTGCCATATGGCAACAAATTCGCGAAAAATTAATAAAAAGTAGTAATAAATCCGAACGGCTACAGTTGAATTGCAAAATGACCAGACCACACTTTAATCCCTCATTAAACTAGTGCTTATATGTGAAGAAGTATGTGGTCAAGAGGTATTACAAGATCATAATGAACTAAAATACCGCAATTTTGGTGTAATATATAAATTTCTAATTGACTGTGACATTTATTACATAATTTATTTGATAACAAAGGTTCACTAGGATGTTGTACATATTGCCATACATGTTGCCATATTAAATTTTAAATCCCGAAAATTTGTGGTTTTATTTAGCCGTTTTATAAATGTAAAAATAATTTCTTGACACGAAAATGTTTGCGTTTCTTTTGTTTTTTCTCTCTTTTTTCTCTATATATTTTAATTTTCTTTGTGTGATATATTAATAAATATATAAGTTAACATATTCCTATTAAAAAATAATGCATTAGTTGAAAATTATATAACCTTTTAAAGCCAAACTGTAAAAAAATCTTGTTTTCTTTTAATGTTAAAACAATTTATTGTACATACATACAACCATTTTTTATGTATGTTTGGACGTTTTTTTTTTTAGTTGGAAATAGAAGCATCAGTGTTGTTGTTTTTTGCATAAGCATTTATCTACATACAAACATATGTATAGTATATAAATTTAGTAGTCATCAGAAAGCTATCAGGGTTGTTGTTTTTATTTTTTTTTAAGAAAGCAACGCTTGCTATGATAGTTTAATTTTGTTTGTTACATTTTTGTAGTTTGGAAAAAATGTAGCTTATTTTTTTAAGTGTAAATGTGAAAATATGAAAGCATACTTTCAGGCATACACTTTGTAATTTGTCGGTAAGGTAACTTGTTCTAATACTGCTGTTGTCAACTTAACTGCTTGTTTATACAAAAAACAATAATGCTTAACCAAAAAAGTTTGTGAGTGCATATTTTATAAAAAATATGTAGGACCAATCTATTCTCCGGTCCCCATTAACGACGCAGACCGGGGCCTCAGTGTATATGGAAAGAAAGGACATTGCAATTATGTGTTGTTTTACACCATACTGCATTATTTTAATTGCGTATGCTGCATTTAAAACTATAATTAATATAAAATCAATATTTTGACACAAGTTTTGCTGTCATACGTATATTCTTTATTTTCAAAATATGTTTTAATTATTTTTCATTATTACACAGTGCAATAAGAATAAATTGCTTTAATAATTACAACGCAAAATGAAAGTGTAACGGTAGTCTAACAAAGTTAATTTGAATTTCGGTTTTATGGGCTCTTGGAGTTCGAAGTTTTCGGAGCCCTTTTTTCAATATAATTGGAAATAATAAAAAAAAAACATTTCAATTATTTAATCCAAATGTAATTAAGTGTCTGTGCTATTTTATAGAGTACCAACATTATACTAGATTTTTTCTGGATGCCACACCCTTTTACGCTCATTTTTGTCATAATTTTGTTTACTTTTTATGATTTGACCTTATGTCTAAACTACTGAAATGATTAAAATAAAACATGGGTCATATGTATTTCCTTGAAGGAAGTGTTGACTGGATGCCACGCCCACTTTAAAAAAGAGCTACTTTGCTTCTAATAAAATTCATTTTGTTGAATACAATATTTTACATTTCATATTCCTTTATGATTGATGGGAATTGCCTTAGTGGTATGAAGTAAGTAACAAAATTTATTGAAAGTGGTTTAAAAACTGGGCGTGGCATCCAATTTATTTTTTAGTTCATAGTTTTCCCCAAAAAATACTTGATATATGTTAAATTTATTTTGAACTTTCAAAAGAAGAATTGTTTAGTAGAAGTGGCATTTTTTTATTAACATTATATTCTATAGTACTTTTCGAAGAATGTACGATATATATATATATATATATATATTTCATAAAAAAATAATTACCCATAAATATATAGGAAATTATTGATTTAAAAAACATTTTATTTTCACACATAATGAAGAAGTACTCCGAAATATCTGAAGACTTTGCAAACCCCTCTAGAGATTTCATTTATGTAATGGTACACGAGTACTTTCGTTTCGCATTGGAGTTATTGAGGCAATGTTCAAAGACCTAAAATATGTCGCGTAGTATTGTTGGAATTTTAATTAAATTTGTGATTTTGCGAGTTGTGAATTTAGCCAAAAAATAAAGGCAAATTTAAATTGCCTTCACTGTTATCGTTCACACATTACGACGTAAATTCATGAGCATAAAGGACTTTTTTTTTCGTTTTATTATCAAAAAATTTAATAAAATTCTTTTTCGTGTTAAGTTAAAATTTTTGTTGGTTAAATATTTTTTAATGAGAAATGCAGGGATAGCTAGTCTCTAAAAAATAAATGTGATTTTAATTGAATACATAAATAAGGGAAATTTGTAATTTGTTACATACTTTTTTAAAACAAAATTTGTTAGGAATACATATTTAAAAATGCATTGTTGTATCATCGACAATGAGTTCAGTGTTGTTCAAAATTCATCTTGATAGGTCAATGTACTTTTGAAGAGCATAACTAAATTGCAAATTAACATCAAGCATTTCCAAACATTTTCGATAGAAAGGTTATAATTTCATTATTTATATTATAATTCTTACGTGGGAAATATATCTACCATTAGATTTTCTTTTTTTTTATGATATTAACTGTTTCAGTTTCCTCGTTTAAATCTTCAGCTTTCGGGTTGTAAAGTCCTTTAGCCAAAAATCTTTCTTAGTGTAAATTCCTTCTGTTTATTGATTTTCAGAAGCTTCTCTGCGAACGTACTTAATTTTCCAGCTTAGAAAGGACGATAACTGTTTTTTTTTTTAGCAATTTTGAGGGAGCAGAAAATGTCGAAGGTGAGCATTTTTTCATATTCTTGAGATCAACAATCACATTTCCTACTACTGGCATTCTCTTGAATTTATCTTTTAAGATCACGTTGAAATTGTACCAGTCCATTTTAATTCCTGAGTTTGGTCCGAATAGGAACTTCTACTCGATTCTCTCCACCAATCTTGGATCAATCATTTATATGTATAACAACTAGTTGTGATTTAGTGTAGTCTCACTTTAGTAGATGTAGAAAATTTTTCATGCGCGATATAGGTGCAGGCAATAATGAAGACACTGTCACTCGTCAACTTGATCCTTGCGGTTCTGATTACAAAGAAAATTATTAATATTTTTTTTGTTTTTGCAATAAAACAAAATCCTGGACTATATTCGTCCTTTCAACTCACAGTTCTCACAATGTCCTCCTCTGCTAGATCACATCCGTCAATAGCGGAAATTACATTCACAAATAAGTTCCAGGGTTGTCAGATGTGGCGATTTTTCGCAATACGTGGCGATTTTTAATTGCTTTTGGCGACTAAATTTTCCGTTTGGCGACATGACGAATTTTTTGACGATTTATAAAGTGGAGGCGATTTATTTGACTAATTTTTAAAATTTTATAAAATAGGTATTTGTGGAGAAATACGATTAAGTATCCTTACCAGCAACCGACTATTTTCTGTATTTTCCTTTCTAACGAAACGAAGGGTCTTAATTTATAAATTCAACTTCAACTTAGATTGAGAAATGCCAGAATTTCTGTCGAAAATTCAACAATGCAATAACAAGTTAATACAGTGGAAAAGCTTTTAGATGTTTTGCTCAAAACTGATTGCTTTCAAGTCAGTGGAAACAAAGTATATATAACGTTGTTATACAATGTTAGAATTATTTTTATTTATTTATTTAAATAAAAATAAATGTTAATAAATTTTTAAAGTTGTTACAAAACGTTTTTGTTAATTTTTATTTTTATTTTTTCTTTAAAAAATCAATTTGGCGATAGAGCCCCAAAAAAATCTGACAACCCTGATTAGTTCCACTGATGAATTACATTAATAGAGCGAATTTATTATCATTTCAACAATCGTGGCTGTTTTGAGAAAACAAGGAAAGTCAAATTATTAAGAGAAACTATATGTCAGAGGAAAGTGACTGGAAGATGAGAAGGCGAAACAAGCTAAGAAATGGTAGAAGCCAGTACAAAGAGAAACAGAGAGAAAAAGAGAGTTGTTTGGACATTTATAGCTGCGCCGAGAAACAATAACAAAGATAACCAAACCAATAGAGCGATGCTAATGAAAAAGAATGATGGACGTTGTAGCGATTGAAGTTTGGATAGAAGAAATAACTTATTTTGCACAGTTGTAGTGCTGCAGATTATGTAAAAGTTTAGATAGATGTATACTTGAAAAACTCCGAAACATCAGTTTTGTTTTTATTATTACGCATTTTTCGTCATGATATAACAGATCAAAGTGGAGTTTTTAAGCAAATCTAAAATATGTAAAAAACTTTCCTTTTTTTTCAACACTTTTTATTAATGTTAAAATTTTGAATACAAAAATTTTTTAAAAAGTATAGATATATGCATCAAACTAGAGTCCATACATAATAAAACTAGTCATAATAACTAGCAACAGCTGACTGGCAATTTAGTAGTTAATAAAAAATTTGATTTTTGCATCGCTATTAACAATATTTAATAAGTGTAAAAAATAACGAAAGCCTGTCCACGGAAAAATTGTCCTTTGCAAGTTTTGTCATAAAATGCGTTCCTGCTTTAAAAAAAAACTTTCTTTAATTAAATTGTAATAACTATATTTACATTAAAAACAAAATAAAAATTATGCTATTGTGATTTGCCTTCATAAAATTTTCGGACCATTTTCTTATCTCCCACATTAGTTTTTGTGCATTACTTTTATTAACATTAGAGCAGGCTCTTCACCACTTATTCTGAAAATCTTGGCAGCTTTATGCTATCTATTTGCTCTTTATTAACGATATTTTCATCAGCGAATAATATCTTTCAGTTTGGCGGATCTCCGAGAACTTTTAATAATTTTTTTCCATAGGACCAAATTTATAATATTTTCACTTTACAATTCAATTGCGTCTTTTGCATAGTGAGCGGCGGCAAAATTTTTGGATGAATAGCACTGAACCATAGCTTTATAGACCTCTCTAAATGCTTTTCGATATATATATATATATATATATATATATATATATATATATATACATATATATATATATGTTAATTTTTGAGAAATTTAAAAAAAAATATTTTACACAGATACTTTCTATATGTGGACACATAACCCACATAACTAAATTTATTAAAACCATTACAACCCGAGGAAAGCTTTACTATACCTTGAGTTTGAATTTTCAAGTATTTTGCACAAAGTTGTTTCTCGATATTTTTCTTGCATCGATGACTTAAGAAAATAAAAACTAAAAATGTTTAACACTGACAAATTTTGTTAAAAAATCGTACTTTTTTTGTATCGATTTGGTTTATGGTTGCCAAATGTTACTAGTAGTTTTAAAAAGTGTGAAAGTTTTCGTGGACAGGCCTTTCTAATAACACTGTGTTAATCGCAAACTTTAACAAGCTGGGTACCACCGGTAAAGCTTATTCGAGTATGTCGTTTTTTCCTAATATTTATTTTTTGTTTTTGATATATTAACTTGTCAACAATAAAAAAAAAAATATATATAAAAACGTTGTTACAAAATATTTTTGTAACGGTATTTTTAAGCGTCTTGAAAAAAATGCATACAATTATGTTCACATTGAAAGTCGGGCAAGGAAAAAATTGAAAATATATTGATTTAATTAGCCGTTATTTTTAATTCAAGCTGGTGTATTTGAATTGTAAACTCTGCAGCTAATCTTAGGCCTTTGTTAACGTCTAATCATTTATATTTTTTTGTGATTTACAGTGACATTCTGTATGCATTTCCATATTTTACATTGGACGAATGGAAAATGGCAATTTCCGTTCCTCGAAAGTAAAATGTCAAACTGCATACGGAATGCTACAATATAGAATAAAAAAGTAAAAATTGTTAGGTGTTAACAAAGGCCTAAGATTAGCTGAAGAGTTTACAATTCAAATACACCAGTTTTAATTAAAAACAAGGGTTAATTAAATCAATATGTTTACAATTTCTTACTTGCCCGACTTTCAATGTGAGTATAATTGTTGGTATTTTTCAGGATGTTTAAAAAAATACACAAATATTTTGTAACAGCATTTGAATACTTTTTTTTATTGTTGACAACTTAATATATCAAAAAACAAAAAAAAAAAAAAAAAAATATATATATATATATATATATATATATAAGTTTTGTATAGTAACTTGCCCGAGCTACTGTATATTTATGTTTGAAAAGCTTTTCATTGGTAACACTAACTAGCTTACTTACTTAATTGTTGTAATATTTTTGTTAGTTTATACATTACAATTTATTCTAATTTACATATTTACATATATTTAAATGTAATTTCAATTATTCCCTATTATAAATTCAATAATTTCTATTTGTCTAAAATTGGTTAAATATTAAAATATATTCGTATCCATATAGAAATTGTTAGTTGTTAATTAACACTTTGTTTTTTTTTTTTTTTTTTAATTTTGCATTCAAAGTAATAATTTTGTGACGTTCATAATAATTAGAACACAAATAACAAAGCATCTTATCCCTACGAACATTTTCTATCGAAACTAAAGCGACACATCATGTAGTTAATAACAGTCGTATATGATATAATTTTCTTATCGGAGATGACACTATTTAGGGCATTCTTTGGGTGCTAGAAGTGTAAGAAAGTACATCAACAAAGTATCGAAATATAATCGCTTTTTTATAATAAACAGGTTTTTAATGCAGTTATAATACTTCTAGAAAATATTTTTAATTATAATTGAGCTAAACGGTTACCTTATATCTAAACACATTGTAATAACTCACTATAACTTTAAATTAAATATGAAATATTTAAGAACAAAAATCACGAATTAAAAATTAACAATTTTTTATATAAATAAATTTATATTCAATACTATAAGTAACAATATTGATCACTTTTAAAGTTGTACAATTACTGAGCGAAGTTATGTTCTGCTTGTTCTTTTTCTTTGCTTTGGAATGTAAACAGTGGCTCAAGTCAAGTTTTTTAGATCAAAATTCGATACTAATGTGTTTTCTTATTGCATATTTGAAAGACACTTTTTAGCGGATGAATGAAAAAACTCTTTAAAATGTTGGCAGGGATAACACAAGTATTGTTGTTATAAACTTATCTATTACAGTAGAGCTCTAAACATTCGGAACTGATCGAAATTAAAGTGTTCAAAATATTTGCAACTATATTTTGTTATCTTTCTAGTTGAAGCAATTTACACTAATAAATGATTATAATTAATAATTAATATTAATTATAATTCTCCTTTAATATTTTTGGCATTTTACTAGTTGTTAAATTTTAATAGTTTTGATTAGGTGATTTAAGGCTAAATTTCGCAATATAAAGTTTTGCGAAAACTGTCATGAATTAAATACAATTCTGATTTTATATCAAAAATATTAAATGATTATAATGGGCTTTCGAAAAAAGAAGTAATGGACAAATGTGTTATGGTCTGATAAGACCAAATTTAACCTCCGGGAATCAGATGGAATAGTCAGTGTTCGTTTTCCTATAGACGATAAAATTAATCTTAAATACACAACTGCAAAAGTGAAGTACGTAGATTAAAATGTAATGGTGTGAACAATTGCATTTTGACTTGATTTGATAAAAATTGTTTTTCAATAAGATTAGATAATAAATAACTAAAACGAAAAAAAAAATATGTTGCAAATGTTTTAACCACCACTGTATAATATTCTTGAGGTAAATAACGTTTAACATTCTGTGATTTTTACTGAAATGAATAATATTAAGCAATGAATTATAATTTCTATTATTTTATATCATAAAATATTTTGTAATTAAAATGAGTGATAGTTCTACAATTTCATAAATTATGTTTTTATTAATTGCGTAAAGTCGATTCGAAAAGTAGACATTTCAATATTCAATATATATATATATATATATATATATATATATATATATAATTTCTTATTATTCTTATTATTTTTGGATGAACTATTATATTTGTAGGCTACATAACTATAGGTGGATATTGCTTCTGGCAATTATGCTGTTGCAACGTCTTAAAATAGTGGTCTCACGCCGACCACTGCTAATCGACAGAATCGATTTTTGACCAGTGCCAGAGGCTTTGCTAGATCTCGATTGGAAGACCACATCCACATTTTACGTCAACTTTTAAAAAATCTATTTTTTTCAATTTTACATGTTCTTAATGAAGCTATTTACATGAAATATGACGCACAGATAGTGCTTGCACTGTAGAATGTTATAGGTTATGTTGGATATTGATCGGATGCGGATATTTACGCCCACTTTTTTAAAACTCTCAAATGTATGAACCGATTAGGACAGAGGGTGTAGTACCCCACATATAAAGCAAATATTCATTATGTCATATCTAAGGAACTATTACTATTATCCCATCATATCGCATTGATGAAATTAAAATAGGATGGATAGGTCCAAGAGGAGAGGTAGCCTCCACACAAAGAAAATATAAATTACAGTGAAAGTCTTAAAAAAAATTAAAAGTAATTTTCATATCAAATTTCGAATAGGGTGACTAGGTCAAGGGGGAGTAGCTCCCATATAAAGTAAATATTAGATATCGTATCAAATAGGATAGCGAAGCGCACCGGTAAAATCTAGTAAATAACAAATTTAATACTTTTTACGGAAGATATAATCACTTTGGTGCAGAACAAATACTTTATAAATGTGAGAAAATATTAAACTAAAAAAGGGTATGGTGGAAAATCTATAGACCGATTTGACTGATTTAAAAACCGAAATTCGAAAAAAAAATATTTGTAACAGATTTATGCAAGAACGAGGTCCATAGCTTATATATAATTATATAAAATTATAATAACACAAAAATTGCTAAAACAATCCGATTTCTCTGAGAAAGAATGAAGTTTCTGACTTATATACGTGCTTCAATAAATTTAGAAACCCAAATATGCATTACTTTATATATATATTAATGTAGTTTTAAAGTGGGCTTGAACCTATTTTTTTGTATTCATTCGTAAATTTTTGACAAAAATGTCACATTTTTAAATGTCCGGATGTTAAGAGTCGTTCCTGAATTCTATTTCCTGGGCAAGATACTATTTTCTGCACATATGTTCAATTTGTATTAAATTCATAAACAGAAACAGGAAAAAGTATATTCTGGGTGCCTTTGGACTAAAATACCAATATTCCGGCTGCTCTCATGACAACCAAATGTTCACAACAATCAAATACATTCGATATTTTCGTTATTTCAAATTAAAGTGTCATTAGTTTAATGTATCGACTCTGTGTTAAAAATTATGTATTTTAACATAAAAAATTATTAAGGTCGTTACATTTTAACAAAATCGTAACAAAAATAATGCAAACAAAACAAAATATAAAATAGTGATGTTGATTTTGTCACAGAATATTAGTTATTTGGATACTTATAATTAAAATCAACAATCATTAAATAAAAGTATTTCTTTTATTCGTAATTGTATTTACATAAGCTAAATAATGATTTTTTTCCAAAATAAGAAAACTATTTATCATATCAAAAAATATCAAAAACGTTCTAGAACATCAAAAATAATAATGGAATAAAACAGTTAACGAATAATTTATTCTAACTATTCACAACACTGACAATATAAATGATAGAGAAACTGAGAAGGGTACATAAACAAAAAAGAGTTTATTAGTTAATGTAGGCTACAAGCAGTTTTTGAATACGATTTTCTTAATGAAGACTTTAAGGGCTAAATTGTGCATTATCTAGTTTGTGCTTTAAATATAAATTACATCTTTTTTGAATACGGTTGTAAGTCTCTTGAGTTCAGTACCTACGATCTGTAACTATATAAGAAATTTTTATTTCGAGAAATTTGTAGTCGTCTTGTTTCAAACAGGGTGATTAATATGAAATCATTGATTATATTAGCAGTCAAAATTACTATAATTAACAAAAATTACTTTTAATATTATTGTATTTTATTTAGTTATATACATATTTTATTAATCTTTTTCAATAAAAGATGTGGCGTTCTTTTTGTAAGGAAATTTTTTTGGACGCGTAGGGAAAATATCCAGTGGCAACACTGGTAGAAAGTTCATAAAGTATAAAAAAATCATATAATGCACCGATTTTGGATCTGTATTTATATTTGGATGAATTCCAATTCAATTATTTTTTATTTGATTTGTGAATTAAAGTATTAAATTAAAAAAAAACATATAGCGATAAATGTTTCGTTTATTTTATTTCTTATGACTCTGTCCCATCCACTTGACGAATTTAATCCATGTGTGGAGTAGTATTAACGTTTTTGGTATGTTCAGAAATTTATAAAAAATAAAAAAGGAAAGGTTGTCATGACGTTATGGACTTCAGCTAAAATGAAAAATCTAAATATTTGGGACAAAAAAAAAAAAAAAAATCACAAATATCGTTTACGGTCATGAAAAGAGAACCTTTTAAAAATAGCGTACATTCAGCTTCCAACCATGCCATAACGTAAGTTATTGACTGTGTGCGAAAGACACTCTTGGTTATCATAGTGCTTCGGAGAATCCATTTCTATTGCTTCTAGGTGGCTCATCTCGAGCAAAAATCTTGCATTAAAGGTGCGCTGCTGTAATGATTACACTATTCTTTTTATATTTATATGACTAGGTTTTATAATATAATCATTACTGAACCGCATTTATAATGCACGAATACTGTTCGAGATGAGCTGTCTAGAAGCAATACAAATGGATTTTAGTACTTCTCCGAATCACTATGGTAAGCAAGAGTATCTTTCGCACAAAATCAATAAATTACGCTGTTGCATTTTTGGAAGCTTTATGCAATTAAGTAAGCATTCAATTGCTTCCATCAGTTGATATTGCTTCCAAGTAAGCAATATTTTTTGCTGGACAATTTTGCGTAGAAATATAAATCACATTTAAATTGTTTGTGCAGATCGGTTCACATCATCAGGTATGTGATGAATTTCGATCGATTTCATTTTCAAATTTTTATTTCTGTTCTACGTATTTCTTGTCAAATCACAACAAATTTATTTTGAAATTTAATTTGTATAAATTAAATAAATAAAATAACATTTAATTTAGTTTATTCTAGGACAATTTATTTGAAATTTATTTAAAATATTTTAAATATCATTGTAAAAAAATAAATGGACAATTAGTGACACTTTGTTAAGGAATAACATATTTATGGTGATTCAACTCCGCGGTACTTTCTACAATTGATGCTGATGAATGATGAACACCAAATCTTTTACGGCTGAAGTTATTCATTATGGTATATCTCTTTTTAGTTTTTAAGTTCAATTAGACGGTATTGATTAGCCTTTTTGTAAGTCACATCCAGAAACTTCAAAATTTTAATTTGTATAACCTTATGCGACTTTTACAGTCACCGAAACAACGAAGATATTAAAATAGATACGACTTTTCAGGGATAAGCTGTGGCCGGTACGATCAATCATCGCTTTGCCATAAGTACAAAACATTTGTATGTTAGGGCCCTAGCATAGTCGAATAGGCCAGTGAAAATCATTTAAAAAAATTCATTATTTTTTTGCGGATGTCAAAAAAGTTCATCCACAAAATGCGGTAAAGGTTGGAAATCTTAAAAAAACGTCATGTAATGTCATTCTTTTTAATATTTAAAGAATATTATTAATTTAATTTTTTTTATAATTTCGTGTTTTAAATATTCCGTGTTTGTCTTTAATACTTAAAAATAATGGATTTAAAAAAAAGTCGTATAAGTGTTTTGAAAAATGCTAAAATGTGAACAAAGACTTTGACCAAATTTAATATCCACAATGTGGATATCGTCATTCCATTCTACAATTGAGCAAAATGTCAACCCAAAAAAATGATAATTGAAAGATTTTATACTTTAGCTGCTTCTGAAAAAAACAAAAAAGAGAGGTATAAAGTTATCTCAAATGAACTTTGCATTTGGAGTGAGATGAATGTACTTTTTTGGGAATTTAAAAAATCGTTTTTTAAATTCGTCATTGTATATGACACGTGGTCGATTGTACATATTAAAAATTTAAATAATAGGATTTAGAATCCTTATATTTATTTTTAGCTTCTACACCAATCTGAATTAGTTTTTGTTATATGTGTACTTTTTTCTTCTGAGAATATATTTTTTATCTTTTAATGAAATGTTTAATGCGACGCATTCTTAATAACACTTTTGCAACAATTTTGAACAAATCCGTTTCTAAAACGAGTACCAAATTTTGTTCGATTTAAAAGCGAGATAAAATCATGTTAATTTCATTTTTCATCACAACCTAATTTATTGTGGTTTTCATAGAAGAAAATGGAAAATGAAATCGAGTTCGTTTTTACAATAAAACGAAAATGAAATCGAAAAATGTATCTGTATAATAAGTTTTTTCGCTTTTAAATCGTTTTTGGTTCGAAATCAATTTTCATAACATATGTGCATAAATTTCATAAATAGTTTTAGTCATAGAATACAACTAGAAGTTTATGTGAGAGGTACTTCAAACTAAATTTAAAAAAAAAAAAAATATTCATTTTTTTCAAAATACAAAAACAAAATGTATGTGACTACATCTATTTTGTTGTTGCATGAATTAGGTTTTTGACAACTGAATTAAGTTTTTGTCCCTCACATAATCTTCTAGTTGTATTCTATGGTCTTAGTCATGATAACAAATATAAGGAGGTAGTTCCGCTTCGCTCTTAAATTTTTTTTTTTAACTTTTAAGCTAACTATTTGACATTTTTTCTTTTATAAATAACGAAAAAAGCGTTGGCACAAAAGTAAAAAGGGAAAACTATTTTAGAAATACTTTTTATTATTTGTAATTTATATATTACTAATAAACACTTTTGTCGCATATGTGGTATTGTTGAAGTACCTAGTGTCATGCAGGTATTGAATATTTAAAAATATTCATTTAATAATTTTCAACCATAAAACAGCTAAATTATGTCTAAGGCACTTCAAATTAAATTTTTGAATTAGGTCTTTTTCTCTAAAAAAAAGATATCTACTTATTATACTAAAATTTGCTTAGCTAAAATGTTTATATCACTTATATTAGAAAAACATCTCATCCAAAAGTAAGAAAATTTGTCAAGATATTACATAAGATAGAATGATTTTTGTCATTTTTAATAATTTTCTCAATGTACCTGAACATAAAAAAAAAGTGAATAAAAAACTCCGATTTTTTAAAATTTGTACAGTAGCACGATTTGAGAGAATGAAATTAGTGTTGGCTTAGACGTCAGATGGTTATTGTGGCGACAAAATGAGGGAGCGGCTCTACCTTATTACTTTTATATCATGACTTTAGTTATACATATTTAAAAAAATTTGATACAAAAAAATTTAACTTATATACCTTTTACATTTGCATAAAATCTAGTTTAAATTAGATTTCAAGCAAAATCTACATAATTTTGTCAGATGTTAATTAGATTTTTCATATAAATCAAAATCTAGCTTCAAATGAGATTCTACCAAAATCTAGTAGAATTTAAATAGAAATTGGAAATTTTCGTCTTTCAACACTGTTTTTTTTTCAGTGTGTTAGTGAAATACAACTATGTGCTAAATAAAAATGACTTTTGTATGTAAATACATATTTTTAAAATTAAAAAATACATAAAACTTTATAGAAAAATTATCATAAATAAACTTAAAATTGAATTAAAATAAAGTTGTGTGAAACATAAAACTAATTTGAGAGTGTGTATGTGTATAATTTATGCAAAAAGCATTTGTCAAACAAAATCTACAAAACTGTCGAAAGTGCGAATATAAACCGGGTAGATTTTGTTTTTTTTTAATCTCATTCAAACGAGATTTCAAGTACAAGTGTAAATTCGTTATTAGGTACGAGTGCTTATAATTATTTTCTCTTTTTTTTTTTTTGAAGTTTTATAAGTTTTTCAAATAATTTGCAATTATAATTAAAAAAAAATAAAGGAAATTAAATTTATATGATTAACTGAAAATAATAAATAACTGTTTCTTTAAATTAAATAAATAATGCTATTCAATTAATTTTTTTTCTTTTTAGGTGAGTTTTTTCAATTGTAAAACATTGGATCACATTTTTAGAACTCCGTAAGTAGCAATATTATGTTAAAGCGAAAAATAATTTGGATGTTCATTGCATAGAAAAATCAACTAGAAGACCAACTCTATTATTTAGTTCAGCGAAACAAAATTACTCACGTTTATTGAATAATTGTAGAAGAATACATTGTAAAAGTTTATTGAATACTCGACAAAATGGAATACAGAAAAGAATACAGGACGGTCGTGGTTGACTAGAAAATGCATTCCATTCTGTCGAGTGTCCAGAAACATTTTACAATGTATTCTACAATTATTCATTAAACGTGAGTAATTTTGTTTTGCTGAGCGAAATAAAAGAGTTGGTCTTGTAGTTGATTTTTCTATGCACAGCACATCCAAATTCTATTTTAATGGCGCAAAGAAATTATTTTTAATTTTTATATAAATCAACAAATTTTTTAATAAAAAAAAAAAATATGCATAACATTATTTTTCATTTGTTCAAAACCGTTCTTTTTGGTAATAAGTATTTTCAAAAATAACAATCGAATCTCAACGTTTTATAGCAGAACAATTAATTTGGATCTATCTTTTTAATAATATGTGTGGATGCTGTTTGTACTTTTTAAGTACAAGAAAACGTACTCTTATTAATACATACTTTGGAAGCAATGAAAAAGTACTTTCTTAAAAATTACTAATTTATTTTTGTTAGGATATAACAGACATTAAAAAAGATGTAGTTGGCATAAATTTATCTTAAAAATAAAAAAAATCTAAATTTACTAAACTAAAATTCGGTTAATCGGTTATTCGAGACAAATTATTCGGTTTATTCGTTATTCGAAAATAGACAATTTTAAATTATTCGAACAGTTAATCGACCAAAATTAATCGTATAAACGAATGACGTTTAATCGATTGAATACCCTAGTATTTATATACAATATTTATTGTTTATTTCATTTATTATTATTATTTTTTGTCGCTGTTGTTTTTTTTTTTATTTAATATTTTCGGAACAAACAACAGTTTATGAAATTATTTTTTTGTGCAGCCATTAATATTTTTGCGGTATTATGAGCCATAATGTAACGTCGTTTCTGTTTTTTTTTTTTTTTTTGGTAAATGACAATAAAATTATTCAAATTCGCATAAATTTAAATATACTACGTTTGATTTTTTTGTATTCTTTATTGAGTACAAGTTTTTAAAAATGTTTCACATATTTTATTTCATAGGTGAATATATTTATAATAAAAGATCACAACTGGTAATGGATTTTTATGGTTTTTCGATTGAAGTGCGTCATATAAATTAAATGAGATAAAAAATAATGATAATAAATAAAAAAATAAATTATTAAAGAGTTAAAGAGAATTTAAAAAGTTTCTTAAAATTTTAGAAAGTAAATTTAAAAACAAGTTATAGCGCTAAAAATGTTTTTTTTTAAACTTTTTTAGAAAATATTTAAAAAGAAAAAGTTAGTTTTTGAAGAAAATATACTTTGTGAATTTTATAAGTCGAATTTTCTTAATAAACAAAAATTTCAATGTTTTAGCTCATAACTCAACAATTTGTGGTGTAGTTTTTGAAAAGCCTTAAGATTATCTTTGATATATTAATGTATCAATCATACATATTTCTAAAATAACTGTGGTTGATTTCAATAGATAGATATTATAATTGGACACTAATCATTAGTCTTTCCTGATTTTTCGCAGTTTTCTATCAAGAGTTTTATTTAGCGTGAATCTGTATAGTATTGAAAAAAAAAAAAAAGATTTTTGTTGTAAATTTAATTTCGATATTAAGTTAGAATTTTCGGAAAAGATAAAAAAACTTTAAAATATGTGATATTTTTTAATTATTTATCTATGGAATAATTCCAAAATTTTTCCACCCAACTCAAATCTTGACCATCATCGATTTTAATGAAATTAAGCACATGTAATCTACTCTTCTATGCGCTTCATATCGCATCTTAATCAGATTTCAGCATTATTAGATTTCAGCAAACTTAGTATCATTGGAAAGGACTGAAATTTTTATTTGTCATAAAGTTGCAACAATTAAACATCTTCCTGGCACAAGGACCTCTAAAATGTATATACTTAAAAAGGCTCTTTTAATTTTCATTAGTTTTTTACACAATGCTTACAATCAATTTGTCGTTATAGTGTGAAAATTTCAAAATATGATCTGAATGGGATCAGAAGTTATTGGAATAATTCTGTTAAAAATTAACTAACTTTTGCTATAAAATAAATTTCGAGACAGTACGATTTTTCGTAAATGATAAAAATATTTAAAATCTAATAATATATTTTTTAAACAAAATATTTATTCTATATAAGGAAGCAAAAATGATATTCGAAATTAATTTTTTTTATATTAAATTGGAAAAATAAATGCTTTTTATAATAATTACTAAATTTTAGTTGTAATTTGTTTAGTTCATAAAAATCATTCATTCAAAAAGTTATATATATATACTTAATGATACCTCAGAAAATCTTCAAAGAATAATGCTACAATAATTTGATTTTCTATACTTTTAATTTTGAATTATTTCGATCATACAAATTTTACAAAAAAAAAAAAAAAAAAAATCGTTTTTTCATACATATTTCTTCTAGAACAATGGGAAAGATCTTTGAGATGTGAATTGAATAACAAGTTTGCAAGAAAAAAATTAAAATTTTTAAAATTTATGTATAAAAATAATTGGACAAATTGGCTTAATTGTGTATTATACATTTTAAACCAAATAAGTGTTCTCGGAAATATTTACTTCTATTGGTAAATAATATATTTCATTTCCATTTTATACTGCCTGTCACTTGAATAAGGAATCACTAAAGTTCAGAAAAAAAATAATTTTTTGCGCAACCAAATTTCAAAGTGTTGGCTTTAGTTTCCTGAAGAAATAAAAAATATACATATTTTGTTATACTAAAATTATGCATTTATTTAAAGACATGTATTTCTGTGGTACTTTTTCGTGTGTCACTTGAATGAGGAATATTTTAAAACTGAGGAAACTGTAATTTATTTTTAAATTTTAGGTTATAAAAATGAAAGTTATTATCTTCTAGCATTCAATTAGTAATGAGTACTGCCACCATTTTTAGAAATAACCTCAAAAATGCGATTTGGCATCGACTTGTATAATGACTCTAAGTAATTTAGCGAAATTGAACTCCATGCTTTCGTTATTGCATCCTTTAAGGATTCTATCGCCTTAAATTGTTTTCCTCCTTCATAAACTTTTCTTGCAAGCCAACCCCAGACATTTTCCATTGGATTCAGGTCTGGTGAATATGGGGGCCAATCCAGAAGTTGAACACCTTGTTGATTAATCCATTGTTTTACTGCTCTGGCGTTATGAATCGGAGCGTTGTCGTGTTGGTCCGTCCAAGGTATGGGTCCAAAGAAATCATTAAATTTTGTAATGTTTTTGTAAGTCGTTGCAGTCATTTTGTTAGATACAGAAACCAATTCAATGGTACCATAATATGAAATGGCACCCCATACCCTTATTCCGCCCTCTCGGTTGTGTCTGCGGCTCAAAAATAATTCCTCCTTATTTAGGTCATGGAAGTAATAGTTATACCCCCGTGACCATCAATATTAAACTTTTTTTCATCGGAAAATACAACTTTAAACCATTTGTCGGACCATGTCATTGTATTTTTGGCAAACTGTAGACGTTGTGATTAGCGTTTTTCATTAAGTGGTGGTTTTTTTGCAGTTTTCGTCGGACTATGTATGGGCACGACTTTAAAATACGGTGCACTATTCTTAGACTGGCACTGACTCCACTTTTTTTACGTATTTTTGATACCGAAATTGCAGAATTTGATGCAATTCTAAGAATTTTTCGTCTTTATTTTGGAGTTGTTGCCATTTTCTACCGCCCTTTCATGTTTTTTCCATATCTTTCCACGTTATTTAAATAATTGTACACAACTGTCTTTCCTCTACTAATGTTTTTTGGCTATTTAGACCGGATTCTAACCCTGAGATTTCAAAATCAGATTTTTTTCTTTTTCAGAATTATTAAGAGCCTTACCACGTCCTATTTTGAATAAAAACTATTTAACTATTCAAAATTCTATAGCCGTTTATATTGAAAGAAATTTAAATCATAGCTTTCCTGATTAATATTAAAAGAATTCCTTATTCAAGTGACACACGAAATAGTACCACAGAAATACATGTCTTTAAATAAATGCATAATTTTAGTATAACAAAATATGTATAGGAAACTAAAGCCAACACTTTGAAATTTGGTTGCGCAAAAAATTATTTTTTTCTGAACTTTAGTTTAAGAGATACACTTAATTAAGGTTAAAAAAAATGTGATTCCTTATTCAAGTGACAGGCAGTGTATTCTTAAACGAACAAATTTAAAAATGCATTTTAATTAAGTGAAAAATTAAATAAAGCTAATATTAAACAAATTAGAGTGCTATATTCGGCTGTGCCGAATCTTATATATCCTTCACCCTTGTTGAGATATTATATGAAAAAATAATGTATTTTAAAGTTTATGAAAGAACAAAAATATCAAATGACCACATTAATTAAAAAGGGGTATTTTAAAACTTTCTGGACCGATTTTATTCTCTTCAAATATTTCGAATTTTCTGTGCAAGAACGAAGTCGATAATTTACACAGGGGCTTAGAAAAGTCGAAGATAAAAACGCTTTTGGAGGTATCTCCCGTTTTTTGATGATATCTCGGCTATTTATAGATCGATTTTGCTCATTTTTATTAGCATACTTCTAAGGGAAATTCTCTGATAATTGATGTACAAAACATATGTATTCGATATCTGATGCTTTCTAAAAACTGATTTCAACAGGCAGATGGACGGACATCTTTATATCAACTTCGCTGTCAACAAGGATCAAGAATATATATACTTTTGGGCTGCTAGATGAACATTGTATAAATTACAATCGAAATAACGAACTCATATCTTCACATCTGTGTTGAAGGGTATAAAAAAGCATATGCTGGCTCTTAGTTAAAAATAATAATAATACTAATGAATATTAATGAATTGTGACGCAAAGTAAAACATAAACAAATTTACTATAAATATTCATGTAAATATCCATAAATTTATTATTTATTTAAATTAATTCAAATCTTAAAAATCATAAAACCTACATTTAATTTCCAACTTTAAAAATTTTGAAATGTAAATACAAACATAATTTTATAGGTAATGTATGAACTAATTTTGAAATGACCTTTTCGTATGGAACTTTTATAATATTCGTCTGGCTATGAAATAAATTTTTAGTAAATAAACAAAATTAATGTAAGTCGGAAGTTTGGCGACCTTCTGGAAGTTTTTTTTTTTGTTTTTACTTTATGTTTCAAACACTTTTTAATTATGATCGATTTTAGGTAGAATTAGTAATGTACCTGTATGTTGTTTGTATATTTAAATTTTATGCAGCGATGGATTAAGTTAAGAGTTGCTGTTCTGTACAAAGATTGTGTGATATTTTATATCTGGCTTAAGCCACTTTACTTTAAGGCCTAAATGTAAATTAATTTAATCAATTAAAAAAAAAAACAAAAAAACACATAATTTGATCAAACAAGTTTTTCTTATTTTTATAGCATCGATATTATTTATAAATAAAATCAAAATGTGTAATATGGAAGAAGTTTCAATATTTAATATTTAATGTTTTTTTTCTTTTTTGCATTCTACACCAAATTGCAAAAATAAATTTATTTTCTTTGTTTCAATTCTTTGTGTTTCTTAAGTAAATAAAAGAAATTTGTTATACAATAATTATCATTATTATTATTATTTTTTTAATAATCATTTCGTTTTATCTTTTATAGTTTTATTTTATATTTTTTGCAAATCACCCTCATAATAATTGAAATTATCATTTGTTATCTTTATAAATAAACGTAGCAGTTGAATGTATTGCAAATATTTCTTTGTGTTTTTAAAAACAAATTTTTTTTGTATTTCGTTGTGTGAGTATTAGTGTTTTGGTTAAAAATTGTGAATTTTGGAAATTTCTAATTGACTCTAGTTCTCGAGATAAACCGTTATATAGAAAATGAGTGCGGTTGCACTACATATTGCAACATATGTTGATAAAAAATTGTCTGATTAGATTAAATAAAATACCAATAAATTTTTATCAAAATTACCTCCAAGTTATGCCGAATATTTTTGGAGATATTAAGAAAAATGTGTTGAATAAAATAAAATTTTTTACAATATTTAAAAATTTGTGTTATCAAAAAGAACCAAAAAATCTCCCTTTGCTCTTTTATCATAAAGCTGGATTTATTTGGATTGAGATATATTTCATTAAAATTGTTTCACAACATTTTTTTATCAATGATCTTCCATCCATCAAACTTTGATATTTTCAGTTTACATATGACCGAACACAGACGTTATTAATTAAACATTTTTTCGAAATCGCATTCAACGGTTCTTCACTGTTATCCCACATATTCAACAAATGACAACAATAGGTTAAAAAAAGAACTTCTGCAGCTCTTATTCAGCACTAAGTAAGTACTTCCATCCAATGACAACACAATGTAAAAATCATGATTTTTGCAGCTCTTTTTCATTTTTTTTTTTGCTGGGGTCTATTTAAATATTGTTTTTAAGTAAAACCTTCAATATATACATATAATTATATATTTATGCTTTTTTTCTAATACACAGCTTTAAATAGAATAAACAAAATCTGGGTCCCTGGTAGAGTAAACGCAAATAAAACTAAAATTTTTAACATAAAAAGTATAAATTTATTTACTTGGATATATATAATTTTTAAAGTTATTTTCTTAATACATATATTATTATTTTTTTTAATTAATTTATTACTTTTCTTACAATTAAAAGATGAAGCTAGCTTTTCAATAGTATTATAATAAAACTTTGAATTACTTGACATTTTTCATTTGCTAAAATTTTTAAATATTCTATTTTATTCAAAAACTTTTAGATATATGTTTCTTTAAAAGAATTCATATTTTTCGTTTATTATTATGACATAAAGTTGATTAGACATCCAGTCATTCCTAAATCTTCACTGAAAATTATTCTAATTGGATTGAAATGAAATAAAATTATAATAAAAAAATATAATATAGAACCTTAAATTCATTTTCTATTTGATGGCAAATAAATTTGTGCTTGTTGACGGTTTGGTAAAATAATTTTGACTGAACAAGTTGAGTAAAATCTGTTTTCCTCTTTATGTGTTTTACGTTATTTAAAAGTTGTTTCAGAAAAAAAAAATAATAATAAATCAAAATAAAAAAAAAAACGTCAAATAAATGCGCCTAATGTTTACAAAAAATCAACTCTGTATTTAGTTGCTAAAATTGTGAAGAAAGAATATGACAAAGTACGTTTTTTAATACTTATTGAACCATGCATTTAGGCTTCCTAGAAAAATTATTTCGAATGTCCTTTTTTGTCTTGTTGAAAGTTTTATTTTTCGTTCGAATTTAGTAAGAAAGCAAAGTTCTATTAAAGAACTTTTTTTTTACTATTTCAATTTGCACAAGTCTAAGGACTTTTAGACCGTAAGTATCTGTATAATCTATCTATTTAGATCACTACCATGTGTCACTTAATTGCGTGGTAGCAATTTCCACTTTACTGACCCAATAGTAAAGGGAAACAATTCGAAAATAAAGATAATAAACATTTTTTACTAACTCATTGTAAGCATTAGAATGATTGTGTATGCAAAAAATAACAACCTCGTAGTCGCGGAGGTTTTTTTACAGACCCTTTGGTAGTCGTGAAGTCAATTGTGTGTGCAAAAAAGTGCCACCTGTAGTGAAAAATATAGTCGTAGCGAGCATAATATAAGAGCAACATATGATCATAGTTAAAAATAGATATGCTTATAAATAATATTTGTTATTTTATCATATTGTGTCCGATTTTATGGTTCGTTTTTCATGTTATGGTATATTATACCAATCATACTATATTATTATCCCATTCTATTTGATTATGGTTTTATTTCATTATATTATAATTCCATCTTGTCATATATATTTGAAATAAAATTACATTTTTTTCAAAATAATAGATAAAAATGTTTATTAATCAGAAAAAACTATTTACATATTGTTTGTTATACTGTTTATTTATTTGTATCGTATGTTGTGCAAGATTATACAAGATATTTTTTTATTAACAAAACCTTCTGTACTTATATTAACTAATGCATAAACTAAATGAGAATTATAATGAAGGTGTACACCAAACGTGAAAAACAAAATTTATTCAAAAACAAAGAAGTTATGAATTTTTCAACCATATTTCTAAAAAGCATATTTATATGTAAAATTAGGTTTTTATAATAATATTGATATGGTTTGAAAACAAAATATGGTTTAAGAATAAAGAAATAATATTTAATGGTTATATAAAATAATGATATTTTTTATATTGATAACATTTTGTTTCTGGTAAAAATTTTGAATATTTTTAAAATAAAATTTTTGTAGTCAATTATATTAAAATTTTGATGAATGTAAACATTGTATGATAAAACTGAAACAAAAACATTATTACCATGAAGGCAGTATTATTAAAATAAATAAAAAATTAATAATGAGAACATAATATTTTTTGTAGTGACAATGCCGTAACCATGATTTTTCTTTGCGTGGAGCACATGCTTATATTAAAATAACTAGTCACATAGTTAATAAAGCGACTAGTAGTACCATAATGTAATCGGTAAAGTAACTAGTTTGAAACAATCACCTATACCTATTGGATAGTAATATTAGAACAATTGTCACAATTTTCTCGCAGTTTAATTACTAATATAATTAATCTAAAAGATCTGTAATTACCTTTATATTTTTTGTATACCTGAAAAATCTTGATCATATTCCTCTATTAAGCAATGGATGATTTTTTACTTTTTTTATTTATTTATTATTTATTTATTTATTTTTTTTTTTTTTTTTTTGATTATTTTTCCTTTAAAATAAAAAGTAATTTACTTTAATTAATCTTTTTAAATACATATGTATGCCACACATTATTTATTGCGTAAATTCATTTTGACACATACAAAAAGTATACATTTTATATTATTTAACTAGAAAAACTTTATCTATTTATGTAGTTCATCATTAAAATATAAATGAAAATTTTCTACAAAACCGACACATAAAACTATAAATTCAACAAACAACGTGCGTTATCCTTATTGTGGTAGCATTTATGTTTGGAACAAACGAAAGAAAACTTTATAAATGTCATGTTTTAACTAAAATTTTTATTCCATTCTACACGAATCAATTTTAGTTAGTTTTCAATTCTATTCTATTTTTTACCTCTTGCAAACTTAAATTGCAACTATAATCAGTTACGGAAAGAGTGTGTTGAAGAGGAACAATTTTGAACAATACCCTGTAGTTCCTTCTGCTGTATTGTACAAATTATTATAGCAATCTGTTAGTTTTTTCAGTGTTGATCCTTTTTCGCTAGTCAAACACCAGATCCTACGAACCACATGGTAGATTTTATATTTTTTATATATAAGTGTGTGTGTTTGTTTTAGAAAATAAATGTAATTTTTCAATTTTCTCTAAACTCCAGCTATGGATGGTTGGCAAGAAATATCTATTATGAAAATGTAATAAGGTTTTCTTAAGATTTAATCAGAATCAAGAAAAGTTTTTAAAACATATATTTCTGTATAACAGCAACTAAATACAAAAACCGATGGTGGTTTGTGGCTGGTGTGTTTACTTAAATCTAAGTTAAATAGTTTTGAAATGAAGGTTATAGATTTTATTTTTATACAAAATTATACACATTAGCTCGTACTTCAAACTCGTACGAAAGTATCAAAAATATGTACCTCCTGATCTATTAGTGGAATTTAATACTTTAAAGGAATAATTTAAAACATTTCTTTTTTACGATATGAGGAAACATTATAGCTCATAAACTATTTATTAATATATTTTTGGAAAATGATTAATACGAGGGCGGATCAATAAGTCTGCCACTTTTCGAACTTCCCTCGTAGTTATATGAAATGCAATAATATTGCCATCAAGTACCACCTGTTAATAGACTACTGTCAAATTTTGTGCAAGTGTCATTTACTTTGCGTTTAACAGCTATTCAAAACATACAACCTCGTGTATTTTTCTAAAAATGGAAAAAAGTGAATTTCGAGTGCTCATTAAACATTATTTGTTGCGAAAAAAAACCGCCAATCAAACCAAGGAAAAGTTCGATAAATACTATGGGGACTCTGCACCATCGATTTCAATGGTAAAAAAATGTGGTTTACTGACTTTCGTTGTGGTCGCACAAGTACAAATGACGCTGAACGTTCTGGACGGCCAAAAATGTCGACCCGAAAATGTCGAAAAAATCCAAGATATGGTGTTGGCCGACCGAAGAGTAAAAGTGCATGAGATTGTTGATGCCATAGGCATTTCATATGGCAGTGTGGTTTCGATTTTAAATGATCAGCTGGGTTTAAGAAAGTTGTCTGCAAGATGGGTGCCGCGTTTGCTCTCAATTGACCATAAACGTAAACGTGTGACAACTTCAAAGGATTGTTTGGAGTTGTTTAACCGCAATCCGAATGAGTTTTTGCGGCGTTTTGTAACTGTGGATGAAACATGGATCCGTCACTGTACTCCGGAAACCAAGCATCAGTCTAAACAATGGGTTTCTCCGGGTGAACCTGCTCCGAAGAAGGTAAGTTTGTCGGCCAATAAGGTGATGGCAACAGTTTTTTGGGATGCACGTGGGATAATCCATATCGATTATCTTCAAAGAGGAAAAACAATAAAAGGCGAATACTATGCCAATTTATTAGACCGATTTAATGAGGATTTAAGAGGAAAACGATCCCATATGGCCAAGAAAAAAGTTATTTTTCATCAAGATAATGCACGGATGCACACGTGTGCAGTTTCAATGGCAAAACTCTATGAATTGGGCTACGAATTGGTACCTCATTCCCCATATTTTCCGGATTTAGCCCCTTGTGACCACTTCCTATTTCCAAACCTAAAGAAGTGGCTCGGTGCAACAAATGCCTATTTTAAGGACCTCGAAAAATCCTATTTTTTACGCAAAGTAAATGACGATACTTGCTCAAAATTTGACAGTAGTCTATTAATAGGTGGTATTTGATGGGAATAGCGTTGCATTTTATATAACTACGAGGAAGTTCGAAAAGTCACGGACTTATTGATCCGCCCTCCTATAAGTAATATTGTAACATTGTTCTATAGACATTTAAAATAAAAATAAATTAAAATAAAATATAATAAAATAAAATATCATGTTTAATAAAAAATATTAATTTATGTAATTTGAAATTAAAATATGTATTATCACATTTTGTTAAAAGTAACGTAAAAAAATGTAAAAATCTGATAAAATTTCATAATTCTGCTTTTTACGTCCTTATATTGGTATTTTTTTATTTTGTGTTAAATATGATATTTTTGTATATATAGCAGATGTAAACTACCACCCAGCAAAAACTTTTTGGTTTTCGGTAATAACAACTACTTATTAAAGTATTTTCTTGGTAATGAGGCGTCATTATTATTTGCCTACTCTGTATTACATTAATAAGTACTCAATAGTATAATAGCACAGTAATACTGCAATCACGTGGATGAGTTGGCTAGAGCGCCGGATTAACAACCAGAAGGTTTTTGGTTCAACCCCATTCTGAAGCTGTTAGTTTTTTATAACAAAATGTCTAAAAAGATATTTTAAACTAAATAGAGTGTTTGTCGCTTAGGATGCTATGTGCGAGATGGTGTACTGAGTAAGACGTCAGTCAGTAAAAACGAATGGTTAGTGTGTGTCCAAGTTCGAGTCTCACTGACGGCAAAAATTTTTTGTTTTTATTTTTTTATTTTTGTTTTCGTTTAGGTACATATTTTTGAGTAACTACATAAATTCGTGGACAAGTCGAACAAAAATAACTAGTTATTTAGGCAAAAAATAAGTAGTTTATTTTTGTTTCTAATTATAACTGCTAGCTTACCAGGAAAGCAAAGTTTTTGCTAGGCAGATGTATATATTTTTTCAATCTTAATGCCAATTTTTAAAAAATAACTTGATTCTGTTAATTTTACAGTCTTTGTTAAGTCAACAGAAAATGTGAACAACGAAAATATCTTACGCATCACTGAGCTACAAGTAGGTATTTTTGCCTCTAAATTAGCTGCGTAAGGAAAACCGGATAGATAATTCGTTTTTTGTAAAATGTGATACTTTTTCTAAAAGTCCACTATCTAAAAATATATATACAATAAAGAAAAATTTGCTGAATTTTTATTTTCATATATTTTTCATATTTATATATATGATTCTTTGGAGAACGAAAACTTTGAAAACAAACATAAAACGCAAGTCTTTTCAATTCAATGAACTAATAAATTAAGAAAAGTAAAAATTCCGATCATAGCTCATTAACGTTAGTTGAGTGATGATGTTTTGAAAAACGAATAATAGAAATAGGTCTAGCAACAGTTGAAAAAAATTTAGTGTTTGGTTTGATCGTCAGATATTTTATTGCCAAAGAATAGGTTATGAACGTAACGAGTTAGAAAAATATATATCAAAAGATAAAGTTAAGTCAATGTTATTTTCCATAATTATTTTTTATTTTTCTTAAATCCAGAACATGTTTTTGGAAAAAAAAAGAAATATAATTTAAAAACACGATTGCAAAAGAATTTAGTGCTAATGTAATTTATGTTAATAAGTTTCAAGCAATTCTTTCATTTATTTTGATGATTAAAATGTACAAGATTCTTTTTTTTTAGGGAAAATCTGATTTTGTTATTTGATCAATCGTAGGTATTTAAAAACATTCACTGGCAACACTGAGAACAACGTAGATTGTGGTTGTTAAAGATTTCTCAAAACTTTTCAGAAGAGCAAAAACATGTTATTTTTTTAATGAAAGGTTTTTCAATTTTAAATTAATTCATTTCATAACACTCAGGAATAATACAGATATTTAAAAATAAATAAAAGTCTAAAAAAGTGAAAAATTATATATAACACTTTTTGTCAGCACAGGAACGATATGTAATGAATTATTTGCTTAAAAGTTGGATTTTATAAAAAAAAATTCTAGCGAATATAATAAAAATATTTATTTTAATAAATTTTGAAGCATTTCTGCTATATATTTTAAACCTTGCGATTAAAAATATTAATAATAATAATTATTATTATTATTATTTATTTCGTTTTGAAAAGTGTATACTTTATATTCCAAAATTAATCATAGAGAGTTCAGATAACAGTATTTGCTAAAAAGTTTTAACTCTTGACCACCTAAAACATGAAAATTACCAGACGAACTATCAAAACGATGACTTTTCTTGCTGTTATATTTTATAGAAATTGTAATAATAATTTCTGCTACATAAAAATTAGGCTTTATTAACATTTTCAGTGAAACAATATTTTATTAATTACAATATAAAATTTCAAACTAAAATGCACTAAATTATTAAAAATAATGTAATGTTATCTTTCCGTTTTCCCGTGAATATAAGTAAATTTTTACAGGGAACATCGGTTCATCATTTCCCGGGTATTGTCGGGCGGGAATGCACGTTTCCCAAACCCTAATAAAAATTATGGCATATGTGAACCTTTACTTGTTTTGCTCATATTCTCCCTTATATTTAGTTTTTAAATCTCCAATATTTCCCATTTCTTTCTAAAAAAGATCTACTTCTTAAAATATATATATATTTTTTTTTTGTTTGCTTGATGTTATAACTTTGTCTAATTAGCCATCGTCCTTATAATATAATTTATAATTACATAACATTTTTTTTTTAATTTATTTTCCACATTAAAGTTTCTAAATGTTTCATTATAAATATACAAAAACTTTTTACACATTTATTTTATTGTCTTTCATTGTAATTTATCTTTTAAAAATCTCTATTTAAGGCAGCCACCGTGTTCATTCGTTCATTTGTCTACATGAACTGTATAATTGCGCCTGGATTGCGCTAAGAAAAAGGACATTGAACCATAATTTTGTACTTTTACTCCACAATAAAACGGCATGTAATTTCTTTATACTGTAGGCTATTTGAATGGGAATGTAAGAATATTTTTATTTCATTTGCAATAAGGAAATTACAATTTATAATGTTATATTTTCCAGGCGCAATAAAAACTAAAATTATTTATTTATCATTTTAAATGAATTTAATTATAATTCCAACAGAATTCTAGGTAATACTATTTTTAAATATTATTTAAAATCTTTGTTATAACCTAAGTCTAAAAATGTGTTAGTAAAAAATATTATTAAAAACAAAAACATTTCTAGTACGTGTGCTTTTTGAGTAATTTTTGTCAATCGAGTTTTTTGTTTTTTAAGTTTCATATCTGTGTTATTAATCTACGGTTATACACTTCATCAATGGAGGCAAGATTATTATTCTGTTTGTAATTTCTGCCTCATAAAGTTTGTATTCTCGATCCCATTAGATATTTATGATATATGAAAATATCATCGGTTATGCTTCTGAGAATTTGCGTAAAATTGACTTTTAAAAACCCTCAGCTACGAACTTGACGACGGTCTTTTCGATTATAGATAATAAACTGGTTTTTGATGATGTTATCCTGCCGAATTCGTTATCTGAATTCCTTATCATATATTTGAGTCGTTTATTTTGAAAGTGGTGTATTCATAAAAATCGAGTTAGACCTGAATTGAATTTTTTTCATAATAGTTTTATTCTAATGTAAGTTTTTTTTTCATTATGATTGCAGAAATTTTAGGAAGTTTTAATATTGGAAAAAAAAAAGAAAATCAAATTAGAATAAAATTATTACCTAAACATTTTAATAGTTTAATCTTTGAAAAAGGTGATGAGGTTATATTACATGTCTGTTATTCTATTTATAATTTCTATAATATTCACGCGACACCCAATAATGTGTGTATTGCTATAGACTTTTCACAAAACTACTTAAGTGTAATTTTAAATTTTTTTCAGGAGAGCTAAAAAACTGTTTAATAAAATCAACAAATATTGCTAATCTGTTCTAAACTATATCTTTAAAGCTAACAATCAAAAGAAGATAACGATTTGTGTAAGCAATATTTCTTCAAAATGTAGCTTTTATAATTTAAAAATATTAATGTCTTATCTCAACTTACGATGTTTTAGCAAAAGCCCACATTCTGCTCCCTTATTGGTAGGTAGTCAAAATAACGATTTTCGTCCGTAGTCCTGCCTGCGTGTCGGTTAAAATGAAGTATTTAAAAGCCGCCAATATTTTATCAAAATGGTAATGGTGGAAATATAAATAATAATTAAATTAATCAGTACAAGATATGGGTAAAAAACCTTTTCGCCATAATTTTGTTATTTATTGCTTTGGCACAGTAAGTGAAAAAACAAAAACTTTACAATAAACAACCGCAGTTTTGTATTTTGTTTGTAGGCAGATACATCAGCAAAAAAAATCCCATAATTACAAAGTAATAGCTAAAAACTCCACTTTAAGAAAAAACCACCGGATACAAAAAATATCACCAAATTACAAAAAACTCCAATTTAAAAATAGCCAATTTCTAAACAATAAAGTTATAAAGAAATATCAATGAAAAAAACTGCTAGTTTCTAAAGTATCGGCATTAACAAATTTGGCAACATACAAAAAACGACAAATAACAAAGGATGCGTAATTTGCGAAAAATCTCTAAAAGAACAAAAAAAAAAAAAAAAAAAAAAATCGCTAATTTATGAAAGATATCACAAAATTACAGAACAAAGCCAAATTACTAACCAAAAAAAAAAATCGCTAAAAAGGAATTAAATTGCAAAAAAACGTCAAATTATGAAATAATCGCTGAAATAACAAAAAATAAAATAAAGAAAAATGCAAAATTTTAAAACTACAACAAATATGTCTTAACCAAAGAAAGAAAAGAAAAAACAAAATAAAGTAAAAATAATCAAATAATATAAAGATTGAAAAACGACATACAAAAAAATATAATGTCACCGATACAAGGTATACGACATCGTAAAATCGATTAAAAAGTGGCATTATTTTTGGGCGTAATAAACATCTGCGCAAACGCATGGGTATCATACGTTAGATATAAATAAAGTCAAAACACAAATTTAAAATTTAAATAAAATATCTTTCGAACTAGAAGACTTTTTATGAGCAGATTTTTGTATTATTAATAAAATGATTACACAGGTTTACAAAATTCAATTTTTTCTGCGGCACGGGATATCTTAGTCAATTTGGACTTTTTTTTCAAATTGACTCTAGTTCTCGCGACAAATCGCTATTTGTAAAATTAACGAGGTTGCACCATATATAGCATATCTCGAAAACTACTTTTCTGATTGGGTTCAGTCAAATATCTAAAAATTCTAATTGAAATTGCTTTCAAGTTATACTCACATTATTTTTTAATACACTCAAGATATATGAATATATTATGCCTATTTTGTAAAAAAAATAAATAAATAAATAAATTTCGTACAAAATTTCAGAAAATTTATTTTTCAGAAAAACATAAAAATTCGTTAATGTCAAAAAATGCAACATATATGTATTTCATTAAAATCAATGCATAACTTTTGATTTTATTCACAATTTAGTGAAGAAACTCATTTACAAATTACGTAGAAATATTAAAAAATAAATATAATTAATTTTGTAATTTTTTTTTTTTTGTAATATTTCTATGTAATTTGTAAATGAGTATATTCACTAATTTTATTAATAAAATCGAAATGTATGCATTGATTTGAATGAATTACATATATGTTGTTTTATTTGCAACAAATTTATATCTATGATTAAGGAATAAAAATTTGAATTTTCAACAGTTACGAATTTTAATGACTTTTTGAAAACATTTCTTATTATTTTTTTTTTTAATCTTGTACGAAATTTATGTTTTTTTTTTCTGAAAGTAGGCTTAATTTTTCCATAACTATTGAGGATATTAACAAATTATGAGAATATAACTTGAAGGCAATTTGAATTTTTATTGAACCAAATCAGACAAATCGTTTTCGAGATGTGCTATATATTGAAGCGTAACCTCGATAATTTTACAAATAGCAATTTTTCGCGAAAACCAGAGTCAATTCAAAAAAGGTGGTTTAGAGGCTTAGTACTTCATAATAATGTGTATCCGAATTGACTGAAAAATGTATACCTCTGTTATAAAAGTTGTAAGGTGTAAATAAATATTTATATAAGACATTTCTTTAGTGTGATTTCTATTACATATATAAAAACATTTGAGCTAAATTTTATATGTAAACTTAAAAATTTCCAATTCCAGAAGTCTATGGGAATCCGTGGGATTCTTCCCTTGTTCCGAATTTAATCGAATTATCAGAAGTAAATCGGTGCCTTAATATAATGAGTTTTCCTTACTTTTCGAAAACTGCGACTTAAGTAATATTTCGTTCTTTTCTGTTCCCATAATTTAAAGTTTGGCCAAAACTGTCTGAGTGTTACTATTGAATTTTCATTTATGGAGCTTTGCTTTTTATCTTCAGACAAATTCTTAAATCCAAAAAGCAATAAATAAGTAATCTATCTATAGCCATCGAAATACCTGGGTTGAAAATTTCATATTATTTTCCTAAAATTTCATAAATTTATAAAATTCTTCACATACAGCTGAAACATTTTACCAATGTCGTTGTCATCATCAACAAAACTCGGAGTTTTTTTCTCCTTTTATCTTTCACATCAAAAAATATAAGAAGGCGACATTCTTTTCCATTAAAATGCAATTTACTGCACATCATTGTTTACTTATACATACAGATGTTATTAAAAATATAAAATAAAACTAAAAAAATTTAAAAAGAAATTACACACAGAAAAAAACAATATATATATATATATATATATATATATATATATATATATATATATATAATAGACGAAATCAAGAAAAATAATCTCGAATAAACTTTTTTCACTTAACACACAAACATTTACACATATTCACCTACACACACACCACGACCACAGATACATTGATAGAAATAGGAAATAACTTACAAAATAACTCCCTACAAACAATGTGAAAGAATGAGTAGCATGTGAAATGCCAGAAGTTTTTGTAGCTCGTGTTGGTTGTTTTTATCTTGCCTCACATATTTCGATGAACATCATCATGCGAACATAATGAAATTCTTTTAATGACTTTGTGTTCTATTTAGAAAAAAGGGATGAGATAAAGAAACGAAAAGAAATAACAACAAATAAGATAAACATCTCGTTGAAATTCACATAGAAACATAAGAATGAATACGTGTATTAATACATAAGCACATACGTATACCAGAGAATATGACGCACACACCTACAAACATATGAACTTAACCACACACTCACACAACATGAAGACAACAAACAAGCAGCAAAGTATGCAGTAAATATAAAAATATTTTTAAGCCTTAAGGTAGGCTACACTACCGCGTTCTAAACAAAATATGTATGTTTGAGTGTGGATTTTTTTTATGTGTCGTAGAAAAAAATGTTTGTGCTCTTGTAGAAAAGACAACAATATTTTGTTATGGTTGGGTATTTTTTATTTTTGTGTTCCAACTATTTCTTTTTCATATATAAAAAGTTTTTAATTATTATACCACTTAACATAAGTATTAAACTTTTTTTTTTAAATAGTATTAAAAATTTCATTACACCAATTCCTATATTGTTGTATGAAATTCTTCTAATTTTGTTATTATTTATATCAAATACAATGGTTTCCCGGTTTAACGAATGATATATTGTCAGGCTATTTCGTAAAATCGAAAAAATCGTTAAATCGCGAATATTTATCTAGTAATAAAAATACTTTAAAAGATTTGTTTTGAGGTCTAAATTTTCACTTTTTAACATTAAAACGCAATTTAGTTCTCTTATAAAAACAAAAGTGAAAAAATTAATTCACAAATTTTAAATTCTTCAATTTTTATTCATTTAATTTTTATCTTTTTTATTCAGAATTAAAAAAATAAAAATAATATAGCACATTTTGATGTTTAAATTACAAAGAATTTAAGAAATTTACAGTCGATTATGGTTAGACGCATGGACGTTTAATACTAGAGAGTGGGTCTTTGATTGAAATTGTTATGAATTGTTTATAACGTTAAATCGACTTAATAAGTAATTCTGAATCGAATGGATACTTTAAGTGGAGGTCCGACCATTTTTCAGCATAAACGCTTCGCATTTGGAGGTATAGCCTAAAATGACATTGCACAAAATACAAACGAAAGTATATTTAAAAAAAAGGAATAAAATAAATAACTGTTTGATAACTTATTTTGACTTTACTTTCATTTACTGATTTTTTATTAAAAATAGTTTTCGAATGAAAAAATCTTTTCTAAACAAAAATCTCTTATTCTATTCCTTTTACATAACATTTTGTCTTATTTCTGTAAATTTTAAATGACATTTTTGAAAAAATTCGTAATATCAAGCGCTAAAATATTTAAATTGTTCGTAATATAAGGTGCTAAATTGAAAAACTTGAATGTACTTTAAATCGCGAATTCGCCAAATTGAGTATTCGTTAAACCAAGAAACCACTGTAATTTAAACGCTGCGAATATTTGAATATGAACGAATTTAAAATTAAATTAAATATTCTATTTTGTGTAATTATGTTTTTAAATTTTAATTCCAGAATTTGTTTGTGTTATCTGGAAAACAGTGTAAAATGTTTATAAAACAATGACTCATAATATAAATATGTAACGATATAATTTAATGTGGGTCTCATGTTTAAATAAAAAAATGTGTGGTTGTGATAATAATGTCGATGAGTAGCTAACATGCCTATATATAGAAAAGTTTTACAAAAGTCACAATTTTGTTGTGACTGAAAGCTATGATTATTCATGTGAAACGGTCATAACTTTGTATTCTGTTAATATTATGGTCATAAAACATGCTGTAGAGTAAAAATTGTGACTTTTTTGTCAGTTTATTTTAAAATATAAAATATTTTGCCAAAAATTTTTAAATGTTTATAAGAGAATGGCTAATTCGCAAAAAAGACAAGATTCAATGAAAATCAGCAGGAAATGTGGGTAAGAATTGCATTTTAGTTCTTTGGCTCTTTGTATGTATGTATGTGTGTATATATGTATGTATTGTTTTTTCACAGAAATTATTTATATTTTCATATTTTTAAATTAAAAAATTAAAATGTCTTATTATGATAGTCACAATTTTTATGACTGTCTACATACCAGGTCTTAATTTTGAAAGCTAAAAATTATAAAAATTTTATTTATGAATAGGAATGTTAAGACTACAGTGTAATTACTAATTAGCAGTTGCTAGTTATTTTTAAATTAAATTAAATTAAATTAAATTATACCCCGCACTGGGAGAAAAGATGCATGATTATATAGAGTTGTATTACATATTTAATATAATAATTAACAATCGATATATTCGTATTTATCAGAAAAACAAAAACATAATGTTTTATATGAGTGTTACAGTTCAATTTTAAACTATATACTAACTTTATTTAAAATACGAAAGCTTAGTGAAAACATGACCATTGTACGTTGGGCAAATATAGTATTTCAGGTAAAAAAAGCAAACAATTTCTATTTTAGAATAGTAAACACCTACAGATAGTTTGTGCAGAAATATTGTGTTCTTATGCTTTAAAGTACTGCTTCCACATAAAAGCTCCAAATAAAAATTATTCAGTTTTTTTGTTGTTTTTTTTTATTTTAAAACGAAATCACGTTTTGTAAAATAAATCCGCAATAAATTTTGAGAATTTCTTTAACAATTTAATGCTATTAATGGTAATTGATTGTAGACATGGAGAAACATTTTTAAAATATAATTTTTAACATTTCGTTATGCAATTGTTTAGTTTTTTTGAAATCTGTCCAAAAATTCCATTTGATATTTCGATAAATTTTGCACAAATGTGACCCTTCAAATGTTTTTTAAGGGCAAAATGTTGCACATTTTTGCCTCTTCTTAAATTTTTGAGTTTTTTCTGTTTTAATGCAAAAAAAAAAAAACTAATATAATACTAGTTTTTATGTAATACAAATTCATTTTTGAAAATGTTTAATATTTTGATTTAAAGTGGCTCCTTTGTATCTGCATACTGATATTGGTTTAATTTTCAATTGCTATTCGTGGCACATTGATATATGCTGATATTAAATATGCCGAATTGAAGAAAAATTGTGACATACTTAAGGTATTTATGAGCGTTAAAGTCATACTCCGGGAGGACATATGTATGGGAGCTAGGTGAAAACATGGACCGATCATAACCAATTTCAGTAGGCTTCTTTTTCTCGAAAATTTCATTAACATATCTTTAAAAATGGAACCAGCCAGCATGATAAACGGAAAGATATTATTAAATTGACTCAGAAAATGGTCTCAGTTTTAAGTTATTTTATCATTTTTTATCACATCACATTTTAATCAATATAAATTTATATATATATATATATATATATATATATATATATATATATATATATTATCATTTTTTATCATATCATATTTTAATCATTATATATATTTTAATCATATATATATATATATTCGCATTGGAATTATTGAGGAAATTTTTTCTTGATACAGTATGTTATTTAATATTTAAATATAATTAACAATTTTTCTTCGCCATATTTAATAAACCATTTTGAATGTCTAAATTCCGTTTTCATATTTTGAATTAGCATCGACAAATCTATATCAAATGAGTCAAAAAATTAGATAAGTTAGTTATTTGAAATCAGTGGTCTTTATATTGTATCCGCTATTTTTAATTCTTTTTGAGTTCTTAAATTTTTATTTAAAATTCTTAATCACCAGTGTCTAAAACCCCTCAAAACATTTTGATATTACGATTTTGTATTCTATTTTTATTTTTCATGGATCATAGCCCAACGTGCTTGCACAGTAGGGCAGAATCGAAAATTTTTTGGAAATAAATCTACAATTTCAATTTGCTGGTTGAATTTATATAAAATATCGCATAGACTTAATAGAGTAGTGTCGAATTGTAAGTTTGAAAGGGCGCCCCACATACTCCTCAGGAGAGGAGCTATGGTGGCGCAAGGAGGAGTACCTCTGACATAGAAAATTTTTAAACGCTTTCCAATTTTTTGCTTCTTATCCCATTTCAAATATATTTACATCTTTGTAAAGTCCTCAATAAGGCATATAAAAAATATGATTACTTTTGCTATTTATCTGTAATAGTTTTCGAGCTTTATGCATTTGAAATTCTAACTAATATCGAATTTTCTGAAGATCAATTCATATTTTTTCAAAGCTCTCATTAAGGGTTTTTATCATGACACAAAAAAAAAATTAGTTCTACTTTCTCATTTTGCAGCCATGATTAATTATGATCATTTCTATTAATAATCGTACTTCGTTTTAAGTTTGATAGTAGTTTTTCAAATAGTAAACAACTAAAAAAATTAACAAAAAATGTAAACATTTAAGGAAAGCCAAGTAAATTCATTTATGTATAAAAAGAAGATTCGTATTGGCATCGTATAAAAAGGGCAACTGATAATAACGTCCCCTGTGTGTGAAATTGCCAAGAGCTAAGGGTGGTAAAGGACCTTTGTCTGACGGAATATTTTGGTGCAATACCAAATAAAGAAAATATAATATTGTTATCTAAATTATCAGCAAAGAAGAGTCAGTTGCTCAGAGACAATAATCAAATTATAAAACGTAAATATTTACATTCCCAGAAACAGTACTCCTTTGCGATACCAAGTCTGAATAAGCAATTTAATAATTTAAATCACACATTTCATGCAATAATTTCCAAAATGTACTTCCCCTTTTATGTATTTGGCAACGTTTTTTTTAATTGTTTACAAAAAGAAAACTTTAGAAAATACGGATATACTTCAATTTTTTTTTTTTTTTTTTTTTTTTTTTTTTGTGAGAGAAAATTGGAAATACCTTGTTGCCTTTATAGCATGACTTTTATTTCCCATACAATTTTGTAACTTGCAAAAAACAAAAAACATAATAATAAATAATTGTTGAATAGGAAGAATTTTGTAGAAAGAATTCTGTTTCATTCATTTAAAATGTGCAAAAAATATTCTATATAATTTTCAGATATCTAAGTGTCATCGTTATTAAAAACAAACATGGGAGTATTAGACATTTAACCCTAGGATTATCGATCACGTTGTAAGCAATAAGTTGACCTCTTGGTCTGGTAAAATGTTATTCCTAAGAACTATTTACAGTAGATTGTAGATTGTAGATTGTGGTTTGTATAAGTTAAATATAATAACATAAAATGGAAGAAGAAAAATCTCATTAATTTAAACTTTTTCAAATAAAAGGTAATTTTATATTAAACGAAATGTGATATTCTGAAATTGCTACACTTGGAAATCATGTCAAATATATGAATTTGTTTACGTAAAATGTCCTAGATTGATAGTAATGCCACATGGTTTACATCGAAGAATGATTTTGTGATTAGAGTTCGGTATTAAATTGCATTTAGTTTCTAATATCTTGTCTTCAAAGGGGATAATACTTCTTCTTTATATATATCGACAATATTTTTATATTATATTTAGCTAATGTAATTTTGAATCTTGTACGTACAAGATAAGAATAAAGCTGTTTATCCATTGGCAAATTTATTAAAGGAATATATGATGACTACATGTTTGTAAAGAATACCATCCAAAGATCTTCTATGGCAGCTGCTTTTCTAAATTCTTGATTTTTGATTGCAGTGATTGTTTGAATTGTAAAATCGGATAAAACGTATCAATATAGTGAAGCATATTATAAATATTGTGGTTATATAGTCTTTGATCGATTTAATCATATTTCATTGGTTGTCTATTATAATATCAAGAATTTCAGACCATAAAGCTGATATCTGTAGATGCTAGCTTTACTTTACTGTAGAATGTTCAGTACTCTCCGAACATAAAGTTTCATTACCATCATTATCAATATATGAAAATGAGTTATTCGTCGTCACTATTTCAAAGACATGCCATTATTCCCTAATTATTTTCTTCCTTTTCTGAAATCTAGACAGTCTATTTTATAGCATTCGATTATATCCATCCCTCAAAATATTTTTACATCAAGAAGTAATATTTTTGAAAGAATTAGAAATTATATTGCAACTTAATTGTCTTCCCTGAATGCAGATTAATTACTTACAAATTTGAGTAATCTATGTTTTATTTTTACAACTGACAACATATTTACAAAGAGGAAAACATTGCAGTCTATCCAGACCAAGGAGTCAATTTGGCTCACTTTCTCTTTATACGTAAATTTTTCCTTATTATCATACTCCAATCTACAAAAATGTATCTCATTCGATTATGCGGATGTTCATATATTTTATTTGTTTTTTGATTTCCTACTATAACTAAAAGTCTAGCTAGAGCAATATGATAATCCTAGGGTTAAACCGATATTCATATACATGTGTATGTGTATATTTAGTTATTTGTGTGTATATGTAAGAGCTGCACTTTATTATTAACAACAAAAAATATCTCATTACTGCTCGTGTACTGATTTGCATAAAATTCCAATTTAATTTTTGTTCTTCAATAAATTTTCAATTTTACTTTTTTTTATGAAATTAAATTAAAAATAATAAATAAATTTTACACATTTTTGTTATATTGGTATTAGATAGTTATTAAATAAATATTTTCAAAGATGAATAAATATGGTAATTTTTAATTAAAAGTAAATGAAAAAAAACTTTTGAAAATGCTTTATTTTTATTTCAGAACTTTTATTCAAGAAAAAATTTGTATTTAAGTTGAAATTAAATGGAATTACTTCATTACAATATAAAGCGCAATAGTAAGATCGTTAAAACTAGCCTTAATTGTGGAAAACTACACCAGCTGTTAACACCTATGTAAATATCTGTAGGACATAGTTTCTTCAAAATGTTAACAAAAGTCGAACTAGCTTCAAAAAAAGTTTGTAATTTTTTTTAGTTATTTCTATATATACACCACCACAAAATGATTTATATTTTGACTTATGATTTGACTCAGAAAAAAATTTTTTTTGGTAGATATAGACTTATGATAGAAAAAATATAAAAATTACTGTTGAAAGTTTTCCGAAGAAAAATATATGTATGGGTCAAAGTCAATTGAGGCAAACATTTTTTTGGAACAATTCTAAAATCTAAATTGATTTTAATTTTTTAATAACAGTGTACTTATGATAACGACATTTTATCATTAATTTTGTATGGCTACTTGTTTTCTCATTATAATGCGCAAATTTGCATGAAAATCGGGGTTCTAATTTCTTTAAAATTTTAACAAAAATGGAACTACCTTGAACAAAGAATTTGTAATTTTTTTACATTGTTGGTATATTTACCTCACATAAATTATTTGTATTTTAACTCAAGTAGCAATGAGTATCAAAGATATTGGTTTTTTTTTTTTTTGTTAGGTATAAATCCATTGATAGACAAAGTATGAAAATTAAGGCCAAACGTTTTTCGAACCAAAGTCAATTTGTTTCGAATTTTTAACTTTTCAAAGTTGGGTAACGCAGAGGTGATGAATTTCATAAAAGGAAATATCGAGGCATATTATCCAATAAAAATATATCTTATAAACTACTTCAGTATCTGAATATAACAACAGAATGATTTTGAGATGTAAGAAAAATCTCTAAATTAAATTGAATTGTTGAAATTAAAAAAATCTCCAAATAATTTTAAATTAAAATCGATGAATAAATTTTGGACCAATTTAAACAGAGGAGAGTTCGTAGAATCCTTCCGACAAAATTTCAAGGTAAACTAAAATATAATAACTGAATAACAAGTTCAAAAAGTTCCACTATCGAGTTTTTAAACTAATGATAAATAAGTCCTTCAAAAGCACTCCAAATTTTGGACATATACAAATAATAAGTTATCCTTTGAAAAAATAATATAAGATTTATGTTAATTTTTGGGAAAAATTAGAACATTTTTAATTTTGTTGCAATTTGTTTCCGCATACGTTACTTATTCATTCAAAAAACATTTACAAGAAGTTATTATTATATATTATATTACAAACAAATTTGATAAAAATACTACAGCACTCTTAACATTGCTTTTATATACAATCGATTTATTGTACCTCAATAGTTAGCTGTTGATGATAGCTCGTAGTAAAGGGCTGTTTAATTTAAAATCGTCTATACTGTTATTTGCAAAGTATATATATATATATATATATATATATATATATATAAATGAAAACAGGCTGTACACAACAGCTGTTACAAAAATCATTCTGCTTTTAACGGATGTTTTAATTTCAAATATAATTTTTAATTATGGCTCTTTTATTTTTAAAATAAACAAATATTATTATTATTTTAATATTGACTTTATTGAAGCCATTATAAAATAATTAATTATATTGTTATGAGAATGTATTTTAAAGTATTACAACAATTAACATCTAAATAATTAAAAAAGGATCTAAATAATTAAAAAAGGATACTGCTAATATTATAGTATTAAGGAGAAGTTGTCAAAAAAAAAAAAACCTTGTACATACTTAAACGTTATAAGAAATTTTAAAACCAATCATCAATTATTACTCTTTAAGTAAAAAAAGAGTCTTAGTGATTGTTTAGCAAATTTCTTATTATTTCATATGTAGACGTTCTGCATTTTTCATTAAATGACAGAGTCAGTTCCCTTGCAAATGAATTAAACATTTTGTGGTTAAAGCTTCAATGCAGTAAATCAGTAGAATATCTGGGAATATATCAAATATCTTTATCCGATTAGCGAGAAATTTTATGAATTTACTTTAAAGTCAACGTTAACAAAAATCAATAAAATTATTTTCAAATATTTAAAAATTAATTTGCATCTCTATACAGAGTTGTATTTTAGCCGTTAATATGATATCATTAAAAAATTAAAGTCTGAAGGCTGAGAGGCAAATTCTCTGTACTCAATACTTGCACAAATTGTACTTTTAGAAAGAATAAACCAGAAATAATCATAAAAAGTATGTATTTAAAACCTAAAAGAAGAAAACTACAATTTTCTGGTGCATAGGTACAGAATTACTTTTGGTATACCCTTCATTCTCCAATCTCTCTCTACAATCTTGATAATTTAATGTAATACACCAATATATTAAAAATGTTAATGAGAATTTTCTAATTAAATTAAACTAGACCAATTTAATGTCCTGAGAAACTCCAACACTCCATTAAATTTCCACCTCTTTGCTTTACTGTTGCAGTTGTGTATTTAGGATTAATTTCAAGTACTAACTCTTCTATCTGATCTTCGGAGCTTGAATTTGAACTCATCAGATCATAACACGTTTTCTCATTATTGTGGAGTTCAACTCCAGTGGGCTCGAGCTAAATTTGAAATTGCCTTTCAATTTCCTTCTTGCTCACATGTTTTCTTGGGCACTTGTAACTTCTGTTTATAATCGAAAGATTTACATTTGATAAAAAAAGATTTTGATTTTTCGATCTTCTCGTTTAATAAAAACAGAATATTTTATAGAAACCCTAGAAGGAAAGTAACCAATACAAAACCTGTTACGGGACTGGTCCTAAGTGATAGGGACTGGAGCTAGACCGGTCACTATAATATGGCGTTGACTTTGGAGGGAGAAATTGATACCTTTTAACTAGTTTTGAGATAGATCACACAACTAACCCAAGACACAAATCGAAAATTGTTTTATTTTTTCTTAAGGAATTTATTTTTGCGAAAGCCTATTATAACAACTTAATATTTTTTATTTAAGTCTATACATAATTGTTTTTATTTACAGCTTTTTTTTCTACCAAAATTAAAAAAAAAAAGAATTTGAATATCGTAATTTCTAGTAATATATTATTTCAACACTTTAAAAAATGCATGTAGAATTACAATCACAGAGTAAATTCTCATGTGAAGTTACTAAAAATGTTTAAATTTAGGCACAAAATGTTTATTACAAAAAAAAAAAAAAAAAAATTACAAAATGCATACAACGTGTAGTACTCATATTGAATTTTGGTCAATATGTTTACAATAAAATAAACATTTAAACTTGATAAATACATATATCGAGCTCATATTCAATAAGCGCTATCTGCAAAACACCAATTATTCATGAAAGCATAAAAACTGTTGCTTTCACTAAATTTTTAACATTTTGCAATCCGGTGTTCTACAATTCATTAATAATACGTCTACTAATCCTCACAAAGTTATAGTAGATAGCCTTTTTGTTTTTTCTTAATATATTATCAATGTGTGTTATAAAGTGTTCAGATAGCTCTTTTTGATTATTCAAAATTAAACGCTTATTACCACATTTACACGTACGTTTAAAATCTTGTTTGAATCAGATTTCAATAAAACAAAATCTACCCCATTTAAACTAATTTTTTCGACATTCATGTAAATTTTGTTTGACGTCTGGATTTTTAACAGATTATACTCAATCACTATATAATGTTAAATGGGTTATATTTTGCACAAAATCCTTTTTATTTAAATTTTAAAACTAATTTAAATTGAAATTTTATTTTAATTTTGGAAATATTTATTTTCATTCAAATGTGGTTTTTATTGAGCACATTGTTGTATTTTATTAACACACTGAAAGAAAAACAGTGTTGAATAACGGTATTTTTCAAAATCTATTTAAATTTTATGAGACTTTGGTAAAATCTCATTAGAAACAAAATTGAATCAAAATCTTATAAAATTAAGTAGATTTTGATTGAAATCTCATTTAAACTAGATTTTGGGCATATCTAATAAGTGTGCTATAAAAGACAATAGTTTTCGTAAAAATTGGACAATATATAAAACTCATCATATTTTACAAATCAAGAGATAAAAAAACGCACGCAAACTGGTGGTTAGCCGGACCATCTTCAAACGTTACAACTGTAAAATAAAAGAAAAAAAAAAACGAAAATAGTTTAAATTTATTAAAATTATTTTAATTTAAATTTATAAAAATAGTTTCAATTTATTAAAAATGTATTAAATTACTTACAACAACTCCGTTGTGAATAAAATGTTCAAAAACGCTGTGTATAGAGTTTCAACATCACAATCCTTTGAAAATCAAATAAAAAGTTGCACATAGCCCATTGTTTCTTTACAAAAAAAAAAAAAAAAAAAAAAAAAAAAAACTATTAAATTCACAAATATATTTGTTATTGTGTCATATGTTATTTAGAATAACACGATATTTAACATTTTTATTTAAATTTTTATGGAAATTTAAAATAATATTATAACATTATAAAATTTAACATAAAAATTTAATATAACATTATAAAAATTATTTTGTTTAAAAATTTCCTGATTTCTTACAAAAAATTTAATTTTTTATTTAAAATTTTTTTTTACAAAATTTTTCACTAAAATTAAAATTTTTACCAAAATTTGAATTTTTATCAAAAGTCAAATCTTTACTAAAAATTCAAAATTTCACCAAAAATTTAAAAAATAAAATTTTCTCTAAAAAACAGGTATTTACTAGAAATTGGATTTTTCACAAAAATTACGAAATTCCGAAATTTTCAAAAAAAATCAAAATTTTCCCCAAAAAACGATTGTTCACTAAAAACCGATTATTCATTGATAATTCGATTTTTCACTAGAAATTTGTTTCTTCACGTTAAATCTTACTTCTCACTAAAAATTGAATCTTTCACCTAAAATATAAAAAAATCGATTTATCAGTAATAACAAGTAAAAAGTTTATAGTCGGTCATGCCTGACAATATTATATACTTTTCTATTGCATTTGAGCCTCAAAATGATTTTCGAGATTTTTCGAACTGGCCTTATATGACAACTATGGCCAATTAAGAATCGATCCTTATGAATACTTGGCACTATAATTTCTGCCTATATAAAACTTGTGTCAAATATTACCTTGATAATGTCATTTATGAGAATTTAACTTATTTGCGAATCCTATATGGAAGTTGTCCTTAATTATGGACCCATGAAACTTGGAATTTTGATTAACTCTTATATAAAAGTTGGTACAACTTTATTGATAATAATTCATTTATGAGTATTAAAAACCCTATTGCGAGGGAACATTCGCATGGGGGCTAGTTGAAATAATGGACCGATAATATCCAATTTCAATAGGATGTGTCGTTATACCAAATTAGTCATATGATCCAAGTTTCATCAAATTATCTTTAAAATTGCGAATTGCACTTTGTACATGAATTATCTATGGACTGACTACCAGACATCGTCTAATCTATTCAGAGTATATTGGAATACTTTAAGGTGGATGTTGCACTATATAAAAATCAAAATTTTCAAAAAATAAGATTTTCATCAGAAACAGCAAAAAAAAAAAAAAAAATAAATAAATAAATAAAATAAAAACATAAAAAATAAAAAACAAATAATAAAAAATTTTACATATATAATATTTTAATTCATTTAAAAATAGCACACTTATTCACAAAGTGTATTATTTTTTTAAAGATTGTTATTTTTCTTCACATAATATTTTAACAAATAACATAATAACGAAGTTGTAATTAGGCAATTATATATTTTGTAGATAGCCCGAAAATAAAAATGCAAAAAAAAAACGTGTTAAGAGTTAATTTTTCTTTTCAAAATTCGTACCATTGATAAAGTTCGTAAAATATATTTTTAATGAGTAATTTTGTAAATAACAAGAATTTAAATGATTTTAAGAAATATTGGAATAAGAAACAAATAAAAATTAGTAAAAGAAAGAAATTCAAATTCAATACTGTTGGTAAATAACTGTGTGCGAAATAAGTGAAATAGTTGTGCACAGATATGATGTCTGTATCAAAGGAGTCATTATTCCGAATTTCTTTTAAGATGAAGGCTTTGAAATATTTAGAGATTTCAAAAAAATAAGAGGATAGAATACAGTACAAAGAAAAAATTTAATTTAAATTTCAAACATTTTGTTTTTACAAATGTATATCTGGGACATATTTCTCTTGTGGTTTTAAACATTTTTACCAGTATTTTGCTTTTTTAGACACAAAATATGTAAATTTCAATGATAATATTCATGTTCCAGAACATGTTTTTAATACAAAAATAAGTAACTTTACGCACTTTGTTTATAGTTTTTGTACATATAAGGTGTGTAATAAATAAATAGAGTAAATTTAAATGAAAATTTATTAGAAAAAGAGAAAAAAAATAGTTGCAAATGTTTTGGACACTTTAACTTTGACCATCCCACACTGGTCAAAAATCCACTTTTTCCAGCATAAATTCTAAAAGAGTTTTTAATGTCTTTTTGAAGTTATGTCGAAGTCATTTTATCCAAAACTAACTAATTTTTGCTTAAACATCTATAATACATAATTTTACTCAGTAGTTATATCTTTTTAAATATGATATTTATTTGTTCTCTTTTGGTTTTATTTTATTTATTTTGCAAGTTTTTATATTTTTATTTATTAGTGAAACTACTCAATAGATTGGAACATAATATTTCCTCCTCTTACCTGTTTGTGAAAACCAATAAATTTCCGTTCAGGTTTAGCAAATTTTAGCTGAAAAAAAAAAAAAAAATTACGATTGCAAGAGTTTGCTGAAAAATTCGGACACAATCTAAATGGTTACGAACACTTTCACGTTTTTACATTCGTGCAAGTTCATGCCCAAACATAACTTTTCGTTTTACCCACATTACCTCTAAACCCAAAAGTATCGACAAATAAACGGTTTATATAAAATTTAAGATATAGGTCTTAAATATATCTTCTGGGCTGCAATTTATATTGTACAACAGCTTTTATAATTCTAATTCGATTTAAATTAAAATGTTAAAAATAATATTAAACTATCAACTTTAATATTTGTTCAGACTGTCAATCTTGCCCCATTATATTTTTTAATACATGCTCTTAATTAATTGGTCTGTTATAATTTATAAAATACATTGACTTTTTACAATGTCTTAAATTTATATTTTTGACCGGTGTGCATTCCAATAAATAGTTATTATTGTTGATATAAGTTAACGAAATTTTTTGTTTTAAGTTGTTGAACAAATTTTAATTTAAAAACTTTAGAAAAAATAAAAATATTTGGGAAGCAGAAAATAAATGCGAAGGTAAAGTATCACCTCAGTTGGAAATGTTTTGACCACTATTGTAAATTCCCAGGAAATTTTCTGTTATTGTAAAGTCACTTTTGGGTCTAAAAAAAATTCCTCTTTATTTGCAAAACCGCCAAATGGCTAACTCGCGTTTTTTTATTTTTGTTTATTCTCTAATTAAATTTGCAGCAGTCTAATGAGTTTTGTTCCCTTTTTTTAGCTGTCATATTTAGCAACTTTAACAAAATATTATTATTTTTCATTTGATTTTAATATTTCGTTCTGGTTTATTAGAGAATAGTTTTCTAACAGAAAAATTATTGCTTTTAAAGTTTTTTGTCGTCTTTGTGGCAATGTAATAAATAAATTATTATTATATTATATTCAGAAAGTATAACTGATTGCATATAGGAATACAAAGTTTTTTATATTATTATAAAGAAAATATTTATTTGCGTTTTAATTTCTTATTGAATTGTTATAGAGTATTAACCTAATTAACAATCAAAATTTTTGATAATACTATAACCTTGAGTTTTTCAAGTAATTTCGTTAAAAAGTAGCAACAAGTTTCAACGCTTTTATTTCATTAGATCCTACTACATATGTGTAGCTTGGCCAGAAGTTCATATTAAAAAGAAAATCTCTATATCTCTGGAAAGAATGTTACTCAATTCTTTAACAAGGTAATTTTTTTTTATTTCAGAAATATTGTAATGAAAGAAAAGAATTTGGAATAATTTGCAAAATAAATTATTAGTTTTTTTTTTTTTTTATTTCAATGATATGTAATTTTTCTGGCAATACCACGAGTGAAATCATTTAGTTATTAGCATTCGTTTTTGTAGCACTAATTCCTATTTTATTGGTTATATATAAAAAAAAATCCCTTTATGACAGATATAGGTCCATCACTATCTGACTACAAGATTATGGCAACCATACTTTATTTGCTTTTATCATGTATTTTCGATAAATCATGTATGTTTAGTCAGTATGCAATACATGAGTGTGAGAGGCATACATAGTTATTTATTATTTTTTTTTAAAGCTTTTAAGTTTTGGAAAAGAATTGAGATAAATAATGTAAAGCAAAAAAAAAAAAAAAAAGTGGTAGCTGGGACCGATATGAAACATAGACTAGGTAATTGCGTTCTTTCTGAAATTGAAGTGATACACCTAAACATTCAGAGCGGTAAATGTAAATTATTATAATAAAAATAAGGAAAACGTGACGTGATGTTGGTTTGCTATAAAATTTTTAATTGAATATTGTTTGTCCACCTCTTAGAAGGGAAGGAATGGGAGGAAGGGAGAAACAGTAATATTGCTTAGCTGTATTTTAAACGTGTGTTAAAGCTTCTGTGAGTTTCGAAAGTTTTGAATCTCTTTTGCACTGCACAGTGGGGCGAAATCGACATTTTTTGGAAATGAATGTGTAACTTCTAATCGGCTGGTTGGATTTACATAAAATTTTACGCAAGCGTAGCAGAGGAGTATAGAATTTTAAGTTTGGAAGATGGGGCCCATATACCAATCATGACCAGAGCATAAAAAAAATTTCCGAAAAAAATAGAATATTTGTTTAACCTGAACCGGTTTATTTCTGATAATGTGTTCCAGATATCATGAATAATTAAATAAACTAATTATTTATATTAGTTAATAGGTTAAATCATTAAAACCCTTAAGCTAGATGGATACAAAAAAAATATTTGAACACATTTAACAAAAGTATCATCCATCTGAAAGGCTTCTTTATGAATACAATTTTAAAAGCGAACACAAGTCCAATTTGAGAATAATGTTATGCTCAGGACTTTCGGAAAAAACAAAACATAATTTTGACTTTAGGCTTTTTGTGTTTAAATTCCAAAATTGTGATAAACTTATCGTACTCATCTGAAATATACTGCTATAGTATCAATCCATTTTCTTACCGACATTAAGTAAATGCGAGATACTTAAATCGGACCAAAACAATACATTGAGAGACTTATCTGAATGGCTTAAATGTTCTTCATTATTTGAGTTTTCAACTGACTTTAACAGCTGGGACTACTGTTGCCAGATGCTCGTAATTATAGCATAAAATCATCAAAATTCTACGATAAAATCGTCAAAATCTGAATAATATTTTTGAAATTGGCAATAAGTCGGAAAAATTAAAATGCATATCTTTTTGATTATTTATGTTAATATTAAAAAATAATATTAAGTTTTGAAACTATTTGCTTATTAAATAAACTTCCAGCACTATTTTGTATTAAACAAAATTTGAAAAATAGGAGGAAATTAAGATTACCGGCCCAATTAAAATAAAAATATTTTATTTTTATCGTTAATAAAGGTTTTATTGTATAGCCGGCCTTTGGCCGGACTCAGATAACTTTATTCTTTATTCGCCGAATAAACTTTTTTTAAAAGTAACAAAATTTTGTAAGTTCCGCTATAGCAATAAAAAAGTAAAATTGCAAGGATTTAATAAATATGGTCATATTATATATCATTCAATAGGTATTTGAACTTTTAAATATTATTAATATAATTTAAATCGCATATGTATTAATAAAGATATTCAGAAAAATATATCAAAACTTTAGAGATCCAGAACTCGTAAACAAAGAGCGAGGGGCCAAATTTTTTTACATTTCTTTAATCACAATTAAAAGTACTACTGAATCATTAAAAATTTTGTAAACGGCAAAATAAACTCAATTGAAAAAAAAAAATACTCAAAAAATCATATGTATTGGCTGTATTTTCAGTTAAATAATTTACTACTTAACATATTCTTAAACTTTTTTATTTATGATCAATACTTACAATAAAATAATATTTTTCTTTTCATACCATAATTTTGTTTTACCAATTTGAATTTCGAAGTAAAAGTTTAAACTTCTTATAGTCCTTTTCTCTCTCTCTCTCTCTACTACTACTACAAAACAAAATCTGATTTAAACAAGAAAAATTTGGCGTGTGTGAACATTACGTGAAATTGTCATTTTTTTTTTTTTAACAAAAATCGTCAAATCGCACTTTGGAATTTTTACAATAAAAATTTGTCAAAACGCAGATAAATCGGCAAATCTGGCAACAATGGCTGGATTTTGAAGGCTCGAATGACAGCAAACAGAACTGTTGACTATGAAAGTCCAACGGGGAAAAAATTAGTGCCGTTTATTATTCTCAGTAACTATGTATGTGCTAAAATTTTTTGTAATATCATAATTATTACTTTTATTAAAACTGATTAAAATTCATGCAAAAGCATAATTTAAATTTAAAATCAAATCACATGGCGATCATATAAAACAATTGCTAAGAGTGCAAGTGAATCAGGAACTACAGTCCTTAGTAGGAACGCTAGAAAAAATGTGGAGCCAAAAGAGAGAGCGAAGGTTATTGAGATTATTATTATTATTTTTTTTCCAAAAATATGAATGCGATAAAAAGTACCTACTGTCGAACTTTTTACAACATCCTGGTCAGGTATTCCATATCTCAGATGTTATGAAAAATGTTACAGGTAATAATCGTGTAAAAAAATCAAAATTGTCGAATAAATTTTTTTTTATCTGGCAAGCTATTTGTACGTGTGGGGAAACAAGTACTTCATTCATAACAAATGCTAGGAAAAGATTATCATTAGAAAACAACAGATCCTATCATTAGAAAATACAATGAATTCAAAAAAGTCGCTCAATGGTGTTAAGCAAATGGTGCTGTTATTTATCAAAGAAGACCAATCCACTAAAATGTCCACAATTCAGTCAATAGAAATGTATTGGGTCATAGTAAAAGAATTCTTAAAAAATTTTTAAAGCTGAGTAAAAAATAAAATAGAGATTAAAAAGAAGTGTGCCCACACCAACAAAAAAAAAAAAAAAAGTAACCGAAAGCACCATAAAGCTCTTATGGAGGATATTCCAGAAAATAAATTTAAATACTTTATTAAAAGCGAACAAAAAAATTCTTTTTTCTTTTAAATTTAAAACTTGAATATAACATTTTAAACAAAAAGAAAATTTCAATAAGATTTGACCCAATGATTCTATTTTCATAAGCTGAATTGTACGCAATAATTTTTTCGTTCGGAGTCCTTATGTGTCTAGTTTTGTCGAAACCTGCAATGGACTTTCACTTTTCAAAGTAAATGACAGTTTAACAATTGTTCCTACAACTAGTTACTAGAGCGACCTAGTTCTAAATGTTTCTTTCTCACTAAAAAATTTATTTCTTAATAATAAATCATATAAACAATTTTTTTCTTTTTAACTTCCTTCCATGTTTGCAACATAATGACAATGTCAGACGACAACACACTGACTTTATTTATGTTTTTGTAAAATGTGTCTGTCAAAGTTTTAAATAATTTAGGTGAGTGTGTCTCTCAAAATTCATCCATGCGAAAATATACAATTAAAGGTTTTAAACACGTAAGTATTTATGTGTTTCTCTCTTTGTTTTTATGTGAAAATTATGGGTGTTTGTATGTGTGAATGATATGGGTCAACGTGTTGTAATTTAAAACAAAAGACGCAGACAAAAAATTGCTTTTGGATTTCTGGCCATAAAGTTTTAATTAAAAACGCAACAACGTAAAGAATAATGTTGAAAATTAAAGTTCACATGCAGAAGAATTTCAAAACACACCCACTTACATTTATGTATTAATGTATGTATGTATGTATGTTATTGTTATGTGTAACGCACAACTGATAATATTTGTACTTTATACTAGTCATATGCACATTGGGACAATAAATTAGTTTTTGCGGCCTTAACTAAACCGTAAGTTTTTATAACAAGATTTTGGTATCGTTGAATAGAAACAGATTTCACCATCATAAAAATATAAAAAAGTTTTATGTCACATTTGAAAAACCGCAATAAAAAGTAAAAATATACTCAGATTTATTTATTTTTTAATTATACTTCGTCATTGTAAGATGCGCAGTTTTATGGTATTTTCAATAATGCTTATAACGCGCAAAAACCAGCAATACTTTCAAACAATTTTAAGTAAAAATATAAAATTTTAAATTTGATCCACTATTCTCTTTCACATATCTTTTCTCATACATTGTGGATTTATAGAAACACCTGATCAAATTGATCATAATCAAACAAGTGAAACGCGTGAACTGCAAAACACGCTGAAATAAATTAGGCGGTTTTAAAATCGCATGTGAAATAACAATCGCGTGATTTCCATAAAATAGGCGTATAGTTTACAATTTGCAAGATATGTTAATCAAATTTGAAATAACTTCCTTTCCAAAGAGGTTCAGGAGAATTTCGTTGAAATCATGATAGAAATGTTTTCCCGAAATATGGTTTTACTGTTTCTATTAAAGTAAAAATTATGATACCTAATTTTGTGAGTATCAGCTTAAATTAGCGTCATAAGGATCCCGATCGAAAATAGTTTTTGGAAAATCATACATTTTATATAATTGCTAGTGTCGTGATCAAATTTGACTGTTATATTATATCAACTCGTGCACTATAGAATAATCTTATAAAAATCTTGTGTTGCAACTTTTAAGAGTGCTAAAAAAAAAATATTTAAATTATGATTTACACGGTATTAGTATTTTAGTTGTTTTTAACATTATTAAATATTCTAAAATTAAAATTCAATGTCGAACGATTAACTTTAGAAATAATTTTGTACATAAATATTTATACAAATTTCATTAATATATATATATATATATATATATATATATATATATTTATATATATATTAAATTAAAAATATTTTAGGACAGGGCAGAACCATTTTATATTATTTTTATTCTTTGGAATACTGGCCATATGCACGTTATGAGTCTATGCTCTACAACCTATACCTTATACAAGTTGTACATCTTAAAACTTAATAGTTAAGTAATTTTTTCAGTTAAAGAATTTTTAATGAACATTTGTCAGTGTGTAATTAATAAACGGACATTAAAAATATATGATTCTGTATTTTAAGATTTTATTATTTAATTTATGATATAAGGGAAAATAAACTAAAAATGTTACAATATATAATTTCTGTATTTAAAATTGATGCTATATTCTAGTAGTTAAAAAAAAGTAAATAAATAATATTTGAAAAACTTAGGCTTTGGAGGCAGTCACCTAGTTCAACAAACGGCATACCAAAAAAAAATAAGTTTGGGATAAAGTTCAGCACATTGCTAGCTATTGAATTGATATTTAGTTTTTGGAAATTCGAAATTTTAAAATTGGGCTTTCTGTCGGAAAGCTGTTCGAGAGACCCATCTGTTAAAGAGCCACATGAAAAGAAATGTTGCAAATGTACGCCTATAGAAGTGAAGATTGGTCCGTTCTTATATGATTCCCAAAATATTATATCTGAATGTTTAAATTTGCGTGAGCTGGACCATATTCAAAACAGCTCTAAAAATACGTATTTTTCCAATATCATTATCAAAATTTTCGTTAAAAGAAAATTAACCTCAAATTGTAACAGGTACATGGAATATTCATTTAAATTATTGTAACGCCTCTTTTCGGTCGCGGAATATTAAGTTTTTATTACCGCTTTTGTCATATTTTCTTTATTCAAACATATATCAAACATTTTCAATATATATTGGGTTTTAATGTACCATTGGAATGGTCTATCCTGATACTATTGAAGACTACCCTTCAACAGCAATTTTATACATTTAGTTCCTCACATGGAAGTATTTATTATATTTAAATATAGATAATAATCGAACTAAAGATACTTTAGAAATTTAGTTACGATTTTACATGAAGTTATAGTTTTTATATGATAAATATATGCCTTTGGTGACATTTGTTTTCTTAACTAACCATTTATTTGACATAAAATTAACTTAACCAGTTATGGACCGGAAATCCTAAAATATTACTTGTACTACTAAAGGATAATGTTGATACATATATCAATAGTATTGAATGAGACCTTTCCAATGATGCCCTAAAATATAAATTACTATGGAAAATGTCCAAGATATTCAAACTTTTATAAAATAGTCTTTAAAAGAAAATCATAGCAGATTTTACTAAAATTTAGCGAGAACGAAAACTAATTTTAAAATTTTGTTTATTCATTATGTATTAAACGTCATTTGTCTATCATATGTTGCAATTTTTTTTTTGACAAAAAGTTAAAAATTATGTACACTGTGGATCGAAAACCATATTTTTGGAGGTATTTTAAAAATGGTCCAGCTCACGTGAACGAAATAATTAAACCGAAATATTTTAGGGTTTAGTTTAAAACTTATCAATGTTTAAACTTAGGGGGTACTTTTGCAACATTCTTTGTCTCGATATAAATCAATACACTTTATCCTCTGCACATTGTTGAGAAAGAGTTGTAGTACACATGATTACACCCTCAAGTTGTTTTGTCGATTGTCATAAATTTATGTACTTGTATGGAAACAAATATTATGAATTTTTCGATAAATAAATTTTAAATTATGTACTCGTTTTAAATAATTAATGGTTTAATGAATGACATTTTGAACTGAAATAATATTTCACCTTAGTATTTAACTTTTTTCTGCCTAGATATTATTTTTGCAATTTTTTTTTCTAATTTTCTAAAGTTTATAAATTGCTTTTTGTTAAACAACTATAAAGAAATCATTTTCTTCAGTTATACCAACAAGAAATATTTATGTCTGGAATTGTAGCTATCTTTCTAATAAATGCAATCTACACTAACAAGTGATTATAAACAACGGTAAACACATTCAGTCTCCAGAGACATGGATGGAATTTGTCCAATTTATCGTATTACTGATAAAATGACAGCTCCTACCGAAATCTTCTTATCATGCCGATACCTCCATACGATGAATGGGAAATTCAACTTTCATGAACATTCAAAAACGATAACGATCCCAAACATATAGCGAGAACTGTAAAAGCTTGACTTAAAAGATAAATAATGGCATCCACAATCTGCCGATGTCAAGCCGATTCGGAATATGTGGATAATTTCAAAATGTAATAACGGCAATAAAGGAATTCGAAATGGCGATGGACATTTCGTAGAATTGGAGAAGTGGTATAATGTTATTACCAAGCCAACCTAAAATACGATAATATGCCCTTAAAATTAAAAAATATGCTCCCAAAATATTATTTTTTGTGGCTAAATGGTAAATATAACTTGATTTTTATTAGCAATTGCTAAAGAATAAATTCTTTTTACACTTAGAAACATCCAAATTGTATCAGGAAATTAAAAAAAAAAAAATCTACTCGTATCAATTTATAACAAGAAAAATATTAGCGAATCGTATTTCAAAAGCGTATGTGACAGACAGTAAAAATGAAAATTTCACTAATGGCAAATCTATTGGGTGCGAAATATGCACAATTTTTGTTTTAAATGTAAAATATGCAAAATTATGGTCTTTAGTGTAATATATGCAAAATATGCTGTAATATATAATAAATCAATGTCAAAATTCATACGGATAAATAAATGACAGTTTGGTTCATTTGAAACCCATGAAAAATATGATTTTGAATATTTTTGGTTGCTAAACTTATTACCAACGACTATATCCAAAATCTTATAGCCTCAGTGGCTAAGAGAAGTTCTTAAGTGATAACAGCCATTAGTAAAGCAACCAATTACTGAACATTTTTAATATTATTTTGAATTTTTTCTTGTTTCATTAAATTTTTTTTTCATAATTTTTAGTTAGTAAATATTTTTGGATTTAATTGGGTTATAAAATAAATATTTTAAATTACAGCAATTGCTTGAAATATTCAGGGGAATAGTAGAAAAATGTAATTGAAACTAAACGTTCTAAAACTAAATATTAAATATTAACACTGCGCTGCGGTGTAAAGGGTTTTGGCGGAATGATTTAAACATAATTTGAAAACAAAATATGGTTAAAGAAGAAGAAAAAAACTGGTAATATTTAATGGTGATAGAAATAATGATATTTTTTATATTAATAAAATTTTGTTTCTGGTAAAAAATATCAACAACATAAAATTTTTGTATTCAACTATATTAAAATTGAACACATTAAAATTTAAAACATTGTTTGATAAAACTGAAAAAAAAACATTGTTATCATGAATACAGTATTATTAAAACTAGTATGGTAGTGACAATGCCGTAATCATGTTTTTTTCTCTCTGAATGTATCATGAAAATTGATGAATAAATAATTATTTGATTCCCAATTAACTGAAGCCGAATTTAGTAAAAATTTCATGCAAATTTTGTACGTATACGTAATATTTACAATTTATTTTAAATATACATATGTAGGTAATATTACGTGACATTTTTGATATAGGTGTCTTTTCTTAATTGTGTATATTATTGAAATTTTTGCATCAATTTTAATAAAAAAGAAATTAAAGTGTTTAAAGTAGTCATTTATTAAAATAAAATCTTTAATTTTGCATGAAAAAAAAGACAATTTTCACTTATCTAAATCGGACAAACCGTTCTCGAGTTATTATGAAATATACTCGTGTTACAACCTTCTTAATGGGAAAATATTTCACATGTCCATAAAAATTATCAGCACGTGATAGAAAAAAAAACCTATTCAAGTTTAAGACCAGCCAGTGGAAATGGGTGACTTATTTCTAAAATATTTTTGATTCTGCCCCACTGTGCAATGTAATATAACGGTTAAAAACATGCATATAACACCAACACTCAGCTAAACATTACAACATTAAAGGCTCCATTACTCTACCGTAAATATAAATGTAACGAATCAGCTGACACGTTTTACTTATGAGAGATATCTATGTATGGGTACTCACAAACGTAAGTGTAATGTACTGACCTAATCAAATTAGGTCGCTCTAAGTTTTAAGTGCATGAACAGTGTTGACAGCTTTTTATTTTAATACACTATTGGACAATTTATTTTTGCAATTTTCTTCCTTAAAATATAGTTAAAATTTTTAAATAAAGCGTAGAGTTGAAGGTTTTGTTTTACTGTGTTACTGAACAGACGTATTTATATCGAGCTCTGTGAAAAGCATTTGTTTTTTGTAGTTATACGCACTTTGAGAATTTTTATGTTTTATCGTTAAAGAACATTAATTAAATATATTGTTTTTGTTATTGTTGTTTTTTTTCGTGATTAATATAATAAACTAATTTAAAATCGCAAAACATAAAAATAACAATCAACTTAAATCATAAATAGAAATAACAAAATAAAACAAAAACAAAATCTTAACTCTAAAAACAAAGTTCAAAAAGAAAATAGAAAAAAGTTCAAATAAAAAAGAACACCAAAATAATCTCACTTAATATAATTTCTATACTACAACAACAACAAAACCCACATCGTTCTCAGTGTATATGAAAAATAACATAAATAAATTTGTGTATATTTTCTCTTTTAAACATATTTAATCTCTTTAATACAATCCTACACCTATACCTCAGTCAACACTTGGTACATAAAAATTTATAATGAAGTGTTTAAATAAAAAATGTTCAATTTCTAATCCGGATGAGAGGATGCTTGTATGCTGGTTATGCCACGGATTAATTCATTTTAAATGCAGTGGTATTCTTACTCTTGCTCTTATTTGCTTATAACTTTTTTAAATTAAGAAAATCTACTTTTTTGGAAATTCACAATGTTGTCATTCGTTTATCGGAATATGGTAAATGTTTCAAACAATATACTTCACTGGATAAATTCGAATCTCAACAATCTTTTACCCAATGTTCACCATCTCAATCATCTCCTAAGCGATGAATGTCTGCTAGGAACATAAACAAGTTAAAATCAACTGAATTCGATAAACCTACTACTGCTCTTGTTATACAGCCTTAAAAATCTAAAGTTACACATGGAAAAAATCTTGAAACCCCGTTATTTTTTGGTGCTGTTGAGCAACCAACAACAAATATAAATTAAAATTCTAACACTCACCGTAAACTTCGTGTGTTACCTCCAAAACCGTAATTGTTCTCACCGAAACTTGGCTAAAAAATAATACTCTTAAATACCGAAATACTTTGCATCAATTATAATATCCTTAGACGTGATAGAGACACTAACACAACAGGTGGTAGTGTTCTAATCGCGGTATCTAATTTATTTCCTTCTGTGGATATAACTCCAATGACACCTAAAGGTATTGAATTTATCGGCATATGTATAAAACTTAACAATGAAAATGTATTCAGTACATGTTCATATATTCCATCGATTCAAAATAGAAATCCATTAATTTGCAATGAACATATAAAATTAATCAAAATTATTATAATGAATTCTAAATCTGATGATTTTATTCTTATTTTTGGAGATTTTAATATGCCCACAGTATCTTGGAAGTTTATATCAGACTCATTCCTTCATACCCCTATTAAAGCAAATGATTGGATGGAAGAATTTTTTAACAACTTGTTTGAATTATGTATTTTTCAAATAAATGGAATTTATAATAGTTGCGATAAAGTACTTGATTTGGTATTTGTGAATGAACCTGTGGATTGTTTATTAATACTTACTAATCCGATTTCTATACCTGAAGACAGATATCATCCTTATCCGGAAACCCTTTAATTGTACATCATAATCAAAAATATAAAATGAAGAAATCTTCTGTTTCAAAAAAGGATCTGAATGTGTCGATTTTTTTTTAATTTTTCGTAAATGATAGTACTTTAAACGGTGAAAATATTGATGTAAGTTATCGAGTCTCGATTAGCCTATTTCCCTAAGTAACTCATATTAAAAATTTTTCGTTATTAAAAAGATGGAAAAATTAAGTTAGTGAAGCTGATTTTGGGCATACCACAGATTTAAAAACCCTTCCGCCCGCACAAAGGCCATCAAATGCTAAATCACCCTAATATAAAAATATGTAAGAATCCCCCTACAAAAAAGAAAAAAAAAAATATTATTATTCACTTTGGACTATATTTCCTGGAGCCGCTTTTCGCAGCGCTAAAAAATGGTATATAATCTCTTCTTTCAACTTCTTTAACTAACATTAATATAAGAGGTCTGTTTTTGCACTACTTAGACAACAAAGTTAATAATGAAAAAAAAATCGGCAAAATTGGCACCTAAAATTATTGAATGCTATATTTAGGAGAATTATTAAATCGTGAAGTTTTTTTTTAAAGTTCAATGATTTCATCAACTCAAAATTATTGTAATAGCATGTTGTACTCTGCACGGTACTTATTCGTACATTGTTGTAATACCGAGTTGTAACGAGTATTTGGCTGGTGGTAGGGAGACCTTTTTTATTTCACTTTTATTTTTATTATTTTTATAAATATGTATAATATTTTTTTACGTTCATTAACCTTTATATTATTGTTGTTGTATACAATAACATTTTATTGTTATTTATTTATTTTTTTCAATAAAATATTTTCTCGTGCGAATAAACCAGACTGAAAGTAAATAAAAGCAACAAGAAACAAAAACATCAAAAATAAACTTGAATTATTAAAGTTGAATACAATGAAAATGAATGACGAGTGAGTGACTGACAAACAAACTTACTGAATGTATGAATGAGTGAATGATCTTGATGATGAAGGCGACATATACATATGACAAGGCGTCATTTTTGACTTTGTTGCTCTTGAGAGTATATTAGACATTATGATGTACTTATATGAAAGACCAGCGCCCATAGCACTACGGAGCCGAGTATTTTCGGTATTTTCACATACACAAGACGAAGCTTAACGAAGCTAAACAATTGAGAGCGAATAAAAAAAAAATCATTTAGGAGCGTTCATGTTGCATAGTTAAGCAAAACCAAAATCAAAACACATAACAAAGAGCGTAAAAAATATTATTTTTTTTTGTAATGCTGGACATAACAAACACATTCGCAACAAACAAATCAAATACGCTAACACATTAAATTGTTTACGTCCTCTCTTTGTGCCTATCGTTGACTTACATACATATTTCTTTAGCTATTTCTGTGTAATATTCATTTTACTTTGTTACGATTTGCTTATTTATTTTTCTGCTTAAGGTCAATAAAATCAAGAAATTAGTTTAAGGAGAAATTTAAAGCCATAATTCGATAACCAGCTCGGTTTGTTTGTTTCTTTTTTATTTAATGTAAATATAAATGTGAAAGTCTTTGTTTGAACCATAATTGGTTTGTTGTTTTGTTATTGTTGTTTTCTTGCGTAGAGATTATTATTAATTATCATTGATCAGTTATATATATATATATATATATATATATATATATATATATATATATAAATGTTTTTCTAAAAGTTTAAAATCTACAACTACTCTAATTTTTTATATGATAAATAAACTGATCTTTAAAGTGATGGTATATTAGAATTTGAAATATTGCAGCCTCACTATTAAGTAATGCATGAGGTAACTAGTTAATATTGCAAACAACAATTTGCTGGACTCTTTTAGATAAAAAAAAAAGTATTTTTTACTTGGAAAATTCCTTCAAAATAAGATTGCGTCAAAATATTTAGAAGCAAAAAAAAAAATCATATTCAAATGCTACATGGTGTGACATTTACCTTAATTTGTTTATATACGAGTATTTATTAAAGTATTTAAAAATAAAAATTTTATGATCAAGTCATCATTTGTTTTTTATTTATTTATTTATATGTAATCAATATTTGTGTGTGTACATACATACACACATACATATACTTTTTATCACTTCATTTTTGTTTGTAAACTTTCCTTTAATACTTGTTTATATAAACAGAACATATTGCACTAAATTTATGTAAATTATATGCATATAAATAAAACAAATACACACATACATAGTCATATAAACAAACACGTATAATTGTCATTTGTGTGTTCAGTAGACAATGAGAAAAGGTCCGAAAAAAAGGTGTTAAATAAATTATACATTCGTATTTTACACTATTCATACACGGTCGTTGCGTATCTCCTGTACTCATTCCTATGTGCTACATTTATAGATATTATTATGCAGGTAACAGATTATTATTGTTGCTGTTGTTTACTAGAACCCAGTAATTAATATTTTTGATTTAAATTTTATTATATCGGTTCGCTAATAAATAATTGTGTACTGCTTTCATAATATCATTTTTTTTGCTTGGTATATTTGAAGATAAATAAAATTAAATATAAATTCTACTTTATCAGTTGATTTTTATTAAAATGTTAATTTACTTTGTTGTTATTTCTTTAGTTTACAATTTATTTATAAACATAGAATTTCATATGACAGATACAAATTCCACGTTAAGTAAAACGATTAAATTTTTTCTTTAGCATCATTCAGAAAATTGTCGGGAATTTCATTATATTTTTTTTAAATTGTTGTAATTTTTATTAATTTTTTAATAAGCCAAAATACACAGAAAAAAAAAAGATTTGTCAAAAATTTAATTTGTTTCAATAACTAACTCTTTTAATTGTATCAATTATTCGAGTAAACAAATTTTAAAATTTCTTATATTTCTATTGAAAAATAAAGTCATTTATTGGCTTTCAATTATTTTTCTGATTGTATTAAGTAATAGTTTAACTCATCCTCTATCGATGATCTAAGTTATATTAAGAACGGTTCTATAGTTTATATATTCCAGATTTATTATCACTTATTTTGTGATTATCAGCACTGTGCATTGCAGCTGTTGCAAATAAAAATGTTTCTATTGATTTTGCTTACATTCAATGTCAAATTACTTAGGACGATGCAAACATTCTTGATTAAGTTTCAATTATTAAGGTTTATTATTAGTATGGATATGATTATGTTTTCTATAGAAAATACCAATGGACAGAATATTGTAGGAAACAAGATGAATATTTCTTAGTGAAACACACGGTAATGACAAAGGTAAGGTGGTGGAGGACGGTATGAAAATTGTAAAATACTAAACAATGGCTGTACGGGCTGCAGTGAGATTTGGATTGGTGACACCATTTTCGTAATAATTTTCAAAAGAAATTTTAGCCAAAAATTAAAACTATGAAACTCAAAGACGTTTGTATTCAGCAAGAATGTATAAAAAATATTATTATTTCGAACTGAAAAACTCTTAATTGAGTAACTTTTAAGCGAGGAATTAGATTTTAGAATGATCCGAAAGATTAACACACGACATAATGAGTGAGACGAAACTAGTTTCGGTTAAAGAATACCTACAATAAAGAATAACAAAAAATGTCAAGAATTGTTCGAGCGCACAATAACTCGGCGTATACAACTTTTCAGAAATTTAAATAAAATAATTAAGAAATAATCCCATTAAGCCTTAGGATGATCAAGGTACCTCTTCAAAAATATGTTATAGCTTAATCTAAATGCGAGAAGAATTGTTTTGTTAATTGTTTTGTTGTTTTATACACAAAGTAGACCATAGTTGTCACGAGATAGAAAATATCGCTATATTGTTTTTGAGAATTGGTCACAACTGTAATAATATTTTTATCTCGTCTACCCTGATTTGGGATTTTTATAATCTACGCCACCATACACAGAACAAAATTTTTGTACACAGAAGTATTTCGTTTCGTAAATATTAAAAATGTTTTCAAATTTATAGTTTTTTAGAATTTTTGTACTCGGGTTTAAGTTCATTGAATAATTGTAGAAGAACACATTATAAAAGTTTTATTGGACACTTGGCAGAATGGAATGCATTTTCTAGTCAGCGACGACCGTCATCAGCACTCTTCAGCGTCCCACCTTAATGTTTTCTGTAAACATCATCTATTTAACTCACAACTTTTCGGAAAATGGAATCTGTGTCTTATTTTCCCTATATGTTATTAAGTAGGACAAATGGTTTGGTTTACAATAAAGCTTTTTACAATTATTTTGTATTCTCCTTCTTCAATTATTATTATTTATATGTTTAAAGCTACCAGTTAGGTAGCAAATGTATAATTTTCATATTTATTTGAAATCAAGTATAATCAAGAAGGCTTGAAAAAATTATTTCAAATTCCACTTAAATATATTTTCAATTTGTGAAAAAAATTTAATTTTCTTTGAAAAATTGTTAATACGGGTGGGCCATAAGTCACCATTCAATGAGCTTCATCACTCATAATCAGTTGATTTCATTTCTGATCAACTGTTGAAATTTATTTATGTTCCATACTTAGTGTAAAAAAAATTTCCATTTTATATGTTTTATAATCTGGAAAAAATACATAAGCGGAAAAGTTATTAAATTTTCAAACACCATGGTGACTTTTGGACCACCCTTTATGTATTTAATGTTTTTCAGCCACACATTGCAGGCGGAATAATTAATTATTTTTTATTCATTTCATGACAATGATGTATGTATGTATGTATTTTATATGGGAGGTGGTTAATTAACGACGTTTAAGTAGTGTTCGACCGGTCACAGGTCTTGTCTAAATGTACCTGTTCAATACTGGTCACAATAATATAAACTTTCACAGTCTCTGATGCTTTTACAACAACTTTCGAAAATTTTATTTATTATTATTTAAAAGTATAATTCTTTGAATTGTTTTATATACATATATTTTATTTAAATTTTTATGGTGGCACCCCGAATCGTACCCAAACTTATTTGTTAATAAATCAAATTTGATACTTTTGAAAATTTACATGAAAACTGTGTTAAAAAGATATTGATGTTATTTGTAAGATAGAATATTGATTTTGTTATTTTCCGGACCAATTTAGAATTTTATCATTAAAAGCAGTCCGGAAAAAATTATTTTGAATTTGTGTATAAAAGAGTTATGACACTTTAAAAAGAATTGTATCAAATTCAAAATTGAGGTGAAGAAGATCCGGCACTGTTAAATTGCAATTTTTAATTTAAATAAGTTTCGGTCAAAATACTTTTAAATTGCTTTCAGAAGGTCTATTAAATAAATTGAAGACTTATATTTAATAACTACACGGTGCTACACTGAAAAATCACTCGAAAAAATGGCATATAGTACGTTGTAGGCCTCCTTGAGAACGGTTTTAAAAATTTGAAATACACCCTAAAAATTTTGAGTTATTCGCAAAATACTATTTTTGGCTAGGTTCTTGTATAAATGTATTCCAAATTCTGTTATTCTTTTGTTGATTTTTACTTTTTAAACTTCTTTGAAAAGTAGAGGAAACAGGCTTTTCAACCGTATATATTTGTTATATTCTGGACAAATATTAAAAGCAAATTTTTAAACAACATCCAGAAAAAATACAATTTTTCACAATTTTTCTATAAAAGCCTATGTAACGATGCAATAATTTTTAAATGCATTTTTGTTGTAAAGTTGATAAAATTTTGTATTTTAAGTTTAGACAGAAATTGTAGAACTAAATCGATTTTATCTGCAATAATATACATTTTCAATTTTTTCCTTAAAAAGTAACAGCCACGTGTATATATATATGTCTTATAGAACAAAATCAGAAAAATTTCCATTAGTCATTACTTAATTTGAGAGTGTATAAAATATTGTTGTATCGTTTAAAAGCTACGTTCTTCTGCTTTATAATTATCAATTTAGAAATCTTAAACTGTCTTGAAATTTATGAAGCTACGAGGTCTACAGTGCAGGAACTGCCCTAAAATCAGATTTTTCGCAATATCTCGAAATTTAGAGGGTGTTTCGAAATTTTTGAAAATTGTTTTGTGATGTCCTCAAGAAGTTCTACAGCCCACATTAGATCATTTTCCGTGTGAAAATAAAAAGTACCATTTTGTATCAGCGTGCTATTAAGTTAATTATAACACAGGTATACACTGATTCTGCGGTACGGTATTTCTCAGTCAATTCGGATGCGCGTTATTATGAAGTACTAAGCCTATAAAGCACTTTTCTGAATTTACTCTGGTTTTCGCGATAAATCGCTCTTTGTAAAATTAACGATGTTGCACCATATATTGAAGCATATCTTGAAAATGATGTGCTTGATTTGGTTAAATAAATAGTCAATAAAAACTTAAATTTCGTACAAAATTTTCAAAAAAAAAAAAAAAATAAATAAAATAAAAAATCATAAAAATTCGTTAGTGTCAAAAATTAAAATTTGTATTCTTTAATCATAAAGATAAATTTGTTGCAAAGAAAACAAGATACATTCACATATTAGTTAATATACTCATTTACAAATTACATAGAAATATTAAAAAAAGTCACAAAATAAATTTTATTTATTTTTTTAAATATTGCTATGTAATTTTTAATGAGTGTCTTCACTAATTTATGAATAAAATCAAAATTTATGCGAGAACCAGACTCAATTAAAAAAAGTGATTTATAGGCTTCAAAACAACATGTATTAGAATGGACTGAGATATCCCTTGCCGCAGAAAAATTTTCATTTTCTAAACCTGTGTAATTAAATAATGTATAAACCAAAAGAAAATATGCATTTTTTTAGTAAAATCTAGAGCATTTAAATTGCGTCTTTTTTTGCTCTTTCAGTCAAAACGTTTTAATTTCCTACAAACGAAACCAAAATATCGAAACGAAATTAAAATTCACGAATTTTCCGCTTTAAGACTACTTTTACTGCATTTTATACTCTTTTCCGGAAATATTTTTGGATGCCCTGCTAATTACGAGGGCGGATCAATCAGTCTGTAACTTTTCGAACTTCCCTCGTAGTTATATGAAATGCAACACTATTCCCATCAAGTACCACCTGTTAATAGACTACTGTCAAATTTTGAGCAAGTGTCGTCATTTACTTTGCGTTTAACAGCTATTCAAAACATACAACCTCGTGTATTTTTCTAAAAATGGAAAAGAGTGAATTTCGAGTGCTCTTTAAACATTATTTTTTGCGAAAAAAAACCGTCAATCAAATCAAGGAAAAGCTCGATAAATACTATGAGGACTCTGCAGCATCGATTTTAATGGTAAAAAAGTGGTTTACTCACTTTCGTTGTGGTCGCACAAGTGCAAATGACGCTGAACGTTCTGGACAGTCAACTGAGGTCAGTATACTCGAAAATGTCGAAAAAGTCCACGATATGGTATTGGCCGACCGAAGAGTAAAAGTGAGTGAGGTTGTCGATGCCATAGCCATTTCATATGACAGTGTGGTTTCGATTTTAAATGATCAGCTGGGTTTAAGAAAGTTGTCTGCAAGATGGGTGCCGCGTTTGCTCTCAATTGACCGTAAACCTGTGACAACTTCAAAGGATAGTTTGCAGTTGCTTAACCCCAATCCGAATGAGTTTTTGCGGCGTTTTGTAACTGTGGATGAAACATGGATCCATCACTGTACTCCGGAGACCAAGTAGCAGTCTAAACAATGGGTTTTTCCGGGTGAACCTGCTCCGAAGAAGGCCAAGGTAAGTTTGTCGGCCAATAAGGTGATGGCAACAGTTTTTTGGGATGCACGTGGGCTAATCCATATCGATTAACTTCAAAAGGGAAAACAATAAACGGCGAATATTATGCCAACTTATTAGACCGATTTAATGAGGATTTAAGAAGAAAACGACCCCATATGGCCAAGAAAAAAGTTCTTTTTCATCAAGATAATGCATGGGTGCACACGTGTGCAGTCTCAATGGCAAAACTGTATGAATTGGGCTACGAATTGGTACCTCATCCGCCATATTCTCCGGCTTTAGCCCCTAGTGACTACTTCCTATTTCCGAACCTAAAGAAATGGCTCGGTGGAAAGAGATTCAGTTCCAACGATGAAATTATTGACCAAACAAATGCATATTTTAAGGACCTCGAAAAACTCCTATTTTTTACACAAAGTAAATGACGACACTTGCTCAAAATTTGACAGTAGTCTATTAACAGGTGGTACTTGATGGGAATACTATTGCATTTCATATAACTTAGAGGGAAGTTCGAAAAGTCACGGACTTATTGATCCGCTCTTGTACTTCTAACAAACTAAAATGTATATTTATTATGTTGACCTACAGTAGCTACTATATTTTGAATAAATATTATGACAACAAATAAATACTTTATGTCAAGACTAGAGCAATTCTCTAACATTTTTTTCTCTCAATAGCTTCCCCTAAATGTCAAATTCTGCTCATTGAAACAATATCAAAGATGAATTAAAAAATGTAAACAAAACACATAAAGAAACAAATGTTATAACAAACAACAACATTTGACATCTTAGGCAAACAAGAAAAAAAATCAGCTGAGTTTTCAACACTACCTTATAGTTAAGATGCCTTGCTATTTTATTAAGAATTGTTTTTACAAGAAATTAAACTAGCAGACTTCCTGGTAATTTTATTTCATTTAAAGAAACATTAATTTAGTGTCATTTATAATGGTAATAAACATGTTTTTATTAACATTTTAATTGTTGTAGTTTGTTTAGTAGCCATTAAATATTAAAATAAAAGAAAAAAAAAAATAAAAAACAAATTATTTAAAAACTTTATTCTAGAACTAAATAACCATTGAAATAATGTTTATATTAATTAATATTTCTTCTTTTTTATGATATTTTCAGGTAAGCTGAAAAAAAATCTTTTAATGGAAATATGTGTTTGTAATTCTGTAAGTATCTAAACTATTTGACACACCTTATTTGAAATGATCATGGAATACTAATTATACCCTACACTATAATAGGTGGGCAGGGTATTATGCGTTTGTGGTGGTGTTTGTAACAGCAAAAAACATTGGTCTAAGACCCATCTTAATGTATACCAATCGTCTTAGAACCACTTTCTAATATGATTTAACGATGTCCGTCCGTCCGTTCGTATGTCCGTCTGTACATGTAAACTTTGTAATCAAACTACAGGTTGCAATTTTCAAAATAGTTTAATGAAATTTGGCACACATGTATTTTATGGTCCAAGGACTAAGCTTATTGTAGTTGCTTATGATTGGCTCACAATTTCAACTAGCCCCTATACAAATGTCCTCCCGGAATAGGGGTTCAACGAACATAAATCCCTTAAATATAGAAATACTTTAATGAAATATGGAACATATAAGTTTCATACAAACATAAATCTGTGTGCTAAATCTCAAGAAGGTCGGTCCATAATTGACCAAGCTTCCATATATACCCCTGTTCAGAAAATCAGTTTAACTTGAATAAATCCCATAGAAATGTTAGTATCAAGTAAATATTTGACACGTATAAGTTTTATATTAGTAAAAATCACTGTGCCCAATTTTATGAAGATCGGCTCATAATTGACCAGCTGCCATATAAGGCCCACCTCTGGCAATCACCCTAAAGTGCATAATTAACAAAATATATGCATGCGTATGTTTCATAGAAATATACATTATGTTTAAGAATCAGTCCACAATTGCTACATTTCCCATATAAGACACCTCTCCGAAATTTGATGCAAATACACTAGGGTGTAGGGTATAATATAGCCGGGCTTGACCAGCTTGTCTTTCTTACTTGTTTTATTATAATTTGGTTTAATATTTTTTTGGAAGAGAAATAAACATACGAGGGCGGATCAATAAGTCTGTGACTTTTCGAACTTCCCTCGTAGTTATATGAAATGCAACACTATTCCCATCAAGTATCACCTGTTAATAAACTATTGTCAAATTTTGAGCAAGTGTCGTCATTTACTTTGCTTAAAAAACAGGATTTTTCGAGGTCCTTAAAATAGGCATTTGGTTGGTCAATAATTTCATCGTTGGAACTGAATCTCTTTCCACCGAGCCATTTCTGTAGGAGGCAAAATCCGGAGAATATGGCGGATAAGTTACCAATTCGTAGCCCAATTCATACAGTTTTGCCATTGAGACTGCACACGTGTGCACCCATGCATTATCTTGATGAAAAAGAACTTTTTTCTTGGCCATATGGGGTCGTTTTCTTCTTAAATCCTCTTTAAATCGGTCTAATAAGTTGGCATAATATTCGCCGTTTATTGTTTTCCCTTTTGAAGTTAATCGATGTGGATTATCCCGCGTTCATCCAAAAAAACTGTTGCCATCACCTTATTGGACGACAAACTTACCTTGGCCTTCTTCGGAGCAGGTTCACCCGGAAAAACCCATTGTTTAGACTGCTGCTTGGTCTCCGGAGTACAGTGATGGATCCATGTTTCATCCACAGTTACAAAACGCCGCAAAAACTCATTCGGATTGGGGTTAAACAACTCCAAACAATCCTTTTAAGTTGTCACACGTTTAAGTTTATGGTCAATTGAGAGCAAACGCGGCACCCATCTTGCAGACAACTTTCTTAAACCCAGCTGATCATTTAAAATCGAAACCACACTGTCATGCGAAATGCCTATGGCATCAACAATCTCACGCACTTTTACTCTTCGGTCGGCCAACACCATATCGTGGACTTTTTCGACATTTTCGGGTGTACTGACCTCAATTGACCGTCCAGAACGTTCAGCGTCATTTGTAATTGTGCGACCACAACGAAAGTCAGTAAACCACTTTTTTACCATTGAAATCAATGGTGCAGAGTTGATTGACGTTTTTTTTTTCGCAAAAAATAATGTTTAATGAGCACTCGAAATTCACTCTTTTCCATTTTTAGAGAAATACACGATGTTGTATGTTTTGAACAGCTGTTAAACGCAAAGTAAATGATGACACTTGCTCAAATTTGACAGTAGTCTATTAACAGGTGGTACTTGATGGGAATAGTGTTGCATTTCATATAACTGAGAGGAAAGTTCGAAAAGTCACGGACTTATTGATCTGCCCTCGTATTTATTTCTTTTTAATAAAATTAAATAAAGTTTTGCAAAAGCACCTTTATTTAAGTAAGTGATTTTGCCAGTATTTTAAATATACAAAGTTGAATTTAATCACAATTTCTGTTAAAATCATAATATAAATATTTGACATTTTAAAGTGCAAAATATCAAAACTGTCACAAAATACATTAAGGGCGAGATAAAAAAAAAAATAATTTAATCTTTGAAATGTTTTTATATTGAACTGTTACAAAACTCTGAAACCTAATTGATAGATAAGAATCAATAAAAAATTCGTATGAATATTTTTATTTTTTTTTTAATTTTACTTTGAAATTGTAATAAAAATACGCCTGGTTATCATACTTAAGTGTGATATTCGTGTCTGTTTTTAAGATGTCTAGCAAATAAAGCTATTTTAATGCATTTATCGTTTCTTGTTTATTTTTTATTTTTTTGGGTAGTAAAGATATTTTGATTATAATTATTAAAAACATTACCTATGTTTATAGCAATTTTATAGTATAGTATACTTAAACTACTATATTTTACTTAAACTACTAATATATAAATTATAAATTTTGCATATTGGTTTTTGTTTTAAAGAAAACAAAATAAAACAAACAAATAATAATAATAATAATAATAATAATAATAATACAAAATGTCGCTAAAATTCCCATGAAAAACACGTACATTTATGTCCGCTACTGTGTGAGTGGTGTGAATTTTAAAATAAAATGTTTCATCTTTTTAAATTTGTTTATTTTTTATCTAAAATCAAAATTTCTTTGGGAACTTAAAAATGTAATAAAAATTTATTTACTGAATAAATTCCTAGGTTTGAAATGAAAAAGAACGGAAAGTAAAAGTCGGTATTTCTTTAAATTTTGTTTGTTTTTTGTTTTTATATTATGAATTAAAAATTATAGTAGAAAGGTTCTTAAAGAGTTTAGAATTCAATAGATATGGTCAATTTATCAATGAAGAGAGTAGTGGAATTTTTTAGAAAATACTGTTTTGACCATAAAACGACTTAAAATAATTAATTCAATTTATCTTGTAGAAATCAAATATGTATAAATCTTTGTTCTGGTGTAAAACATTTCATGATAATTAAGTGTTAAGCTGTAAACAATATACAATTTGAATTTGCATCTAATTTTATAATAAAATATTAGATTAAATATATCTGAAGGTAAAGTATAAACTTATTTATTTGATTCACTTTTATTATAGATCTAAATAGTATTACAGTATTAGATGATGATCAGTTATGCTCTCAAAACGTATATATGTATGTGGTTATTCATTTATTTTGACTTATTTTTCTAGCTTTATGAACTTGAAATTTGGTTTAAATGTTCACATTTTTCGTTCAATTTTGAAAGTATGGTGCAACTCTCAATCAAAAGCTTTATCTTTTAAAGTATGTAAAAGAAAATATTTTTAATAAAATTTTAAGAAAAGAGTTAAATAACACTAATCGGAAAAAAGAATCCTTCCCTAAAAAACACGAATAGTTGGATTGAATAGATTTTGATGTGCTAAATAGGAATCTGTTTTCAATTTGCTTCCATCAGGGTTTTTTTTAAGGGCGTATCTACTATTTTGCCCATGATAAGGATATTATACGAGAATATTTCACCATAACTCAAGAAAAGTGTATACGATTTGTATAAATGATACACCAAAAGATGCGGACTACAAATGTCTTCAAGTCTCTCTAGCATCTTTTTTTATTTTCGGAGTTATTTAGAAAATAGAGTCCGAAACATTTTTTCTAGCAAAGTTTTTTCTTTTAAAAAGTGAAAACGGCAAAAATATTGCATAAATCCGGTAGTGCTACGAAAAAAAAGCCATGTCATCAAAATTAATGCAAAAATCTTGATATTAATCGCAGTTAAGTGAAAATACTCATGCATACCTAAAATTAAAAAGTGGTTTTCTTTAACCAAAAAATATGTGGACTAGATGGAATTTGATGAGCTAAACTCGAATCTGCTTTCAGATTTTTTCTATCAGGTCTTAATTTTTTTATGAGCATGTTTAATATTTCCCCCTTAATAAGGCGATTTCATGTGTATATTTTACTATAACTCGAGAACTGGTTGTCCGATTTACACAATTGAAATAGAAAAAGATAATCTACAAATTATCTTAACATTATTTTATAGCCTATGAATATTTTATTTATTTAATAAATACCCATAAAAAACCCATACCCATAAAAAAGCACGATCATGGAAGAAAAACTGAAGCAGATTCGTGTTTAGCAGGATAATTCCATCTAGTCCACATATTGTTTTTGAAGGAGGACAATTTTTTCTTTGCTGACCAGTGTAATTAGACTACATATTTGTAAAAATAATCATTTCAAAGTGTTGACTTTGATAATTTCTCACTGCTAGAAGAAATTATTATCTCAAAAAAAGTTTTCAACACAATGTTTTGGAATATATTGGAAATTACTAGATTTTAATTATTTGTAAAAGACTAAATGAAATTAAGGAAAAAATTTAAATTCAAGGGTAAACATATCTTTAACAGTAAATGATGACTTAGATGTTTAAGGATGTTTTTGTTTATCTCGTCAAACTCTATAGCTCTCAAATCTTTTTCATGCTCGAGGTGGTCAACTTTGACTCCCTATAGCTCATTTTATATTATAATTTATTTGAAAGCTTAGGTTTCTCCTCTACTACTCTCTCATACATTTCAACTCGACCCAACTAGTTTATGAGATACAGTTTTATTACTAATTTTTTGCGATCAGTTAATTAGTCTATTCTACTTACTGAACTAACAGATAATTTTGAACATAAAAAATTCAGTTAATTTAAAAATATTATTTTAAACAAGATTTCATATATTACCATATTAAAAGTATTTTTCTATTATTTTTATAATATATGTAGATCTATTCCAAACAAATATTTACGTCAGTGCATGAAATTTATTAGAAGATGCACAAAGTATTTTTATACTAAACATAAAAAAATATTTTCATTTCAATAACATTTTGATTAAATTATATTTTTGGCAACAATATTTACTTCCTTTTCCCAACAGAAAATAATAATTTTTAAATTTAAATCAGAATGACAATGAACTTGCAAAAAAACCTGTATACAAAATTACATTTTATTGCGCCCTACATTAAGATTATTAAATGTTAAAATAATTATGCGACATTTTTGTAAATGAAAATTATCTGTAATATTAAATGTATTTGGAGATTCCATTATTGAGGACAAAGATTTTAATGTAGTGTTTTTAAAATTCAAATATATTCGGCTGTTTTATTTATTTTATTGGCATTAAGCCAAAATTTGCTTAAGTCATTATTATTATTTTTTTTTTTACTTCAATATTAAATTATTTTACAATTTTTGCATAAACAATAGATAAAATTTCTAAGCTTATTTTCTTAATGAATTAAAAATAAATAAAATTGCAAATAGAATAACATAGATATGAAACTCCGTTGTCAAAAATCTAAGTTGGTTGTCAAAAAAACCCTAAGTTTAAGAACGTGTTAGTAAAAATATCATTGAGAACAAAAACAATTCTAACACGTGTGCTTTTTTGAGTAATTTTTTTCAATTGAGCTTTTCTATAGCTTCATATCTATTATAAAATTCAATATGAAATGTTAAATTAATTTTCCAGATTAAAAATTAACAATATACCACCAATTGCTTTAATAAAAAAGAACACAAAACATTTTTAATATATGTTTCTTTGTGGTTTGTGGTAAATTTTTATATCATACGCCTGCCGGGAGGGAACTCCCTTGGCATAAAACTTATTGGCCCCTTATTGGCTCAACTTTAAAATAATTAATCGTCTCAGAAATAATCTGAGTTAAATTAATGACCTCCTACAGTGCTTTATTGCATAAGTAAAAATAAAAATAAATTTGTGTTTTTGATTTACATTTTGTAAGAAGACATTTCTAATTAAAATGGTCCTTCCTTAAAATTTTTTCGAATTTAAACTATGTTTTCGTTTTTTGTTTAAAGAACCAAATTTTAAAAACAAGAGTATATATAAGTTCGTCAATCCGTTATATATATATATATATATATATATATATATATATATAAATCGATCCAATAACAGCCGAGCTTTCGGACAAAACACATTTTTGACTTCTTGAAGCCCTTGTTTAAACTACTGATATCTTTTTTTATATATCTATATCGGTCCATAAACAAAAAATTGGAAAAAATTATTAAAAATATACACACACAAACATACATAAAAACATTGCAATGACTTTCAATGTTGTTGTTTTTTGTGTAAGCAAGCAGTAGTTGTTGATTATATAATATTATATTCAGTGTTGCCGTTTTGGTTATTTTTAGCCAAAATTGGTTATTTTCTTTTCCATATGGAGATGATAACTTTTTTATTTTGGCTATTAATTTTTTTTTAATAAAAAAAAAAAAAAATTAAGTTCTGAAAATGTAACTTACCTTGTTAATCCTGCCAAAAATAAAAAGCAACAAAAATTCATCACGAAAAATATAAAGGTTCCTAAACTTCTCATTCCAATTTTAATTAACAATGAAGAAAACAATTTAAATCAATAGAAAATATAAAGATATTGTAATATTTAACCAAAAGATTTTTGTGAGAAAGTTCTAGCGATGTAAAAAACAACCTAAATACTTGTAACTACAAAATAATTTACTATTAAAAAAGAAAGGTATATTCATAGAAGACCGACTATATGATATCCTACAGTATTGTGTATGTTCCTTACATACTTACATACTTGAGAGAGAGAGAGAGCATTATATGGATGCTATGGTTAATCTTATTTGAGCCAAATTTTATTTGGGATTTATGTGGGATTTAAGTACTTTTAACTAATTTTCGGGAGAGAATCCTATATAGAAGTTACAACTATTTTTAAAGCGATCCTTTTGAAACAGAATTTATAGGTACAAATAAAATTTTTTATAGAATGTTTTGGGATTAAAAATGTTTTATTTGTGCAGAATTCTGCAAGAAAACGCTTACATGTATTTAAAATATTACTCTAAGAGAATACTTATTTGAGGATTAGGTGAAATAATGAACCAATTTCGGACCGTTAAGGAGATTCTGAGTCGATTGGTATACATTAGGGGTCCCCTAATATGGTGCTCTAGGGAATAGAAAAAAAAATATACTATGTTTAGTTATTAGAACTGTGAAAAATAACATAATTAAACAATAATAAACATTTAAAAAGGCACCTCATTATTTTACAAATAACTGCAATAAAATTGTTCTATCAGTCCCCATGTATTTTTAATTTTGTACACAATTTTTAACCCAATTTTACATACCCAAAAAAAGCTAACGTCAAAAAGTCAATACTCGAGATACCTTAGAGGATTTTTCATTGAGTTTGTATAAAAAATTATAATTTAATTATTTATTAGTATTATTTAATTAGTTATAAACATAAAAGAAAATTGGTAATTACACGTAGAAAAGACTTGTTTGAGTATGTTTACGATGTCCGTCCGTCTATCCGTCCATGTTAAACTCTTAATGATGCTGCAAATCGCAATTTTTAAAATAATTAGATGAAATTTGACTTATATGACGCAGCAACGAACTCTGTTCAAATAAGTTGACAATAGTTATTTGTTATAATCTAGCCCCCATACAAAATTTCATCTGGCGCTAATAAATTTTTTAAATATTACATAATTCAGTACATAGAAAAGTTTTATTATTTTATAAAATAATTTTTAGAAATGTAAAAAGCACAATAGCATAATTCTATGAAGTTCGCTTCTCAAAAATCCATAGCTCTCATATAAGGCCCACTTCCGAAAATCATTTTAAAGTGCATAAATTAGTATTAGTAGACACTATGTTTTTTGAACATTTAAGATTCAGTAAAGTATAAATTGTAATTCTAAACTTTATAACAAGACTTGATCCACAATAAATACAGGTTTCATATAGAAACTCCAAAAATCGGACATGCCGGGCTATAACGCTTTTACAATCCTAAAGAATGTTGCCAGTGATGACATTGACCTGATCCACAATTGAGCATAGGCTGTATATAAGTTCCTATGCAAAAATCATTCAAGCGCCACAAGACAAATATCTTACAATCCAAAATAATGTTGTCAGTGATGGCACAAGTGGATCTACAGTATCGAAAATTTATGTGACCTGGTACGAATAGCGGAAATAATGTAAACATCTTGAGCCTTTGCATGATTTTTTTTTTATGTGACATTTTTAAATGTCAAATAAAAAAAAAAAAAAACAAAAAACAAAAAGAATTCATAAAAACCGCAGACAATGTTAATGAATGTAAAAATGGCTTGAAGGATGAAAAAATAATAATGAAGACTGCTGCAAAATATTGATAGTGAGAAATATTTGAAAGTTGCCATATATTATTCCAGAAAAAAAGAACATCCAAAGAAGTCAATAAGATCCTGAACTTGTCATCCAGAAGTAGTGCAAATTCGGATCATTCCCCATGAATTTAGCATAGGCTTGTCACTGGAAGATGTTCTATTTTTTGATACCTATTTACTGAGTGGGAAGTCATGTTCAAGATGTCATGTAAAATTTATTTTTTTTTTTATGTACGAGTACTTTTTTTTATCAATTCAAGAAAATTACTTTTAATTTTTATTTAAACCAAATATTTTTTTTATTAAAAAGTGTATAACGATATTTTTCATTTGATTAAAACAGTTATTACTACGTAACAAGTATTTGTAAATTCTCAACCAACGCTGGTATGTACCGCAGGGTTAAATTAAATTTAAAATATGCCAGTGATTTTGTACATGAACGATTGATATAGAATATTTTCGTCAAACCTTCCAATTAAATATCTTTTTATTTCAAATCTTTAGATTTTAACTCATCTAAAAAATGGAATTAGTATCATTAAATGAGATTGGCTAAGTCCCTATAAAAATAACTCTTATTTGTATTCTTTTTCTGTAAACACATAATTGTAAAAGTCAGTCAAACTTATTTTCTATTACTGCTCGTCCCAGTTGTTTTGCAGTTCTAAATTTATTACAATATGGTTTGCTTTCGACATCATACAAAAGTAGATCGACATCATATAAATTAGAGGACATTTTGATAAATATTGTTCTAAACAGCTAAATTTGAAATACTTTTTTCTCCTGAAGATTAAATAAACTTTATGATTAATATACAAAGTATTTAAAACATAAATATATATTTTAAGTTTATATTAATTTTTATATAATAAGTTTCAATTTTTAAAATGTGATTATTTTTATCCTAATTTGGTTATTTTTTTCTAAAATTTTGGCTAGAAAAAAAAATTGGCTTAGCAACACTGATTATATTGTATAATGTTATATGTACATACAATGTATATACATACACACCAGTGTTGCCAGGGGTAGCTTGCAAAAAGTTGCAGTTTTTCCTAAAAAGTTACGTTTATGAATTTTTAAAATTAAATTGTTAATACTTTTTTATTTCAAAATTATGCTTTGGAAGATCTATAGTTTTGGACGATATTTTTCTTCAATAATCATCAGGGCAACCAAAAATTTTAAAATCATATTTTCTCCTGTGCTTCAAATGAACCAAACTGTTAGTTGCTTCGATTTGTTACAACATATTTTTGCAGATTTAGGGCTCAGCAGCATATTTTGTCATATTTTCATACAAAATCGTTATTTTAGAGCATATTTTAGTATGATTTATTCTATTGCCATAAATTTAGTTTTAATCAATACAAGAGCACATTACTTGATTATTCAATATTTCTAGAGTGTGTTTTAAAAAGATGAACAATACGTTTGATCTATTTTGTTTTCTCGATTGTAACATTGTTTTTTGATGAAAACATCGATAAGGTTACATCTTGAAAACTGAAAATATATTGTCAAAAAACAGAATAATATCATCTGCTACGGAGATCTGAAGATTGTTACGTACAAGAAAAGAGCATACTTAAATTCTAAAATTTAGTTTTCTTCAAAAGAGTGTTGTTCTGGGACCTAAAAATTGACTTCTAGATATAATTTTTACACATAGTACTTAATTTTATTGAATCAAAAGTTACGAAAATAAGGTTAAAATTATACATGTTACGTGGAGAATTAAAAAGTTACGAAAAATGTAACAAATGTAACCAAACGGCAACTCTGATACACACAATCATTTTTATGTGTGTTTGGTAGATTTTTAATTGGAAATAGAAGCGTAGCTATGACTCAGTGTTGTTGTTTTTTATATAAGCATGTATCTACATACAAAGATTTGTATATAAATTTTATAGTCATCAGAAGCTATCAGTGTGTTTTTTCTTTGTTTTTTTTTTAAGGAAGCAACGCTTTATATGATAGTTTGTATTTAAATTTTTTTAGTTTGTAAAAATGTAGATTATTTTTATAAGTATAAATGTGAAAGTATACTTTAAGGCGTAAATTTTATTATTTGTTGGTAAGGGGTGAAGGGCATAAAAGCTTCGGTACAGCCGAATATAGCGCTCTAATTTGTTTTCTTTCTCGTGCTGTTTTCTTTTTATTGACATGTCACACCAAAAGATGCGAACCAAAATTGTCTTTTTAAACAATTTTTTTCCTTTAAAGTTTTTAAAAATATGAAAACGGTAAAAACTACATAAGTAAAGACACCTGTGTACATACATACATAGATACATATATATATATATATATATATATATATATATATATATATATGTAGTCTTCCTACATCAGAATCGTAAAAATGTTTTCTCGGAATCCCAAAAAGTATACTATATATATTTTCTGGGACTTTATAGGTAGAGAAGACGAAATAGCGACGTCCGCCCGTGTGTCAGTTGTTTTAGCGTATATGAAGCCCTTTATCTTAACCAAAGCTTTACTATTAAAAAAATATATCGTAAAAGCGTGTTTTTCAAACTTTGCAACCTTTTTATGCAATAAAAGCTACGGACTTCGTTCATTCACAGATCGGTCAGATTTTTTTTTATAATTTAGCAAATTTGTACTTGAACATAGTGTTTACATGGACAGTCAGCCGGACGTCATTGAATTTAGCTCGGTTTATATAAATAACACTCTCTCAAACTGCGATGATGTGTGGAATAAATATGTATATAAGTCATAAATATATTTTAAAAGTAAGTGTGTATAAACGTTTTTTTCACAAAATTTTTTAAAATAGTTTATAGCTGGGGTGCTCCGCTATCCCTATCGTATTGAGTGTAAATAAAATAAATTTTTGGTATGCAATATTAAATGAATAATGTCAGTAGAATCGTATAACGGTTGTAACTAATCAAATGCTGAAATTGTAATCTGTAAAGTAAATAAATACTTTTTATATAATTTTTGGCATTTCTTTAACCATTATTTGCGTTTTGGCAATTTTTTTGCGTTTTTTTCGTTTCCGTTTTTGCGACTTTTTAATTTTCGAGCTTTTTTTCGATTTAGCTTTTTCGTTTTGGCGACTCTTATATTAGCGTTTTATTTTTGTTTTACAATACTTTTAATAACAACGGAAAATAACTTTAATATTCCTTAAACAAAAGCAAAAATCACATAATAGCTTTTATTTATTCTCTAAAAAATAAAATCGATGCATTTTGCTCAAGAAATATAAAAGTGAAAATATAATCCTCTGACTTTAATTATAAAAGTTATAACAGTTACGGACCCTTATTTAAGTATAAAAAAAGAAGAACAATTAAAATAATGTTATTTTGATAATGCAAGTTAAATAATTAATGCAAGTTAAATAATTAAAAGGAACAATATCAAAAAAAAAAAAAAAAAAAAAAAAAAATTTTTTTTCAACACACTTTTTCTACTTTGTTTCTTATAATGCATAAAACCCAGAAGAAATAAACAAATCAATTCAATACAATAAATTCTTTTATATTTTTTTTATCACTCCTCTCTTATAAGCCTCTCAATTAAAATTGGAAAAAAAATATAATAAAATGTTGTACAATTTGTATAATTTGTTTTTGTAAAAAAATATCAACAATGATACTGCTTTGAATTGAGAGAGTTGTCTGAGAGACATGAAAAATAAAATAGAGAAGAATTTAATAATTTGAGACGCTCTTTTGTTTGAGGCTTATTCACATGCATATATGTGAGCTTTTTATATGCATTAGTAGCAACTTTTACCGTTTATACTAAACGAATTTTAATAATTTATATTTTGAACATCTATGAGAAAATACCTTTCTAATGGTATATTATTTATTAAGCATAAAAGGATAACAAAATATACATTTGCCTATTAATTACTTATATAGATTATTAATATCCAATATTTTATGAAGAAAAGCATTTGGTATTTATGTTGATGATTCCTGAAGAAATCTTAAAAATTGTTTGTCCTAAATATTAATGATATTGTTATGAAAATTCATTTTATAAGTGTAAATTAACGATTTTAGAGTTTTCTAGTTGTAACGTATCAGAAGATATTTAAATTTGGTTAAAATCTCTTAATTGTAATACAATCGTACTTTTTTGATAACATTTAACATTTAGTTTGTTATTTTACAATTTAATTAAAAAATGTAAATAAATTTTAGAGATATCTAATATTTAATTTTCGAATAGAAACTTATGGTAGTAAATAGTTTATATATTTTTTTTATAAAAACACTCTATTCAGATTTACACTTGGTGTCCAGAAGTAATTATGCAATTGTAATAAATAACCTTTGACTAAATGCGAAGATTCGAGTTCCCAAAAAAATTTCACATGTAATTAAGACAATTCATTTATTTTGAAGATTAAAACAAGAAAAAAATCGCTAAAATAATCATTACTATAAAATACTACTCGTAGTTTCTATATTCTGTAAATCGAATTCCATTAAAGTGAAAATGTTCCAAAATTTAAAGATGTCAGAGCTTTTGAGAAATTGAAATTTGAAGAATTCTTTATTTAATTTTATATCAAGTTCAGGGTCATATTTATAAAGATCTTCATATTTTACTCTAATATTTAACCTAAATAAAGTCATAATAAATTATTATTATATTTATCCTACATTGTATATTATTTGAGTTTTGCACTAAATAAAAAATAATTAACTGTAAAAGATTTAAATTTTAATACTGTGGAGATAGAAGAAGAACCATTTCAAAAATTTTTTGATACCGAAAAATATGTTCACTTTCCATTCCAGAGGCAGTTGTAAATTATTGCGTATGTGTTAGTGAGTAGCTACCCTGAAGGAAACCTGGGAGCAAGTGTCTCCAAATCACCAGTTTTGTCGATTATTTTGGTGACTTCTTGGCGACATTGTGTACAAAGTGTCTACATTTTTTATTTGCTTTGATGAGAAAAATAATGTATACACAACAGATAAGCGTTCTAATTCAGCGCCAAAGCGCTGCTATTATTTCTCGGCGGCATAATTATTTTTATTAATCTAATATTTTTTCAATTGTGCTATAATAATTATTTAATTATAAATTCATTATAAATTTAAAACGTACATACAAAATCCAATTTTTCATATTTTGTATTTCTTTTGTTTATTAAAAATTAAGAGCTGACGACTTCGCCGGCAGCAATTTCGCCAACTTTTTTAAAGCTTTAATAGGTAAAAAGTTTTATATTTGAGTTCTCAAAATTTTTAATATTTTTGCAAATGATTTTTGTTCCCATATCCAGATGATGTATCAAGTTTTAGTGAAACAGCCGATAAAACGTTAGGAGGAGCATTGCAACGCCAATATATATATATATATATATATATATATATATATATATATATATACATATTTTAAGCAAATGGTCGAAGCTAATCTAAAATAAGTGAAAATATTGAATTGAATTGAAGGCGATTCTTCGAGCAAAGAAAGTTAATATTTTTTAAAATACGTTATGTTATGAATTCCTTAATTTTTTAATAAAAAATCAAATATTAACAAAAGTTTTATTAACAACGTCTATTTCAGAAAAAGTATCAAAAGTGTAGACTAGAATTACTAAAATAAATATGTAGATAATATCTAAATATGGTTCCAAAAGAACTACCTACTCAATAGTACCAGTATCAGTAGTAGATTTCCAATGATACGCACTTGTTAAATGTCTATATTAAAAAAGCATTGCCGGGGTATACTAAGCCACTAGCAATTGTGACTGTGTCAGTAAAGATTCACTACTAATATTTACACCATAAAAGTACCAAAAGTGTAGACTGGAATTACTAAAATGCACTAGTGAATCTCTGCTGACAATGTCTACATATGGTCCCAAAAGAACTACCTACTCAATAGTACCAGTATTAGTAGTAGATTTCCAATGACACGCACATGTTAAATGTCTATAGGAAAAAAACATGGTCGGGGTTATAATAAGTCACCAGTACTGGTGACAGTGTCAATAGTGAATCAGTACTGATTCAATAGTGACATTTCCTACAGGGTAGGTTTATAATAAGCTTTTGTATGTAAGCTCTTGTATGGATCTTGATGTTACGAGTACTAGAAGATTGTAGAGAAGTTATTTACTAGTGTATAAGCAGATATACTTTGTAAATTTAGTCAGTCGTGAGTTAGTCGTTAAGATGCAGTTCAGTAGTAAATAGATCTTTGAGTCATAAAGCTGAGTTATTAAATTGCAGTTCTATAGTAAAGTTTGGCTGTCATTTCAGTTTAGTTATTTAATATGACTTGTGTAAATATAGAGCAAAAACGTAAAAATATACATATGTACATCGAACGATAGCTAAATAAAAATAAATACACCAGTATTTCGTCAATTTTCCAAAAATCTAATTTGAACAAAAAAGATATTTTATTAAAATTTTTTATTTGAGTTTAATTTTTTGTATATGAATTCTTTTTATTAAAATTACGTTTTTATCCTTCCTTTTGACTATTTAAACAAAATAGAATTTTTTCTTTAGCTATATAGTGTGATGTACATAAAAATCTTTAAGATTTATTCTGGGATCATCAACATAAATGGCTATTCCAATCATCGTAGAAAATTGATATTTGGCATAGATGTTATACGTTTAAATGTAATTCACAAAAAAGAATTTTGGACCACCCTAATGGAGATAGTACGTAAGATTTGTTGTTTAATAAAAAAAACACACACAAAATTACCCTGAAATTACGCAAACAAATGCAGCAGTAGCAGCATCAAAAATGACAATAATAAAAGTTCATAGAATTTAAAGAATTTACCCATGGGCGCAATATTTGTAAATCATTAACATTTTCCACTAAACTACAATATGAGCAATATCAAACTGAGTTAAATACAATTCATTACTAAATATTCGATACCCTTGGTAAATACTGAAGTATGTATAATGTGTGCGTACCACGAAAATTAAAATATGAAAATAAAATTACAATAAAATGTATAAAAATATGTATAAAGAATGACTTCATTGAGAAGGGAAAGAAAAATATGTAGATACAGGGTAAAACAAAAATCTTAAAAAAAAAGTTTTCAATTAAAATTTAAAAATTTATTTTAAATTCTCAAACTCCAAACAAAATTGCGTACCTTTGTTACCAAAGAACAAAATTTATTATAGTTTTCCAAATTACTTTATATTATTATTTCTCAATTTGTTTTGAAATCAGCTTAAATTTGTTTATTAAAAGCAGTTTTTCCAAAATCTAAGAGGGAAACTAGCACTTTTTACAAAGAAAAATACTAGAAAGTGCTAAAAATAAAAAAATTTGCTAGGAAAAAAGTGCTAAGAACCGAAACCATTTGTATTTGTAAAAAAAGTTGATATTTATTTTCAGGTCTATAGCTAAAAGAACATTATAGAAAATAATGAAAAAACATTGAAATTGATTCTTAGAAATTAAACAAAATTTATGTATAAACACAAGTCCAGATTCCTTTATGTATATTATGAAAATTTAAAATAAAATTTATTATTTAACTGAGTCGTATTGCTCATTTTTCATAAAAATTTGTATGGAAATTTCTGGACCGGGATTGTTGTGTTTATACATTTTGTGAGTGGATTTTTCAAAATTCTAATTTTATCACAATGTATCCAGGTATACGAATTCCAAATAACATATAACATATAAGTTCACATTTTGACGAACTCAAATTTTCTTTCTTTTACCGAAAATTAAATTTTTAAAATCTCATTTATAATTAAATCCCAGACATAGTATAAACACGAAAATATGAATAATTATTGTAAACACCAAACTGAACTGTCGAATTATCCTTTTTTTCTAGTCCAATTTTATTAAAAAAAAAAGAAAACTAATAAAATATATCTTTTATTTAATATATAAAACACTTAAGAGTATCAATTTAAAATTTTTCATCAAATAACATTTCATATTTTAAGTGTTTTTTATCTAAAAAAAAAAAAATTTTGTACTCTTTCTACTGAAGAAATTTTTTGTAGAAAAATTAACTGAAAATGAAGGAATTCAAATTCAATTGCTCAAAAAATTTTCTCTTTAAATGAGCCAAATCAAATTTTTATTAAAATTCGAATTTTTAACAAAGTAAATGATTTACAAATATTCAAAAATAACCAATAACCAATATTTAGCAAAAAATAAAATTTTCGACAAAAATTGGGTTCAAAAAAATGATTTAAAAATGTAACAAAATACTTACAATAATATTTTAAAAAATAAAATAAAAATCTTTAAACAGGTGTGAAATTATAACTATATATAAAATGAAATTCTTTTCACACAAACTAATTATTTTGTCTACAATTAGACTTTAACTTTGGGTTAAAATTATATCATAATATCATATTATGACGTTTTAGATTTAGTAAAAAGTTGTTTAATTGTGTATAAATATTTAAATTTTCAATAAAATTTAAAATTAATAAAAATTTTGTTTTATTTTAATTTAGGATGTCAACTCAACTAAATTGCAAACTATCGGTTATGTTCTACATTTCATTTTCATGTGAAAATGAAAATTTTAACTGAGTTTGTGCTATCAATTTCGAAAATTTTGTTTCAATTTTTGTTTTAATTTTTGTTTCATAAATTTTTCATGCATTTTTGATGTTCTCAACATCTAAAATGTCTTTATTTTATATGATTTCAAATCAACAGTGGAAGACTAAGAGATATTTATTAGAAAAATAAATTTTAATAAAAAATATAGTTATCTGCAAATTTAATTATTTGATACCCACTTCAGTTGTTTTTCGTGATTTTCGCAATTGGTTCTCATATGTTCTTATTAAAATAGTAATGTATATGGAGGACAATTGTTTGGGGACTAAATGAAATAATTGATCGATCATAATGAATAAAAAAATAATACCCCAACCACCTATAGTTACATATTCTATGAATACCCTTAATAAATTAAATATATTTTCTTTTAAATTATTTATTTTTGTCTTATTTTTATGTTCTTGTTTTTTTTTTTAATAAATATTTCCATTTACTCTTTAATTATCCAATTATCAAATATTTGCTTTTAATTACATAATTTATTAATTTCTTTAAATTACATTAAACTAGTTATTTTTGTTCAATCTATGCTAAGGAAGATCTCATAATAAAATGTAAAAGTTAGTTCTTAAGCAACAGTAGAAATGTTTAGTTCAATGATTTTGGAAAAAATAAACGTTGAAAATTTAATAAAAAAAAGATAATTAGTTTTAATAAAATTATTCTATGGCGGTGTTGGGTACAAAAATTATATGTGCCAAATTTGTTTGAATTGTCTACAATTTTGAGACCTGTGTTTTGACGACAAGTTTTACAAGTTCATTCAGTCTGTCAGTCATCTAGGCGGACGGATGGACATCATTAAATAGACTTAGAAAATGATGCTTTAAGAAGCTAAACCGATTTTCGTAAAAGACTTAATTGTGTGAAATTTTATTAATAGCGTTTAAGCCCTATTCCGAGAGGTCATTTTTATAGGGGGTAAATAACCAGCCGTCAAGCGGAAAAATTAATGTTTTTTGTCAAAACTGGAACGAATTGTAAAAAGAAACATGCTCTCAGTAAAATGGAAGAATGTACCTTTGAAGGGACCACATTTTTACCAATTTGTGTCGAAAAATATGGAAGTTATCTCTAGAGTTCGTGATTTGCACAAAAATATTGAAAAAATATCTACCCAAACTTTTGCCATAGAATTACCGAAATTGTAATAGAAATACCGCTTTTTCTATTAAATATAATAATTTGTTTTTTTTTTTTTTAATATCTTTATTTTATTTTTATAAAATTTATTTAATGTCAGTTACAGAAACAAAATGAAAATGAAATCGATGAAAAATTAAAACGAATATGATTTCATTCGATTTACGTAACATGATAAAAACGAGAGATCGATTTCATTTTCACTTTCGATTTGAAATCACTTCGAAATATTTATCATGTCCGTATATTTAAAAATTAATGTTATTTTATCATAGTTATTTCTTATAATAAAAGAATTATAGTTTACTTAAGTGGCAAAATTTTATTTGAGGTTAACTGTTTGCAATTGTATTGGTTTTTATAAGGTTTATTTTGCCAAGCAACACTCTTTAAATATCGCATTAGCTACCATCGTTAAAAATACAACATTTTAGTTTCAGTTTTAATTTTTAGAAAACAAAAAACTAATTTACAGTACAAAATTACAAATTATTAAAGAAAAAAAAATCGAAAAAGGTGCTAAAAAAATGCCAAAAATAATTCGAAAAGTCAGGTGCTAGATTATTTTTTCCTTCGTGCTAAATGAGTTTAAGAAGTGCTAGATATGGCACTAAAAGTGCTAAATTGATAACACTGATTAAGAGTGTTAAACAGTTTGTTTTTGTACTATTTTTTTTTTTTTTTATAGATTTTCTACTGGTTCTCCTGTATTTATTGATACAAAATATTGCTCATATTACACTTTTATCTGATGACCTTTTTTTGGTTAAATAATATTTCCATTAAAGAATTAATAATAATGGACAGAAATTAAGTGAAATAAATGAACTTCAAAAAGTAAAAAATGGACACTTGAAGTGATGATGCTCTTAAAAATTTTCATTAAATAAAATAAAAAAAGATAATAAAAATAAATATATGAAAATGAAAAACTTGCCACGGCATAAAATCGCCATTAATTGTTTAAAAGCGTGTAGAGCGTGGGGTGGCCCACAAGCAACACTAGCAGTGGCCACTTGTTATTCAGGCATAAATTGAAATTAAATTATTATCAAGAGATAATGCATATATACATTTACTATACATACAATTTAATTGCATTATAGTCGAAATGAGGGAAACAGTTTCACAATGTGAATGTGGTCATGAATGTGGCTGCGTGTGAAAATCATTTGTAACTATAAATTAAACGATTAAGATGTCATTTATTTATTTATTTGTACATACATATAACCCAGCAAAAAAAAGCAGCAAGTGCTTCTAAAAAAGAACATTTCCACAACTTCAAAAGTAGAACTAAGTGCATATTTTGCATGTTTTTGGATGTCATTAATAATTGCATCCAAAACAGCGAAAATAAATATATTTTTAGTTCGAAAAATCAAATAAACAAAATAATTAAAAACTAGTGAATAAGAATCACAAGGACCGAACATCCTACCAATGAGAAAGGTACTTCTGCAACTCTTTTTATGCACTAAGTACTTTCTTCCTAATGACAACACAATGTAAAAATTGTGACTTTTTCAGTTTATTTTTTTTTTTGCTGGGAATGAAAATAAGCTCAAAAAAGAACATATATTTACAATTTACTTGAAATTAAATGTGGTTTTCAAAATATAAATTTAATTTACGAAAAAATCGCTAAAAAATAACATTGAACAAATTCATGTGATTTTAATGTCTTTGTGTGTATGTGATTTAAATTTAAAACCATATAATTAATTGGAAAATGGCATGATATTGCATTTGTGCATCACGTGGCATTATTATACCCTACACCACCATAGGTTGTTGGGGTATTATGTACTTGTGCAGAAATTGTAACGCACAGAAAAAATCTTAAAGTATCACTTTATGAGTCGATTTAACGATGTCTGATTGGCCGGCCATCTGGTCGGCTGGGTGGCAGGCTATCTGGCTGGCTGTCCCCGTATTAAACATTAGCATAATATATGTTAGGGTATCACAACGTCAGGCTCGACCAACTAGATTTTCTGACTTGTTAATAATATATCGACAATTCCATGAAAGAACGCCCGAAAAGAGTATTTATTTACCTGGTATCTTTCATTTTCCATTAAAACATTTGTCGATTTCAGTTTTCAGTTTTGCGAAAACTCGAGATTTTATTTTGTTTTTTCACTTTCTCAAAAGCTAAAAAACTTTCAAAAGTATGCAAATTTAAACGGCGATATCTCTGAGAACACTTTGCGGATTTTAGTGTTTTAAACGGCGCTTGACTCGTTTTACATGAATATTTCAAAAATAGGAAATTTTTTCAATAATGTACTTTAGTAAAATTGCAAATTTTTAATGCATTTTCCGTTAAATATGCTATTTACAATTTTTGAATTTTTGGCATGTCGTGAATTCCATGAGACACCATATATGAAAAATAAAATAGGTCCTTGAAATTTGATCATTTTGGTAAAACATTGACGTAAATTTTTGAAATTTCATAAAACTCTCGATTTTTCATGTTTTTCATTTCGTAAAAAAATTAAAATATTTTACTTTGTATATAATTTTAATTATACATATCTTTTGAAATTTAGGTCCGACTTTATTGATTTTAAGGTCATTAGAAAGACAATCAATTCCTCTTTTAATATCAAAATTAGAAAAAGAAGTCAATTTTTAAAAAAATGCGTTTATAATGCAAATGCAATTTTTGGAAACATTTTTGAAAAATTTCTCTCCCTTCGATTCTTAATTTTCTTAAATAAGCTTAAAACTTAATTCAGTTTAAGTTTTTTTTTAATATTTCTTTTTTTTTAACACCAACAAATTTTCCCCTACAAAAACTCATTTATTCAAATATTTTTGTGTTTTCAACTAAAAACATAAAAAATTTTTTAACCAAATTTTTTGGTTTATTTTTAAAAAATTGGGAAAATTTATATCCAAATAAAGTTATATATGAATAATTATTATAATTGTAAAATTTTAATAAAATATATTTTTATAAACTTTTTGTTGCAAATGCATTTACATATTTAATGCAATTTATAACTACAAAATTACTTGAAGCTATCGATTTTTCACATGAAACCCTAATTTTGTTTTTTGTAAATATATTATGCCGAACTTTACTATAAAGTCGTTTCAATGTCGTTTTCCGAATTTAACCGTACAATAACATCCTGTGGAATTATTAAAATTTGCTCGAATGGTGCGATCTTTCAATGCTGAGTACTCAAAACTTTTATTTCGCAGAGAAATTTGCTCAAACGACTTTATAATTTGAAGACGGAAATATCCTTTCAATATGAATTTCAAAAAGAGTTCAAATGTAACTCATGTGATAAATTTAATTTTGACTCAATAGATTTCAAAACATTTTAGTTGAAATATAGCAAAGCTCATCCGCTTGTTGGCTCTGTAGCCTTAACACTTAGAATGATATTAGATATGCATTACCTGAAAAAGTCTCTTAATATTAATGATCGCATGAAGCAAAAACAATGTTGCAATTATTAATATTATTTTGAAATTATTTTATATTTACATAAACTAGACATAATTGGAGTGGGTCGCACTTCCATTATAATGCTAAAAAGGGGGTCACGAAGCAAAATCTTGTGAGAACCCCTGGTGTAGTATATAAAGGTTTACTATTTTAAACAAATTTTAAAAAAGTATCCTAATGCATTTTTTAAATAAAATATGTAATCCTACTCATATTTTAAAAAATGATACATGAAAAATAAAATTTTTATGTGGAAAAATTTAAATAGGTTTAAGAAAAAACGAATTGTGCGTCCCAAAAATTTGAGATATTTATTTTAATATAAAGATTCCATACTTTTTAATTAGGTTAAAAAGTATAAAATTTTAAATGGCATGTTCAAGGAAAAATGCATTTAAAAAATGCAATTGAATTAAAATGCATTTTTTAAAAAAAAAATTTCTTTAAAATCCGTGATGCACTGAAAATCGATATTTAATAAGGTGGAGTATTCAGCGCTCTCTTCTTTATACCAAAACTGCAGTTTTATTTGTGTTCAGACAAATTCGCTGCCCTATAAGACAATATCCCTTTATCGCAGATATCTCGTTGAAATGGATTGACAATATTAAGCCCCAATTATTAATAAAGTTTATTTGAGAGTATTTTCAATGTTTTTGTATCTTTTAGTTTTTTTTTTTACACTATGCAACATTATTTTAGGTACGGAATCATTCCAAATATATTTGTTGAGAGTAGTTGTAGCTTTGATGAGGATTTGTCGCTGCTGGGTAAAATTTTTGTTTTATGACCTTCTAAAGTTTTCTCTTTTTACAACAAAGCTTCATATAAAACGAAATGATAATAGTATAAATATACTTTTCAGCTCAATTATTTCCACATAAATATTTAGAGCATTTAAAGGGGAATATTTCATTACAACTTTTAAGTCATATATCTTTTACTATAAGCGGTCATTTCTAGTCCGTCTTTCTGAAATGATATGAAGTCGATTAAAACTTGAAAAATGAAACAAAAGCATATACGACAATGAAATTTCGGTTAAGGATAAATGTAAACTCGCAAACCGAAAAATATATAATTATTTTTCGTTAGGGTAGGATACAAAACAAATATTTATTAGCGCATATTAAAAGAACTATTGTGGAGTAATTCTTAAAATTTTGTAAGAATCATTTACTTAACAAAATAAATACATATTGACAATCGCATATCTTAGGAACTATTACAATGGAAATATATTTTTGGGAATAATTTTCTTTTCAAGTTCCACAATTGAGATGAAAATAGGATGAATTGGTCTAGAGAGAGTAGTAGCCCCTATACGCACATTTAAATAATATATTAAGATTTTGTGTCAATTAATTTCTCATAAACTTACATAATTAAGATGAAAATAGGGTGGAGCGGTCTAAGGTGCGTAGCCCCCATACAAAGTAAATATTAATTATCGCATATATAAAGAACTATAACTAACTAACTAAGTAACTAACTAGCAGTATTATCATAATGTAGAAAGAATTATTTTCTTAATAGCTTACATAACTAGGAAAAATAGGGTGATCTGTGTAAATTTTTATTTTATTAAACATTATTCTTTTTTTTTCTTAATAATTTCTTTTGCTCCAACTGTTGAAAATTTTTTCTGATTAACACGCGTTTGAGAGATGTAGAGTTATAAATAGTAACCCTTAATAAAATAATCATATAACACAACATTTTTATCAATAAGATTTCTTCTATAATTTTCTTTAAACAAATATATTTAAACATATGAAATCAATGTTGTCACGGCAAAAAATTTTTTCTAAACAAAATTTTGGAAAAAATAACCAAATTTTAAAAATTCGAAGTTATATAAAAAAATAATATAATCTTAATATATGTATTCAGGTTTTAAATATTTTGCATATTAATCACAAACTTTAGTTAGTCTTTAGAAGAAAAAAAGTATTTGAAATTTATACGTTTAGAAAAATATTTATCAAAATGTGGTCCCTGATTCAATTTTGTATGGGGTTCGAGATACCCCCATCTTATGTCCTTACGATATGATATCGAAAGCAAACCAGATTATAATAAATTTAGAATTGCGAAGCAGCTATATCGAGTAGTAATAGAAAATAAAGTTGACTTTTACAATTATGTGTTCACAGAAAAAGAATAAGAAATAGGAGTTATTTTTTATAGGGACTTAACCAATCGTATTTGATAATATGAATTCCAAAATCTAAAGATTAAAAATAAGAGATATTTAATTGGGAGGTTTGGCGAAGAAATTTAATATTAATTGTTCATGTACCAAAGCACTCACATGTATTAAATTCTAATAAGTTAATTTAAAAATTGTGTTCCAATTGAAAATACATCGGGGTTGATAAAACACTTTTATTACAGTTATTTGTAAAATAAAGTGGAGCCCTTTTTTAATTTGTATTAAGAGTCCTCATGTTTTATATTTAAAAATTAAAATAAAAATTATTAATAGAAGCGACGTAAAAATGTATAGTTACGCTATTTATAATACAATCATTGCATGTATCATTGCTTTCAACAAAATTTTTCAATTATTTACTTAATATTGCACAACATTTGAAAATGGGGTTCATGTCGCTCAAATTTGCACAATTGCACAAGTGGGAAACTTCAGCGTTTAAATGAGTACCCTTATTATTTAATTATGTTGTCTTGTACAGTGTTAATAACTTAGCAATGTAAATTTTTTTTATTCCCTACAGCACGATATTGGGAAGCCCCCTTAAATATACCAATCGACGCAGAATCTCCTTAACTGGTAGAAATTAGCTCATTATTTCATCTAATCTCCAAATAAATATTTTTTAAAGTAATATTTTGAAGCCTAAATATCTTAAACACATAAATGTTCGTATGTTAATCAAATTTGGCTTAAGTATGGTTAAATATGGCACCCATATAATGTTCTCTCTCAAGTATGTGTTACTGTAAGGAACATACACAATAGTGTAGGATATCATATAGTCGGTCTTCACCGAATATACATTTCTTTTTTAATATAATTTATTTAGTTATTACAAGTATTTATGTTGTTATATCGTTAAAACTTTCTCACAAAAAACTCCCAATCCATTTCACTGTTTGGTTAAATATTACAAAATTTATATTAGAAAATTTATATTTTTATATTTTCTATTGATTTAAATTGTTTTCTTCATTGTCACTTGAAATTGAAGTGAGAAGTTATAGGAACCTTTATTTTTTAAAAGTGTGGTGAATTTTTAGCACACTCCTTTTTTATTGTTGGCAAGATTAACAGAGAGATTAACAGAATAGCATTTTTAAAACTAATAAAAATAAAATTTTGATTTAGCAAAAAATAACCAAAATGGAAAAAGTCATCATTGGAAAATAAAATAACCAATTTTGGTTAAAAATAACCAAAATGGCAACACTGTATGCAATAAATTTAGAATTAAATGTTTACAAAAAAAAAAAAAAAAAAAAAAAAAAAGAAATAAAAGATATATATTTTGGAAACCTTTTAAACTTTGACCACAATAAAAGTAAACAAACGTACATATTTAAATATCTGCATAAACATATTTACGTACAAATTTTCGTTTAATTGTTTCCCAATGAAAAAAAAAAAAAAAAAACAAAAATAGAAAAATTATTATCATGCATATTTGTCCACAACACTTGAAATATTTTAATTGTTCTTTTCGAAGAATGCTTGTTTGCATTTCCAATATATTTTGGGTGGCCAAACATTAACACTAAATTCTAACTACATCAGTTGATTTCGAGATATGAACTTCTTAAAAATTATTGCCCAACTAATAAAATAAAACCATAAACTTTCCTTTGTAAACATTTGATTTCTTAATAGCTCATAAGAATTACCTTTTTTTAAACTATTCATTTTTAATATTTAAAACTAAGATTCTTTTTTTTTTTAACACAACGACGGTTTTTTTCTTTTAAAGAAAATTTAATTTAAAACCAAAATTATGTATCTTATTTTGTTATTACTTACATTTAATTTTCAAAATTAGTTATTTTTTAAATAGCATTCTAATTATGGTGATAGACTCAGTTTTCCAACTGATTTTAAAATCGGTTTTTTTGGTTTATGTGCTGTAGATTTTTTCAAAATATTCATTTTTCGAAAGTCCAATTAACCGTTTTTTTAAACACCAAAAGCCAGGTTTAAAAATAACATTTTATTTAGAAAACATATGTTCTAAATACTAATATTTGAATGGAAATTTACGAAAAATTTATTAATGGATTAAAATTCATAAAATTATTTTTTTTTTATGTTCTATTAGTATAGTTAAGGGTTAAACTGAAATTAATTCTATAAGTTTAAAGAAATATTGACTGGAATTAGTTCATGGTTTTTATTAATTCGATATTTTAAATAATACTTAATTTTTTTAAAGGAGTAGTATTTACAAAATCGATTTCGATTTGGAAAACATTTTTGCCATATGAAGCCATATTCTAATTTTTAGTTTACTGTGTTGGAATTTGCTCTAAAGTATATTTAATACACAGTAATCAATATATTTTACAAATTATTGTCTCGTCACAGAAAACGAATTACTGAAAAATGCGGTTCCAATAAAATGACTTTTTGACTTTTGGCTGGCTAAATCATAAAAATCTCACACTGTGCATGGTACATATTATATAAAACTGAATCTCATTTTTGATGATTATTTTCTTACCTTAATTAAAATTTATTTCTTAAAATAGTTATATATAATAAATTTTAACCTCGATATTATAACATTTGTTGATTTTTTTAAAGCAATATAGTCTTTTGATGGAAGTATTTACTTCTTCTCTCTAATTCTAATATAATCTAATTAATACAAATTAAATTTATTTATATAAATAATTTGCAAAAGGTATTCTTTTCGTTTTATTCAAAGCGTTTAATTTAATTTTTCATGCAGGCTGCACACATTTATATATTTTACTATTTTAAATCATCTATTTTTATTTCTAGTATATAAACTTTCCCTACAAAATAAATAAAAAAAATATTTCAACTTAATACGCAGCCAAAGAGAATACGTAATTTTTTATTTGTTTCAACTGGTGACAACTTTTAAATGCTTTTAAATAATTGTGGAATATTTATTTTCACAAAAACACATTCAAATTCCCATATGTATTTGCATTTATTTAAAAACGGAAACTAAAACTAATGATTTTAATTTCCTTTATTCTTTAAATGGAGACCAACAAAACGAAAATAAATAAGAGCGTGATTAGAGTATCCAAAACTGAAAACCGGTTAACTAGTTTCCGGTTTTTTACAAACGCTGTCGGTTTCGGTTTTTTCGAAACCGTTATTTTTTTAACGCGGTTAAGTGTTTTTTTTTAGCAGAATTCAAAAAAGAAGAAAAAAAAAGAATTACATTTCTAAAAATAAAAAGTAAATGCAATAAAAATAAAAGTTTAAATAAGTCGAATTATTGAGTGCTCATAAATAAATTTGAGCCTTTAAATTATTTTGTTTATAAAGTTTGATGTACATTTATATTTATAGATTAAAAATGAAATACATTTATCAGTATTAATCATAATGTTATATATGTACCAAATAAGCCCCATCAGCACTGTTGAAAGATTCAACGACTTATCGTCATTTTGACGACTTTTACTTCCAAAAATGGCCTGCTGATTTGACGATTTTTGTCACAATTTTTTCTAAAAGATATATATATATATATATATATATATATATAAAATTTAGACTTTTGTTTAAAAGTTACCAAAAAAAAAAATATATATATATATATATATATAAATATATATATATATATATATATATATATATATATATATATATATATAATATATATATAAATATATATATATTCTTTTTACAAAATTTAAATGATTGAAAGCCGATTATCTGGTTTTGTCAAGAGTCTAAAACCGGACAAATTATATTTTTTGGTTAAACCGAAAGCCGGTTTTCAAAAAAAAAATCGATTTTTTTGGATACTCTAAGCGTGATAGAGAGGGAGAGAGAGAGAGAGAAAGAGAGGGAGAGAGATACGAATTTAGCCACAAAATCTACATGAATGGATAAATTCATTTACTTATATAGTGTAAGTAGTTGTGAATGTTTTTGTAGTTTATTTATATTTTGAGTATAATTTTTTGAAAAATTTAAATCTATATAATAAATTTAAACAATTGCTAATAAAACGTCTTTTTAAATTCTTTTAATTAAAGTATTTTTTTTTAAGACACTCAAACAATTGTGCTTATAATTATCTTTAGCTACAAAATGGTTTTATCATTGTTATTTATTGAAGCAAGCCTATGATTATTTGCCAGTTTTTTTTTGCATTAAAATCCCAGCAAAAATCCCTGCATGTAATGAGTTAAGAAGCTAATATAATATCTATTCACTACTTATATTTATCCCTTCTTTAAATATGGGAATTGGTAAACTGAATTAACTGTGCTGAGTCGTTTATACTCTTCACCACTTTATCGACAAATAATAAAATTTTACGCCTTAAGGTATGCTTTCATATTTTACATTTATACTTATAAAAATAATCTGCATTTTTTTCCAAACTACAAAAAAGTAAACACAAAATTAAACTATTATAGCAAACGTTGCTTCCTTAAAAAAAAAGAAACAATATCAACAACAACACTTATAGCTTATGATGACTACTAAATTTATATACATACCTTTATATGTAGATACATGCTTATACACAAAAAAAAAAAAAAAAAAAAACAACACTACTGAGTTATTGCAATGCTTCTTTATCCAACTGAAAAACATCCAAACATACATAAAAAAATATTGTGTGTTGTATATACAATCAACAATCCATCAAACACAGAGTCATCATATTTCAAACGTTTGAAAAACGATGTGTTTTCTTTTGATATCAAAAGTTAATTCAAATCTGCATCAAATTTGCAGAACAAAAATTAACTTTTTGTTGAGAATACTCAAATTTTAAATCAAACCTTTGGTTTGCTGAGAACTTATTGCTGCACTAAAAATCATTGCAATTCATTTTATATACATATGTTTGTCTGTATATGCTTTTAACAATTTTCAGATTTTTGCCTATATCTCGGTCATTAATGGACCGATTTTGTTGATTTTTACTAGTGTCATTCAAAGGAATATTCTCTATAATTTGAAGTATATATATCTGATAACTGAGGCTTTCTAAAAAAATTATTTCAACAGATAGACGTACATCGTTATATCGACTTCCCTATCAATAAGGATCCAGAAAATATATACTAAGACCCCAAAGATGAATATTGTAGAAATTACAAACGGAATGACAAACCTTTATATCTGTGGGGAATGGTATAAAAAGAAATATTACAACTTCCTTAGCTCCGACGAAGTAGCGAGAAAATATTTGGAAAAATAATTTTTCTCATTGTAATTTTTAAAAGATTGTCTCCTTGTTACTTTGTAAAGAAAAATTTTAAAAAGTAAACTTTCTTTCAATTTGTTTTTATACATATGAAACATGGACTGACTGTGATAAAACTTTGTGCTAGGTTTTCGACCCATATAAAACTTATTCGCGTCAAATATTATTGTTATGCTAGCAATTATATTGGGCTTATGCATTTTATAGTGATTTTAGGAAGATGGGCTTATATGAAAGCTATGGTCAGTTTCCTACCTATCTTCATGAAATTTGGCACAATGATGAAAAAAAATCTTGTGCCAGTCACCCACTAGAATGAAAGAATAGTTAATGAGGTTTCCGTAAGTGAAAAATTTTGTTGCCACGCCCTAAAATACAGCCCTTTTTGTTTTTTTTTATATAGCGTTGCCATTTTAAGTCCGATTGCAGAATATGATATGTCGCTGTTAATGGTTTGACAACCACTTAAATTTTCTTTTCTAATTTTTTTTTTTTTGTATGGAGACCGATCCGCTCTAATATATAGCTCACTTGGTCCGAATTTTAATGAAATCGTGATTAATAAAAAGCATTTCTAAACATTCATTACTACTATTGTTCTGTAAATATATATATAAACCCTTACTCCATTTTAAACTATTTTCATCCTAAAAATTTTGTATGTTTTAATCCAAATATTTTAGCGACATTTTGCCTACAGGTAGTTGTTTAATAAATCTTATCAAATACTGTAAAAAAGTTAGAAAGCGATTAAGTTTTATGATTTTATGAAGTTTTCATTGTATCTTGTAAAATTTTCTTTATGGTTTATATGCCCTTATACGCGTCCCTGCTTCATATGTAGATATTAAACGTGCAAAACATTGTTTTTAAGTTTGTTTTCTTGTTTTTAGATTTTTTACATATAGATCTGTAGATCTATAAATTCAACAGAAATTTATGTAATTTTAAATATAATTTAAATATATAAAATGCAAAAAAAAAGTACAAAATTCTTAATGTCCTGCTGGGTCATTATTTTATCATGTACTAATACTTATGTCAGGACTAAAGCAAATAATAAAAATATGTTTATATATACATATGATGTCTTTACAATGGAACAAACTCTATTATTTAAAGACCAAAGTAAGCAATTGTGACGCCACCATATGTTGCTAATGAATACAAAAGTATGTGTCGGCTCAAAGGGTGAATGCAATATAACATTTATACAAACATTTCAAGTTATTGAACTTTTATTGGGAATTGAAGAAATTTAGGTGGAGGAAGTAGCGGGAATAGAATATTTATATACAAGTAATAAATTTGAGTTTCAGTAATTCTGCAAAGTTGTATGCTGGTATAATATTAAAATATTTGTAAAATAGGTATTAATATTTAATTTTAAACAAGACTAACATGCCTATTCACGGAATATATTATGACTGAAAAATAGTCATAACACACACAGAAAAATTTAATAATTTTCTGCTTTCAAATTTAAAACTAGGGGGTCGATTCTTGTACTGTAAATTTTTTTCCTGTGTAATAAAAACAAAACTTCATTTTCATTTCAAAGAAATTTTTCATTAAATTTTTTCATTTTAAGCTATTCCAATACAAATTATGAAAAACATAAATCTTATGAAAATATTATGTTAATTTTCTTTCATTCCATTAATTTCTTCTAAAAATAAGAAGTCTTTGCATTTAATTTATTGCGAGGAAAAAAAGAAAATAGCGAACCTTTTAAAAATTTCTACTTCTTCATAATATTATTTTTATGATATTTATGAATGTATGTGAATGTATATGTATGGTAAAATTCAATGTTACAAACAAAATCTATTATATTAAAGAAATAAAAGTAAAAAAACAAATTAAAATATTGTAACACACACACACGCAAACTCAGAAATAGTAAAATCATAATATTGTGTGTTAATAATAATTAAAAAATAAACATTTAAAAATACGCGTGATTAACATCACTTGATTTTTCCATAGACTTTTGTGTGTCGAAAACATTTCTTCCCACGAAAAACTTTTAACCAGAATTTTTTGAAGAACATTGAAACAAAAATCAAATTTGCTTTGAAGTAATGAACGTTTTTTTCATTTTATATTTTCTTGAAAACATAATTGACCACCGTGAGTTGTGCATATTTATGGACACTACCCTAGTAACTCTTCTAAACTTATTCACTTTCCTAATTACGTCTAAATCATATTCTTAGTTTTAATACTTATTGTTATTCATTTCTATTCATCCACTATTTTCCTAACTATTAGTTTATTAATTTCTTCTTATTATTGTAAAGTTATCAAATATTGAAACACTGTTTCTTATATTTTGTCTTTTTCTTATTATTACCTTTAATTGAAACATTATTATTTTATGACCTTCAACAAATATGTAACTCTTAATAAAAGTTATTCTTTAGGTTGATGTTTTTGAAAGAAGTTTAAAATTTTCTTATATAAATGAAAATAAACATTTTGTGAAAAATTGTAATTGTTGTTGTATTTTACATTCTTTTATTCAGGGGGTCCATTCTTGTTTTGTATTTTTTTCTTTTTTTTTGCTTTTTCATTTCAAATTTCTTCATTTTAATTTCAAAGAAATTTTTCATTTCATTTCAAATGCTTTTTGGCGAAATTCGCAAAATTTTAATCGCAGGTACGGCTTATTGATGCATGGTATTGACCTAATTAATTATTTCTTTTTTAATTTTATTTCCTGTGGTGTTGTTTAATAAAATTTGTAAAAGTTTGAAATTGAAGTTTTGAAACAGTTTTTAAAAAAACTCAAAAAATTTTCTATAGAAACAAAAACATATTTTTCAGTAATATTTGTTTTAATTTAATTGAAAATAGCATTTCATTTAAATATTGCTCTAAAATTTTTAAATTTGTTTGTACAATCCTTACAGAAGTGGTCTAAAATACATTAATGGTCTAGGGAATTCGTAATAACTTAAACATTTTTTTTACCGATTTTATCTTTTTGTTTTCTTTGATAGATAATTATGTGTAAATTACGCTTTTTTAACATTTTGTTAGAAATCAAAGTATTTAATAGGTCGATTTTTTTAAAAACTGGAAATAAACCATATTTTCCTATATAAACGCACCATACAAACTTCAGGTCCTATGCGGCACGAGTTAACGATATCCGATTTCACTAATATTTCTCACAATATCTTTTCACAACCCAATGAACGATTCTAGAGGAATGTAGTTCAATGCATTTTATTTTCCATGAAAGTTTAAAGAGAAAAAAATCAACAAAAGAACTACAAAATTAAGGATACATTTATAAAGGAACCTAACTTAAAATTTTGAGGGTGTATTGGAAATTTTTAAATGTTATTCTCAAGAAGACCTATAACATTTCTTCATTGATTTTTCACTGTAGCAGAGTGTTGTTTTTGTTTCACGAAATGCATAACTCCCAAAATGTCGATAATTGGAACTAATTGATAAATATTGGTCTTTATTTAAAAATGTTTAAATGTAAATGAACAACTGACGCCAAATGAAATTCTTAACTAGGCCTTAATGGGTTAATTATATTTTTAAAGTACATACTGTTAACTTAAAAAAAAATAATAATTTTGTTTTAATAAAATAAATCATCGGTGCGCTGACGAAGAGTCCTATGTGCAATTTTTTTTTTATCGAATCTTGTAGCATTATTAGTCATACATCTACCCGCCAAAACGTTTTTCATTACCTCAACGGGTTTCGATATTAAAAAAAAGTCCTACGTGTAGATTTTTTCCAGAAAAAAAAATACTCATTGTTTTTTACTGCACTTAATTAATTTAATTTAATATTAGTTTGAAGTAAAAGAAATACTGAAATTTTTGTTTGAACTGTAGAGGATTTAAGTTTTTGGTTATTGCAATCTTTGTTTTATTGCACTTTGATGAAATTGTTAAGGAATTGCTCTCATATGTTGCAACCCATAACTTTATTATCTTTTGGATGAGTTATTTTATTCTTTGTCCAGGAGCCTATTTTTCTTATGAACTCACAAGAGCATTTTCGGATTCATCGAAATTGCAAATTTGATCGGGGGGAAATACTAGTTTATTTATTTTAAGGTTCAATTGATATACAAAAGGAACAACAATCTCTTTTTTATTTTGAAGCTTTTCCCACATATCTTTAGTTTGCATTACAGATTTTATTTTATTTTGCTGTGAAAAACAATGAATTTGACTTCAGAATTTTCAGCCTTTTTTGGATACTTTCTTCCAGATCGTTAAAATTACTTTTCTAAACCTAAAGAGTAATTAATGCAAATTAATTTAAATAGGGAGCGCAATTATCAATACAGGTTGTGAGAACCGGGGTGTTGAAATAATATGTAGTTGTGCAAACCAAGTTTGTACTGTATTTAAGGGGGCGTATAAAAAATGAATTTTCTGTTAACTTTTTCTAACTTTTTCTAAATGTCATATATTTTACATACTCAAACATTAATACACATACATAAAAATTGTGTACCTATACATACATAGTCAGACATGTGTCATTTGATTGTAATATTATTTTATTATTTTTTTCTTTTTTTTTTTTTTCTTTATTCATTCGTTCCATGAATCCTTTATACAACACGACTACTTTACTTCCGCTTATTGCTTTTGAATTTTTAATGATGTCAATAAAAACGTAGCATATTTTTTTGCTTTCAGATTTCTTCTTTTATTTTAGTATTCACACATAAGTACTCAAGCATAGTTATACCTATTTATATAGGTACATAACCATACCTACATGTATCCTACAGTTTGTAGTCGCTATTTACTGCTAGTTTCCACTCAAATATATTTTGTTGTTGAACGAAATATTGAGTAACTTAAAATATTTGGACGTTTGATTTAAAGATTTAGAGTTATTAAAAAAATAAAATTAATTACATAACAGGAAACCCTCGATTTACGCGCTTTATTGAGTCCGAAAAAGGTACACGTTAATTAAAAACGCGTAAAGTGAGGTTAAGAATAGCTACTATATCAGTTTGGGACCTAAAAATCACGTTTAATTAAAACATATAAAACTATTTATTTTTTATTTAATATATTTCTTGCTGATTGAAAAATAAATCATGTGGTGCATTAAATACTTGATGAGGATGACACCCACCTCCTCTACTAAATGATTTAAGTTAAAATGGAAATAATTATTATTTTTTTTTCTTTTGTCCTGGTTTGTGTTCATGTTGCTCTATATACTTACAATCGTTTTGTTCTATAATAATAGTAATAATAATAATAATAATAATAATAATAATAATAATAATAATAATAATAATAATAATAATAATAATGACCATAATATTATTATTATTTTGTTTATATATAACACGGTACAACATTAGTTTGGACACATGAACGAAACCATATACACATGAAAGCAGAGACAATTCGTGATAGGACTGCGTAATCAGTCCTTTATTTTGTGTTCGTAAATTCTTTTAAAATAATTTTAAATTTCAAAAATAATAACTTTTTTATAAATTATTTTAAAATCTGTCGATATGGGCATCAAATGATAGAATAAGTTTGAGAAAATCCAGTAAATTTGTTTGTTTAAAATTTTCAGGACCTTATAATATTAGAAATATCCTCCAAGTATTTTATCTTCCAAGAAATAATTCTGAAATTATAATTTAAAATTATATTTTAAACACATCACAATATGTTTTCTTAATGTCATATTTTGACCTTTTAACTGCAACAGTACAAATTTTATAAAATTTGAAAAATGTCCTGTCAGTGTTTATGCAAATTTTGTTTTCATTTCATTTCATTTTTTTTAGACCTAAGGACGAATCTTATAGAGAATAGTTCAAATCGGTCCATTAGTTTACCTTGCTCCCATACAAATGTTTCCTAGAAAATCGCTTCATTGATCATAATTATCTTATTCGTTTTCTTTCAGCATTAAAATTTCAAAAGGTTAGGTGCATGTTTCACCATAGTTTCCATGTGAGGCCCCCTGCTCAGAAATACTTTAACGTGTATAAATACAATGAAAATGTTAGCAACGAAATAAAATTTGGCACGATTATTTTGTATTTAAATATAAATCATGCTATTAAATATCGCAAAGATCGGTCACTAATTCCCATACAACACCATTTCCATATTGTCACTTTTATGCGCATAAATGGCATATAAATAATTTATTTTCTGATTTTATTTCAAATTTCAAGATGATTACTCAGTCCATAATTTAACATAGTTCCCATATAAGATTCATTCCATAAAATCATTTTATTGCGCACAAATTTGATAAAAATGCTATATTTTGAACTTAATTTGGCATAAATAAGTTTTGTATAAGTGTATAAATCGCAGTATGAATTTCAACAAGGTTCGGTCCTTGATGATGCGTGCATGATGATTTAGAGTATTATATGGTTGCGCTTGACTGATTACAGCTTTTTTGTTGTTAATTATATTAAATATAACACAAAAATCAAAACCTACTATCCCTTCGCAGATTAAAATTATAAGTAATGAATTTAAATAAATATAAATAACTTTCAAATATATTTTAAAGTAATCCATATCATGTTACATATAAAATAAGAATTACTTCAAATTTAAATACTATGGCTTCAAAAATGACTATATTTTTTTGTACGCTTGATGTCTCACTAAACTTAAAATTAAATTTGTGCATTTGTTCTTAGGAATAATTTTCAAATCGTTATAGGGATTAAAGTAATATGTTTAAGAACATAAAATTTTACACTTTAAATTGGATATTAGCATCTGCAACTTTCCAGGATATTAAACGATGAAATATTTGAAGGACTATTTTGCTACTTTTTAACAAAAGATTATACGCAGTGTTGCTATGGCAAAAAAAAAAAAAAATTCTAACCAAAATTTTCGAAAAAATAATTAAATTAGGAAAAAATATCCAAATATAAAGTTTAATAATAAGAATTTAATTATTCTCACATCCTTATGATATGATGTCGAAAGCAAACCAGATTGTAATAAATTTAGAATTGCAGCTAGGTCGAGCAGTAATAGAAAATAAAATTGACTTTTACAATTATGTGTTCATAGAAAAAGAATAAGAAATAAGACTTATTTTTTATAGGGACTTAGCCAATCTCATTTGGTAATATGAATTCTAAAATCTAAGGATTTAAAGTTAAATATATTGAAAATTGAATTTTTGGCGAAAAGATTCAATATTCAAAAATTCGGGAAGAGGACTTATATTACACCTGTAGCCAATTTTGCTGAATGTAAAATAAAATATACAAATACAGAATAATGCGTTGATACTAACATCTAGATGATTTTATGCACTTTAGGGCGATTGCAGGAAGTGGGTTCATATGGAAGCTATGGTAAATTATGGACCGATTCTCATAACATTTGACAATGTTGTTTCTACTTACATAAAACTTATTTGTGTCGAATATTAACTTCATACTAAAATTTGTATGGGATTTATGCACGTTAAAGTGGTTTTCGGAAGAGAGGTTTATATGGCAACTGTGGTCAATTGTGTACCCACTTTAAGGGTGTTGGATAACTTTTTCTATGCGTAAACAAACATCAGCGCAAACGCATAGCGGTGTAGGGTATAAATATTCAATAAAACAATTTGTATGTACATAAATAAAATATGGCATTCAGTTTCAAAAGATCGCTTTAAAATTAATTGTAGCTTCTATATGAGGTCCTCTCCGGAAGATTTGGCTCAAATAAGATTAACCATATCACTCATATAATGCTCTTTCTCAAATATATAATACTTTAAATCATATACACAATAGTGTAGGATATCATACAGTCGGTCATCACCGAATATGCATTTATTTTTTTAATAATAGTAATTTATTTTACAATAAAAATCTCCCAATCCATTTAATTTTTATTAGAAAATCTTTATATTTCCTATTGATTTAAATTGTTTTCTTCATTTGTCAGTTAAAATTGGAACCTTTAGTTTTTAAATGTGTGATGAATTCTTAGCATGTTTTATTTTTATTGTTGGCAAGTTTAGCAGAGTAAATAGCATTTTTAAAACTAATAAAAATAAATTTTTTTATTTAACAAAAAAATAACCAAAATGTGTAAAAGTCATCCTCTTCACATTGGAAAATAAAATAACCAATTTTGGTTAAAAATAACCAAAATGGCAAAACTGGTTATACGTTATAATGCCAAAATACTCATCTTTCATTTATTATCCATATCACTATATAATAATAATTTTAATTTAAAAAAATGCACGAGGCATCCTTTAAAACTTTAAAGTCCTTTAAAAAGGAAAAACGAATACGAAATGAAAAACTGAAAACGCAGTTATTCTATATTAAGTCTATATTTTCACAAATATATGGAATTTATCATGTATGAGACAAAATTTTAATTTGCATTTTAAATTTTTCTTTATTAAATTGTCTCGGATTTCGGACATACGTTTTGAAGAATTAATAGCACTCTTTTTAATTTTTTATTCTTATTTTATTTTTAATACAATTTTAAGATCTTGTTATATTTTTTGGCTTTTTTCTTTTTTTAATATATTCAAAAACATTTTTTTTTTTTTAGCAATTATAAAACATTTTGCTTATAAATTACATTCTTCTGTTTTGCAGCCATTATTTTTTTAAGTAATTAATTCTTTTCAATCAATCCCTTTCAACACAGTACTGTATTTCGTGTAATTGAAGGTTTATCACTATTGTTTAAACGGGTTTTATCAAGTTCGCGTTAAATAAAAACGCGTATTTCAAAAAATGGTCACAATTACTGAATCGTGTTTTAAAGAAGTCGCGTAAATAACGTATCGCTTAAATCGAGGGTTACCTATATCTATATAGCAATTTATCTATATAATTAATAGGCAAACACATTTTAGAAGTTAAAATGTAAAAAATTTTCCAAAACGAAAACAAAAACGCCAAATGGAAAATCGCCAAACTCCAAAAATCGGGAAAAGTAAAAAATATTTGAAAAGTATTTATTTACTTTACAGATTAAAATTTCAATATTTGATTAGTTACAATCTTTATACGTTTACACTGACATTTTTTATTAGATTTTAAATAAGCGGATTGTATTTTAAGAAATATATTATTATATAAATTAATTTTAATAACACCAAACTTTTTTCTTTCAATACAATAGGGGTGGCGGAGCACCCCAGATATAATCAATCTATATAAGCATGAAACTGTGTTAATCTGTTTGCTTTTTATAGAAACGATTTTCTTGAAATTTTCACTGCATCATTCTGTAAGCCCCGAATGTAAAAATAGGTTACTTTATTCTTCGATCGGATCAGGGGGAATGGTACTCTCCATACAAAGCAAATATTTATTATTGCTTTGCAAAAAAACTATTGCAGTTAAAATCTTAAGACTTTATGCGAATAATATTCTTTTCAGCTTCCTTAAAAATAGGATGGGTAGGTGCAGGAGAAGTAATAGTCCCCATATAAATTAAATATTATTTATAACAAATGTAAAGAACTATTATAGCGAAAGCCTTAACATTTTGTGGGAATAATTTTCGTATCGATTTTTACATTGAGATGATTGAGATGAAAATAAGATAGGTACGTCTAGGGGCAGTGATAACCTAAATAAAAAATTAATATTAATTATTACATATCCAAAGCTCTCAAATTCTCAAACCACTTTTTTCATCGAACTGCGGAGATGTAGATCCGCATATAAAGAAATATCGGGTATTTAAAGGGTTATAGCAATGAAAGTCTTAAATTGGTGTAGGAATAATTTCGCAGTTAAAATGGGAATAGGCACGTAAGTCCTGGGGCAGCAATAGTCCCCATACAAAGTAAATGTTGGTTATGACATCAATAGGGGTAACGAAGTTCTCCGGGATAAGGAAAAACAATTGGTAATATAAGATGTATCAATTGGACCCTTATCAATGATATATTCGTATTTAGTACGCCTTAGTATACCGCTCGAATTTTCTAACACATTTATTAACGCGGAACTAGTTCTAAGGTCTGCAGGGCATTTTTAGCAGGTGTCTTGAATATTTCAAGAAAAATATGTATTAATTCTGCCAACTGAAACACAAAATTCCAATTCCATATGTATATATGAGGTTATGATGTGTGTATGCATTTTTGTTTCCTTCATTAAGTCCCAACCAGTCAACTTTGCGACGCAACGTAGAATGAGGAAAAATAGCTTGAAACATTTTGTACAAACAGTCAACAAAAGTAAACGTATCATATGTTATTGAACATTCATTGTTTGAACAACCCTGTTCTTTGGTTATTTCGTAAAGAAAATAAACTACAGGGTTGTCAAGAAGTCACGCAGCTACGTAAAAATCTATTTTCTATAGGTTTCTGCGATACGCTTTATGCAGATATTTTTGTGTCAATATCTGCATAAAACAGTTTGGAACAGCTGATTGCGATACGATTATTTTTTGTTCACTGGTTGGGTCTTTAAAGTTTTTGTTTTAATGCTTTTAAATTTCTGTATGTGTCGTTTGTTTTATTTTCTTCCATGTGAGTGTTTGGGTTGATTTAAACGACAGAAATGGTGTATACCAATATACTCGTATGTATGTGTGTCTGCATTTTTACCTGAATGCCACTTTTACTTATGGCATTGCTTTCTCAATGTTTAAACTACAGGAGTATGGAGAAGAAAAACCTTCTTATTTCTTCTTCCTTTTTACGTTTCTCCTGTGATTTTCTTTAGTTTTTGTCAAGTAATCCTTGTAAAATGCATTGACATTCATCTGACTCTTATAGTATTTTTTTTCGCATACATACTTGAACACATCCTTTTACGCTGTCACATACATACCAATAAAGTAGCATATCAGTTTGTATGTTATAATATCTTTACTTTTTGCATTCAATATAATAAGACTTTATTAAGGAAATGTCGTTAAGAAAGTTTTTGTTCCATATTTCTGGGAGTGAACAATCAATGAATGAATAAATGAATGAAAGAATGAAGGTTATTTCATTTGTGAATTTTACATAAAATGTTTGGAACATATTTTGAACTAAGTATATGTAGGTACTTAAATTTGGGAAATTTTAAGTTAGTCATTTTGTTTATTTGTAAAATTTTAAGATTACCTTATCTAATTTGGAATAAGAAAAATGGATGCGTATATCGTTTAAAAACCTTAGCGTAGCATGTAATACATTGGGAGCAATGTTCCTGGATTCTACTAAATTTTATATCAACATAATCAAGCATCAATTCTTGGTTGGGCTGGAGTTATCTCAAAAAATATTTCATATTATGTTGTATCATGCAATATCTTTAAAAAAAATTGCGTTTCCACAACTATTGGACCTGTGCTTCGGAACGACCCGAATTACTCTCGGACACAGATTGCCAACTCAGCGCAAGATTTTTTTTGACAAATCAGGGCAATTAGTTAAAAAATCTGAAGAACTTCAAACTTAAATGTAAGAATTGGCAAGTTATGTGGATAAAAAATTCAATGCCTTCAATTCCTGAAGAAACCAAACCAAAATATGATTTATATTATTTAGTTCATTAAGTTCAAACTTGGTGCGGATTTTGTAAAAGTTTGAGATTTTGTAAATTGAGTCAAACTCACTGATCTAAATATTACACTACTGTGAAATGTATAATATTTAGAAAATATTTGTTTAGAAGAGAAAGAGTAATAATAGAGTAATGACAGAGTAATTAATTTTCAATTAAATTACTTTACATGTAATTAAAATTTTTCGATTACAATTACAAGTTATTCTAATTGGAATTTTTTAATTATAGTTATAAGTAATTGTAATCAACGAATTTTATATATATTTTCCTGCAAATTATTTCTAGAAGTTATTAAAAAAATTTAATGAACATTTTCTATATGATGTAATGATGTTTATATTGAATGTTTAAAAATCATTGTTTATCAAAATAAATTATTCGTTGTAATTTTAATTAGATTGACAACAATTACATTGAAAACTTGCAATTACAATTATCAGAAATTTTAATTAAAAAAAAAAGAAAAACAGTTAATTGTAATTATATGCGTAATACATTACAGAATGTAAACATTACCTACCCGTCAAGCTTGAGTAATGACTAGGGTTTGTGATTTCATATAATATTTCCTTTCCCGGGAAACGGGAATAAAAAATTTAATTACTCGGGAAATCCAGGGATTCCAGGGAAATTGAATTTTTTTTTATTAAAAACTTAAATTATAAATAAAAAACACTGATTTTTTATAAACATCAAAACAAAAAATAAAATAATGCATTTAAAGATTTAAAGATTTAAATACCTATTGTAAATTATATTAAAATCTGTATAATCTCAAATTTTTAGGTTAATTAGTTTTTCATGCCAAAAATTATAAAAAAATAAATAAATAAACCCTAATCTATGCTACTGTATTTAAGTTTCAATAAAAATAGTTTTTCTAATAGTTTATCTAATAGTTTATTTTATCTTCATCTTACATTATTAATTAATTCTTTCTAATTTAGAGATGTAAAACACAATTCTGGAAAATATTTAAAATTGGTTCTATTAATCGTTTTAAAATCCTCAGTTAAGTTTTGAGGTTTTTCTTTATAGTTTCATTGTTTGTATAAGACATGTTGTGTTTTCAGTTAAAAAAAAACTTTCAACTTAATAATTTTTTTATAATAGAGAATAATACAATTAAGTCAAAACTTTAACTTGCCAAAAGTAAAATTGTTTTGAAATTTCATTAAATTCTTAAGACATTCTATGACGAGAAGTATTAATACTTTTGAAAAATAAAATATTTCGTATTTTATCGGTATGTCAAAAGATTCGATGGGGAATAATTTAAACGATAATATAATGATTTAATATTTAATTTAGTTTTTATTTTTCTTTCAATATTTTTTTATTTTTTATTTTTTTTTTTTAAGAAAACCATTGTATAATCTTATTTTTGATAAAGTAGAAAAAATACCTTATTGATATATATGAAAATCAAATGTTCTTGAATAATTTAAAATATCACTTTTGTATCGAATTTTTGACAAATCTTAATATTCAGTATTACAATCTAAAAATGTATGTACAATAATGTAAATTTTTCATTGAGGCGTTGAAAATAGTAATATCTTTGCTATATTAAATTTTCCGTTTTCCTGAGAAAATTTAAAAAAATCCGGCAATTCCCGAAGACATTTTGCTGGGAAATCGCGGGATACACCTCGGATACAACACAGCTTTTGACTCGAACTAAAACTGCCGAAGTCATTGTCGCTTTCAAACATGTAAAAGACAAATCTTGTTAGTATCCAATGACCAGAAATTCCCAGAAAAATATATTAAAACCCAAGAAAGAAACAAGCGTTAGACAATTTTAAAGATGATGTCATTCCTGTCATGTGCCGCAAAATTCTTTAAGGTCTATTTTCTGATCTGTCATCTTCACAGGATACTTAAGATGGTTTATATAAGTAGAGGCCGACCTGTGGAAGGACTTTGATATCAACCACGCCACAATGCCACACTCTAACAAGATATTCTTAATAATCTGGATAGTCATAAGATGTTTGTAAAGATAAATCACGAAATTACACTGCAAATTCTGTTGCTTCAATTCCAGCACAAACTAAAATCTACAAAATTCTTTGCATACAATTTTCCATTCGTCTCGTATAAATATTTCTCTTAAAAATGTTACTATTTCTTTATTTAACTTTTTCTCATAAATATATCCCCCTTAAAGTTTTCCGATTTTTCCATTCAATATTTATAGTTTATTTTATGGTTCTATCAACAAAAACGCTAAAATGTTTAAGTAGTCTTAAAAAAAGCGAAAATACTACATTCATTTTTAACAATCAGTTATTTATATTTTAATAACACTCTATTCTTTTACCATCCATTAAAATTGTTTCGGATTTTTGGTCATAAAAGAAAACAAGTTGTAAAAACTCATTTCAAAACTGAGCGTATGAGAAAAAAAGAAATGTGCAAATCCAACAATTTTGTTCGAACAAATTACACTGATATTAAATGAAGTTGTATAGCACGAATACTCTGATGTTAAATGTACGATACAATAATCTTACAACCAAAACATAGTACACTCAAATAAACACAAATACATAAATTGTCTGGTCGACTACAGGAAAAAAAAAAATACAAAACTGAAATTGTTAGGATCTTTGCTGGTGGTAAAGGATTTTAAGTGTCCTTTCATATACTCGTAGTTTTGTTAAAAAGTTGTAAGTTGAAAACTTGAAACGATTGGTGATTGAATTGATATACAAATCGAGGGCTTATACTCAAAAAGGGCTATCTGCAGATTTATAAAAATGTTTTTTTTTTTGACGTCAAACTCTTTAATTTTGTGTTTTTTATTTATGGTATAAATTTTAAAGCCAAAGTGAATTCTAACACCATATTTTTTTGTTTTTTTATTTTTATGGATGGATTCAACATCCACCATAAAGTATACCGTTAGTCGCAGAATCGGTTTAACATCTTTCTATAACGATTTTTCTATTTTTCACTCTCCTAAAAAATTGAGAACTAGATTTATTTTTGTTTAAAGTGGACAGTTATAGTCAAAAATTGCAAATCGTTAACAATTTTCATTTGACATTATTTTCATAAATAATATGGCAGACAAATTTAAATATTTACAGGACTTAAAAGCGGTAACTCCGTCGGAATATTATTATTTGTATGATAATCTTAATCATTTTGTTAAATGTGTAATACAAAAACAATTTCGTAAAATAAAACCATAAAACATTTCTCAAAAAGTAGCTTCAGACATTGTAGAAATATTTTGCGAGGTTTTAACTTTTTTGGCGGTCTTCATATCGCATATTTTCAAATAGGAATATGAATAATTGATTATCAAAGGATTGTAATTTTGAAATTCTATAAACAACGTTTTTAAATGAGTTTAAAATTATTGTGCAATTTTTGGAATTTTTTCGCATGCATATTTTTTTATTGTTATGCAATAATTATTTATAATTTGAATTATCAACACATTTCCGTTGTTATGTGTGCCTAACGTTATTATTTCTACACAGAAAAAATATGTTCTTTAAACGATTTATTAAAGATAAACCATATTCCAATTATTCAACTGATCAAAATTCAAATTTTTTAGTATTTCTTATCGGCTTTCAATTAGTTTTCTTATTGTGTCAATTAATAAATTAATCAAATACAAACAAAAATAAGCGATAATATAAATAACTGAATATACAATTTTTTTCATAGGTGGAATTTCAATTAATAAATTAATTGAATATGTATTATTCGTAATTGATATTGGATTTTAGATTTTTTTATGTAAAATTTTAATTTGTTACACTTAATTTATTTAATTAGACAAATATTTAAAATCATTTCTAATCTAGTTGAAATGTTTTCGAAAATATTTTTTTCTTTATACACTGGGGCACACAGTGAAATTGAAATAGCAGAATAGATTCATTCTTTTAATAAGTTCATATCTAAATATTATATATTTAAATTAATAATTTATTTCAAAGAAATCTGTTTCAAAACTTCGAAGCACATTTAATATAAAGAATTAAATTCATTAATACTATAGCGTTCCTAATTCTCGTTTTTTATTAAATTCATGAAAGGGACTAATTGATATACTGACCTAATCATTTAGTTATCTTTCCTTTTTTTAATTTATTTACTTTTTGCTGGTGGTGATCTTCAGATCTACTTTCATTAATATCTATATTTAAGTAATTTATTATAGGATTTATCCTTATTATGAAAAATGCTAGAAAATGCTAAAATAATTATTAAAAAAATGCTAAAAAATTTGCTAAATGTTAAATGAAAAATTTGTTTCTAAATCTGAGTAAAATATGCTAAATTTAATTGCAAAAATTTTGAAATGGTCATACTGTTAAAATAAACATTTTTTATGCTCTTCTGAACAATTGGGGTTTTGCAGATAGCCCTTTTTGTTATATAAATCTATTTTAGTAAAGTATGTGTATGAATTTATATGTAAATGGTGTAAAAAGTTTATTTATTATATTACTTATGTAAAAACTTTCTATAAGAAATTAAAAATGATTTTAATTAATCTTTCTTTCCTTTACAATAAGTATGAATATTTAATTATGTTTTCTACGAACAATTTTTGCAGGGTAAAAAGTTTTATAAACTTTTTAACGATAATATATAAAAACTATTACCGAAATCACTAATTTGATATTTACTTGTTCAAAACATAAAGGCAGTAATAATATGCAATATGTTACCAATTAAACTATCGACGTAGGTTATTAACAATTTTATAGTAGCTAAATTTCTGGAAAAAAGTACATGTACACAATAGTGTTACAGATACATAAAACTACAAACCACAAATGAAAAAAAAGATCATACAAAACAATAAAATAACCATTGTCCGCCTTTAAGCCAAAACAACTTTAATGTCCAATTCAAAACAAGAATAAAAGAAAAAAAAAAAGAATAAAAATACACCTGATTTCGTTTTTATACCCTACACCACCATAGGTGGTTGGGGTATTATGCCTTTGTGCTGATGTTTGTTACGCATAGAAAAAGTTATCCAACATCCATCTTGAAGTATACCAATCGATCCAGAATCAATGTTTAATTCGATCTAACGATGTTCGTCCCTCTGTCTGGCTGGCTGGACCTTGTGCATAAAGTACGGGTCGCAATTTTAAAGATAATTCATTGAAATTTGGCACGTGGAACTTTTATGATACAAGGACGAAGCCTATTGAAATTGGTTGTAATTGGTAAATAATTTCACCTAGCCTCCATGTAAATATCCAGCGGAATATAGTTTAAACACTCAAAAATGCCTTAAATATGAGAATATTTTAATGAAATACGGTACAAAGAAGTATAAAAATTATGTTCCCAGCTGAAGTGAAAATTTACTTCATTCTATAATATCGTTTCTCAAAATGTTTATCCAGTCATTATCCTTTCGTGAGCTATATCAAAATTAAAAAATGTCCTTTTTTCGGGTCTTTCAGATTTTTTTTCATATTTCTGCCAAAGGAACAATGTAAAAATTTTGTATTGTATGAAAGGTCTTTAACACGCGCATTTAATGATATAACGAAAGTTTTTAACCAGGTCCAAATGAGTCCGAAATATAAACATTTAAAAAAATAAAACCAAAACAATGCAATATAATTCTCTAGAAGTTGTACCGTGACGGCTTTTTCTGTTTTTTTTTTTTTAATTTTTGAAATTCAACCTTGAAATTCGATTTTTTCAAAACATATTTTTCTTTACACACAAATGTTTTTATATGAGGAGAAATTAAATGAATTTAGCATCAAAAACGTCTATTTTTATAAGATTTCTAATGATATATAACACTTTATACTTGTTTTAACAAACAGCGAAATATATTAAGTTTAAGTGACATACCCACATAATTTATGCTAATAAGGGTATTTGTTTCCAATTATTCCTGTTAAGTATCACACAGAGAGCGATTTTTTCTTGTGGCTCACAGGCAAGAAATTATTCTCTTTGTGTAACAAATTGTAATGTGAAAATATACCCCCTATAGACCATAAAAGATCAACCGTGCAAAAATATTTTTTCGGTCTGTTTCCTAGAAATACGAGCTCCTCCATTTTGCTCAATACAAAATATAGATTGCACTGTAACTTGGAACACAGTCAATTTTTTGCACAGTTGACTTTTTGTAGTCTCTAGGTGGTATATTTCCATTTCTATATATGTCTGATATCTTGGCACTGACTGTATCCTAAGATATAATAGAATCTATGGCCAAGGTGGATGAACTAAGATTTCATAAAAACCGAGTGAAGAATTTTTTTGCTCGGATACCTTTTTATAATATCTAGAGTGTATTCTTCCGTTTTCCATATATTTAGTTACCAGATCTCGAGATATAATGGAATGCAAAATTGGAAAAAATATGCAAAAAAGTGTTGCCCCTGTGCAATTTTTAAAATCGTTGCTATCTTGGCGCACGTAAAATCTGTACGTGATAAAAAAAATAAAAGAGAATCTCATTAACCTCTTTTTTTTTTTTTTTTTTTTTTCTTTGTTTAAGAAGGAAAACAATTTTTTTTGCAGACCAGTGTAATTTCAGTAGTCTTTACTCTTTTACCGAAATATCCAACATACCAATTTTTATATAATTTTATTAAATTTTTATTCACAAAGTGATTTGAGTAGATTTGTGTTTGGTAGCATGTACTACGAGTAATTAAATTCTTGGAAATATCTGCCATTTTTGTTATGAACATCACATTTCTGAGTATGTATGTGTGTTGTTGCTTGTGGCATAGAATCACTTTGTTGCAGAAATAATTTTTTTTTTACAAATGTTACCAAAGATTTATTACATTTTACATTATTTAATTTATTTGTTTTTTAATTATTCACTATAAAATTGCAATGTTTTAATTTAATTTGATTTATGCAGTTGTCAACAATTCTAATTAAACTTCCATAATTTGGCGCTGTGAAATGTTTTTGTCATTATTTTTATCAAATTAAATTAAAAAGATTTTAATAAATTAAATATGAACTCCACAGACGTATTTATTTATTTATATTATTATATTTTATAAATGAAAAGTATTTTTTAATAGGAAAATTTAATTGGCTATGATATCTTTTATTTCAAATACAAGGAGTATAATTTACCCATGGATCAGTTAAAATTTGACGAGTTATTTTAAAAATTGTGGCCACACTCTTCGTGGCTAGTTTACATCACCTCTACGTGATATAACAGTAAAATCCCGCGTGCAGAATGTTCATTGTGGCAGTGGCTCACAGTGCTTAGACAAAAATCAAAATAAAAACATTTTTCAAATTGTGTTGAAATATATATTTTTAGAAAGGTAACAATATGACTCATATAATTTTAAAAGAGTTTTTTTTTAGGAACTATTATTTCTGTGGCTAAGAGAGGGCGGTAAAATTATATTAATGAACAAAAATACGGCTTAAACTGCTTCCGAAAAAAAAATTGTGAAAATTAATTTTTTGAAAAAATGCATTGAAGTTTATCTTTTTTTTAATATTTCATTATATTTTCAAATTAAAACTATTATTATTTTTTAAAAATAGAATTATTATTTTATGAAGAATATATTTTTTATATATAATTTTTTAGCTATTTAATATATTAAAAAATAATTAGTGCCCATTGTTTCCTACAACTTTAAAACAATAATCAATTGAAAATTTGTTCGATTTCATTTTTTTACTCGAATTTAAAATTTTTCTTATTGTTAACGTAATTTATTTTGTTAAATTGAAATAAAAAATTAGTTAAATAAAAAAAAAACAAAAAAAAAAAGGAAAATTGTAATTTTTGAACTAAATATAGTGCTCTTAAAATACACAAGATGGCGCTAATTATAAGACTTTTTTTAATTTTTGTGCAAAAATTACATGATATAAAACTTTATAAATTTTTTTCCTTGCTTCTGTAACTTAGCATTATTTTTTTATTAATAAAAACTACAAAATTTGAACCGGAGATCGGCAAATATAGACAAATCAATTATAAACTTAAGAGAAAATGTAGAAGTTAAAATAATATTAGAAGATGACAGATTTAGGAGGAGATATATATGCCCTTGCTCCTATTAAATCAAATATTGTATGACCGATAACAACTATATTTCCAACGGCTTTCATAAATGTTGTTGCTCTTTTAGGCAATATTTCAAAAGAAAATGCGTTCTTTTTATTTCAGGATAAATGGGAGATATATCTAATACCCCATAAAGTATAATATTCTGGGTCCTGGTAAGATTCTAATTCAATCTAGCTATATTCATGCGTCTGTCTGTTGAAAGCAGGCTAGGGCTCGGTGGGTTTACCTAGGGGACGAAATTTGGCTGAAATATTTATCTTTATATAAGGTTTGCTTGGTATTGAAAATAGGCAAAATCTGTTAATAAACAAAAAAGTATGTAACACAGGGTGCCTGTTGTAACTTTTTGGCTGATATCTCTTAGACAAAAGTATATACTATAACAAAATTTTGTACAGATAGTTCAAAGATATATATAAACTCAAAAATGGGCATGATCCGCCAACTTTACCGGCCACCACCCATATAAGGTGAAACATCAACGAATTGTTTTACAAATAGTTCAAGAGACCAATGTAAACTCGGAAATATAAAATGGGCGTGGTCCACCCACTTTACCACACACCTCCCATATGAGATGAAATTTTAAAAAGTTGCAAACGGTGGAGATATAGATTCGGTCAATCCGAATATAACATTCTCACTTGTTTTATTATTATTTTTGTTTTTTTTTTTTTTCAAGTAGCCACTTCTCGCTTACACATCGTTGTACTCGAATTGTGTGCGAGTCGTCGAACGATTCGCATTTGTAAAATAGTGATCTTTCTCACAACCACAAATCATCTAATATAAAAAGTAAAGAAAACAAATTTTATTAAATAATTATTATTATTATTATTATTTTTATTATAAGATTTTTTTATTACTTTTTTTTAATTATCGAATACAATTTCTAAAACTGAAGAAAATTGGGTTTTTAATGGTTTTAAATAAATGCAACCCATTTGGAAAATTTAATTATTTTATTAAAAATATAGTTTAAGAAATAAGTTAATAGAACCATTCAAGGGAATTTATAAGGTGATAGCATTTCGGAGAGGATTTTTTATGTATGATGTTTGACCTTTCTCAGCAACTGTTAAGAGAGATAAATTTATTTATTTTCTTATATGGACTTTGACTGGAATAACATCCAAAACAAATAATCTGCATTTTAAATGCGCTTTGGAACCATTAGTGCAACAATAAACAATTATCATGACTAAAAATATTTAATGTTTCATAAATTGAAGATAATCTCTAAGTAATCTGATATAAAATTCTCAACATTTTTTGTTTTATTTTAAATAATTTATTTTATTTAATTAAATTACGTTGCAGGGCATACTACGTTCGTATTGACGTCACTTATCTGTTCTTAATACATCTACTTTTTTATTTTTTATTATTTATTTTTATTTTATTTTAAAATTTATTGTTTTTATATTAGTATTTACTTATTTAAATTTACTATTTAAAATGTTGTTTAAATTTTATTTACATAAGTATTTATTTGTTTGTTTTAATCAAACTTTTTTAATACGTGGTCAATCGACTTTAATTTTTATATTTTTTTTTCTCTCTTTTATTGCAGGTAAATAAAAGCGAAATGCAAAAAATCAAAAACAATATTTTAATAAACCTTTATTCAGGTAAATAATTGTAATTCAGTTCGTACGATACAAATAATGATGTTTTTATTATTATTTATTTAATTTTTTATTCAATAAAAAAAGGAATCTAATGAAAATTAGTTACCCAATTCACAACTTCGTTATTGGGTTATTTGTAAAAGTAATATATGAAGAAAAATAACATTTTTGAAAAATTAATAAACTTTATGAATAAGTGTGTTCTTTACAAATGAATTAAAAAATTATTTTTTTTTTCGAAAAAGATGTCGAAATTTTATATTCCCAGCTAAAAACGATCATATATTATTGTATATGGTTCATGTATGAAAATACATGGTTATATATGGTTCCATGTACGAAATAGTATGCGCTCGTATATAGACATATTTTTTAATATATGGATTCACATATATATCCATATATCAAAAATATTATCATATATGGAACTATATATGTGAATTTTTAGTCATATATGAAAACATTTTCCATATCTGGAAGCATATATCATCTATCCAAAAAATCCAAAAACACTTTCTTTAGGGAACTTGTATGTCAATGAGTTTCATATATTAAAAAAAATATTAAAGTTACATTATCTGAAATGACCATTTATGCTTTTGCTTATAAAATTGTATACAATTTTACATCGATTAAAATAGCAAACTTACATATTTGTATTATTTTATAAAAATATCTTTAATAAATTTCCTTATTTTTACTATATTTCATATAATAGGTTTTAATACTAAATAAATTGTGTCTGATAAAGTAATTGTCAATATATTCAAAATAAAGTTTCTTGACATAACAAAAATAAATTAAAATAAATATAAAAATATTTTAATCATTTTTACAAAAGTGAATTCTTCATTCAGTTTATTATTAGTGTTAAAAGTTGGTAAATGGTTAAATATTCTAAATAGTTATTGAAAATATCCAAGAATTCTTATTATATTAGACACAAATTTGATTAATATAAATGAGGAAAGTTTTGCAGAGGTCCAACAGTTAAAAAACTTGCAAGAGACTGCAATATTAGAAAAAACAAATATGTAACGAAATTCATTAAGACCTTCAGTCTGCGGCTTCTTCATGACGATCAAGTTATACTTGGTAGTGGACGACCACTAGGTCTTCGGCAATTATCAGTAATTGCTGTTGTGATTGCGGTGGGAAGGGTGAAGCTCTGACATACGATGATGTGTTGATATGTAGAGCAGTATGTTGTGGCAAACAGTGTCAGGGTGCGGAAATTTTTATTGATTTCGGCGAATATTTAGAACCAGCTACAGTGAGTGTGTTCTATTTATATTGTATGCTGTTAAGAGGAAATGTGGAATAATATATATATATATATATATATCAAGTCCAGCTGATATTTTCCTCAATGTACATATGTATTTAAATTGCAGTTTTTGCATTAAAACGTGCGTCTTTTAAAAATTATTTATTGTATGTTATTTATAAAATTTAATAAAAAAGAGAATTAATTTTAATTTTAATTCACAATACAGTTACTCATATATATTAATAAATATATGGATATACATATGTATGGTCATATATCTCCATATTCCCTCAATTTTCGGAATACAAATATATATTGAACTGCATATATGTATAAATATATGATCCTTACATAATATTTTTAGCTGGGTTATTTTATTTTTTGCTTTTTCTAAATATGTATGTTTTTAATGACAAATGTTGGGGAAAACCTTATTTTTTATAAACTCGGATTTTTAAATATTGCAACACTCACCTTAAGGTATACCAGTCAGCACAGAATCACTTTCTGAGTCGATTTAATGATGTCCGACCACGTCAACGACTGGCTGGTTGTCTGTTCATGTAAAACTTGTGCACAAAGAACAAGTCGAAATTAAATGAAATTTGGAACATATGACTATTTTGATATAACAATAGAGCATATTGAAATTTATTATAATTGGTCCATTATTTCACCTAGTCCCCATGCAAATGTTCCCCTGGAATAGTGGTTTAGTAATCATAAATGTCTTATTTATGCCACTATTTCAATAAAATTTGATACAAATAAGTTTTATATAAGAGTGAATCAGAATACCAAATTTAATCGATCTATAATTAATCATAGCTCTCATACAAGACCTGAAATTGACTTTAACTCGTATAAATACCACATAAATAACAGTATCAAAATATTATTTGACACAAGTTTTATATAAGTAGAATGGATACACGCGGAGAAAAAACTTGGTTAGGGCATTGTCACCGCAACAATGTTATGCCCTAATTATTAATTTTCATTAATTTTAATAACACTGTGTTCATGATAACCAGGGAAACCACAAATATGTAACTGCATGTTTTTTCCTGTATATTCAATGAAGCCATCGATAAAATATTTATCCGTTTCAGAACAAATAAAGCATTTTGGCATCGATTTATAAGTGCATGCATATAGTTACTTTTAGGGCATAATTAAATCATATTTTATATTTGTTTTTATAGCATATATATACTACTTTTAGAGCATATTTTTACATTTTTAAGCTATTTGTTGTTCCTAATGGGATGTCTTTCAAATTTGATTGTTTTAAAAAAATAATTAGTATTAAAAATTAGTTTTATTGTTTACCAACAAGCTCATTAAAAACCGCAGCTAAAAATTATCTTATAGCAAAAAATTATGAAGATATGAAAACAGATTAATCGTTATTTATTAACGCCAATTTTGAAATATGACATAGGAGGACATAGTAGCTTTTAAACTTAACCAAACATTTTGTATTTATGGATGGTTTAATGCATACGTACATGTTTTATTTTGCACTTAATATATATGTAATGGTTCATAATTTTCCACAAGTCCCACAGATCTTTCCCTGAATTTTCATGCACATACACAATGGTGTAGGATATCATATGGTCGGGCTTGACCAACTATATCTTTCTTAATTGTTTCTCTTTTAAAAAATGTATTAACATAGGGTGATCCCTATAGAGATTTTTTACAATCTATATAATTTATAGGGAAACACTTTTTCTGTAATCCTTTTTACAATCACAATATATATCTGATTTTAATAAAAACTATATTATTTGAACGGAATTTTCTATTAGATGTCCAGAATATAAATATTGTTAAAATCTTTTCAGTATTTTAGAAATAATAAGCGGTAAAAAATGATACTAATACATATAAAAGACTCAGATATATATATATGCCTCAAAAAAAAAGCAACTAATAATTATTAAACTTCTCTATTTTATTTCTCTTACCTATCAGACAACTCTCTCAATTCAAAGCAGTCTCATTTTTATTATTTCTTTACAAAAAAAAAAAAAAAAAAAAAAAAAAAAGTTTAAGTGATATACTAGCTATGAATTAGTGTTTTTCCATTTTCAAGTGATAAAGTTATAAAAGAGGGGTGTTAAACAACATAGAAAAAGAGTTTATTACTTTTTTTTGTGTCTAATGCATAATGAGAAACAAAGTAGCAAAAGTAAACAAAAGGTGTTTTGTTTTTATGCTGTTACATTTAATTTTTAACAAATGCACATGTTAAAATTAATTTTTTACTTGTGTTATCAAGATTAGCTTATTTTATTTATTTTTGGATATTATTTATCATAAAAGTCAAAAAGTTTTTTTTTTTTTTTTTTTTTTTTTTTTTTTGAAATAATAGTTAAGTATTTTACGATTTTTATTTTATTTTCTATAAAAAATCGCTAAAACGAAAAAAACACTAAATTAATAAAATAGACTATCCGAGGAAAAAAATCACCAAAACACCAAAATGAAAAAAGTCTAAATGGGAAAAAATTGTCTAAAAGAAAAAAATCGCAACAAAACATATTTCTAAAGTAAAAAAAACCAAACTTATAACGGCAAAAAGTAAAAAACGCCAAAACGAAATATATATCCCCAAAATTAAAAAATCTCAATAACGAAAAAATATATTGCCAATACTAAAAACTCAAAATTAAAAAAAAAAAAAAAACGCAAAAACGAAAAATAAAAAATAGTAACCGAAGAAATTGCCACAATGAAAAAATATGCACTATAACACGTATTTCTACATCATTAACTCATAATTCTTTTTTGAGTTCTTGAAGTAAATGAGCGATGTATATTCTAATGTTACTTTAAAAGACGAACATTCAGGGTTCCAAGTTTCAGTAAATCTGTTCAGTATTCTAAATATCATGACTTCGTAAAAACAAAACATTTATGTATTAGTAACGATTTTTTTTACAATCTTAACAACTCGGATATACGTTTGACCAAGTGTCTATGTTTCTTTATATTGACAACAATTCTGTGGACTTTTGACAATACAACTTAATTTAAATTTTCAAATTTTTCAAGAGAGTTAAAAAATATTTGAAAAATCAGCTAATACTCAGCTAAACAGCTGAATCACCTTATTATTTTTTTTTTTCGTTGTTACAGCTGTCGAACTCCATGTATAACAAATTTTAAACAACTGACTGAAATGTCGAACTGAATATAAAAAGATTGTTTTTGTACAATTGATGTCAGCTTCTATAAATTCGCCATGATTTTGATGTTTGTCTTGACAAATACATAATACATGAAAAATATAAAATTAACAATTATTTTCGATTGTAGCTGTATTTGTGAAAGATTAAAGAGATTGGATCTAAAACTCAACTTAGAAGGATATTTAAAAATTTATTCTGCTTACAGGGATTGTTTAAGAATGACGTATCTTTATTTGAACTTGGAAATAAATGGCAAAGTCAATTTTTATCAAAGTAGATTTGGCGTTGGGAAAAACGTCAAAGCTTATGTTAAGAGATTAAAACATTGTACTCATGAATTTGGTCGAAAAAAAGCAAACTATTCGTACGTACAAACTGCAGGTAAATCCTTTCTAATTAAAAATAATTTGAATAGTATTTTTAAATTTTTAAGAAAAAAAAAACTGCGGGTTCTGCGGTATTTATATTTTTTAAAAGTACTGGAAAAAGTACAATAGTGCCGAATTTTTCATCACTAATTCCATTGATATACGCATTTTATTCAATGTAATTAATACTTTAATATTTATTTTAACTTATAGAATTAATTTCCATTCAAATATTAGTATTTTGTATACATGTTTTTTGAAATAAAATGTTATTTTTAAAACTGGTTTTTTTTTTTTTTTTTTTTTTTGTTAAAAAAAACGGTGTATTCGACATTCGAACAAAATGAACATTTTGAAAAAATCTGACAGCAATTATTTCGAAAAAAATCTGTTTTAATATCGGTTGGAAAATCGAGTCAATCGCCCTAGTATTAACATTATGTATGATAAACTTTGTCCAGTGTGGATTCTTTTTCCAACAGATGAATACGATAAGTACGAGATGAAGGAATATTTCTACAATAAAATACGGTGTAATAGACTGCATTGATGGAATTCACATAAAGATTATAGCACCAAATATGAAGGCACGTTTTAAGTATTTAAATAGAAAAGGTTACTACAATCTTAATTCAAAAGTAGTAATTTTTAAAAGTATATTTTTTTTATTCATTGTTTAAAGTTTTTATATTTTAGGTATGCGATTATAAGATTCGTATTAGATATATCTGAGCACATCATCCTGGATCGGTCCATGACTCATATGTGTGGAATATTATTGACGTAAAACAATGTTTAAAGGAATGTAATGATATTAGGTTGATATTAGAAATTATGTAAATCCTTACTATTAAATAATTAGTTTATTAGGAGATGCCGGCTACCCTTTAGAAAAACGTTTATAACTCCATTTATATCATCTGAGGAGGGAATTATAGTCTAACGAAAAATCGATGTTATTAAAAATCGATTTCGATGCACACTTCATAACATATGTATATATTTTAAGATGGAACATCCTAAAATCGACTTAATATAAGATATTCATGAAATAACTAATTCTGACATAAGTGATGATTTGAGTGATTTAGACATATGGTCGCAAATAATGCAATCACTAAATATTTAATATTCTTCTTTCAATTAATAAGTTAAATATTTATTTATATTTATAAAACTAAAAAGAGTTCTTACAAATTTTCAAATACGTTGCAGTTTAGTTTTCATCGCGTTTCAAAGTTCACTTTTTCAGAATTATTTTTTTTTTTAATACATAAATTCTATATCCATATATCTTTGGACCTATTTGTTCAATTTAAACTTTGGACTAAATTAATAAATCTAGTTTTTAATTATAAAAACGCTATTTTTGAAAAGAAATGGATAATGAAATCAATAGTTGTTGTAGTATCAAAACAAAAATAAATTAAAGTCGTTCAAAGAGGTTGTCATTTTTAAGACTTCTACAATTTAGTCTTAATGCCTTTTTAAATTAAAATTATTTATCTTTATGGAAGTGATTAAAATGAACATCTAAAAATATAAAATATGTTTTTTAGTCTTATAAAAATATTCCTTTTTAAAATTAAAAATTAGGCTTTTTTAATATAAATTTTTGTTTATATTTGGACATCACTTCAATGGGCTCTCAAAAAAGTTATTTCTTTCACTAATGAAAAATCGTTTTCAAATTATGAAACATGCTTGTGAAACCGTTTTATTGAATTTTCGCATTAACACATGAACTCCAACGACAAGCTAATGTTAAAATCATGCATTCTGCACCTAAATTGAATCACAACTTCATCACTTGAACCTCGGATTCAACTCCATATTTGTCATGCATAAAAGAACGTCAAAAAATTTGGCTTATTATTAGCGAATCTATTTTATTAAGTTGGAAAATTGTTGAAAATACCTATATCTTGTCGTCTTCGACTAAAGATTTGGAAAATTATACAGATTTTGAAAAAAGTTGATTTTAATGCAATTGCATTTTGCAAATGCAATTTTCGTCACCTTAGATTTATGTATTCTTTTTGCATTTTTTGAAAATATTGAATGTTTTCGGTACAATGAAAATCCAAACTTTTTGAAACACACTAATTTATTATATGCGATATTGATTTTAGAAAAATCTAGTCACACAAACAAAAATACATTAACAAATATAAAATTATTACTTAAATAAATTAGTTTCAACTTATGGCCCCACTATAAAATTTTTGTGTATTATTTGCAACATATTAAGAAACATTTTAAAGAAAAATTATAAAAATTTAAGTTATGATTTTTTAAATATTCTTGATGCAAGGACGAATATTGATTTCAATAACGTTTTATTTTCATAAATGTCGTTTTTATAAAAATAATTGGAAACGCATTCATTTGACTCAAAATTTGTTTAAATTGGACAAATAGGTCCGAAGACAAATGGATTTAAAATTCATGCACTTTAAAAAAAAAAGTTATTGAAAAATTTTAAAACGTTGAAGAACTTTAAATTTTGTATTGACGTAGTAAGTGTGTATCCGAATTTCAACGAAATAGGAGTTGGTAAGTTTCGTCGGGTGTTGGAAAATTTTTTATTTTCTCTCTTGTATATTTTATCATTACTTTTCAATCATAGGGTAGGGTCCTCTAACTAGGAATATAACAAAAGCTTAAATAAAATAAAAATTAAAACTTTATAAAACCCCTTTCTATTTCATTAAATTCAAGTCTTCTTTTTTAATTTCTATTTCATTTTTTCTTAGCTTTAACAGATCATTCCTAAACTCATTCTTCTTATTAGACTCTGCCTTGAGAATTTTTAAGTTTTTACGTTGATATCTCTCAATTTCTGAAAGGATTTCTTAACATCCTAATACAATTTAGTTTGTACTTGCAATTATTTTTCAAGAAGATCCATTTTCGCAGACGCATTCCTTGTTGACGGCTTTTTTTCCTGGATGATTGTTTCGCTGGATTCTAATCGCTGAAAATTAAAAATTGATTTCAAATACAACAAGTTACTGGCTGCTTGTGTTAAAACATAATGTTTATAGGAGCCTCCACCTGTTGCGTGTTAAATTTTTTTAAGGCCCAACCAGTCGAATTTGCGACGCTACGCAGAATGAAGAAAAGTAGCGTGAAACATTTTGTACAGTCAACAAAAGTAAACGTATCATATATTTTTGAACATTCATTGTGTGAACAACCCAGTTCTTTGGTTATTTTGCAAAGAAAATAAACTTCATGATCACGCAGCTACGTAAAAATTTATTTTCTATAGATTTCTGCGATACGCTACCTAGAATTTTTATGTGAATAGCTGCTTACACATATCTGCATAAAACAGGTTGAAACAGCTGATTGCGATACGATGATTTTTTATTCACAGGTAGGGCCTTTAATCTTAAATTATACCCTTATAAGTATTTTTAGGTCCCAGAATGTTAAGTTTGTCTTCTATTTTATTCCATTCCTTCTATTTTATTCCATTTGTCTTCTATTTTATTCCATTTACTTTGTTAATACCACCGTTGAATCCACTTGTTAAATTTGGATTTTGTTCTAACAGTTTCACCATCTTCTCGAATTGTTTATTATTGGTAATTTGAATTCTAAAATTAATTAAAATGCAATTAACACTCTTAATTGCAATAAAAGATTTGAATTTAATTACAAATGAGACTTACGTTTTGTTTAAATCAATTTTATTTAATAATATTTTTCTTGTGCGTAAAAACCTTAACGACGTTTTTGATAGATTTATCGATGAATTACGGTACCGAATATCGTAAATAATAAATTATATTTTTATTAATTAATTGTCAATTCTTTTAAATGAAAAGGATTGTTTTTCGACACAAAATCGTCGTCGTCATTTGAAAAATAAAAATAGATCCGCTCATATTATTGTGAAATCTTCGACCACAATCCAAAAGGATTTTTTTGACTCCAGATCGGGAAAATGAAGTAAAATTAATAAATTTGTCTTTTAAATGCAAAATATCTGAATCTGATGCTACAAGAACCATTTCGTTATACAAAATAACAAATTTGAAGAAATTTGAAGTAAAACCGAAACGATATCGCGATTCTCGCTAAAAGAGAATGAGTTTCATCATCCCAAGAGATAAAGAAACAAGTAATTAAAACTATTTTTACTGTTACTTTTAAGATAAAGCTCAAAGATATGAGTTTTAAAAGTACCTATTCTAAGCGAAGGACTCCTAATGGAAAAATAATCTTTAAAGTCCCAGAATCATTCTAAAGTAAATTTATTCTATTAAAAAATTATAAAAACCGAAAATAGTTTGAAAAGAGCCACGGAAAAGACTGAAATTTTAAATTTTTATAATAACAGCATTGGTACTTTTAAAACCTTTTTGTTTGAGCCTTGTTTGGACAGTTAGGTTAGTAATAATTAAAATTACTTCTCTCCTTTATCTCTTCGCTTACGTAAATGAATTTCTTTAAGTGAAAATTGCGATATCGTTACGATTTTATTTCATAGTTTTGGGGTTTCGACTCTTCAATTTCTTATCATTTCCATTCTAAATTATTACTTCGTATAACAAAATGGTTCTTTTAGCCTCAGATTCATAAATTTTTAAAGACATTTCACTTAATTTTATCGATCTGGAATCAAGAAAACGTTCTGAATTGTGATCAAAGACTTCACAATAATATGGACGATAGGCTCGTCAAATGTAATAATAATTGGAAGAGAATTTAATGAATAGAGTATTAAAATTGATATACAAATCATTTAAAGGTTTCTTTTGTTTATTAAAAAAAATATAGGAAACCGCACTTAGTGCATATAATACACAATAATTTTGAAGATACACCAAAAATAAAAGATAAAATAAAGAAACTAAAACCATAAATACAAAAAAAAAAAAAAATAAAAACGCATCCGATTTAGATCAAAACTAGCGAAAAAAAAACAAAAACCATAAAGTGAACATCTATAAAACCATTTTGTTTATAACCATAATCAAAATATTTAATACAATTATAGTTGTTGTTGATGTTCTTGGTATGAATTTAATAGAGAAACATGGACTTAAATAAGTACGAGGACTATCTGAAAAGTTATTTCAAAATATTAGATTTCTGAGCATGTAGTTTTTTTACGATATGAAAATCATTAAATAAAAAATTATCCTTTATTATATTCTCAATTTAATAAGTTTACATTAGCAATTGCTTTAAATTTAATTCACAGTCTACCCTACTTAGTACCTGAATACTTATGTGCATAAATATTTATGTTTGAACAACAATATGTTACCAAGGACTCTATGTGTATTTAATTTAATACTCATATACAAATGTTGTACATTAGTTTGTATTTGCGTATTTGTATATTTTCTTTCATTTGTAGTTGTGGAAATGTGTACGTGCAATAACTGTTCCATTTGTGTGTTTATTTATAAATACAAATACATTTCAAAGCAACCAACTAACAAACTAACCAACCAACAGTAATAATATATGTATAAGAGCAAGAGCTATAATAACAGCAATATGAACACAAAAAAAAAAAAAAAAAATACAATAACACCTGTAGAATTTTTGAAATCCTGCCTCGTGTTTCCTTCCTGTTTCATTATAAAATGTTGAACAGGATATTTAGAAATTGTGAGTAGCTTATTAACAATACTACAATTGCAATTTCTGCTACTGCCATTTCTATAACTACAGAAACATACATACATACATACACACATACTTACATACTTACATAGCTTAGTATTAACGTATGTATACAAATTTTATAAAACGCCACTTGTATTTTATATAAATACATACATGCATATGTATGTATGTATGTATATATGTATGTATGTATGTATGTATGTATGTATATATGTACATTGTTAAATGTGCACAAGTTTATATGTACTCGCAATCACTTGCAAGTGAATGTATTTCTTTGTTTTTGACTGGTTTCAATGTGGTGTGTTGATGCTGGCGTTTGCATGTGATTTTAAATTTCTGTTTAAAACATTGAATTAACATGACTTTACAACATTTTTAGCTAAGACATCGTTTTAATTTGTATGAGAACTTGATAAATTCTAAGGGATTCCATTAAATACAGTAATATGTATATTTTGACATTAAAAGAGTTTCCATTGAGAATACATTTTTTTAATTTACTATAATATAAAACAGGGCAACACTGGTTCTGCTGCACGGAATTTCTTAGTCATTTTGAATACATGTAAACTCATACATGAATACATGTAAGATTTCTCTAATGGATTTGGTAAAATACCAAACAAATCTTAACATAGAGCCTATACTAAACAAATTTTTATAAAGACAAACGTATAGTGCAGACAAAATTTGTCATTATTATTGCAGCGTCAAAACAAAATAGGCAGAGTTCAAGTGCTGACAACTTTGTCTTAACTTTGCTTGATAAAAGACGCCATTTTGGTTATTGTTGGTAATTTTAACAAGATTTATTATGTCATAAGCAGCGCAACCAAAAGTATGGAAAACCATATTTTTTTCTGCGCTTCAAATGAACCAACCTGTTAGTTATTTATCCATTTCAGAAAATTTTAAGAATTTTAAAATGGATTTTGGTTCTAAAAACATATTTTTGCATATTTTAAGCTTAGCAGTATATCTTGTCATATTTTCATATAAAATCCCTACTTTAAAGCATATTTTAGTAATTTAAATTGCATACTTGAACATATTTGATACATCAGAGCGTAATTTTGCATATGTTACACCAAGAAGAGAAAAATTTTGCATCAATCGAATTTTTCTTTCGAAATTTTCTTTCTAATGTAACATAAATTTTCTGAATCCGATTCCTTAGTAATTTTCATCTTATAAATTGGTAGAAATTTTGTAATTTTCTGATATTAGGTTTCAATATTTTTTAGGTTACAATATTTGTAGTAATTGCTAATAAAAATCAAGTTATTTTTACAATGAATAGTAGATAATTAAAATTTTAGACGGAAAGAGCATATTTTCTAATTCTAAGGGCATATTTTCCGATTGTAATAGCATTTTATATGTGCATAAAACACTTTTTTAGAGCATATTTTTGGTTATTCTGGTCATAAGTTCTCCTATAATTGATGTAAGTAAAAATTTTCTGTAACACAGACTCGACGTAATTTAAATTATCTGCAAGTTATGTCCACATCATTTTTTAAATGGGTCAATAATTTCGAATATATTAAAGAAAATGTGTCGGAAAAATCAAATTTTTATACAAATTTAAAAATGTTTGTTTTTTTTTAATCGTATAAAATCTAAAACTAGAAAAAAATTCCATTTTTTCCTTTTACCATAAACTAAGAACCGCGCACGAGTAAATTCGTGCACACTTTAGGACTTATAACTTTTATTATACGTAAAAAAATTATTATCGTTTACTAGTTTACATTTGTTATTAGTCTCAGTAACTATGTGCTAAATTTTGTTGTAATAATTTAATTAGTTTTTCTTAAAATGAAAATTGAACAAAATTCGTTCAAACGCATAATTCAAATTTATTATCAAAACACATGTCGGCCATATAAAACAATTGCTAATAATGCAGGTGAGTTGAGAAATACAGTTTCTTGAGTCCCAAAAAAATATAAGGAGTTCACGATCACCAAAAAAAAACTATGATAACCGAAGAAAAATTTGATTTACAAACAGTAGAATCACAGAAAAAATAATACGTATTTAAAGAGAAAATTTCTACATCTCTATATTGAAATCATTTCATTTATTAAATTGCACAGAAAAGTTTTAGAAAAAAAAGTTCCTAATAGGAACGCTACAAAAAATATGGTGGCAATGTAGAAAATGAAAATTATTGATATTAAACTACGTACTGTTGAATTTCTTAGTACATCCTGACCAGGAATATTTGTATCACTGATATCACTGATATTATGATAAATGTAGCAGATAGATATCGTGTAAAAAATTTAAATTGACCAATAAATTTTTGGTCTGGCAAATCATTTGTACATGCGGGCAAAAAAGGACTTTATTCATAACAAATGGCATTTTAACAGAGAAATGTTCGCAAATTAATGCTTTTGGAAAAGATTAATTTCTGTCATTAGAAAGCTCAACGAAAAAGTAGCTGAGTGATATCAAACAAATGGTGCTGCTGAGTATGAAGGGAGGCTAATACACCATACAGTCCAAAACTCATTCCACTTGAAGTGTATGGGGTTATAGTAAAAAATATTTAAAGAACACTTAAAGCTGTGTAAGAAATAAAATGAATTTTACAAAAACAAAAAAAAAACACAAAAGACGTAACAATAAAGCTCTTATATCCCAGAAATGTTAAATATTTAATTGAAAATTAACAAAAAAATAAATTTTCTTTTTAAATTAAAACTTGAATATAATAGCCTTTAACATAATAGCCTTTAACAAAAAATTTAAAGGAGGTTGACCCATTGGTTTAATGAATTATATGCACTAAATTTTTCGTGCGCAGTCCTTATGTATGTTTTATTTAAAACGAACCATATTTTATTAAAATCGTTGCATAAATGTCGGGTTTATTCACAATTAAAAGATGATACCTCATTAAAAAGAAATAGATTTTCCTAACTCCAACTGAAATGTTTTTGTTGTCTTTGTAAATAATTTTATTGTTTTTTGTATAATTTTTAAATGAGATATCAACTTAATTGGGAATCAGAAAAAAATGCATCTATTTGAAAATTGTTTTCATAAATATTATGAATCACACATGACTTTATTTCCAATTTTTTTTCGTAAAAAATAAAATTTTGTTCATAGATATTACTAAATTGTTCATAATGAAAATTTTAGAAATTTTGCAAAAATTTTATTAAATCTTTACTTTAAATTTTATTAGATTTGATTTCAAATGGTAAATGAAAATAGTTATACATGAAAATACTAACAACAAAAGCCTTAAAATGGCAAAATTCTAAGGAAAACCGGTTAAAAAATAATGTTTAGAAATTGCATAATTTTACTCGTACTCTGCAGCACATCATTTTAATCAAAAGCGCTTCTGTTCTGTTCCCAGTAATGTAACTAAAAATCATTAAAAACTTAAAATTTTTCGAAGAAAATTTCAAGTTTTTCAATTTCGAAGAAATTTCATTTCAATTTTTATATGTTTTATATTTATGTATAAAGTTTTTTCTGTGAATAATTTAGCTCTGAATTAGAATTAGAATTTTGAATTAGAATTTTTTATGTCTGAATTAGAATTTTTTGCCATTTTATTGAACTAATTCAGACAAATATTACTCAAAGCATGTTGCAATATGTGGTGCTACCTTATTCATTTTCTATGCAACGATTTATCTCGAGAACTAGAGCCAATTCAAAAAAAAAAAAAAAAAAAATGACTGTAGATTTTAATCATAAGGTTCAGGTGTATCTAAATAAATTGAGAAATACCGTGCCGCAGAAAAAAGTTGTACTTGTACAATCAATATTCTATAATACTAATATTAAAATAAATAATAACAAGTAATGATTTATTGTAATATAATTAATTTAATAAGCTGGTATATTTCTTGAATAATTTATTCTAAATAAGAACTAGATTATTTTCTTGTAAATATTTATTAAGAAACATAAACTCTCATTTCCCGTGATTATATTATTATTTCATAACTAATCGCAATACTGTCAAAACGATAAATGATATTCGATGGAAAATTTCTTTGATGTCCTACCATCATCCATCCATCTATACCGCCCATAAATATATATATATATATATATATATATATATATCATTGCAGATTTACGTATTTCTTTCCAATGACAACATTGGATCTAAAAATTTTTTTAATCTCGTTTTTTTCCGTGAAGTTATATTTGATTACTTTGTTTTAATAATGAGTTTTTTTAGAGGTTGAAAAGTGGCTTATGTGTTCTAATTTATGTACTTAGGAAGCAAAAAAAAAGTGATCTCCAATAAAATTATTCTTTTTTATTTACTAATTTATATTTTTAGCTATAAATGTAGGAACAATTTTTTAACAGGCCGTTTAAAAAAGTTTATTTTTCCCTTGCGTGACCTCGCACAAATTTTTTTAAAAATTTTTTTGATTCTGCAATGCATAGTGGAGACAATCTCAAAATAAATGGTGATATATTTGGATGTTCTAAACTACAGGAGCTAGGCTTTCAGAATATATTTTGACGGATTATATAGTACTTAGTTTTCTAAAAGATGCTAAAGGAAAAAATATTTTAATATCTCAATTTGATGTTATAACACATTTCTAAAGTCAGAATTTTGAAATAGGTTTCAAAAAAGTGTAACTTTATTTGCTTATTTTTTTAAGTTCAATGTTTTTCAATGTTTTCCAACATTTACTGTTTTTTATTTTATTTTTTACATCTCTCACAAATGGAGGATTTGTTGTAGTTGTAACAAATAATGGTAGTTACTATTTTAGATTGAAAAATGTAATAGTTCATCATTACCCAGCAAAGAAAAAAAACTGAAAACAATTAAGAAAGATGTAGTCTGTCAAGCCCCACACCATTGTGCATGTCCATCAGAATTCGTGGAGGGGTCTTATATTAGACATGTGGACAATTGTGGACCGATACTTTTACTAAGTGTAAAATAAAATATACGAATACAAAATATTACGTTAATACTGACATTTATATGAATTTATGCACTTTAAGGTGATTCCCAAAAATGAGCTTATATGGGAGCTATGGTAAATTCTGAAGCGATCCTCATAAAATTTGTATCTATGAATTCTACTTATATAAAACTTATTTGTGCCGAATATAAACCTGATACTAATATGTATATGTGATTTATGCACGTCAAAGTGATTTTCGGAAGAGGGTTTATATGGGATCTATGGTCAATTATGGACCGATAATCATAAAATTTGGCGCAAAGATTGATACTTATACAGAACTTCCTTACACTGAATTTTATTAAAATATTGTTATATTTAAGGCATTTATGATCATTAAACCCCTATTCCGGGAGGACATTTGTATGGGGGCTAGGTGAAATAATGGACCGACCATAAAAAATTTCAATAGGCTTCGTCCTTGTGTCATGAAAGTCCTATTCATCATTCATTTCAGCCAGACGGACGGACGGACATTATTAGATCGACTCAGTAAGTGATTCTGAGTCGATTGGTATACTTTAAGGTGGGTGTTGGATGATTTTTTCTGTGAATTTCAAACATCAGCACAAACGCATAATACCCCAACCACCCATGGTGTTGTGGGGTATAAAAAGCTGAAAAAGTCATGATTTTAATATTGTGTTGTCATTGAAATGAAGTACTTAGTGCTGAAAAAAAAAACTACAGAAGTTCTTTTTACAATCCATGGTTATCATTGGTGGATGTTCTTCTTGTATGTTCACTGCTTTTGAAGTACTTCTCTTAAAACTATATTTATAAAATTTCGCTTTTTCTAAAACGTATTCGCATTTCCTCAATTCTATTTTTTTGGAATTATTTTTAAAATATTAGTAAGTTTACATATTTTATAAAAAAAAAAACATGTTCGTTATATGTACTATATGTCTAGACTAATGCAATTTATAGGAAACAAAACATTTTAAAATACACCTAAAGAAAAATTAAAATTAATCAATTCACAGTTGTCAAAAATACATCTATAAATTGCATTTGTATTTTTCAAATATATCTGAACGAAAATTATATTTTGGAAAAGCTATCTGAATTACTTAAGAAGAAAACAATAGCTTTTTATATGCTTTTTAAATCACAAAAATCAATCAATAATTTTATGAGATATGAATATTTAAAGTTGCATACTTTCCATATTTTCCTATATTTTATATAAATTTAAATATTTTTTAAAAACATAAAAAATTCGGAAATTTGCTCGTCCCAAAAATTTTTAAATTTTTAGTTTAATGCAAGGATTCCATATTTTTTCCATTATGTCAAAAATGTCAAACATTTTAAATAGCATATTTAACGAAAAATGCATTTTTCAAAAATATTTCTTATTTTTTTAACTGAAAACTGTGGTAGATAAATGGTTCAATGGAGTTTTACAAATTTTTATGAAAATTGAAAGATACTAGTAAAAAAAAATCTCTTTTTCGGACGTTCTTTCATGGAATTGTCGATATATATAGTTTTTAATTTGTCAGATTTAACATCAATTTAAAATTTTCAAAATCTCCTAATTTGCTAATTTGCTATTACGAATTAATAACAAGTGTCCTAATTGGGTGTTGAAAAAATAGAATAATATATTTGTCCTACAAAACTTGAAAAGTTCTTCTGGACACCCTTTATCTATAAAAAGTATTTTTCGAAAGAAATGTCTTAATATTATTTTAGTTTGCAGTTTTGTAACATGTATTTATATGTTAGTAGTTGTGCAAACAAATATTAAATAAAAGTAAGCAAACGTAATAAACCTGTATAATAACTATGTTTTTTTTTTATTTCATTTATCTTAATACACCTGCCTGCCGTTTTATAAAGCCCTTTCTCTCTACTACATACTTATAATTAAAACAATGACTTGACAGTGGTATTGCTTTGTGCTTCATGTATATTTGGAAGATATCTTCCTGGAAGAAATTTACGCAACATTTTATTTCTATTATTTGGACGAAAATCATCTAATATTGCATTTTTATCAGTTTAAAGAAAATTAGACAATAAGCAAAAAAAATATATATATTTTAAATTTTTTATTCTTCCTATCCCCAAAATGCAGGCACTAGCACTCTTCTGGGCTTAAATAGGAAGAGCTTAAGAATCATGATAGGGGCCATAAAGGGTCACTGTTTGATAGGGAAGATGATGTCTAGATGGGACGCTAGCAATTCCGATTTTTGTGGAATGTATGGGGACGTCGACGAGACCGAGTCTATTGAGCACATTGTGTGCCATTGTCCACGATTGCAGCATCGTAGGATGAAATGGCTGGGTAGCCAATTCCTCGGCGGGCTAAGTGACGTTCAGGACGCAGAACTTGTAGACGTCATAGGCTTCGTCATGGGAATCGACTGTTTAAGAGAGAATCAGGGGTATGACCGTAGGGGGAATGGTAACATTGCTAATCATCCTATATGATTTCACTCCTATTCTTTTCTTTTCTCTTTCTTTTCTCTTCTATTCCTACTCTCCTATTTTCTCCTATTTTCTGTATTGTATTCTATATTTCACAGCTCTTTCAACGAAGGGACTCACAATGGACCGAGATTGGTCTCTGGGTGGAGATGTGGTACTTTCTGGTATCACATCAACCTTCTCTATCTATCTATCTATCTATCTATCTATCTATCCCCAAAATATCGCCCTTTTTCAGTAAGGTGATTATTACCTCCGCAATAAACTGATGATATCCCATTGAGATCATCTGGAAGAAATTAATATAATACTTTTATATTTTAGTCACAATTTTTTCAGTTGTAGAAAAATTGTGCAAAAATTACAAAAATATTGAAGAAATTTGTTTGTCTTTCAGCAAAAAATGGATATTTTATGTGAGCGTTTCAGTTTTCGTGATTTATGTGCATGCATGCTTTACAAGATGTAAAAGATTATATTATTTCAAGATTTATTTAGTGATCATTTTCCTATATACTTATTACATCTTCCAGAAGGTTATCTTACGGTATCGTCTTTTTTTACCTAGATGATTATCTAGCAATATTACTTTTCTTCAAGGCATATTGATTTCTTATTCGCTAGATGTATCGCCTGTGTCACACAATTTCTCACGATGGGGGAAACTTTCGAAATACGAATATGATTATTGCGGCAACAAAATTTTCTTCTAAGCAATACAAATTAGAATCACTTTAATATTATTTTGCTTGTAGGGTATGTATATGTATATGTATATGTATATGTATATGTATATGTATATGTATATGTATATGTATATGTATATGTATATGTATATGTATATGTATATGTATATGTATATGTATATGTATATGTATATGTATATGTATATGTATATGTATATGTATATGTATATGTATATGTATATGTATATGTATATGTATATGTATATGTATATGTATATGTATATGTATATGTATATGTATATGTATATGTATATATATATGTATATGAATATGTATATGTATATGTATATTTTTTTTTTTTTTTTTTTTTGACGAGGAAAAAATCATTGAAAGACTCTGGTCGTTCAATGATGCCAGGTGTGCGAGACTTTAACACGCTAAAACAACCTCGTTTTCTCTAACCCCCATTCCCTGCGGAACCACCGTAAAAGTATTTCCTCGCAGGCGGGGAAAGGTATCAAAACCCCAACTAATCAAAATTTCCTCTTCTAACTTCCTCTTGCCTCCGCAACTCTAAAAGGACTGTTTTCACATATTTGCAAACGTTCTCCCAGTTCTCGAGTGATACATGCATAATTTGTACTATGTTACTTGAACATATCTCACCGCCTACTTGCCTTTCCAAGTTCGTTCTCTCAGATTCAAAACGTGGACACACAAAAAACACATGATTCGAATCCTCTTCATCCTCTACGCAACGCGGACAATATTTAGAGCTATCAAGTCCAAAGCGGTATAGGTATGAGCGGAAACAACCGTGTCCACTAAAGAATTGGGTCAGGTAGTAATTCAGATAACCATGCCGTCTTCCACACCATACTTCTACATTTGGGATAAGCTTATATGTCCATCTACCTTTCGAAGATGATGACCATTTCATTTGCCACTCCGCCATGCTGTCTCTTCTAATAACACTAACATCTCTACCATTTTCCAGTGTGGACCGTGCTTCGAATTCATATTTGACATCTCTTGCCAATATATCGATTGGTATCATGGCAGCAATTACAAAGGCTGTGTCATCCGATACAGTTAAATATGCAGAAGATACTCGCAGTGCTGCTAGTCTGTAGACAGATCTAATTTTACCGCTGTAGGTCCTTAGCCTGGTTGCTTCTGCCCATATTGGAGCAGCATAGAGAATTACACTCTTGACAACCCCAGCTAACACTTTCCTTCTTAAATATTTTGGACCTCGTGTATTCGGCATTACCCTGCACAGCGCTGTACATATACCTATGGCTTTATCTCTCACGTAATTTAGGTAGTGTTTAAATGATAAACGATTATCTATCACCACACCCAGGTATTTGAGACAATCCTTTGTACCTATTTCACAGTCTCCAACTTGAAGATTTATATATTCCATCATTCTACGACTGGATATCCGTCTTATGCTCAGCTAACGATAGACCCATTTCAATGAGCCATGACCGTACCACATGGATACTACTCTCGGAAACTGTTTTAGCTTCGTTAATAGTTTTTGCCACTATCACCAGGGCTATATCATCAGCGAAGCCAATAACTTTTGCTCTTCTTGGAAAATTTAATCTCAAGATACCATCATACATCACATTCCACAACAATGGTCCAAGCACCGATCCTTGTGGTACTCCGCCTGTGACATTATATTCCTTCATTCCCTTGTCTGTTTCATATATAAGAACTCTTTGCCGGAAGTAATCCTTTATTATTGCCACAAGATAAGCTGGAACATTTATTCGTACAAGAGCATTGACTATATTCTCCCAATTTGCCGTGTTAAATGCATTTTTGACATCTAGAGTCATGAATAATTTATTTTTTTTTGCAATTGAAGTGATTTTATTGGGTTATTTATAAAAACATATCTAAAAATGTTTCCTGGTACTGAATTGAAATTAGTGCACTTTTAACAATTTCGTCATCGAAAATTTGAGTTTTTTCAAAATCAATTTTTTTATATCAATATATATATATATATATATATACTTTTTTATTTCATTTGTGAATTTTTTTTACTGTTCATTACCTAAAATTAATTTAAATTTAAAATTGGTTTTGAACATTTTCGGGAAAACTAGCGCCTTTACATCCCTACAAAAAGTTGCTGATACTTTTATGTTTATTTGCTAGAGGTGTAGAAAAGCAAGCGGGATAAGAGAAGATGTTTTTTGTCATAAAATTTTTATAAGTTTCACAATACAGATATAAATTTATTAACGTATTAGTATTTTCGAAGCAACTTCAAACCAAATTTCATAAAAAACGCTTCTATAATCCCCAACGTAAATAGACTCTTATATATTTTGTCGATTTTTTGACTTGTAGAAAAATGAAAATCTTTTATAAAATTAATATCTGGAATGAAAAAGACTAATTCGCTTATATATAGTATACAAAATATGAAGATAATTTGGTGATTCTCTGTCAAAAAAACTTTTTAAAAATCTTTCCTAGAATGGACGATATATTTACATTTATATTGATAGTGAATTGCTAACTTTATATATATATATATATTTATTTATTTATTTATTTATTTATTTATTACTAAGAACTGTACAACAACAAATGTTGCACCAACACTTTTTCAGCCCATAAGCTTAAAATTTCTTTTCATCTTTCAAGTTATTTGTACTTTTGGTTCCTCATTAGGGTGACATCAAAAAATATTTTGCCCAGAAAAGTAAGTTCGATATTTATAAACATTTTTGGCATTACCAAACCAAATAGCAATCTAAATTAAAAGATATTCAATAAAAAACTGGTACAAAACATTTTAGGATAAATAAAACATCTATGATTTTTAGCTAAAGAAAATTTTTTAAAGAGTAGGGAATACTCTATTGTAGATACATAAAAGCTTAAAGCTTTTGTTCGTTTTCTTGTCAACTTAAATATTGAACTGTAAAACGAAACCTTACTTAAGTATGAGCTTTAACTTAAACGTTTCTTAACTAAGTTTGAACTTAAGTATACACTAAGGAAACAATATAAAACTGGACCTAAATTTTAAAATATTTTTTTTTAATTGAATACATATTGTGTGAAATGGTAATTTCGTAAAATCAATTACTTAAATAGTTTTATTTATATTGTTAAATATTATAAAACATTGCCCCTGGCTACCTATAATTCTTTTTGTATTTTTATTTTCTTTAGAATGCAATTTTTATGTAAAATTTCGATTTTTTTTGGCGAATCTTCAGATTTTTTTTGTGAAATTTGGAATTTTTGGAGAAAAATTTTAGTTGTTTTCGAATTTTTTGCAATATTTCGGATTTTTTTTTGGGAATGTGTAATTATTGGTGAAATTTCATATTTTTTATGAGATTTTGATTTTATGGAAAAATTTCGGATTTTTTATGAAATTTCGAATATTTGTAGAAATTACGGATTTTTTTTAATTATTTGAAATTATAAACAATTATAATTTGATTATGTGGAAAAACCACAAAAATTTTAATTTTGTTACAAAAAAAAAAAAAACGTCTTATTAAAATTATTATATTCTGTTTGCTGAAAACATATATAAAAAAAGTTTGATATTTTAAATTTGAATATCATTAAAATGATTGTATTTGAAAAAAGTTTGAAGATTTAATTTATAATTCTGAAACAGAAAGCAATTTGTTTATTAATTTCGTAGTTTTTTTTATCCTGTTTTTCGCAATTAGATTTTTAAAGAAACTTACAAAATCATGAATATTTTACTTTATTATTATTTGTTTTAATTATTTAATTATTTTAAAGAACGTGATCCAATAATTCAGACAAACTAAAATGCCCTATTCGTATTATTCGTTTTGTTCGAACAACACTAAAACCGAATAATTTGAATACCCTAAATATTAGGTGTACATCCGGCGGTTAAAATAAATTTTTATTTAAAATTGTTTTGAATTCAACAATAAATCATTTAAAAAACTTGTGACATTTTAATTGCAAGATTGTGTGATGAAGAAATTTTCTTAATTTTGTTAAATTATATGTTTTTGCATTTGTGTAGGTGTGTATGTGTAAGTAAGTATGTGGCATTTTCTTTCCTCTAAATATGTAATACTAAGGGTGTTTAAGAGTTCATAATAATTAAATCGGTTGTATTAGAAGTAAATATTAATTTATTAAAAGTTTACTTATCAGAAATTATCATTAATAAATATATACAATGAATTTTCGAGTATGTAAGTAGTTTGACTATTTAATAATAAAAAATTAAAATGAAGCATTATGTGGAAAATCAAAAAAAAAAAAAAAAATACTGCTTCATATGTTGAAGTTAATATGAATTCTATGACATATACTTGTTTTGAGAGCAATTGTTGTCGTAATGCCACTCTATCACGAATAATGATGACATAAAATTATTTTTTTTTATTTTTTTTTTTTTGCCCTTAAACATACTCGTTCGAAGAATGAGTATTTCCTTTAATTTTAATCATGTTTAACAGTCTCTTCATATGTTTTGTTATAATAATTTTTACTGTGAAACAAAAGAATAAAATGATTTTTAAATAACATTTAAGGTCGAGTAAATTGTCAATCGCATTATATTTTATATATCATTGATAGTACTACTGTACATAACAACTACTTTATGCTTCCATACGTATGAGTAATTAACACTTTATTTCTCCGCATATCAATCATACGCCACATTGAATATATTAAATAAAATCAATTTTTTTAAGAACTTGTTTCTTATGTTAAATATTTATTTATTTTTATTTTTTTCGCTAAATAACTACGTTCAATGAAACTAATTAATCCTTTTATCTGAATTTAAAGTAAATGATTTATGTACATACCAACACAACAGGCATGACATACTTACTTACGACATCAAGTACATATGTATAGATATAATTAAATTTAATGATGTTAAACTTAAACAAAAGACAAATTGTGCATGAAAAAAGAAATTTGAGAGAAACTTAAATTCTAAGATAGAACAGCAAATTGCACTTGAAAGTTTTAGAAATATGTATGTACATAGATAATATAATATAAAATATGACATTGTGATTGTATATACTGGTATATATATTTGTGGGTGTTTGTGTATGAGACTGATGCAAAGTCTTATAAAAACCTGATAAAATATCTACTAAGAAACAATATGGACAAGAAGATTGATAGTGATGTTGAAATATTTAGCAAATGTTTTACATGAATTAAAATATTTTTACATACAATTGTATGTTTAAAGTTTTGCTGTCATAGTTAATAAAATTGACATTGCTGATATAGTCCCCTTTTATTCCGAGAAAATCCCCTATTGAAACTTGTTGATACTTAAGGGCAATTAAGTTCCAATTATCAATAGCTCTCTTATAACAAAATACTCCAGGCGATCATATAAGTTTTTACTATTTTATTAAACATAATTGTATTTCTTAAATATAGAATATTTAGATGTGACTAACTGACTATGAGTGGCTTTTGTGTGTTACATTGCACGTTTATGTTCAAGTCTATTGGCGCTTGTGACTACGTGACAAAATGTCAGCTTGTATTAAAGCAACAAAAGAAAACAAACGTTTATATCCTTAACCGTTTGTTTGTTTGTTTGTTTTATAAATATCACAGAAAAAATAAGGGTTCAATCACGGAATTTCATAGAGGGAAACGAATTTTGGCATATAGATTAATCTTAGCGTCTTATACATGCAGTTAAAAATCGTCGATAATCTTGTGTATGCTACCCGAGTTATTCGCGGTTAAAGGTCACAGAGGTCTGCTTTTTTGCATATATATCGCTTATTATGTATGCATTATACATATGGCAACCGAATTCATTGCTAATCGAATTTGGTCTGTTGTGAGTACTATCCCATAATTCGATTAGGATAGCGGAATTTTTTCGTAGGCACAACTGTGAAAAAAAAGGAATTTGATTAGTATATCTGAATTATCTACAATTTGTCCTATCCAATTGTATATTTGGCCTATCCAATTAAAAAAAAAATTTAACTAGCAAAGACAGAAACCACTTTTATTAACAGGCAAAAAAAGTATAGATTAAATAAGTAGATATTTATGTGAGAGAAAAAATCTCATTCAATTGTCAAAAACCTAAGACAACAACAAAATATATGTAGTCGCATATATTTTTTTTACTGCGTAAGCCTAAAAGTATGTATACTTATTTTGAACATATTTCAAACGAATCAATTTCTTAAAATAGTAATGTCTATCATAAAATGTTGATATCCCAATTGAATTGTAGGATAGTGTACGCACCAGACCAAATTCGATAGGCAAATAAATTAGGTTGCCATAATGAAATTATTTTCTCTGTGTAGGAAATTATGTAGTCTACACACAGAAAAAAGATATAATATTGTGGCTACAATAGATTTTCTTCAATAATATAAGTAAAGAAATAGATATAATAATATTATGCTTATTGTAGTTATAAAGTAAGCTGCATTAACCAATTTTGATGTTATAAAACAAACTGAAATTATTAAATTCATACTTAAAAGTGAAATAGCTGCTACTGAAAACTTATTTGCAAAAAAATAAGTTAAAGTGTTCCAGTTTAAAAAATTCGATGATCACCAATCCCTTACACACACACTCCTAGTAGTTTTGAATACATTTTCATTCTACTAGGATTTTTCTCTTTCTTCATTTATCAGCTTTCTCTATAAAGGGATCACAATGGACCGAATGGTCTCTCTGTGAACGCGTGAATACGCCGCCCATTTTAACCTAACCTAACCTATCTTCCTGGAAGAAATTTACTCAATATCTTATTTTTATTATTTGAACGAAAATCATCAAAGCAATATTTTTCTAATATTTCATTTTTATCAGTTTAAAGAAAATTAGGCAGTAAATAACAGAAAATATGTAAAATCTAATTTTTTTTTTATTTTTATCCTCAAAATATCGCCTTGTTTCAGTAAAGTGATTATCACCACCGCAATAAATTGATGATATCCTATTGAGATCATCTGAAAGAAATTAATGCAATTCTATTATTTTTCAGTCACAATTTTTTCAGTTGTCGAAAAATTGTTCAAAATTGAAAAAATATTGAAAAAATTTGTTTGTCTTTTGGCAAAACATGAATATTTTATATGAGCGTTTCAGTTTTCCTGCTTTATGATGTTAAGATTTATGTACATGCATGCACATACATCTTGTAAATGTAAAAGATTTCTTTATTATATTATTTCAAGATTTATTTGGTGATAATTTTTCTATATATTTATTACATCTTCCAGAAGATTATCTGACGGTATCGTCTTTTTTCTCCTAAACGATTATCTAGCAATATTTCCTATCTTTCCTGTAACGCACAATCTCTTCCGATGGGTGAACTACCGCAATACGAATATGATTATTGTGGCAATAAAATTTTTCTTCTAATCAATATGAATTCGAATTACTTTCGTATTATTTTGCTTGTAGGGTAACCACTTTTAAGTATAATAATCAACATGTAAGTCTATCTGATCAGTCCATCTATTTAATCCTATTGATTAAAAGATCTCAATATTGAAGAATTGCTCGACTCACCATAGATTTGCTCGACTCACAATCACATTCTGATTCAATTCACCAATGTCAGTCTGTTGGCATTTATAACTTAAAGACTGGCTGTTCATGTAAACTTTTTCTGCAATGTACATTTCGCAATTTTAGCAAATATGACTTTTAGAATTGGCTACTCTGGTCCACAATTGACGAGGGACTCTTCTCTATGAAAATGTCTCTCTCTCTCTCTCTCTCTCTATATATATATATATATATATATATATATATAACAGTAAAGGGAATTACTAAGCCGGATTTAATCGACTAAAACTTTCTTACTTGCTTATGGATCCCGACGAATAAAAAAAAATAGTTTTAATAATATTATTAAGATTTCACATATAGCTGTCGTTGTCGAAAGTTTTTTAAACATTGTGCGCCCTTTCCCGTATCTAGTTCATAATTTTTGGCTAAGAAGCAAACTTGTGGCAAATATTGAATAAGAATCCAATTTCATATTATAAACTTATTTAATATATATATATGAATATAAGATTAATATATTAACATTATTCTAGCATTATCTACTCTGGCTACCAGTTAAAAATATATATAATTATAACTGTAAAAATATTTGTAATTTAGTACCACATTTTTAACTTCATAGAACTTTATACGGAAAAAAGTCAAAAATTGTAGCGACCTCTAAATATTACCCGCTCTGTCCAATTTTCGGTATTTTGATATATGCATATATTTTCGGACCTCTGAACGAAAATTTACTCGGCAAAAGCAATAATTTTACGTCAGAAAATTTAAAAATTAGTATCAATACGACTGTACCAACAAAGGAATTTCTTATAATAAAAATTAATAAAATATATAATTTATAATTTTATTAAAAAGTTTTCGTAAAATAAGTCCAATCATAAATGTTTTCGACAATACAAATCATATTTGAGATATTACAACTTTAAAATTTGGAGTCACAAAAATGTTTTTGAAAGCACTGAGAACTGAATTAATATTTGTTCGTATCGAAGCTTTTAAAAATTAATAAATAAAAGTTCTAAAAGCTCTCAAGGGTTTCCGAATTCTCTTGGATCCAAATTAAAAATTGCGAACAATATAATAATAAGAAAATATGCATTAGAAGGTCCATATATATATATCATATTTTTTTCTTTAGTCATCATCAATGAATCTATCGTCTTCTTATTCAAGTGGTTAGTCCTAATGTCTTGTTATCGAGAAGTACATACTGTCAAAATTTTCTAGTAAATAAAATTTTTTAAATTAGAAAATTTACTTAAGAAATCTGTTATGCTATTCTGACCAAAATATCCCACCATTTAAGGGCTAATTACTTTTGTGATTTAAAAAGATTTTTTGTAAAAGAATCCAAATAACTGGCGAAAATACCAAAAAATGGTATTTTTTTTTAATTCTATAAAGAATTAATTCCATAAACATTTACAATTCACAATCAGTTACACAATTCAAGCTTTAAAAATATATTGAAAATATTTTTTAATTCATATTGTAAAAGATTAACAAACAAAACCTTAAAAATTGAATTGTGAATTGTGAATGTATTATGTAAGAATTAATTCAATAAGGAATTAATTCTATTCAAACAAAGGCTTTTGAATAAAGTTATAGAATTATGTTTTTGTAAATGATATTATAGAATGAAAGACTGGTATCTTTTAATTCAGAATTAATATTTAAGGGAATTGAGCTAAGATTTTATTAATTCTTTCAAAGATCTAGTTATTTTTTTACTACTGTAAATTATATGCTAAAAAACAGTAAAATCTTAACATGTTTTATAGTTAATTATTTTTTAAATAGCCAACACTCATATCACATCTTTAGACTTCAATAGCATAGGAGTTAATTATTCACGAAATATCATTCCTGCACCTCAACAGACGAGAAAAAAATAGCACTTTTTAAAAACAATACAGCTCACAAACGATCATCGGTTTATTTTCAGGGAGTACAACTTTTTTTCCTCTCATAGGAAGTGAGTTGGCCTAATGTATAGAATCCATTAATTATTTAGTGAATGTATTTTGTGTTTTTTATCGTTAATAAAATTATTAAAAAAACGGTTTTATCATTCACAATAGTGTTATAAATATTTTTATTACCAGCACTGAATTGTACCGAATTATGAACGTCCACGTAAATTTAACGATGACCGTCCGTCCAGTTGGCTGAATGTCCATGTAAATTTTTTCAACAAAATACAGAACGAAATTATAAGGATATCTTGATAAAAATTGACACGAATAATTATTTCGGTACAATTAAACCTTTTAAAATTAATTACGAATGATCCATTATTTCACCTGGCCTCCATACAAAAAGGGAGATTAACGCTCACAAATAACTTAAATATAGCCATATTTTAATGTTCTTGGGCACAAACAAATTTTATATAATTATTAGAGGGAGGATTCTTATTCATTTATAGGAAACACGCTTGCAACATCGGAGATTCCAAAAATGCATTTTGTTTAAAGATTCAAACTTTGGGAACGATAAATTTATTTTAGAGAAAAATAAGTGCAGACACTTTTTTGTCCAAAAGAAGGACAAAAATCAAGTTTTAATATTTCAAATTTCAAAATCGTTTATTTTCGATCTCGGAAAATATATCTTTAACTAACTGCGTAAAAATATACACAATTGGATGAAAAACGTAGGCTGTATATTTGAAAAACTAGACCTAGATTTTGGAGATTGTTGAAATTTCAAATGCAAATAACTTGAAAACTATTAGGAATAAATAGCTTTAAGAGATATTTAATATCGAATAAGAAAACAAAAATTTGGCAAGCGGTTGAAAATTTTCTACGTCGGATGTACCCTATTTTGGGACCCAATAGTTCCTGAGGGATCTGTGGAGCTCCCCTTTCAAACTTAAAATTGTACACTCCTTTGCTATGTCATTGTGAACATTTTTCAATTCTACTATACACCGTGCAATCTAAATTAAGCACTTTCTCCACCTTCCTTTGTCATAAGATAAAGAGTTTACAAAAGTCATTTTACATAGCTTAAAGCGAAATCTAACACCGTCTCTTTAAAACATTATCCATTGGATATAATATCGGCATTAGTATTTGCTTTTCGAAACTCTGCACGATATTACACAGAAGAGCCTTTTATGTGATTTTAAATAAAATGTTGCATTTTTTCAATTTAAAACTCTTGTTTCATGCAGATTTGTATTTCCTAGAAAATATCATATTTTGTCAACGCTTCATGCAAAATAAGGCTGTGTGAGTATGTCGGTATGTGTATTTGAATTTTTCCATTAAAGTGTGTATGTAGGTCAACATTTATGTGACGGCTTGCGATGACTGATGGCACTCAAATGAAAAAAAAAAAATAACAATAATAATAAATAACAACGAAAGGAAAGGAAACCTCATATAAAATACAATACATGCAACTTTCATATTTCATTTAATATATTTTTACGTTTGAAATATTTTAGCTTTATATTAAAATATAAATTTTAACAACAGGGTATGAAAGACAGACAGATAGAACATTAAAACATTTAAAGTGCAATTAATTACAAAAAGTGTAATTGTTTTTCATAATATAAATGTATCAATTAAATTAAAGCAATTAAAAGCATACTTTATTTTAAGATAATAATGGATCAAAAAAGCGCATTTTTTATATTTCTATACATATTTCTTCTCTATATATAAGGGACCACCCTAACATATATATGCAGTGTAGTGCCTCACGAAAAAACTTGCAAATGTACTACCCCTCTAGAAATGAAGATTAGCATGTTCTTATAAAATTCTCCTAATATTACATCTAAATATTTTCATTTACGTGAATTGGACCATTTTAAAACACCTCTAAAAATATGGATTTCTTTTTGAATTGCATTATTAAAACAGACATGTCTACTACACCTGAAATATCCATTCAAATAATTGTTACATCTTTTTCATTTCCGGAATAATAATAATAATAATAATAATAATAATAATAATAATATTTTATTTTGTAATTCTTTACTTAAAGATGTAATTTCATATATTTCGGACATTTTTATACCCTTCACCATAGTTGTAAAGGGTATATATAAGTTTGTCATTCCGTTTATACTTTCTGCATCCTTGTACACAGAAAAAATTATGGCTAAGATTTTTTAAGCAAATCGTTATTTGGCTTCAAATAAAATTTTATTCCAAAAAATTTTTTAGCAAAAAAGGCAATTTTAAGATAGAAAAGGCTAGAAAAAAAGCTAGAAGCTAAAATGAAAATTTTGAGACCAAAAGTAAAATAAAAGGACTAGATTTAGCCTTAAAAAGGATAAATTGGTAACTCTGGTCATCAGAAGCTGTCAGTGTTGTTGGTTTTTAAGGAAGCAACGCTTGCTATGATAGTTTAATTTTCTGTTAACATTTTTGTTGTTTGGAAGATATTAATATTATATTTGTAAGTATAAATGTGAAAGATTTTCATATCAATTGAAAAAGTATCGGATGTTTTTTTGAAGAAAGCTCTGAAAAATATTTTAAAATAAATTTAATTTTTCAAGTAAAAATAAACATTTTTTTCAAAATAAATATTTTTGGAAAAGATTTGTTAAATTTTAACTAAACCATTACAATGGAGAGAGATCCATTGCTATCGCAATCCGGAGGAAAACCTCCTAACAATTCTAAGAAGAAATTAGCAAATTCTAAAGTAGGCAAACATTACACAGATCGAACTGGAGCAAGCGAATCTTTTCAATGACAGATTGAAGGAAATAAAACCTGGTCCATGGGCCTATAAGCTAATTTTCAAAATTATTGGAAATAAAAAACGTTGTACTGATATTTCGGTAAAGGTATAAAAATTACTCTATTAAATGAGAAATTGGTTGCTTTTAGGAATCATTTCTCAACTGTTTATCAAAGTTCACCCCCAAATAGAGATCTTACTGAAATAAAAGGGGCAATCAGAAACAAAATTTCACAAGTTGAAAATTTTGTAACATTCGATAATATTACGACATCATCAAACTGTCAAGGCCACTCTAAACTTACGAATTTGAATGCATTTTTAGCCACTTCTAAAATGATAAATAGTAAAAAGTCATTCAGTTTAGACAAAATATCGATTTATTTAATTAGAAAATTAACGATTAAAGCTTTTGAGTATCTTACTATACTATTCAATAATTGCTTGAACAACTGTTATTTTCTCTCTTTGTGGGAAATTGCCTATTCCAAAACAGAAAGGTATAATAACATTAACAGCTTTATACCAATTTCATTGCTATCTTAGATTGTGAAACTATTCTAGAGGTTTATACGGGAAAAATGGATTTAGGATTAAATGAATCATATATACCATAGACCCAGTTTGGCTTTAAGATGAGCAATTCTACAGTACATGCTCTTTTGAAATTTCAAACTGATGTTGTGCAGAATTTATGGAAAGGAAAATATTTGCATCAATTGTAAAATTGTTCAAAAGCTTTTTCGATGACAGAAAATTTTGTGATCAGATAGGTGACATGTTATCGACTCGGTCTGCAATTTCCTGTGGTGTCTCACAGGGTCTGTATTGGCCCCACATTTATATAACATCTTTATATAAGATTTTCCTCATGAGTATAACTATTTAAGGGGTATACTTTACGCCGACAATTTGCTTCTTTACACACATGACGAGTCTCCTCTTACTGCACTTCAGGGTGCCTCATCTTACCTTAGATTTGTCGACGAATTTTATTCTCATAGGGGAATAAAAATAAATACCTCGAAAAGTAATGCCATATGCTTGCGAAATGCTTCCGAGAAATGTAAATACACTGTTGTCCTGGAAAGCAAAAATCTTAAATTAACACCTAATAATTCTGAATTCATATTTATGGTTAGCATGAAATAACTTGTAGTCAATTTTAATAAACTTTTGAAATTTAATAAACATATCAATTATAATTTGGAAAAGGCAAATAGAGTTAAAGGGGCATTTTGAAGTCTTTTTAATAGTAAGTGTTTACCAATTGAGACTAAACTGCTTTTATACAAAGTAAGTATTAGACCTATTCTCTTGTATGCATTTCCTATATGGTTTAGTATCTCAAAAACGATGATGGAGAAAATGGAAATTTTTGAGCGGCATATAATTAGAAAATTTATAGAAAAGAATTTTGAATCCTATAATAAAAGATTTTCAAATAAAACAATATTTGATGAGGTTAAAATGTCTCCCTTATCTTATGTGTCCACAAAACGTTTTTTGGACCGACTATCGTATTTTGAAGGTAGTGTAATGCAGGATATTTTATATAGAGAGCAAATGTTTAGTTGGTCAAACACGAATTACTTAAACATAATTGGAATACTACAGGAACAACTCAATAGCTTTCCTGGTCAAAACTTTTACACAAGTACTACTACCGGCGTACAAAGGGAGTAATCTTTTATTATTATTTTAATTTTGTTTTTTTTTTATTATTTATTATTATTGTTATTTTATTTTATTATTTCTTAAAATTAGGTTTATATAAAGTAGATAGTACTCTACTAGTATTTATAAGCGCCCGGAGCAAGCACTATTTCACTGAATGTTATTACAAATTAATTTACCAAGGTTAATTTTATTCTTAATTTAGATAAGTTGGTCGCATAATCATATATATACTTACGTAATTAAAATAATACGATATAGTTTTAAATTTTTTTTTACTAATAATTTATGTTTGTGAATAATGTATTATGAAAAAGAAAAATTAAGTCTCAATGAAGTTAACAACTAACTAACTGTAAATGTGCGTTACTTTAAGGCGTAAATTTTTTTATTTCGGTAAGTTGGTGAAGGGTATAAAAGATTCGCTTTCTTAACTAACCATTTATTTGCCATAAAAGCTAACTTGATCTATTATAAACCGGTGATCCAAAAATATTACTTTTGTTAGCAATGGTATAAATTAATACATATATCAATAGCATTGCATAAGACCTTTCCAATGATGTATTAAGATCTAAATTACAATGAAAAACGTTCGCAATATTCAAACTTTAATATTATTATTATTTAAAAAAATTCATAGAAAATTTTACTGAAATCTTAATGTCACGAGAATTAAAATTAATTGTAAAAAATTTTAGCTCATGATGTATTAATCGACATGTGTATATTACATGTTGTAATTTTTTTGATCAAAAGTTAAAAATTGTGTACACTGATGATTGAAAACCATATTTTTGAAGGTATTTGAAAAATGGTCCAGCTCACAAAAGTAGAATAATTTAACCAAAATATTTTGGGGATTGGTTTATAACATATCAATGTTTAATTTTAGTGGGGTACATTTGCATAATTTTGTGTCCTCATACTAATCGATGTACTCTAATATACATATGATTTTTTTTTTTACCAAATACAATATTTTTATGACTGTTCTATATATGTATGTACATCGAAATAAAGAGTTTTTTGGTGTTGAAGGGGATTGTTGCTAAAAACTGTATGCAGTTTTTCATTTTAATTTCTTTTGTTTAAATTCCGTTTTTTATTTGTGATTTTTCAAAGGAATTCATTTTATTTATTGTATGCTATATATTAAAGTGTATTAAGAAAAAAACTTGCAAATGTACTCCTCTAGAAGCGAAGATTAGTATGTTCTTATATGATTCCCGAAATATTATATCTTCATGCTTCAATTAACGTGAACTGGGCCATTTTTAAAACACCTCTAAAAATATGTATTTCTTTCAGTAGCATTATAAAAATCTTCTTTATAAGAAAATTAACTTCGAAATATTATGGAGACATATTAATGATTGGTATATGCATTTAAATAATTCTATATCTCTTTTCATTCGCGAAATATAAACATTTTATGGAAATCTTTTGTCTAAACATTTAAATGTACATATATCGGGCATTTTTTAACATATTTAGGATTTGGAAAGGTCTATTCTGATACTATTGAAAATTACAGATAATTAACCCTTTAAAACAATAGGTAAATTTTATACATTAAGTTCCGAAAGGTTAAATCAGCAATTTTTTTTACTATACTTTTTATTATACTTAAATATCAATTAATTTATAAAAAATAAATAAATAAAATAAATAATCGAATAAAAGAAAGTTTTTGAAGTTTAGTCGCTATTTTACACGAATTTATGGTTTTTTTGGCAAGTTTATGCTTTTTGTGACATTTATTTTCTTAAATAACCATTTATTAGTAATAAAAAATCACTTAACCTATTATGGACCGGTGATCCCAAAATATTACTTTTGGATTAAATGAATGCATATATCAATAGTACTAAGGCATTCCAATGAAGCTCTAAAATCTAAACTATGATGGAAAATGTCCCAAATATCCAAACTTTAATCAAATAATATTAAAAAAAATCTTAGAAAATTTTACTAAAACCTTCATTTCACGAGAATGAAAACTAATTTAAAAAAAATTTATAAGGAGAGTTTGACTGTCTGATAAACTGCGAAATTGCAAGTATATTGAAAAAAATTGATCAGACACTAGCAAATTATATCTTAAAGCAAATAAAAATCAAAAAATTGTAATTTTCATTTAAAATTAAAAACAATATTGTGAAAAAACCTTGAAAATAGGATATTTTATGTAATATAAAAATATTGAGGTCACCCTTGGATATGTTTTATATACCAACGGACGAGGCTTTCAAATACCTTTTAAATAATGCCGTAGTTTGTATGTGTTTCCTTGAAACAAAATCAAAAATCTTCAAAAAACTAAAAAAGGCATCTTTTAAAAAATTTTCAGCTCACGAACGGTCAACAGTAGAACCAAACTATTTTGGCAAACATTATAAAACATACCAAGGTTTATTTTCAGAAGGGTGACAAAAAACACTTTTTTCCCTTCTATAGGCAGTGAGTCTTAGTGAGCCTTAATAGTATATATATATATATATATATATATATACCACCTAAAATTACTTTAACGTGCATAAATCCAATATAATAGTAATAGTAACACAAATAAGTCTCATGAAAGCAGAAAGCAAAATGGAAAATTTTATTGGAATCGGTCCATAATTGACCATAGCTCCCATATAAGGCTCTCTCTGCACATGCATAATGGTGTAGGGTGTCATGTTGTAGACTTGGCCGACTATAGTTTTCTTATTTGTTTTATGTACATACATATACATATACATATACATATACATATACATATACATATACATATACATATACATATACATATACATATACATATACATATACATATACATATACATATACATATACATATACATATACATATACATATACATATACATATACATATACATATACATATACATATACATATACATATACATATACATATACATATACATATACATATACATATACATATACATATACATATACATATACATATACATATACATATACATATACATATACATATACATATACATATACATATACATATACATATACATATACATATACATATACATATACATATACATATACATATACATATACATATACATATACATATACATATACATATACATATACATATACATATACATATACATATACATATACATATACATATACATATACATATACATATACATATACATATACATATACATATACATATACATATACATATACATATACATATACATATACATATACATATACATATACATATACATATACATATACATATACATATACATATACATATACATATACATATACATATACATATACATATACATATACATATACATATACATATACATATACATATACATATACATATACATATACATATACATATACATATACATATACATATACATATACATATACATATACATATACATATACATATACATATACATATACATATACATATACATATACATATACATATACATATACATATACATATACATATACATATACATATACATATACATATACATATACATATACATATACATATACATATACATATACATATACATATACATATACATATACATATACATATACATATACATATACATATACATATACATATACATATACATATACATATACATATACATATACATATACATATACATATACATATACATATACATATACATATACATATACATATACATATACATATACATATACATATACATATACATATACATATACATATACATATACATATACATATACATATACATATACATATACATATACATATACATATACATATACATATACATATACATATACATATACATATACATATACATATACATATACATATACATATACATATACATATACATATACATATACATATACATATACATATACATATACATATACATATACATATACATATACATACATACATACATACATACATACATACATACTTACAAATCAACATGTATACTGAATTCCATACTCACCGAAAAATTCTTCCAATCCTAATTTTGGTCGTTGACGTTTTACTCCAGCTGCACTCCTTGGATCTCATTTACTATTCCGATAGTGTAACATTGATTGCAGTAACTGTAGAAAATCTTCTCTTTGATAATTTGTTAATATTTATATAAAGATTTTTTTTAATTAAAAATAAACAGATCACAGATTGTACAAGTAAATTTTATTATTATATTAATTTTATTAACTTTTTCTTCACTTTACTTCTGTCGCATTTAGATTTTATTATATATATATATATATATATATATATTATAGAGAGACAATAATAAAGACGAGAATATTATTGTCACCCTTATATTAAAATGTTGTATAAAAAACATAAAATAATTTTAAATGGAATAATATATTATTATGAAACATATTATAATTTTTTTTTAGTACAGCGTCGTTGTTCAACAATGTAATTTTTGTTATAACAAGTAAATTTTCTAATTCACTAGTTCTACTTATGTATGTATATCGTAGAGAAAATTTAACAAATTAGTTTTATTATGTTTTTTAATAAATTTAATATATTCATTGCATATAATATCTACATACTTTAGACTTTTACACTTACCAATAATTTTATTAAAGATTTTTATACTCACCATCAAAAAGTTATTGGATGTATATTGGGTTTGTCATTCCGTATGTATCACCGAAATAATCATTTAAGACCTCATAAAGTATATATATTCTGGGTTCTCGTGAAAATCTATAACGATTTAGCAGGATAGGGCTCGGTTCGAAATTTTGACTTAATTGTTTCTCTTATTTGGTATTGAAAATGAGCAAAATCTAATAATAAACAAAAAGTTATGGCCCAAACACTAGAAATACAGGGTTCCATTGCATCTCAGGTTCATACTTTTTTCAAGACATCTTTTAGACAAAAGCATGTACGACAACGAAATTTCGTACTCATAGTTCGAAGACCGATATAAACTCGGAAACCAAAAATTATCCGCCCACTTTACCGTCCACCTCTCATATAAGAAAAGTTTAGTGTGGTACAAAAATTTGCTGATGGTGGGTATAACAAATTCGCCCAAGCCGAGTATAACATTTTTACTTGGTAATAGAGAACTTCGATTTTTGTATACTTTTTTGAACTACGAAACAAACACTTCAAATAGCTAATAAGAACTGAATTTTATGTATTAAATAAAATTATTTTTTTTATTTATTACATTTTCGACATTGACGACTCAATATATTTCTCGCTTCCTTATTCACCAACATTTATTTAAATTCTAAAATAGTACAGATTACTTTTTTATTTAAATTACTACTTACTTCTAAAATACATATACAGAACATAAAATATCTAAATTTGTGTATGTACATTAGGGGTATAACTTTTTGATATTTTTACGAATATAATAATTTTCAGGGCATAGCGTTATAAGGCATGAAAAAATATGAAGAAACGACATGTTAAATTTTCGCGATCGTTAATAAAGTTTCCGTGTTGAAGTTTTGAATTTTAAGATTTTTAAAATTTTTTTCATACAATGCATTATTTTTATTAAAAACAAGACTATATTATCTCACTACTGCCTTCATTAAAGTAAATTTTTTCATAAAAAGTGATATCACATATTTTTTTTTACAAAAATTCATAATATTTGTTTTTATAATTTCTGAACTCTTTACTCCTTAAATATAATATTACATTTTAAATTAATTTTCCGTTATATTTGGCGCTTAAAAATCTAGATCTTTATAAATCTTCTGATTTAAAGTAAAGCTGGAAAAATTGTGACCAGTATGACTTTAGCATTTTATTTATTATAGTGATTAATAGGGAAGTAATTAAGAACGCTTTGGTACTGAGCAGAATATTTAGTATATTGCCAATTTTTACTACCAATGTGAAAAATATATACTCTTTTTATTTTGTAAAAAAAGTTATACCCCTAATGTACATATGTTCATTAAATTTGTTTTCATGTTCAAATGTTTAATTTTTTTATTTTAAAAACTTCAGTTTTATTTCAACAAAATATATTTATGTCAAGTTGAAGACATTGCTTTTGTTGCCTCTAAACCTCGTATTTTATAAAAAGCAAAAAAAAAAAAAAGAAAAAACATTGAAGTGTTTTAAACCACATTTTTTGATAAAAATATTTAAAAATACACAAAATTTGAAAATTTTTTGTATACTTATTTGTACATTCATTTTTCTTTGCAGATTTACTGAACATTTGAATGAAATTAATTTATTTCAACAAAGGATTTTCTTCTCAAATTACGGTAATTGAGCAATTTTATTTCTTTTCTCTTTCTCTTAGGTAATTTACATTCATTATTTTTAACATATTGTCTACATTAGACAATTTTTTATCAAGACGAACATCAGAATTAACGCGAATTCAATAAAGCGAATTCATTAATGTTTTTTTTTTTTATATATGTGGAGTTTGACAGCTGTGAGAACAAAAATTAATAATCAGCTGTTTAACTGAAGTTACCTTGTATAAATTCGCACTGATTTTGACGTTTACCTTGATGAAAATTTGTCTAGTATAGACAATACGCAAGGTAAACCATAAAAAAAGCTAGAGACAAAGTATTTATATTATCTTATCCGATTATTACATTTAATTATATGTATGTGTGTGTTTTTCATTACATTTAAGTATTACGTTACTGAGCTAATTAAAAGATCAACTGACGACTCACAGTGGTCGCAAAACGCTTTTTTGGAAATAATTGTAAACCGTTGGAGAAATCTATATAAAATTTTAGATAGTCACAGCTGAGGTGCTTGCTTTCAAGTTGATTTGGAGGAGCACAGGACCCTAGCTGGTCATGGAGATAAAGGGTAGACCCACAAGTATGTATTCTTTTATGACTTTAATGTAAAAAAAAATTACATGCTTACATTTTGTAGGTTATCTCTTTTAGTTTAAGAGATATACATTTTTTACAAAATTCTAAATAGTATTACTGCAGGAATCATATAAATATATCCACCCGATAAAAAGTTATATTAATCTGAAGTGAAAACTTAAAACAAATCACACTTTTGGGGATATTTTCCACTTCTAAAATATAGGTCGAAGCAAATTTGACCCTCATATTTAGCCTTGTTTTTTTTTAATTGTTTAAATTTGAGACCTCAAATTCTTTGAAAAGATCCACTAGATTTCTTACAAAATTCCTAATAGTATTGCTGCATCCATCCGATAAAAAAGAAGTGAAAATGAAAAAAAAACACATTTTTGAGGTTATTTTCCAAAAAAGGTGATAATATAAAAGGAGGCTACAAATAGGGTTAAAATTATCTATATGAAATAAATAAATGAATTTTTGGCGAATTTCTAAAAAACTACGTACCCGAGGTGATCAACTTTGGAGGTCTAAAACCATGACCCGTTGGGGGCATATGCTCATCCAAGTCAACTCGAAAATACCTCAGCTCTGAGCATGTGAAATTTTATTTAGATATTTGCAAATTATCACAAGTAACAGAATTATTTCCAAAAAAATTGTTTTGGGACCACTGTGCGACTGTCAATTAAGATAAATTAATAATTTACAAACCAACATACATATGTATTACTTCAACTGCACTAGCTCAGAGAAATAAAAACTATTTACATGATTCAGTGTCAGACAACAACAAAATCAAATATTTTCTCTTGATATATGTAGTAACACATACATAATTGTAACTCCAGGTAGTTTAAATTAGTCATCTTAGTCGGAAAGAGAAAAATAAAGCTTACTAAATTTTGCTTTAAATAGAACGTAACATTATTGAAAAAATTTTAAATGTAATTACTCTAGAGGGAATGGAACTAATACAAAACATGTCACGGTACTGATACATAAATGATAGGGACCGGTTCCAGTTTCAGATTTAAATATGTTCTGTAAGCAATATCAACTTAAAAAGCGGATTTCGTATAGTATCAACATGAAATAAAAAAGTAAAAATACTTTTTTAATACCTCTCTAAAACCTATTTGTAGTAACATGTATTGAAAGTGACAATCTTTTCTAAATAGATAAAGATTGCATTCTACAGTCGTACCGAGAATTAAACACAGTCTTTCATTGGAATGATGTTTTCGTCTTATAATTCCTATTCTTTGATTTTAAAGGTGTTCTCTTATGTTCTTTCTTAAAAGTGGTTTTTGTGTTAAATAAATATCTTAAGTAAAAGTTATCTATTTATATGCATATTTATTTAATTGTATTTGTAATTTTTTATACTTTATGCTTTTAACTCTTCTAGTCATCACACAATTTGACGATGCTAAAATAAAAATCGTTTCAATACAATATCGATGTCGATATTTCTTAGAGGATACCAAAACATCGATAGATGTCGATAACGGCAACGAGTAAATCAATTTGCCATAGAATACACAAGACGACGTCGTTTTGTTTCGACAACGACAACTAGAATAAGGGTGATTATGAAGGGTGGTCCGAAGTGCATTTTGTCATTTTAAAAATGCAATAACTCAGAAACTAATAAAAATATTTTTATAGTTCTTTCACATGCGATCTGGTACAAGTCCAAGTAATATGTGTGTAAAATATTATACTGATCGGAGACGTATTTATTAAATTATAACAAAATTAGGAAGAAGGGAAAAGAAAAAGATATGAACCTTTTGGATAAAAATTATGGTTTAATTTGAAATGGAGGCAATTGTAATTCTAACATGTACATTTAGAAGAAAGAATTATATATTTTCAATAAATTTGTCTATTAAATGTGAAAAAGTCAATCATTGTAGTATATGGGTTATACGTTCCCTAATTGCAATTAGTATAGTTTTGATATTAAAGATGTTGAGATGTGTTCTCGCTATAACTAAACTATTTAAAGAAATTATACTAAGTTTGAGAATTTAAAAAAAAATTGAGTGGCGAAAAAGTGTTAAAAATTTTGTTCGGTTTAATTATCTCTTAAACTTATTGCTTAACATCCGACCGCATAAAGGTTAAAAGCGCGCCAGATAGTTTCGTCGATAACAAGTCTAAATTATAGAAGAGCCAGTATACATTTGGGTAAAAAAAAACAACTCAAAATTAAATAAGGAATACATTTGGGTAAAAAAAAACAACTCAAAATTAAATAAGGACTTGTTATATAGTCAAGCCAACCGGTCTAATTCTAATCAATATATATATTTTAACTTTATAAAACTCCTTAAAAAAATATACAATATTAACATAAATCTTCTCCCTACTCGTGTAAAATTTCAAACTGACGAAAATCTAATCTAATTGAACTAATGCAACTGGACTGGTCCTTTTACGGCTACAAAGCGCCAGTTAAGTACCAATTGACACCTAACCCTTACCAAAGTGTTAGACCATAAAACATGAGATAAGTAGGTTCGATTCGGTGCGCTATCATCAACATTAACGAAAAAATTATAGAATAAAAATTTAAAAGTAGATGTCCAAAAAAAATAATAAACAAACAATAAAAAATAAATATTTAAAAATAAAAAAATTCCGAATTTTTACCAAATTTGTATTATATTAATCAACACTAAACACATCCTCTTGGGTTAGTTCTATGACCTGACCCAATGTGGTTAAAAAAGAATTAATGTTTCCCTCCTAGGCCAACACCATAATAGTTCTAGCTAATAGAAAGTGTTAGAACTGGAACCGGTCTTTATCACTTAAGAACCAGTCCCGTAACATGTTTTGTGTTAGTTCCTTTCCCTCTAGAGTAATAACTTATGAACTATACATAGCAAAATTTTAGTTTTGACATTATTTTAAAGATAATGATATTGTTTTAAAAATGATATGTAGAAAATACATATATTTCGAAAGCCCAATGGTCAAAATTGAACTTTTAAAAACTAAACCATTATATTTTCAAAAACGATTTTTTTTAAATTCTTAAAAAATTATAAAATGATAGAATAACTCTCCTCCATACTCGTGCAAGATTTCATGCTGGACACTCCCTTTGTTTAGAAGTTGTGTAGAAAAATATAATCTATATTCAAATTTTGTACATAAAATTACATTTAATTTAAATATGAGCTCATAAAAACATACTTTGAAAATAATTTTTGTAAATTTTACATACAAAAAATTAGTTCCTTACCATATTTTGCTTCATAACTTCTTAGATTTAGTTATGTCAACATTATATATATTTTTTTTTAAGAATATTAAAAATTCCGTTTTTCGAGATATAATGGTTTGACTTTTTTATATTATGTTCAACTTTGAAGTTTTTATTTATTTATTTATTTAATAGCCAATGAAATTACAATTTCTTACAGGCTAGAATGTATATTATTCTTAAAGCTATTTACAATAAAATATTTTCGTAATCATTCAATAACAAAAACTTATAACTTAGTTAGTTAATGCGGATTGGATTTAATGAGAAATCAATAAATGGATAGAAACTGTTGAATTGATTGCATATACGTCTCATGGGATCAAAGTTGGCATAATTGGTTCGAAAATATTTTATTTTTAAAGGAGTATAATTTCTAGTTGGACGATTTGGGATTACGAATTCGATCTTACGAAGCAGGAACTCAGAATTAATTGAACCGTTTACTAAATTAATTACAAATGAAATATTCATATATTTTCTCCTACTTTCAAGAGTAGGGAGATCAATAAGCTGTAATCGACTTTCATATGATGGTAAATTAATATTAGGATTCCATGGAAGATTGCGAAGACAAAATAAGAGAAATTATTTCTGGACCGATTCAATTTTCTTTATATGAACTTCGTATTGAGGATCCCAGACCACGGAAGCATATTCCAGGATTGGTCTTACAGGAGATATGAATAATTGCTTGGAAACATAAGGATCAATAAACTCTCTTCCCCAGCGCTTGAGGAAACCTAGAACTCCTTTTGCCTTATTAACGATTTGTGAAACGTGGGAGTTTAAAGATAGTTTACAATCAAGCAACACACCCAGATCAAGAAATTCTTCGACTAGATCAAGTTGATATTCATTTATTGTGTATCTACAGAGTACTGGATTTCTTCTATAGAACATCATGTGTTTACACTTTTTTAAATTCACATCATACACCAATCAATAAGATTGTCAAGATCTGATTGGAGTAAGGAACATTTATAGGAATAGTTAAAGCTATGGAACAGCTTTACATCATCAACATACATTAATATTCTTAATGCAAGCTGGTAAATCATTTATAAATATTAGGAATAATAAGGGGCCGAGATGACTACCTTGTGGAATACCAGATAAAGCAGGAATGGTTTTTGATGTACATTCTCTGAATAATACACATTGGCATCTATTTTTAAGATATGTGGAAATCCATTTAAGCAGAAAATCCGAGTTTATACAATTTGAACAAAAGGAGATCGTGATTTACTTTATCAAAAGCTTTACTGAAATCTGTGTATATTGCGTCTGTCTGTAAACCGGAATCAAATGCGGTCATAACTGAGGTTGCGAACTCCAAAAGGTTAGTAGTAGTGGAACATCCTTTTTTAAATCCATGCTGAAATGGCGAAAGATAACATAAAACTTGATGCGAAAGGATTTCAGAAACTACTATATATTTAGCAATGCCTCTATAATTGGAAATGTTGGATCTGCTTCAGGATTTAAACAAAGGTATAATGTAAGATTTCCTCCAAACTTCAGGAAAGTAACCACTAAATATTGATATGTCAAATAAGTAGGTTATTGGAGATATAAGAGAATGTAAACATTTTATGAGAACACAGCTTGGACAGCTCTCAGTACCATCGATTTATCTAATGTTGGACAATTTATTAGGGTTGCAGCAGGAATTAGATATGGATAATTGGAAAGTTCATGTAAATCTTTACCAGAATAGACGGATGAGAAGAAAGCAGCAAACATATCACAAATATCTGCATCGTTTGAGGATTCTTTATCTCCAAATTTCATCATGGACGATTATCCAGAGACTCGACGCTTGGAATTTACGAACTGGTAAAAATATTTTGGATTATTTTTAAAGTTTCTTTTTGCCCTAAAAAGATCATCATCATAGAATTTATTCAAAATGATTTCAATATTACGAGGGCACACTTTATTGTAAGGAATACATTCAAACCAGTTTTCAGAACAAAGTAGGTGATTTAATTTGGAATAATCAGCTTTGACGTACATAAACTTTATACACATCGTTATAAAAATAATATCTTTGTCTTCAATATAGGTATAGTTTAAAAGTTATTAGAAATTTAAAAAGTACATCTATGTGAAGTTTTTAGCTTTTATCGTCATATTTTTGGACCGGAAAGGCCATGAGTCTAAAAGTTTATGATTTCAGAAACACTTTCAATAGCCAATATCTGTAAAGAATTTCATTGAAATCGGAGATATCAAATTCGAATGAATCACTCATTATCAGCATTTAGAAATGACTTTTGCTTAGAATAGATATTTCTAAAACTCTTATGTTTGAGCTTTATATTGACAGTAAGAGTAAAAATGGTTATAAATACTTCTATCTTTATCTCTTTGGATGATGAAATTCATTCTCCTTAAGCTAGAATCGCGATATTGTTACGATTTTACTTCGTAGTCTTATGGTTTTTGCCCTCGCAATTTTTCTAATGGCCATTTTAAAATGTTTGTGTATCGAAATAGTTTATTTTGCCTCAGATTCTAAGATTTTACATTTTAAAGACAAATATATTAATTTCACTTCATTTCTTTCTGGATTGTGGTCGAAGACCTCACAATAATATGGGCGGATCTATTCTTCTTCTTCAAATGCTATAATAATTTGAATAGAATTTAATAAATATAATATTAAAATTGACTATTTCTAAGCAAATACCTTCCATTTTGCAATGAAGAATTGGAAGATTGGAAGACAAAATCTTTAGTGCAGCAACTTCAAACGATTTTTTGTTTGAATTTCAAAAATATCTTAGAATTATAAATAAGCTCTTTTATTCACTCAAATATCTGCAGTTTCTTTTATGGCCTTAAATCATACCTTAACCTTTTTATAATTTTTGTAAAAAACAAAACCTTAAAAAAATAATTATAAAAGAATAATTTTAGTACTTATGCTAATGATTATTATGAGCATTTTTAATCTGATTATTATTATAATTTTCTGTTTTTAATAGACAACATTTCAAAGTTTTAAGCAAATTTGCTTCTACAGCAAATTCAAATTAAATTAGCCCACTTTTCCAGTAAATTTTTTATGGAAAACTGAAATGAGCTTAAGATAAGAAAATTGTTGGTAAAGAAAAATAAATGGAAAATACACGCAAGAAATATTCATGCACTTACTTTTTAAGAATTACCTACAGTTCTGATAGTGATGGTAATTATCTCGTTATTTGACTAAATTTATTTTTTTTTTTTAATGATTATGCATTTATGTCTTTTGTCTGTCCCTAAGTAATTTATATTGTAGTCAGTTTAATGTTATTAACCATCTACTAGGTGAGTAAGCAATTGAAAATAATTGGATACGATCTATATAGTAAATATTATTGACCGTAAATGGCTCATAAAACCAGATCTGTAGGATTGTTTATCTAAGAAGAAAAATTTTCCATAAACAAACAACTACAAATACATATAAGAGCAGCGAAGCAACAATAATAATAATAACAAATGTGAAAAGTTTTTTCAGTTAAACTGGCTTTGTTTTCTTTTCTTTTCATACTTTCAGAAAGCACAATCAGACACACTATGACTATTGAATAAAGTTTATTATTGTACTTACACACCCACACACTTACCAACAAACACTCAGTAACTTACTCACACATTAAATTTTAATTTTAAATTGTTCATGTTGTTGAACGCCTGCCGTTATCAAAAAAAAAAAAAAATCCAACAACAAAACGACAATGAACCAACTCACTTCAAAATCCATAAACAGTTACAGCTTATTTTAAGGATTTTATTGTATCTTTCGCTCTTATAGTTTGTGAAAAAAAAAACGATCACTGAACAAAATTTCTTACATGCAAATCTAATTATTTTAATATTTTCTAATTATACAATCTTCGCAAATTGTATCTTTCTGTACCTACAAATTTTGTAAGTACAGAAAGATGAAATGAAACACAAATCAATTAGAATATATATTTTTTTACTGGTAGTTTTAATTGAATATTATTCCTAACATATTGCCTCCACCCAGATATGGCTGTCGCAAATGTAGTTGGAATCAGGAGGTCCAATTTTAAAACATATTTTGCAACATTTGAGACCGCATATCGCCAAGAAAGATAACGAGATTTTTTTCAAGTTGTCAATCCGATGTTAAAATGTCCGTCTTTGAATGTCAATTCAAAAGTCTGAAATTGTGTACTCGACAAACGCTCTTATACACTGTGTAACATCCATGAAAAAACTTTACTTACCTAGTTAGTGAGTTAGCAAGTAATATTGGAGACAAATAGACGCTACATTCTTTTTGACTGAATAAGTACTTACTTTTGTTCGAGTTGTCAAAAAATTCTCTCGTAATTAATCACCTGCCAAAAAGATGAAATGTAAGTACATTTGACTGCACCAACATTTACCAATTTTTGAATTTTGAACATAACTCCCCCTAGAATCGTTCTTTGTGTTGAAAAAACATATTGTGTGAAATCTTATTGAAATCGGATATCGCTAACCCGTAACGCATCGGACCTGAATTTTGTTGGGTGGTTTTCAGAAAAAATTTAGCTTTTGAATACTTGGTTTTATAATTAGATGTTAAAAAATCGTAATTTACTTGTAATTATCTATCAAACAAGATATAAAAAGAAAAAAGTCGGTTAAAAAATTTAAAAGATAAAAATAAAATTTTTTTTCTTTAGAAATTTAAAATATTTCTAATTTTAACCTTTGACCTTTGTGTTTTAAAGGTTATATTTGAAAATATATTCAAAAATTTCAGAATATATTTTCTATGATATCTTTTTTTTTCACTATACAATAATTTTGTATAGTCTGAATATGAGTTCAAATAAACTTAACTTTATATTATGGTCTGGGGAATTCGTAATAACTTTAAAATTTTTTAATAGACTCTTTCTTTTTATATTTTGTTTAATAGATAATTATAGGTAGATTACGATTCTTTATTACTTAATTACACAACAAAGTTAATAGCTAAATTTAAACTCTAAAAAGGTCACATTTTCCCCATATAAACGAAACCTACAAGTTTCAGGTCCAACGCGGCACGGGTTAACGGTATCAGATTTCACTACAATTTCACTCAATATATATTTTCAATACAAAGAACGATAGTGATATAAAAAGTAATCATTACCAGTAAGTACTTATTCGGCTTTTAAAAATAAAGACATTTGTAATGAATACTACTTACTATGTATTGTATGTAATGTCTTTACCAAAATTAAAAAAGTTTTTCCTGGGTGTTGTTGAAAAATTTATTTTAAAGAAAAGAGTGTATATGTGATTTTATCTGTGCGCGCTTCTCAAAATAAACCCAAATAAAATAAAATATCAAATATGTATTATAGTTGTGTACAGTATTTATTTCATGCGTTCTTTCTTGTATACCCATCGCCAAAGGTGTCAAGAGTATGTATAAGTTTGTCATTCCGTTTGTAATTTCCACAATTTTCGTCTGAGACAAAAAGTTTATGTTTTATGGATCCTTATGGGAATCGAAGTCAAAATAATGATATCCGCGTGTCCGATAACTTAGATACATGATATATCAAAAGATAGGCAAGGTTTATACAAATTTTGCTATTGAGATTCAGAGATTTTGAATTTCGAATTTTTAAATCAATCAAATCGGTTTTTAAATATTTACCATGCTCTTTTTTTAACTATTGTTTTCTTAATTTTTTGTTTTTTCATTAAATTTAAGATATATATTGCATTTTCATATTCCGAATATAGCGCTCTAACTTGTTTTTTCCTTCGTTTAATCAGAAGTTGCCGCTGGTTTTAAAAACAGAAGGATACTTGTGTAACCCAACAGGAAATAATACTACTTAATAGAACACAAGTCTTTATGAACAGTACACTGTTTCACTGTTAATGACTCTTCTTTTCATTAAATTTTGGGATATATATATATATATATATATATATATATATATATATATATATATATATATATATATATATATATATTTATATTTATATGTATATATATGTATTCAAAAGTATAGCGTGATCCATTTCGTGGTTCTCAACTGTTTTAAAGAAAAAAACACAGAAAACTCAAATTTAATGTGGAATGTTTATTATCATTTGAAAGAACATTCTTTGGCATTTATTTTTTGAAGATTATGTCTGTCAGATGTTAGGCGTTGCTACGTCGCAGATGGTCCGTCCGTTGAGTCCAATTTTCGATGACTCGTTCGAGCATTTCGACTGGTAACTGGCGAATGACACGAGTAATGTTTTCCTCCAAGGCCTGAATCGAAGCGGGTTTATCCGCATAAACTTTAGACTTTACATATCCCCACAGGAAAAAGTCTAACGGTGTGATATCACACGATCTTGGTAGCCAATCGAAAGGTCCAAAACGTGAAATTATGTGCTCACCGAAGTGTTCTCTCAATAAATCCATTGATTGATACGATATGTGGGAAGTGGCGCCGTCTTGCTGAAACCAAATGTCGCCGAGATCACGAGCTTCAATTTCAGGCATCAAATAGTCGGTTATCATGGCACGATAACGGTCGCACCGGCATCATTTTTAAAAAAATATGGACCGATGATTCCACCGTCCCACAAACCACACCAAACCATTGTTTTTTCTGGATGAAGTGGCAGTTCTTGAATCTCTTCAGGTTGCTCTTCGTCCCAAATGCGGCAATTTTGTTTGTTACATACCCATTGAGCCGGAAATGGGCCTCATCGCTTAAGAAAATTTGCCTCGAAAACGTCGTATCTTCTTGGAACTTTTCAAGAGCCCATAGAGCGAAGCGATGTCGCTTGGGAAGGTCGAGCGGCTTAAGTTGTTGCACAAGCTGTATTTTGTACGCTTTCAATTTAAGATCTCGACGTAAAATGCGCCAAGTCGTTCCATACGTCAGTCCGAGTTGCTGCGAACGGCGCCGAATCGACTCTCCACGGTCTTCGTGTACACTCTCAGCTATGGCCGCTATATTTTCTTCACAGCGTGCTGGACGTGGTATATTCGGTAAAATATTATCCAATAATGAATGCTGGGTCTCAAAATGGGTGATGGTGTTACGAATAGTACGCTCAGTAGGCCGATTATGTTGACCATAAGTTGAGCGAAGTGCACAAAACACATTCCTCACATAAACACATAAAGTTGAACGATTTGTAAACGTTGTCAGGCGTAAGTCTTTCCATAATGAAATGCCAAACAATACTAAACAAAAATAACATGACAGCATGACACGACTCACACGTGATCTGTCAAAAAAAAGGCTATTGAAAAAAGTATCTCTACTTGAATCACCCCATATATATATTATTGGTTCATTAATGAATCTATATATTACAAGAAAATTACAAAAGTACAAAAATGTGTTGCAAAAGAAAATTACTGTTTGCCTACTGCCTAATGAAATTTTTCTATGAGCAATTGTCTCTCCAAATGAAAATTTTATCATCAAAAATTTAATAAAAATGTCTTGGTGCCACAAAAATGCCTAGAATTTCTTTAGACAATCAATCATTATTATATTATTGATGTGTTTGTTTTGACCCAGTAGTTTTTGGTGGCAGAGCCGAACTAATAACTTTACCGACTACTTTGAGTTAGAATTGTCACAAAATTATTTTAACATATGCATATCCTATGAGGAAGAAAATTGCCACGTCTACGCTTTTTCTAGTTATTATATGTCAAATGAAAATTCTGTTCTCATCTCCTTGGGGGAATGTAAAATGACAATCACAACCACGTTTGTTTACGGAAGAGTAAGTAAAGTGGCAACTTCCACGATGATCGTTAAAAAAATAACATAACAATTCACAAAGGGAACAATAATAATATTGATATTAGTGAAACTTACTGACTAAAAGCGGTCAAATGCCACTAAAAAACTGCTGGGAAGTGATACTTTTTCTAGGTGTGTTTAGCTTGTTCTGTTTGTTTTTGTTTATAAAGTTATTATTGTTGTTTGTATTTTCACAGCATTTGCTTTGACATTTTACTTTTGACAACCAATGGCAACTGCTAAAGTCTTCTATGTACAATACAGTATTCACTTGATTCGTTCGAAATTCTAAAATTACAATTGGTCCTTGTGAGAAATATTTAAGAACTCGTTGAAGCTAAACTTTAAATTTATTGCCTCAAATGTTATCCATACTAATTTGTTTGGGAACTAGTTGATATACACATTTCCTCAGTTGCTTAGACCGATTTAGCAGGAAACAACTATAAATATATGTCAAGAAAACTTATTTAAAGCTAATGGAACCTATATTTCATTAACAACACTCTGTTGTTGTAAAAAAATTACTCAAAAATTATCCAACACACCTGCAAAATTTTGAGTTATGCTCGAAAAACAGTTTTCGGATAGATTCCTGTATTAATGTATACCTATAATCTACAATAAAATGAAGAAGAATCAGGCTTTTTTACAGTACAAATTTAATTATGTCTTGGTTAAATATTAAAAACAAATTTTTAAACAACCTGCAACTTATTATACATTTTTCTATAAAAGCATATAACAACGATGCAATAATTTTTAAAGACATTTTTGTTCTAAATGTAACAAGATTTATTTTTTTCAAATTGTACCAAAACTGTAGAATTTTTCCTATTTGATCTCTAATAACTAATAAATAAATATAAAAACTTATATTTTCCATATTTTTTTCATTTATCCCCAGAAAGTATGCTACAAATAAAACATGAAACAAAATAATATGTTTTAAAATATATGAAAACCTTTTTCTAAAGTTTATAAAAGGTTTAATAACTTTTTGAATTTTTAACCGATTTTAAAGAAGGAAATATGTTCAGTTTTAAAGAAACAAATTTCTAAAACTGATATCAAAGATAAAATTTTGAAAAAGAAAAAATAAATTATTTTTAAGTCATCACTTAGTTCGAATATATAAATATAAAAGATTTTAATATATGAACTATATGTAGTTAAAAAGCTAGATTCTTCTGATTTCTAAAGCAAATCTTAAATTGACTTCAAATTTGGGGAGCTACGAGATCTTTAGTATAGAAACAAACTGAAAATGTACACGTGTGCTACTTTTAAATTTTTTCTTAAACATTATGTGCCACTATAATATTAGTATTTTTCTTAATGATGTTTTATTTTCAAACAATATACAAGAATATTGTACGGAAACAAAATTCTCAGTCTTAATAAAATATATTATCACATTTTTTTTAAATCCTAAGATATGTATATCAGTTTTACAATTTTTTTTTTTACATGAAAAACAATCATTACTTCATTAAAACTAAGCTGTGACTGTAATCGGAAGAAAAATATTTTCAAACAGTTAGACACTATGATCTTACTGCTTGTTGCTGTTATAAGAAAAAAATAAAAATAAATAAAAATTGTTGAAAGAATTCTATTTACATTTTACATAAAATCTTAATAAAGATAAATCAAAAACTTGATTTTTAAATACTAAAATTGTTCGTCAGTTTTCCATAAGTACGGTATTTATATAATGTTAATTAAAGGAAAACAGTTCCATTGTGTCGGTTGTCACAACGCGTAATTGTTCGAATTTCGAAATTAAATTTCTGTCATTACAAAATCATCCAAAAAATTTCCGTTTTTTTATGTACAAATACTTTTCGCACTTACTGTACATGTCAATAATGTGCAGTGTATAAAAATTTAACAACAAAACCAGAATATGGTAAATTAGGTTTTTTAGCAACAATATAGCTTTTTGTTATTATTTTCTTTATTTATTTTTTGCAGGAGTACGGTTGTGTATGTATGTTTATTTTACTCAAGTGTTTCCACTTAATTTGACATTTAGTAAAGCGAAAACAAAACGTTAAGAGTTCAAAACTTAAATAGACCATATATCAAAAATATATAGTGTGTATGTATCTATGTATGTATGTATGTATGTATACATACATACATAAAACTGATGGCTTTGTTGGCTTATTGAGGTCATTTTCTTCATTTTCTTCTGTTTTTACTGCTACGGTTTTATTTTTTTTTTTTCTGTTTTGACTCATGTCTATTATACAGGTTTTATTTAATTTTTCTTAAGCTACAATTAAAGGTACTTTAAAGTAGTGTAATATATTTAAATGTAATAATTTTAATAACTTATTGATTACAACTAAATGTTAATGACACTGTTACAGTGTAAAATCACTCGAAAAATTGCATACTCTTTCTACTAAGCCTTCTTGAGGACATCATAAATCAGTCATTAAACTTTGCAGGACACCCTCAAAATTTTGAGTTATGCTCAAAAATCCGTTTTCAGTTACGTTGCTGTAGTAATATATTAATAACTTTTGAGATATTTTTTGAGTTTAATAAGGACTAAGATTATATAATTTATGAGATTTTAGATTAATAAAAAAAAATCAATATAAATCCGTCTTTTTGATGCTTGGTATAAAAATTACTTCTATGCGCTTCTCCGATGAACTCTTTTTTTAATACATACTGCATTTCCTAGGTCACATTTCCTTTTCTCTAATATCATTTTTTTCTTTTCTTTTAATTTCTTTTATTTTTTTCATAACAAAGCTTGTGTAATAAAGTAATTCCTCCTATCTACCATTTTTTTATCTATAATATAATTTTTTTCATTCCAAGTTCAATAAATTCAACAATTGTCGTAAATTTAACTACGTTGACGCCTTTCTTTGCCTCAATAATTAAGATCTTTTAATTAAATTGTGTCAATGCCTCTCTACAAATGGATATGTGCGATTTTATTAACTACATTAAAACATTTATAATAACTGCTTAAAAATATCGCAAAATTTTTGGTAATAAATTTGTATTTTCTTAACTACTGTTCTGATCGAATTGAAATGTATGGAAAAGTTGTAGAGAAGGACCTAAGCTTTCAGAAAAATTATTTTGTATCTGTTTTTTTTTTTTAATTTCAAGAATAATCGTTATTTTTTGTCATTGGTAAAAAACACAAGCATTTAAGTCACAACAAAATGTGCTAAATCGACAAAAACACACATGTTAACATTTGTAACATAAAAAATACAAACATTTATATTGAAACCACATGTCCTGATATATTCAGCCAAAACATTCTTTAAATATTATATGTACAGTTACGAGCAAATAAATAGGTTTATTTCGGAAGCTCCTATAAATGGATTCCTAAAAAATAAAATACGTAGATTTCAAAAATGTTTATCAAAGTCGCTAATATAGAATTGCAACAGAGGTCATAAATCTCTTTCTTATTTTTATTTTTTAAGGATAAATTTATAGGGGCCCACGAAGTGAACCTATTTTTTTGCTCGTAAAAGTTTATTAAAAAATAAAACAAACATTTTGTCTTGTCTTGATGTAATATTTAAAAATAAAAAAACAACGTTAACAATTAATTTTCAAGACAACCTAAGTACAAAAATGGTCAAATTTTTCAATTCTATGGATAATTTTTTTTTTTTTAAATAATTTTTATGTAAAATTGTCAATATTTTCAGACATTTCTCCATTTATGTTGTCATAACTCGAAAACAACTTGTCCGATTTTGTTAAACTAAATTTACAAAAATTTTGGTTTACAATATCTTTAAATGGTGTATACAATTGTTTTTAATGTCATCAATAGTTTCAATGTTATGAAACAAATTGTTAAGCAAAATATAAAAACTTGGTAACAAAATTTAAAAAAAGGTATTAAATTTTATTTATTTGTAGTGAAGCTACATATCATGTGAATTAAAGAAGATATGGATTATGAAAATCGATGCATGCTTTACGTTTTTATTTACAATTAATGGAAGGTATCGAATATTTACAAGCACTATAGAAAATGGTGTAAAGAAAATGCAGAACATAGAAACACAAGTTCATTTCACGACACGGATTTTGGCAAACCCTCTTTACATGTAGAAAATTGTTTGGTAAAAAACTTATGAAAATCATAACATAATTAAAAAAAAAAAATAAGTAATAAACCAAAGGTTGTTTAATTTTTATGATTGCGGTAGCAAACTAATAAACGTTCATGATTGTACATGCACTCTGAATTCATTAATGTTTTTTATGATTCTTGGTAATAAAAAAATTGCAGCACATACAAACTGTACCCACACAAAGGGTTATCCCAAATTACAGTATTAGTATTTATAAGAGCTCCTTCAGCCATTTTAATTCATTCAAGAAGTGTTTGCGATAACGAAAACATAATTTTTTTTTTTTTTTTTTTTTTTTTTTTTTTTAAGAGAATCAGTATTTTAGGCAGGGTTTGTTACTATGTAATGCATTTTCGATGTGAAAATTTGTACATAGAATGGGGGCAATGTTTTCAAAATTCAACAAATCGAAAGAAGAACATTAGCTACTCAATTTTATGTATATAAAACAAAAAGCTAAAATTTTGTGAAAGTGAGCGGATTCACCTAATTGTGAATACATTCGAAAAGAACCAATCGATTTTTATAATTGATATCTCATTTTGTTGCTATTACATATGGTTTTGCGGAAAAGCAAAAAATCTGAACAATTTTTGCCGTTTTCGATTTTTCATGATTTTTTTAAAACAAAAAATATATTTTTTGCTTAAATTTTTTATTATAACTCCGAAACTACTGAGCCGATCGAAAAGCAATATATAAACGGATTAAAGGTTATATAAATTTCAATTTTTCTTAGTTTATTTCAATAATATCGGACTAAGCCTTTGTGAGTTACCATTAATTATGTGGATTAATTATGTGGGTTTTCAAACCTTTAAAATTTTTTCGATTATGTTGCCTTGTATAATAAATAAAAATTGTTTAAAAAATCAAAACGATGTTAACGATGTTGACAACACAATAGTGGACGCAAAAATCTAATAATACCTTGTCCAATGGCCCCAAAACGATTTCTTTGGAAATAATTCTGTAACTTGTGAATCGTTGGAGATATCTAAATAAAATTTCACAAGGTCAGAGCAGATGTGTTTTTTATTTGATTTGCAGGAGTACAGCTCCCTTGCGGGTCACGGGGATGGAGGGTAAACCTCCAAAGTTTGTAATCTAGGGTATGCAATTAAAAAAAAATAATCGCCAAAAATTACTTTATGACTTGAATGTAAAAATATTTTACATATAGGTAGTCCTTGTAAATCTATACAAATACATGCTTAGATGTATAGGTTATCTCTTTTAGTTTAAGATATTTAGGTCGAAACAAATTTTACCCTTATTTTTCGCCTAGTTTTTTAAAGTTTTTTAAACTTGGAAGATTTAATTTAGGCCCCATTTTTTTTTTTTTTTTTTGAAAATATTCACTATATTCCTTATAAAATTCTAAATAATATTGCTGTAAGAATCATATAAGTATATATATGCAATAAAAAGTTATATTAATCTGAAGTTGAAGCTTTAAAAAAATTTCACATTTTTGGGGTTATTTTCCAAAAAGGCGGTAACATTCTTTCACTTCTAAATTATCCCGACTACAGAATTCTTGAAATGGTTTCAAAAAAAATCTTAATGTAAATGCATGCAAAGCAAAATTAATTTTTTGAAACAAGTTTTCCCAGGACTGGGATTTTGGGTATTTTGGTACGAAAAAGTGAGAGTTTTTTTAATTCCCTTATTTTAAAACTAATTTATATATACTGCGCCAAAATTTCATTGTTATACCTCTACTTGTTTAAATTTTATTTATTTTTTTTTTATAAATTTTAAGTTCATTAATATTATCACCTCGCCATTATAAAAGACGTGGATTAGATTAGATTAAGTTCCTAATCCACGCCTAATATAATATTTTTTATGTATTTAAACAACATATGGGTGTATGTAGCCAATATACTTTTTTGTTGATCTCGGCTTTTGCATTTAAAAATTTTACAAAAAAAAAATAAAATTTTTTTTCAAAATTAACGGAGTTTGGATGGGGCTTGGTGGGAAACCGTTGCTCAAAGCGCCTCCAATTATGCTTTACACGCATTTACATTAATGTTTCTTTTAAAATCATTACAAAAATTCTGTAGTCTGGAATAAAAAAAAATATTTTAGTGAAGGAATATTACCACCTTTTTGGAATGTAACCCAAAAATATGAAATTTTTTTAGTTTCAATTTCAGACTAATATAAATTTTTATAGGATAGATATATTTATATGATTCTTGCAGCAATATTATTTAGAATTTCGTAAGAATACCAGTGAAAATTTTCAAAAAAATTTTAAAGCCCTAATTTAGGCAACCAAGTTTAAAAAACTTGAAAAAAACTAGGCAAAAAAATGAGGGTAAAATTTGCTTCAACCTAAATATCTCCTAAATTAAAAGTGATAAACTCCACTTGTAAGCATGATTTTTTTTTGTAGAGATTTAAAAGGACTTCCTATGTGTATTTTTTAATAATTACTTACCCGAGGTTACCAACTTTTGAATCCGTGATCCGCTAGGGAGCTGTGCTTCTCCAAATCATTTTTAAAATACCACAGCTTTGACCCTGTGAAATTTTATGTCCAACGGTTAGCAAGTTACAGAATTATTTCCAAAAAAAAGCGTTTTTGGACCACTGTGCGTTGTTGCAAGGAATACGCAATAGATTATGAAATTTGGGCAAAATATACACATTATTTATTTTTTAAGTTATGACGCTACAGCAAATGAGCGATATGTAATTAAAATTTTAGTACATTTTTCTCTTTAGTTTTTATAAATCTATTATTTCTCTATACATATTTACTTAATTCTTTGATATTTAAATGAAAATATCACCTAAACTTGTTAATGTTCCGATATCAGTGTCCGTAGAACAGGTAAATTAAAATCATATAAGGCACATTTTATGAATTCGAAATAAATTTCTGAATTATTTTATAGAAAGAAGTTCAACGATTCTCAACATAAACTCCATACTTACACATACCGTCTGCACTGTCCTTCGTAGAACCAACAATATGTTGATTTTTTACTATAAAATTTTAATATAAGAAGGTGAAACTTTTTCTTTATCTCCTCCAAACCCAAATTATAAATAACAAATGATTTAAGTTTAAATTATAATTTTTTAGAGTAACGTTTATATATTTGATTTAATTTTTGTTATTGAAAAACGACCTTTAACTTCAATTACGCGTTTTAGTTATTTCAGACACATATTCGGTTGTTAATAAAATTCCAAATTGTGTTATCACTTGGCGGCATGCTAAAACCTTTAGATTTTAAACATTCTATAAAAATTTTGCAGCAGTTGTTTTCAAGCAAAATTGTTTTCATTCAAAAAAAAAAAAAAAAAAACGTACATACGTAAGGACTGCGCACGAAAAAATGTGTGAAATGTGTTTTTGAAATTTTGTTTTTTTCGGTACGGTACTAATTTTTTACTTAGAGTAAAAGTCATAAGCCTTAAAGCGGGCACGGATTTTTTTTTTTTTTTTTTTTTTTTTTTTGTGCGCAGTCTTCACTTAATTATCTTAAATTAAAATATATTTAAAACTAGTTAAGAAAATAGTTAAATAATTTTCTTTCTCAAATTATTAAATTAATCGGAATAAATTATTCGAATAAATTCTTAATTATTTGATTTAAATGTGTCTATTGATTAAAAACATATCGATGATTTCACATTCGGATATGATTGATTGAAAGCCAGAGTAGGCAGTTTATCGTTTCTGACAAAATTAAAAGTTTCTTTAAAATGAAATACAGGTGGCAAAAGGAATTGAAATTGAATTTACTTTTATCGAAACAAATACAACTATTAAACATAATTATTAAAATACAAGTGGATCTAGAAGAGTCTTACTTATTTAGCAAAAAACTTCAGTAAATAACACCAGTTCCTACTACACATTGACAAATTTATAACATAATAGAATACAAAAGAAATAAAAATTTGAGAAGTGTATCTGTTAACGGAACAGTATTAGAGGATAAGTCATTAATATTAGATAAATTAAAATAATAATTTTTCAAGAATTTAAAGTGATTATACACCAGTTAAAGATGTTACAGCTATTTCAAATCCTATAGATAATACTATTAGTGACATTCCATTCATACACACTTATTCTTAAAGTTTCTCAGCAAAAAATAGACAAAACTGTGAAAATCTTGCAACTATAGATGAGATGTTAGAGCATTCTAATTGTATTAATAATAAAAAATCGTGTGGTTTAGATAAGATATCTATTTAAAAAAAAAAAAAAAAAAAAAACCTTTCTATAAAGGCATTTGAATATTTGCTGATTATTTATAACAATTGTTTAAATAACTCATATTTTCCAAACGCTTAGAAGATATCAAAAATTGTTCTACTCAAAAAAAAAAAAAAAAAAAATCTGGCAATACTGATATCAATAATTTGTGACCAATATCTTAACTATCAAATACAGGAAAACATTTTGAGAGAATAATAGGTGAAAAATGGGCATATGTATGAATGAATCATATATTCCAGATCTTCAATTTGTCTTTAAAAAATTGGCACTTCATCAAAATTCCAAAATGTTGTAGTATGTATTCTCGTAATCGTTGCTGTATAGTAGCGATTCCGTTAAACGTTGAAAAAGCTTTCAACCATGCATTTCATAATGGCATTCTTTATAAGTTAATTCAAGTAGGATTTAGTGCAAATATAATTAAAATGTTTCAAAGTTTTTCAACGAAAGATCATTTTGTGTGCAATTTAATAGTGAGTTGTCAAATTTTGGTACAATTAAGTGCGGCGTTCCACAATTAAGTGCAGGTTCCATTTTAGCTCCACACCTCTATAATATTTTTATGTATGATTTTATTCACCTTTCATCAAATTCAAAAAGTATGCTTTATGTGGATGATTCCCCTCTATATTCTCATAGTGAATCCCCCCTTGACGCCTTAAATCAAGCTTCTTATCATCTTTAAATTGTTAGAAACTTTTATAATGATTGGGGGGTGGTGAATGTAAATGCTGCCAATTATGAAGTTGAGGAACAGTAAAGTTATACTGTTCCTCAACAAAAAAGATTAAAATTCTTTCTAGATGGAGTAGAGATGCCATTTCTAAATAATCTAAAATATCTTGGAATTAATTTTAATAATCTCTTGAAATTTAACTGACATGCAAGAACAGTTTTAAAAAAATCATATAAGATAATGGGGTCGTTTCCAAAAATTATGTATAATAAAGACTTATCAAAGGAAACGAAATTTCATTTATATAAAACAGGTTTAAGACCGGTTTTCTTATATGGATTTCCAATTTTGTTTAATATTTCACCTACTGCAATGAAAGAATTAGAAATATTTCAACGTAAAATTTTATGATGTAGTATTAAAAAAAAAAAAAAAAAATTTGAAGCACTAAATAAGCCATATTCGAAAATATATTTATATCGAAATTCACAAATAACACCAATAGGTTCATATGTGTGTGACATTTTGAAAAGGTTAATAAATAGATTTGCAGTTCATAAATATCATCATGTCAAAGAAATACTCCCAGTTCAGTGAAATTCAATTTGGCATAATACCAAATCTCTCTCACCTATCGCTTTTTTTAATGAAAATTTTCCTAACTTTAACTTAAATATTCATTTAAGACATAGTTTTATAGAGGATAATACCTCATAAAGGATAATACCTCTTTTGAGAATTTTGCTATTCTTCTCTTTTTAGACTTATGTCTAAGTTTATTTTAATAAGTTTATTTAAGATATTTAAAGATATGTAAGATCCGCATATAAATAGTTTGTATATAAATAGTTTTTATATACAAATAATTACGCCATTAATTATTTGTATATAAAAACTATTTATTTTCAATTTGTATAATATATTATAAAAGCATGGTGCTGTTAATATTTTCTGTACTTTAAGATAATACATTATAATTTTAAGACATCTTTTAAGACATCTTTTTTAGTTTAAAATGTGAACTTTTATTGTTAAAAAAAAAACCTAATGAATATTAACATTAACATTGTCTATTAATCAAACAAACATTATTTGAGTGAATACCCTACTGCTATTTATACATACATTTTGAAAATGTATTTGAAAAATCATATTGTACTTTTGCCAATGTAAAAATTGGCGAAAATATATTAATTTTGAAAAGTCGTGTAGTTTTGCATATAGAAGATACTGACTTGAATTTTAATATGTAAACGTTTTTAGACTGTTTCTCAGATACATATAATATAATTTGAATAAAATCAAGAATTTTATTTTTGGTTGAAATGGTATATAAAGTGTTTTGAAGATTTCTACATCTCATTAAATTCTAAAGGTAAATTCCTGTAAAAGACAAAAACATAACGTATGCGGAATAATATTGCAACAAAATTAAAAATGTTCACATTTCTCCAAAAATTAACACAAATCTTTTATTATTTTCTTAAAACATAACTTATTTAATTATTCTTAAATAATTAACTTATTTAATTATATATTTCCAAAATTTTGGATCAGTTTTGAAAGACGTTTTTTTATCATCAGTTTAAAAACGTGATGTTGAGACCTTCCGTAGTTGTTATTCGGTTATTATATCATAGTTTACCATGACATTTTTTGAGAAGATTCTACAAACTATTCTCTATTTAAATTCGTCTAAATCTTATTAATCGATTTTAATTTAGAATTATTTAGAGATTTGTAGTTCTTAAACTTTGACTTAATTTATAGAATTTTCCAAAGCATCAAAATCATCCAATCGGAATATACTTACTAGCGTATAAGCCTGCCATTGCTAGGAAAAATTACAATATAATAAAAAAATGCACAAAAAATCCAAAAATCTCTTAAGAAATACATGGTCAACTATTTGACGCTTTTGCTCCCCCTAATCGATATTGAAAGATTTGAATCCGTTAGAATTTGATGGTGAATAATACTTAAACTATCAAAAGACAAAATTTTTAAAACAAAAAAAAAATTCGAAAAAATATCATAAAGTTGAAATGCAAAATCAGTTTCCAGTAAAATTTGGAGAGCAAATAATGAGTATATCAAATTATAGTTTTATAAGTAAGCCGAATTTCAATATATATATATACATATATATATATATATATATATATATATATATGTAGAAATTTTTAAACCTGGCTCCGTTAGGATTTATAGGAGGAACAGTTAATTAAGTGAGATGAATTTAAATTTTCTAGGCCTTCTGGGAGCTTCAAAAAGTTCTGAAAAGTGAAAAATGCTTAGAAAATTATTTATAAATCCAAGTACCTCCGCTCCAAGTATCTGGCTCCGTTAGGATTTGTGAGAAGAATTTTAACTTTCTATGTCGTCCAATCTATATATATATATATAGATTGGACGATATACCTCGATGTTTCTTTTTATGAAATACATAACATCTGCGTTACACAGCTTAATATATTAATCAAAAAATTCAGCCAGATCTAATTTTTGAGAAGTTAAAAATTAAAAAAATCGCCACAAAGCCAATGATCCATAAAAAGTTTTTCCTCAAAAAAAAAAAAAAAATCTTTTGGTTTTAATTTTTTACCTCTTTATTCGTAAATCGATTAAATCTATCGAAAAAATAAATTTTGTAAATCATTTCATGTGAGGAAAATATAAAAATAACAAAAAAAAAAAAAAAAAAAAATAAACATTTTTTTTTTTTTTTTAAGGTAGTTCTGTCTTTGTTAATATTTTGAAGAAAGTAGAACTCCGATTTTCATACAAATTTGCACATTATAATGAGAAAACATGTGGCCATTAAAAACTAATGATAAAATGTCTTTATTTTTATTAAAAAAAATAGAGTTAAACCAGATTTTAGAAAATTTCCAAAAAATTGTTCGCCAAAAATTTACTTAGACTCATGCATACACTAGGAGAAAAAAATCGATTCAAAATCCACGACGGTTGTGTTCACATTGACACATTACGATATCGGTTTTTTGGTATCGTTCGTTTACAAATTTTAATTAAACATAATGTAATTTAATAATTCGATACAGAAATGGTGTCAACTTGATGGCCATTGGTATCAATTTTCATTAATGATTTCACTACTGACACTGAATGGTATCGTTAACGTATGTGTTCGATTTTTCTCTGGGTTTATTTTTTTTTTCTTCGAAAATTTTTTGTCCATGATTTCTATATTTTTTCTATCAGTTGGTTTATTTCTATTGAAATAATTTCTTTGACTGTCATTGCCATCTGAGTTAAAATATAAATAATTTTGTAATTGTGTATACTCGTATATAATTTTAATCCAAAATATTTATCGATAGTCCTTCTTTTATTAACATTTTGAAAAAGCCGGAAGTTGGATTTCTATGAAATTTTCAAAATATTATGAGAAAACATTTGGTCATCTAAAATTGATGACTAAAGATCTTTATCATGAGTACGCTTTTTTAACTGACGTCGAAAAGTTTTGTTGCAATTTTGTTCCGCATACGTTATATGCATATCTGAATTATTTAATAAAATATTTTGTTACCATAATTTAATTATGTATCACTATATTATTAAATTCTTAATATTCTTCTAACTAGTCAAATATTGGACAAAAGAGAATTAACCACTAAACACATTTTAACATATAAATTTCTTTTTTAATTAGAAAACGTATCATAAATCACAGTTGACATTTTATTGACGTTGTTTTCTCTTACAAAATATCAAACAGTGGCAAACAATTTTATTTTTTTTTATTAAATAAATATATTTCATAGATACATACATTAGATACTGAAAGATATATATCTGTGAACTTTTGACAAAACATCTTAGGTGAAGATAAGGCAATTATCAAATTATTTAAAATTAAATTAAATTAACCCAGGAAAATTTTACTAAAAAATGACAACCTCGAAATTTGGAAATTGGACCAGGAAGTGATTTCTGGTAGTCTTTAACTAATCAAGAGGAAACCATATGCAAAAATTGATTTCCCTCCATTAAATTCTGAGCACGAAACCTTATTTCGCTGAACTAATATACATGAGGTGTGCGTTCAAATAAAACATAACATTTTTTTTTATAAAAGATATACGTTATAAGTTAGGATTAAAACTAAATCAACTACTTGTAGCATTTCTTTTCCGGATTTTTCTGATATATCATTTTATATAAAAATCAATTTTTTTAAATCTGACTTCTGAAAAGAATTTTAAAGCTCTTTTACGAAAATTTTCGCGGTATCCCAAAAGAATTTAAAATTGATAATGATAAATGAGCACTGTTGAGACTTTCTTAAATTCGCTTTTAACTTGCATCCAATTTATTTGCAATTGCCAAAATTCCTCGTAGTTTTAATATCTAATACTCTGTGGGACTAAAATAATATTTCCAATTCAGGGTGCTTCTATTGTAATGACAACATTCTAAATATGGCCAGAAAATGTCAAAAACACCGTTGCTTGACACTCTTTGTTATAATTATTCGAGTTTATTCAGACTAAAGAATCACATATCTTATCGCATTTTCAGTAAACTTGTCATACGACATTTTGTTTTTGTAAATTTTTATTTTTTTAGTTCGATACTATTCGGTATATAAAACTCGTATATTGAAAATATTTTTATTATTTTTTTTATAATTGAGGAGCTTTGATCATTCTTTGCCTGAGATCTCTCGTCAGTTTATTATTTAATTTTTTTTAGCTTTAGTTCATTAAAACTTAGGCATAATTTTATCATGACTCATATTTGATTTTGAAGGAATGAACACAACGCTCCATTACGCGGCCGAACATATTGGCATAGCTCTTTGGATCTTCTCTACTTTTTGGGCTTGGAATTCATTATTGTGACTTTTTCTTTTTCTGATCCAAGTTTCATCTTATTCCTTAGGTGCTTTTTAAGCTTTTTTATACCCTGAAATGTAACACTTTTGTCAAAATTTACTAAACCAACTCAAGTTAAAAAAAAATCAAATTTTATTTTGTATATTTTTCCTTTGACTACTATCTTCATGCGGACAAATCACCGAGATCTCGATAATTTTAAATGTGACTAAAAGATATTCTAATCAAGAAAGATATTTGAAATTAACGGTAGTAAGAGTTGTTACGAAAATCTTGTGTTATGTTTTATTTGAACGCACACTTTAAATTTTCTTATTTGGACATTTATTTACAAACTACAGAAATAATGTTTAGATATTTATAAATGTACAAATATTTTCAGATATTTAGTTTTAACTTCGTTATTGTACCCCCACAGATTCTCCATTGGATTTAAATCCAGATGACAAGCCAGTCCAATAATGGAATACCATGTTCATTAAACCACGACTTAGATTAATTCGAGACATGGATTGCAGCGTTATTCTGTTGGAATATGTAATCTTCATCTATTTTCTTAACCATAAATGAGAGGAGAGCATCTCTCAACAGTTCATTATAAATTACACTGTTCACTTTAGACGGAACAAAACATATTTTTGATTTTTCTGCAGCAGAAAAGACTGCCCAAACCATAACACTGCCTTCACCGAAATTGCGTTTCGACATACAAATTTCGTTCGACCTCAAATCATGCCAATAGCAAGAATATGAATCGGGACCGTTTCTTCAGAAAATATTAAATTGCTCCACTCATCTGTCCATTTCATGTATTTTCCTGATGATGCGGTTTTAGCATTGGCTTACATTTTGGTTTCTTCAATTTTATATTACCATCTGTTCGCAAAATATGTGTGACATATTTGGAAGTGACAGGAAGGTCAAGTTTATTTATTTGTGTAGCACTTAATTAATTGCGGGTGGCTTCTTCTTTTATTTTATCAATTTGCCTTTTTGTTAATTTTTGATAACCGCACTCCGTATTTCTTAAGAAAGCTTCGAATAACTCCTTCCGAATGGTTAATTTTTCGTTCAGTTTCTCTCTTAGAATAGCCATGATCACGAAAAAATTTAATTTCAATTTTTTCCTGGTCTGTCAAAAAAGTTCTTTTTGGCATCCTTTAAGCTGATGAAAGTTCCTAATTAAAACAAAAATATTTCCAGTAAACTAAATTAAAAAAAAAAAAACAACAAAAGCAAGAAACAAATATTTCTTACGTACAAAAGTACCGTTATATCGCAAGTTATTGTAACAACACAACATTTTTTTCGGTTAAGAGAAACGAATATACCTCAAAGAAAAACAAAAATTTTAAATGCGTTTAGAGGAATATGCACCACTGTAGTTTATTTTATGAATTTTTTACACTCAGGTTAGTCAGACATTGGAGCTCTCATAGACACTGCAAACTAGAGAGGAAATATAAAAATAAATAATAGAAAAAAATCAAATTTAATATCACAGAAAATAAAAATTGAAAACAACAACCTACTAAAACGACAAGCAATAATAAAATTCTAATAGTTTCAGTACAACTGTTGTTGAGTTGCTTTAAAAAGGAAGTAAACGGATTAAGTGAATTAAATTCAAGCAAAAGAAAATTTGACAGCAAAACTTCTTTTTTTTCATTATTTATTATTAAATACCAAATTAACCAATTAGCAATACAATAAAATAAATAAATCATGGGGAAAAATTATATATAGTACATAGAACAACTATAAGTTTTATTACCAAAAAGCAAAACAATCGAATTTAATGAAATACAAAGAAAAATATATACACAAAGACATATGTATGTATGTATGTAGGTGTGTAGGTATGTATGTATATAACATGAAATCAATTCTGCTCAGTAGCCAGTAAATAACTACTAATTAGGAATGTATAATGTGTGTTAATTAACAATTATATCTACATCGATATTTTGCAAATCTAATAATGTATTTTAGTATACAGTAGTGTTCGAAACATTCGAAACTGAGATGATATTTTACCTCTACATTTAAATTTTATTTCCTAAATACTCGTACATATTTTGTAACTAGACAATAATTTCTAAAGTTTATTAATTGAATTTTGTTCAACAAATAAAAAGAATCCATTCATTTAACTAATTTATAGCAACAAAAAGCAATTATTTAGCAGGATGGTCAAAATTAAAATATTCAAGTCATTTGCAACTCCTTTTTCTCTTTCTAATTTATACAATTTACGATAACAGTATTTATATTCTTCTTTAAAAAAGTTTATAGCTTTGGAGTCTTTTATTATTAATTTTAATTTTTGTATAAAATATTATTCTGAATTAAAAAAAATAAAGGAATGATTTGCAAAAATAAATTTCTATCTAATATTTTGTTCTCAAAATCAGCAATTTGTCGGATAGTTAATAGGATCAATATACTCCCTGTTGCAATATCCACATACGGAGGCAAACTCTGTATAACAATGCGAGGACTTCGAAAAACTAAGAACTTTTTTTTACCAGATATCCGAAGTTGTTTCCTGAGAAGGTAAAACTGAAATACCATTAAATTAAATTTAAGTAATAAAAAGAAAAGCAGGGAATGTGAGGAATGTGTAGAATCACCAACGACTATATTTTTTTTTTGCGCACTATAATTTTTTACGTATTTTATTTTAAACTAGTTTTTCAATAATTTTAGTTGATTAGATCAACGATTCCTAGCTCTTCATGATTCATAATAAAAAATTCATTATTTTTATTTATTAAATACATAAACTATGAACCATTTAAAGCTCATAAACAATTAAAAAATATTAAATGTAATAAAATATCCTTGTTTCTAAAAATGTTTTAATATTGGGGAAACTTCTGACAAAGTACATTTTACTTTATTTTCCATTTTGTGAACCGTAGGGCAAAAAAACTAATTTCTCACAAATACGTAGATACAAACTGTAGCAAAAGTTTCAACGCTTCATTCTCAACAAACGAGTAAACTTTGTAATATTTTATTCAAAAATATTTAACCAAGATAGATTCAGTATCGGCTTTGGCACACGAATTATTTTTTAGTTCTATTGCTTATTTTTAAAAAATTATCGCGTATGTAATCAATAGCAATGTTGAATGGATTACGAAGTAAACTGGTTTGTCAAGAATTGGTTTTTAGCTCCGGATAATATCGAGAAAATTTATCGTTAAGTGAATCCATGTACTATGTATATTATACTTTTCATATTATCTTTTTGAGCATCAGATGAATCCAATATATCATTCAATAGTGGAAATGAGGAATATTTTGGTAGATGGTGTTAAAAACGTGTTTTCCATAAAAAAATGCACATAAAAGCAATTATTAAATCAAATTCATTTAGTATATTTACTTATCTGTATTGTAGTTTAATGTTTAACGTCTTGAAAAATTTAGAGATATAAGGTAAGTAATATATCCAAATAGTTATAAACATATTCATTTTTGTATAAAAGGACAATGTCTACTTCTGTCTTTAATTCGTATAATCTCATTTAAATATCTCATATTTATCTTCAAAACCGAAAGGACATTGATATGAACTAGTAGTTTCTTATATTCAGTATTCAAGTCGACACGTAAGGCTTTAAGAATTCTATTTCTTAAAGCACTAGTTTTTATAAAATTGACTTCGTCTATAGTAGTTTGAAGAACACTTTTAAATATATCAGGTAAGGTTTTAGCAGCAAGTACTTGTCGGTGGATTACGTAGTGAGATTTAAATGATTTAAAAAACCTGATCGCGATACTATAATTGATGTGGCTCCATCTGTACACCTATGGAAGTAGAAGATAAAGGTTTAGTAAACAATAATTCTTCCTTTATCTCACTTTCTGCAATAAAATGAAATTTGGTTTAAATTAGAAACATCAGTCGTTTCATTACACTGCAGGCTATCTATTCTTTCTTTAGGTTATTTGACAGAAGGATCTCATGACTTTTTCTTTTGTGGACTTATCTAACATTATGTCTCCAACGACAGCAAAACAAGGCTTTATTAAAAGTTTACCAATTGATTGGTTTACCAATGAATTGGTTTCTTTACTTTTGCTATTAACATTGATATATTGTACGAAGCCTCAATAGAATTTTCTCCATAAAAATGACAGGCACCTGTAGAATCCAACTTCTGCATAATTATACACATATGGCAAAAAATAAAAAAAAAATAAATAAATAAATAAATAAATAAAAAATAAAAAAAATATATCATGTACAGTAATTCCATACACATTTTCGGTCTATGTCGCGGACCCCGTGGAATGTTGCTACGGAGCCTTGGGGGTCCGCGAACTCCTATTTGGAAACCTTGAATTAGATAATAAAATAAACATTTAAAATTATTTAAAACAAAATAAAGTTTAAAATATTTTCATTGGTAAAAATATATTTTACAAATGTTCTGACCACTACTGTGTATACGAGGGCCGCTATACACACACAATTATTTTATCTTTTTGAGATCTACAGCCATGTGTCTAGGAGCTTTTTTCTAGTCACAAATTATGATCTGCTATGTAGACAATCATAAGGAAGTTGTGAAAATATTTTTTTACTAAAAGCATTAACCCTTCGTTCACGAGATGGGGCATGTCAGACCCCACCAAAAAAAATGCATTAACACCTAAACAATAAAAACCGCGGTAATTTGTTATCTTTGTATCTGGAATTTCCGTATAATGATATTAAATTAGTTTAACATTGACCTTCAAGTATAAAGCATAAAGTATATTATTACTAACTTACCTGGGTCAGTAGGGAAACATAAAAAGTAGTTTTTAAGTCAAAGTTTGAAAAAAATATTATTTCTTGCAATATATTTCCTATATAATTCTATAAAAAAGATTTAATTTTTTGATTTTATTTAATTCATTTTTATTATTATTATTATTTATTGTTTATTTTATTATATTTTTTTTTAAGAATATTGTCACATCCTATCAAAATAACACGGAATGGGAATTTTAGTCAACTCGTATCCGAAGTGTTAAACATTAATATTTTGCTTGTATTTAAATTAATTTTTCATCGGTACAATCACAACGTTTAGTTTTAATAAAAATTATAACTTTTTTTATTTAAACAGACATATTAATTTTTAATTATATTCACTTTATATATCACCACCTGAAATATAAATGGGCCAATCAACACTTTAAAATTTGACGGGGCAAATAAACAACTTAATAAGTTTAAAACTATTGCGGTTTTAAAAAAAAACGAGTTTGTTACATTTCAATACAAAAAGCACATTTCAAATTGAATGCTCTAGCATGCTTACTGAGTTTGATGTGGATTAATATTTGCCTTCGCCTTTTTTCTTGTCAAAAATAAAATTAATTTGTTATACCTTTTAAATTTCTTTAATAATATCGGAATTTTTGGAAACAGTTGTCAACAAATTTGTGATATTATGTATTTTAATGCAATGTACCATTATCAGTGAAAACTCGGTTTCGAATTGATTAGTTGTTTGGCTCTTTTGCATTTCAGGTGACGATATGTATATCCCTAATTTAATAAGAGACAGAATAAAGATAAATATAAGAGCATATTTTAAAATTTTCAGTGCATATTTTAAGCGCCTAAAATATACTATACTACTACATGAACTTCCTGCCCCTGGTAAACAAACTTTCTTCATACAACGAGTAACTACATACATACGTTTATACCAGTTGTATGATAATAATAAAAATATATGTTTGAGCACGTAATAGAATACATATATAATGACCTCAGCAAATGCGATAATATGTAAGGAATAGATTTTATATTCAAAACGTTACAGTTTACATAAACACTAAAAAAACAAAGACGCAAACATACGATGTAACTATAGTAATTACCAGGGCAACCAAAAATCGGAATATATGCCCCTAAGATAAAAAATATAATCTTAAAGTATTATTGTTTTTAGCTAAATTTTAAATTATCTACAATTCATGCTTAAAATAACTTGATTTTTATTAGAAATTGCTAAGAAATATTTCCTTTTTGCACTTGAAAAATTTATAAGATGAAAATTATTAGGAAATCGAATTTGAAAAACTTATGCTAGAGTAAAAAGAAAATTTCAAAAAATGAACCCCTTTAGTCTAATATACGTCTAATATACGTAAAATTATGCTCTCATGTACAAAATATGCAAGAATTTGCTCTAAAATAAGAATTTTCTATGAAATTATGACAAAATATTTTGTTAAGTTTATCCATGACAAACAACTAACATTTAAAGCCCAGGAAAAATATGATTTTGCATATTTTTGGTTGTCCTGGTAATTACCAACAAATACACCCACTATTTTGCGATGGGTGTTCAATTTTATTTATCTTTTTACATTCTCTTCTTTATTATTTCATTCTCTCAGACATTGTTGTGTTATTCTTAAACCAGTTAACAGTTATATACGAGTAAATACAAAAGTGTTTATATCAAACTGTCAATTTTAATAATAACAGCACCAACAAAAAAATAGTACTCGTACTCTGTCATTACATATTATCATAACATTCGCCTTTACTACAAAACAGTTGGGATTACATAAAGGTCTTAAATATGAATTCATCTACACAGAAAAAAATTATCTCAAATAATTTTTTAATAAAATGATTAATTTTATATTGAAATTTAATTATATTATTAATTAATGTAATTAACTTTTTAATTGGTTGAAAAATTTTTGACATAAATCGACAGCTTTTAAAAAATATAAAGAAAAAGGAAAAACGTGTCATTAAAAAATATAAAAATGAAGAAAATTTAATTCAATTTCCAATAATTTTCAACTTTGGGCTCAATCTATCGTCAAAAAAAATTGTAATAGGAAATATTTACATGATTTTCTCACTATTTGGTAAGTACGAATTTTAAATATTTGTTGAGATTATTAATCTTTCGATGCTATTGTAGATGTTCCCGTCATTGGTATCGGAGGTTTTATTCAAATACCAGTTTGTTTCAAAAGTTTTCTATTAAAGATTATTTATATATCTATATAAGGCCAGTTCATATTGATTGTCTTTGACGATTTGTTCAGTCATATGGCTTATTGTTATTGATATTTTCTCCTAGTTCGCAAGGGCACTCAGATGGATTAATGTGATCTTTATTGGAACGTCCCACAGAAATGAACGCGTTTATGCTAAGTTTTCGGGAATTAAATACAAGTATAAGCATTAAATACTTTAAGTTTATTATTAAGAGTATATATTTTATAAACGCTATAGTGAATTATTAAATAAGTGTATAACACCAAAATTTAATGGAAGGCAACGAAATTTGACATATGTTTACCTCTTGGCGTCTTATAAATCCTCTTAAAAGTCAACGATAATCACATGTGAGCTACATGATACTCGAGGCCAAAGGTTACAAAAACCTGATTTATACGTGATTATCGTTGATTTCAACAAATGAAGGTGTATGTGACGCCAAGATGAGACTATATATGTGACCAGTTTAGTTTCCTTCAATCAAATTTAGAGTTTTAATATACTTTTTTTCATTTAATTTTACTTGTATTGTATTTTTGAAATATTTCAAATAATTCAATAAATAATTATATTTAATTCGTGCGTTTTTATTGAAGTAGGGATTTAATTAATTGTAGAATTGAAGCAATAAAAATTTTAATTGATTTTAGGCAAATATTCAATCATAATTTTAATTAATTTGATTAAAAAATTAATTGAAATTTAAGCCAAAATCAATTATTCTAGTTAATTAATATTATCATCATGGTGATTGAAGCAAAATCAAACAAAAAATTAATTCATATAACCAATTTCATAATTGAAGTCCACTTTTATTTTACTTTTTTTCTTTATAGATAAAATTAATGTTATAGAAGTTTTACATTAATTTTGTAAATTTTATTTAAATGTAACTTTAAATAGATATTTCTAGTTACATAAATATATTTTAACAAATTCGAACTAGAGAAGCAAAAAATTTAATCTTCATTGCTATTGTAAAACGATTTATTATAATAAATACTTTTTAGATATTTAGTTATACAGCTATATTTTTAATCCACATTGTATCTTGATCGAAACGAAAAGTTGCAGATACTCGTATTTGTAAATATATAAAACACTACTAGTTTTTAGAAACGACAGAATATAAAACGTGATCGTCAATCAGCATTATTAACATATTTAAACAATAATTATATACATTTCAAATAAAATAAAAAGAGGAAGATTTAAATGTAAATTAAAATTTTTATACGCAAAAATTAAAAAAAAATGTGATGACATTTTATAAAAACAAGCTGATCTCTAAAAATATATAGATACATATTTACTTTTATTGTAGCTAGAGAATGCATCCCTGGATTTCCGAAAAATTTGGCGTTTTCATTGCACGCTTTGCGAAAATTCCTGGGAATTTTAAAAGAACTAACTTTGATGAGAAGTGTTTGAATTTTAACAAAAGACTAACTAATACATATACCATACTTTATTAACTTTTTTTGAGACAATCTAAAAACCCAGCTGGAAATTGTATTTTAACGACAATTTCATTAGAGAGTCTTTAGGTAAGAGTCATTACACAGAAAAAAATTAAAATGGATATCAATTACGAAATTGCCTAATAATATTAATACAATAGTAATATTAATAAAGTGAAACTAATTGATTTTTTTTTTACAAATTTTAGTAAACCTTATTTTATCAAATAAATAATTATTGACATTTTTGGCCAAAATTAACTAAAATTTGTATACTTTCAAAAAGCTTTAAAATATTTTTCCTAATAAAAGTCCACACTTGGCATTCAAATTATTTATTGAGCAATACATACATATTTAACGGCAAGACCGTACAGAAGCGAGACGTCAGAGCTTTGCAACATACCAGATGAAAAATGTCTCTGTTTTAGCCAATGAAACCTAAGGGACGATACATGTAAAAGATATTTACTACACATTATTGATTGTTTACAAAATCATACAAAATAAGCAATGTTTATTTATCCTTTATACAGAAATGTTCTTCATTAATTTTTGGGCATCAAAACGGAAATATCTACAATTACACAGGGCCATTTAAAAGTTACACCAAATACAAAAACACAAATGTACTTACCGAATAGTCATCTTTCAAATCGCAAACACTCTGTTATATATGAGAACAATAGTTTATAATGCGGTACCCCGTTGCAATCCCGGGATGTCGAAAATTTTGTCCCGCCCTCAAAGGTAATCAAAAAGTTCGGGAAATTGTGATCCCTAATCTCACTATATTAGAAATTTATAACAGAAGTATCATTTAAATGAGAAAAAGTACCCTTTTATCTCGTTCCTAACATGACCAAAACGTACGTTCTGACATAAATGTGTCTAAACTTATTTATTTATATTTGTAAATTAATAACATTTTAAAGCCAACGTAGAGTACCAAGTTCCCATTTTTACCTTTATAAATTAATACTTTAAACATTTTACCAAATGTTTATTTTACACAACATGACTCAAAATTAATAAATCTACGTTCATATCTTCAGGAACCATTGTGTTCTCAAAAAGTATGAAACTGTTTAACCAAATTTTCATCTTACAAACTCTTCGTTCTTGTATTTCAAACTGTACGACATCAACTAGTTTTTGTGTAAATTTTATTATGTATCATATTAGAAGAAAGTACCTAAACAAAGTACTTTTTGATAAACATTATTATGAAAAGTGGGCTTTTGCTTACATCTCAACTATATATAAACTGATTTAGATGAGTTGTTCAATAAAAATTATTTAGAAACTTTTCTTTCTCTATTTTCAGAACAAGTTTTTCATTATATTGGTCAACAATATGGCTTCCATAACCATTTTAAATTCTAGACAACAATGTATGTCGATGTCATTGCAATTAAATATCGATGATTTTCAATTAGAAACTTTCCAAAATTTAAATGATGAGACCACCAGTGCAAAAAAGTGCATTGCAGCAAAATGAAGCAAATCGTTTGCAACATCATCAACAAACACATAAGCATTTACAGCAACAAAAACAATTGCAACAGCAACCGGATATTATAGCAACAAATATTAGTGATTTACAACAAACCGAGACAATAGCACGCAAATCAAAATTAGAACAACGTGAGTTACTTGTAGAAAATCATTTAAATAGCGCCTGCTTTGCTCAAGTGCACCATCAGCATCATCCACAACAGCAGCACCAGCAACTACAATTAACAACAAGGCAACCGACAACACTACCAGCACCAACAGCATCAGCAAGAACAATAGCACGTAAATCATTGCCAACTTATTACAACGGTTGTTATCAACCTAGTCCAATACCCCATTTAGGAAATAACGCTGGTCAAAGCAATAGAAGAGATTCCTCAGCGACTGTGAAATTACTTGATCTCAGTACATCACCGCCATCACTAAACGAAACATTGTTTCGACCTCAAACAACTTCAGCTGAAATCCTACAGAATCCTATTTCCTCCAATGCCAATAACACAAACAATAGTCAGCAACAGCGTTTCTCATTTGCGAGCCGGTATTCATCACGTTCATCGTCCAGTGACGACAGTAGCAGCCTCAGTTTAACTACTACAGCAGCAGTAGGTAAAGAACTAGAAGGAGGCGTTTTAGTTAATGCTTGTGGCAATTACAATTCATACCACAATACATTCGATGATGGTGCTGAAAATTTTATTATAAATTTTCCAGCTGATACTTCACCCCTGCCAGCCCAACCTACACACAGTGACTACTGTTTACCATTATCCGAAACGGAACCGCTGCTAACCAACATTGAGTCCACGGTGAATGATAAACAACGTTCAATTTATCTAAATAAAAATAGTACTTCGTTAATCTTTACGCGCAAGGATTTATCCATACAAACCGCAGCAGCACCATCTCAATCCACCAAGATTTTAGCAGCAACAAATCAGCAACAGCAATTTAAATTACAATCAAAGACAAATAATAATTTTAATGGAATATCCTCTTTTGGCTCCGAGTCATTTTCAGGTACAGCTCCTTCTACTGCAACTACAACACCTGGTAGTGGAGCCACGAATGTAAGACGTCAAAATCATTCCACGTTACGTTCATTTTCTGAAGAGAATTACAAACGTAAACCCACAAAGCATTTACCAGCAACATATCATCAGCAACATCGTCGTAGTCTACAACTTAATTACAATAATAATCTTGTGACTACAACAACTTGTGGCACACTTGCCAATAATAATCATTGCTGCGGTGGCAGTGGCAACAGTAGCAATTCGTCTAATTCAAATTCAGCTGTTTTGCATAAAACCCATCACAACAAGCATCAGTCGTTAGAACGAAAACAACAGTCATTAACAAAACAACAACAACAAAAACAACAACAACAGCAAGGCCATCAGCATTGTAGTTTAAATTCAAATACTTGTAAAACAGCAACAAACAACACGGCAACTGCAACACGCAAACAATACGCGTACTCTTGGTACGCTCCCGTTTATAGTGCGCTTGAGGAGGAACTAGAACAAGATTCTAGGGTAAGTAAAGTTAATTGTTTATAGCAGCACTTGTTTATTTACACACCTAACTACGAGTACTTGTTTGTTACAACAAAATTCATATGTCATTCTAGCCATTCTGTCAAGTGAGTTTAGTTTGGTGCTGTGGGTAAATTACACTGTGTTACTGTAAAAAAACACTCTCAGTTTTAAAAATTGCCAATACGTCTTCAAGATTTGAGTTATTCCTATATTCATGATGTATTCCTAAGATTGTTATTATTTCGTTGATTTTATTTTTAACTGTTCTGAAAAATTATATCTTGATTAAATATTACAAAAAAAAAAAAAATTTAATCGACATTTTAAAAATTAATTTTTTTCGTGTTTAAATTCAATTTATTATACATTTTTTCTATAAAAGCACTTACGGCTATTCAATATTTTTTTACTCTAAATAATATATAAAATAAAATACTTTGTCTTAAAATATATCGTGACCAGAAATGCCAAAGGGCCAAATAATCAAAAAAAAAAAGCTGTTTTTTTTATCATCATCAAACTAAGTAAACTTTGCGGAACTCTCAATTTCAAATGTGTTTTTTGTGTAGAGATGTAACAAGATCGTTTTTTTAGAACCACAACAATCTTCAACTTATTTAGTTTTTATCTCTCCTATGAAATTTTAAAAAGTGTTGTTTGGCCCTTTTGCATTTCAAGTGACGTTTAAGTAATATTACTTAAAAAAATATATCATAAAAGAGCTTTTACATTTGAGAGAAATTGTTGTGTGTGAACACAAGACAAAAGAAAAATAAACTGCAAATATTATAAATAAAGGTAGAATTAGTTTCAAATTATCGTAAAGTTTTGTGTTGGCTGTAATTTTTTAATTTATGAAAAATATAAAATTGATTTGTTTTAAATAAATAAATAAAAATTCATTTGAAGAATTAAAAAATACGACCAAAATTGGACAAACAAAAAAGTAGCAAAAATTTCCCTTGCGGTCATAAATGTTGAGGATAAATGGATACGTTTTCACGTTTTGAATAACTTTGATAAACTTACAGAGAACTCTACGATATATCTATATATCATCACTAATTTCGTTTATATATATGGGTCATTATTATTATTATTATTATTATTATTATTATTATTATTATTATTATTATTATTATTATTCTTGTTAGCACATTAAAATCCATTTGTATAAATATAAAATGACTCGAATGCATATAGAATCAGTTCGTGTTAATCATTTCGTTCAGAGGGCGTGAAGGCGGCTTTAGGTTTACAAACTAGCGGCCGTATACAAAGTGAGAAAAAGTATTCCTGCTAACGAGTAGCTAAATTCTTTTTGTGTGTAACCTTCCATAAGAAAAAGTTAGCCACTCGTTGGCAATTATACATTTTTTCATTTTGAAGGTAGAAATTTATGTATAATTCTGGTAAAAATTACTCGTAATATCAAAACCTACCGAGTTATTCAAATAAAATTTGTGATATTTTCAATGTTTGATGGTATTAGTATATTTAGGGTTTCCTAGTAAAATTTAAAAACATTTTCTTTATACCAAAAATATCGACTTTTAAAAGTTTTACGAAACATAATTTGCCAATTATGGTATGTTTGGTACTATCCATGCGATGTGTATTATCGAAATCTGTCTTGACAAAACTGTCGCGTTTTCAACTGTGAACGACATTTGACTTTAATTTATAGTCCCGATCAATTATATCTATTTCCGTTCTATTTCCGTATCTATTTATATATCCAAGATTTGTACAAATTGCTATTTTCTATATAAAAATACAAAAGAAGTGGATTTTTTGCGTAATTTTCAAAAAGTCCGTATTATTATTTTTTTATTAAATCTATTTTTAATTCACCTTAGATTTTGTTTTGCAAAATAACAAAGCAGTAAGTTCACGCAGTAATCCTTGATACTTTATTAGGAACTGTGAATGAGCCTCGCGAAAAACTGAAAACTATCTACTGCGTTGACTGTTTCGGGGCGCACAGATCCAGCCCAAAAAACCAAAAAATTTAAATTTGTAATTGTATGAAAGTATGCACAACAACAAAGAATGTGTAGAATTTATCCACAAAGGTTAGTTTATATAGGATCGAATGAAATCAAGAAGTATAAACGCGCGAACGAAAAATGTAGAAGTTTGGAAAAAAGTTAAGTAATTTTTAGTTCTTTCTCAGTGTTTTGAATTTTGAACAACAATCATGATTATAAAATGAAACCTACGGTGCTAAAATTTTACACTCTATTAGGTTCAAGTCTCGTGAGTTTAGTCTGTAAGCTATTTGCTTAAAATAGTATTACTACAAAACTTATTAAGGATTAAAGTCAGTTTTAACCACGTTAAAAATTTTTTATATTACCAAAAAAAAAAGCATTGCAATGCAAAAATATAATTTTTAAAAGTTTTTTCTTATGGTCACTGGAATAATGTAAATAATTGCAGTAACAATATTATGGTTGTGGTAATAAATACCCTTTTACGTAACCGAATTATTTTTTAATATATCTGTTTTATAATTAAATTTTAAAACCTAAAATTGACTTAGGCCCGGTATTATACTGTTCATTTAGTGGCAAAATCGTGCTTAAGTTCTTAAAATTGTTTTATGATTGAAAACTTAAATTCTTTTCCATTCCTTAAATTTTTCGTAAGTATGAAAATTGTTTGACGTCTTAAAAAATATTTATTGAAAATAAACAAAAATAAATAAAAATACTAAACGCTCTAAATTTATATTTTCTTTGTGGTTACATATTTTGCACCTTTTTAATTTTACAGCCCATAAGTTTAATATTTCTTTACATCTTTCGAGTTATTTCAATTTTTTTTTTTTTTTTAATTGTTGTTCTTTATTTATTTTTGGTGCCACATTAGGGTGGCACCAAAAAATGTTTTACCCAAAAAAAGCAAATACTAATCTAAATTAAAAGATTTTCAATAAAAAATTAACATAACTAGAATAAAACATTTTAGGATAACTAAAATATATTTATGATTTTTAGTTACAGAAAAATGTTTATTTTCTTCTTTTCTTAATTTTTAAACCGTAAAACGCAAAATTACTTAAGTGTGAGCTTTAACTTAAATGTTTCTTAACTAAGTGTGTACTTAAGTATACACTAAGGAAAACAATATAAAACCGGGCCTAAATGTTTAAAAGACTACTAGATCTTTAGTGCAGGAATTAACTAGAGGGTCTTTTGTAATTTTTGAAGATTGTCAACCCATATTAGGTAACAGTAGAAATAAAAAGTGTAATATTGTATCAGAGTGTTAAAATGACAGTGTAGTAAAAATTAACGGTGTTATTTATAATATAATTTTAACCTTTCTATGGCTAAAGCTTAGTAAAGTTTAATAAATCTATCTTTTCGCAGAGTCGAGTATAGTCATGAATTTAACCGGTCAAAATAGCCGCGGATTAAAAAGTTAACCGAGATCTCAATATGTTTAGTACTTTAGCCAAATTAAGTATTTAGCAATCGAAAAATGTTAGATTTTTATACCCTACACCACCATAGGTAGTTGAGGTACTATATTGTTATTTGTGCAGAAGTTATAACGCATAGAAAAAATTTTGGGACCCACATCTTAAAGTATACCGTTCGACTCAGAATAATAAATTCGCTTGCAAAATTTCATGTAGATTAGTCCATAATTAACTATAACTCCCATATGAACCCCTCTTCCGAAAATCTCATTAACGTGCTTAAATCCCACAGAAATGTTAATATTATGTTAATATTTAATACGAATATGGTTTATATAAGTAGAAACTACAGTGCCAAATTTTGCGTGGATCGGCCCATAATTGACCAAAAATGCCGTATAAGTCTACTTACGCGAATATTTAAATTCCATATAAATTATATTATCAACATAGTATTTATGTATACGTATGTACATTTTATAGAAATATTCATTACACTTAATACAAGTATTGGTGCAAAATTAGACATATCGTATATAAATTTCGATATACATATACAATTATGTAGGGTAGCATAAGTAGAGTATCATTTGGACTATATTTTCTGATTTGTATAGTTATAAAAAAATTTCAAAAATTAACGTAAATCGGATCTCTTATTCGGTTATTAAATATTTGTCGACAAAATTCTACTAATTCTCCCCTGTTTAAAACGGCGCAAAACTTATTAATGGGTTTTAATTTAAAAATATTTGGAAAGTTTAAAATTTTACAATTTGATTAAATTTAGAGATTTTTCCAACCCCTTAAAAGCATAATATCGTTACATCCGAATACGAGTATTAAAGTATTTTAGAAGATAATATATCTTTATTGTGTAATAACCTCGATATTTCTTTTTATTAAATCACATTTGCTTTACACAGTTCAATATATTAGCCAAAAAAGGCTGTAAAGTTGGATCTTTTAAAACTTAAAATATTTTTTTCGAAAAAAATAACCTATAAACATTTTTTTTTTTCTCGAACAACTTTCGGCTAAAATTTTTTTTATTATTTCTTTCAATGGGTTTATATTTTTCGAAAAAATGTTTTTATTGACCCTCATTGTTATCTGAATTAAAATATAAATCATTATTTATGGGGTATATACAAAAAAAGTCGAAAATAAAATTTTTTTCAAGGTTTAATTTTCTGCTTTTTTTCAACATCTTGAAGAAACTAGAAGTCCGATTTTCATGAAAATTTGTACAGTGTAATGAGAAGACATGCGATCATCCAAAACTCTGAAATTTTCTTTTCATTTTTATTCCGCATACTTTATTATAAACCTTGATATTTTCAGTTAGATATTTCCAAATTTAAATGAAAAATTATTATGATTTATTAGAGAATATTCAAGATTATTTTACACTTTAAAATTTCTAAAAACAAATTACCTTCATGCTATATTAGTAGTCAAATTCATTATCAATTTACTTTTGATAAACATTAAAAAAACAATATTTCTAAATTCTAAAACATAAAAATTTTTTTAAACTCTTAGGATTCCTCGCCAATTCACAATCTGGCCAATACAAAGAAACAAAACATCAATCAGTACCATCAGTCTCACGATCTTAATTCTTCACTAGCGCCTACAACCGATAACGAAACAGAAGCACTTTTAGAAACACACCATAATATTAACAGTCAAGCTCATCTGCCGGCCAACAGTCTTAAGCGAGAGTCGTTAACCAAACAACTTCATCCGCCAAAGTTATCTCTACAACAACATACACGTAATTCCTCTGGCAAGGGGAATCATCAACCGGCCAAAAGTATTGGCCACAGCAGTGGGGGAGACGTTGCAGCTGTTGAAGGATTATCAAGCAATGAGTTGGATGGCCCTCATGCAGGCTCATTGGGGCTTGCTGGGGGCCCACAACCGAGACGTATACGTTTTGGTAATTTTCTCAAGTCCCTGGTTGGTCTACGACCATCGGTATCAAATCGTAATGGTGGTATTGGTGTTGCTGAAAATACTTCTAATAGTACAGCACACGGTTCAGAAGATGGTGAGCATACACCACCATTGTCAATACCATCATCACCAGAAATTAGAATTACCCGAACGCCCTCTGAACAAAATATGGTCGTTATGCGTGATGCCTCGTGTTACTGCGAGTACAATGCCTACAGTAGAAGGGAAAAGTTAGCAAATTTCCAACGCGAAAGAGTTGTAAAATCCGGCAGTACATCATCGCTTAATATGATGCAACAGAAATTGTGGAATATGATGCACAGGGAAGGAAGTGCAATAAGTCTGCATCAAGAGAAATCACAGTCTATTGTCCATTATACGGGTCTTAGAAAATGTGAGACAGTTTTAGCCCTAACACGCCAAAATACATCTCCTTGTTCGCCCACAATGGGTGCGGGAGTAACGGCATCTAATTCAAGAAACCGTTTAAACGAAAATCACGCTACACGCCTGTCACATACAGGCAGTGGCATATTTAGTGCTAGTGGTGTAGAACAAATACGTCCATTAAATCGACTGAGGAATAGTGTTTCTAGTATGAACAACACTTGCTCAAGATGTTCCAGTCTTCTATCGTTGGCTGCCTCCAGTTCAAGATTTTCATTGAACAATCAAGCAACAAATGCTATTGCTCAGACTTCCCATCAACAACACATACGTAATTCTAACAATGTAAGCAGTAATAATATAAGTAGTACATTTAGTCAGAGTCGTGATGGATCTATCGAGGCCGGACTCCACTTCGCCGTTAAGCGTAATAGTCAAACATCAGCCTTAGTTTCACAACGAAATTCCACCTCCGGTGCCAATAGCACAACCAGCAGTAGAACACCATCAATAACCTCACCCACAACAACCACCGCAACGACCGCTTCCACAATAAAGCTTACACCACCACCCACCGATAATTCTTTGTCTGTACCTCTTCTTTCGCCGCCATCAAACGTTCTTTATCCAACAACAACTGTCGCACCACCAGTCCTTAGGGAGAGTGTGAGTTTTCCCGCTGAATCATTATCGACTCCACTTACGGTCACATCACTCTTAAAAGTCACCAAAAATAACAACAACGATAGAAAAGAAGCGACAAATATCAACCATCGTCGTCATGATGTTGTTCATTGTAATGATGTCGTTGATGCTAAAAATCCTGAATACGATGTGATTGATGGTGTCCGTAAGAATAATAGCACCAAGCTCAGCACCAAGCTCTGCACTTCAACTCTATCCTCCACCACGTTTACATTACAACCGATTTCACAAGCGAATGTGACTTTATCGACAAATCCAAAGGCACCAGCTCCAACCACATTTGCAGAAAAAGTTGCAGTTGCACTCTCAACATCTGAATCTGAAACAATAATGCAGCATTGCAATACTGTCAACGACTCCCTCTCCCCCACAAGTTCTTCTGTAATAGCCGTTACTTCATCAACGCAGGCACCAGCACGTCCATTCGAAATGTTCACGTGCAAATTGTGCCTTATCGATGTCGATAATACCAGCAATTCAACTACATTACACCAGTGTGGCTGTCAGTTTTGCACAGAGGTAAGTTTTTTACTTTCTTTTCTGGTTTTTTTTTTTTTTTCTTCCTTTGTTTGCTCATTTTTCCACTGGCACTTGGTTGTGCTCCATTGAATTATGTACTCTATAGAGTGTGAATTGAACACAAGGATTTATGTGAAGGAAACATGTTTTCCGTGTTATTTCTGTGTTTGTGGAAGCATAAATTCTATTTATGTTCAGTAGAAACGTGGAAGAGTATCGGCTCAAACTTAAATTGATTTTTCGCCCAATAAGTTTAGAATTTTCGGCAGAGTAAATAATATTTTGTAGTTTTTTTTTTTAACAATATTTGTGTCAGGGATATATGCAAGTGGGTATTGTTAACACAAAATAGTGCACGGTAAAGGATATTTACCTTAGTAAATGTTTAGTCAATGTTTGTATTAAAATAAATGGATGAAGATAAATAATAATCATTTGTGTATTTAGAATGATAAAGATTTCAAAAGTTTTTACTTAAATAAAAATTTATAATGTTTGTTGAAATTAATTTTAGTTGCAGCATAACTTATTATAAATTAATGTTCACGGAACTACTTTTTAAAGTTATTAGCAATTATTCATCAAAAGTTACTAATTTTTTGAACAAAACTTCCATATTTAAATAAAACCAAAAGTTGGATTGTTGAATTTATTTCTGTGATTCAATTTACCTTAATTTAGTCATATAAGCGTATGAGTAATATTAATAAATCATAATATATATACGCCTCTATTATTTACTCTTGTTCTTAATATGAAAATTGTTTATAAATTGTTTATAATTGTATAAATACATATATTTCAAAAGCAACAATAACAAACATAATGACGTTTATTTTCAAGAGAAAGTCACAACTTAATTGAGTCTATAGATGATCAGTGTTTATATTGATAGCAATTTCACGTTTGTTTTGATATAAAAAAATGCTGACGTTCAGAATCCTTGTGAAGTTCGTAATACGTGGGCTATTGTCATAGCTAAATAGTCGGAGGGATCATTGAAATTTTTTTTATTAATATCTGCTATCGGGGAATACGTATATATGTAAAAATATTCCATACGATTAGTAACAATAACAAATAAAATGACGTTTATTTGCTAGATAAAATTATCAGATCTCAAGCGCTGACATAATTGACTAATAAATAAAGTCTATACATAATAAATTTTTATTTTGAACAAATTTAACTTGATCAAAATGATCACGTCGAAACTCCCTGTTAAATGATAAATAATTTTATTAATGTTTTCTTTTTAATTTTTTTTTTCAAACACTCATTTGAAATTTACTTTTTGATATTCAATAAACAAAAGCAAAAATATTGACAAAAATTCCATTAATGTCGCAAGCACTATTGGCAACTCCGCTATCACCACAACTTTCGCTTGATGTTGCCAACCATTAACGAATAAATGAGTAAATGAATATGCTATGTATGCATTTTCCCTGTCAATCTTAATAATTGTTGTTGATTTTTTGTTTATTTATCACTATACATACATATGTATGTGCATTAGGGTTATATAAAAATGTGTTTTATGCACATTAAATATGCAACAAGATGTTCTCCCAAAAACAAGAAAATATGCACTTAAAAAAACAAAAAAAAAAATAATCGTCCCTGCGCTGACCTAATGACCTATGTAAAGATTTTCGATTTTTTTTCTTTTATTGCTGCATTTATATTCCCTACTAGTTATACATAAGATAACCAAAGCATTTGTCGATATCTCAACTGGTTTAGGATTTACAAAATTACCTATATAATTAATTTTTTCATACTAGTTAATATTATTAATTTTCTTTAAGAAAATGGTAATATTAAAAATATTGAGGTGAAGTGTTCTACAAAATAAGGAGGTTATATTTTGTAAAACACTTCACCTCACTGTGAAAATTTTTATAATATAAATTGTTTTTGTTTTTCAAAGATTTGTATGGAAAATTTTTTAAAATGAGATGATTTACGAAATAAAGGTGTGAAATTTAAATATAAAATAATTAAAATTTTGTATTCATGATATGAATCCTAAAAGTAAATATCCCAAGATTGATTATACTGAAAAGTTTAACCAATCCCGTACACTAAATTTGGATAATGCGGAATCTCAATGTTACCAAAAAACGTTCCCGTACTCGAAAATTGGATAAATGAGAGCTGTTTTAAGAGAATAATGTTCTTCTACTTCTTGCACGAAACAACCCAGAATATATATATATATATATATATATATATATATATATATATATATATATATATACATATATATATATTATTTATTTATTTTTATTTTTATTTTATTTGTAACTTTTACAAAAAAACTTTCATCTTAAAAAGTATTAATCTTATGATGTTATTATTTATAGAGAAATATGGATACATTTCTTCGGGTAGATTGTGTAAATTGTCAAATATTTAAAAACATAAAAGTATACAATAAAAAATTTGAACGAAAATTAAAAAAAAAATATATATTTTTTTTTTATTACTAACAGAAAAGTTTCATTTAAAAAATTAAAAACATTCAAATATGCTGAAAAATAAAATTACATTCACATATGAATTTTTAAAATAGTTTGATGTTTTATTTCTGGGTAAACAATTTGGATTTTTGTGTTCCCGTATTTTTTGCGTTGTTGTATTCTTGTGGGAGAAAAATGAACTTTCTCTCATTTTACCGCACTTTACCCAAAAAGTACAGAAACAAACCTAAATTAACTGCCACAGATTTACTTCTGTCCCATCAAGTTGGACACTTATATTATAATTAAATTATAATTTTTATATTAATTATAAAAAGTTAATATAAGATAATTGTTCTCACTGTATGCTATTAAGAACAAAATAATGTTATCGGTTTGCGATAAAAGGGCAATGGTTTAATGAAAACCCAAAAGAAAAACGATTCGCCTTCACATCTTGCTGTTTGACACTTAACATCTTATCATCTTGCTGTCTTAGACTCAACATCTTATCATTTTGCTGTCTTAACACCTTATCATCTTGCTATCCTACACTTAGCAACGTACCATCAAGCCGTCACGATGAACATAAATAATACTTAATTTACCATAATTATTCGTCATACTTACCTTAATCTAAGTTACCTAAATCTAGGAAATCTTTTGAAATAAAGAACTGAACTTAAATCGAAAACAAAAGAATACTTACCTCACCCCTGGATTTTCCCTGAAAGAAAAGGTGAGATATTGTTGTAACCAGAACCAGATACACCACTAATTGAACCCCTCCCCCCCCCCCCTATTACTCTTATCAAAAGAGTAATTATAATTCATTCTCCATTATATATTGATAACCCCTTTTTATCTTCAACAAACCCCTCATCGTCATCATCTATAGGGTGAATTTACATACAAGTAGACAACCCTACTTGTATTCAACTTCATTTAAAACTAATAATAATATATGTCCGTCCGTCTGTCTTTCAGTTTCAGATTATTACTTAATATTTAATGCGAATTTGTGTTTGTTTATTCTGATGGACGATCTCTGTATAATGGTTTAAAATTATGAGCATTTAAACGCTCGCAATTAGACGAAATATGTATTAATTTGTTTTTTTTTTTTTATATTTTTCTACAAAATTTAAAAAAACAACACTATACAATATTAGAATAATTGTTACACATCCTAACAAAAGTAAATGAAATTGAACAATTAACTTTGGAGGAAGTGGATACTGTCGATTCCAAAACAATATTTCAGCTGCCAACATATTCTCCAAACGATTATATATGTCGTATTAGTCGAGCTAGGTCATCACAATCAGACATTATAAATTACTTGCATTGAATCAGACCAGACAAATAGTAAGGAGACCATACTATCAATGACATCCGAGATTTACTCTTTATATGTTGTAATTGTTTTGATCAAAAATTAAAAGTTGCGTACAGTGTTGATCGAAATTCATATTTTTAGAGGTATTTTGAAATTGATCCAGCTCACGAAAGCGAAATAATTGATCATAAATATTTTAGTGATTAGTTTATGACACATCAATCTATAATATTAGGGGGGAACATTTGCAACATTTTTTGTCTTCACATAAAGTAATGCATTTATTGAGTTAATGAATATTTAGAAAATCGTTAATTTTTTCTTGTTGAAAATCTTTTTATTGAAAATCGTGAATTAGTGGTTAACTATCGTTTAACATATGTAGCCCTAATATTGTGGAGATTTTTTTTTTATTTATTTATTTTTATTTTTCTTTTTTTTTTTTGTTTGAAAATTTCTTTTGAGATCATTAGAAAATTAACGCTTAGCAGCATGTTCCAATTATTTTTGGAGGTTGAAATTAGACCACGATATTACAAATAATACCCCTTCTATAGTTCAAACTTATATTTAATTAAACTTAAAAACTTACAAAAAGAAAAGCAGAAACGTATCTTAATAAAAATTGTCCTTCAAAACGACCTATGTAAAGTTTATGTTGATTTTATCCAGAACGCGCCAAAAATTTGGTTATTTTTCATAAATAATACACATTAATTGCATTACTAAACCTATTAATAAACGGAAAAATTTTGTACAAATTTTGCGAAGTAACAAAAAAAAAATAGCGAAATTAAACAGTTTTTTAGCCTTCCTGAAAAATTATTGGAAAACATAGGTAATTCAGTCAGTGCAGGGACGAAATATTTGTAATTATTAAGGAATTTTTTTTTTATTTTTTATTTTTCAGAAAAGCAGCGTTTTATTGATATTTTAACGTTATGAAATAAGGAAAACAAAAAAATATATCTATTAACTTATCAAAAGGCTTTATTCTTAATTCTCTTTATCACATAAAAATTTTTTGATCTTCTATTTGCTTATATTTTTTTGATCTTCTATATTAAAGATTCATTAAAAAATATTTTTGGATTTCTTGTTTTTCCTATATGTCACAAATGAGTTAGAAGAATAATTATCTTCAAAATGTCTAAAATATGATCTAAATGATTTAAATATGATCTAAAAGATAATAAAAAATATGCTATAAATATACCCTGTAAATCACAATATGCAAAAATATGCCGTAAAGCATGAAATATGCAAAAATTTACACTTACAAATCGATGCCAAAATGCTTTATTTTTATCTGAAACGGATATATATTTTATCGATGGCTTCATTCGACGTATAGAAAAAACACGCGACTGCATATTTGTGGCTTCCCTGGTTATAACTATTTGCAATTTTTACAAATATTTAAAATACCATAGGACATGGAAAGATATAAAGGAGTATAATATTAATTTTTCGCGATCGTTAAAAAAGATCACCCACCAATCACTGTGATTTTTTTTTAAAGATAGTATTGTTTTGATATGAAAAAATTTACATTTTCTGCTAAATTACTTAAGTTTATATAACGTTTTAATGTCTCTTTTGATATAAAATAATTTTACTGTGCAAAAAAAGTTACTTGAAATTTCTGTGAAATTGCGATTTTATTATAAAACTTATTAATTATTATTTTTTATATTTTTTATTGATAATATTTTTCTTGAATTATTAAATTCAATAACATTTTGCGATGTCAATTGAAATGCAAAATTATTTTCTGTTTTCCTTATATTTTATTCGATAACGATAAGTCCTAAGTAATTTTCTTCTGAATACTTGCACACATCACAATATTTTTCATATTAAGTGGATGAGTAATTTAAAACAAAGTGATTTCGTTCCATACGTAATACCTAAGTTTTACCATTTAAATATTTAGAACTTTATATAAAAATTTTTCAAATAGAAATATTAAAAAAAAGGTGCAAAGGCATTTTGGCAAATGTACAAAGGCGTGAAGTTTTTTTTTCAAATCGACTAAAAAATTATGTTTTATTTTCAGGACAATATTGGCTAAAAGGTGGTGTTATGGTATTTTAATATGCAAAAAAAGTTATAACCCTACTATACATGTATGTATGTATGAATGTATGTATGTATGTACGTATACCGATGCTTAAATTTTTCTTACTCAGTCATTTTTAAATTTTTCAGCCACCGTTGTAGTTTTTGCTCTGTGTGTGTATGTGTGTGTGTCTTTGAAATACACTTATATGAACGTGTTTAGTTTGCTAAAAATAACAACAATCAGTTTTTTGAATTGTCAGCATTTATCATCATTTTATCAGGGATGGAAAAGTTGATACGGTAGTATTTTTTTTTTTCGATAGTATTTGATATACAAAAGTACGGTACTACGCCCGAGATTAATTTGATACTCTTAAACGATTTTCAAGTCATTTGGAAACTTTTATGAACACTCTCCATTGAGTGAAAACATAGACAATGAGAAAAACCTATCATGTAAAACAAGAGTAGTTCTGTTACAATAAAAGAAATGTAAATATAAATATAAATTAATATTTCTAATCTATTGAAGCTTTTTTTAGCATGATATGATGCAGATCTAGATGATTTACTTTATAAAATATTTCTTTTCAAAATATATGTGTATATATATATATATATATATATATATATATATATATATATATATACTTATTATATTCTCTATTTTTACAAATTTCTAACATGTTTGAGAAAAAGAAAATTGAAAAACTGAATTCGAGTAGAAGAAAAATTGTTTTCAAGATAGTTTGACAATTTTCATATTTTATTATATTTTTGTATTTAAATCCTGCATATTTAAAAACGATATTAATTGGGTTTTGAAGTAAGTATGAAAAACGAATTAAAAAGTTGAATTTGAGTACTCTGAAAGTGAACAAAAATACTATTTCAATATATTTTTGATACCGAAAAATATTTTCATTTTCCATCCCTGCATTGTAGTTTTATTTTTTTTGCATTTTTGCAACAAAAGAATCCTTTGCTTGTGATGTTATTACTTGTTGTCTTGTTGCTGTTGCAATTCACGACCAACAAAACAACTCATTTATGAAGTTTATTTACAAAGCTCTCGTAAATTGACATATCTTGGCAAATAATCGCTCAACATAAATCTTTATTAATTGTTCTTTGAATGTGTGTATGAACTTCGTGTTCTCATTCTCTATTATTATTATTATTATTATTATTATTATTATTATTACTAATATTATTATTATTATTATTATTATTATTATTATTATTATTATTTAGAAAATACGAGATGTAAAATAGGAAGCTATTACTTACATTAATCAATGTTCATAGAGTCGATTGTGATTTGCTTTATATGGCACTTCTTTCTTAAATATTTTTCTATGCATCCACATTTCAGCAAAGTTTATCCATAATCATTATAGACTAAAATTAAAATAGGAAATTGGAAAGCTTCTCTATTTCCGCAAGATGTTACAAAATAAAAAATTTCACTGAAGGATTTCATTTTTGCTTTGAAAACTATTCGTTTTTTAATTTATTTTAAACTACCTAAAAAAAACAAAGACAAAAATTCTACAAAAAAAATAATTGTTTGTACTCGTTTGAGTTATTTTTAATTTATTGTAAAGCGTAATGATCACAATTCTCTCTGTATAATCTGCTTTAAAATTATAATCTAAAATATTTTGTTCAGTTACTTTCTTTTCGCCGTTTCATTTTATTTCAAATTAAAGACACAAATAGACATTTGGAAATTGTTTTTCTGCAAAAAAAAAATATATTATTATCCCACAAAATCTCTAGTTTTAGACTCTTTTACGCCATAGTTTGGCATATTTTAGACTTAGGTGTAGAGACCGGATTTTAAAATACTAAAAAAGCAGCTTTTTATTGTTATTTCAATTGAAAAATAATCTTTTGAGTTCCAAAAATAATAAAAATCCATCATAATTTTTCATTTGTGATATTTATCACAAAAGTTGAAAATTATTTTCAGCTTTTTTCATCGGTTAAAAAAAAAATCTAAACAACAAAAATTTCATCGAATAAAAGAATATTTAAAATGTATTCACACAATACACATACAATGTTCAAATAAATAAAATAGTATAAAACATTATATAAAGAAACAAGGTAACAACGCTCCCTCTTAGAGAATTTTTTTTTTTTTTTTTGAAGTATAAAAGATTTTTTGAAATATATTTTCTTATAAACAAACGAAAAAATTATATTTAGGAAATTGTTATCAAAATTATGTAATTTGTTTTAGCGAAAATTTGTGCCTTACATATCGTCACCTAAAATGCAAATAGACCTAACCACTCTTAAATTTTATTACAACAGAAGCAAAAAATATATGAAAATCTAAAAGGTAGTAACCATAATTTTTAATTGTTTGCTTTAAAATTAAGTAATAGTTCACTTAAAGCAAAAAAAAAAGACAAGGCATAAAATGCTCTTCAAACGAAACTTTAGCTGGAACAAATTTTACAGTTATTTCGCTTATGAAGTTGACGGAATTTTAACTTTTGTTAATAGTGGTGTCAGTTTTTAATGCTGTTTTGGTCAATATATTATAATTCAGTAAAAAATCAACATTTGATTTTTCAGTGGTTAAGGCCTTTTGAATTTTAGGTGACGATATATTCCTTTCGCTATATTACTAAATTATAGCAAATATATCTTAAAAAAATTATTTAAAATATTATATTAATGTGTTACCTTTAACAAAAGTATTTAACATGTTTCAGCAGCATTATTCAATTTTTTGTTACGAGTATTATTTAAATTTGCAAATATAATGCGATGAATGTATCGCTAACATAATGACTACTAAGTAATTCACTCAAACATCGTATAATGGACAATAAAGTAATAGATTATAAAAATTTCAATGTATGTAAATAATCTTTACTATGAACATAAACTCTAAAATTGATTGAAAATATAATTTGTTTAAAATTAAGTTAAAACAAAAAAAAATCGGATTTTTTAAAAAGATATGGTTGCACAAAAACATAATAAATCGCTTAAATATCAGAAAGAGGGAACGATTCTACCTATATTTCTTTGTATTATGGTAGAAAATATTTTTTGATGCAAAAACAAAGATGTATGAATAAAAAACTATTTAAAATTTATTTTTAATATATTTATTATTATTTTATTTTATTTTATTTTATTTTATTTTATTTTTTCTTCATGATGTATATTTATATTAAAAACTAAAAATCCCTCACGTTTTTTTATAGTCAAATGAAAAAAACTTTTTGCACAGTAAAAATATTTATATCGATTGAAAAATAAAAATAAAAATAAAACGTTTTCAGGTGCCTGCTTAGGAGTATATTTTGTTATAACATCATTTATTTAATCATATTTTGCAAACTTATCTACTTTTCATTACAATGTCAATTTAGCTTTTTTTAAGTTAACTGTGTACAATTATTTTCGTTTTATAAATGGAAAGAAATTTTCTCATTTAATCTAGCAACTCTGAAACGTTCTATAATAGAAATAACCTTTTATGTGCAAATCTAGTATTTTTTTATACAAAACCAATATTTTAGAATCTAGTGTAATCATTTTTATAAATTTTAGAAAATAAGATTCAATTTGAATCCTAGTTCATCGTAATATTAAGGGAATCTTGAAAGAAATATATCTAAAACCACACTATTTTCCAATCGTTTTTAGAATTGAAAACCTTTATCAAATACAATAATTTATTTTATTAGGCTTATGTTTTTACATGTACAGTGGCTCACAGTTTATTTCGTGTACTTAAATTTAAGTATAGAAACATAACACCGTCGGCAACGGGACGGCTTGCCTTTAATTGAGAGAAAATATTATAATAGAAACGGTAGTGGGACTGTAAAATGATTGCCAAAGTTTTGTGTAAAATGTAAATTAACAATCTTAATTTTTATTATTTGTTTTAATTATCATTTTTACAATATGAATATTATTCGCCTGGGTTCTATATTTCGAAAACAATGTAAAAGTGAAAATTTTCCTTAATTTGTGTTCTTTATTTGACTATGAATGATATGAAAAGTAAAGTTTAATTTCTAAATGTCAATTTAACTACAAAAGAAGTAATTTGAAATCGATTAAGGAAGGCTATGAGAAAGTGAATACTTTTTAATAAAATAAATAAAATATTTGTTATTTTAAAATAAATTTATAGAAAAATAAACAAAATATAAATAAATAATCTGCGTTACGTGTATAGATTTATTTATTAAATAGTTCTTTGAATTTTGGAGTGGCAAACACAAAAATTCGGAAGAAGACACTGCTTAAATTCATAGGAAAAAATCCAGAATTAGCCAAAGGTTTTTCAAGGTGGACAGAACGGCAGCTGATCAACTATATAAGGATTTGTCAAATGAATTAAATAGCGCAGGTGCCCGCGATGAGGACACCAGTGGTTGGAAAAAGCTTTGGACAGACTGGAAAGGTGCCATTCGCAATAAATTGGCAGAAAGTAGGAGGTAACGGTAACTCGTGAAGGATACAGTAATATTCAGCACATGTCATTTAAAGAGGATGCAGTAGCTAAACTTTGTGTCTTTATGCAGTGTATATTCCTAAATCATTCGGAATATCCACTGCCAATTTTCGATTCATCAATTGAATTGGGCAATTGAAAAATCATTGGAATACTGGTTTTATTGATTATCTCTTCTACTCGTAACACCATCCTAAAAGCATCCCTATTTATTCGAAAATAAGGAATAAACTTAGTAAAAAAAATGATTATGAAATGAAAACACATTTAAGATTAAAATAGTTACTTATGACTTTTTGGGTAACTGGAAAGGGCCTGAACATATATTTTTCCTTTTCCACTATTTGTAATGAGATTAAAATTACACTACTCATTTTATATCTTTCTTAAGGAAAAATAGCAGTTATTGTCGAATTCTTTATCTTTGCGAATTCATTAAAGAGAATACTTTTACTTTAATATGACAAACATTCACTTTAATTGACAAATCATGGTTTTTACCAGATTGCTTTAAACAGTTTATTAAAAGTAAAATAAGAATGAAACCGAGGGAAAATACAGTTTCACTCATTTTCCATAACAGCGTGTAATTAGCTATGTGAAATTAAAAACGATTTCACTTTAATTACGTAATGGAATGTAGAACCCAGGCGATTATATTTCATTTGATTAATACAATTTCTTTAAAGAATTTCCATTTTCTCCCTTTATTTAGTTTTGCTTTCTTTTTTGTAATATTTTTTTCATAAAGGAATTTTTCGAAATATAATGAAATATCGTCAAGAAAATAAAATAAATTTGATTCGAACCGCTTGTCGTTCAACGGCAATGTAATGTAAAATTTATATGGACCTGTCGTTGCAGTCGTTTATTTGTTTTTCTTCACTAACGTACCTCGTAGATTTTGTGGATGTAGTTCTGTATTTGGTTTCCGCCAAATGTAAGAATCACCAAATAACCCCAAAAGGTTATTAGCTCGTCCTAGAAAGATTGGTCTTTGGTGATATGATCCTTAGCGAGCTGCGGTCTACTGTCAAGATTTTTTTGGGCTTATAAATGGTTTATTACGGACAGTTCTTCCGCGAAGATCAGCACGATTGAGAATAGGATTCTGTTTATGTTTTCTTAATATTCATCATCCGACAGCTTCAGTTAATATTTTTATTTTTGTGCTTTATAGCTTTTAATTCAACTCTACCCTCGAGAGCATATCGCTGGATAATATACCGAACTTTCAGAAATTTGTCTTTTTCCCATTTTTTAAATGCATAGTAACAAATTCACGTTTTTCTATCGATGTTTTACGACCCATGTTAAAAATTTAACTGATAACCACTTAACCTCTTTTAAACATCATTAATTAATTTCCTATTACTCCATTTTATGCAAATTTTTATTTTTGGAATAAAAGTCTTTACTTCCTATAACGGTAAAAATTTAAACCCCAAATAAGCTGTGAACCTATTTAATCTTTGTAATATGATTTCTTTGGTAATTTTGTTAATTATTGAATCATTGTGATTTTTTTTTTATTGCAATTATAAACATATATATATTTCGTTATATTTATTGCATTAAATAAGGACATTATCAACTCAATTTGCATTGAAAATTCAGAACACGAAATAAGTTGTGAGCCACTATACATTAGGATTATAACACGTTCAAAAAGTTCACGCACCAAACGCGGTGATATTTTTATATTGGTGTTATTAAATTGAAATCAAAAATATTATAATTTCTACCAAATTATATAAGTTTTAGCCGTTTTGCTGTATCCTCTTTGATATAAAATCGTTTGCAGGTCCAGTGTCTGTTAAACCACGATATAGGGCAAAAATGCGGCTAATTAGGCCCATTAGTTAATAGCAAATTGTTTATATTTAATTCGATAATTGACAAGTTTTATGTCATTTTTTCCATGTAATTGAAAATATTGTAATATTTTTCTTATTTAAGTGGAAAAAAAATAAAAGAAGGTATTTGTAATACCTTGTATACGATGAAATGTATATAACAGATATAAAAATAAAAATATAAAAAAAAATTCAAAATCATTTTAGAAATCGTAACTGGTGCGTGAAGTTTTTTGTCCAAATCGATTTTATTATCAGGGCAATATTGACAATATAAGGTAGTGCTATGGTATTTTGAGGTCCAAAAAATTTCGAAACTCTTTGGGACCTACTTTATGAGTCTTGTATTTCCGAAATTTGTTTCAAAAATAGGAAAAGTATTTTGTGATTTTGGTAGACCTTGCAAAATAACTAAGAAATCCAAAAATTTTAGTTCAATTAAGAAAAATTTCACTAAGTTGAGACTTTCGAAGAGTTTTTTATTCATTTTATTTTTACACTCGCAATTTACATCTATTAGACTTAAACCATTAACCAGTCGGGAGACAATAATTAGTAAATTCATATGTTGTGTAATTATTTTCTATTTTACTATCTGGTGAAAAGTTTTGCGGTGACGAGAAAAATTAAACCAAAAATATACGATTTTTTAAATTTCGCAGTTTTTTGGATAGAAAATTTGCGCACATAAATGAAATTAAAAAGAGAGTTTGAGATACATTTCGTTGATGTCAGGAAAACAGCATCATAACAAAATTCCTTATAATTGGCGTAAATATTAGTAAAATGTATGTTTTCGCAACTGACAAATAGCGCTTTAGTAGAAATTGCACAAAATATCGCGTAAATAGTTTATTAATAAATGACACCTCCGAGTGAAAAAATTTTTAATGTAAAAATTTTACGCATTTTTAAAATTTTTACCAAATTTCCAAATTTTGTTTCATATTTTTTAAATGTAAGATTTGTCTTTAGATCATTAAAAAAGATCTCTAAAGAATCATCTTAATGGTTAAAACTGATAATATGACTAAAAATTAAAGAAACAACATTTATACCGGCTACAGCGGCATTCATTTCCAAATACATTTCGTTTGTTGACAACTACCACAAAGTATTAATTATATTGATATTGATGTCAAATGAAATCCTTTTATTTGCTTAATACTAAAATTCTTTTATAGATTTAAAATTTTATGGACCAAAAAAGTTACTCTTAACCACAAAATGCACACTTTCATATTTCACGTTATAGTTCAAATTTCGATATAATTAAAACTATTTTCGATATAAAATGTATCACTATATAAGAAACAAGTTAAAAATTTTGCAAAAATTAACTTTTAAAAAAAATTAAAATCGCGTTTTTTGTAAGGAATATTATTATGAGTTGTAATGTTTAAACTACTATATTTTCTAAACCAGTACCGATATTCACTTAAATTCAGCAGACTATCGCAAAATTTGTCATTTATTACCCATAATCAGGGAAACCACAAATATGTTTTAAAAAAATGTTTTATGCACATTAATTATGCAGTAAAAAACTTAAAATATATAATATGCCCTAAAAAAACAAAAAATATTATAATTTTTAAACAAAAATTAATTTTTTCAATAAAACAAAGTTTAATATTTTAACGATATAAAACAATACAAAACTAAAATGTATTTCTCAAACTGTATCAAAAGCTCTTTTTTCAATTCTAATTTATCATACAAAAACTTTATTGATCTTCTATTCTTGTTATTTAGTTCAGATATTATATTATTTGAAATATGATATATAGGACATATTAGTTAAATATTATTATTATTAAAGATCATTAAATATGATTCTCAGAACTACAAACCAAGCTTCTCAGAGATTTATAACGAACTTTAGCAGTCTTCATTAAAATTAATTTTTAATACAAAATATTTTTCGATTTCTTATTTTTCTATAGAAAAATATCTTAAAAATGTCAAAATATGTTCTAAAAAAGTTAAATATGCTCTAAAAATAACAAAATATACCACATAAATATGCTCTAAAAATCACTATATGCAAAAATATGCCGTTAAGGAAAAAATATGCTCTTACAAATCGATGCCATAATGATTTATTTGTTCTGAAACGGATAAATATTTTATCGATGGCTTTATTCAACATTCAGAAAAAAACATGCAATTACATATTTGTGTTTTCCTTCCCATAATTTTTCGAAATTTTAAACCGATAACGTTTTTTTTTTTTTTTTTTTTTTGCTATTTACGAAAACGCTGTAATAGTTTTGACATGTGCTGATAAAACCTAAGAAGATCTATAAAATTTTTAAGATTTTTTTGAAAGTTTGAACTTTAAACCTCCACAACTTTTGCGCGCATTGATATAAATGATTAACACAAACAACATTTGCATGCATAAATATGGGTTCCTAAAACCACATATCGACATTAGTGTCAGAAGAAAAAAAAAATGTTTACTCAAAATTAAAAAAATAAATTGAAATTCCTCTTAATATAAGAGTTAAACTCTCATATTTATTTTATTTCAAGTTAAAATAAATACGAAAACACCAAAAATTTTGCATAATTGTTCAGTTAATCTTTAACACATTTCATTTAATTTCTTAAAATGTTCTTACTATCAAACTTATTTTAAACTTTTAACAGTCGTAAACTTTATGCTAATCTTTTTTACCTTTTTACTTAATTTTTCAATTTTCTTCTCTTAATGGATTCTGACGGCATGTAGTCATATAAATGTTGAAACTTTTCTTTATTTAAATTTTATAGTGTAGTGTTAATTAGTGGTTTTAATACGCAAAACTCTACTCGTAACAATGAAACTTGAAATAAAATCAAGCGCACGCAAATGTAGAAAAAAAAACAAAGAAAGGAAAGATAATAACCAAAAATACTCGTATGATGTAATGTGTAATGCGTGTGTGTACATTAGGATGGCCCTTATTTGTTATGAAGTACACACCTAAAATTAATGTGTAAAAATGTTTATTAAGCGAATAAATTCAGACCTACTTTCTAAATTTCATATCGTGGTATAATTTTATGCTATTCCTATTAGTAAAATCTGTGTAAAAGTATAAAGAATAAACCGAAATTTATTATTATTTTTTTTAATCCTACTCACCAAAAGTTAACTTCAGGAAAAAAAATTTAGTTATTGCATCTTGAAATTGAGTAAAGTTCAATTGAAAAAAAAAGAATACGAGTAACAACTTTGTGTTTTCGTAATACAATAGTTTACATGTATGTATTAATGATGAAAAGAAAATGTGTAGGAAGACTTTTCAATTAATGCGTCCTCAATTCCTCAGGTTTCTTACAACATCAGATTCGCAGAAAAACTATCTATTTTGCATACTTGTATTTACTTATGTATGTATTTTAAAAGAATTTCAGCAAAAATTTTTTTAATTTCATTTATTTTCCTTTGTATTTTCTTCAGCAGTTTTGAAGATAATTTAATATAAAATATGTATATGTATTTGGAAGTGTGCCGTGCACTGTTTGCAAGTGTAATTGTGTTTATGTGTATATGAGTAACTAAGTGTATCTGCACAATACACATTACAATTCAGGTCAGTAAGTCATTACAAAAGTTTCATGTATTAAAATTTCCTTGTATTTGTGTATATGGATAAAAACTTACAAACTGAAATCATGCATCCTTAGGGTGATAACAAAAATTTCAAAGAATTTCTTTAACTTTAAAAGTATGTGAAGCTTAATTAATTCAAATAATTTTGAAATAACAAGGATAAATATTCTATTCTGTTCTAGAAACATTAACATTGTTCATAGGTATTTGTTTGTAATTAGTAAATATTGTTTTAAAACTATTAATAAGAAGATTGAATTAATATTTATTTGGTAATAGAACTTTATATCGGAAACTTAAAAAAATTCAAGTCATATTAGATATTTAATACCATACTTTTGACTTACATACTTTGATTAAAATAGTTATATTTTTCTTCATAGAGAAAAAATTCATAAATTAATTTTTGTTTTTTTTTTTTTTTCATAAATATTATAAATCGAACATGACCTTCTTCCCAAACTCTTTTCATAAAAAATACATTTTTGTTCATAGTGGAAAGTATTAACAATAAATACCTTAGAACGTTCTCGGCATTTTTAAATTAAGTTAAAGCAAAAGTTTTGTTAAAGAATAAACATAGCTTTGTTATAGTGTTATGTAAAAAATAGTATAGTAAATAGTATAGTAATAAAAACAACTTAAAATTTCGTTAAATTTCGTGAGAGCTATTCGATTGAAGTACTCAATATAAATGTGCTGAAAACAGAAAAAAAAAATATAAACATATATCATTAGTGCTACGATGAAAAGATTTCGCAATATTTTTCAGGAGAACAAAAACAAGTTATTTTTTGAATCAAAGCTATACAAAATTTTATATGAATTCTTTTTAAAACACTCAGCAATAATACAGATATTTAAAAACCGATTTGTCAATCAATGGACAGACAAAAAGCTCCTGCGAATACCATAAAATATTTCTTTCAATAAATTATTAGTCTATGGGTTTTTTTAAAAGACTTTGATCTTACTTTGTTTGTTACATAATTTATCATTAAAAATTAAGATTTGTTCATCCGGGAAATTCAATAACTGTTCTATATATATAAACATATTTTAAATATGTCAACTTTTATAATTTTTGGCTAATCGGCAACACCTAAATTTCGAGAGACTATTTGATCCAACAATAATTTAAAAGACTCGCTACAAAGATCCAAAAATATTTGTGTAACAATTACAAAATCGATACCTCAAAGTCGGATTTTGATCCATCTGAGCTGTAATGGTTTGCATATGTGGCAAAATTTATTGATTTATAAAAACTACAAATCTTGCTCTATAAAATATTAAAAACCGTTGCTAACAGGCTAGATTTTTAAAAACAGTCCGTATATAAATTTTTACTTTGATAGCTTATAACATCACAAACCATAGTAGGCCGAAAAATTTTATGTTAGAAATTTCCGCCTTTTATTCTGAATAAAAAATGTTTATGGTTATTCTTTTAAAATATTAAATTAAAGAGCTATAGCGCAATTAAGATTTTAGTTACTTTTAAGACCTTTTTTCGGATAAAAGTCAAAGTCGGATGGTCGGTTTACGATCATCTACCAGAAAATGCAGGTGGAGCAAACAAATTCGAAACTTTTATAAATCCCATACATTTCATGGCTGATCTACTACATATGTATGCTTAATTAAAACAAAACCCTCAGATTTTTGGGCGCACTTTCATGGAATGAATGATATTTATTTTGTTTTCTATGAACATGACTTTAGTTTTCAAAAGTGACTACTTTATATTCAATACTAACATTTGCTAATAATTTTAATTATCGAATATTTAAAACATAAACATTTCAAAATGAACTACCAGAACTTGGTATTTTCTTAAACATTTCTACCATACATTTATTTTGCTTATATAAAATTATCAGGGCAACCAAATGTATGCAAAATGATATATCGATTTTTCATAGCATATTTTTTGCATAATTTTGTCATAACAGCATATTTTTGCAAATTTTCATATAAAATCGATATTTTAGAGCATGTATTAGCATATATGTATATTTTACATTTTCCATATTTTTGCACACGATAGAATTTTTGACAGAATTTGTGAAATTTTCTTTTTAACGTCACATACGTTTTTGAAGACCGATTCCCAAATAATTTTATCTTATAAATTGATAGAAATTTTTAAATTTCCTGATACAATATTAGCTTTGAATGTTTTTAAGTGAAAAAGAAATTATTTTTTATCAATTCCTAATAAAACTCCATTTATTTTTAATAGATAATAGGGCATTCAGACCGACGCGAAATTATGTACTTTCGTGATTTCGGCCGAAATCAAGTTGAAATTACGTAATTTCCCATATATTTTGACACTTGCGAAATTACATAATTTTGTGTAATTTCGGCGAAATTACATTGAAATTACGATGCCCATTTCCGTGCAACTCTATACATGGTTGGAAAAAATACTTTTTTTCAACTATGTACTGCATGTTTCAACCGTGAGAAGAAAAAAACAATTGACAGCTGATCTTAAATTTAAACACAAATCTTAACATTAATTATTAAAGTGATTTTGCAAAATGAAACCTATCCTTTTTACATTTGTAATTGTTGCAAATTAATAATTTCCAATTTAATAAGTGATTGTTTTTATTATTATTTCCATTTCAAAATACTTTATTTACCCCTATAACAATTTAAAATGTAAACAATAAGTATCAACTGTTCACGAAAAGCCAGTATGAACATACTAGATTTCATTCGTAATTTCGGCATGAAATTTCGCAATTTCGCGCCGGTCTAAACAAGGCTTAATTTAAAATTTATATAAATATATATATATATATATATATATATATATATATATATATATATATAATTTAGCAAAAAAAATTATATCGCTCATATATTTCAATAACGTCATAACTCAAAAAACGAGATTTTTTAGTTAATAATGTAGAAATATACATTACATCAAGCTTTGTCTTTTGTAAAAATATCGTAAACATATATTTTATGGACATCGTTTGAGAAGGGAATTTGAAGTTAATTTTTCTTTCAAGGTAACTTTGAATACGTTTTCTGCAAAACCAATTTTTTGAGTTGTGTCATTCTTGAAGTAAATTAGCGATATTTTAAGATCATATTTTTTAATTTTGAGGGCATAATTTTTAATTTTATTTTTAGAGCATATTTTTGATTGCCCTGATAATTATCTACAAATATTAATTATTTGGTTGTTAAGATATTTTTACATGTGGATATTTATGTAATTTTCGAATGGACATTCCATCGAATACTGTTAAATTTTACACAGTTTCTGATAAGAATCATATTACAAAAAATTCTTTTTATTTAATTTAATATTTTTTGTGCTCTTTTTTTTTGTCATGTGTAAAAAATATAAAAATTAGACTTTAATAAATTTTTCAATGAAATATTTTTTTAATAAAAAAGTGAAGTTTCAAATCTAAAATGTAATAAATATATATTTAAAAATTCTATAATTTTAATTTCCCGTTTATCTGACAATATAAGTAAAATTTTCACTGGAATCCTAGTTGATCATTACCTGGAAATTCCAATTCCCCAAACTATAGTCACCACCCTATTAATTCAAAGTCCGAATACAACATTTCATTCCATTCATATGTATAGTATCATATTACATACATACGTACATTTTTTTATGTTTTACGTGTGCGTGTAATTTCCGAGTCGTTGAAGTGTAAGAATTTATGGTTTCAATTCACATTTTATTCTCTTTACGTTTTAGACTATTATTAAAGTTCGAAAAAATTTTCAAATATATACGAGTACATATGTACTTAAATGATAAACGGATGGTATTCTCTTATAAACTACATCAATATTTTTGTGATGGCAAAATAAATTAGAAACATTTATTTCAGCATTTCTAGTAAATATTTAAAATATTAAAAAAAATATTTCCAAAGAATTTCTAAAATTTTATAAAAGTAATAAAAATCAATTTTTAGAATTATCCATTAACCTCAATTGAAAAGGATAATTGAAAAATGATGAATAAAATATTTTTTTCACAATAATAAACAATCAGTAACAACTGAATATATGAACTCTTTTTGTTTGCACTTTATTAATTAAACTCAAAAACAAAATATTTAAATTGAGGAAAATCGTTTTGAATACAAAGATGTTTATTTTCATCATGCAAGTAGTAGCTTTTTTGTGCAGCTTATTTAAAATAAAATAATGAAATAAAATTTATATTATTAAATCAAGTGTGTGTGTGTGTAGGAGTTTGTTTATTTATTGTTTGTTTGTTTCGGAATCACGTCTATACCACTGAACCGATTTTAACAAAATTTTAAATATAGATGACCTTTAAGGTGAAGGAAATTATAGGATATAAATTAAAACAAAAACTAATTGTGTATTGATGAAAATGGTGAATATATATATTTTTTAAATTAAAATTTTTCTTCATTTTTCGATAAAACTGAAAATATTACTAGAAACATTGATATTTGACAATATATGGGTGAAGCTGTATTTTTAGGTTTCTTTAAACTTTTTATTAACTTTTAATATCCCATACAACTCAGGGGCGCTCAGCTACTTTAATATAAAATATCACTTAAATATAATAATTTTCTACTCATTCTAAAAAATTTAACAAATCCAGGAAAGATGTATTGGTTCTACAACTAGTTCCAGAATCTATACAAATAGACTGTACTCGTTCTAGTTTGGAGTTGCGATCAAAGACTCTCTTTTGATATTGTCATCACTAGAACCAGTTCTGTGTTACCTAGCCAGTAACCTTACTATGGAACGTTTCTGTAACCAATGATTTTTGTGGAAATTGTTACACTCAGAACAATAGAAGCACGGTTCTAGAACCAGTTTTTAAATTAACAATTTTTGTTCGATATTATTTTTCATTTTAATAAACCATTTCTAAAAAGCCATTGCTAAAATTTATTTATTTAATTATTTATTTATTTCCTATTTAAATATTTATTTATTTAATTAATTAATTAAATATATATATATATATATATATATATATATAAATATATATATATATATATATATATATATATATATATATACATACATACATATATATATATATATATATATATATATATTTAATTATTAATTTATTTATTTTATTTTTTATTATATATTTATTTATATAATTAATTAATTAGTTAATATTTTAATTAATTATTTATTTATTTAACTATTTATTTATTCATAATTTATTTTTAAAAATTAAAAATGTTTGTTTTCTGTAAGCGCCTTGTTTATGTTAGGATTTGGTTGAGAAAACTTGCCAGTGGATCCTGATTAAATTGTACACTTTCAAAGACTTTCTTAAATTCGTTCTTTAACGTTGGCAACTTCAGTTTGCTGCGCACTCTATAAAATATCAATAATACTATTTATTGGCAATTTCACATAACAAAATTTCTAAGTTCAAACTATATAACGGTTTACCAAACCCTAGCTCCAAGCTGACATAAAAAAACTGGTGTAGAATAAATTCATGGTAATACTTTAATTGATTGATCATTTATTATCTAATGATGTCACGTCTTTTTAATTTAAATGTCTGATTTCTATAAAAGGCTTGTTTTACCAAGTATTTCTTTGACACAAAATCATTCTACTTACTTCTGTATAACCTTCGGTTAGAAAAGATACCGAAATTGTACTAAATTATACTAAACGCTTCAGTTGAATATGGCAGAGAAATATTTGTTTAATTCAATAGATTCTTTTTATAACAAACCTGACTTAAATTCAACTTCTTAAATTAAAAAAACTCCCTAAACAAATTCCCTCGTCTTAACCAAACATTTCTATCGCAAAGAACAAAAAACTTGCATACTTTTGGGGATTTCAAAACTAAATTATGACAGTGCATTGCTTAGTTTAAAAATATTATATTTACTTTTGTTGTACTAAAGAAATCTCTGTGCATCTTTTTTATGAAAATTACTTTATTATTAGTCTGCTTAAATTTCTCATGCCCATCTTTCATACATCCCTCCTTAGCATCTTATTCTTATGTGATTTTTAAAGAAAAAATCTATTTACATGCTGTAGTGTCATAATATATAAAATGATGTTTACATAAAACACCAAGTACTTCAGTAGAATACATAAAAGCATTAAAATGCGAATCCCCCTCCATATTTTAACCAACAGAAAATACTAACAACTACAACTGGTAAATAATTTATTTAAGAATGGGATGAGAGCTTGTAGAATTGTGTCTGTGTTTTCGTCTTTTTTTATGCTCCAAAGTATAATTTGAAGAACATGAACCGAACGATTGTCACTACAACTTTTTACTGGTGCTGCTACTGCCACAATGAGTGCACGACACTACTACTAGTACAAGATGAGCATAATAATAAAATAATAACCCAATTAACATTTAGGGGTAATGATAAGGTGAAGGTTTAAATAATTTAGGATTCAGTTTCCTAAGGCAACCGAATATTTGATCGAAAATTAATGGAATTGGCGGTTAATCAACACAGTAACCTAGTGTCTACTAATATATTAAAAAAACCGACGTTTTCAGAAAACTGGTTAACCGGTTTTTATTAAAAATACAAATATTTTTAAATCAAATCTCAATTTTCAGTACGTCTGGTTTTACTCAAAACACAAATTAGAAATTAAAAAAAAAAAACAAAATTTAAAGCTTTATCGGATCATAATGTAAATTGGAAATATCTGCAAAGAATTTAGGGCCTTATTCAGTACAACAAGCGAATTGTTTAAAAATAAAATTTATATGAAAACTACTCAAAAAATACTTCACAAAATTTCTAATTTTTCTACAAATTATATTTTCAAGCTATTTGATTATTATAATGAATCGGGCCCTCAATAAGGTTACCTGAGCAAATATAAACTAGAAAGGAAGATATAGTCGGTCAAGAACGATTTTATGATACCCTACACCATTATGGTGGAAACTATGGTAAATTACATACCGATTATCATAAAATTTTGCAATGTTGTTTCTACTTACATAAAACTTATTTTCGGAAGAAGGATTTATATGAGAGCTATGGTCAATTGTGAACCGATCTTCATAAAAAAAGATAAAAAGATTGATATTTGTTCTTCTTTGCACCGAATTTCATTAAAATATTCTTATTTTTAATGCATTTTTGAGTGTTTAAACTCTATTCCGGGGGCTAGGTGAAACAATGTACCAATCATAAACAATTTCAATAGGCTTCGTCCTTGTATCATAAAAATCCCACGTGTCATATTTCATTGAATTATCTTTAAAATTTCGAGCTGTACTTTGTGCACAAAGTTTACATGAACAGCCAACCGGCCGTCCAGTCAGCCAGACGGTCGGACAGACATCGTTAGATGGATTTAAAAAGTGATTCTGAGTCGATTGGTATACTTTAATTTGGGTGTTGAATAACTTTTTCTATTCGTTACAAACATCAGCATAAACGCATAATACCTCAACCACCTATAATGATGTAGGGTATAAAGGTGTGAAATATGGGTTGCTTTAGTAAAAAAAATGAAAGAAAGAACATTTCATAAAGAAATGGTTAACCGACAGAAAAAATGGCCTGTCGAATATATCGAAAGTAAAAATTATTCAAAACCGGTCGTTTTTTTAAAAATCAAAAACAGTTTTCAGGTCTCGGTTTTTGAATACGCTAGTGTCTACTAATCACACTCAGGGAAAAAATATAGTGGGAACCATAACCGAACAGTGTCATATTATTGTTAGATTTGATTATTGTTGGAACATTATATTATGTTTGAATGTAGCAACATAATATGGCTAAGTAAATTAATATAAATATTTTAATATGTTCATGGCATGACCGGAATATGACTACAACACAATCAAAATATACTTGTGAAGCAACTATATTGTGGTTATGCGCAAAAATTTGCATTTATGTAACCTTATTGTGCTGCAACCATATTATTGCTATACTTAAAATTATCTATGTCATAAAAACACACTTAATTTTATAACCCTTAATTTGCCCACACCTCAAGTAAAACAACGATGTTTGCACCGCTTTCCAGCAATACAAGAGCAGCGTCGCGTCACCATCAATAGCACGTTGGAACCTTTGTGTATTGGGGATATACTTCTTGGTAGCTTGTTCCTCGATATACCTACGGTGCTTGCGAAGGTTTAGATAAACTTATGGGGATTACACTTCATCAAGTAGGAGCGTTCGGATTTCTTGTCAAAGAAATTGAAGGTCTTGCCGTCAACTTTGTTCATCGTCTTTTCATGGCCGGGGTAAATGAACAGAAACCGATTTTCATCTTGCGTTGTTGTTACTAGAAAAATAATGAAGTTAATGTATTATATAATTTGTTAAAATAATTTAATAAATTACCGACAGTTTCTAGTTATTTTTTATGAAACGCTTTATTTTTGTAAATTAACATTTTTCTATATTCATGATATTGTTTTAAAATCTTGCCTTGTTAATAGTATTGACAATCACATTACCCTATTTAATTACATAGATTCATAATTGTTTGCTGGTTAATCAAATAAACAATAACAGAAAACACTCCCGCTCATAAAAACGCCTCAGAAATACAATGAATAGAAAAAAGTGCCATAAACATTAAAGTGTGACTTTGAGAGTCACACAAGTAGAATACAACAGAGAAAACCAAATGGAAGATTTTTTTAAATAAAATCTCTATTTTTGTTTTATTCATTAAAAAAATATAATGTATATGAAAAAAAGACGAAACAACTGAAAAGCATTTACACAACAACGCTCAAAGGACCTATAAAAAAATTTCCAAAATTTAAGTTTAAAAAGAATTTCTAAAATTCATGTATGTTTTTTATTTGTTTTCTCTTTAAATAATTTACGGTATATCCCGCGATGTCGAACGAAAATTTCGTTCGATAAATCACGTATATAGGAAACAAAAACAAAATTGTAAATTCATTGTTTGTTTTCCATATAAATTATCGGAACGAATTTTTCGTTCGACATCGTGGAAAAGGCCATTGAAACATCAAGTAAGAAGAAATTTGTAGGACATAGGGATTTTTTGCATAATTCGATTCGAAGAGAAAATCTTTCGAATGCACTGCAATATAATTTATGATACCTACAGTAGTGATCAAAATATTTAGAACTGAGATGATATATCAAAGAAGCCATTCCGTTAGCTTATTGCAAGAAAAAATAATTAAGGAGTTTGGGAATGGTTCTAGAAGCCACTTTTTTAATTTATGATTTTTGTTAGATATTAGTGTTTAATTGTTTGATTTTTTTTTTTTTTTTTTTGAACGGTTCTAGGAAGGCATTTGGAAAAAAGTATTTTTTTTTCAGAGAAGAAATGCAGAACTAATACAGAACTAGTTCTTGACCATTGCAGTGCCTTCCGTTCGATTCAGAGTGGTCCGTGACTGCCGCATGTGTCTGAATGGAATCTACCTACAGTACAATCTGTACTTAATTTGGTTAACATAGTTTATCAGACAAGCTCGCCAGAGAATGTACTACCACAAAGATCCTTTCGGATAAGAAGAATATAAATATAGCAGTGGCTACGAACAAGCTGCATGTTGCGCTGATCGTTGGAGAAGTTTGAACACTTATCAAGTTGCCAGAAGTCTCTGGGCAGTTCACAATTCAAGACGTTTCCTGTATGAAACCTTCTGTGTTGGTCTTCACCATAGTATAAGGAACTAGTAACGAATCTCTTTCACTTGGTACCCAATGCAGCTATTAAAACTACGTAATACTAAGAATGTGTTAGTAAAATTTTATTTATATGTATTGATGTAAAAACCACATTTACCACACTTCATATGTATACATAGTTTCAAAAAATTATATTTAAAAATTATTAAATATTTTTTTTTTTTTACAATTATATTCGCATATTTTATTTATGATGATTTAATTAATACGAGGGTTGATACGTTCATGCAAATACGTGCTGGCCATATCGCCCTCGACACCCTGCAGTCCTCTCTACTCTCCCAAGCCGAATTGGTTCTGACTAAGATCCAATCATTGATCTTCCCATAGAAGAAACTCAGTGGTGGTTTCACATAGGTTTCCCTCTCCGAGACATCCTTTGCTGCGCCTTGCCTTGCCAGTTCATCAGCCAGTTCATTGCCTGAAATATTGCAGTGTCCAGGCACCCAGCAGAGTCTCACCATGTAGTCCTCCATCAGCTCTCTCAGTGTCTTCTTACAGGCAGCAACTAGCCTGGATTTCACCAAATGTGTCCCCAAGGCCTTCAGAGCCGCCTGACTGTCCACATATAGAGTAACTTCGGTACCCCTCGCAACGTTCTGCCTGATTATTTCAGCGGCTGTCAGGATGCCGAGAATCTCAGCCTGAAAAACGCTGCACTCATCAGGGAGTCTAAATGAGCCTTTCAGATCCGTGCCCATAATAGAGACCCCCGCACCAGTACCTATCTTCATCTTCGCTTCGTCCGTGAACACTGCACAACCTTTATATAGTTTCTCAGTGCCGGACCAGATCTCCCTATCAGGTATCACCACGACAGGATTTACCCCAAAGTCTGATTCAGCGGCCATGTAATCTGATGCCCCTGTGGAGTTCAGACTAACCTCACCGCAGCTGATCTCGTATATGACCCTGGAGTGACCTGCTTTTGATGAGCCTAATAGTCCTAATTCCTGAAGTCTCAGCAGACTCTTTGCTGCCATACCCTTCACAAACTCTTCAATGGGTAAGAGATGAAGTATGACATCCAGAGCCGCCTGTGGTGTGCTTCTCATTGCACCTGTAATGCCAATTGAAGCACACCTCTGTGCCTTCGACAAAAGGTTCCTATTACTCTTACGTTCCAGTGCCTGCCACCAGACAGAACAACCATAAGCAAGAATTGGTCTCACCACCGAAGTGTACAACTTTTGATTTGAGCCCTCAACTCTTACCTATGAAGTATCTACAGGTGTAGTAGACATTGAGGCCACGTTTGAGTCTCTCCTGAACATTTCTCTTCCAGGTCAGCTTACTATCGAGGAATACTCCCAGATATTTCGCTGAGTCGGAAAGCCTCAGTTCAGTTCCACACAGTACCGGTAGTCTGAAATTCTCTACCTTGTACCTCCTAGTAAACAGAACCAACTCCGTCCTTTCCGGGTTCACTCCCAGCCCCGTATCAGCGGTCCACGAGGACAGCTCACCCAGCGCGGGCTGCATGATCTCACTGATTGTGGAAAGAAATTTTCCCTTTACCAGTATGACCTGTTACTTAGCATGAGGATTATCCATTCGATCAAGAAGTCATTTATTGAAGATCCACCAGCGCCTGCTTGATAGCGTCAATCTTGATATTGTTGAACGCTCCCTCAATATCCAAGAACGCGGCCATGGTATATTCCTTATACCGAACTCCTTGTTCTATATATCCCACCACATCACTCAGCGCAGATTTACCCTTCAGATAAGCATGTTGAGCACTACTCATGATGTTGGTGCCAACAGAAGATCTTACTGAACCTTTAGTAGTCGTGGAGATAATTGTGTTTACAAAAATGTGCCCTGACGAAGTCGCAGAGGTGGCTATAAACTTTGTAATAAGTTATAGGAATAATAATGTATACATATATATACAGACATACATATATATATATATATATATATATATAATACATATAATACATATTAAAGAAACGGTTCACAAATCTGAACTGACAAGATTTGAAACAAACAGTGTGCACAATTTTAGCAGCATGATTTTCATTTTATAATCTTCATTACTAAAATATTCATTAAAGTTCAAAAACTTTTACTTTTAACTTTTCTTAACTTTTTCCAATTCTTCTACATTTTTATTCTCGCGTTTATACTTGTTGATCTCGTTCGATCTTATATAAAATAATCGGACTTTGTGGATAAATTCTAGATCTTCTTTGTTATTGTGCAGACTTTCAACAGTTAAATGGTAGTCGAATTCTGGTGACACAATTTTGTAATTTTTAAAATTTTTTGGTGTGTCCCTTCACGGAATACAAATTTTTTAAACAGGGATTGATACTTGTTGTAATTATGCATGTTTTGTGCTATATCTCGTTAATGCACCCTAAATAGTCAACGCAGTAAATAGTCTCAAAATTTGGAAAACAGGAGTGAAAATTAAAAAAGAAAAAATGTGTTTTTCGCGAGTCACATTAACAGTTTCTAATGGAATAGTATGGATTAGTTAGAATATCGTGGATTAGTTTTTTGTTATTTTATACAATAAAATCGAAGGAGCATTAATTGGCATATTATTAATTATTAGTTGGAATAATTAGGTGTTATTTGTAATGCTTAACGAAAATGTAGAGGCACATCGAAAAAATTTTTAAAGATAAAAATTTGATGGACCAAAAAAAATTTTTTTTTTTTATTTTCAAAATATGCCACATTTTAAATTTTAACATTAAAAATATCTTAAATTTTATTTGAACTAATCAGTAGGTTCTAATATTCCGTATAATTTTTAAAATTTTTTTATTTTTTCAATTTTAAAATCTATTAAATTTCTTATACCGAATCTAATACCAAAAATGAAATTTTATACATTTCAAAAATTTTCAAAAATATATATATTTTTTTTTTTAATTCGGAAATTAAAAAATGTTTAGAAAATAATTAAATATTATGTGTGTGTGAAAAAATGTGCTACCTCTCCAAACATTTGAAAGATATATTCCATAGAAGATATTTATGCAATATATTCCTTTTATTATTTGGAAGAAAATCATCAAGAAAAATCAGTTGATGATCAGATGATTATCAGTTGAAAGAAAATTGGCAATAAACAATAGAAAATATATACAATTTTTATTTTTTGTCATTTGCACAATATATTTTATCTTCAAAATATCGCCTTTTTTCAGTAAGGTGATTATCACCCCCGAAATAAATTGATGATATCCAATTTAAATCAAAAGAGATGTTTTATGTGAGCGTTTTACTTTTACGTGCTTTATGATGCACAGCTATATGAAGACCATTGGCAATAAATCAAAAATCAAATATGCATTTTATGTTACAGTTGTTATATAATTTTAAAGAGGACATTTTTTTACACAATATTTGTCGTCAATGCTTATGTGTGGTCGTGACTGAATTCTAAAATGAAAGAAAAATTAAATACTTTTAAATTTATAAAATTTTTGTTTTCCTGTGGCATACATTTCAGTCAGAAAATATCATCTGACATTATAATAAAAATCAAGAGTTTTTACTGTACAAAAATGCAGTCGCCACGTGGTCAAATTGACAATTTATCAATATATTATAATTACTAATATTTTTTTTAAGTTTTAAAATTTTTAAAAGCAAAAAAGTAACATAAATATCCAGAATTATTCATAACTTTTACATATATTCTATTTCAACATTTTGCGAATTTCGATTTTGAAATGTTTAATGTGTTTTTAAATTTTTTAGACCTGCATTTTTAAAATAAGTGAATGAAATTTTTTATCTACACTTTTTTTATTTTTGGAAATAACAAAAATGACCACTGAAATTAGTTATAATCTGTCCATTATTTCTAATAGCTTCCACACAAAGACTTTCCAGGAATAGAGGTTTAACGGTTATAAATGACATACATATAGTCAGATTTTGATAAAATTTAGCAATACTACATTTTTCGTAACCATAACCAATTGTTCCTCATTTGATCTCAGTGCATATAGTGCATATAGCACTCTCGAAATTTACTTAAAGTGCAGAAATCACATAATAATTTAATATCAGTTTCAATTTTGTAAGACTATACAGATTTAGTGGTATCGAAGATGGTGACAATACAGTGGTAACACAGTGGCATACATGAAAGAAATTATATTTTCCCACATTTCTAATTTCCTAACATGTTGAATAAATTTCGGAATAGGATAATTTTGGGGCACGTATTTTTATTTTCATTGCTTTGTTATTAATTTTTTGCGGCGGATTATAATATTAAAACATATTTAAAATCTATAGAAAATTACCAAATTTGGTATACCTTTGCCCCTATGTGTGATGTTAAGATTTATATGATGATTTAGGTTTAGTCACAATTTTACCAGATATTTATTATATCTTATCTTGCGGTAACTTTTTTTCACTTAGATGATTATCTAGCAATATTGGCTATTTTTCTTCTAGGCGTATGGATTTCTTATTGTTTTGATATATCGCCTGAGACGCACAATCTCTCCCGATGGGGGAAACTTCCACAATACGAATTTGATTATTGCGGTAATAAAATTTTTCTTTTAAGCAATGTTAATTCGAATCATTTTCGTATCACTTTACTTGTAGGGACGAATGTTACTTATTTGAAAGGATAATTTTGGTAATTTTTTGTTTTGTTTACATGTGTCACAAGTGTGTTGAATTCACACATCACAGGTATGTGAAGAGTGAGGAGTTGTTTTAGTTGAAAAAAAAAAAGAGAGCTAACTTCATTACTAGTTACTTATACTTTGGTCTTGACGATCTGGATAGTTTGGATGTTAAGCGAATCTTGGAGTTTATTATACTTACGGTACCACAAAGGATCCAATTGCTGGTCTAAGTGAGTTTGGACTTCGGTCTAATGGTCGTTAAAACATAACCTAATATAGTTCTTAAGCACTATTTATCAAAATTATTCTTTAAAAGCAATTAAGAATAATAGTACGGTTGTCCTGATTAGCAAAGTTATTCACGACGCCACTAGTTACAAGAATGTTATTGAAGAATGAGAAGTGGTTCTGATTACATTAACTCTAGAATTAATTATTTTAGAATAATTTCTATAATTTGAAATGGAATTTTAAATTAAACAGAAAAAGGTAATTGCTTAGAATATTATTAAAAAAAAATCTGTGATTGGCAACAAGTGATTTTCAGATAAAAATGTTACGGTTGCTAATTCCTAACTTGGAATCGATCCAAATAAAGGTCATTTACCAAAACAACGCCATTTGTGGTTTTTATGGGCAAAATTATAAAATATGAAACAAAACAATCCAAAATTTAAAAGAACCTTTTTCGGAAAGAAACAACCTTAAGAGGCAATATCTTGAAATTAAGTTTAAATTTTAGCTTTAATTTTAGTCTGGTGTAGGCCAAAATATTTAAGAAAATCAATTTGTTATGAAGGATTTATTCGTCTTTGATAATACTGTTAAAAGAATAGTATCTTAGTATTTCTAACTTATGGCATCATAACATTTTTGCTCCTTTCCATAAAATTTTGAGTTATTGATGTTTTAATGAAAAAACTCATATAAAATTAGTATTTTATGTATTTTAATTATATATATATATATATATATATATATATATATATATATATATATATATATATATATATATATATATTTAATATTTTGATATGCATATAGCGCTCCTTTGTGTTTGTGTGACGAATATGGGCTCAATTATAAACTTTTATCTGTGAAATTTGGCTGATATTGAAGTTGCAGGATTTTACAAATATTTAAGACATTTATGAGCGTTAAACTCCTTGAGGAAATTTGGATGGCGGCTAGAAAATATGGACCGATCACAAACAATTTCAGTAGACCTTGTCCAAAACAATAATTCAAGGCAAAGTTCATTAAGGTATCTTAAAAAATGAGACCAGCCACTCCGCCTGCTAGACAGACGGATTGTGAGATTGTGAGACCCCCATTTTTATGTTATTTTATCATTGTTAAAATAAAAAAGTTTTTTAATAAGCAAATCTTAAATCCCAAAAATATCAAAATACTTAAAAAAATAATTTAATATTTAAGTGTAATTACCAAATATTTTTCGCGTTATTTAATTAACTAAAATTTTCTTTTCATATTTGGAAATAACGGCCACAAATGTATACAAAAAGAGTTTAAACAAGTTAGAGCGCTATATTCGACTGTGCGGATCTGTAATGACCTTCACCACCTTACCGACAAATAATAAAATTTACGCCTTAAAGTACGCTTTAATGTTTTCATAAAAACAATCTACATTTGTTTCCAAACTACAAAAATGTAAACACGAAATTAAACTATCATAGCAAGCGTTCCTTCCTTAAAAAAAGAAAAATAAAAAACAAGAGTACTGATAGCTTCTGATGACTACTAAATTTATATACAGTGGCGGAGAAAATGAAAGCCAGGATAAGCATTTATTAAAATATAGGTGAATAACGATGAGAAATTAATTTTGATTTCAATTCTTTTTATTAAATTTATTTTCACTAGACCCTAAATTCTTTAAAATAAAGGAAAAAGATTGGAATTTCTTTATTTAAACGAAAAAATTTCAAAGAAATATGAAATATTCAATTTTCATGCGAATCAAAACTAAAGCACATTTTTGATTTGTAAAATACAAATGTTAAATTCATTAGTATTTAGTACCATATACCTAAGCTTTTTTAACTTTTAGACATCTGCGTTGCACAGAGGCACTTAAATTTGAAAAACCTCCTTAGAAATCTCAAACCTTGCCGTTTCATCTACTAGGGAAATTTCGTCCATGACATTATTTCGCGATCTATAATTTCCCATATTATTCCATAAATATTTTCTGTGAGATTTAAAACAAATAATTATTCCGACCACTTAAAAACTGTGATTTTTTGATTATAGTACATTTTTTCGATAATTAGATGAGTTTTAGCGGTCGTCGCTATGTTGATACCTCCACTTAACGGGCATTTCCTTTTCCGTATATGCAAGAAGTGCATCTTTTAGGGCATGGCTGGACATAAATGCATGTTGATCTAATGGTACTGAGAAATATGTGGAAGATTTGTTATGGTCGGGGTTTTTTTTCTAGTCATTACATCTAACCAATTGATAAAGTAAATGGAATAAAGAAACTTTTTATATCTAATCACGTCCTAAAAGATACCAGTCTACCTCATATGAAAGAGAAAATATCCGTTAAGTGGAGCTATCAACATAGCAACGACCGCTAAAAACCCTTCTAGTTGTCTAAAAAAGTGTGTTAGGTCCAAACAAAAAAAATCCAGTTTTGAAATAGTTGAGACAATTATTTGGTCTTAATCTCACAAAAAATATATTTGGAATCATATGGGGAATTGTAAATCGCAAAATAATACGCGTATAATCCCAAATAGCAAGGATTTTAATTTTTGAGCAGATTTTTCAAATTGAAGAGTCTATATGCCACGAGATGCGTAAAGGTTTAAAAAACTTAAGTTTATTTATATTAATGAATTTAACATTTGTATTTAATGAATCGAAAATGTGCTTTAGTTTTGTCTCTCATAAAAAGTGTATGAAATAGACACTTTTCTTTTCTTTGAAATTTTTTAGCTTAAGTAAAAAAACTCAATTCTTTTTGCTGTGTTTAAAAGTATTTGGGGTCTAGTTAAAATAATTCAACAAAAATAATTGAAATCAAAACGATTTTCCCATTGTTATTCACCTATATTTGAATAAATGCTAATCCGTGCTTTAGTCTTGTCCGCCACTGTACATAAGTTTCGTATGTAGATACATGCTTATACAAAGCACAGCAACTCTGAGTCATTACAACGCTTCTATTTCCATTTAAAAAACGTCCAAACATACATAAAAAATGATTCTGTGCATGTATATACAATAAACAACTACTACTTGCTTACGCAAAACACAACACTTGAACAACACTGAAACTCATTCCAATGCTTTTTATATATGTTTGTGTATATATATATATATATATATATATATATTTATATTTTTTACAAAAATGAATTCCGAAGCTTATATAGAAGCTTCACAAAGTCCAACAATGCGTTTTAGCCAATAACTCAATTACTAATGAACGAAGTCGCTAGCTTATGCGTGGTCTTAGAAAAGTTGAAAACAAATATGTTTTATAGGACCAATTTAGTTGAATTTTACTAGTGTCCTTCTAAGAAATATCGACTTCCCTATCAATAAGGATCCAGAAAATATATACTTTTTGGGGTCTTAGATGAATATTGTAGAAATTACAAACGGAATCACAAACTTATATGTACCCTTTACACCTGTAATGAAGGGTATAAAAATTACAAAAGATAATTATTTGATCTTAGTGGACGTCATATTGGATCCGTCATTTTGAATTTTTGAATGTCTATTTCAGATTCGTAATCACCAGTGTCTGAAAATTGGGCCCAATGTGCAACTCATTAAAAACATGTACTGAAAAGGGTTAAGAAAAAAACTATAAAAGTGTTCAGAACAAATTTGGCACGTGACTTGCATTTACCAAAGTATTTAATAATAATATTTTTTGCATGTTTTTAACAACAACAAATATTCAACACGTTTCTTCTGTTGAAATTATTAAATATTCACACTTGACACTCCTTTTAGCAAGGTTTTTCATTTTGCAGCACCTCAAAAAAAAAAAAAAAGATCAACAAAACTGCAATCATTTTGTATGCACTTTTAAGCATAAAAAGTGAACAGCTTTGAAAAACACATGTCCTTGCAGCAAAACATAATTTCCATTAAAAATGGAATTTATCTAATGATAAAATTACCATACTTTACCTTGACAGTTTAGAGAAATGAACAATAACTTTTTACATATAAAAATGTATACAAACAAAGAATCTTCATGATTAAAAAAATGTTATACAGATTATTTAGTTTTAGGTGGCAAGTAACTGCATAGAATTTCAAAAATGTTTCACACAAACTTATTTCATATAAATTCTTATACCGCAATTTGGAAATTTTCCAAAATCTATTTATTTATGGTCGTCTCCCAATTTGCTTAGTTAATCAAGCTCATAAATAAACTTTCCATGTTCAAAATATTTAAATTTTGTTTAAATATTAAGTATTCTTATATAGACTTTAACAAATGAACCATAAAATGTATCTTAGGGTTTTATTACGTTCAACGTAAGTAAACAAAATAAAGAAAAGGAAACAGGTACGATTATTTGTTTTTAATGTCCCTCCTTATATCCTTTATTATAAAATGTTAATATTATTTTCGCAATAAAATTTTCTTTAACGAAGAAAGAAAAAAAATGAATTTAAAAAAAATAAAATAAATTTCCATCTGTCTATTTCCGAAGTAAAACACGTAGTCAAACCGCCAATATTTATTTAACCACTTCTTTTTCCTATCTTCCATTTTTTTTCTTTTTTTTTTTTTTGAATTTTTATTACATTTCCATTTTATCCACAAAATTTGTATATCCGCTTTGTTAAGGAAAAAACACCTACATACTCACAAACACACACACACATACATACGTGCCTACAAAAGAAAAAAAGAAAACGGAAATTTATTTAATGGAGCGTTGTAATTGAAAAATGTGTTGATGAGTGAATGATGCTTTAAGTGAAACGTTGATGATGAGTTTGTTTTTCTTCCTTTTTCATTTTGATTGTTTTTTTTTTTTTAAGAAATGCAATTTGCTTGAAACTAAAAAAGTATATTAAGCTACAATGCAACTGCATAACTAAATTACTATTATTAAAAATTGCTTCCTTGAAATAAATATATGGACAAAAATACAAAAATATTTAAAATCAGTTAAAATGACTAATAAAATTATTCAGTAACTTTACAAGGAAGTTGCAGAGTTTAATTACATTTGAAAAATTGCGAAAAAGTGATTGAAATGAGAGAGATTTTTTTATACTTCTGGATTTTTTACTCACAAAGTAAATATTTTGGAGTTAGATTTGCATGAATGAAGTACTTTCTGGACACAGAGGAACAATATTACATCATCTTTTACTCTATCGCTATTAGGTCGAAAGTTATACGGAGCTAAACTTTAAACTCAAATTATATCATTTTAAAATTTTTCGAGTTTTCTTTTTTTTCTATTAAAATGCGTTAAGTATTTACAAATGAGGTTATTTTACATCATTGGTGACATATACCATTAATGTGCCCTCCTAAATAACAGAGTTTGATCGGTCGCTTCAAAAAATAAAAATCTGGCCATCGCACATTCGTTCCAGTGGCGCTTAGTTTAGGAAATGATAAACATATCTTACAAGTAAAACGAGTAAGTTTTGCAATTTTAGGATTTTCTTTTTGTTCTTAAACCAGCGTCCGTCCATCTGTTCGTAGTTTTTAAGATAACTTAACCAAATTTATGTTTATAATGATTTAGTCATTTATTGCAGTGAATTTGATTCAAATCGGTTCATTATTTTATATAGCTTCCATACAAAAATCTTGCCGTAATACGGACTTAAGTACTTTACATATTGATAGATTTTTCAAATGTTTTATGTGCACAATATTCTTATTGCAAAATACAAAAATGATTGTTCCACTATTGGCCCTAGCGCCCATTAAAGACATACACCTAAGGACCAGCTTATAGATTTCTTAAATATGAGAATGTAAATTAAAATGTAAAATCTTTCAAATAAAAATATTTATTCGAATAACTATAAATGAAATTTAAATAAAAATGTTATTTTATTTATAAATATTTCGAACGATTTTTTTTTTTTTTTTTTTTTTGTACATTTCCCACACAAGTCGTAGGGGGAATTTGTAATAACTTTACCATTTTTAACTCAATTTTATATTTTTTCTGCTTATTGATACATAACACTGGTCGGCAAAAAAATATTTTTTGTCCTCCTTAAAAAAAAAAAAAAAAGAAACAATATGTGGACTAGATGGAATTTGATCTGCTAAACACGAATCTGTTTTCAGTTTTTTTCCATCTGGTCAGGTTTTCTTTATGGGCATGTCTAATATCTAAACAAATATCCGAGTATATTTTACCATAATTCGAGAACGGGTTGTCCGATTTAGACAATTGAAACACCAAAAGATGCAAACGAAAATTATCTTTGTCAGCTTAACATTATTAACAGTTTCGGAGTTATTCCTAAACAATTTTTCATGCAAAATTAAAGAATTCTTTTTTCCAGAAATTTTCTTTTCAAAAATGAAACCGGCAAAAATATGCAGTTTTTAATCATTTTCGTAAAGCTGGTAACACAGTGAATAAACTAAGCCATATATTACTAATATTAATACAAAAATCTTGATTTTATTCACAATTAAGTGAAAGTACTATTGTATTCATTCGAATAATGTTAGTTCGAATTATTTGAACAAATTAATAACGAATAATTCAAATATTTTTATATCTAATATTCGAATAAAAGGCATAATTTAATTTGTTTGCAACTGAGGTGATTTTGTTAGATTATTTATAAAAAATGAAATGAAATGAAATGAAATGAAATGAAACTTCCCAGCAAAAATTTTTAAACTTATTCTAAAGTCATTAATTCTAGAACTGGTGTAATCAGAACCACTTCAGAGTCTTTAATAACATCTTTAGAACTAGTGATGTTGCCACCAATTCTAGCACTTATGGAGTAGAACTGTATTGTGATTCTAAATTGGTTTTAAATAATATGTTTGAGAATTAATACTTAATAACACGTTTTATATTACATCACTTCTCTGAACAAATTACTGGTTCCAAATGGTTTGCTAGTATGATTTAAAAAAACTTTAAAAAAATCATTAACATTTCAAAAATAAAAAAAGAAATAAATAATTTAACAAAACTAAATTGATTAGAATGAAGTTTAAAAATTTTATGATAAAGTCAAACAAAAATTATTAATTTTAGTATCTAGTTCTTGAACCATTCTCTAATGCTTCTAAAGAACTAGTTCTGACAATTTCAAACAAAATCATTGATTAAAGAATCAGTTCTAGAATCCTTCCGTGGAATGGGTACTGGATGGGTTACACTTCCACAAAAGTTCTAGGAGTGACAATTGCGAGCAATTGCATTCTGGAAATAGTTGTAAGATTAATACATTTTTTCTGAGTTTTAAAAATTTATTCAGAGCAAAAATAGAAATTTTATGAAGTTTTTATTTGATATTTTTTATCAAAAATTTATTAAAAGTTTCACAGTAAAAATTTAAATGTATAAATAAAGAAGGGTCTTCAACTTCAAAATAAAATATTCCCAATTTAAATTTTATTGATTTTTTTTTAACTTTTAAAAAAATAAAATATTGAATGAAAAAGAAAACAAATAAACAAAATCTGATGACTCCGCTAAAAATAACACTTTTTAAAATATCTCCTGAAATGGAATATTTTTTATTTTTAAATAAACTTATAAAATCATAAATATTTCACTTCATTATTTTAATAATTCAAATAATTCAAATAATTTTATGTACGGGATTGAATAATTCGAGCAAACAAGAATTTTTTATTCGAATTATTTGTTTTATTCGAACAATAGAAAAATCTAACTATTTGAATACCCTAGAAAGTACTCGTGTATACCTACAATTAAGTGGAGACACCTAGTGGGAAAAAAATTGGGTGGATTAAATGAAATTTCACATGCTAAATAAGAATTTGCTTTCACTTTTTTTCTATCACGTATTGATTCTTTTTATGTGCACGACTAATATGACGCAGTCACACTTTTATAACTCGAAATGGTTTGTCCAATAAATATAACTCCAAAGATGCCGATTAAAATTATCTTCAAGTTATGTCAACATTATTTTCTTATGCGCTCAAAAAAATATTGATCGGATAAAAGAATAATGTTAACATAATTTGAAGATAATTTTTGTATGCATCTCGTTCTTGAGTTATAGTTATGTCTTATTAAGGTCAAAAAAAAAAAAAAAAAAATCTGAAAGCAGATTCCAGTTTAGATTTTTATTTATTTATTTATTTTTTCCCCATTTAATTATAGGTGTGTATTGGTATTTTCACTTCAATGTGAATAAAATCAAGATTTGTTCATCAATTTTGATAATACATGGCTTATTTTATTCGCAGCACAGAAACATTTTTGCCGTTTTCACTTTTTAATAGAACTATTTAGAAAAAATTTTCAATTTTGTAAAAAAAGAATTTTTTTCGGGCACTATTATCTAAATGATTTTAAAAATGTTGAGCATAAAAAAATGATAATGGCTTGAAGACATTTTCGCATCTTTTTGTATATCATTTATATAAATCTTACTAGGGTGATCGATTATTCGACTTTTTGGAGAAACCGGGTTTCGAATAATTGGAAATTAAAAAAAAACTCTTAACCGGTTTTTTTGCAGAAGTTAATATTTCCATCAAAATAATCTATATTTCTTTAAAAACTCAACAAAACGTATGACATTTAAATTAAAATTTATTAAATACAATTATTTAAGGACTTAACTTTTAATTAAGTCATGAAAGTAATACATCTACTGCAAAATTACACTTTTTATTTTGACTCTAAGTGGGCTGTAGACCGTCTTGAGAACATCACAAAACAATTTTCAAAAATTTGGAAACACCTCCAAAATTTCGAGATATTGTGAAAAAATAGTTTTAGGGATGTTCCTGCATTAATGATATCGCAGCTCCCTAAGTTTTTAAACAATTTAAAATTTTTAAATTGATTTATAATGGAGAAGAACATATTTTTTAACTATATTAAAATATTTAATATACACTCCAAATTGGTAATGTTTTATTCATTATCTTTTTCGAAAGTTTTAATTTAATGTAAATATTTTTTGGGTTTTTTCTTTAAGACTAAACATAGTTATACACAAAATTTTAAATATAATTTTATTTAGAATAAACCAAAATATAAAATTGCTTAAAAACTAGAAAAGTTATTAAACATTGTCTAAATGTTATTAAAAAATTCTTCGTATAAAAAGTTTATACCTAAACAAAAACACTTTTTTGAAAATAATTCGAAATTTTGAGAGCATATAGCAATTTTTCAAAACTGAAATGCATTTAATGTACGCTAGACCATTTCTCTCTCAAGTGATTTTTCACTAAAATTACCAAAAATGAGACGAAGTTTTTATAGTATGTACAGAAACTATGGCATAATATGGAAAAAGCTTGTATCAGTTTTTTTTTTTCGAAATCGATTTTTCAAATACAACTCCTTTTAAAAATTAAGTGTTATTACAAATATTTAATTATAATATTACAGGTGTTAGAAAATAAAAAACTAGTTACATTGATATGAGTATTCCATTCAACATAATTATTACTTATATGAATACTTGTTTAAACTTATACTTTATGAATATTATTCAGTTAACAAAATTTGCCTAATTTTCCATTCAAATATTAGTATTTAGTACATATGATTTTTGAAATAAAATGTTATTACATTTTTAAACACAAAACACTGTTTTATTCGACATTCCAAAAATGATCATTAAAAAAAACTGACAGTACTTATGCCGAAAAAAAACTGCTTAAATAACCGTGTCAATCACCATAAATCGTACGCACGCCTACTGAGAAAAAAAAACTTAAAGTAGATTCGTATCTGCCACATCAAAATCTATTTCGTCCAACTAATCGTCTTTAAGGGAGAATTTTTTTACCGACCAAAATAATTTATTGTGCAAAAATTTGTATTTAATAAATAGATTTTTGAAGAAACTGTAAATAAGGCAAAATTTATCGTTATATTGTAAATGTATTTCCAAATTTCAGATCCGATTCGATACGATTTCGCGATAACCGATCACTCTTATAATTTTCAAAATACATTTTTAACACCCAAAGAAATATTCTATAGGGAGTTAAAGAAAAAATTTCATATTTTCATACTTTTGAAAGAGTCAGTTATACAATGTTTTTGTTAATAATTGAATTCAGAAGTCTTTAAATTTTACAAATAAGTTAAAATGTCTTAAAAAGGCGCAACATATGCACAGCTTTTTATTTTTTTAAAAACAAGCTTAGAAAGCGTACTTATTTTAAGGTCATAAAATTTTATTTTTAGAAAGCTTAAATGAAAATATATTTTCTACTGTACACGAAAATTTCAATATTTTGACAACTTTGAGAGTTCAATACAAATAAACCAAATAACACAGATGAATGATTTTTTAGTGATTCAAAATTATATCCAGTTTCACCTGACACCAAACATTATTCAATTTTTTGTGCCAAAAACCTAAATTTTAAAATTTCAGGTAATCGCCACTTTTGAGCCATTTGAAACCATAACACATCGTATGATCGGAGGGGCTCATCAGAATATTTAATTGCAAAAATTTTAAAGACTACTTGAAAATCTAAAATGTCTTAAAATCACATTGTAAATCACATTGGGAGACTTGCTGCAGTTAATTTTAATGATCTTTTTTTTAAAACTTTCAAATAAATCAAATTTTTTCAGAAAACAAGATACTTTCATCTAAACATTTTTTTCTTCAAGGGCACCTTAAAAAATTAAGAATTTATGGATAAAAATCTCAAAAATGATGACGTTATAAAATCTTTAAGATAAATTATTTAGTGATCTAAAAAGTTTCTATGGAATTTTCTATAGTTTAATCCGAAAATAGTTTTATAAATTGAAAATTTCGCGTTTATAGTGTAGAACTTAAAGGGGATACTTAGCGTTCGTCAAATAATATCGTAAAAACATCTTAGCGTAAAATTTATAACAGGAGGTTTTAAGTTTATTTACATTTAAATATTTTAAAAAGTTTGCAAAAAGTTTGTAACTCAGCTGGTAATGATAATATTGTGAGTCTTTTTCTTGTGGTGATAGGATTTGGTGATATAGGATTTGTGAATGTGTGCAATTATAATATAAATAAGTGAAATTTTAATTTTTTTTTTTTTATTTCTTTAGTTTAAACCGAGATAACTTTTGGGCCCCCTCGCAAATCCGATTGACACCAACGGCTTTTATACTCTAATGTATTGCTTTTTTATACTCACCATCATTCCATGTGTAACATGTTGAAATAAACATCTTAGACGCCATAAAGCATAAACATTCTGGGTCCTTGTGAAAATCTTAAACGATCTAAAGATATCCGTCTGCCTGTTTGTCTATCTGTTGAAATCAGAATAGGGCTTGAGGCGGACATCCTAAGCTCAAATATTTGTCTTATATAAGATTTGTTTGACACTTAAAATGAGCAAAATCGATTCATAAACAAAAAAGTTATGAACCAAATACTAAAAAACACTTTTTGCTTTTTATACTTTTTACACAAGGACCAATGCGTGATCCGCTCTTTACCGCACTTTACCGCCCTTCTCATATATATAATGATGGTGGTTATATAGATTCAGCCAAACCGAATATAATATTCTCACTTGTTTTCCCTAAAATCACTATCAATGTGCTATGAAAAAGTTTAATAAATATTTTAAAATTTTTGTGCTTTTGTCCATAAAGATACTTAGTTTTATTAAATATTATTTGCTATACAATTATAAAATATTTGTGCCTAATTCCATACATTTTATACCTTCCTCTTCTAATGGGTAATAAAAGGTATATTGTTTTAAAATTATATCAATTAAAATCCTTTTACTTAAACAAATTTCAAAAGACAAATGTGCAAAACTTGATCTTTTATCAATAAATTCTTAATATTACAACAATATCATTTACAATCTATGTAAATACAAAAGAACAATATCTACTATTTGTATTCTGTGCCAAAATAAAAATTCAAGTAAAAAAAGTTTTTACAACTTTTCCAAATGTATAAAACTTAATAAATATTGCACATTGCACATTGCACATTGCACACCCCACCAGACATAACCATAATTCTTTGTACTTATCAAACAAAGACTTTGATATTTATACTCATAATTCCTAAAAGAATTAACACCTATTGCTCTCTACTAGGCGATATAACTACGAGTAGAACAAAGATTAAAAACAAAAACTAACAAAGAAAAGCCAACAAACCAAAATATTCTACTAAATCAATGAATTTTAAAAAATACATGAAGGAGAATATTTTTCATTCAAATCATGAATGAATATTTTACACATTGCAGCAACAGACAATCTGACAAATATCAGCCGCTATAAACAAATACTGGAAGTAGTTCATTGAATGCTAATGTTTATACTTGGGATGTAAAAGTTGGTACTTTTTTTTTTTTTTTTTTTTTCTTTTTGGTACAATGTAAATGTAAATTGTGTAGTGGAATAAGTTTTGTAATTTATATGTGACAATTGAAAAATTTATTATATTGAATTTAAAAAATAAAAATCTTAGCACATCGGAAAATATAAATATTAAATTTTCCAAAGTTTCAATTTTAAATGGTTTTCCAATAAATTTAATGAAATAATAAAGAACACAGGGCAATAAAAGAGTATTTATTTCTGCTGCACGGGGTTTCTCAGTCAATTAAGATACACGGGATCATAGAGTTCTAATAGCGATTTCTTTTTTGAAGACAGATGTCACCTTGTTACTGTATAACATTATTTAAAGATTACCCTCCCTCACTCGCATGAGATGATACCCTTTTTATGATAACAATAGAACAAAATATGTGTGACTAATTCTTTAATTGCATTATTTTTTTAAATTATTTATAAGAAAAATTTTAATCGAAGGAAATTGGATTATGGGGTAAATTTTTAAATTTAGCTGGAACTTGAAATTTTTGGCGAAATTTCGGATTTTTGGTGTAATAACGAATTTGAAGTAAATTTTTTTAGTGAAATTTCGAATTTTTGGCAAAATTTTGGATTTTTACTAATATTTAGGATTATTGGTAAAATTTCGAATTTTTGGTGAAATTTGAAATTTTTGATGATTTTTGATTATTGATAAAATGTGGAATTTTTGGTGCAATAAATATTAAATATAAAGACTTTCACAAAAAATGTGTGAGTTTGCTGTTAATAAAGTGCAGTATGTTTAGGCACTATTTAATTTAAGGGCAAAACATGCATCATATATATTTTTTAAAGTTTAAAGGCAACACTATTAGAAAAGATCGTCAAATGCATTTAAACTATTAAATTTGTTTCAGAATAGAACACACAGGGTTAAGTGCAGAATAAAGGCAACATTTTAGTCAGAAAAGGAAACAACATAAGTCTTTAGATCACTTTTTTTATTTGACTGTATTTCTCGAGATAAAACGTTACATAGAAAATTAATGATGTTGCACCGCTTATTGCAACATATCTCAGAAACGGAATGTCTAGCTTAAAAAAAATACTAGTAAATTGTAATTCGCATTACCTACATTTAGGCTGCCCACAAATTTCGGATATAAGAAAAAAATTGTGTAAAAATGCTAACAAAATTTAAAATTTTTTATTTAAAGAAAAATCGAAATCGATATTTAGACATAGACATTTCATAAATGTTTATTTTATTAACAGTTTTTGTTTTTGTATTATAATTTGATAATTTTTTGTGCCATTTTCAAATGAGATACCTTCATTGAATTGTGAATAAAGTAGAAATTTATCGTTCGATTTTAATGTAATATAGCTCGTTTTATTTGTAAAATATTCTGCTTTATAATAAAATAGAAAATTTATAATTTTTAGTAATTTACAATTTTTTACGATTAAAAAAAACAAAAATTTTTAAAATTTTGAAGAAAATTTAATTTTTTTCAACACAATTTTTCAATATCTCCGAAACAATTGAATAGATTAAAAAACGAGGAGATAATTTGAATTAGAATTTAGTGGCATTTCATTATTCTCGGATTTTGTTGCAATATATTGTGCAACATCACTAATTTTCTATATAATAGTTTTGTGTAGGTTTCAACGAAACCTAAATGGGTAAAACACCATGAATACTGATGAGTTATATAGCGACACAGAAAATACGTATTCCATTCTGCTGGTGTCTAATTATAGTCCACAAACTCTGCTTTGGTACCTCCAAACAGGGACAACAAGACAATTTATGATTGCAAACTTGTTTATGTTTGTCTCGATAATTAGATCTATTAAAAAAAAGTATTTTATGATCACGTGATTTATATATAAAATTATAGCTCAGAAGTATCTACAAAAATAAATTTATTTACTTTTAATTCAAGCTTATTTCATTTATCTTATATTTAAACATATATATGTATGTTAAATTTCATTTAAACAAAGTTTGTACCAAAAACTTTTGACAATAACTATTCAAAAATTTATAATTTTTTAAATTCTGGTACTATTATTTTCACATGACTCGTACAGAGGTGTTTAGTACTTGTACAAATATGAACACAGCATTAATTTCATGGTAAATTTTTCAACCATTTTATTCACATACATACACATACACACACTAAAAATCAAAAAAGTTTATTGAAAGTATTAATTATTATGGCCAAAAGCTAAAATCGTTACAATTTCATTTATACCTTTCAATCGTTCTATAAAAGTACTTAGAAGAAATGGCCAATAACTGCACTAAATTGTTTGAATAGATTGTAAGTAGTAAATGGTGTCTATTTGTATTCATTCATTCATTCATTCATTCATTCGTACATACATCAAGTGGTCACTTCCGTTTTTTCATTAAAAAGGGTAGAGAGAGAGAGAGGGGGAGAGAGAGAGAAAGAACATTTTGGAACAATAATAAAAATAACACACATACTTACATACAATGTACAAAAAGTCTAAGATTCAAGTAAAATTTATTTTGCAGTACTTATTCGTTAATATAAAAGTACATGTGTAGTAGTTAAAGAAAAATGGCATCATCTATTTGTTCTTTTTGGGTTCTAAAATATTCGAAAACGTTTCCTGGGATTTGTTTAATGCCAAGTTGGGTGTGACATTTTCAGTCCCCACAGAGTAGACTCCAAGTGAGCCAGAGCAGAGACAAGTTATTATGTGCAGCAGTTTGTATTTTTTTTTTTTTTTTTTTTTTTTTTTTTTTTTTGCTAATAACTGCCAAAAGACCATTAGAAAGAGCAAAAGAAAAGAGGAGTATCATTATCACAAGTTATATCCTCTTACTAGACTATTAATCTGGGGACTAGTTTGGTATAAATGTGATATGTATGCACTTGTGTATGTATATCTGATATTGTCATATTTATGGTTTCAACAGTTTAAACCTTTAACGTTTAAACCTTAACGATAACATGCTTATTTACAAAAAAAGTGTAATATAGATGTTGGAGAATAAAACACTGTAGTGTAAAATAATAGTCATTAATTAGTCATAAACCAAATTTTATATTAGGAAAGTTAACTTTTGAAAAAATGTTAAACATAGAATACATATGTATTTTATTTGCATTTGATTTGAAAATATTATCCCTGTTACAGGTGTAATATTATAAAATTTTGTTAAAATATTAAAAATATTTTTAATAAAATAAAGCAGAATGTTGAAATGTGTGAAAAAATTATTTGGCATAAACTTTAAAAAAGCACTAATTAATTACTTGCAAATTTTTTTAACCGATTAAAAAAAAAATTAAAAAAACAAACATCAAAGGAGGAGGATGCTTTGGTTGGGAAGTTTTGAAAATTCTTGTCCTACAACTAATTACATTTTTTGTCCTCCTTTAAATAAATATAGGTGCACTAGATTTTACGTGCTAAACACAAATCTGCTTTCAGTCTGCATCTTTGGGTGTTTCATCAATTTAAATCGGTCAAACCTTTCTCGAGTTAAGGGGAAAATATTAGATATACCCATTAAAAAAATCAAGACCTGATAGGAAACAACTGAAAGCAGATTCGTGTTTAGCACGTCAAATTCCATCTTGTCCTCTGTTCTTGTTTAAGAGAGAATTTTTCTGAAGACCAGTGTTATTAATGGTTTTTTTTTAGGTAAATAAAAAAGTGTAATTTTTTTAAACTAAAAACTTTGAAAATGTAATTGGTGTAGTTTATAAAACCGTAAATAATAATGACTTCATTATATGTAAACACACGAAAATCTTCTCATATTTCCAAAGAAAAAAAAATGTCAAACATGCCAATTTGCAGGTAAAACAACGTATAATCAATTAAAATCTTCTGGGAACTACAAGTTAAAAAAAAAATAAATGAAAGCTAGCATATTTATATTTCCTCTTCCTCTTCTACACTAAAGTGCTAGTAAAACTCTCATACAAACCTGCCACTCTGAAGATTTACAGGACAAAAATATATCGAGGACCTATATTCAAAACCCGCTATATCAAAAAACACAACTTTTCAGGAGAGATAAAAACTGTTTATTTCTCTTATTTTGCAAGTATTCAAAAAATTTTCTTTTACAATATTTATTTAAAATCACGACTAAATCTTGCCTATAATTTGTTTTTAATATTTAACAATATTGGCAATTTAAAAGAGAGATAGAAGGTTTTGCACTTTTAAAATATTCAATATGTATAAATAAAATAACGTTATAGAGGGTTTTGCATTATAAAAAATACATTTAATTAACATTTAAAGTATGATTTTTAAAGTTTTTGAACTAGTTAGTAATTTAAAAATGAACATAATTCAAACAGGCTACTTTATTTTAGAATCGAAGCAGAGGCAAGGTACCTCCCATACAAAAAATATAAATTATTTACCGCTTAAATGAGAAATAATTAAAGCAAAAGTTTTAAAATTGTGTTGGAATAATTTTTTTTTTATCAAGAATCTTAACTAATATGAACATTGGGATGGTAGCTCTTGGGTAATGTTAGTTTCCACATAAGATAAATCTTAATTATCTATGGAACTATTACAGTTAAAGTCTTGAGATGCTGTGGGAATCATTTCCCTGTCAAGTTCCACAATTCATATGAAAATAGGTAGTTTAGCTTTACTAAAACTCCATACAAAGTGAATATTTATTATTGTATATCGAAAGGACTAATCAACCGATTGAAATTTTTTTTAGATTCATATTCAGCAAGCAAGAATTAGTCAGAATTGGTACATGTTATATTTAAATTAATAAAAAAAAAAAACAAATAATTCCTCTGAGAGATTGATAAAAGTAAAATATTTATTTTGTAAAATAGAGGGATAAAAAAACGTTGATAAAATTGGAAAAAGTATGAATTTTCATTTGAAATTTATATCATAGATGAGGGCTGTTATAGGGAATATAATGGCATCAAAAACGCAGTTTCATGAAATCCTGAGATAGTGGGTTTTGAATATAGGCCCTTGTTATATTTAGTTTTTTGGAATATTAAGCGCACAATTTTAAAACTAGCAACAAATACAGAAAAAAGCAGATATTTTCTTTTATTGTTTTTATGTACTAACCTTCCAGGCAGGAAATTCTTTCATTCATTTGTTGATGGCTCATTCTTGCTCTTTATCCACTTGAATTGAGTTGTGGGTTTTCATGATAAATTTGTTTAATAGACTTTTTGTTCATTTTGTTTTATTTTCCTGCTACACGTTTATGTCAAGTGGTGATTTGTGAATTTTGTTAATCGCTTTTAATAACCTATCAAAATATTATATAATAAAGAATGACAATGGCTCAAGTATCATTGAATAAACTATTTGCTTTCTTTCTCCTTTAGCCTTAGCGTTCGATTGCGTCCATTGTGTTTTTGTGCTCTTAAACTCATTCATTATTTGTTTATTTATTTTCCATAATCAAACTAATGATGGTGTTCAATTGAAAACATGACAAATAGCATGAAATTAGTTTGTTAACACTTGTGTAGGAAAAAAGACTAATATTTGATTGAATAGAACAATGAGAAAATATTTATAGTTACTGTTAACAGGTGGTCAACAATTTCAAACCTTTTTTCTCACAATGCCGAGGCATGTCAATGGAAACAGCTTTTAACTTTGATTCATTTTCTGCATTTAGGTATTTTTAATAAATTGCTTGTTTACGCTATCTGCTGATGTTTTTATATAAAGTAAAACTAATCGAATTTATTATCGGTTTAATTCTTAGAAACAAAAATTAACTATTAAATAACAGTCTAGAAATTCAAAGGTAATGGCACAAGTTTATCATTATTATTATCTCATATTGCACAGTGGTTGATAGTTTTTTTTTTCGAGTTGATTTGGAGGAGTACAGATTTTTAGCGGGTCAGGGGGATAGCGAGTAGCCCTGCAAATTTAAAAAATTTTTTTCTTTAAATTCACCAAAAATTCATTTATGATACAGAAAAGAAATTTTATATACACTGCCTGCGACTTGAATAAGGAATCACATTTTTTTTAACCTTAATTAAGTGTATCTCCTAAACTAAAGTTCAGAAAAAAATTATTTTTTGCGCAACCAAATTTCAAAGTGTTGGCTTTAGTTTCCTGAAGAAATAAAAAATATACATATTTCGTTTAGAAATAACCTCAAAAATGAGATTTGGCATCAACTTGTATAATGACTCGAAGTAATTTAGCGAAATTGAACTCCCTGCTTCCGTTATTGAATCCTTTAAGGATTCTTTCGCCTCAAATTGTTTTCCTCCTTCATAAACCCCAGACATTTTCCATTGGATTCAGGTCTGGTGAATATGGGGGCCAATCCAAAAGTTCAACACCTTGTTGATTAATCCATTGTTTTACTGCTCTGGCGGTATGAATTGAAGCGCTGTCATGTTGGTACGTCCAAGGTATAGGTTCAAAGAAATCATTAAATTTTGGAAATGCTTCCTCCAGAATGTTTTTGTAAGTCGTTGCAGTCATTTTGTTGGATACAAAAAAAAATTCTATGGTACCATAATACGAAATAGCACCCCATACCATTATTCCGCCCTCTCGGCTGTGTCTGCGGCTCAAAAATGATTCCTCCTTATTTAGGTCATGGAAGTAATAGTTATACCCGCCGGGACCATCAATATTAAACCATGTCATTGTATTTTTCGCAAACTGTTGACGTTGTGATTTACGCTTTTCATTAAGTGGTGGTTTTTTTTTTTTTTTTTGCAGTTTTCGTCCGACTATGTATGGTCACGACTTTAAAATACGGTGCACTGTTCTTAGACTAGCACTGACTCCACTCTTTTCACGTAGAATTTGATGGCAGAATTTTTTGCAATTCTAAAAATTTTTCGTCTTTCTTTTGGAGTTGTTCCCATTTTCTTCCGCGCTTTCATGTTTTTTCCACGTTATTTAAATAATTGTACACAAATGTCTTTCCTCTACTAATGTTTTTTGGCTATTTGAACCGGATTCTGACCCTGATATTTCAAAATCAGATTTTTTTTTCAGAATTATTAAGAGCCTTACCACGTCCCATTTTGAATAAAAGCTATTTAGCTATTAAAAATTCTCTAGCTATTTATATTGAAAGAAATTCAAATCATAGCCTTCCTGATTAATATTAAAAGAATTCCTTATTCGAAATAGCATCACAGAAATACATGTCTTTAAATAAATGCATAATTTTAGTATAACAAAATATGTATATTTTTTATTTCTTCAGGAAACTATAGCCAATATCCTGAAATTTGATTGTACTAGAAATTATTTTTTTCTGAAATTTAGTTTAGGAGATATTCTTAATTAAAATTTAAAAAAATGTGATTCCTTATTCAAGTGGCAGGCAGTGTATAGATAGTCCTTAAAAAACTACAAAAAATGATACAAAAAAATGGAAAATTAAAATTTGAAAAATAATTCTAATATTTAAATTGAAATAAAATTTAAATGAACAAATATATTCTATTGAAAATTTAACATAATATAAATAACATAACATAATGTAAAATTGAGGAATTAGAAAAATTCCCACTTTTTTGTACAAAAATACCCAAAATCTCAAGCCGGGATTGACTTCTTTCATTTAAATCGTCACTCTGTCGTTATAAGAGGCGTCCGTCTGAAAATACATTTTGGGTGTTTACCTTACATATGGAGATATATAATTAAAATAATTTTATGTTGATCCCAGTTTTGTGCTTGGAGAATTTCACAAAAATAAAGAAAAATATTCAAAATTAACAAAGTTTAGATTATACTTGTGGGAAGTATCCAAGCTCCTCCGGATTTACTTTACACGTATTTGCGTTAAGACTTCTTTGGAAATTTAAACAATTTAAACAATTATATAGCCAAGAACAAAAAAATCAAATTTTACAAGTGAATAAACATTGCCACTTTTTTGGAAAAACAAGACAAAAAATATGAAATTTTTTCAAGTTCCAACTTCAGATTAATATAAGATTCTTGCAGCAATATTATTTAGAATTTTCTAAGAAATCTAGTGAATATTGGGAGCAATACTAAGCAAGCCAAGTTAAAAAACTAAAAAAAAAACGAGGCTAAACTGTGATACAAATTTATTACGACTATATATATATGAGTAAAATTTATTTTCTGTATATCATAAATGAATTTTTGGCGATTAAAAAAAATGACAAACCCGAGAAAATTATTTCCAAAAAAGCGTTTTGGAACCACTGTGCATTGGTCCTTTCTTTAATTTATAACAATTTGTTAAAAGAATTACTTAATAGAAAACAACTTGTTACACAACGTGAACCATATAATTTTATTTATTTTATACTTAAGAAGAAAAATATTTTTTCATTACTGATTTTGTTTTCTGAAAATTTTCACCACATACAAACGTACATACATACATACATACATACATAGATACGTATTGACATGTTCATATACAAAGAAATATATTTACATATGAACAAACATTTTTTTGTAAAGACATCATTTATATTATTTAAAACAAATTATATGACGGCTTATACTAAAGGGGTTGAACAACAAGAAAAACAGCTAGAAACAAAAGAAAAACTATTAAAATTCTACTTCATTGGGTGGAAAAACAAGTGGAAGGGGCGGAAAGTAAAACACCCGTTTAAGCAAACATACAAGCAAGTGAGAAGAAAGAAAAATTACATTAATTTCTTACATTTCAAATGAAATTCAACACATACTTTGCTGTATAACAAGTTACACATATAATATATCCTATTTTTTATTTCATCATCTACTTACTATTAATATTAGTAACTCTTACTATACACCATTCCCACCTTCACTTTAATATTTATCTTTTTCTTTCATTTCTGTTCTTTGGTATCAAGTTACACTTGTTCTTTCGTGTTGGTTTTAAAGAACAGATGATAACAAAGCAAAACCTTCTGAATAAACTGGTAATAAAAGAAGAAAGATGATAATGTTTGTTAGAAGTACAAATAGTCGACATGACTCTTTTTTTACACTTTACTTTAAAATTATCTATTTATATAATTTGTTATTTGTAGATGGTATTTTTGTAGACAAAGTAAAATATTTACAACGCCTTCAATCATACAATAAAATTAAGTTGAATTTTGTTCTGCTTTTAAATGCTCCAATAAAAATTAAATCTACGCATTTCTACCATAATTTTCCCTATAAATGGGATATCTTTAACTCGTGCCAAACTCTTTCGCTCTTAAAGTTTCTTACTCACGCTTGTAAAAAGTTATTTTATTAAAACAAAATAACAAACCGACTTAAATCAGTTCATTTTTTAAATTATTTCTGATGACTTTTGACAAACTAGAGCAATTTGTAGGTTTTTAATCATAAAGCATGATCTGAACTGTTTTTTGTAATTTTTAAATCACTATAAAATTGTTAATTTATGCATTATCCGAAAACTAATGATGTACAATTTAATGCTCTATATTTAGTTTATATTTAAAAGGCAACAAGAAATAAATATTGAATTTGGTCTGTTTTGAAATAATTTCCAATTATGTCTCTTAATCTTTCTTTCTATTTGGGCACATATTTATGTATTATACAGAGGTTCTAAACTGAATCTAAAGCTCTGTACAATATTTATAAGCATAAAAATGTCTTAGTTATAGGCAACAAAAAAGATTTGTTATCAATTTAACCTTAATTTGAATTTCTCAATGAATAACCTATTTACTAAGGTAGAACGACAGACGTAACCAAATAATTTGTAGCACTCTATTTTATTACCATGAAGAAATTTTGGATCATTTTGAACTTATTTGTAAAAAAAAATAATACCATAACACAGCGTTTTTCCTTTTCTTTTTTTTTTTTTTTTTTTTTTCTTCTTGTATAGTAAAAGGGATCACACAGCGTATTTCTTCAAATATTTTACTCAATTTCAAATCAATATATGCAACTTTTTTACACGAGCAACGAATTAAAAAACTGTCTTTATCCAAAATGTCACCTTTCAAATACGTGTACATTTGATACAATCGAATTAATGTTCCACAATATATGGGGATCAACCCTATCTAGTGACAAAAAACGTGGATGTTTCTTATATCACCCAATATAATCGAGGGAGTACCTACATTTAATCCTTAAATCCCAAAGAGATTTAAATCACACAAATCAGCCAAACAAGTACATTTCATTCGTTTGTCTATTATATTAAATTTTATATCTAAATAAGATAATATAAAGAAACTGAAAGATGATCCATTTAGAGGTTTTTTCCGAATGGACCACCTACAGCATAGTCGCGGCGATCATTTGAATGAAATTATCTTTAACAAGTAAATGTTTAAAATTGTTCTTTTGGTCCATAATAAAGATTCCGACATCAAATTCTACTTTATTTTTTATTTGAAATTAAAAAAAAAAATACGTGTAAATGGATCGCCCATTACAAACTCATAAAAAGATAAATTAAATTTGAAAATTGAAATATTTTTGAAGGTGGTTTTGATTTGATGGATTCCGTTATTAATTCTACATCTTTAACCCACAGAAAACATTTTTAGATTTATCATTTAAGTTTTTTTCTAATAAAACTTACAACAATTTCCATCGGTTTCTAAAGTATATCGCCTTGGATATTGATAAAAATATTAGCATTTTTTTCAAGCTTCTCTGCAAAATTATTATCTCATTTATCTGCTTATAAATTTCATATCAATTTTTTTTTTTATTTATAAAAACTTACGCACACTCGTAACAACTAGAGTTTTTCACGGGAATTTCCGGGAATTCCGCAAAATTTTCAGTGCAGTAATCCCGGAAAATAATGCGGAAATTCCCGAGATTTCTTATGTATCCAAAATGTTTATATTTTCAAACTCATGTATGGTTATTTTAGTATAATTAGGTATAATTGGAAACGTAAATAAACTACTTATTTTTTGCCTGAATAACTAGTTATTTTTATTCGAGTTGTCCACAAATTCAAGTAGTTATTTTTTGACTCTAGGGATACTCAAAAATATGTGCCTAAATGAACATAAAATTAAAAAAATAAAAATAAAAAACTTTGCCGTCAGTGAGATTTGAACTTGGACACAAATTAACCATTCATTTTAATGACTAACGTCTTACTCAGTACACCATCTCTCACATAGCATCCTAAGCGACAAAAACTTTATTTAGTATAAAATATCTTTTTAGGCATTTTGTTATAAAAAACTAACAGCCTCAGAATGGGGTTGAACCAACAACCTTCTGGTTGCTAACCCAGCGCTCTGGCCAACTCATCCACGTGATTGCAATATTACTGTCCTATTATACTATTGAGTACTTATTTATGTAATAAAGAGTAGGCGAATAATAATGACGCCTCATTACCCAGAAACTACTTTAATAGGTAGTTGCCATTACCGGAAACCAAAAAGTTTTTGCTGGGTAATAAGGGTACTCATTTAAACGCTTAAGTTTCCCATTTGTGCAATTGTACAAATTTGCGCGGCATATTTCATAAACCCCCTTTTCCAATGTTTGGCAATATTAAGTAAATAATTGAAAAATTTTGTTGAAAGCAATGATACATGCAATGATTTTATTATAATTAATGTAACAATAATTTTTGACATGGCTTTTATTAATAATTTTTTAATATAAACAAAAGACAACTGATTTATAAATGCACAATTAAACAGCACAAGTTTGCAAGACTAAATAGTCGCACAAACTTATAAGTCTTGTGCAAATGATTTCCATACAATTTTTGACAGTTCATTTGCAAAAGTGTTCAAACTTGCACACATTTACATAGTTTGCGAGTGTTTTGCGCGTTTTCATGAGGACCCCTAATGTGTTTTTACATTTGTTTTTAATTATTTTATTTGACTTTGTTACAAGTTTAAATATCTTTAAAGAAATATTTAAATATGTATGTTGGATAGTTTCTGAGTCCTTCATGCAATTTTGTATAATAGATGACAAATAAAATTATTCGATTTATTGGAATATTTTAAAAAGAAAAATTTTTATTTTGCATTGTGGTCAAAAGCAATATGTCGCAAAAGGACTAGTAAAAATTAAAATTTAGTAATTTTTAAAAGTATATTTATTAAACGATTTCAAGATGTAATATGCACACATGTGAACATTGTAAGAGAAATTTCCTTAAAAGATCTGGAATCCCCAAACAACAACATAGATTTTTAAAGCACCAGTGAAAACGTCGGCCTAAAAGTATCAGAACTATTAACTGTATATGGATTTTTTTATGAGATAAATTACAAAAAGTTCACTTATAAGATCATGCAATTTAATGGGTCTAATTATCCAAGAACTGGACATGACGTAAATTAGTTTTTGAGCTCATGTTTTCCATAGGTCTTCAGAAATCTGTAAAATTCTTTGCGGCTCTCTTAACAGCAAGATTATTTCCGTGAAATTATCGAGGGAATTTTTACCTACAGGGCAGTATGAAAACCAAAGTAATGATTCGATTTTCGGATGAGTTGTTATACAATAAAATGAGTTTGTTTAATTTTCAAAATGTGAATATATCAAAAAGAACTGAATTATTTTATCGTTTTATGATTAATTAGTTTATTTTATTGTTTTTTATAATTCAATTAATTGAATTATCTTATGAATATTAATTTTTTAATTATTTTTTCTTATCGAGAATTCCCGGGATTCCGGGAAATTTAAAAATCAATCAATTATATTTTAGAAATTTTTAATTGTATTTCAGAAATTTCTATTTGTAGTTCGGAATTTTATATTTGTGGTACAAAAAATTCTAGATGTATCTTAGAATTTTTCAAATAATATTTTAGAATTTTTCAAATTGTATTTAGAAATTTCTAATTTCATTCAAGAATTTTTGTATAAAAAGAAATTATACGTATATTGCTCGGAAGTACAATTGGAAATTTCTTAAATACAATTTGAAAAAATTCTGAACTGCAAACGGAAATTTCTGAATTGTAATTAGAAATTTCTGAAATACAACTGGAAATGGTGTAGTTACTCTATTAGCTATGTGACTAGTTATTTTAATATGGACATGTTCTAGGAGGAAGTCAATTGTCACCTCCATGACTACGAGGTGCCACTTCTTTTGCATACACAATCACCTACACGACTATCGAAGTTTTGGGTGCAGGTGGCTCTTTTTAGTGGTTTCAATAGTCAGTAAAAATATGTTGCTATATTCTTTTTCGATTGCTTCTCGTTTACCTTACTAAAGGGTCAGTAATGTGGCAATTGCCAACATGCTCGTTGAGCCACATACAGAAGTAAGCCAAGTAGGTACTGAAACTTACCACCTAAAAAGTTGACCCTTGCCATCCAGCAAGCTGGAAAATTTGTGATTGCATAAGTGTGAACTTATGTATTTGTTCAACATATTCTCATGATAAATACGTACATATTTTTCAAAAAGGAATTAAGAATAAGTAAATAAATTTTTCACATGTATGAAGTGTTTGCATATTTTTTATTGTTTAGTGTGTGTGACATTCAACACAAAAATTATTCATTGTTCCTTCTTATTTACATGCACAAGCACTTATCCACACTAACACATGTTTTCAAAACATAATGAAAAATGACGAGAATAACTAAAAAAATGCATTAACATCAGCGTTGCCACAAAGAAAATATTTTTCCTACCAAAATTTTCTCTTAAAACTACCAAAAACCTATCAAAATGTACCAACATTTAAAAATACATATTTTTTTTTTTTTTTTTTTTTTTTTTTTTGAGAATTCACTAAAAGAAATTGCGAAAGATAAAAATTATATTCGAAAATTTTAAATATGTTCAGATGGTAATTCACATGTTTATGAATCTGGTAAATATTCAACAAATTAAAGCAAACAAAATGCCCTCAGTAAAAATTACAGAATGTGGCCAAATAACACTCTGCAAAATATGAGTATGTATTTTTCATAAAATTGAATTTTTCTTACTATAATTTTTAAAGTAACACTTTCGTCTCTTAAAATGATTATTACTATTTTTTTTTTAATTTTTAAAAATTAAGTCAGTTTATTAACACTTAGGGAAAACAATTTTTTATATATACTATGCTCCAAAAAGGGATGAAATATCATAAGTTTAAAAAACATTTTTCTAAGGGTTTTTCAGGAACTCTTAATAGTATTTTTTTCTATTCTGAATAATGACGAATAAGCATTATTTATGATTTTTACTTTCTTGGGATATTTTCGTTTTCTTTATTATTTCTACTGATAAAAAAATGTAACATTTTTAAGAATTATAGAACATTCTACCAAAAAAAATCCTAATATTTGAAACAAACAAACCAAACTACCAAACCTTAGAAGTTTAAAATAAATCTACCAATTTTGGTCCAATCAAAATAAAATGGCAACGCTGATTAACATACACATGTTCATCAGTGTTGCCAGAAGATGTTAAATTATTATGCAACAGCAAACAACAATGCTAAATTGTTTTCTAAAGAAAATATATATTTTCGTTGCTCTTGTTTCTTGTAAAAATTAGTTCAAATAGCAACTTATAAGCAATTTTTCTTCAGAATTGTAATTAGGGTTGCCAAAAATCTTTTATTCTTATATGAAACCTATACTGAAGTATATATATAAATAAATATGTCGGCACAATAGAACTATAGCTTTTAAATTTTTGCGAAAATAAATTTTACATAGCATATCCGTTTAGGCCATGAAAAAATATAAAGAACAGCGGTATTCGATTTTTGCAGGCGTTGTTTGAAAATATAAATAAAACATATGGCACAGATGCTGTATATTGACTCAATGCAAATATTTCAATATTCATATTCACGGCATTAATTGTTCGCAAAAAAAAAAAAAAAAAAAATATATATATATATATATATATATATATATATTTAATTTAAAACAGCTCTCAATTGTAAAACGATTTGTAAGTCTCGGATATATGATTTTAAGGTTGTTTAAAATTTAGTCATTATGCTAATAGTTTTGCGTAAGTATCGCTTTCAGGGTGTGATAAAGCAACAGGCATTGAAAAATATAAAAATATGCTTCTTCGCCAACACTTCAGATTTCATGTAATTTTTTATATAACTACAAATTGTTTTCAGCTTGACAAATTACATTTGAACTAGTAAGTTAACAACTTCTAAAAAATCTTGACAATTAAGTTCATTCAAGACCATCAGGCAAACCTGATTATAACTGACAACTAATAGCGTCAAATACTAAGAAATCTTTTTAAAAAATCAAAAAGTATTGAATTAAAAAATACTATACAATTTATATTTATATTATATTTATATTTTTATTTATAAATTTTCAATGCATTTTAACCTTTAAAAATGATAAATCTAGCACTGAAAGTGCTAAAATGTCAACACTGACGTATATCCGTTTGCGTGGTTACACTAAAAAGCAAAATTTTGATGGAAAATATAAACACTAAACAAATTTTAATGAAATTAACTTCTGTTAGTAATAAATTTTAGCAAAATTCCTCGATAAAGAACAGTTTGTTATAGTATTATATGAATTGCTCCTTATTATATGCTACACATTATTAACATTAATATATACATATCACATGTATGCGAATTCCTTCCTATACATATATATACATACATACATACATGCATAAATAGCAGTTGCGTACTTATTTAGTGCAATCATATATTATTGTTTTTTTAATTCTTTCTTCTTTTAATCTTCTTTAATTAAATGTTAAAATTAAAAAAATAAAACGCATATGAACACTTTGTCTTACGACATGCAAACACATACTTACATATAGATATTTAATTTAACATTAGTTTTTCATGCTAAATCCCTGCCAACATTTCCCATTGAAATTTGAATTAAAGCATAACCTTATGTAGTTAACTGTCGAATTCGATATTATTTTCTTATCAGAGAAGCGTCACCGTTCGGGAAAAACCATGCCTCGGTTCTAATACTTTTTAGATGACACTTTTTATTGCTTTTTTGGAGTATGGAAATAGCACCATTTAAAAGTGTAAAAAAGTAAATCAAAAATATGTGGAAATACAATCGCTTTTGTGTAATAAAAATTTATTAAATACAGATGGAATATTTCTAGTACATACGAGTATTTTTAATTATTATTGATTATTTAAACTCACTATAACTTTAAATTAAATATGAAATATTTAACAATAAAAATCACTAATTAAAATTTTAACAGTTTTTATTCAACACTTTAAACAGCAATATTGATCACTTTAAAAGTTAAAGATTTACTGAGCGAAAGTATGTCGTGCTTGTTCATTTTTCTTTGCTCTGGAAGTGTGCAATCACCAAAGTCACGTTTTTCTGATAGTGAGTGTTTTGTTACTTCAAATCGGTGTATTTTTTACTTTTGAACATCCAAGATACACTTTTTAGTGAATGAATGAATAAACTTTCATCCAAATGCTGGCAGGGATACATCATATCATCTAACTATACTTATATGAAACTATAGTTTCACCACCACTACACACAACTTACTCATTCTATAGTCAGCCCTTTCCACAGTCCCACCTACTGTCATCGCCAACCGCATTCAGTCTTTCACACTTTTCTATGATTGTTAATGGGGAATAAAGTAGCAAAAAATATCATGTAAGGATTCTTTAAGTGTAAAAAAACGTTATTGTTATAAACGAGTATGTGTGCTAGTAAGTTATGTGTGATTGTTTGTTAAAGTTTATTTACATGTCAGTTTGAATGAGTTTGTGGAATTCTTATGTGTGTTTGAATGCAGTAAATGAATGAATTTGCAATATTTATTTCACACGCATACACTTGGTGCCGTATTTGTGGTTTTGTTCGTTTTTATTATTATTTATTTATTTATTTTTTTTTTTATTTACATGTTAATGTGTCAAATTTGTTTAAGCAATAAACGCACAAATATAAGTTTAACACACGCTTTGTTAAAATATGCAACGTAAAATGTTACATTGAAAGATGACACAGAGAATTGATACACGTGATGGAGTTCTAAGCATTGACTGTAGTTTTTGAGATAAACCGTTATGTAGAAAATTCATAGCAAAAATTTGTTGGCATTTGTTAACGATTACTACTTACTAAACTCATTACCTGTTAATGAGCTGCAGTTATTTTTCTCATTTCTTTCAGTAGTGATATAACTATTTACCAGTAAATAACAAAGTTTATTTAGCTCTGCAATGACTCAGTTCGCTAGAGCGACTGCGTAGCACTCAGGAGGTTATCGGTTCAAACTCAAATTAATTATAGGAAAATTATCTGAATTTCTATAGGTATATTAAAACTAATAACAGCATATACAAATGTAAGGTATACATTGCATAGTGAGTAAGACGGTGGTCTTTGAAACATGTACAAAGTTTTTTCCTAGGTTCAAATCTCAAATCTCTTTTTTTATTTTACAGCAATTTTTTAGTATTGTAGTATTCGATTAACTACTTATCTGATTGTTTAAATTAAGGACTCTAATAATGGAATTCGTGGACATTGCCATATAAAGATAATGAGTTTTTCAAACGAATTATAAGTAGTTACCTCTTATTGACAATGTAAAATGTTGGCTTACGGAGTAATTAAGGTTTTTAATTTGTTAATGTGGTTGCACCACATATTACAATATATCTCGAGAACTATTTTTCTAATTTGATTTAATAAAATACCTATCCATAATTTTTTAATTTTCTCAATAGTTTCGGAGATATTTTTTTATTTTTATTTTATTTGATTTTTTTAATCGTAAAAAATAAATGATTTTCTTAACTTTTATTCAAATGTATTTTTAAATAATTTAATTATTTTTTAATAATTTTTTTATTTTTAAATGATAAAACGATTTTTATGAGATTATATTTCATTTTAATGATAAGATTTCCAGCTTTGTATTGTAATAGAAAAGGAGTATTTTTTGCACTTTTCGTTTTCTTACGATTTTGCAAAAAGCAAAAAAAATTATATATATTTTTTTGTATATCTTCGGAATTATTAAGCAGATAAAAAATTATGTAAATATTACTTGAAGATACGTAATTCGAATTAGAATTAGTTCTCAAGATATGTTGCAATATGTGCCGCAACCTCTTCAATTTTCTATACGAGTATATTGGTTTATCTTGAAAAAAGTCAATTCGAAAAAGTGACCCATAAGTTTAGACTCAACGACCGCTTTATATATATATATATATATATATATATATATAAATATTTTGGGTATTAGTTTAAAATATCGAAACTATATTTTTGGAGGGGTTTTAAAAATGGTCCATCTGACGTGAACGAAATAATTAAACCGAAATATTTTTGGGATTAGCTTAAAACATATCTATCTTAAATTTTAGGACTGTACATTGGCAAAATTTTTTGTCTCCATAGATATATATATATATAAGATATATATAAGCTAATCCCAAAAATATTTCGGTTTAATTATTTCGTTCACGTCAGATGGACCATTTTTAAAACCCCTCCAAAAATATAGTTTTCGATCAACAGTGTATATAATTTTTAACTTTTTGTAAAAAAAATTATAACATATGATAGACAAATTACGTTTAATACGAAATTAAAATTTTAGTAACATTTTCTAATATTTTATTTCAAATCCTTTTTATTAAAGTTTGAATATTTTGACCATTTTCCACCATAATTTATATTTGAGAGCATCATAGCAAAGTTCTCATTTAATACTATTGATATATGTGTTCATTTAACCCTTTAGTTGCACAAGTAATATTTTGGGATTCCGGTCCATAATTGGTTGTTAATTTTTATATCAAATAAATGGTTAGTTAAATGTCACCAAAAGCATACATTTATCATAAAAACTATAAAGTCGCCTAAAATAGAGACTAAATCTCTTTAATTCGATTTTCGTCACTGTTTTAAAGGAACTTATATTTTTCATAAATTCATCTATACTTAAGTATAATAAATACTTCCATGTGACTTATTTGCAGAATTTGTGAATTACGAGTAATCTTCAACAGTATATCCTAATACTAGTATGTCCTGATACTATTGAAGATTATCAATGGTACATTAAATATATGTTGAAAAATATCCGAAATATATAAAATTTTATGTTTGTATTAAGAAAATATGACAAAAAACGTTAGGAAAATCTTAATACCTCGCGACTGAAAAGAGACATAAGAATTATTGAAATGAATATTCCAGGCCTCAGTGTGCCTCTATTACAATTTTAAGTTAATTTTCTTTTAATGAAAATTTTAAAAATGATATTGAAAGAAATTCGTAGTTTTAGAATTGTTTTTAAAATGGTCCAGATCACGTAAATTTAAACATTCAAATGTAATATTTTGGGAATCATATAAGAACAAACCAATTGCATAAAGATTTTATTTAGCAAGAAATAATTTATCTTTTAATTTAAAATTGAATTCTAAAAAAAGTATTTTAATACATAAATTAAATTGAAATTAAAAAGTGTAAAGAAGTTGTGACATTGTTAAGATATTTAGGAATAAACAATAATTAAAGTATTTTGTAGTTCAGTTCAAAAAAAAAAAAAAAAGATTTTAGAAAATTCGAAATTTTAAAAAACTGTTTCGATATAATTGTCTAATGTAATAATTCAGATAAACTGAAAAAGAACCTTCTCATTATTGGATCCAGCTTGTAAAAGGAGAACATCAGGACACAAATTTTCAGAAACAGTATCTTAGTATGAAGCAGACTTTCATTTTGGTAACTTCCTTATAATTTTTTAAAAAACTGCAAATAAAAAATTACAATTTACGTACAAAACAAAAAAAAATTATGCCATCTATTACTAAATTTATAAACTCAAATATGTTTCTTATTGAAGTCAGTCCTATCACGAAAATTATAAAATCAGACATTTAAATTCGTAAATGTTTTATTAAAAAAAAAGACAAAAAATGTTTAATAAAATTTAATTTAAAGCTAAATATAAATTATTGAACAAAATGTTAATCATAAATTTTGAAATAAAATTAAAAAAAAAAAACATTTTAATGTGCTACTTTTTCTTTAAAGAACAAATCTTGTCATAACTTAAATAAAACAGTGACTTCAATCCTCATAACTCTCATGAATTAATACTGCGGTTTTATATTGCCCTAGAACGTAAAAACTTTGTAATATAATCCACCAAAATTATAGACAAGGGAAAACTATTAACATAATTTTTTTACCATATGGTATTGTTTCTGATTTGAATATCAATCAATATTGACTCTGTACTTTAATCCATTGTTGAAAAAAGATTTAATTGCAACATTTGTAGTACCTCGTATATAGATATGTGCTCATTTCATATATTTGCATTTATGTTGAAACACTTGAGTTTTGAATGTGACTAACAATGTATATTAGGGGTATAATTTTTTCGACACAAAGAACACAAATCTTTTTAAATTAAAATGAATGCGTTAGAAAAAAATATGAAAATCATAATAAAAGAATTATAAAAATGGAAATAAAGTTTCAAGTCTTTGTTGCTAAAAATGTCAATTATAGCCAAAAAATACAAATTTTCGATCTTTCGCAATACTAAAATTGAATCAAAAATTTGAAAAATGTGTAATTTGAAAACTTCCACGCGTTTTATGTGAAAACTTTTTTAACGAAAAAGTAGTACCGCATTGCTTAATATGCTTATATGGCCTATACGGCTATGCCATGTAAATTTTGATATTGGCAAAAATTCCAAAAAGATATACCCCTAATGTATATGGAGTTTAACATTTCGCCTACAATTAGATGCCATAAATACACAAACCCTATTAAATTATACTCAAATTATAGGAAAATTGTAAATAAATACCCAACATAATTATACAACTTTTTACTTGTGTGTTCAATAGTACACCAATTCCTAGGTAAACATAGGAAAACATGTTTTAATTTCTCAGAATTTATTTGTTTCTGTAGTAAATATTCTGTTATAATTTAAATTTTTCTTGAAATTTTAAACGAAGTTTTCGCTTCACTGCTATTAAAGGATTAGGTGTGCAACTGCAAATATACAATGAAAATTTTGTAATTTATATTTGCACACAAACATACAGATAACATATTTATGTTTAAATGTATGTATGAATAACTGAAAAACTATGTACGAGTACATATTGGGCTTTTGTTAATTCATTCTTTTGAATTCATTTAAATGCAATAAATTATTCTCTTTTATAAAGAACATATTGGTCACACATATACAAACACAAACTTGCTAATGCCCAGCAGTTTTTTCGGTGTCAATTGATCCACTTTTAGATAGTAAAGTACACGAATGAACTTTACTGTCTGAAAGTGGATCAATTAACTACTCACCTAGCACACTTAAATGTGTACATTTTTTCACATTTTGTAAACGATCTTTAAGCAACCTAAAATTTTACTGACCCTTTGTGGAGTCAGTAATTGACACTTTACTGACTGGAAGACGTCGAAAAAAAGATAACAACAACAAATATAACAACACATAGTTGTGGAGGTCACAATAGATTTCCTCATGGGGCATGCCCATGTTAAAGTGACTAGTCACGTAGTTAATAATGTAAGTAATGATGCCTTAACGTAGTCACTAATGTAACTAATTCGTGACAGCCATATGAAACTGCTGGGTACCATCGTATAATGTATACAAATTTATAGCATACATTCCGGATGTTGGCATTTGAAGTTAATACATAGCAAAACCCTTGAAATTGAATATTTATTAATTTGAAAACAATTTCAAATTTCAAGTACAAGCTGTAAGAATAGGCTTGAATTTTCTTTACTTTCAAATTTAAAACTATACTCGTACCTTTTTCCAGAAAAAAGGTTCTAATATAATAATTGCATTTTTCAAATGTTTTCATAATTTAAAACAAATGTTTCTCAAATATTTTCTGAACGTTTTTTTTTTTAATTTTAAAATGTACTTTAATTAAACATGAAAAATATTTTTTTAAATCTGAAATTTTGCATGTATAAATGTTAGATTGATATATTTTTTGCAAAAGCTGAAAAGGAAATTTTGCATTCATCATTTTTAGCATATTGTTCATCATATTTCATGGACCATAATAGCAGGTTTTATCCGTTTTATCGTGGAACAATTGCATACAAATATTTTCTTTAAGACAATGTATAATATTTTATTTTTTGAACAAACATGTCTAAGTTTTAAATTTTTTTATGAAAAATAAATTAATAATTAAATAAACAAAGCTTTTTTAAATGTGAAAAATATTTGAATATTGTCTTAATAACAATGAAAAAAAACACAAGACAAACTTAACTTTATACTTTATAATCACTTTAAAATTTCATAAAATCCTAACTTTATAATTTTATAGGAAACTTTTTACATTTTCATTTTTATTTCATAATACATATTTAGTAGCTTTGAATACAATTTTAGAATTATACTATTTATTAAAGGAAATTTTCCAAAAATATTCTTAGGTTTGAATTGAATTTTTTATTGGGAAGTTTAAAAAAAAAATAAACCAAATTTTTATTTTTATTTTATTGTTTAAAAATTAAAACTTTGTTTTGGTTTCTATTTTTTTATACAAAAAAAAAAAATAGATTTTTTAAATAAAGAGCCAAGTTCTGTGAAAAATTGCAATTTTCCTATGGTAAAAAAAAAATTACGCTTTTCCTGTACCAAATAAAATTTTTTTTCTATGTTAAATTTTGACATATTCTTTTAACAAAAATTCACAAACTTTTAGTAAATTCAATATATTTCTAAATAATTATTTGTTTTTTTTTTTTTTAATAAATGTTAAATTGTACAAACGATTTCAAAATATTTTATATTTTTATTTATTTTATAATTGTCAAAATTTTCTATTCATTTGTGAATAATTTATGTAGCACTGTGTCAAAGAATACAAAGAATGAAAAGAAGGTCTCTTTCGTACAAAATTTCTCTTTCCTCACATTCAAGTTCTGTGTAAATTCAAAACACTTGTTGGAGAGAAAAGCAACACAAACTAAACAAAAGTTTCCTTTAAAATTTAAGTAAAATTACACTCGCGACACATTTATTATTTATTTTAGCTTTAAATTATTTTCATATTCATCTACAAAAAGTCAAAGAATATAATTATATTTATATTTGTGGATGTAATCTGCTCAAAAGATGAAATTTATGCAAATTTGCGACTACATTTGTAATGTTAATAATTTTTGAATACTATTTTGAGAAACTATGTGCATTTATGATGCGTGGTGAACATTTTCAACATTTTTATTTTTGTTTCAAACAATATGAAAATATATTATAAATTCAAATTTTTATTAAAATGTAGAGGAAATGGATACATTATTAATATTTAGGCGGATTTTTTTCAATTATTTTGACCATTACACGATTCCTTTGAGATACTTATATATTGATTTGGCATGCTATCTGTTTAGATAAATCAAATGTATATTTTAAAAGATTTGTTCATAGTTAACTTGGTCAGAAGATTTAATTCTACGTTAAAACTCCTTGCCTTTTACGTGTATTGTCTCCTTTACTTTTATTTTAATTGCATTTTACTTAGTTCCCATAAGTCTTAATATGCTCTTTGAAAATCCCTTTCTGACTGAAATTTTGAGAATTCTCTAGCTACCACTTGATGTCACTTCTAGTACAAAAAACAACAATACATTTTTCTATGAGGATAATGGATCATTTATACACACAGAAAAAAGAATGGTTGGATGAATAACGGTTACAATAATAGAAATAATAATAAATAGTTTTAGTCATATTATTTTTTTTTTTTTTTTTTTTTTACTTCTAACATTTTAAGCATTATAGTAATGATTTTAAGTAACGATCTAATTAATCATTTTGTGTATGTATGTATGTATATATGTATGTTAGTAAGTTAGTAGGTTAGTATAAGGTAATGTGTGGAGGGCTCTTTTAACGCTTTTTATTACATTTCAAGGGTTAATTTGATCGCTTGGTAAGTCAGCTTAAGACCCGATATGACAAAATTGTAATTTGTTTTCTGCTCGCTGTTTTTGCAAATCTCTTTATTACTTCTTAAAAATGTAAAAATTTTTTGCTCTCTTAAAGAGCGTTTTAAATAATTTACTTTATGGCTCTTAAATAAAGTACATAAATATCATTATGTACTTCATGCGAAAGATTTCGTCTTCGCTGACACAAAAAATAAATCCTCATATTTCAATGTGTTACCAGGAGAGTTAAAAACTGTTTCAAAAATCAAATTTTTGGTGATCTATATCTACTAGGGTTGTCATTCGAACAGAAATTATTCTATTGTTCGAGGAACATATTTTTTTTTTTTTATTTTTTATTATTAAAAAATTATTCGATAAATTTTTAATGATTAATCAAATAATTTTTCAAAACGAGTTTTTGTTAAAATATTATGTCTTTTTGAAATTATATGTGTAAAGAATTTTATTTAGTTAGAAAAAACTGTTGAAAATGATTGAAAATTTCGTTAGGGTATATAAAAGTGTAAACCATGTTTTAAAGGATATCGGATTAAAGCCTTTTACGGACACTGAAGTCCCAGTATTATTTGGAAAAAATATAATACCTTTAATCAAGCGCATTTAAATTTAAATAAACGGGACACGTACGTATAAGTTATTCTTAAATTCTGGAAATTTTCCACTGCATATTAATTTTTTTTTAAATATTCAACAAAAAGTGTAACAAAATTATATGCAAATGCCTTGTTTTTGAGAATCTTTCATTTATAACTTATTTCAAAAATTATTTTAATGATCCAAGTGATGTGAAAGTTACCGAAGATTCTGAAATGTATAAAGATGGTTTGTTAACTGAACTCAATCAATCATTAAATAATATCAAAAATGAAAAAAATAGATTTTAGCAATATTCTAAATCTAAAAAGAACAGAAAAACTAGATATGCTTTTAATGCTATATGTTGTCACCATCAATAGTAAGTGAAAGGATTTTTCCACGCATCAGTTTTTATAAAATAACCAATAATCCTTTTAAAACCAAAATGCTTATTTATGTTCTTTATGAATGATAATTTTAAAAGAAATTATATAATTTGTCTGTCATTTGAATATGGCGTTAGTTTTTGGATCTTTCTTTGTTCTGTGTTAATGAATTATTAATTTTAGGTTTGTTTGTTAGGTTAGAATTGATATAAAAAATACACTTTTTGCATTTTTTTAACTTGTAATTTATTATTCGAACAATAGATTTTATTCTTTATTCATTCGATTAATCGAAGAAAATTCAAATTTTAAATTTCAAACAATTGAAAACCCTAATATCTATAATGGGTTATTGAAAATCATACAATTGTCCACAGATATAATTAGCATTTCTATGTTATGTCTATATATTTTTTTTATTATTACCATATTTTTGTAATAAAATTTTAATAAAAAATTTAATCAAAAAATAAATCTTTTTCGAAGCAGTCTAATGTATATATGTAATGTGTTTAGTAAATATAGTAACCGAATTGTTTTTTTTTATGCAATTGTCAGAACTAAATAATTCAATTATTGTAACCGAATAGTACTTAGAACCGACAAAATTCGATTGGTTCGATTGTGTCAAAGAATCTGTATTCTCTCTGTATATTTTCGCAATACTAATTTTTACTACGAGTCAGGAATATCTCACAGTTAATTGTGAATAGAACAACTTACTCTAATCGATTTAGCTTTATTTTTAGGACAAATGTAGAATAAATTCACAATTTACTATATTTTTACATAACTAGTATTTGGCAAATTCAAACATTTTCATTCCAAAGTTTAGATCTTATATTCATCGTTAACAAATAAGTGACCCTCACAAATTAATTAGCACATACACCTGATCAAGAATCCATTAACATTTTAAATTTATGAATTATAATAACGTAAATGTAACAAAAAATGAAAAATATTTTTAGAATTTTCATTTTTGGTAAAAATAAAAAAAATCATAGATTTATTTTTATTTTTTGTGTAAAAAAATAAAAATTACTATTTAAGTTTTATTAAAAAAAATTATCAATAATTGTTATTTGAAATTTATAAAATAAAAGTCAAAAATAATGTTTATTTCTGAGAAATAAAATAAAAATTAAAAATAAAAGTTTATTAAACAAAAGATTAAATAGCGTAATAACATAACATAACATAACAGAACATAACATAACATAATATGACATAGCATAACGCCATTTTGTACTCAGGATATATTTAACAAATTTCCTTCTAATTGTTTCTTTTTTACATAAATAATAATTATTTTTAGTCTCTCTTTATAACTCAAAGCAAACAAGTTAAAACATAAAAATAATCAAAACATATTGTAGTGTTATTAGTAGGATCGCCATGTAGTGATATTAGGTTGAAGAATGTTATAAAGTTATAATTGTCGTGTAGTATTATAACACAAAGTTTTCCCTATAGCCCAGTTCTATATTTATACAGCTGTATGGGGATCAGTTATTGTAGGCGTTCAAAGGAACTGCCAAAATATAAGACTTCAAATAAAATAAGGCAAATATGCCAGTCTACGTTTAAATTTCAAGTCTGGTTTATTTTGGTTATTGTTGGTGCTTATATACTAATTTACAAAATTATTACTAGCTTTTCTAACTTATTCTCTTTTATTAAAATATTACATTTGTCTCGTTCGGTATCATGGATTTGGCAATGATAACAAGTAACTTTCGTTCCTTGACCAATCACAATATTTCCTATTTGAAGTGCACTCAATTATAAGTGTTTCACTCAATTATTTTTATGATCAGTATAGAACAATGTAAGTAGTAATTTGATATCTATTTAATTATTATTTGTTTTATGCATTGTTCATACATGCTGACTTGTGTGGTACACTATGTGTTTATATGTGAGAGGTACACTGCAATAAACTAAAAGTTGAAAGCATGAACAGCAAATAATATGCAATAAAATTAAATAAAGAAATAAGTTTTTAATTCTGTCAGAAGTGCATTGTAAAAATAAAAATTATTTAATAGTAAAGATGTTTCTTTGTATAGCTCTCTACAATTATATACATTCTTATATTTTTTCTAAATTCTGTTTTAGATTAAAAAAAGTGTGATATGACATCAAAACAAATAAAAATTCCTAATTTTACAAATGTTTTGCTTTTTATTTGCTGGGTTTATTTTACTATGCATTTCACAATGTTGTAAGTTTTGCAGTAATTACACAACTCACGACTAAATAAATATCGGGAAAAATATGTTGCAGATATTGTAGGTGTAGTCATTACAATCACTAGGAACATATCGGTTTTTCTCCATATCGACACAAACAAAGTATGCTTCACCGAAGAGTTTTAAATTATATAATTTTTTAGGTAATGGGTAGAGCAAATTATACACTAATGTTTTATAGGCAAGAAATGGGGCTACAAAAATGTAGTACAAATCAAGTCTTCAACTTTCTAAGAATTGCCCCTAGAAGTCTTTAAAGTTGTAAAAATCAATAATTTCTCAATTAGAGGGGAAATTTGTATTGGATATAATTAACACATAACCATGGATATCACTGACATATCAAAAGTTTGAAAAAATCCATTTTAAATAACAGTAAAAAAAAAATGAAAAAAATTAAATCGTGAATAGTTCAACTTAATTCTTATCCTTCCTAAAAAACATCAATGACTAATTTGCTGCACCTATTACCCAAACGATTATATAACCTAAAAAATCCTAAAAGGCAAATATTTCCTTTGGCCATCAATGGGTTAAAAATGTGACGTGATGGAAAATTTCAATTTAACTTTCTACACCATATCAAATTTAAAGAATAAGAATATTGCGGAATTATTCACGATATATATATATAAATATGTTCTTTTACAATTTTCTTGACCTGTATTATTTTGATAATTTTATGTAGTAGAGAAGTTTAATTTTTCATAAAAATTATACACGCATACATACACACATACAAGTTATACATACATTGGCGTAGCCCATTTTATGTGGCGAAAAATAAGGTAATTTACTTTATTTCACAAAATTTTTATTCTTAAAAGCTGGTGAGCAGGATGAAAACAAATCCGTTTTCCCTATTGTTCTATACTTTTTTCCAAAAAGTTTCAATTCAGCTCGGATTTTACTTCTTTCCTACTTCATTGAAATTCAGAACATAAAATCTACTCATTAATGTGCATCATATCGCGTATTAACCACATCCATATCGCAGACGGTTCAATTCTTCCACTTTAATGAATCGTCTACTTTAAGAAGAAAAAAAAAATGACGAAAATTAAAGGATACTTTTTCAAAATATCCAAGGATAAAATGTGTGGTAAGAGATTTAATATACACCATTAATTTTAACAAAATCGAAAATGTGAAAATGTCCAAACAGTATATTTGAGTCGATTCTTTTTTTTCATATTGCCATATATGAAAGGAGAGGAATAAATTTTTAAATTTAGTATATTCGGATTTTTTTTCTTATTAATATGGTACAAAAGTTAACAAAATTCCTTTGGGAAAAATAAACCTGAAAAGAAGTTTTTTATCTTTGGATCCAGCCCACACTAAGGCTAACTCGAGGACAAAGAAAATAGAAGAAATGAAAAAATTAAAAAAAATAAAACAATTTTAACATCATTATAACAATATTTAACCTACACCAACTTAACCAAGTTAAGCTCTGGTTCAAGAAATAATTAGTAAGCAATTATAAACATCTGAAAGCTGCTACAAACAATTAAGAATCATTATCATGGCTGACAGTGGGTAAAATTATTAACATTCAAAGTAATTTTATATGCCAACATAAAAGTATTTTTCTTACTTTTTTAAATCCCTCTTTAATTTCTTTAAGTCTTTTGGACTTGAATTTCTCAAAAGTAGTGTGAGTAATTTATTAGATGCATGCATGTATGTTTGTACATATATGTATGTATGTATCTATGTGTGTACGAAAAGTGCCTTTCATATTTTGGGAAAAACATATAAAAAATTATATTTATTTAAAAAAATGGCAGTTTTCTAGAGCAGGAATTCCCACCACTTCATGCTTCACGGATCCTTTTAGAAATTTTTGTTTCTTCGCGGATCTCTTGGCACATTTTGATTTTTAGTATAGTGGAAATGAAAAAAAGTAAAAACTCAAAAGATATTTATTTCAAATAAAATTGCGTCACCAAAATGCATTTAGTTATTAAATATAAAAACTATGAACTTTTTAAAGCTCATAAACAATTAAAAAATATTAAAGTAATGAAATATCTTTGTTTTTACTAACTTTTTAACATTGGGAGATATTTCGGACAAAGCACACCTTTCTTAACTTTCCTCATCCAAACATGAAATAAATTTGGAATTTAAGAACTGGAGAGCAGAAAAACTAGTTTAGAACAAATATGTAGATACAAACTGCAGCAAAAGTTTCAACGCTTTATTCTCAACCAAAGTGTAAACTTTGTAATATTTTAACCAAAAATATTCAACCAACATAGATTCAATATCCGCTTTGGCACACGAAAAAAATAGTCGATTATGTCATCATACCCTATTAAATTCAAGTTTAATTCAATGCTTGCTTTTGTTTCAACTTGAATTCCAGCAAAAATGCTTGTTGGGAATTATGTATGACAACATGTTTGTAAATAAGTCTGTCCATAATTGACTATAGCTGCAATCCTTTCCAAAATCTTTTTAACTTCCATAAATTCTATCAGATATGTGATGGAACTGAACCTTTCATCATATGACATAATTTTTTACATTTCTTGTAAATAATTTGGTTTTTTCCATATAAAGTATATTTTGTAAAGAAAAAATAAAGCATTGCTTCAAAAATTATTATTAAAATCGATTGAAGTTTTATATAAGCAGAAAACACATCACCCAATTTTGTAAGAATCGGTCCATAATTGACCATAGCTCCCACATAATCTTCATCTCCGAAAATCTCATTAAATTACATAAATCCATGAAGTCCACTTCGCTAAATATTTATTTAATATCTGGTAATTTTTTCAGAATTTTTAAATGGATACAAACCAGATTTTTATTTTTAATTCATATACTTGTAATTTTTCTTCAAAATTTTTTCTAAAAATTATTATTTAATATTAAGGCGTATCTACGAGTTGAAATTACCAAATTATATACCTAAGCACTGATAGATATTTACTTGTGGAAATTACGGGCATCCATTAGTCACGGAAAAAATATAAAAAATGTAAAAAATCAGAAAAATTAAATCATTTTTTAAAAACTTTGGTAAATTTCTTATAACATATAATAAACGTTTACAATTTTCTTACCGTTTACCCGTTTATATATATATATATATATATATATATATATACTATGTCAACAATGGATGTGAAATTTAATTTTTTATAATACATTTATACAGTGTGTTTTACAGTTTTTAATATAAAACATTTTAGAGACTCACTTTTCGTTGCCAAATCTAGTCAACATATCGATCTACACATTATTTAGTATTTTAGTTGATCGATTATGACATTGTCATTGACATTGATAATTAACTTTTTTTCGACTTAAAGTTGCTTGATGCAGGGTTCAAAAATATTAGCCCAAAATTAATATGTATTTTTTTTTTTTTTTTTTAAGTTTATAAATGAAAGGTTTGTTTTAAATAAAAAAAGATAAAATCGATTTTTTATTCTGTCCTTTAACAATTTTTAAGATATTTTGTTGACTGATCTCTAAAAAATGAACATATATATATATATATATATATATATATATATATATATATATATATATTCTTTACAGGATCAGAAACTATTTTGCTTTTTCCAAAATAATTTGCAGTGGGTTAAATATTTGCAACTGAAAATGTAAACAATTTTTCGTGAGCATGCTTTAACTTAAGATATAGTCGTCGTATAAGACCAATTTTATGAAAACAAATGCAATTAAAGCGTCATGTTTTATGATTCCGATATCAGATTTAACTTAAGATGCGTAATTTTACCGTTTCGCAAATTATGAAGAAACAACCCTCGTATAATTGTGTTTCATCACGGATGTGCTAATTACACATGATGGTACCATTGTTATTCTGTTTCTACAATTGTAACCAAGTATAAGATCCACTAATTAAACTTTTAACATAGTTTTAATGTGTTAACATTTTAAACAAAAGATGGAAAAAAACATCTTAACATGGTTGGGTTCTAAATTAAAACAATCTCACTCCATGTTGATAATTCTTTGTTGTTTTGTGTAAATTTTTTTCATTTCCCTTGACAATTCCTTAGTGGTACTTGGCTTGTTTCATTACTAATGATTTTGTTTTACTTAGCTCGTAAGTAGTTTATTTTTCTTAACTAAAAGCGCTAAGATTCTTAACTTTTATTTCTACATTTTTTATTTTTTGTCGCCTTCAAGTAACTATTTATGCAAATTGGTACAAAAGTATGTAAACATTTACATATTTATACAAACACATACAGACATATGTATATATTTTAAATTTTAATATATGTGTTTGAAACTGTATACGTACGTTTGCAAATTTTCCCAGTTGTCGAAGTCCTCAAGAAATCGTCGATGATGTCTTGATGATTCAACATAGACCTCTACGACATAGAGACGACTACTCCAAATAAATATTAACGACTTTTTCGAAAAAAGGTCACGGAAATGCTACACGAAAACCTGTCATCCAAATTGTCGTCAACCATTAAAAAAAGAAATGGGAGCTGTCAAGATTCGAACCCCCTGGGTTCGAATATTGAATAATTCAACGAGCTAACCACTTCAGCCGCAGCAATCTATCATTATTAATTGTTGAAAATATATTTTTGCTCATCTGGTCATAAATTATGTTTGAAATAGACGTTTGAGAAATTTATTTTAAAAGTGGCCAAGTTGCTTCATCAAAAAAATCGAGTTAGTCACAAAGATGCATAAGTTTTTTCATAATAGCTAATTCCTAACCTAATTTCACCATTTTTGTGGGTGAACATAGGCCAATTTCATAATAAACGGCTCATTTGTCCTGCAGCTTGTCGTGTGTTAAACCAAATATTTTTTTTCTGAAGGCATCTTCGATGGACGTTTGGCCAACTGGGTTACAAAAAAGTGAAAAAAAAAATTATGAAGATGTTGTGAAGAAAATGAGAAATGTTTATTCAATTAAGAAGTTTTTTTTTTTCTTAGTATTTTATTTTGCAAACATTATGTAAGCATGAGTGTCTTTTGTGTGGGACAAAAGACTATTAAAAAAATTCCAACATTAATATTAAAATATTAGAGATGTTTAAAATTTGTCAACTAAAAAATTGTTTAAAAATTTTATATATTATGAATAAAGCTTTTATATCTATTTTTACAAGTGTTAAACTCAAAATTAAAATTTCACTATGCGACAAATTGAATCATCCCATCTGCAATTTATAGCATTTGATGAGTGTAGTAAACCCTCCAAAGGATTTATCGCATAAATATTGAGAGCATTTAACTGAAAATATTTCATTAGAACGTTTAATTCATCTATCGATTTTTCATATCATCTCTGCAAAGCGAACTAGAAATAATCCCTTATAAGGAAGGATAAATGAATTGAAAGTTTTAATGAAATATCTCCCGTTAAATGTTCTAAATATTTATTCAAAAACAATTGAGCTGGGAACTAAATTTATATTTTTTTCGACTTATCTTTTTTGGTGTAAAAAAAATGGAAAACTTTAGAAGGATACAAAACAAAAATTTCAAATTTTAAAGCGACAAATCCTTTGGAAGATTTACAACTCTCATCAAATGCTATCAATTACAATTACGCCGTCAATATACTGTTATTAAATTTTGGTTTGTTCGCATATCTTTTAGTACCCTCCTAATCCAAAATCCTTTTGACTAAATCAAAATAAGATACAACTTAATTAATGTACAGAAAAACATTTTTTTTTTTTTCGAATTTCTCGACATAAAGAAATATGCATGGAAATGCAAAAGAGAATGTCTTACACACATCCTGGGTTTAGGGCAAAAACGAAAATCCTTTTTCTAAATTCCCAAGTAACGTTTTAACGCTGTTCACATCTTTCGTTACATTCACATTCCACAACAACAAAATTTTACGCGTTCTTATCCTTTTGACTTTTATTATATTTAACGAGCGCACTTGTTTAGTTTCCTTATTTTATTTTTTGTTCTTTTTCATCGCAACAAATGTGAAACGAGAAAAAAAATTAATAAATCCAAAGCATAGTTCCTTGACTGGTTGGTTGGTTATGGTTTCCTAAGCATGTTTTTTTTCTTTTTCCTTCCTTTTCTTTATTGTTTTTGTTGCTCATCATATTTCTCCTTGGCAATTTGTTTGCAACATATTAGATTTCCTTATTGCAATTTGCACCTTCTGTTCAAAATAAACAAGAAAAATATTTTATTTTACATTTTATTACATTCTTTTTAATGCCACAGAAAGTGAGAGGGAATAGTAAAGGCAAAATAAAGCCGGGCAAACGAAGTAAACAAAGTTAAGCTGTCAAAAAGCATGCTTTACTTAAAAATGTTGCCGACTTTTAGGTGTTAAACTTACATACATACTTATATATGTGTTTTATGTTTTCGACGTCTTGAAATTATATATAATTTTTGTGTTAAGGATACAAAATATGTTTTATTTTTAATATTTATATATTTTTGCTTTATAACAATAAGACGTGCAAAGATTTTATAATAATTTTAAATTATTTTATGATAACGAATTTATGCATTAAACTCATTTTTAGAATTAACAAAAGCATTTTTAACATCCATTTAAATTCAAGTAAAAATATTTAAAAATATTTACCTTTTAGAAAATATTTAAACTAAAGTTTGTAATTACAGTCAACGTAATTAACAGGACAGAAAGTTCATGCAGTGTGTTTTATGCGCTTAAAACATGCACTAAAAATGCTAAAATATGCCAAAAAAAAAACAAATAAAACGCTTATTAAGTAAAAATATGTATATATGTATATATGTAAAGTGCTTCCAAAAATGAACATTTTCACCACTTCAACAAAGAGCTAAGTGCATATTTTGTGGGAGTTATTAATAATTACTTCCAAAAAAGTGAAAAGTATATTTTTAGCAAAAAAGAAAAAGTGATAATAATTTCTAAGGGTATTAATAAATATTTCTATTTACATACATAGATAGAGAGAGTTTGCTCTATATTTTAAAACGTAAAATTTAACCTATTCGTCATTAACGGATGTGATGAGTGCATTTTTAAATGATCTCAATTGTGGAATGCGTTAATTTTGTCTTCATCTGAATCCAAAATTGCAACAAATGTATTGGCAACAAACTTATTTTGATGACTGTTGTCTCAATGATAGATCTAAAATAATATTAAATTCTAACCAGCTTATTGTTCTTTCAGACGGAAGATTCTCATTGGTAGCTTCTTTAAAAACTTAATCAAGATGACTTCGGAAACAAATGTTTAATATGCATATATGAACGTATTTGACATTTTTATTAAAAATAAATATGTCTGTCCTTAATAAACAATTATGTGTACATATATCACCTTCAATGTTAAAATTGCAATAAATTTATACCGAAAGTTTTGAGAAAACGTAATTATTTATTTTGTGATTGTCAGTTTTCGATATATAGCTTTATATATATATATGGATTTTTCACAAATATTACGCAAAAATATGCTTTTAATGCAAAATATGCAAAAACATTAATTTCTCTGATTCGGAGAGGTATTTATTTTTTCACTATTCTAGGAGTAAAAGCAAAAAACATGCATTTGCATGAACTTCCAGTTCTTGGTAATTACCCTTTATTGATAAAAGAAAAATTAACACCGACTACACTGAAGCAACAACACCAACAAGTAAATAGAGGAATACTTAATGCCTTCATTATTTCATAAAGTAATGCGCCGATTATAGGTTGAACCTTAATTTAGGAAACTATTGAACCTGGATTTTTAATTCAAGCACTATTTTTAATAACACTTCAAAGATTTTTTTGAGCTATCGCTATGAACTATATTGAACAGCGTTTGTTTTCTATCCATTTGTCAATTTTAACATTTTACACGAATTTTTCGATAAATTAAAATTCATTTAATAACAATTATATACCTTTTTTACCATTTTTTCGAATCAGGATCACTTTCTGAGTCTATTTAACGATATGTGTTCATCTGGCTGGTCATGTATGTAATCCTTGTGCGCAAATTACAGATCTCAATTTTGAAGATATCTTAATGAAGTTTAGATCACAGCATTTATATATACATATATATATATATATATGTATGTAATCCTACACAAATGTCCCCCGAAATTGGGTTCAAACGCACATAAATGTTTTAAATATGTTGTTATTTTTATAAATAAACAAGTTTTTATATGAACATGCATACCTACATACATACACACATACATACATAATTACATACATACATATCGCTCATTTACTTGAAAAACGTAATAACTAAAAAATCAAATTTTTTGAGTTAATGACGAAGAAATATGTATTATATCAAACGTTATAGTCTGTAAAAATATCGTGTTCATATCTTTTATAGTCGCCAATATAGAAGAGAATGTGTCACCCATTTTTCTATGAAGTTAACAGTAATTTGAAAACTTTGAATGCGTTTTCAGCAAAATCACCTTTTCTATGTTATGGCGTTCTTGTAGTAAATGAGCGATAGATCTAAGTACGAAATTTCACAAAGATAAGTCCATAATTAAATATAACTCTCATATATATCCGATTTCTGAAAATCACTTTAATGTAACTTATACATAAATGCTAATATCAAGATAATATTTCACACAAATATGACTAAAAAATTGTATAATGAAAGGTGCTATAGTCCATAACATGCATGTAAGGCCCATTTCCGACAATGGCTTTAAAGTATAATTTTTGGCATCAAAATAATACTATGTAAATGTAAGTTTTATAAAAATTTTAATTACACTTCCAAATTTGGTCCACAATTAAGCACAGGACCAATTTTAGTTACTCTCCAATGACCTCAAAAATATTTTTATACGATGTGTTGTAGGCTTCACAGGCTATAACTTTCTTACTTGTTTTATTTATGAAATTTATGAAATTTTATTATTTTTAAATTTTTTAAATTCCAAAATTCTAATTATTTTTTTATTTTTTTTGCTTATTTTTTTTCACTTACGTTTTTCTCTAAACAGTTAATTGGGGGTGTTAATTGTTTATAAAATTGTTAAATTATTGTTCGTGTTGTCGTTCACGATATCTTATTAGCAATTTACCTCGAATAAATTTATTTTTTGTTGTTAATGTTTTTCTGTCAGTAACACGTCGTATACTTTTTAGCAAAGAAAATTTTATTTATTATTATATTTATTTTGAAACAATTCAATTGGTTTATCCCATTTTTAATTTTTTTTTATGTGTGTGTTTAAGTAGATGAGTAAGTGTTGGTGGGATAGAGATTATTTCCCAGCTTATTTTCTTTTAAATATTTATTTTCTCACCAATCAACTTTTTTTTTAATTTACCTACAACATAAGTTTAAATTTACTTCCAGGAATTGTAAGCATTTAAAGGCAACTAGATTCTCATTTCAACTTGATAAAATATTTATATACACCTTTGTAAACTTCATTAGCTGAATATTACTGCAATTAGTTCCCTCTTAAAATTCATTGAATTCAACTAAGGCTTATTGAATACATAATTAGGGCTTATATTCAAAAAGGACTATCTGCAAAACCCCAATTGTTGAGGAAAGCATAAAACTGTTTCTTTCACTCATTTTTCAACATTTTGCAATCCGGTCTTCCACAATTTATTAATAATAGGTCAACTAAACGTCATACATAAAAATAAATCTTTTAAGCTCATTACTCGCGAAGTTATGGCAGATGACTCTTTTTTTCTTAATTGATTATCAAAAATTAGAGGTGTAAGAGACAAAATTTTTGGTAAAAATTAAACAATATGTAGATTAAATTCATCATATTTTACAAATCAAAGAATAACGCGAAGTTTGTTGGTTAGCAGGACCATCTTTAAACGTTAGAACTGTAGAATAAAGAGTGTGTGCCTAAAAAAATCGAAATTTGGTCATAATTGAAATTATAAGTAAGTATAGCAAAAAAATATTGCCCAAAATACTACTCTATTGTAACTAAAATATTCAAAAACGCTGTTTATAGAGTTTCAACATTTTAATCTTTTGAAAATCATATAAATTTAAGATTTTTTTTTTTTAATAAAATGTGTTAGAATTATTTTTTCTCTTCGAAATTGGTATCACTGGTAAAGGACATAAAACAAAGTATTTGATATGAAGAAATATTTTTTGAAATCTGCAGATAGACCTTTTTGAATATAAGGCCTCGACATGTATTTGGTTTCCAAAATACCCATTTGCACGTTTAAATTTTTTCAAAAGAAAATTGTGTATTTAATATGATATTCAATTATTCGGGTTTTCATATTAATCGGGTAATTCGACAAATAATTAATCGAGGTTAAAAGTTGATCAGTTAATAACCGATTAATGGAAAATTGTTCGATGAACCGAATACGTTGTTAAAGTTATGAACTAGTTACACAGAAAAAAATTATAAATTATAACCTTATAATGTTAATTAAAAACACAATTGTTCATTTTACATCAAAATTTAATTAAGATATTAAGAAATAGTAAAGTAAAATTCAAGTAGTACTTTTTTCACATTTAAATTTTTAAATCGTTCAATCATCTACTTGATGGATTTAATAATGTTTTAATTGGAAAATTTTGTCTGTTTTTTAATTTTTACTGTTATTAGTAATTGATATAATAATTTGGTGAGAGGTTCAAATTTTAATTGAATGAATTATATTGGTGATTGGTGACTTTTTCTGTGTATAGGATTTCATTTTTAAAATAGTTATTTAGAAATATAATAAATCAACTTATTTAATGTAACTCAATTTATATTCTATTCAAGAATGATTTTTTGTCATATAAACTCTCTTTACATTCTGTATGAGAATGATGATATGAAATGTTAATAATCGATTTTCGATCAACCATTTTAATTTCGATTTTTATAATCGATTAATCTAACACCATAATTAGTTTTTTCGTCGATTATTATTTGTAAAATTAGTAAAAAATTAATTAAAATTAAATAAGATTATATTTGAAAGGACCATTAGACGTTTAAATATGCATAGCTGTCGATATATTTAGCAACTAAAGCAGAGAGTATACTCTTTCACAGATCACTCAAATAATATCACTGAATGTCTTAAATTTAGCACCATAGAATACAAATGCATGTATTTTGTAAAAATATAGAAAGTAACTTAATCATTTCACCAATTATGCAATAATATAAAATATTACATATAAAACCGAGACTGGAACCGAATCCGGAATATTTTCTGCTAGACGGGATACTTGTTTCGGAAGATATAGATTACCGATTTTTATTGGAATGGTCATGCCACGTTTAAGTTTAATACGTAGTGAAGTCAGCTGCACCAAATCACTATCTGTACTTCCCAGCCTAGTCTAGGTACCAGGGTATTTGTGGGATCGAAATGGCGAATGAGTGTGCATGAAATTAGTCGCGTACGGATATAAAAGCAGCACAGAGGGATGGTCATATTCATCTTTTATGTGATTGTCCGTTCTCTTACGAAAGTAAGATTTTATATAACTCGTACTCAAAGTTCGTCCATTGTATTTACCAATTATTTCTTGAATTTTTTTTACTGATTTTTTTTTTTATAAAAGTTGTTTAAAAACTTGTTCCAACAATGATTTTTTAGAATTTTTAAAATTTTCCTTTGAAATTTTTACAATTTATTTATGCAAAAAACTACTTCACTGTGCAGAATTAATTTTTCGATTAATTAACTACTAAAGGTCGATTTCAGTATAAAGTTAGCTAGTAAGAATCGACCACAAAATAATCATTTTTTGACAATGAGAATCGATTTTCAAACATAATCGAAATCGGTTTACCAGTCACTACTGAAAAACTAAAATTTATTTAAAAACACATGAACCTCTTGTTGTATTTTTCAATTATGATAAAGGTAATCTACAGTAATTTACTAAGCGATAAAAACTCTTTTTGTAAAAAAATATCTTTTTAGACATTAAAAAATTAACGGCATCACACTGGGATTCATACGACAATCTATTGGTTGTTAATCTAGCGCCCTAGCTGACTGATCTACGTGATTGCAGTATTACTGTACCATTACACTACAGAGTACTTATTTATGTAATACAGTATAGCCAAACAATAATGACGCCTCATTACCAAGAAACTACTCAAATAAGTAGTTAATTTATTTGAAACTATGTTTTTTAAATTATAATTTATATTGTCACTAATTTAAATATTTATGAAGTTATAATATTATAATATTACTTTTTTCATGTAGCATTTTATTAAACATTCTATATAATAGATATTTTAAAAGATGTTGTCATAAGTTTGTCTTTAAAATAAAAATTTTTAAATATAACTCAAAAAAATAATAATAATAATAAATTTATTATTTGATTATTTGATATAAATTGTTCGGTTTATTCGATATTCGAAAATTGACAATTTTAAAAACCGCACTATGGTTAATCGATTGAATACCCTAGTATTTCATTATATTATTAAATAAAATGTTGTCTGTCTGGGCGCCTGACCTTCCTGGATCATTTTTAGTTTCCTGCATTCAAGTTTTAAGTTTCCGCAAAAATCTACATTTGAATCTTCTGTGTGTTGTTGTGCATGTGTACATGTATTCATCCCAATATTCGTAACATTAAATACTCAGCTAAATTTATATTTATCTATCAATATTATTAATTTAACTGTTGCAATTGAATGTAATATGTATAAGGTTATATGCAAATAACAATTTAATGCAAAATGTTTATTCATCTGTTGACCATGTGCTTTTCACTTGCAATTTGTAGTTAGTATTTATTTTGTAAACAAATACACACACTCACAAGTACGTTCATCCGCATTCACGGGGAAATATCCAAATATGTATTCTTTATTCATGAGATATACTTTTTGTTTATTTTTGTTGGAATATTCAATTTTGCCAAAACTTTATGCAGGGTATGAGAATGAATATCCTCAAACGAAAACAGCTGTCTTTTCGTTTCGAAATTGAAATTAAAATGTTTTACTTTGTTGGTGTTTTTCTAACAATTTATATATGATTGTTTTATATACAGATAACTTCTAAGCAAAAGTAATGCGGGAGTTAGTGAATTACATTGTCCTGTATTGCTAGTTGTTGACTAAAAATTGAAAATATTAGTATTCAAAAAGGTTGTTGACCATTGACTAACGAATTCATCAGTACATAACATGTTTCATGAACGGATCAATATCCGCGTTTAGGAAATACACATAAGTGTAACATTCTGAATTTAGGATGTTCTTTTTTATATATAACTATACGTTAGGTGGCTTTAGGGTTTGTATAATCTCAATGCTCCTAATTAAAAATAAAAATTTATTTCATTTCAAAATACCGTTTGTTAGACGCTATCCCTTCACGAGCTGGACCAAAGGATTATTTAAAAGGTTTTTTTTTTTGAGAGTTTTTGTTGCTTTTTATATTTCTCCCAAAGAAATTAATGAAATATGAAATTATATAAATGGTTTTTAAGAGGCGCATATAATGATATAAAAGAAATTTCCGAGCTGGTCCGAATATATTCGTATTTTGTAATTTTTCATCAAAAAACTGAAAACCAGTGTCAGTATAATTTCAATTTCAATATATATTGAAAGAAAGAAGCTTTACACAATTATACCGACACTGGTTTTTAGTTTTTTAAATCTCGTCCTATCTGATTCTATTGAATACTATTTGGTGTTAAAGGTCATTAACCCATTAACACCAAAGGGTAAATTTTATGCATTTGGTTTCCAAATGATTAAATTTGCAAATTTTGCAAATATGTTTTGTGTTTTCATTGACAATTACCGTTATCGGTTTTTTTAATAACAGTCGTTTACAAATTTTGAATACACAAAATAGGAAACATAATGATATATATATCCTCAATATTTTAAATTGTGCTCAAAAACTATTTTCGTGTATGTTCCTGTACATATTAATGTTTTCCTAACCCTGTAATTGCTTTGTTGCTTTTATAATTTATTTGGAAGTAGAAGTCATTTTAACTGTGAAAATTTAATTATATCTTGACCAATATTAAAAGCAAATTTTTAAACAAATTTAAAAAAAATTTCCACAACTTTTTAGTTTAACCCAATTACAATTTGTTATATATTTTTTCTATTTTTAAAGACAGTTTTGTTGTAAATATACCAAGATTTATTTTTTCAAATTGGACAAAAACTGTAGATCTTGTTCTATACAGTTTTCCTTTTTGCCCCAAAAAGTATGCTTCTAACAAAGCCTAAAATATTTTATCTTAAAAAATATGAACAATTGTTTGATAAACTTTAGAAAATGTTTAATAACTTGGAATTTTTAACATATTAACAGTGTATAGTATAGACTTAAATATCAAGGCGATATAAATTTTCGTTAAAAATTTTAACACGCATACGGGGTTGATTCAAAATTTACACTGAATGGTATCGTTTCGTATACGTATGTGGTTGATATTTCTCTGGGTGTATTTTATTGACATTTTAGTACCTAGAAAAAATTACAAAAAATTTCTTAAACTTTCATAAATCCGTGCCGCAGAAAAAGTACTTTTTTGTGACTGTGTAATAGTCTTTATATAAATTCGGAAATGTTTTTTAAAACGGTTATTTTTGACGTAACTATTAATGCAAATTACTTCAAATTGGGCTCACATATAATGCAAGATATGCTCTATATTAAAACGGTTTCTTTACAGAGAATGACCCACTTTGACAGAACGATATTGCTGTATTTGCGACTATATTACCTTTTTATTTTATAACCTATAAATATGAAATTGTGGCCATGTATAGCACATGATTTTGGATTAGTAATATGATGTACACCTTTTGGGTGCCCCGCCCATATTTTACGTCCTTTTTATCATAAATGCACTTTAGAGTAATTTCCGAAAATGTACCTTATATGGGAACGATAGCTGATTATGAACCGATAACTCAAACAAATTCTCACTTTGGTCTCTACTTGTGTAAAAATAGTTTGTGTCAAATATGATCATAATATAAACGTTTATATAGGATTTACACTCGTTAAAGTCATTTTCGGTTAAGGCGTTTATATGGGAACTTTGAACAATTAAGAGCGTTAAACCCATACTTCGGGAGAATATTTGTATGGAGGCTCTGTGCTCGTACCAAAATAATTATTCGTATCAAATTTCATCAAGATATATCTAAAATAAATTTGTTCATGTTCGGGAAAAATCACAAATATAAATTGTTTATTAACAAATAAATGAGCAAGAACGGGCAGACCATTTTAGACATTTCATAACAGCAACAAACCAAATTAATAAACAAAAAAGAAATTGAACCGAATCCGATCGAATTCGAAAAGTTGCAGTCCACGGAACTATACAGTATAACACTTTAAATATGATATCTCATATGTTACTTTCTACAATAAATTTTCATTAGACTAGATGAACATAGACCCCCATTTTTGACCTCTTACGATTGTGCGAATATTGAAAATAAAACAAAAGTAAAAATGTCAATTTACTAAGTGAAATATTAGTAATCTGTACACCAAAAAATATTTATTGATTTAATGCATTCAAAATTTTAATTAAATCACGCTAGATCGGTGATTTCGACCAGTGCGTATGCATGCTTTTTAAAAAATAATGTGTTTTTTCATTAAATAAAAAAAGTATATATATTGAAGTGTTTTTTCATATACATGTTCATATCGTCAGTGCGTTTTGTAATTTTTTGATTTTTGTTTTATTATCGTATCTTGTATCATTATTAGTCATATATTTACCATCCAAAGCGTTTTCCATTATATCAACTGGTTTCGAAGTTACAAAAAGTCTTATGTGTATATTTCATTAAGAAAAAAGAAACAAAAATATAATACAAAATAAATTAGGTTTCTTACACAAAAATCCCATGTGTTGATTTTTCACTTTCTTTTGCCATTCCCGAACGGCAAAAGATTTCGATTTTTTCAAAGCATAAAATTTTTAAATATCTTAATTGAAAACACAAAAATCAAAACTGAAAAAAAGGTTGCGAATTGATAAAATAAAGCGGTTTTTTTCTCCTGAAAACTAGTAAAAAAACAAAACAGGTCTTTTCTCCAGCGCTCCGATGATCTACATATGTGCCCAAAAACTTCTCATTTTGAAGTGATGAAATTAAAACATGATAATTTTCCATACATGGAAGAAATTTTTAATACATAGGAATATATTGAACGTACCCTAAGTCAAAAGCGTCAAACAATTTAAAATAAAAAATATAACATTTTAAATAAAATTTACTCCTGAAAAACATCTATACGTGAACATATGTATATAGTATAAAAGTGAATTCATTAGTCCCATGCTTGTTACCTTTTTATATACATATATTTTTTTTTTTTTTCGAATTAATGTTTATTGCTAATTAATTTAATTTATGTATTTTTTGTTTCTTCTCTTTTTAGGTAAATATACATACACATCTCTATACAAAAATTATTTTTCCACTTCAACTATTTGTGTAAGTTGTTAAAGCTTATTTTGTTACTTTTTGTCTACATTTTCGAATTTTATTATTGTTTTACGTATATTTAATAATAAATTTACACTAGTTACAATTTCTTTACTCTACCAAATAGTCTACTTGTATTTATTTATAAAAATACTTCAGCTATTATATACTTCCAGTGCAAAGTTATAACTTTATCAAATATGTATTATCTTTGTATCTGTGTACATTAGAAGTATTTTGCATTTAATAGTACGTAGTTACTGGAAATTGAAACGCTCATTTGTACTTGTGTAATTTATGACAGTTTTTCTGCAGTGTTCCCATATTTTTTTTTTTTTCTGTTGTATCTTCTCTTTATCTGTTTCTTTTTTGTAATATTCCATCCAACCAATCCAATTATAAGGATATTTTTATTTGTGTTGCAGTTAGTGGTGTTAGTTTGTTTTTTGTTACTCTCTTCGGTTATTTATCTTTATGAACTTTAACATAATATACTTTGTGATTTTATAATTTTGATGATGACTTGCGTACATTTATTATTTTATATTTGGTATTTTGTAGATTGTGTACTTTTTTTTGACGTACTATCAGTATTTTTTCAATTTGTTTTGCGTTATTTTAAAATCGTATTTAAATTAAATAAGATTTCAAGTCTAGACCGGATCTTTTTGCTCAAAACGGAAATGGAAAAATGAGATAATAATTGTAGTGGCGAAAGGTACTCATTTAGGGTTACTGTTTTAAGTGAAATGATGTGAAATAATATTTGTCTATTACGTATATTGGAGCAATTAACTGTTTTGTTGTTAATAATATAATTTTTCTGGAGTAACTATTATCCCAATGTAATAACACTGTGTTACTATATATATGTATATATATATATACACACCCTCAATATTTTCCGTTGTGCTCAGAAACTATTTTCGTGTATGTTTCTGTACATATTAATGTTTCCCTAACCCTGTTATTGTTTTGTTGCTTTTTTATTTTATTTGGAATTTAAAAAAAAAAATAAATTTTTCTACAACTTTTTAGTTTAACCCAATTATAATTATTTGTTGTAAATATAACAAGATTTATTTTTTCAAATTGGACAAAAACTGTAGATCTTATTCAATACATTTTTCTTTTTTTGCCCCAAAAAGTATGCTTCTAATAAAACCTAAAATACTTTATCTTGAAAAATGTGAAGAATTGTTTGATAAACTTTAGAAAATGTTTAATATCTGTGAATTTTTAACAGATTAGCAGTGCGTAGTATAGATATACATTTGTTCACTTTTAAAGAAAAAATAATAAAAAAAATGGCGTCAGTGTAATTTATAGATTTTTTCTGCAATTTATATTACATTATTACTTTTTACAATTGCATTTTTATCTTTAGCTTAGCTTTTAACTTCATTAATCAGAATTTATATTTTATTAAAATCGGTATATAACTTCCAAAAGATGTTAAAAATTACTACTAGCCCATATACAAAAGACAAAACAAATCAAAAACAAAGCACACGTGTTTTTACAAAAATGAAAACTACATTTATTCTGGATTTTATTTTTTTTTTTTTTTTTTTTCTTTCTCTGTTTTAAAGTGGCCGGAAGAGTAAAAAGAAAATGTTGCAACTTAGTTTAAAACTCTAAAATAAATACGCATTAGTATTATTTATATAAATATTTTGTTATTTTTATCCAAATTGGTTATTTTCCTATATGGAGATAATGACTTTTTCAATTTTGTTTTTTTTTTTTTTTCTCTTGTTAAACTAAAATTTTATTTTTATAAACTAGTTTTAAAGTACTATTTAGATTACTCTTTAAATCCCTTATATATTTGCCAACAAAAAAAAATTAACATAAAAGCTATTTTGACTTTTTTCCAAGTTTAGCATCAAGAATGCTAATGAAGTATATTGAGGCTATGTTTTGGGGTTTCCTGTGATATTTTTGTTCCCGGGAAACGGGAATGAAAAATTCAATTTCCCAGGAATTCCCAGGAAGTAAGAAAATAAGAAATAATTTTAAACAATTGAAAATTTTTGTTAAAATCAAATACATGTATTATTCAATGATTTTATTATAATTAACGTAACTATAATTTTTTACATGGCATTCGTTTTTAAATATAAAAAAAAGACAGCTGATTTGTAAATACACAATTGAACTGTGCAAGTTTGCGAGACTAAATGATAGCGCAAACTTGTAATTTTTGTGCAAATGATTTGCCATACAATTCTTATAGTTCAAATGCGAGTGTGCAAGCTTGCACACATTGCAGAGTTTGCGAAGGTTTTGCGCGTTTTCATGAGGACCCTCAATAATTTTATATTTAATTTAGTTTTTATTTTTCTTTCAATATTTTTTATTTTTATTCATTATCTTTTTTACAATTAAACCAGGTAGAATTATTAGGGAGAGTTTTTATTTTGAAGTCTTGTAAAGTCAAATAATTGAAACATAGAAAAGAGAAAACAAAAAAATATAAATAAAAAATATAAAAATATTTAGTTTACATTTCAAATGTGGAATAAATATTCCTTGAAAGACAGTAGTTCTTTTTTATACACAATTTATCAACACGTTAGATTTCTTAACAAAAAGAACTCCGTTTTGTTAATTTTTTTAGGTTAGGGTATTCAGAAATATAACACTAAGGTCATTTTGTTAATTATTGAAAATATGTGAAAAAATGTTTACTAAAAAGCGTATTTAGCAGTAAAGGAGCAAATAGTGGTACAAAATGCCAAAAAGTAGAAAATTTTATTCATTTTGAAAAAGGAGCAAAGAAGTTGAAGGAAAGACAATTTGTGCACAATGGTAACGCTATTTGTAGCAGGGGATTAATTTGAATTTATTTCAATAAGGTGTTTCACGCATTGACAGCTTTGTTGCACGAGTACTAAATCTAAAATTTATAAAAAATAAACAGTGTTGCCATTTTAGCACCTTCAGTGCTTTCATTGCATTTGAAAACTTTAAAATGCATTGAAAATTTATAAAAATATGCTAAATGCTTTTTAGCATTTTTTACTGATTTTTAATTTAATACTTTGTGATTTTTTAAAATAATTTCTTATTATATTTGATGGCATTAGTTGTCAGTTTTCAAATATAAGTCCTATTTCCAATGTATTTCCCAATATTACAAATAATTCAAAAGAAAAATTTTTTTATAATTTGACATTTGAACTCAATTTTACTAGAAACGGGGGCAACAAAAATATGAATTTTCTTAAGAAAACAATTTAGCATTATTGTTTGCTACTCTAGAACAATTTAGCATAATTTTTTGGACTATTTAGCACTTTTTCAATTACATCTTCTGGCAAGTCTGATAATAAATTGAAAATTCAATTAAATGGAACTAATATGACCATCTTAAAGAAACATAAACAAGAAGAGCTGTGTTGAAAATGTTTTCCTTCATTTATGGTTCGAAAATTGATTCTTTAAAATATGTTTTTTTATTTTTTCATTTGTTAACGTTTTTATTTTTTATAAATAAATCCTTCATAATGAGCTTAACGAAATTTAATTAATATTCAATAAAATATTTATTAATTATAATAAATGTAAACAAAAGAAAATATACATACCTATAATGTAAAAATATTAAATAATTTAAATATGTAAATATTTACATTGAAATACAGGAATAAATTACAATATAAATTTTAACGTCTATAAATTTTAACGTCCACTTTTGCAAGAGAAAACATAATAAAACCCCTATAATTATTTTTAGCTATTAGGTGAATCTCTTATTATTAAATATATATTAAATTAAGCTTTTAGGGAACTGGAACTCCCAAATAGGTTAAGTAATGAACAACAAATATATACATTTTAGGGTGTCCAGGTTTATGTTCTATTTGCGTAGCGAAATACTAAGCTTTAGAATAATTGGAAAATAAGCAATTAAGAATGTTATATTCGGCTTGACTAAATCTATTATACCCACCATCTTCAACTTTTTTATATCATCCTAATTTAGAAATTCATCTTATATGGGATGTCAGCGGTAAAGTAGACGTATCACGTCCAATTTTTGGGTTTCTAGTTTATTTTGATCCCTTAACTAATTCTATGAAATTTCGTGTCCGTATATGCATTTGTTTAAGAGATATCTGAAAAAGATGAACTGGAGTTGCGACGGACACCGATTATTTCTAGTTTTTGGCGCATAACTTTTCTGTTTTTGAACCGATTTTACCATTTTCAATACCAAACAAACCTTATTTAAGTAAAGTTTGGTGCCCTAGGTGATCCATCTCGAACCATATCGTGCTCTCAACAGACAGACGGGCGGGCATAGCTAGATCGTCTTAGAATTTCACGAGGACCCAGAATATATATACCGATATGAATATACTTTATGGGATCTTAAATAAATATTTCGATATGTTACAAACGGAATGACAAACTCAATATTCCTCCATATTTTTGGATGTTGCATACAAAAATCGATCGAAATCTGAAAAAAACATATTCGTGTGACTTTTGATCGCGTATATCTGACGTAGATCACATGTGATTATTGAAAAATTTGTTTATGACGTATAAGACACTAAGACGGAACTATATGCTGAGGTTCGTTTCTCTCCTTCAACTTTTGGTTAAACTCTTATTTTACTGAGGTATGTACATTCATATATATTTGGTGAAAAATAGGGATGCCAAACGAGACTGAATTTTACACAAGAACAAGAAATTCGTTTCGACACGCAGAGAAAAAACATGGTTGTAGAGACGAATTTTTCTTTCGCTTTATAAAAACAGGGGGTAAAGCATCTTGCTCTAAAAATTGGTTTGAATATATTCCTTATAATAAAGTATACCCTCGTAATATTGACATTATAGAAAATACAAAAAGTCCGGTTTATCTATTGATTATATGAGATATTCCATATCAAGATCAGTTTACAATGTTACAATAATTATATTTTTAATTTGAAAAAACCCTTTAAAAACAATCCAAAATATTTCTACCAGTCTGTAAATTCTGGAGATAAAGATAAAGAGATAATGAAACCTCAAAAAATGCAAGTATTTGCGATATGTGTGCTGCTTTCTTCTCATCCGCCTATTATGGTAAAGAATTACATCAACTTTCCAATTATCCATATCCAATTCCTGATGCAACCCTAATAAATTGCCCAACATTAGATAAATCGATGGTACTGAGAGCTGTACAGAATCTAAAATTTTCTGATAAATGTGGAGCTGACGGTGTTCCAAGCTGTGTTCTTATAAAATGTTTACATTCTCTTATATGTCCAAGTGGTTATTTTCCAGAAGATTGGAGAAAATCTTATATTATACCTTTATTTAAATCCGGAATCAGATCGAATATTTCCAATTATAGAGGTATTGCTAACTAACGTTTTATTTCAAAACTTGTTCGAATGATAATTACTGAAATCCTTTTCCATCATACATATGGCGTAGGGTATAAAAAGGTCAGAGGTGAGCGAACAATTTACGTTATCGAATTTTTCAATATTTTTGCCTTAAGTTATGATTGCAAATAACGGATTTATAGTCATTAAAAAAAAACCCTAACTCATTTCATTTCTTTCATTCTGAAAGAGAAAAGTCCTAACTCACATGAAATTTTATTTATTACTTAATTTTTTTACAAAGAATTTAATATTAGAAAATTGATTGTTCTTGAATTAGTTCGTCAAAAATTTGTTGGAATCGCAGTTATTTAGAGTTTAGCGTTCTGGGAGGAAACCCGGAAATGATCCAGGAAATTTCGATATAGATTTAGCCAATACCATACACGTAGAGAAAAAACATGGTTACGGCATTATCACTATAACAATATTATGTTCTTATTGTTAATTTTCATGAATTTTAATAACTCTGTGTCCATGATAACATTGTTTTTGTTTAAATTTTGTCATTTAATATTCACACACTCTCAATAAAAATTTTAATATGGTTGACTACAAAAATTAGATGGTTTTAAATATTTTTACCAGAAACAAAATTTTATTAATATAAAAAATATCATTACTTCTACAACCATTAGGTATTTGCAGTATTTTTCCTTGTTTTTAAATTATATTCCGTTTTTAAACCATATTAATATTATTGTTCCCAAGACAATAAAATGTTTCAAATGAATATAATATATATCCTTTTCACAAATTTAGTGGTAAAATTCAATACGCGTTTGTTTTTAAATATATTTTGGTTTTAATGTTTATTTTCCAACTACATTGTAATTCTCATTTAGTTCATATATTAATAAATATAAGTAGACAAAGTTGGGTTATACTCGCTGTGATTCAAGCAATATAAGATATTAAATAAGTACCATTAAAGGGTTTAGTTAAAAAAAACATATCTTGCATTTAAACCACATATGGTGGTACAAATGAATATATATATATTGCCAATGAACACTTTTCTCTATTATTTTCAATAAGAAATTATATTATAAAATAAATATTTTTTATAAATACATTTTATTTTAGTATATGATAACATGGAATAATAATATTATAAAATGGAATCATAATATGACAATGTGGTATAATAATATAATAGGATGGAATAATATAATATAATGACATCAAATCATAATCTGATAGAATGGGATAATGATGTAGTGAGAATGTTCAATTATATGTAAAACTAGAATCATAACATGAGAAAACAAACAATAAATTGGACACAATATAACAAAATGGAATCATAATAATTATTACTTATAATTATTTCTATTTTTCGCTGTGATCATATCTTCCAATCATAATATGTTGCTCTTAGATTATGGCCACTACAACTACTTATATATTTTCTCTGCATGTGGAAGTGTCAAGTTTGCCACGATATTTTTGTCGGCACTGAGAATTAAGTAAACATGGAACTAAACTATATCAGCAGTAGTGGTAAGCAAGAGATGACATATAGTCCCAATAAAACTTATTTTACTTATTATTTATTATTTTTTTTTTTTTCAACAAATATTATAAGAAGTCATATTTCTTCCTGGGCTTCAAATGAACAAAACTATTAGTTATGTATATGTTTCAAACAATTTTAAGAATTTTGGCATCGATTTGTTACAGCATATTTTTACATATTTTGGGCATAGCGGCAAACTTTGTTTTGTTCGCATAGAACATCCTTATTTAGAGCATATTTTAGCAATATAAATGGCATATTTTTTCATATTTTAGGCTTAGGAGCATAATTTTTCATATTTTCATTTTTCATATTAAGAGAACAATTTTGAAATTTCCTGACACAATGTATTTGTTTTGAATATTTTAAAGTGCAAATATAAAATAGGTTTAAGCACTTGCTGAAAAAAATCAAGTTATTTTTACCATGATTACCAGATAATTTAAAATTTAGCCACAACAAATAATACTTTTAGAGCATATTTTATAAAATTAAGAACATATTTTACAATTTTAAGTACATTTATTATACGTATAAAATATAAATAAACCAGCATAATCTGAAACGATGTTTCTTTGTTAAAAATAGCTAAGAATTTACCAAAAATTTAGTTTCATTATCGTGAAAAATTTACCACAAAACCCTAACCTTACATATTTTTTTTATTCAAGAATGTCAGCGAAGGTCTTAATGAATCATAAAATCAAAAAATCTCTAATGGGATGGTTTTTAACATATTCGAAGTATTTTTATTTAACTATTTTAATTTTTATCACTAATGCTTTTAAAAATCATTTAATTTACTTTTTGCAATAATATATATACAAAATTTCTCATAAAACGATATCAAAAATGATACCCATTTTGTTCAGTTTGTTTTGTTGCGCTTCATTGAGAGTTGCGTCAGTACTTAATTAAGGATTAAGTTGTGTAGACAAGAAAACTGTAACAATTTATAAGTTTTTATTTGGAGCGGAAAACAGCCTTCATATGGAAGTGAATATTTTTATAAAAAATTATACTACTCTGCTAATACTAAGACCATCTTCTAAATATAAAATCTGTTCTGTTAGTTTTGGTCAACACTGTAGATACTTACATATACAAATAAAAATAAAAAAGTTATATTTTTTGGACGCTAGTTTAAAACCATATTCAAACTTTTATAATTTTATTTTATAATTTTCTTTTGAGCTTAAGATTAAAATGTATTGAGATTGATTTTCATTTTAAAAATCAATAAAAAAAAAAAAAGTTAAAATTTATTTATTTAAAAAGTGTAGAAATTTTTATAATCGTATATGTATATCTTTATAATTTATTCTTATGAGCAGGGCAACCAAAAATATGGTCATTTTTCATTTTTCGAGCGAAAATAAAAGTTTAATTTTGTAGTAGAGCGTTATCGATAATTCAATGTGTATGCAAATTTTCCTTACTATCTATTACTACCTTTGTGATGCTACCTAGTAGCAGGAAAATATCCTTAACTCTTTATGCTTTTTGAAAAGCATATGCTCTTTCATACTACATTCCACTTTGCTTTCGATCAAAAAATTATTTCAAAAAGCATCGGTTTTCTCGTTGAGTATATACAAAACAATAAATATATACATTTGAAAATAAATAATTTAATTTTTTTTTTACTTTCTTTCAAATTGCAATGTACATATACATAGATATTTAAAATTTTTATTTATTGCTCCTAATTCAAACATATTTATTTAATGTATTATTAATACATACATATTTTACTTGCACTTAATTAATTAGTAAATAAATATAATAATGAATTATTAATAACTACAATAAACCCATTAATTACACGAACACATACGTTATTAATAGAGTACACATGTATATTAGGGTGGTTCAAAAATCAATTTACAAATTTTAATCTAATCCCAGAAATTTATCTTTTACGGTAAAATTATTATTATATTATTTTTTTATTCTATTTGCCCAAATTTATTTTTAAAACTTAAATTTGAAATCTTGAGAAAATTTTTAAAATTTTATTTCTCATCAATGTACATTATGACATTGTGATTTCATATGTATCCCTTTATTAAAGGTATGTTGATAAAGTTGTACCTATTATAATTGATATGCAATGTTAACATAACAATTTCAATAGTCAATGTCTGTAGCGAATGTCATTGAAATCGGTGATATCAAATCCGAAAATGGCTGTTTTCTCTCCATTTCGATATGGAATTGCCCTTATTTAATCCACATTTCAATATAAAAACAGACATATGTAAATTATTTTACAAATAATATATGAACTAGGTGAAATCATTATCTGCTCAAATTCAGTTTATTAAACTATCTTCAAAATTTGAATCAATAAAAGTTTATTTAATAAATATTCTTTAGACTAAAATTCAGAAAGTAGGAACGCCAAAAATTAATGTTTTAAATAAATAATTGCAATAAGTCAGTAAATTATGAAAAGAAGTTTCTTGGAATCAGAAAGCCTCACAATCATTGTTACACACACACATACATACATGCATGCATACATATGTTTAGCATGGATGAAAATAGAGACATTATTGGCCGATATATTGTAAATGTAATTGTTGGAGTTTTGGATCACAACGTTGTTGGGAGCAAACCAAGGTTCTTGATTAATATTGTACAACTTTAAAGTGTAAAACTCTAAACAATTGCACATATAATAAATAATTAAATTCGCTTTTATTTATCGAACACTACTATTACTAAATTAGAGGGTTCTTTAAGCACCCAAATAAATTTTATTTAAATTACTATTGAGATAATCGAAGGCACTATTGCTGAAAAAGTAAAATTAAGATTGCAAAATAAAGGATTTTAGAACATTTAAAAAATTAAACTCAACCCATTTAGAAGGTATCTCGTATTCAGAAGAGTACCCTTCTTATGAACTACAATTATTCAAATATTCTCCTATTACATCTGTTGACAGTTGAAAGTTATTTTCCATATGTACAAAATTTATACGCCAAAATAGGCAATCATTTACATTTGATAACTTAGTAAAATATATGTTTGTTTATGCAAATAAAAGCCTATCTCACTTAGTTTGTGGCAAACACAATATCACGAGAATAAGTTTAAAAAAAAGTAAATCTAAAGGAGCATAAAATACAAAATATATTACATTATATAGTAAATCATGGACTAATTTTTGCTTAAGAGTAAAAGTGATTGCACATTTTGCATTTTTTTGGAAATTGTTAATAATTACTTCCAAAAAAAGTGAACATAAATGTATTTTTATCAGAATAATAATTTCTAAGAAAATAATTTCACAAATTTAAAAGTATTTTTATTCTCTTTTAACAAAACTAAAACAATATTTTTATTAAAAGAAGAAGTTCAAAAACAATGAACAAGAACTAAAAAAACTCCTACCAATGGCATAGATGGGTTAAAAAAGGAACTTATGTAGACCTTTTTCAGCACTAAATTCTTCCTTCCAATGACAACATAATGTTGAAATCAATACTACTTCAGCTCTTTCTTTTTCAGTACTTTTTTCCGGTTTAATAAATATAAAAAATAAGTTCTTGTTTTTTTTTTTTAATTTTTTAATAAAAAAAAAATTTTAATTAAGTTTTGTATTTTTAAATGCATTTTTTAGGCACATATTTTCAAAAAATAAATGCATAAAAATCCGCTCTCTAACTCACGAAAACAATTAGTGATTAGTGAAGCTATTTGCAAATATAGCATACGACTTTGCCACTTCTTTTTACATTTACAGAATTTTCGACAATTGTAGTTGAATTTTTCCCATCCGGCACGACTAATAAATATGTAAATATATTTCTGAATGCAATTTTCCGTATAAACAGTGAGTTGATTATTTTTGCATATAATTTTTATTTGTAAACACCTGGGGCGTATAAACGTGATAATATATTTAAATTGGAATTGCAAAAACTAAGAAGATCTACCCCGTTTTACTTAACTCTAGTTTTTTTAATAAAAAATGGGGAAAATTTCTGTATTTGATTCTAAATTAATATTTTAATTCTAATTAAACTTTCAGAATAAATACGCCAAATTATAATCACAACCTTTATTAGTTGTAGTCTAATTTATACGAGTGCTACATGTCTAATGTTTGAAACAGGACATGTCATACTTGTTGTAAAAGTAATTATAACTATATAATATAATAATAAATTGTTAACAAATTTACTGTTTTATTTATGACACAAATTTGTCACACATTCTCAAACAAAAGTGAAATTTATACAATAATAGGTTCTCAACGGGAAACTTTTTCAAGGTGTTATTTTTACAGGCGCCTATTAAACATTCTAATTGGCAAGATAATTACTCTATTGATTACCATACAAAGATTTTATAGTCCCAATTACCGATACATGATTAGAATATCATTGTATTTAATAATACCTGCTGAAAGTATTTACTTATTTTCATTTTTTTATTTTTTTCATTTCGATGGATCTATGTGGCCATTTAGAGGGCCCCTTGTCAGGTTATTTTTCATGTGAACATATGTACGAAATTCACTACAATTGTAGCATAAAGTCTTCGTTATTAAGTAGTTCTCAGAGAACAAAAGGAAAGTAATATTAGCAGAGAGTTATTATAAGAATGATTTATGGATGACAAGACTACGAGTATTAGATTTATTGAATTTTCTAGCATTACGAAAATACACATACGCATAGATGTGTATGAGTTAAAGTTATGGTGTGAAATTACGTACAAAATATGTAGTAACCTATTCTATTTGTGTGACAAATTTGTACTAATATTTTAAGTACTTAAGAGATATTTACGGTTGGTTAGTAAATGATGAAAAATAAGTATGGAAAGTTTAGTTGTTGAATATGGATAATTTAATAAACAGGGCAACCAAAAATATATCATAAAAAAGTGATTCATGCGCATAAAACTGTTCTTAAAATCGAAATATATTTAAGAACATATATTATTGAAAAATATCCTCTTCAAATATAATGTATTCTGGCTAATATTCAAATTTTGCAAAGCTTGATACAATAAAAAGAAAATGTCACTAATGGCAAATTATGTAAAAAAATCTATTGGATGAAAAATATGCAAAATTTGTCTCTTAAGTGTAAAATAAAAATTATTACGCTTTTTAGTGCAACATATGCAAAATTATGCTCTTAAGTATAATATATGCAAAATTTTGCTCTATATGCATAAATGTTTCATTTAAATTGTTAAATATGCAAAAATATGTTGTTAGGACCAAAATATGTCAAAATTCCTAAAATTTAATGAAACGGATTAATAACTAACAGTTTGGTTTACGGGAATAATACCTAATTATGAACCGATTTTTCTTTATTTTAAATTCATTTGAATCGATCCTTATATATTTATATTCTAATTTTTGTTTGTATAAAACTAGTTTTTGTTCCAAATGTATATCACTACATTCTGGCTCAACATTTGCTTATAACAACAAGAAAAAAAACATCGTTTCAACAGTTTCTTTAAAGACTGTGACGGATAGATTTATAACAAAGTGTTCATTATTATACCAATTGGTATAATCAGCATACTACCCTTTCACACCTATGATAATTTAGGGTATTTAACTATTAAAGTATTTTAATTTTATATCACATAATGCCAAAAATTAATAACACTTTGCAAGAACATTTACATTTACTTATATTAATTTTTAGACTCTACACTACCATAAGTGATTGGGATATTATACGGTTGTGCTGATATTTGTAAAAAAACTTCAAATCCCCCCTTTAAAGTATACCATTCGACTCAGAATCACTTCCTGAGTCGATTACCGATATCTGTTTGTAAACAAAGTAAAGATATCTTGATGGAATTTGGATCGAATTTCCATTTTCTCTCTTTGTTTAGTTTTCTTTTCTTTTTTATAATATATTTTTTACATAAATGATGATAATCTTGTCGGAAAAAACATAGAATATCGTCAAGAAAATAAAAAAAAAAAATATTCTAACGTCTTGCCGTTCAGCGGCAATCTAAAGTCTAATTTGTATGAAACTGCCGTTGCCGTCGAACAGTGTGCGATCCAAAAAATGAAATGGAAATAATTACTCAGTTTCGCAACGGCTGGTCCGATTTGAATAAAGTTTCACATGGTGATAGTAGAGTTTAAGTTTTTATTTTGGACCATATAGAATTACCGGGGGCGGGTCCACAGAGTGACATAATTAGGCATCTCGTGTATGAATATTTTTCAAAACGATTCTAATTCGATAAATTCACTACAATTACTTTAAGATTATTTCCGTTACTTTTTACAATAAAAAAATAACTTTCTGGGTCCATTATTAGCTTTTGGATAATAATGTCACATTTATAAATTTCTGGATATTAAGTTTCCAATTAGCTATTTAAAAAATTATTAAATGAATTCCGAGAGAGGATAATATTTTCTACACATATGTTCAATTTAAGCTATTTTCAATTAAAATCATAAACACATGCAGAAAAGAAGTCTATTCTGGATGCTTTTGGATTAAAATATGAATATTCCGACTCCATGCATTTCAACCCAATGTTCGCCACAATCGCATATGTCTGACTTTTTCGTTGTTTGCTGTTTCCACGTAATTCCAAATAATAGTTTAATATGTAAACGTCTTAGATTATGGTGGTCTTAATCTAATTTAAAGGGTGGTCCGCTATAAAATAACTACTTTTTGCACTATGAAAAAACTAATAATACTCAATTAATTATTATTATCTATACTTTTGACCCAAATAAAATTTAATGTTAATGCAGGGCCTTAAACGATTTTTATTTATTTATTTTTTATTACACAAGGAATGACCATTCTTTTGGATGGTAGATTTAAAAAGGAATTTGGATTAATTTTCATTTTTGGATTTACCTTTATGAAACCCATATTAAACCTAAAATATTTTTTTAATTCTGATTTTTCAATTATGTTAACAACTCTTGGTAGAATAAATCAACAAAAATTCAAGACCTGAGATAGCTTCATGTGGTACTGGGAACCACTCAAATTTAAAAAATTCAAGAAAAGCGTTTAAAAATAACAAGTTTTTTTCTTTCTTTTGATTGCTGTAATTACGTATTTCAGCATATGTGTGTAAACTACAAACACATGTAAATATAGGCAACTTGAACCAGTATTGAATTATATTGTAGACCATAGTGAAACCAAAATTTGGAAAATTTCAATTTTTTGCAGTTTTTGATTAGGAATTTTGCGCCGTTTCGAATATTGTAAAATAAAAAATGGACGTTTATTGCTGTTGTAATTATGAATCGTTTGAGATAAATTTCGTTAATGTGCCCACAATAGCAGCGCTATAGCGGGTGCCCAAACTTGAGGAGAAAAAACGTGAATGGCTCTAATAGGTGCCTTTTTCGCGAGGCACACTCACAGCGTAATTTCAATTCTAGAGACCGATTTTGGACTCTTGAGTAAACCGATTAACCGGTTTTCAGTCGTTCATACTTTTTAACAGGAAAATATTATTTTTTGTAATTTTTTAAATAAAAACCTTAATTTAAACTTTGAGATAATTTGCCATTTTGTCTCATAACCTCACTTTTTAATTTGGACACATAGTAATGTATGTGCTACACAGAGGTTTTCAGTTGAATCCAAAATGTTACTGAATATTTTTAACTATTGGAGATCTACTAACGAGTGATTTATTATAGAGCATAAAATTTCTTTGAATGATTTAGTGATAGCTAAAATATATCTCAACGTCTTGTAAAGACTACACTAATATAAATTTGGGAAAGTATAACCCAAATACTACAATGACTGATCGCCAGAAATAACCAAATAAATTAAGTACTTGACAATCTATACCATCATACAATTTTAATTAGTTCTGGCTACATTAATTAGTACAAATTTAGGGTGATATCTCTAAATTGCATCATTTAGAAATTATGCTTAACATATCAGCAAATAACCAACCGAAAAGATAGCTAGCTTTTTAAGTAATTTAAAAATAAAATAATATATCTCTTGGGACCCGAGTTGCTCTAAATAACAGAAACACTTGGGCTAACATTCTCAGAATAATTTCTGTGCACCAGGTTTTGCAATACTTTATAAATTATTTATTGGTTATGTTATAGTTATAATTTATAATGATCTCGTGATTATGTTTTAGTTCAATTTTGTGCAAAAGTATTTCGCAACTCTTAATTTCCTAACAATATCGGTGAAAAAATATAAGAAATTCTACATAAATTCAATAAAATTGTATAATCAATTAGTCAAATATACAATTATTTAGAACAAACTACTCTTTTACATTTAATAGTCAAATTTATTGAAAATTTAAAATGTATATTGCTTTATCCTAAATGTACACGTGTGAATTATAACGCTCCATTTTAAATTAAAACATAATTTTTATCGAAATGTCCAAATTTTTTTTCTCCCTTCTTCCTCATTTTATTACAATTTAATAAACACGCCTCCTACCAGTATAATATTTTACATACATATTATTTGGACTCGTATCAGCCAGGTTGTGAAAGAATTATAAAAATATTTTTATTAATTTCTGAGTTATTGCATTTTGAAAATGACAAAAATCACTTCGGACCACCCTTATCACATAATGATTTTATCACAGAATATTCGTTATTCGGATACTTATTATTACAGCTAACAAAAATTAAATAAAAGTATTTCATTTTTTATTTGCAAAAGCTAAATAATATCTTTTTTACAAAATAAAAAACTTACAAAACATCAAAAACGTATTACAAAATTAAAAATAAGAATAGATTAAAACAGTTAACGAATAATTTGTTCTAACTACTCACAACACTGACATTAAGCATGAAAGAGAAACAGAGAAGTGTTGTCTACATAAACAAAAAACAGTATATTAGTTAATGTAGACTTTAAACAGTTTTTTGAATACGTTGCCAATTAGCGCGTTTTAAAATTTTTTTCCATTATTGTTTTTTTTTTTCAAATAGGCGTTAAATTCACGCTTTTTATTTTTATTAAATAACGAATAGCACTTTTATATTCCCATTAACTAAAAAATAAATAAGTTTTTGTTGTGTTTTCTTTAAAACTTTCAAATATACCAAATTTTGACCTTTGACCTTCGTCTTTTAAAGATTATCCTTGACCAATTTTCCTAAAAACATCAGAGTACATTTTTTAATAATTCTGATTTTAATTTTATTTCCTGTAGTGTTGTTGAACGATTCTAGGGGAAGTTACGGTCAAATTTCAAAAGTCGGTACATTTTGGTACAGTCTAATATGTATAGTAAAAACTAGAGAATCTAAATTAAAAATTATTTAGTGTCAAAGAATTATTACTTCATTTTCAAAATAATTCGCAATGGCAGACATGCCCTATGTCGAATGTTCCTGAATGAAAAAAACAATTTTTTATTTTAAATATAATTCACTATTTGTGCTGAAGTTAAGATAACAAATATGGACCTCATAATAATGAAAATGAATAATTTAATGAAAATCTAATTTTATTAAATTAAAATTTGTTCCTTTAATTTCCGTTGAGTTTAGCGCGTTTTGGAATTTTTCCCGCGGGTTTTGGTTACAAATAGTTGACAACGCTTCTTTAAGGAGTAAAGTGTGTATTAGCTAGTGTGTGTTTTAAACATAAAGCATACAATAGTTTTTTGGATAAGAATGATATAACAACTTTCTGCTTCAAATTTAAATTAAGTTTTTTGTTTTTGCATTCTGCCGTAAAAGTTAATTTCTTTGTATTTAATGTTATATTTTATCGAAGTTTTAATTATCATGTATAAATTTACACATTTAATATCCGTCTCTATACTGCTTAAAAAATCATTAAATACTCATTCTATACAATTTTAATTATAAAAAAAATTTTTGAAAATATATCCATATGGGTATATAATTTCCATAATTAATAGAACGTACCAAACCAAATGAGTACATGCTGTCGTTATTAACTAAAGTATTCTTTTTTGAAATATAAACCAAATGCTTTTTAAAATACATATAATGAATTTGATTATACTTGTAAATTACATATGTTTTACAATTGATATAATTTAACTTTTTGTAAGGAAATTCGTATATTAAAAACGATTAAGGGTGTGAAGATAAATGAGTCAGTTAAATACGTCCTACACAAATTACATAAATGTTAAATACGCTCCACACGCTGTTAATTGATTTTTTAAAACGCACAGAATTATTTCTTAATAAAAAAAACTATATCGGAATTAAATTTTAAATAAAAAATCAAAATATATTTATTAAAATATAAAATTATAAAAAAAAAGAATTTTGAATATATGACACTATACATAAAATTTCTTTCAACAAAAACCAAAAACTTCAAGTGGTCCTAATGAGTGTTGGGAGCAGACATGATTCGGGTAAGCGGAAAAGTGGGATTCTACCTAGGATCAGAGTTATATAATTTTGAAAAATGTATTTTTTCACTATGAAAATATGGAAAAATGTAGAATTTTCAAATGGCTCCAATGTACATAAGGAGCCGACATGAATCGGTAAACGGAAGAGTAGGAGTAGCATAGGACTAGTAGATTTTAGAAATGTATGTTCTATGTCCGAGATTCTAAATTTCCAAATTTCGTTGAACTTAAGCTTAAATTTTACGGGTCATACGTTTAAAGATGCAACTTTCGATAAAAAATAATTTGTTTAAATACTAGTTTTATCAGTTAATGAAAAATATTTTTATTTTCTAAATCAAAATCTATCCAAAACTTTTTACAAAAAGCGCTTAAGTAGCAACACAGTAAAAATTTTCCCCAAATTCTTTCATACAAAATATCAATAATTTATCCTAGATATTTGAGACAATTTTATTTGGAAGCTAAATAAAAATATTTACATATAAATTATCAATGACAAATATCGAAAAATGGTAATTTTTCAAGTAAAATTTTAAGAAAAAGTTTAATGGGATAATGCATAATTTTGGAAATAATAATTATTAATAAATATTTTGAATTATGGATAAATTCTGTTATTGTTTTGTTAATTTCTTCTTTTTAAGAAAGAAAATTTTCAAACATTTAAAAAAATTAAAACTTCAAGTCCAGATTTCATCTGGAATCTACAAGTCATAGGCTACTCCCACTATTCCGCTTACCCGATTCATGTCTGCTTCTTATGTCCATTGGAGCCACTTGAAAATTCTACGTTTTTCCATATTTTCATAGTGAAAAAATACATTTTTCAAAATTATATATCTCTGATCCTAAATAGAATCTGGACATAGAATATACATTTCTGAAATCTACTAGTCCTATGCTACTCCCACTCTTCCGTTTACCCGATTCATGTCGACGCCTTATGTACATTGGAGCCCCTTGAAAATTCCACATTTTTCCATATTTCATAGTAAAAAAAATATATTTTTCAAAATTATATATCTGTGATCCCAAATGGAATCTGGGCATAGAACATACATTTCTGGAATCTACTAGTTCTACGCTACTCCCACTCTTCCGCTTACCCGACTCATGTCTGCTCCCAACACCCATCAGGACCACTTGAATTTTTCGATTTTTGTTCAAAGAAATTTTATGTAAAGAGTTATATATTCGACAAATTTTTTTCATAATTTTTTATATCATTTTTTTTTTTTTTATATTATTTAAATATTCTTTATATTTTAATGTGTTTTATAAATATATTTTGATTTTTTATTTAAAATTGAATTTTGATATAGTTTTTTTGTATTAAAAAATAATTTTGTTCATTTAAAAAAATCAATTAACAGCGTGTGGACCGTAGTTAACATTTGTGTAATTTGAGTAGGACGTATTTAACTGACATATTTATCTTCACACCCTTAAAACTATTTACATTTCAGTTCGAATTTCACAAATATTTTCTACTATGTACTAGAGATTTTCATTGCAATTTATTACAGTCCAACACTTATTTTATTTTTTAAATAATCAATATAATTGGTATAGTTTTGTTTCAATAAATAAATTCGTTTGCAATAAATTATTATTTATTATTATTATTATTATTATTATTATTTTAATTACTTTCGGCGTGATAATGATTTTCTATTTTGATAGCAAATATTACAATATATATAGATGTATTTATTACTGTTCTACATACCACAGAAACACTTTTTGAGATGATTTTGTGATCTCCGACCGATTGGCTGTATATTGAAACCGCGTAAACAAAGTAAAGGTCTCAATTTTAAGAAAACTGAAAAGTTTTGTATAAACATATTGACAATCGCTCCTTAATATCAAATAATACTAAAAAAATAATAATACCTTATAACAAAAAATACTGCTCATACACATTGGTGTAGAATATCATATGATCGGACTTGTCCGACTAAAACTTTCATACATATTTTATAAGTAAAAATATCGTTTAAAAACATTTTTAGATATTTGTTAATGTACGTTAGGGATGATGTTGGTAGAATTGTACTTTTTTTGATACAATTCGAAGATGAAAAATACAGTGGTACACTAATGTCCAATTTGGTAGAATTTAAATTGTAATCCGATGCTTCAAATAGTCTCGGATTAGTTAAAGAGTAAGTAATATTATTCCTTATAATTAGACTTTGCTTTTTATTCTTTTAGTGATACTCATAAAAATATTCGGGGACGTATTATAATATTAAAATAATTGATAAACAAAAACTATTAAAGGGATTAATAGGCCCTAAATGATAAGATTTAAATTAAAAATAAATTGCTTCTTTTTTATCAAAATTTCTAGATATACAATATCATATATTACATATAATTTATAATAAGTTAAAGGTATTAAAGTTGTTTCGGGAATTCTTCGGTAATTCTGAATATCAAGTGAATTGAAAAACCTGCAATAATTTCAATTTTCCCATTGTAAATTTCCCATTGTACAATTTTAGGATCTATTTTATACAATTTAAACATTCCATTCGACATCCATGATATACACACATCTTTCTGTAAATGTACATGGACTAACACGAAGTATTGAAATCATAAATCTGAATAATTTCATTTTAATATCTGTAGATTTTTGATTCGTTTCAGGTCTGTTAAGCTCCTTCTTCTCAATCGGATGTGGCTATTACTTCTTAAGAATTATATTTTTTGTTTAATTTTTGATCAGAGGAACCAATGCCGATCCAAAATCTCCTTTCATTCATAGATTCTAGCGACTGCACACAGAGAAAACAGATTCGTTGTGGCAACCGAATTTTTTGCCAATCGAATTTGTTCGGTTACAAATACTATCATATAATTTAATTGTGATTACAGAATAAATATGGTACATGCAACTGATTTGAACAAATAATTCAGTGAAAGGATATGACTCCATTGTGAATTAAAAACAACAAAAATTTATGATTATTTCTTTGACTTTTTATTTAATATTTTTGATTTTAATATAATTTTATATAATGAAATATATTAATGCAAACACATCCTTTTTCTGCTCACTTAGGTTTCTAAAATTTAAATATTTCCAAAATATTGTTATGAAAATTAGTTTTACAAGTTTAATACAACGATTTTTGAATTTCTAGTTTTTAACGTTTGTTTATTTAAATTTTATTAAAGTCTCGTAAATTGTGATGTTTCTTAATTATCTAAGAGAGTTCTGCTTTTTGTTGACTTGCTTATGGATTAGTGAGTATTTTCCTGCCAACATTTTCTATCGAAATTTGAATTAAAGCGATACCTCATGTAGTTAATAATGTGTTTTGTTTTTGCAAATTTGTGTATTTTCTACTCTTGAACATTCAAGAGGGCCAAAGAGACACTTATTAGAGGATGGGAGAAAAACTCTATTCCAAATGCTGGCAGGGATATGAGCTATATATATTTTATTGCTTAAGTATTAGTGAAAAACTTATATTATATAGGCTGTTATCATATTTGCCAGATAAATTTGATGCAAAATCGTCAAATTTTAGGGGGGAAAAATCGTCAACATGTTAATGAACATTTTCTACGCTCTTTTTTTTTTTTTGAAAATTTTGTTTTATTTATAATTAAACTTCAAATTAAAAAGGAATTACATCAATTTACAATATGAACGAAATATGTTTTGCAGAAAGATGAAAGAATCATTTCGCTCCGTTGAGTGAATCGTTCGATTGATTTAGTTCGCAATTCTAAGTTGTATTGGGATTTAAAAGCAAATTGAAGTGACGTTATTATTTGCAAGTAAAAGAACACCAGGTTTATTTAAAGAAAATAACTCAAAGTTTTTGAAAGGCAAAAATGTAATAATATTAAGGGATTGAATTTTTTTAAAAACTTAGCAATCGGCAATGTGTTTGAATTTTCACACAACTTCTTGGATATCGGAACACAAAAACCATTTGCTTTTACATCTTAGCGATGTGTTGACTTGTAAAAAACTTTTCTCATTAAAAAGTTTTTAAATGTTTCATAATAAATCAAGTAATAAATCAGCTTTAAAACCATCTCAAAAAGATAAATAGAATAAAAAGCCGATACTGCCACCGTTAACTACAATTTTAAACTATTCCACAAGAGACTTTATAATTTTTCCAATATTGATGATATTTATTTTAGTATTTTTTGTAATTTTCGTGACACAATAAGTAACAAGGTACAATTATTGGAGAGGACGGTCACACTTATTTTCCCTTAAAAAATCAAAAGAAAAAGTGAATAAATTAAAACAAACTTCAAAAAAATTTCATGAAATTTAAAAAAAAATAAAAATCATAATTTTTTTTTTTTTTTTTTTTTTTGAGAAAACTATTTTTTTTTTCTTTTTGTTATTATTATTGTCTTTATTGTAACCTTTATAAAATAATTAATTAATTACATTGTTATGAGGATTTACTTAAAAGTATTACAACAATTAACATCTAAATAATCAAATAAGGAAACTACTAATATCACAGTATTAAGGAAAAGTTGAAAACAACCATCAATTATAACTCTTTAAGTAAAAAAAAAGAGTCTTAGTGATTGTTTAGCAAATTTCTTATTATTTCATAAGAATAATAAGAAATAATAAATAAGAATATTGTTTTTTTAACTAATCTATTTAATAAATTGTGTATAGAGAATAACAAATATTTTAAATTTTGGAAAATATCGCGAAAAAAATGCTGCCTTTCAATAAATATTTATTCCACTTTTGTAATATAAACATTTCAAATTTTCAATTATTTGGTTTACGAGATTTGAAAATTACAACTCTCCCTAGTTTAATTGTATCGTGGTATTTTTTATATTATTTGATTTCGAAAAATTTACGCAATTTTTCTTTTTTCTATTATTAATTTATTTCAAAATATCAAGAAAAAATCGACTTCCCGAATTTGATTTAGTATTTATTGTAACCTAATTTCTATGAAAAATTTATGTATACAGCCACTTATGTTTGTTATAACCTGATTTTAATTCGATTACCTTTTTAATTTTTTCAAAATTAATTTTGAAAAAATAAATTACCCTTATTTCTTATGGCTTAAGAGGTATTTGACTTTAAAAAATAAATTTTTGGCATTGACTTTTTTGCGTTTTTGCCCTATAACGTTTAAAATAAAATGTCTAAAATTAAAAAAAAGGTAAAATTCTCTATAATTTTCTGAATTATGCTAAAGAAAAAATTCTGTAATTATCTCAATTCGATAACTAGAAAAAACATTTTAAAATCAAAATTTTGAAACAAGTCTCAAAAATTACAATTTTTTGTCAAAAAAGTACATTCATATATTTAATTTTTTTTAAATAATTTTGTTAAAAAAGTTTTGACATTTTCTGAAAGACTGGAACATAAGAAAGCGTTAAAGTGTAATTTTGAGAAGTTTTAAACTTTTTCATCCTGAAAATTTTTTACTGGCTCAATTTCGTCACAAGAGCAATTTTTTTTTTTTTTTTTTTTTTTTTTTTGACCTTTAAAAATATATAATAAAATTATATGTATTTTCTGATCTTTATACTTACAATTTCTTAACTATAAAAATTGCTTAATTGCTCATCTATCGATGTCCCTAGTTTGAACAAAATCGGTTCAGCGGTTTAAAAGATCCAGACTTATTACCATTTTAGTTTATATAAATGTTTGTGTGTGTATATTTTTAATATATTTTTTCAGTTTTTCCCAATAACTCAGTTGTTTATAGACCGATTTGGTTGAAAATTAAAATTGAGAAAAAATTTTGTGGCCGATCTATATAAGAACAAAGTCTGCAACTTTGATAAGGGCTCCAAAAGATTAAAAAATCGTTTTAGTCGATATCTCGGTTATTTATGGGCAAAACAACAACACAATGTTTCATATAAATGTTTGTCTGTATATACGAACGACAACCGCTGCCATACAAGCAAAATAATAGGAAAATTATTCGAATTCGTATTGCTTAGAAAAAAAAATTTATTGCCGCTATAATCATATTCGTATTGCGGAAGTTTCCCCCAACGGGAGAGATTTTGCGTCACAGGTGATACATCTTAGCAATAAGAAATCAATACGCCTGAAAGAAAAATAGGCAATATTGCTAGAATATCATCTAAGTGAAAAAAAGAAGATACCGCCAGATAATCTTCTGGAAGATGTAATAAATATATAGACAAAATAAATCTGGAAATAATATAATAAAAAAACTTTACATGCATGTACATAACTCTTAACATCATAAAGCACGAAAACTAAAACGCTTACATAAAATATCCTTTTTTTTTTTTTTTTTGTTTTTGCTGAGACAAACAAATTTCTCTAATTTTTTTTTTTTTTTTTTTCATTTTTGAACAATTTTTCGACAAAAATTTATTGCATTAATTTCTTCCAGATGAGCTCAATGGGATAATATCAATACTGCGGAGGTGATAATACCCTTACTGAAAAAGGGCAACATTTTGAGAATAACAATAATAAAAAAAATTAAAATTTTATATACTTTTTGTTCTTTATTGTCTAATTTTCTTTAAACTGATAAAAACATACGAAAAATATTGCTTTATGATTTTCGTCCAACTAATAAAAAGAAGAAAGATATTGCGTAAATTTCCTCTAGAAAGATATCTTCCAAATGTTTGTAAGGTGCTTGCTAATACAAAAAATGAGTACAAAAAACAAGACTGAATCGTTGAAATGTTTCTATTTGTATATTTTTAATAATTTTTTCATATTGCCTATAACTCGGTTGTTTATATACCGATATGGTTAATTCAAAAAAACCGAAATTTTATAAAAATATTTATGATCGAGTTGTATAAAAACGAAATTCATAGCTTAAAAAAGGGCTTCAAAAAGAAGAAATGCGTGTTTCCCGACATCTCGGTTATTATTGGTCCGATTTATTTCTTTTCTTCAGCATAAAAATTCCGAAGAAAATTTTCAAATCTTCTTTGCAAAAACAAAGCAAAAAGGAATAGCAAAATTCCCTAAAGGATTTCCGATCGTTTGATATATATATATATATATATATATATATAGATATATATATATATATATATACGCCATTGCAACCGACAGACGGACAGACATCGTCCTAGCGACATCATTTCTTCTAATGATCCAGAAAATATAAACTTTTTTTCTCCCCGATGAAAATTGTGGAAATTACAAACGAAATGGCAAACCCATTACACCCATTACATCTGTGGTGAAGGGTATAATAAAACGAGATAAAAATAAACTAAAGTACGTCCTACTCCAAATAATTTTATATGTAATACTTCAGTAATCCGAAAACAGTTCCCTTTAAAATCCAAGCTAATATTGATTCCCTTATCTTATCCTGTTGTTTTTTGCAATTCCACTAAATTATGCTGTAAAAATATAATTTTCATATAATACATATACATTTTTTTTTTTTTTTTCTACAAAAATTTTCAATTTATTTTTATTTTCCTGAAAATGTTTGAAGTTTTTCACCAAGGAAAAAATTATTTCTATATTTTATTATATAATTTTAAAATTATGATTTCATTAATGATACTGTATCGTTTCTTGTTTTGTTGGGGTGTGACAGAAATTTTTCGGAAATGAAAATTTTCGTATAATCGAATTCGTATCATTTTCATTTTGCTTCTTCAGCTCTAATACGTTTTCATAAATCCGAAAAATGTTAAAAAACACTTCTTAGAAAAAATGTAGTATTTCTACATTAGTACCAATAGATTAATAAAGGAAAAATATTTAATAGAATAGTTGAAAATAAAAAATATGTTATAAAATTTAAAAATTTTGTGTGTTCACATAAGAAAAATAGCGTTTTTATCCACTTACTGTTAATTTAAAACAAAATGCTTAAATTTTTTACAAAATTTATTAATATGGACTTTTTTAATGAAATTTATAAAAATAATATCCATTATTTATATACATTAATTTTTAAAGTTTTCTTGCATTTAAATACGATGAAATTATTAATTCCACTTTACTATTTTTATGTGGATTGAAAACGATTTTTTTCGGTTTTCCATTTCCACAGCAGCTAAGTACGATTTCAATTCACTTTCGTACGAATTTGTGTTCTGTGACATACCTGATTGTAAATGACTTTTGAAACCGAGAAATTTATTCGAATTCTGTTTACAGACAATAAGATATATTCAAATTAAATAATTTGATCCAAATTGATTTAGTAATAGGATAACAAACTCAAATAAATTCAGTCGCCAAAACCCTCAGACACCTATGCAGTTAAAGAAATAATGTTATACATTTTAGCAGCCCTCTCCATACCACCCTTCTGAAAAAACAATTTTATTTACATTACCTAGGTTAATGTAGTTTTTTAATATATTTTCTTTAGTTTTTAAATAATAATACATAATTATATATAGGTTTTAAAACATTTTTTTTTTTTTTTTCTACATTATTTATACATAAGGTTTGCTTTTGCACAAAAGAAATTAAAAACACTTTGTTTTGTTTACAACTTAATAACCGAGAGAAAAAATAAACAATAAGAAATGAAAAAAAAAAAACATTAAGTGGAATAATTGGCATCTACTCCTTAAGCAAAAAAAACAGAAGGAATTGTTACAAAAATAACGATGCCTGGGCAATATTTTTGTTTTTTTTTTAGTTTAACAATTTTAATTTAATATTAAGTAAACAATAGAGGATGGTCTTTTTTCTTTGCAACAAAGTTTAACAGTGACTGTTGTTGCATTTAATGTAAAAACAAATTTTAAATACTGAGGATGAAGTGTTTTAAACAAACAAACGAACGAAATAATTAAAAAACAAATTAAAACAATAAATCTAATCTTCCAAATTTCTGAAAGCCTGTTGTAAATCTTCGTGCAACTGTTCAAAGTCAGCCTTTATCTTGGCTTCACCGTCTTTAACGGGGTCCTACAAAAAAAAAAGAAAAAAATAATAATAAAAAAAAAAGAATAAAAATAAAAAAAATTGTTATCATTAGATTTTTAAGAATAAGTAGGGGAGAATGTATGTGAAACTTGCCTTAAATTTCATAGAAGACAATTGGTACATAATGTTGCCCATAGCCTCACGGATGACGTTCCAGGTGATTTTGTTTTCAGATTGAGCGGTGGATTCTACAGAGTGACGAGCCAAGTCGTAGAAGGCAATAATGTTCTTCAACATACCCACACTCTTGTAGAAGGGACAAAATCTGTCGTATGATGAGTACGAGTTCTGTTGCAAGAAATCATCCTTGAGCAATTTTGCGACTTCCAAGGTGATCTTATCAGTTTCAGCAAGGGATGCCTTACCGACCAATTGTACAATTTCGGACAAATCTTCTTCTTCTTGCAAGATTTCCTTGACCTTGGTACGCAATGGTACGAATTCGGGGAAGTTCTTGTCGTAGAAATCATCCAATGCGCGCATGTATTTCGAGTAGGAAATCAACCAATTGATAGAGGGGAAATGCTTACGTTGAGCCAATTTCTTGTCCAAACCCCAGAACACTTGTACAATACCCAAAGTAGCAGATGTAACGGGATCAGAGAAATCACCACCAGGTGGAGATACAGCACCGACAATGGAAACGGAACCTTCACGTTCGGGGTTACCCAAACACTTCACACGTCCAGCACGTTCGTAGAAGGAGGCCAAACGGGCACCCAAGTAGGCTGGGTAACCGGAATCGGCAGGCATTTCAGCTAAACGACCAGAAATTTCTCGAAGAGCTTCGGCCCAACGAGAGGTAGAATCAGCCATCATAGATACGTTGTATCCCATATCACGGAAGTATTCAGACAAGGTAATACCGGTATAAATGGAAGCTTCACGAGCAGCTACAGGCATGTTAGAGGTGTTTGCTACCAAAGCGGTACGTTTCATGATAGATTCGGTTACACCGTCAATTTCAACAGACAATTCGGGGAAATCTCTCAATACTTCAGACATTTCATTACCACGTTCACCACAACCGACATAGATAATAACATCAGAGTTTGAGTATTTGGACAAGGCCTGCAAGCACGCAAACACAATACAAAAATTAAAAATAGATCATATTATAAATTAAAAATTTCCAGTTTGCTCACTTGCGAGATGACAGTTTTGCCACAACCGAAGGCACCGGGTACAGCAGTGGTACCACCTTGTACACAGGGGAACAATGAATCCAATACACGTTGACCAGTCAACAATGGATGATTAGCAGGTAATTTTTCTGTTACGGGACGGGGTTGACGTACAGGCCACACTTGCAACATAGTGTGTTTGGTGATTTCACCATCGAATTCAGTTTCCAAAACAACATCTTCGACGTTGTAGTTGCCGGCGGGAGCAATGTAACGGACAGTACCCTTTGTACGAGGACTAACAATCATTTTATGCTTAACCAAGGTGTTCTCATGGACCAAACCGTACAAATCACCGCCGGTAATGTGAGAGCCAACTTTGACATTCAAGGGATTGAATTCCCAAGAGGCAGTGCGAGACAAACAGGGTACATTGACACCCTTAGGAATGTAAATCGAGTTGGTTAATTCGTTGATGTCTTTCAACGGACGTTGGATACCGTCAAAAATGCTGCCCATAATACCGGGACCCAATTCAACAGACAAAGGCTTGCCAGTACGCAAGACGGGATCGCCCACAGTGACACCAGAGGTTTCTTCGTATACTTGAATGGTGGCCATGTCACCTTCCAAACGGATAATTTCACCCACCAATTCATAATAGCCTACACGTACCAACTCGTACATAGCCGAGCCAGCCATGCATTCGGCAGTGACGACTATATTTTTTTTTTTTTATTTAATCAAAAGTACATGATCATAAAAATAAAAAAAGAACAAATGGAAACATAAGAAAATGCGGCATAAAAATGTGCTTTTCATTGGTTTTATTGTTTTAATCGCACTCACCAGGACCCGATACAGCGAATACGCGACCATATTTAGATTCAGCTTCTACGTCGTCGAATCTCTTCAAGTTGGACATTTTCTTTTTGTACTTCTTAAACTTTGTGTATCAATGGAATGCTTTAACTAAAAAATCAAAATTGTTAATTTTATTTTATATTAATTTCTCTAATACTTGCTTAATAAAAGCAAAAATAACGCCGAAAGAAATGGAAGTACAAAATTATCTTTAATTTTTTTCACTGACTTGTGTCAGCTGACTTCGTTTTAGTTGGGTCACTTGATATATCACACACAACCATTGACTTTTTTTTCGTTTCTTTTTTAATTCCAACATTCCAGTTTACTTAACTATTTTTTAAAATCATTTTGCTCACTTCCATTATAATTTCATGTTTTTTTCCATTTCTTTTTGCGTTTGTTTTTAACAATTTCCCCATTGCATTAGCTTAAAAAATATATATAATTTATTTGTATCAATCGCAGTTTATCAACTGTATTTTTTTTCCTCTCAAAAGACAAAAAAAAAAATTAAATTCTAAATTATTACCAACAGGTTTCTTCTCTGCCACACCGAACTACGACGATCAACGAAATACTGACATTACTACGTATTTACTTGATTGCAATAACTTGAAAAAAGCTTTTACTTCACGTGACATTTGGAAGTTCGGTGCTGCTTCCACTATTGTCTGGAAGTGTGTTGTGGTTACTTTTGATTTTATTGTAGTGTTGCCATTCACTGTGCTGCCAGACATTTTTTGTTAATGATAAGTGATATGGTATATTTTTATTTATTCATCATGAATGCGTAATATAATTACAAAAAATATTTTTTTAATCAGTTTCACGTTAGAAAATTAAATGGTTTTCTTAAAAAATTATAAAAATTATATCAGTTTTAAGAATTATTCTTCTAAATTTAAATTTTTATTATTTATTTCATTTGATATATATATATATATATATATATATATATATATATATATATATATATATATAAATATATATATATATATATATATATATATATCAAATGAAATAGAATTCAAAAGGTTTGCACTACCATAGGTGTCCTATATGTTTGTGCTGATGTTTGTAAAGGTCATACAAAATTTTCGGGCTTTCTCCTTAATATACCGTTCGACTTGTAATCACTTTCTTAGTCGATTTAACGATGTCCGTCCGTCAGGTCAGTTGGCTGGCTGTTCGATTTTCTACAGCCTCTATATTAGCCTCTATATTAGTCTCTATATTATGCTGAAATAATGAACTAAATCGGTCCAATAATAACTGAGATATCAGGCAAAACGTATTTTTGACTTTTTGAAGCCCTTGTTTAAGCTACGGATTTCGTTTTTATATAGATCGGTCATAAATATTTTCATAAAAGTTCGGTTTTTTGAATTAACTATGTCCATTCAAAAACAACCTAGTTATAGGCAAAAATCTGAAAAAAAAATATTAAAAATATACACACAAACATATATAAAAAGCATTGCAATGACTGAGTGTCGTTTTTTTTTTTTTTTTTTTTTTTTTGAGGTGGTTATATATGCAAACAAACATTTATATGAAGCATTGCAGTGACTATTAGTGTTGTTGTTTTTTGTATAAGCAAGCAGTTTAGTTGACAATGGCAGTATTATAATGATTATTGGTGTTGTTTTTTTTTTTTTTTTTTTTTTTTTTTTTTTTGTATATGCAGTCAGTTTGTTTGTATATACACACAAAAATATATAAATATATGCTTATAAGTTGTTCTTGTGTTTTTATTTTTGGTATAATGATGAAGAATATTGTTTTTATATGGGTTTATAACTCAATGTATTCGTAATGATTTGGCACTAAAAAGTTTTATTACTTTGCATAATATTTTTTCGAAAACAAAAAAAATTCAATATAAAAATAATTTACCCTATTTTTTGTCCGCAACTGTATGTATGTTTTGTAGATATGTATATACATACATTACACATAATACAAGTTTCGGTCCACAGTAAGCCATAGGTCCTCGAATGGTATAGGATATCAAATGGTCAGGCTTGATTGACCATATATTTTTTATTTGTTATTTCTATTTTCAATTTTGAAGATGAAGGAATTGGGAAAAATTTTTCCCCAAAAATATGGATTTTCTTCCAAAATTGTAATATATACATATATATATATATTATTTAGTAATGAAATATTCTAAAAATAAAACGAGATTAAAAATAATAATAAAATTATCATTATGTGCATTTTAATATCTTTTGGAAAAATTTGTATTTTATTTTATTTTATTAAATTATATTTAATGATATTTTTGATGACTAAACATTTTGTGTGTATATTGTATTGAATGCGATAGTTGCAGGACTGTTTGAAAAAAATCAAACTTTAAGTTTTTGTTTGGTTTAACGCTAAATTGTACAGTGCAAGACGTGCGATTTAAAAATAAAAATATTGAATTTTAAAATTAATTTTTTTTCAATAAATATATTTGTATAAGTATTTATAATAGTAATTGGAAAGGATTTTTTAATTTCTACAAGAATTTTTGCGAAAACTAAGAAAATAAATGTGACATAAACACTTTCGTGAAGTCGTCAGACATATCTGAACTTGTATTTTAAAATCAGTTTTAGTCAAAATTATCGTATCTATAACTTCGAGTCTATACTAGCAAAATTGTATTAGGACAAACGTCGAAATCAACGCGAATTTACGGAAGTTGGCAACAGTTGTAAAAAAAACATTCATGTATTTTATTTATGCAGTTCGACAGCTGCCACAACCAAACTAAAAATAGTAATCAGCTGTTTAACTGAGGTCACCTTATATAGATTCGTCCTAATTTTGACGTTTATCTTGGTAAACATTTGTCTACGTAACTGACGTAACTGATATTAAAGCTAATATAATATGTGAGATAACGTAGTCTTTATATTAGACAAATTTTCATCACGACAAACATCAAAATTAACGCGAATTTAAGGAGGGTGGTAACAGTGGCAACAGTTGTACAAAAACAACAATAGGTCTAATTTATTCATGTTTTTTATATATGCAGTTTGACAGCTGTAACAACCATAAATAACCAGCTATTTAGCAAAGGTTACTTTGTACAGGTTCGTACTAATTTTGCCGTTTGTCTTGATAAAAATTTGTCTAGTATAGAAATTACATAATGCTGGCAGAAGAGAGAATCCATTTTGATTATATTATGTTAAATAAGGGGAACACGTATTTAAGTAAATTCTATATCACTCTATTTTCAATCAGTCACCGATTAAACATGTATTTTTTAAGAAATTCGCTCTTTTTTACCAAAATTTTCATAAAAATATTTGTTAACATGTAAAACAGTCTTTAAAAGGAAACGAATTTACAAAATCCCTGATTTATAAACGCAATTATAGTTGTGTAGAGAAATCTCATCACAATTGTCTCATAATACGTGTTATAATACTTATATTTGAGTGTACACCACGTGAGATGACAGAAAAATCTTACATATCTCCATATTTTACGATTTTATAGCATGTGGCAACATTACTTAATCATTAAAAAATCCATTGAGAGCTTTTAAAGTTTTCAATGCACTCAAAGAAATTTTTCTCTAATGTATTATAAGTAACGGTATATCAATAAAATTTCAATTTTTCCTCTCAAGGATTTAATAAATATGATCATATATCATTAGAAAGGTATTTGAAAGTACTTTTAAACGGTATTCATACAATTTAAATCGCGTGTGTACTAAAAGTGACGTTCAGAAAAATATATTAAAATTTTAGAGGCCCATATCTCGTAAACTAAAAGCGAGCGGAGAATTTTTACATTAATTTAATCCCTAGCAAAAGCACTACTAAATCATAAAAATTGTTTAAAAGTCAGGATTACTGACCCACTAATCTTAATTTAAATCAAAACCACATACATATTGCCAAATACATACATGTATACATATTGATTTCAAAAAATATTTTCTGTATATTTTAGTGTTTATCATTTAGTAGTTTTCGTTTCCTTGTTGATGTTGTTTTGGCAAATGTCAGATGCAAAAAATGTTGGAAAATATACCGAAATATTAATTCGGTATATTGTGTGTAGTTAATGTGAAATCAAAGCTTTTAATATAACTTGTACATGAAATGTGTGCAATTAAAGTATTATTTCCCAGCAATTTCTTCGGTGTCCTTTTTATACAGTAAAGTTCATTCGTGTCTACTCATCTGGGACACTTAAATATGTACATTTATTTTCTTTACCCTCTTTCATACATTTTGTGAGCGATCGTTAAGCAAACTAAAACTTTACCGACCCTTTGTAAGTATGGAGGCGGCGATTGACACTTTACTGGTAAGCGGGAAGAAGTCGAAAAGAAAAGAAGATAATAACAAATGTTTACTAATATATTGTAACCAATTAAATGATTGAGTGTGCAAAAGTGTGACACCACGAAGTCATGGAGGTGGCAACAGACGTCCTCCCAGTACTTGCCCATATTAAAGTGACTAGTCGCGTGGTTAATAAAGTAACTAGTGGTGCCCTAATGTAGTCAGTGAAGTTTCTACTTCGGGAAAGCTACCAGAAACTGCTGGGTAATACTTAAGAAATAAGTGGAGGTGACGATTGTCATTTTACTGACCCTTTGTTAGTCGTGGAGGTGAATGTGTGTGCAAAAATGTGACACCACGTAGTCGTAGAGGTGGCAATAGACTTTCTCCTGGGACTTGCCTATGTTAAAGTGACTAGTCACGTAGCTAATAAAGTAGCTTGTAATGCCCTAATGTAGGCGCTTAAGTAACTAGTTCGCAACAACCACCAGAAACTGCTGGGAGCTTGTGTAATACAACCCATCATTTTCAGATATCATATCATTTTCTCGTCAAGTTCCACAATTGATATGAAAATAGGTATGGTGGCTATACAGGGGGTAGTAGCCGCTATTCAAAGTGAATATGAATATCTAAAGAACTATACAAACGATTTAAATTTTTTAAGCCAGATTCATATTCAGCAAGCAAGAGTTAGTTAGAATTGGTATATGTTATATTTAAATTGTCAAAAAATAAAATAAAAATACAAAAACGTTAATAAAATTGGAAAAACTATGAAGTTTAATTTGAAATTTATATCATAGATGAACGTTGTTATAGGGAATAACAGTTTCATGAATTCCTGAGATAGAGAGTTTAGAATATAGGCCCTCAATATGCTACAAATAAAACGAGAATTTTTATTAAAATCTATGCATGACTTTTGACTATATTTGCAAATAACTTATTAAAACTCATTTACAAATTATTCATGCATAATATGTTGCCAAATATTATTTTCAAAAAAAAATATATATATATATTATTGTTAAATCTATTGTTTTTCTTTGCATAATTTGTGATTAAGATTCCATTACTTTATTGTAAATAAAGGTAAAATTTATGCATGGATTACATGGTATATAACTCGTTTGATTTTTTTTTTTTTTTTTTTTTTTTAATTAAAGAATTTTTATTTTATTTTGTACGACATTAATTGTTTATATTTTCTAATTATTGGGCAGAATAAAAAAAAATACTACTTTTTTATTTAGCGAAATCTGATGAATTGTTTTCGGGATATAATGCAAAATGTATAATATTTTTTTGTCGCTTTGTGTTATGTAATTCATCAAAATAAATTAAATATGTAAACAAGGTATAGTATGTAGATCACTTTGAGCATAGATAAGTAGATATTTCTGTGAGAGAAAAACATCTATTCAATTGTCAAAAACCCAATTCATGCAACAACAAAATACATGTAGTCAGTCATATATATTATGTTTTTGTGTTTTGAAAAAATTAGTAATTTTATGAAAACTTAGTTCGAAGTTTCTCTCACATAAACTTCTAATTTCAAATTCAGGATTAATCGATTATACAGATATATAATCAGAATGTTTTATTAATCGATTAATATAATTTATGTAATTATTATGAATCCTGTCAACTATGGCGAATTATTGCAAGGATTAATTTTGATCAACAAACATTCAATAAAGAAAATATGTAAAATGTGTTTCATATAAAAGAACTTTTTAACCTACAATCGAAATTACGATATTCAACAATTTCACATATCAAAATATTTAGTCAGCTAAAATATTTCTATTAAAATATTGTTTTTCATTTCAAAATGTTTTTATGCTTTGCAGAAATTCTTCGTATTCATTTTATGGTTTCTGTTGTTCTTCTTGTCTCTTCTTGTTACCAAATATTTGTATACAACATAAATTCATTTACTGCTACTATTTCATATTTAACTCTTTGGTTTAAATTTATTTTGGATGGGTCAAGAAAAACTAAGTACATAAACTATAATAGTTGAAAAACTATGTGAAAATTCATTTGTCAACAGGAAATAACTACAACAGAAGTGAGCAAAAGTTTTAAAAACCGGAAGTTATGTTAAAACCAAAAACTTTTAAATTGATTTCTTTTTTCTTATGATTTTAAACAATCTTTACACAATCTGTACACAAAAAAGGCATATGGTATAAATAAAAATAAAATATTTATATTTGAAGAAATCGATGCTAATATTAATTGTAATTCAAGAAGCTATTTACTATTTTTCTGGTTAAATTTATATCTCAATATTCGGTTCAAAAACGGTTAACGTCGGCATATTATAAATTGACTATTTTTTATAATTTCTCTTTTTAAAATTGTTTTATTTTATCATCTGAACATTGTAAGAAAACACAAATTCAGTTTTTATAATAATTTATACCATTTAATAATGATAATACTATCATTATCTTATAATTGCAGTGTATGAAGGCTTATGTAGAATTTGAAATATCGGAAGGCGCCTATGAGATCTCATGTCCGGATGCCCAATGCCCAGAACAAGGCGTTATTACATTGCCCGAAATCGCAAACCTAACAACAAATAATCTAATGAAAAAACATCACAGATATCGGTTAAATAGAGGTAAGTTGAATGAAATTTAATTGATAAATTTTATCCGTAAAATAATTTGTGTACAAAAGAAACACCTAAAAATAATATTTCATTTGCTTTTAAATTTGTAATAGAAATCGAGTTGGATAAAACACGTACATGGTGTCCTCGTGCTGGTTGTGAAACTGTTTGTCTTATTGGTTCATTCACTTCTCAATCGGATGCAGCTCCCTCTACATCGGCTTCCTCAGCCTCATCAACAGCGACATCAGCCGTAAATCCAACATCAACAACTCCCAATGGTACAAATGTCATTACAACACTATGTGCCGTACAATGTCCATCCTGTAAGGATGAATTTTGTTCGGCGTGTAAAAAGACAGTAAGTAAAAAGACCAGAAAATAAAATTAAGCAGAGATTACATTAAACTTTTAAATAAACATTGCAGATTGCACATACAGTATATATAAATATTTATCTGATTTTCTTGTTATTGTATTGAAGAAGAAATATTAAAATATCTTAAATAAAATGTATATTTCCTTAGTGGCATCCAAACATTACATGCGAAGAACATAGTCGTCGTTTGGCAGCAGATGGTCAGGATGATATTGGTATACCCTTCGATAACGACCTCATCAAATGTTGTCCCATGTGTGCAGTGCCAATAGAAAAGGATGAGGGTTGTGCTCAAATGATGTGTAAACGTTGCAAGCACGTTTTTTGCTGGTATTGTCTGGCCAGTTTGGATGTAAGTATATACATACAAAAGCATATTTTATAAACTACCAGAAAACAACACAATAAATTAAAATACACAAAATATTTTATTTTGCTCCTAGGATGATTTTCTGTTGCGTCATTATGATAAAGGACCATGTAAAAATAAACTTGGACATTCCCGCGCTTCGGTGGTATGGCACCGAGCTCAAGTGATAGGAATTTTTGCTGGTTTTGGTATATTATTATTGGTGGCTTCACCACTACTTCTGCTAGCAGCTCCCTGTATTATATGCTGTAAATGTCGTAGCTGTAGTGGATCAAAAATTGATGAAGGCGATGGAGAAATGGATGAAGCTACTGCTTTGCAAAGGTAATTTGTTAATCAATTTAAATCACTATGAAATTTTATATGGGAGAGAACTTTATAAGTCCAACTAGTGATTGGAAACCAGAAATTAGTCAGTGTTTTATTAAAATGAAAATAATAAATAACACAATGTTGCAAATGTATTGTATGCATGGCCCCAAAATAATTATTATCATGTTTTTCGTGGCACAAAAAAATTGTCATTTAGGAGTTATCTAAAAATTACATGAAAAAAACACTTGGAATGTAACAAAGATTAATACACCATATTTAAATTTTCAATATACCCCCAATATCAGGAGTTATTTAAAAAATACGATTTTTTGAATTTCGCGGTTTGAACATTTTTAAATCGATTATTTGTTAATAAATTTAAGTTTTTTTTTAACGACATTAGAAAGAAAAGAAATTACCCTTTTTAAAAAGATTATATATTTTTCTATTCACAGAATACTGTAAAAGATATGGAGGATACAATCTCATTTATTTATTTTTATTTGTATTTCTTCAACTTTATAACCATTTTTGATTCAGACATTTAAAAAACTTAAATTGGATTACAGGTACTCGAGATAAAAAAATAACTCCCGATTTTGGGGTAGATTGGAAATTTTAAATATAGCGTAATAATCTACTCACCAATACCTCAAACTACACTACGTTACATTCCAAGTGTATTCAATTTTTAATTTCAGAAAAATGTTTATCGATAACATCGTCGGTGGGCTGACGAAAAGTCCTATGCGTAATTTTTTGATTTTTTTTTTTTTATCTTATCTTATCTTATCTTACACAGTTATAGAAGGTTTTGGACTTGAGCAACAAAAAGTGGTTGCTAAGGTTATTTAGGACCCTGAATTCAAATCTTCACTCAATTTTTCAAAACTGGCTATAGTTTAGATATGTATCAACAAAAATAATTTTTTAATATATTTGAGATCTGATAACCAATTTATTTAATAAAAAGTGATAAATCGGAACTAAAAAAAATCTGTCAAATTGAATCATTCTTATTGTTTGGGATCTGTTTCATGTATAAGAGTCCAAGAGTAGCAACTCATCATGCCCTTAACCCAAAATCCTTAGTATTTTTTCGGTTTTCACCAAATTTTATTGTATTTTCTCTAAAAAAGAAAATTTAGGTGAAAAATCTAAATATCGAATAAAGAAAACCAAGTTTTAAAGATTTTCGATCTCTAATTATCCCTCCATTAGCGGTTTATTGGACGTTAAACATTTTTTAAAGATTCCATCAGTCATTAGATTTAAAATATTAGATTTGACAAATATATCTTGATTGATTTTTGTCCTTTTCGACTAAGTACTTTGAAGAAGTTCTTGATAATGTAAGGTTCTATGTGAAGATGTGGCTTGAATGTATTCTGTGAGTTTTGAAGTTGAGAAAAGAAGACGAATGGTGTATGCTTAAAAACAAATAAGGCGGATATATATATATATATATATATATATATATATATATATATATATCCGCCATTTAAAATGCAATTCTTGCACTTATTTTGCGGCTATTGCACTTTTTGTAAAAAAAATAATGCTAGATGCTTTTTAGCATTTTTCTTAAGCTTTTTTGCAAACAGAATGGATTTTTTGGCATTATTTTTTTTTCAGTTTTATTAACTTAGGACTATATGGGAGACGAAACAGCCTAAAATGTATATATGTAGGTCGTTAAGAAATTCTGATCTGATCTAATTATGTCTATCTGTGTGACAATTTCGGTGCTTGTAATTTTTCCAAATGGAAGAAAACAAAAATTGTCGAACAAAAAACGCAATTTTTAAAGTTTTCACCTCCGATTTCGATCGTTTATAAAACATCAGTTTAAGCCTAAATTTACTTAAATTGGTTAAATAGCATCGAAAAAAGGGAACTTTTGAAATTTTAGAGAACTCAAAATTTTATTGATGTAATGGGTATGCATATCAAATTTCTTTAAAATATGAAAGGACTTTAAATATTTTCTAAGTTTTACTAAGACAAAAAAGTGCCTACTGTACTATATTATCTTACATGACTTAAAAAAATATTTGTTCTCAAAAATTTAATTGTTTATTTTGACCTAAATTGTTTTAAGTATATATATATATATATATATATATATATATATATATATATATATATATATATATATATATATATATTTGTAATAAATAAGCTTATATCCTAAATAATATTAAAGAAAATGTTTTGAATTAGCGCAATTCATTAAATCAAAATGAAATGGGTCTCAAAAGTTGCTATTTTTGCATATTTTTTTTTAATTTAGTTAGAAGCATTAGATATTTCTTTGGAGTTTTTTAAACATTTTATAAAATTTTAAATATGATCCTGCATCTAACAATGATCGAAATTCATAATTTTTTGAAAAAAAAAAGTTTAACTTTCGGAAGTTTGATAACTAGATTCACATAGATAGACAGGCGAAGGTAGAGAGTCATTCTGAACTGATTTGTACTTTTAAAAGAGTAAGACCGTTGTGTTTGGACGTAACTCATAATAATTGCTTACAGAAATAATAAAAATAATTTAATAGATTGCTTAAATTTACCTTTTTTCTGAAAAAGTTTTAGCAACGCTGAAGAAAACAGCAGTATTAAAATATATATATATATATATATATATATATATATATATATATATATATATATATATATATCTAAGTTACTTTTCCATATATAATTCGAAAGTATATTTTATTAAAGTGTCTTACAAAGACATGCTGTATAAAATCGTAATGTTTTTTTAACCCATTTCCGTTAAACATTGCAAACACTATTTATGCCAATTATGGTCAATTTTGTGCTGTCCATGCGATGTGCCATAACAAAATGTCCCGTTTTCAACTATCATCATGACTTATATAAAAGATTTGTACAAATTATAATTTACTATATTAAAATAAAAAACAAAAAGTGAAATTTTTGCGTAATCTTCAAAATGTCCATAAATTTTTTTAACTAAATTTATTTTTAATGCTTCTCCGATTGAATTGTGTAAAACTTCTTGAAAAATGTTCGCTCTTGTTTCAAAACTTTGAGACTATCAAATATCAATCCCTATTTCAAAACTTTTATTTCATTGAGCGCACAGACCCCGTCTAAAAAAACTAAAAAATTTTGTCATCAAAACTGTATTACTCTGTATTTAACTGTTAAAAGTCTGCACAATAACAAAGAAGGTACAGTATTTATCTACAAATTCCGATTAGTTTACATAAGATCGAATGAGATCAAAAAGTATAAAAGCGCGAAAAAAAAGTGTAGAAGTATGGAAAAAAGTTAAGTAATTTTTATTCCATTTTTTAAATTTTTAAACTTTCAACAATAATCATGATCACAAAATAAAACCTATGGTGCTAAAATTTTGCAGTCTATTAGTTTCAAGTAAGTTCAGATCTGTAACCCGTTTGTTTGAAATAGTTTAATCACAAAAATTATTAAGGATTAAAGTCAGTTTCAGCCAGGTGAACAATTTTTGATAATGGCCCATATGTATGCTTATAAGTTGTGTTGTGTTATTTTTTTAATTAATTATTAAATAAGTAATTAATTCTTTTATGAATTAACGGTTTGGCTTTGACTAAAGAAAATATAACATATTTATATTCTTTGGGCTTCACAGATTTATCCATTTATATCATATTGCTTACAGGGATTTAAACAATTACATTTTAAAATGTTTACACTTTTTTTTAAAGAAATTTTTACAAAAATTGCTTTGTTTTTAATTTTTAAGATACAATTTTTTTAAGATATTTTTTTAAGATATTTTACAATTTTTAAGATATTTCGTTGACTGATCTCTCGAAATTAAGAAATTATCATTAAATTTTTTCTACGCGCTATTATTCCCAGGGCTTAATTGAAAATTAAAGTAGAATAAAATTGTCATGTAATTTTGTAGGTATAAGCTAGTTCCGATGCGCATTTCGCTGGTTGCTTAAGCCAGTTCATCAGGAAACCCAAATTTTAGGAAAGCTAAAAATGTTTTATATATAAAAAACATATTTAAACTCAATGAGAGTTAAACATGTTTTAAGTACAAAGCTTTGACAAAACACAACGATAAACCAAGACTTTATTTTTTCTTACATTCTTTGCATTAGATCAGTTTTTTTCCGATTCTACCTTAATTTTTAATTAATCCCTGGTAATGATAGCGCGTAGAAAAAACTAAGTTTTTTTTTAGAAAATATATTCTCATAATTTAAAACTCAAAAAAAATATTATTTAAGACTTTACAGAATCAGAAGTTATTTTAGGTTTTTGCAATACTACCTATATACAGGAGTTTAATATTTGCAAAAGATGTAAAAAAATCATGTAAATGGTTTTTTACATTTCCTTACCATAGATTAACATAAATATAAAAATTAAAAAAAAAATTAATTGAAAAAAAATTACTCAAAAGCACACGTACTAAAATTGTTTTTGTTTTAAATTAAATTAACTTCTGGCACATTCTTAGACTTAGGATTTTTTGACAAATGACGTAGAGCTTCACATCTGTGTTAATCTATGTGCTTTACCTTAATGTATAAAATTATAAAATGCTTTCTTTGAAAAAAGCTAATATATATCAAAAGAGAAATAAAAATAAAATTAAATCTCGTCACCTGAAATGCAAATGGGAGAATCTACAGGATTTCAAAACTATTGTGGTTATAAAAGATTTTATTTTTATAGCCTACACTACCATAGGTAGTTGGGGTATTATGCATTTGTACTGATGTTTGTAACGCATGGAAGAAGTTATCCAACACCTACCTTAAGGTATACCAATCGACTCAGAATCACTTTTTAAATCGATCTAACGACGTCCGTCCGTCCGTCTGGCTGGCTGGACAACTGTCTGGCTTTCCACGTAAACCTTGTGCACAAAGTACAGATCGCAATTTTTAAGATAATTCAATGAAATTTAACACGTGGGACATCTATGATACTAGGATGAAGCCTATCTATTGAAATTAGTTATGATCGGTCCATTATTTCACCTAGCCCCCATACCAATGTCCCCCCAGGAATAGAGTTTAAACACTCAAGAATGCCTTAAAAATAAGAATATTTTAATGAAATTCGGTGCAAAGATGTTCTATGCAAATATCAATCTTTATACCAAATTTTATGAAGATTGATCCGCAATTGAGCATAGCTCCCATGTAAACTCCTCTTCCTTTTTTACGTGCATAAATCTCATACGAATGTTAGTATCAAATTAATATTCGACACAACTAAGTTTTATGTAAGTAGAAACAACAATGCCAAATTTTTTGATAATCTTTTCATAATTTACCATAGCTCTTATATAAACCCACTTCCAGGAATCGTCCTAAAGTGCATAAAATCGTTTAGATGTTAGTATCAACGCATTTTTCTGTATTTGTATATTTTTTATTTTACATTTAGTAATATTGGTCACAGATAAATTCTACTAAAGTACAAAAAGGCGAAATAACCAAAAACTTAAAACTTGATTTTTGTTTGACAAAGGAGGATTTCATTAAAAAACATATCACACATTTTTAGAGTTCTATTTTCAAAAATGCTTTATTAAAGATTTTAAAAGGACATAACAAAATAGTTTTATTGTTCAAAAGTATAGTTCAAAATAAACGAGAAAAAAGGTCGGTCAAGACCGAATATATGATACTCTACACCATTGTGTACGAGCAAAAAATTCGGGAAGGGGACTTTTTTTTAATAATTATAAAAATATATATGTAAGTAGGTATTTTTCATAATCAAACAATTTGGGTTTAGACGGTAAAATTTGAATTTTTGACAAATCTTAATACTTAGTATTACTGTCTAAAAATACCTTTAATTCGTATATAATTTTTCTGTATGAAAAGAAAGTATGTTTCGAAACATTCGAATTTCAAATATGTACATTTTTTGCAAATACAAAATTTAGAACATATTTGGATATAGTCCGAAATTTAATTTAATCTGTTAAATGCATCTCTTAAATATCTTTCTTACGATACTAAATTTTCATACTGATCCTTTGGCAGAAGAAAAGAAAAAAGAAACTTTTTCATTTAGATCCAACACGCGAAATATACGAAAATTAAGTAATTTGTAGATTATTTTTCTTTTTTGTATTGGGTCTAGATCGAGTTATAATTTTTATTTTTTATTTATTTATTTTATACCTCGTATTTAATCAATTTTTTTCTTCTTTTCTTTCAGCCTCAACTAAATACGACTGCGGTTAATATTACATTTTTTCTTCTAGCTAAACAATAAGTATTTAATTATTTGTACATAAGTACGTAATTTTGTTCTTTAAAATTTACAAAAAATAAAAAAAAAACATAAAAACAATAAAATTGGATTTTATGCTAAAAAGAAAAATAAATACCTATAGACAAAATAAATTTAAAATCAACTGAACAAATTATTTAGAAATGTATACATGTATAATATACATTGTATATATATACATACATAAATATATATAAGTTATATATTAGATACGATATTATAAAATGCATTAATTTATATAATATTATATACATATTTCTTTATGTAAGCAAGTCTATTTGTACATTATTTAGTTAGTTATATACTTACAGTTATTTAGTTAGTCTGTTAATTACTAAAACATCATGAAAATGATACTGTTTTATTATCTGTTTTCTATTAATATATAATTAATCAAGTAATTAATAAATAATTAAAATTTATCATAATAAGTGCACGTATAATGTTAACTAAAACAAAAATTGTGATATTTACAGTGATTCGTTTTAAATAATTGTTGAATTATTTAAATCGATAGCTTTACACAAAAACAAAAAAAAAATAAACAACTTAAATCTACATTACGAACAAGAAACAACCCAGCAAAAACTTTTTGGTAATAACAACTACTTATTAAAGTAGTTTCTTGGTAATGAGGCGTCATTATTATTTGCCTATTCTGTATTACATTAATAAGTACTCAATAGCATAATAGCGCAGTAAAACTGCAATCACGTAAATGAGTTTGCTAGAGCGCCGGATTAACAACCAGAAGGTTGTTGGTTCAACCCCATTCTGAAGCTGTTAGTTTTTTGTAACAAAATGTATAAAAAGATATTTTAAACTAAATAGAGTTTTTGTCGCTTAGGATGCTATGTGAGAGATGGTGTACTGAGTGAGACGTTAGTCAATAAAAATGAATGGTTAGTGTGTGTCCAAGTCCGAGTCTCACTGACGGCAAAATTTTTTTGTTTTTTTTTTTATTTTTGTTTTTTTTTATTTTTGTTTTCGTTTAGGTACATATTTTTGAGTACCCCTAGAGTCAAAAAATAACTACATGAATTTGTGGACAAGTCGAACAAAAATAACTATAGTTATTCAGGCAAAAGATAAGTAGTTTATTTTTGTTTCCAATTATACCTGCTAGCTTACCAGGAAAGCAAAGTTTTTGCTGGGAAGAACAATATATAACTTATAAATATTAAAAATTTTTATTTTACAGATATATAAATTGAATTTGTTGCTGATTTTACTTACATTTATTTTACAATAAAAAAAAAACAAAATTAACAAGAAAATAAAAAATAAATTTATAGAAATTGACATAATATAAATATATATTATATAAATGTAAATCAAAAATAAATATATATTAATTCAAAATTTTTATTTTATATTTTTATTATATTTTTTCCGAATGTTATAAAATTCTTAGTAGATAAACCACATGAAACGAGAAAAATATATATGTATAATAAATAATATTATAAATATTAATTAAAAAAGTAGTTAGACATATAAATATTTTTTTCTTCTGTGTACATTTACGGCTGCTTTATTTTTTGAAATCAATAAAATAATAAAACAAAAAGTTGTTGATATTTAATGGGTATTACCGAAAATCAATGCATATTTAAAAAGAACCTAAACAATATATATATATATATATATATATATATATATATATTTAATAATTTATATATTATTTTTCTGAATTACTATACATACACAAACACATACATACAATAATGGACAAGATAATAGAAATTGCGAGTGTATGGTATATTTACTGATTTTGTTAAAACTCAACGGCGGCTAGGAAAAAGAAAAAACAAATTACCAAAAATAGAATTATTAAAAAAAAATCATTATTTTTATAACGTTTATAGTGATTAAAATAATTATTATTAAATAATCTATATCTGTACTGATATTCCAAAAATTTAAAGAATATACATAAATATGATTTGCATAATTAAAGTTTTTAATTCCGAATTTAAATAAAAACATTTTATTCCATTACTTGCATTAACTTTTTATAAAATCTTAAATTAAGTTCGAATACTTGTCAGTAAAGTGTTATTAATTTAATGTTGCTTTAGTAACTGTCTGAACCGCATAAGTTTTTATCAAATTTTGTTAACGAAATATTTAAAGTCCAAGTCAAGATTGTATTAAATCTATTATTTTGTTCATAACTGTATACATAGAATGAAATGCAGAGATCCTATACTCGTAAACATGAATAAAAAACCATTTTCAATTATCAATAAATAATATTAATTGTATAAAAAACAAATTTATAACATAAATTTAAACACACTATATAAAAAATATGTATTTTAAATGTTTATAGTTAAAGCTAATTACTGTGCAGTTAAAATTAAAAATTAACACTAATATGAAAGTAATGAAATATGTATAAAAATATTAATAAAGAAATAAAAATGTACATGTAGTTAAATATCAAATATAAGGAACTGTATGAAATAAATAAAAATATTAACCCCTTAATGTATAAATTCAATAAATTCTGAAAATGTTTAAGCAAACGATATTTTACTTTTAAATGACAAAATTGTTGTGAACAGCGTTGTCAGAATGATGATTTTATCATATTTTTATAATTGTTTCTTATAAAATATGTTTTTTAAAGACTTTCAATAATTTCTTGGAAGTTTTTAATTAAAATTCAAAGTCTGTTAGGCCAATCGTCAATTGCCAAAGGAAAAAAATTAATAATGCGACTCGATATACACAATAATCCCACAGAGACAAAATGTTGTTTTCGAAAAGTGGGGGTTTAATCTCTAATCAAAACTTATCCGAATGATTTAAAAACAATAATAATAATAATAATTTTGATGATTTTTAAATCAAAATAATAATTTTTATTTGTTCATTGATGATTTTTTGTCGAAAGTTTCTGTCAACTCTGGGTATGAATAACAATCCAATAAGATTTTTGTTGGAATTAAATTTTTTTCAATAGCCCGCTCCAGTAAAAACAAAATTTAAATTGAAATCAAATTTATTTTTTTAATCAGATTTGATATTGAAAATAATTTTATATTTGAGTTAGGGTTTTTAATTTCCCGGCATTTTTTCAACTCTCGGAAATCGTTATTTTGGTTAAGGCATTCCCGGGAATTAACGAGTATTTGGAAAAAATACAATGTTATTTAAAAAGCATTAAAATAAAACAAAAAAACTGTATTTTACATATAACAAATATATTTACTTTGAAATAAAAATATATACGTTTTAAGATGACTTTTTTATATAAATAAATAGTTTTTTAAAAATGTTTCTGTTTGGTAGAAAATAAAATATTTTTAAAAAATTTAAAATACATTTTAGAGACAACATTTTTATAGAAAATTTATTTTAAAGGGCATTTTAAATTTTAAAGTTGTTTGTGAATACGAGTGTTAATATTTTCAACACGCTTTTTTTTTGCAAATTTATTGTTGTATTAAAAAATATATTCATAGCTATTTAAGTATCTGGTTACTCATCATTGACAATAAAAATAATCCTGGATATTGTTCGTCACAGCCACAAAACATTTTTTAAGAAACCATAAATCAGCATGTCTTCGAGAATAATTTTTTGGAAATCTTACTTGGATCCCGATTGATTTGTCCAAGACTTAAAAATAATAATGTTTTTAATCTTATGTATAGAAAATTACTGTGTAAAAGTTGTTGAAGGTGAAAGGTCAAGATAAAAAAATCTTACAAAACTGTGAGACGTGAATTCAACTAATATTGGCGAGGTTTTCTAAGTTTTGTGTTCTATTAGCAGTGGTTTCAAACATAGGGAATTTTCAAATATTAAACTTGTTTTGTTATTTTATCATTTCTTTGTTAGGCAATTATTTTTTCTAGTATTTTAATAAACTCTAGAGTTATTTACATCGAACTGAGTGCAAAGTAATGTAATCATTTAACCGTATATTTGATTGATTATGGTCAATTAACGGTTTTTTTTATAGAATTTTTGATTTTTAAAAATTGTAAAAATGCACATTTTTGATATATTTTAATTCCCGGAAATCGGAAAATGAAAAAATATCAAAATTCCCGGGTTTTTAAATTTTTTCTGATTCCAAGAAAAAAATATTAAAAACTTTTTTGAAACTTTTTGCTTATTGGAAATATTAGTCTTTCATAGTGACGTTTACAATTTTTTAAAGTTATGCATGAAGTTCTCTATAGCTAATACATTTTTAAGGTTTTATTTATATACTGAATTTGCCTCAAAATATGCATTTAAATCTTGACTCTACAACACTAAAGACCAATAGCTAAGTGAATAATTGGCTCTACGAAGCCTTGAATTTGATTGAACTTCAGTAAGAAGTCTGCAAGATGGTTTGGGTGAGTCTGCAGTTTTATAATGTATTTTTCACTGTGCTTTTTGAATTCGTCTTTTACTAATGGAACCTCTAAGTCTCTATGGATATTTTCATTTCTTATATACCATGGTGACCCCGTCATATCGATACTCATATTACTGCCTTTTCCCCATAATTGGATGCAATATTCAAATTGATTTTAAAACGGTTTTATACAGGATGACTTTATTGTCAAGGCTTAGTTTTGATTGGATGAAGTCTCTTGCTTTTTACATGACGTCGCCAAGTTAGTCGCCTGTCTAAATGAATACCAAGGTACGTAATATGATCTGTCTGAAGTATACTTATGTCATTAAGTGTAACAGGAGGACAATTTCCTCTTCTGGTGATGAATGTAACATGGTTACTTTTCAATTCATGTATACGCCAGTTTTTCAACCATGTCTCCACACGTCGAAGGTAAATATCAAGTTGGCTAGATGCTATGTGCGGGTTTTCGTGGGAACTGAGTATTGCCGTATCATCAGCAAATGTAGAAACAGCCAGTTTGTCGCATACTGGTAAGTCAGAAGTGTAAATTAAATACAAAGTAGGTTCAAGAACACTTCCCTGTGGAACACCTGCTTTTATTTCAAATTCTTCTGTCACAAATTCGTTATACCTTTGCGCCATACTTTTTCTAAAGCTTCGCGACATATAAAAAAATATCTGAACAATACTTCTTTAATTCAAAACATTTGCTTACCTCTTCAGTTAAGCGATTCTTTTTCTATGGTTCCACGTTTTTCACAAAAACCAAACTGGTGAACTGGGACGATATTTATATCGTTCAAGAATGGTATAATTTTCTCTTGAAATACTTTCTCGAACAGCTTCGATCAGCAAGATAGAAGATGGTATAGTGTAATCCTTTCCTGTCTTTGATATCATTTTAATCTGAGAAGATTCCCATATTTTTGCGTGGATGTGTCTATTGATATATTTTCTATATTTTAACCAATTAAACCTATAGAAAGTATTCGTAAGATAGTTTGTTAGTCCTTCCATAATATGTTACTATTATTGGAGAGTGGTCAGAAGTTAAGTCACATGAAATTTCTGTAGTTATTGAATTTCGGTTTATATTTTTAGATATAGGAAAATCTATGTTATCTGAATTTTTTTCTAGGATCAACCGGCCAGTACGTTAGATATCCAGGGGACACGAAATCTATGCCATTTTTGCTAAACTAAAACCTTATAAAACTGTCTACATCTATAATGCCAGTAAGTGTTTGGCATTATAGTCACCATATGCCAGAAAACAATCTCCTAGTGTGTTAAAAAATTCTTAAAATTTCTCCTTGGTTATTGAAAATCGTGGTGGGCAATACACCGAGATTAGCGTTAAATCACCAACGAAACACTCAAGGTGAATAAAAGTTAACTGCAGGGATTCTTTTGAGAATTTGTCTAGGCCATAATATCGTATTCGATTTCTAATTAATATACCAGTTAAGAGAATTTTAATTATTTGTTTCTGCTCTCTTACAATTTCTTGTATTGCGTTTTGCTTGGATGACATAAAGTTTGCCATATTTTATTTTAGAGAGGTAACTGTTTGCGTAGGAATACTTTAGAGTGAGTACGAGTTTGCACTAAAGTTTCTAACCCTCCTGAATTTTGGGGGACATTAATTTATTGGAAACTCGTTCTTAAAACTTGACATAGAAGGAATTTCCAGGATGGGCTATACCCAATTGATCAATTTTCAAACTGAAGCCATACCCTCATTACTAACGCTTACTCCGAAATTTATTTGATTATTAATGGCATTTACAGATGCTACTTCAACAACTCCGTTTCTTTTTAGCTTTTGACAATCTCTTAATCTTTTCAATAATTTCTTATATACCTTATATACAGTTGCCATATTTTCTCTTGAGACGTTTTTTCACAATATCACATGATGACCGAACTTCTGGCAATTGCCACATTGGACAAATCCCTTTCTCTTAAGCGGTTTCTCTATGGTGGCTCTGCGATTCAATAGGTATCGCATGGAATATATAAGATGTATTTAATTTTTCTTTATTTTATCTTCGTTCGGCTCCAACTCAATTCTAAACATTGGTTGGAGAATCTTATCTCTATTAAAAATGTTTACTACGACTTTTATTCAATAGCCCCACTCTTCCAGGGCCTTATTGATTTCGATTGGTTCAACACTGGACTCTATTCATTTAACAACAGTCAAACCTTCACTACTTTTAAGTTAAAATGTATAAAAGTTTTTTTTACTATTGTTCAGGTAATGAGAGATTTTTCTGTAACAATCCTCAGTGTATTCCACTTACACCCACCTTTTCTTATTGGAACAATATCAAAATTGTTTTTTATTATAAGTTCAATAAAAGTTTTAACCAAATTATTGGAGCTAGGCTCACGAAGATATATTGGTGTGGGTTTGGATGATTTTTGCATAGAATTATCATCTCTGTCGTATTATTATTTTCTATATTATCACTCATTAGAGCAAAACGGTTATTCATCAAGAGTTTATCAATTACGTTTTGTTTCTTAGCAGAAGTAAAACTTTTCTGGCGTCTTAAATATCTTTTGTTAATAATTACATATCTAAGCATACCTGATGGAATTTGAGATTTTATAGTACTTATCTATTTTTCGGTATAGCAGCTTTATGTGTACCATAATTTTTATCTGGGCTACTGGTAAGGTTAAATATATTCAAACTCTCACTAGTTATTGTTGGCAGTGTTTTACAAGCTTTTGTATTAACAGGCAATGGCTGAGTTGTTTTTAAATCCATGGGAATTGTTCTTGTATTTTGTTTTTTCATATTGTCTTTATGTTTTGTTCTAAACAATTTTTGGATGATGATATTGTTTCTGTATTTTCTTTCTGTAATTGAATTATGGGAAAACAAGAGCGAGCACTCTCAATTGTTTTCATGGGTACTGAGAAACAACAACAATGAACTAAGGTGTATTTGGCTTTTCAACTTTTTGAAGCACCTATGTAAGCTAAAGACTTCGTTCTTTCACAGAAAAATCGGAAATTTTTTTAAGAATTTTTGTGTTGAAAAAAATGAACTCAGTCGATCCAGTATTAGCCGAGTTATATAAGCTATGGACTTCGTTCTTGCATAAATCTATCACAAATATTTTTTTCGAATTTCAGTTTTTTAAAGCAGTCAAATCCGTCCATAAATTTCCCCCATAATCTTTTTTGTGCCCTTCATCACAGGTGAAAAGGGTATATACAAGTTTGTCATTCCGTTTGTAATTTCCACAGTTTTTGTAGGAGAACAAAAAAGTTTGTATTTTCTGTCAGTGATGTCAGATAAAAATTTTAAAAAATCCTTTAGTTTAGAAGTATTCGGAAAGCCGTTTCCAACAGGTACATATGTACATAGATGGATTACAATATTTGACTCAAGTACATATTACCCACAATATTTACTTCATGGGGTTTCAGATAAATGTTGTAGAAATTAAAAACTTTTTTAGTCTGATACTATTTATTTGTAAAGAACATAAAAAAACTTATAATACAATTGAATATCTAAAATGCAATTTTTATATTAAATTAATTTTTTACTGTTACCTATAATTTGTTGCTATTGTTGAGGATAATGTTAAACATTAAAAAAATCCCATTTCAGAAAAATGTATATATATATATATATATATTCTGAAGCCTCTATAATATAAGCTAGGGACTTCGTTTTTGCGAAGAAGATTTGCTCATTTTTTCCGCATTTTTATACTGAAGAAATGAAATAATCGGTCCAATAATAAAAGAGATATCGGACACCATTTATGACTTCTTGAAGCCCTTGTTTAAACTGCATATTTTATTTTCATATAGATCAGTCATAAATATCTTTACAAAATTTTATGTTTTTTGAATCAACCAAATTGAAAACAACCGAGGTATGGGCTGAAAACTGGAAAAATCTTTTAATCATATGCACACACAAACATTTATATTAAGCATTGCAATGACTATTACTGTTGTTATTACTTTTTGTGTAAGCGAGCCAGCGCTGCCATGACTCCATTTAAAGTGCAATTCTGGCACTTATTTTTTGGCTATTGCACTTTTTGTGAAGAAATTATGCTAGATGCTTTTTAGCATTTTTATTATTTTTTACACTTTAATTAACTTACCTAGTGTCCACATTAGGCAAATTTTTATCAAAACAAACGTCAAAAACAGTGCGAATATATAAAATGTAACAAGGCTGCAGTTGTCAAACTGCATATATAAAAAACGATAATGAATACGCCACACTGTTGTTTTTGTGCAACTGTTGCCACCTTTCACAAATTCGCACTAAGTTTGACGTTTGTCATGATAAAAAATTGTCTAACAACCCGTCTAGATGTAACATGATATGTAAGATTTTTGTGTCAGAGAGTGTCAAATTCGCTCTCTGTGAGATTCAAATATTAGTATTATAACATAGTGTCTACAATAGAGATTTTTTTATCAAGACAAACGTCAAACTTAACGCGAATTTGTTGAAGGTGGCAACAGTTGCACAAAAACAACAATATGGCGTATTCATTATTGTTTTTTATATATGCAGTTTGACAACTGCAACAACCAAAATAATAATCAATTGTTTAACTAAGGTTACCTTATATATATTCGCACTGATTTTGACGTTTGTTTTGATATAAATTTGCCTAATGTAGACACTAGGTAAGATGTATTATGAGATTGTTGTGATGAGATTTCTCTACCCAACCATCTTATAATATGAACTGTCAAAAAAATACACATACACGAAAGTTTGTTTGTGTGTGTGCTTGTGTATTTTGGAAATTACTAAAAAAACAATGTTATTTGTAAAATTGTTTCCTTTTCATGGTTGCCTTACATTTTACAAAAACATGTTTATAAAATTGTGCTAAAAAAGTGAATTTCTTAAGTAAAAAGGACAAACTTACTCTGTGACTGATTGAAATGAATGATATCTTATAGGATTTATTAGAATACGTATACCCCTTATTTAAAATTTAACATAATAAAAAATGGTTACTCTCTTCCGCCGGCGTTATCTCACATATTATATCAGCGTTAATCTCAGTTGAAGACCTGGGGTATTGTAGACGCTATATTAGGAATATATGAGAGCCGAAATAGCCAAAAAAAATGTATTTAAGTCGTTAATTCGCAGCTAATCTAATTATGTCCATCTGTACCAATTTCGGTGCTTATAACTTTTCCAAATGGGAGAAAATAAAAATTGTCAGACAAAAAACGCAATTTTGAATCTTTCTACCTCCGATTTCGATGATTCATTAAGTATAAGTTTAAGTCTATGTTTATTCAAATTGGTTAACTAGCATCGAAGATATGCTGATTTGAATTTTATGTATTTAAAAAAATCTGAAAAAACTGAACTTTTGAAATTTTGGAGAACTCAAAATGTTCTATTAATGCAATGATATTAATTTCATCGAAATACGAGATGAGATCCGATGGTTATTTAAAAATTTTTGTTTTCTCCCAAATATGAAAGGAATTTTGAATCTTTGTTTTCTCCTAAATAAGTAAGTATATATATATATATATATATATATATATATATATATATATATATATATATATATATATATATATATATATATATATATTAAATCAAAATAAAATTGGTCTCAAAAATTGCTTTTTTTTAATTTAGTTAGAAGCATTAAATATTTCTTTGGAGCTTTTTATCTAGCAATGATCGAAATTCATTAAATTTTTTAAAAAAAGTTTAACTTTCCATTGTGATTTTGTAACTTTTTATATGCAAGTTGGATAGAAAAATAAGTTTTAAAATAATATTCCGGTAAATTTAATCATATTATAGCTCATATTGTGAAAAATAAATTTTTATTAATAACAATTTTTATATCAAAAAATATTTAGTAAATTATGTTGATTTGCTTAAACTTTGTGTTTTTGAACTCTCTATCAAACACTTAAAAAAGTATTGAGCAATTATTGCGATATCTATAAACGATTGCAAAATATTCCTACGTATTTGAATACATAAGTATTATGTTCCTGAAAACACGTTTTAAATTTTTTGGTTTTATTTTAACAAAATTTATAAATTGTTGAATAATAATAAAACATAAAAAATATTAAATATTAAATAAGACATAAATAAAAATAATGTTAAAGGTTGTGTTTGGGCGTAACTCATAAAAATTGCTCAAACAAATTTAATAGATTGTTTGTAATGGTTTAATTTAGAATTTACTATTTTTTTCTGAAAAATTGCACTTTTTTAAAAGTTTTTTGTTTCAAAGAAGTTCTGGCAACACTGCACAATTGTGCTAAGAAATTGATACCTGGAATGATAAATGCTATTTTCAGTATTCCACTAAATTAAATAACAAATTATACTTTTTGGGCCCTAATTGTACTAAAATGGTAAGAACTTGTTCCGTCCAAAACTTTACAGAATATCTTCCCCTTAAGTTTTCTAATTTAGCGGCATTATTAGGTTATTTTTCCGTACTTTTCCTCTTTTTACCGCACTTTACCCAAAGTGCGGTAAAAAGAGGAAAAGCTAATTTTTTCCACACAAAAATGCAACAACGTACAGAAGTACAGGAACACAAATTCCAATTTGTTTACCTGGAAATAAAACTTCAAACTGTTTTATAAATTCGTATGTGAATGTAATTTTATTTTTCAGTATATTTGAATGTTTGTAATTTTTTTTTAAATGAAACTTTCCTATTAGTAACAAAAACAATTAATTTGTCCGTTCAATTTTTTTTAATTATTTGACAATTTAGATAATCTAGCCGAAGAAATACTCTGGGATGTTTTGTGCAAGAAGAAGAATAATAATATTATTCTCTCAAAATAGCTCTCTTTTGCCCAATTTTCGTGTACAAGAACGCTTTTCGGTAACATTGGGATCCCGCGTGATCCCAATTTTAGAGTACGGGAACAAAGTTATTATTTTACAAAATCTAAACCAAGCTTTTAAATGTTGTAGAAATAAGGCATGGAAAATTGTAAGAATTATTTTTGACTATAGCGTGGGTTTCCAAATTGATGAAGGTGTTAAATGAAGACTTAACGACTCTTGTTGTTACTTTGGAATACTCACCCTGCTAATACCGTATTTTGAATCCGCAAGAGTCAAATGTTAGTTAATATTTTATTATTATGTAGTTAATTTTCAAGACTTAAAAACTTTGCTTTTAATTATGATGTTCAAGCCTCACTTAGCTTTACTTTTAATATTTTCATTTTTTCTTTCATTTTATTAAAAAATTTTTTGGAATTTTTGTGTTGCTGTAATTTTATATTTTATAGTTATTTTATGCTTTGTTGTGTTAATATACATACATATGTATGTCAATACATATAAAATTTATGCATTTGAAGGCAGATATGCTACAAACATGCATTTGCATGAGAATATCAGTCCTGCTTATTAGTAAACAGAATAAAATAAAAATACTATACTTTGGATATTCAGTGGTAAACACTAGGGAATGGTAAATCGATTTTGATTTTAGTCGAAAATCGATTTTGTGCCAAATAAGATCGATTTTATGTTACCGATTTTCTACTGAAATCGATTATTGGGCTTAAAAAACGATTTTTCTCCTTGTACTTTGAAAATTCTGAACAATTTTGACAATTTAAATAAATTTATTTGGCATAACGAAAAAAAGTATTAGGCTTTTGTGTAAGCACCTGGAAAAATGTTATAAAATTGAGGTCTTCCTCCAAGGTTTTGGTTAGATTTGATTATTACCAGTTCATTTGTGCCTAAATTTTTAAAGTAATTTTGATATTATTTTATACACAATTTGAATTGTTTGAATCGCCTTAGATTTGTTCACCAATAATAATTTAAGCCGAAAGATAAAAATGGGTATAAAAAAAAAGTAAAAAGGAATGATTTTGATGATTTCTGATTTATTTCAGAGTTGAAAACCCTTGCCCGTAGCCAAAAACATAAATTTGAGATAAATAAGAATTAAATTGAAAATATTCATTCAGGAGCATTCAAAAGAAATTAATCTTTACAATCACATAAATAGTATTCTTTTGTACTATTTGTGATTTTAAATGTGTCAGTGAGCTCAATAGGTCAACAATTTTAAGTAAAATGTTTGAAAATAAGTTAAAGTAAATTGTAGGCGCTGGTTGCGTCTGTCGTCGTAAGAGGCGAATTTAACACAATCAAAAATAAAAAGACACAATATGAGCCGTTAGGCGACATCCCCACCCCCGTAGATCGGCAACGATTCACTACTCCAAATCCAAAATGGCTAGTTTGGAAATGGGACTTTTAAATACTTCAGAACTAGTGCGTAGATTATCTCCATGGGTGACACCATCTCTACCCTTGTATACCTCTTATATTCGGCCTCGTCTCCAATCTATAGGGGAGACGGCTGGATCACAAATTAGAACCAAATCACCAACGGCTATGGGCTTTGTTCGTTTACATAATTTGGAACGTCTGGTCAATGTGGGCAAATACTCTTTAATCCGGCGATTCCAAAAATTATCCCGTAACTGACGGGAAATTCGTCACTGCTTTCTTAGTGCAACTGGACGATCTGTTATTTCTCCGCTTGGGTCTGTGTCATATATGGGCAACCTAGCAGAAAATGATTGGGCGTTAGTGGTTCTTCATCTTCATGGTTTACTGGCAAGTGAGTTATTGGGCGATAATTGACAATATTTTTCGTATCAACACACTGGACCATTTGTTCCCAAATGCCACCTTCTGCAGAATTATGGGAAAATTAAACTGCCGGTATATACCTTTATATGAAAGCTCGACCTGAATACGGGCCATATAAAATACTTCGCTGAATCGTTTGGCAACTTATCAGCACCTACAAAATGTTTTCATCGCCGCTTATAATTCTTCCGGACAGGCCACATCAATTTATAAAATTGCATATGACAAGAATTTACGCATATGTGGACAAATCAAAGGCGGATTCAAAATGAGGCAAGTAAATAGAGCTAATAGTATATATATGTATATATATATATATATATATATATATATATATATATATACATATATATATATATATATATATATATATATATGTATATAGCAGTTTCAACATTTAGTGTTGCTATACTTACAAACAATGGCGAAAGCTTTTTATTTAATATTGTATGTTTAAAACTATGTTAATAATTTCTACAGATATGTTAACTGCTGTTAACATAAATAGAAAGGTGTAGAAGCATTGAGAACGGTTGAGAAGCATTATTTAATTTTAAACCAGCCGTTAAAACCATTATAATTGAATTTAAGTACAATTTCGTAACAATATATATATATATATAGACAAGGCATATAATTAAATATGACGAAAATCTATTAAATTTAATAGCACTATACGTGATTAACAACAATGGGCGAAGTTCTTTATCATCTGGACTACTTGTAGCTGCATTAATCTTTTCAGGACACTCATTATTTACTTTAGAAGTTCTACCATACAGAAATTCAGGACCTTTCAAATAACGACAATCATCAAAAAAAATTATATGGTTATTCATTCTGGTAATTTCATCAGCAACATTAACATTAGTTGGCAGCCACCTCCAATTTGCTTGGCTAGTAGACTCAAGAATCTCAGTAATTCTATGGGCTACAAATGGTTTGTATCTACGTCTTTCAGAACCAATCTTATTAATGACCATTATGGAATCAATCCAACAAATAGTTCTTGACACCTTCATAGTAATGTGAGTTCCTAAAACTGCTAGGACACATCTAGTTTTTGTAGCTTCAAAGGAAACTCAAATTTTTCCATCAGCATTTATGGACCTCCAGTAAGACGCGGCACCAATTATTCCACACATCGCTTATTTCACTAGTCAGTACACCATAACATCAAATATCGTATCTCCATATATTACGCGTCAACAATTTTGCCGTTGAGAAATTCACCTTTAAGAGCCACAATTACTTCGGCAGAGATGGGCGAAAGATTACGAAGCTCAAAACCAGCTGATTTATGTATGCCAAGTACAATGGTGACCCACAATATATTCCACAGCACGGGGAAATCGATCACGAAAGCTAAGGGCATTTTATCTTTGACATATTGGGCAACGCAGGACGAACAAGTAGCATCATAAGTCATTACAAACATTTCATAGGAATCAGATGGTTTTCTATCATCTTCGAGCCAAAGGAACCTTTGAGAACTTCTATATTCAGGAGCTACAAGCACCTGGTGAAACATTTCTTTGATGTCCCCACATACTGCTACTGCACCAACACGAAAATTAAATAAAACTGAAGCCAATAGCTTATATTGTTGGGGGCCTTTAAACAGGTCCGAATTCAACAAGATACTTTCTACGGTTGCGGAATTTTTCCCGGCTTATTACGATTGACTACTCCAAAATGCGGAAGATAACATCTGCGGCTTCATTAGGCAACAATTTACGAATATACCTTTTAAACAAATAATCTTTCATAATAGACTTATACGCTGCACCAAAATTATGATTTCTTTTCGTCTTACGGTCAATACCAACAAGTCTATTTAGAACTATGGAGTAACTGTCAGGCAGCACAACATCATCAGAACGCTGCAAGAGCCAAGTTTGTAACCTCCTATCTACCATAACTGCAGTTTCTTTCATTTTTTGACGACGACGTAAGTCATCCTTTCATTATATGGCCGGCAATACCTTCGCATCAAAATTTTCCGTCTGAAAATAATTTGATACCAAGTGATAGAGCTTTTGTTCTGGCTGAGCCGACAATAAACACGAAAGAGAATTAGATGACTTACCCATCTTTTTACCAGATACGACTCATACTTCATCGGGAAGACTAAGATGGCAATAATCCAATCCAATCCAATCAAAACTTTAGAAACAACATCATTATATAATTTTCATTTAGTTCATTTTTTAGTAAATAGTAATTATGTTAATTTATTTTTGGTAATAAATAAAGTCAAATAAGAAATAATTAAAAGAGGTGACCAATTTCGGAGGTCCTCCCCCTGCCTTCAAAACAGTTGGAAAATATCTCAGCAATAACTATGTGAAATTTCATTAAAATATATTTAACGGTTCAAAAGTTACAAAAAAAAAAGATGCTGCAGTACACATTTGCCATTGAAATGAAGAAAACTGCAAATTTTGCTGAATGGGGTCAATTTTCAGTTAGTTTTTAAACGAATGTGTAAACTATTTATGCAAGCATTTAGTATCATTGCAAAGGTTATAACTTAAAAAATAATAAATATTAGAACTAAATTCCTTAATTAAATTTATCATAAAACATAAAATGTTGATGTTTAGTGTTATTTTGTAAAAAAAGAAAAAAAATATATATATATTAATCTATATAAATAAATATAAATAAAGCTATCATTATGAAATTTTAGAATAATATAAAAGAAGCTGTTCTTAAAATAATATAGATTCCCACTTTTTTATTTCAAAATACCCAAAATCCCAGTTCGGGGAAAACTTGTTTTAAAAATAGATTTTTTTCAGTAAAATGGTCACCCTTTCGTTATCAGAGGCATGGCTTATTAAATAATTTCTCTGTGTTTAGCGAACATATGTAGGTATGTAATTAACATGTTTTTTTTATTTCAGCTTCGACATTTTTGAGCTCCACAAATAAATAAAAAATTAAAATTAACGAAATTCCGATGGGGAGACTATTAACCCAAATGCCCTCTGTTTTATTTTATATGCATTTGCGTTATGTATGGTCCAGAGGAAAATAATGGATTTTTGAGAAAAATCACTATTTTTTTAATTTTCTACTTCAAAATAATATAAATTTTTATCGGAAGCACATAGGTTTATGATTCTTGCCCGAAAATTATTTTGAATTTTGTACAGAATCCAGTGAATATTTAAAAAAAAATTTAGAACAAATTGAGCCAGTTAAAAAATAATAAAAAATGGGTAAAAATTTTACTTCGGTATAAATAATTCTTAAAAAGAGATATACATGTAAGCGCATTTTTTGTAGAGAATTATAAGGAATATCTATATATTATATTAGGACTATCTATGTGTAATTTTTTTCAATCAAATCATAAATGAAATTATGGCGATTTTTTTTAAATTTTCATACCCGAGGTGACCAACTTTGGAGGTCCACCCCATGTCCCCTAGACCCGCTAAGAACCTATGCTCCTCCAAATCAGTTGGAATATACCTTAGGAACACTAGTTACAGAATTAACACCAAAAAATCCATTTTTGGGCCACTGTGTAATGTCAACAATAAAAAAAATATTATATTGCTCAAATATGAAAAGGGCCTACGGGGACTGACATAAATTTTGGTGCTGATTAATCTAAATTTTCAGCCCATAACCCAAAAAATCTGAGAAAAAGTGTAAAGCACCAAAAAAAAAGGCATTAAAATTACCATTCTAGCATCGTAATATCTAAAATCCAATGCAGACCTAATTTTAACCAAGTCTGTAGTGACAGAATTTAACGTTGAACACCGAACTGTCTTCAGAGAAAATTTTCCGATTTTAAACAAAAAATACGATAAATATCCAGTTTTATTATGTCTATTGAGTACCAATCTTTATTAAAGTATATTTTATGAACAATTTATGCTAAATTAAAAGCCAAATATCAAGTAACTTCATGATATACATACAATTTTTTGTATGCCGTATGAGCTTTGAATTGTCTATTTAAATTTAAAATAGTTAATTTTAGGTAATTCAACATTTTTCTGTTTTTATGAAAAAAAAAATAACAAAATTTTTATTACGTTTAAAGACAGCTGAAATATCTTCCAATTAAGTTTCCAATTGTTAAAATCGGATAATTTTTGTAAGAATACAACACTTTGAAATTCAAATACGAATCTTTTGTAGAGGTGTACGAACTTTTAGTGCTTCGGGTAGTATATGTATATATACGTTTACTGTTGTTGAAAATTAAATAAAATTAAAGTATATCGATTTCATAGGATATTGTTTCACTCGCAAAAAAATTGGCCAATGCATCTCTTAAATTATTAGCTTCATAGGATGACCGGCGCATATTTGTGGTCACTGATTGAAGCGGTTTATCACCATTTTTTTGCAACTCATTTCGCCATTCACCTAATACTATATTACCATCCTGTCCTTCCCGATCTATAAAATTGGCTGGACAATACAATTGCTCTTCGTCGTTTGTCATAATATAGTTATGTAGTACGACGCATGCCAATATGATGCTTTTACAGGTTTCTGGTAAAAATTCAATTGTAGTGGAAAGTATCCTCCAACGCGCAATCAATATTCCGAAAGTATTTTCAGTAACTGACTGAGCTCGAGATATTTTATAATTGAAAATGGCCTTTGTTGTATCTAAATTTGAGTTCGCATACGGACGCATAATGTTTTTTCTTAAAGGAAATGATGTATTAGTAACAAAGTAGTGTGGAAATGGAGGAGAAGATGGAAATAATGGTTTATTTGAAGGCAAAAGTAACTGGTCGGTAACAATTGCATTGACATAGGGGGATAATTGAAATATACCTGAAATATTAATAAGATTAAATTAAAACTTGTAAAATAAACAAATAAATGCTGAAATGATTATATCGAAAATCACTAATTTAAATTACCTTCATCTTTCTGATTATTATAGATTTCAGCACTTATGGCTGTAAATTTATGTTTTGCATCACACACTCCCATTAAAAGCATTTTGGAACAATCTTTATCATTAGGTATATATTTTTTCTTTGAAGGAACTCGTATGGACACGATCTTTCCATCAATTGCTCCTACACAATTGGGAATATCATATTTACTTTTAAAATCATTAGCAATATCGCCATATTGAGAAGTTACTGGTTCACTAAGGTAAATTGGAGATAATAAATTCCACAAAACCTTACAGGTATCTAACAGAATTTCTCGAATAGTTGATCTGCCTAATTTATGTTTAAATGCAATTGACTGCATGCGCGTTCCATATGCTAAAAAACTGAATAAAATTGAGAAAAAATGCACAGTTTAAAAGATTTGTACTTGTAAATTATTCAAAATGTATAATTTCAAAATGTATACATGTATGTATGTATGTATGTATGTATGTGTGTATGTATATATGCATATTTACTTCAATGTAATTACAAGTCTTTCTTCTGCTCCAACTCTTTGACGGCTTTTTTTCAAACTGCTCTGGGTAAATGATAACAGCCAATCAAATAACGATTTTGACATCCTAGTATGAACAAAAAATTGTTCCTGATCCATATTTTTAACATTTGCAAAAACCTTTCGCTGGAAGCCACTTAAAGCCCAATCTCGATTAATTGGGCGAACGGCCCATCTTCTCACGCGTGGTTTACGATTTGGGTCGGGAGATTTTCTATGATTTCTGGTTTTGCTTGCTGCGTCAGGTTTCCTGACGTCAGTAGTTGTTAGCTAGAATATAGTAAAACATATATCTATTTAGTCTCTGTAAAGGTATAGTAATTATGGTTTCACCTGTTCATTGAGAGTTGTAACAGCTAAAGTCATTTTACCGGCAACACAATCCTGAAATACACATTTTTTAGGTTAATATCGTAAAAGCTTTAGTTAATGGACAGAGGAGTAAATAATCACCTTTCTAATTTCCGACTCTGTTTTCGCATTGTCATCTACAGTAGTGCTAATTGTATGATTCTCCTTCTTAGTAGATAATTTTCTCTTTGTTATATAGAGCCGAGGACGGGAAGGGTGATAGCAGTGTTTTAATCCTGGCTTTTTTTCTGTTCTAATATCAATGTATTTTAAGTACAAATTTAGTAAACTTAAAATCATGAAATTCTGATTTGAGTCCATATGAATTGTTTGTTTACAATTAAACTATTGCTATCGATGTGAAAAAAATCAACTTTTTGTTACAAACCATAATACACAGTTGTACAAAATCGTATATTAGTTTGTTTTTGTTGCTGTTGTTAAAAAAGTATATTATTTCAATACAATACCATTCTCTCAAAACCAGGGTTGTTACACTTTTTTGAGCCTCTGTCGCCAAATTAAAATTTTGTTTGGTTTTTTAAAGCAATACTAAAAAATCAATTAAAATGTTAATGCTATGTTCACATATAGGGTTTTTTTTTTTTGAAAAAAAGTAGTTTTCTCAAAAACACAAACAAATTGTTTTCTTTTTCAAAACCAAAAAAGATCTCGATTCGAGTTATTTAATTTTTACACGGTGAAGAAATTTTTCGTATTTTTAGTAGGTATATAAACATTTTTTGGAAAAAGAATTTGTAAAAATTGTCTCAGTTTAAAAACAAAAAACTTAGTTATGAATGAAATGTTATATTTGTTTATAAATTTTATTTGTTTATTTATTTATTTTTTTTAATTAAGAAGTGTGTGTGTGAAATTTTGATTTAATTCAAAAATTTGTGAAAATATTGTGGCAAACAAAAAACAGCAAAAAGGAAAAACATGAAATGATATGTGGACAGTGATGTTTAAACTTATTGTGTTTTTCAAGAAACAATTAAAAAGCTAATGTGTGAACATAATGCAAGTGTCGCACAGTACTTAACATTTCGTATAATTTATAAATGTAAATTCAACTTTAACAAAGCCATCGATAATTGCAATAGCTAATAATAACACTGTGCTAATCGCAAATTTTAACAGCTAATTCTAGTAAGCTGAATTCAACGGTGACTGCAGTTTTTCGAAGTTAACGCTCGCAATTAAGATATTTGGGTTTAAACTTAATTATCGAAGTAGCCAATTCATTGAAAATTAGAAATAAAAAGTATATTATTTATGTATATTAAGTAATAAATCGATTTAGTATATACTCCAATCATAAATTAGATCAGTTTTAGCCCGAATTTAAATGTTTTTATATTTTTGTTTGTTTTGAAATTGCTCATTGGAAGCACTAGTTAGCTTGCTTATAGAGTGTTTATTTTAGAATGGAACGATGGATTGAGCTGGATGGAAATTTATTTTGTTTTCTATTTTGTTTATGAGGATTGGAATAGCTATAGGGATAGTTTCTCTAAGTATAAGAAGGACATTAGACGAGCGAAACGGACTTCATGGGTAAATTACAGGTTTCTGGTAAAAATTCAATTGTAGTGGAAAGTATCCTCCAACGCGCAATCAATATTCCGAAAGTATTTTCAGTAACTGACTGAGCTCGAGATATTTTATAATTGAAAATGGCCTTTGTTGTATCTAAATTTGAGTTCGCATACGGACGCATAATGTTTTTTCTTAAAGGAAATGATGTATTAGTAACAAAGTAGTGTGGAAATGGAGGAGAAGATGGAAATAATGGTTTATTTGAAGGCAAAAGTAACTGGTCGGTAACAATTGCATTGACATAGGGGGATAATTGAAATATACCTGAAATATTAATAAGATTAAATTAAAACTTGTAAAATAAACAAATAAATGCTGTTTCTCTAAGTATAAGAAGGACATTAGACGAGCGAAACGGACTTCATGGGTAAATTTCTGTGAATCGGTGGACTCTGTTAACGAGTTGTCTAGGTTTAGGCGAGTATTATCCAAGGACTCAGTGGCACCTGGATACATACAACGTGAGGATAACTCGTGGACAGAGTCTAGCTCAGAGTCCCTCAGTTTACTTATGGAGACTCATTTTCCAGGCTGTAGGGATATAGAATCTGTTGGAGGGACAGGTAGCGTCAGTGATAACCTACAACCCGAATCAGATGCTGGGGATACCGATGTGATAAGGGAGATGATCACTAGAGACAAAGTATTATGGGCGGTAAATTCATTCGAGCCATACAAATCTCCTGGCCCGGATGGAGTATTTCCGGCCATGCTACAGAATGTCGATGAAAGAGCCATCTCTCTATTGACGGAGGTTTTTAGGGAATGTCTTAGAATGAAGTACATTCCCAGGGGGTGGAGAGAGGTAAGGGTCATTTTCATACCCAAAGCGGGTAAGACGACTCACTCGAAGCCCAGGGATTACAGACCGATCAGCCTATCGTCTTTTCTATTGAAGACAATAGAAAGACTGATCGATCTTTATCTTACGACTAGTATAGGAACTCAGGTCATTAGCGAGTCTCAACATGCTTATCTCAAGGGTAAGTCCGTTGAGAGTGCTCTGCATGACGTTGTGAGTTACATTGAGCGAGGTCTGCTGCAGAGAGAATATACCATGGCGGCTTTTCTCGATATAGAGGGGGCCTTTAATAATATCACGATAGAGGCTATCGAGGAATCACTTGTTTCGCTGAATATAAGTAAGCTCCTTGTTGAGTGGATAATTCTGATGCTTAGCAGCAGAGTTATCAACTCAAACATGGGAGGCACTTATATGAGGAAACTCGTGACTAGGGGCACACCGCAAGGGGGGTCCTTTCTCCATTACTGTGGCTTTTGGCCGTGAACGTCATTTTAAGACAGTTTGATGCTAAGGGACGGAAGATTGTGGCCTACGCCGATGACGTTGTTTTACTGGTCTCTGGTAAGTTTTTATCTACGATCAGTGAGGTCATGCAGACAGGTTTACGTGATCTGTCCCTTTGGGCCAACAGTAAGGGATTAGGGGTAAACCCCGAAACACTGAGAAACACTCAGGAGAGGGTCAAGAGGGGACTCAATGCCTATTACACCTGCAGGAACTCTATAGGCAAGAATTGGGGTCTTAAGCCGCAAGTTGTATACTGGATTTACACTTCGGTTGTTAGACCTATTCTTACTTATGGCTGTACAGTCTGGTGGAAAGTATTGAGTAGGGAAACGTACAGGAAACTTCTCTCTAAAGTTCAGAGGTGTGCTTCAATTGGCATCTGAGGTGCCAGGAGAAGTACACCTCAGGCGGCGCTGGACATAATCCTCCACCTTCTTCCAATTGAGGAATTCGTGAGGGGTATGGCTGTCCGTGGCCTATTTAGATTGAAGGAACTGGATTTATTAGGTTCCTCTAGAGCGGGGCATGTCAGCATACTAGATGAAGTCAGATTCAACGGTCGGACACTATCCTTGGCTGAGCCTACGGATTATGTCGGGACCACGATTGACTTCGGGGCTACTCCCGCTTTGGTGTTACCTAGCAGGGATCTTTGGGATGGAGTAGAAAATCTCTATGGAGGGTGCGCGGTCTTCACGGACGGTTCGAAAATGGAAGTTGGCACTGGTGCAGGTGTATACTTTATGGGAACTGATAGCAGACGATCCTACAAATTGTCTGACAGTTGTAGTGTCTTTCAAGCAGAGATTCTTGGCATTTATAAGGCTCTCGGCTTGATTGAAGGGAATGTTGAACGGGGGTCTGAGATTACTATCTATGTTGATAGTCAGGCGGCGTTATTGGCTCTGACTAGTCATTTTGTTAGGTCCAGATTGGTACTTGAGTGCAGAAGGGAATTGAGAAGGTTAATGGATTCCTATATGATGAGACTATGTTGGGTTCCTGGTCATTGTGACATTCTTGGCAACGATGAGCTAGCTCGCAGTGGCTCGGAGCTAGATAGGTCTTTCATAGAGTCATCTGTTAAGATTCCAATTGGGTCCTTCTTTAGGGCCATAGGGGAGTGGACTCTGGACAACACGAATCGAGCCTGGAATGACAGATCGGACTGCATAGTTTCTAGGGCATTATGGCCTAGCTTAAAACTGGCGGATTCCAAGCATCTTCTAGGTATGAGTCGTGGTAGTCTTAGAGTCATAGTAGGTATGGTTACGGGTCATTTCTCAATAGGGAATATGATGAGTAAGTGGGACATTGGCACATCAGACTTCTGTAGAACGTGCGATGATGTTGAGGAGCTAGAGACAGTGGAGCACATACTCTGTCACTGCGTAGGGCTTCAGCGTAATAGGTTGAAGTGGTTTGGAAGCCATACACTACATGAACTAGGTGAGGTTAATGGCAAAGGACTTGTCAACCTCATAGGGTTTGTTATGGGGATAAAATGGCTTAGGAACAATCATAACTGATTGATTGGGTATAGGTTCCACTTTTCTCTTTTTCTTTTTCTTCTTTTCATAAAGGGATCACAATGGGCCGTTTGGCCTCTGGGTGTAGGCGTGAATGCGCCGCCCTTTCCAACCTAACCTAACCTTCTATTTTGTTTTCTCAGGAATTAGTAAAAATTCCAATAGGAAATGAAACAAATAATAATAATAATAATAAAACAAATTAATTATTATTTGTTTGGAAAGGTTTATTAAGAAATTCACAGTGGTTACCTACACAAAATTATGTAATTTCGCAAGTGTCAAAATGTATAGGAAATTACGTAATTTCAACTTGATTTCGGCGGAAATCACCAAATTCCGTAATTTCGCGTCGGTCTGAATGCCCTAAAAGTCTAATTTATGAATTAACCTTTTGGATACGGGACTGACAGGTGACCCAGAATCTATCAAGAAAGGCGCATGCAACTAGGTTGATCCAATTTTAACAAGAACAGTTGGGAGTAAAATAAGGGAGTTTTGTATTATTTGGAAGAGGTAGATACTCTCGAAGTAGAAGATAGTGAACGGGACTGTGAACGAGATGGAAATAAGTCTTTCGCCCGTCTAGGGCTAACATGGAGCAAGGTGTGTTGAAATTTATGGTAATGTTTACATCCGCTTGGAAAAACAAATACCTTGTGAATGATTGTGCGCTAAACAATTTTGCAAGGATATGAGTTAGATCTTTTAGGCAATTCCTTTGAGGCCGATTTTTTGTTCGATGAAATTTTAGGCATAATTATTTAGAAAAAATAGATAAATATATAATGAAAATAATGAAAAAAAAAATAAAGCAAAGAAAACTTAAGAGTCTGAAGGCAGTGCTATAAGTTTAACAACAGGTCTAGTTATCAAACCTCGTTGGGTTAAAACTTCAGCGACTAGAACTCTATTGTCTGAACCGAAAAATATTTTAGAAATTCTGCCCAGTCGCCAGGAATTTAGCGGGAGATTTTCATCTTTGATTACTACCATTGTGATTTCTTGAAGATTTACTTCAGGTCTCTGCCATTTAATTCTCTTATACATTTCTTTTAAATACTCATTTTTCCAACGCAAACAAAAGTTTTTTGCCAACGATTTATTATTGATATGGATGAATCACTAATCCGAGGGACTATAGGTACTAGGATTGGAGTTCCGATAAGGAAGTGTTCTGGGGTTAATGTACACAAATCCGTTGGATCAGTTGACATGGGCGATATCGGCCGTGAAATTAAACAATAAATTCATCAACTCTTAAAACGTATATTTGTTACAACCTACAATCTTGCGAAAATGGATCTCAAAACTTTTCACTCCAGCTTCCCACAAGCCACCCATGTGGGGAGTTCTTGCTGGAATGAAATACCACGAAATATTCTGATGAGCATAATTAGCTAATATGTTTAGTTGGGAGGTTTGGGTAAATCCTCTTGCTAAAATTCTAGAAGCTCCTACGAATATTGTACCCTTTCCGGAATAAAGAAGTATAGGACAACCTCACAAACACACAAACGTATTCCTTGGAAATACGGCAGGCTCTACCAGAATAACTTTTGACATCGAAAGGTCCTGCGAAATCCAGGCCCGTGTGTGTAAACGGACGAGTTATTTGCGATCGTTGTGGTGGTAAAGCTACCATTATTTGTATCTGGCACCTCTTCTTATAAATGACGCACACTTTACATTTGTTAATCGTAGTCTTTATCAAGTTCTTCGCTTTAGGAATACAAAATTAGAAGTCGCAGGACTAATTGACTTCCGGCATGAAGGCTGATATCATGGACAAATTTTACCAAATATTGGGAGATATAAGGAAGAATAATCGGATGTTTCTCGTTATAAGTAAGTCATGGTGAGAATTCTAAACGATCACAACAACGTATGATTTCTTTTGGATCTGAAAAAGGACTCAGGTTCAGAATGCTACTAGTTTTGGAAATAGCTTGACTAGCAGAAAGAGCTTTATACTCATTGAGATAGCATACTTTTTGACAATTGGAAATAAGCTGGGTTTTAACGAAAGTGATTTCAGATCTTGAGAGTGTGAGTGAAATTAAAACGATATCGATTATGAGTTCTATAGAAGAAACGATAAATATACGCGATAACTCATATTGCTCCATTGAGAGACGAGAATCTTTGCAATATATCTTCTCAATTTGAAAAGTACGAAAAATGTATCTTTACATCAGTACTGCAGAGCATCAAAGCAAGGCCAGTGATCTTCGGTTTTATCAAGCAAATCGGGACCTAACCATCACAATTTTCTATTAGTTTTTGTGGAGAAAGATCTCGACTAACTAGATCAACTGGATTCGATTCCGAATTTATATACTTCTAATTTGAAGAAGGTACAGCTTGTGTAATCTTGGACACTCTGTTGGCTACAAAAGTTTGCAACAACAACATGGCGGTTTTGCCAAACATGACAGTACAATAGTGGAATCTGTCCAACAGAAAATGGAATACTTTTCGATATCTAAACGTGGATGTTAATTATCGATCATTTCGGATAAAAGAACTGCTCCACAAAGTTCTAGTCTAGGAATAGACAGTGTCTTAATAGAAGCTACTTTTGTTTTGGATAAGATAAGGTGTGTGGAAATATAGCTAGGATTTGCTATTTGAATATATAATGCTACTGCGTATGCTCTTTCTGAAGCATCACAGAATCCATGGAATTTGATTTCAGCAGTTGGACAATAACCAATCCATTGAGGAATCCGAATGGTATTGATAACTGAATAATTGGATTGGAGAGTTTTCCACTGAGAAAGTGCATTAGAAGAAATAGTTTCTCCCAACCGGTGCCATCTACCCATATTTTCTGCATTAATATTGTCGCCAAGACAATACACGGTGCTAGCCAGCAGGATCAAACAACTTTGCAAAAGTATACAAAATATCTCTTTTTGTATACTTGGCTTCCTCTGAAAATTTATTTGCCACGAAGTAAAATTCATCAGAACTCGCATTCCAAGATACGCCTAAGATTTTGGTCGAGCTGTTATTCTCAAATTTCAAGAAGTCTTCATGACGAAAATGATCGGATGGAAGGTCAGCAAGAATATCTCTGGAATTCGATGTAGACTTTCTCAATGAAAATCCAGCGGATTGTAAAGCTTGTATAAGATCATTTTTTGCTATTATAGAATCTTGTTGCGTATGAGATCCTTCGAGGACATCATCAACATACATGGATTTTTGGAGAATATTGCTAGCTATTGGATAAATAGATTGGACTTTATCTGATAATTGCCATAAAGTCCGAATGACAAGATAAGGCGCACAATTGACTCCAAATGGTTTTCAATTCGTAGTCGCAAATCGGACTATTTGGATTACTTCGAAAAAAATCCTTTGGTAGGGAGTGTGTTCAGGATTGACCAAAATTTACCAACTTTTGTAGAAGCACTATCAGGTTTTATAACCGCTTGATGTGGCAAGTAATAAACCCTGGAACTTTCTGAAAGATCTTGTGAAACTCTAACAAGTAATAAACCCTGGAACTTTCTGAAAGATCTTGTGGAACTCTAACCATATGATGTAGGTGTTCGTAATTCTCCCACTACTTTATCTATTTTTAAATTTGGATTTCGAATTAACCGAGCTTCATTTCGGAAAAACTGGGCTATGACACTGGATCTGGAGTGACTTAAAACCGTAATATTCGGAAACCCTTCCGTAAAGGGAAGTGATACTATATATCGATCTTCAGCATTTCTTTTCGTGGTTCGAGTATAGAAATATTCACAAGCCTGCTCCGATGGAGATGTATGGTTTTCCTGGAAAGATTTTCCACCTCCCAAAAACGTAAAATTTCTTTATCTAATGAAATTTCACAGAAATTCGATACTATAGATTGATAATCTTTAGGTAAAGAAAGAAAGTAGTGTTATAACAAATTGGACCTGTAAAAATCCATCCGAAGACAGTTTCTTGGGCTAAAAGGGTTCCACAAACATTGTGCTTTATTCCTGAATAAACAATAGAAGGGAAATTTTCGCCACCAATCAACATATCAATTCTTAGACTAGAATAGAATTTACGATTCAAATTCGTATGGAATTTGAGGAAGATTTATCAATTTGGACTTTGAAATTGTCTGAGAAGGAAGACTGCTCGACATTTGAAGGACAACCAGTGTCGTGACTGAAATTGCGAGCTTATTATCTAACTGTGAACTTAATACAAAGGAGCATTTGTATTTTACCTGAGCAGAAACAGTATGATTTAATCCGGAAATCTATGCATTAGATGGTTGAGAGGAAAGTTTAAGAAGATTAAAGATACGTTCTGAAATGATCCAGAATCAATCAGTGCATGTGCTTGGAATGTAGTATCCAGGTGACAAATTTTTACCCACGCAGTTCCTATCACAAACGCCTTTAGAATGCAACGCGAAACAAGATTGTACTCTACTAGATTTAGAGGGATTTGTGGACTGTAAGTTGTTTGGATTAGGGCAAGTATAGGGAGCTGAATTAGGATTAAGATTTGAACCACTACTTGTGCTAGGAATATGTGTTGCTGGATTTGAATTACCAACTTCTCTGTGAAGAAGAGTATTATGTCTCTTTTGGCACTTAAAGCAACTATGTTTGCTCGAGCAATTTTTTACAATATGGCTTTTCGAAAAGCAATTGAGACATAAACCTTCTTTCTTGATTTCCTCTAATCTTGGCTGATAACTCATTTTCAATAATTTACGACATTTATGAATGGTATGATTATCTTTGGGACACATTTGATATTTCGGATTAGTAATATTTACTTGAAAACTGTGGACTTTTTTGTTAGAATTCGTGCTTGAAATGGTCTTTAATTTCGTTTCACTATTCTTCTAGTTATTAGAGCCACGAATTTCGAAAACTGATTCTAGAGTACGGTAACGATTGGAAAAAAACTCATCCAATTCAGACCACTTGGGAATAGCCGTCTTGTCTTTCAGCTTTTGCCATCCCAACTCGCAACATCAATATAATGAAGTTTCAATATAGAGATACAGGAATTTATATCTCTTAGTATTTGTTTCAAAGCCCTACTTGATTCAGAATTTATAGTCTGAAGATTAAAAAGTACCTTCAATTGACCATTCACTAATACGCTTCAGTTCTCGAAACGCGAACACAAGTTTTGCCAAGCAATATCGAAATCTTAATTAGTAAGAGGACATTTTTGGTATATTTCTCTGGCCTTACCTTTCGTTTTTTGTGTTAGGTAGAATAGTTTTTCAACATTACTAGCCCTAGAATTGGAAATAACGGCTGTGAATATGTCACGAAAGGTAGGCCAGGGATCATAACCACCAAAAAAAGTTTCCATATCAATGGCAATCTTGTACTTCATTTTAAATGATTCAAAATCAATCGAATCCTCATTCTCCCCGGCTTCCTTCTCAGCTTCTATTAAAAATTTCTCATACGCTGCCCTAATGAGTGATCAGTTAGATTTCAGTTACCGAAGACAATGGATATTGGTTGCCGTTAAGATCAGCCTCAAATTCAATAATGCTATCGGCCAAGCGAATAAATTGACCTAATGACATTTTGGATATTTCTGAGAGATAAAAAAGAATAAATTTTATGAAAAAGGAAAACCAACTGTTTACGATTGTTTCTTTTCGTAAAGTAGTAAAATCCAAGGAAAAAGTATCAACAAAAAAATATGATTCGAATATGGTTAATTGCAATTTCTTCCAGATATATAGGAAGAAATTGCAATTTCACTAATAAGCAGTTAATTGAACATAAAAAAGTTAAGAAACCGTTCAGAAATAATAAAATATGAATATACAAATAAATTCTAGTTTATCAGAAACTCTGAATAATTGTAGATTGTTCAAAATCAAACAAATAATTAATACATTCAAATTTCTCTATCATGAAATGAATTCATTCATTAACGTAACTGGCCTATTGATCAGCTGTTGACTAGAATAAAATAACTACAAGGGTAATTCACCTTTTATTTGCGGGAAATTAAAAATTGGCAAATGTCAAGGAGTATTCAAAGAATTAATTAAAAATCAAAAACAAAAAAGGGGAAATAAAAAATAAATAAAATAATAAAAGATATTGAGAAAAAAAATTTATTTCATGGAAATGAAATATAATTTAAATTAAATAAAAAATTGAATATCAAACTGAATTCACAAACTTTATTAAATTAAAGGATTTAATTAATTAATTAAAATGATGCATAAAATCCAAGTTCAAAATTTAAGAGAAAATGTGCAGAAGTACTAAATCAATACTGGAAATAATACAAGAATGATATATATATATATATAAGAAAGGAGTGTAGATATGATATTAATTTATCTGTTTTGTTTATAAATTCACTATGTAAATAATTTATTTAAAGGTGAGTAAATAAAAGCAACAAATTTAGTTATATATTTATTTAGATAATTTTATTGCATATAAATTTTCTTTATAATTTGAATAGAAAATGTAGCTTTCAGTTTAAATAGGATAAGCTCTGCTTTTTTTCCTTCGATATTTACATATAAGATAAAAATTCTTTTCGCAAACAAAAAGCGTCGTTTTCCGTCCATGCTCACCCAATACTTTCAAAATATTCCAAATATATGACAGTGAGAGACAAAAAATGAAAGATCTATAATAAAGTAACACAGGTGTTGCAGAGTGCAATTTAATCATAAAGAATTTTCTGATGTAAACTTTATATTTTAAGTTATTATTATTTTTCCTTTTTTCTTTTGTTTTGAGAATGAACACTTTACAATACTTATTGTATCTCAGTAAACGAACAAAAAATAAATCTCAAAATATTTTTTAATTGTAAACCATTAAAAAATGTGTTGATACAAACAAACTCAATAGTTAAAATATCAAACTCCCAGTGATTTATTTTAAGATTTTGTGTAATTGTATATTTTTCGATTGTATACTTAATTCCCTTTCTTTATTTCTTATTTCTATTTCAAGTAATTGCAAATCTTTTACATATTAAGTTGGATTGATCACTTACGGCAACACCTAATATAAAACAACTGGTATTTTTTATGTATGTAATTAGGAGAGGAAGTGTAACAAAGAGTAAGCAATTATGAATCGGTAAAAGATCACATTAATCTCTTACAATGAAAACTGTTATACTATATTTCAAGAGTTACTGAATATTACGGAGTGACCAAATATAAAATAAGAGTAGTAATAATAAGGAGTATAGATGGGAAGAGAATTTGTAGTAGCTGAGAAAAAGGGGAATAACATTTATGCTCATATATATATTGCGCCTAAAAAATAACTGTAAAATTGATTAGAGGAGAATTTGGAGACACCCTACACCGAAATACACCGCACTTTACCCGATATAAGAAATTGGCACTTGGGCATTAAAATTAAAATAAGAAAAAATGCAGACTTATTGACAGTAGTGATCGATGAAAAGCCCTTATATATAATAAAGTCCCGGAAATGTTTCCTTCTGTACTTTGTTTACTTTGCTTTTTAAATATATTATTTGCGATTATTTCCTTCTAATCTTCACTGTCTGATCTTCTAAACTTTACTTTTTTTCTTTTTGCTTGATATATCGTCTTTTTTCACACTTTTTTCCAAAAACACATTTCTTTATTTTATGTTGGCTACACGAGATAGCTGATAACAGAAAAAAATAGTAACAACAAAACTATTTCTTGTGAACTTCGAAAATGCACATTCATCATCTGGCATCTCTGCCTCAAGATAAAAACATCGTGTTCATTTTTGCTAGAAAAAATTAATTAAATTTTTAAATTAAAAAGTGTAAAAAAACTACTTAAATTTGCTTTAAATTTCTTTTGTTTAGCAATGTTTGCTCAAAAAAGAAGAAAGCATTGGTGCAATAGCCCTAAATTCAAGGTGCCAAAAACTTTAAATGGTCCCAGCACTACTGCCAACAGGTTTCAACTTCTATCTGAAGACGAAAAAGAAGTAGTTGCTGTCAAAGAAAAGATTCCACAATTATTGTGGACTCTACCCACAGTTTTTCAACTGTGATCGGATTAATTGGGGATATATATACTTATAAACGGATGTCTATTGGTACGAAAATTATATCAAACTCGTTATCGTTGTATAATGAAGTTTTGAAATCACGATTATGCAGTTTGCTCACTTAACGAAGTTAATTGTGATGATAGCGTGATTTATAAGTGCTACAACTGTAGAAAAAAGAACATAAAGAATGTTAACAACTCAAAAGTGCCAAGTCGTAAAGAATTTTTAGAGATCCGACATCGGGTAACATCTAGAGCTAGGGCGACCAGCAGAAGCACTGTTTCGTATTTTAACCAAGACGATCCTGATTTTCCTGAATTTCCAAGACAAGTATCCCTGAATTTCCAAGACAAGTATCATGGTAATTTGTATTCTGAGGTAGCTAAAAGTAAAATTTACTAAAGGGATAATAACGACGACATTTCAAATGAAAAACTTATGTAAATATTTTTTGATGCTGTCGATGCTTTTATATGCTGATAAGAAATGATGTCGATAGAACGATGTCCGCTCATTTGTCTACCGATAGCTGCCACATATATGTGATATATTAAAAATATTTAACCTGAAGAAAACTGACTTCAAACCTTTATGGTAATACTATTTTAAACAAACGGATTACATATCTAAGCTCACAAGACTTGAAACTAATAGAATGTAAAATTTTAGAACGATAAGTTTCGTTTTATGATCATGATTGCTATTCAAAAACTTAGAAAAGGAGCCAAAAATGACTTAACAACATTTTTTGTTCACGCATTTATTCTTTTTGATCTCACTCGATCTTATGTAAACTAATCGGTCTTTGTGGAAAAATTCTGCACCATCTTTGTTAGTTATTAAGTCCGGTTTTTATGACAAAATTATTTAATTTTTAAAAAGTTTTTTTTTTGGGCGTGTGCGTGATATTGATACTTTTTGCAATTGTGCGTATTCTTCGCTACATCTCGTTTATGTGCCCGAAATAGTTAACGTAGTAGATAGTCTCAAAATTTGAACAACAAATTTTTAAAAAAGTTATTTTTTTGCGAGGCAAATTCACAGTTTCTAATGGAATAGCATGGATTACTGCGTGAACTTATTTTTTTTTTGTTATTTTACATAACAAAATCGAGGGAGCATTAAAAATTGGATGTAATTAGAAATATATTTACCAATGGTATGTCTATGTAGATACTAAAAACTTTAAATAATTTTCATTTTCAGATAGAGTCGAAATAGAATAAAGATTTTATAAATCCTTATAACATTATATATATTATAATAATGAAGTTGCACCTCTGCCTCAAGATGAAAACATCGTGTTAATTTTTGCTAGAAAATATTAATCGAATTTTTAAATTAAAAAGTGTAAAAAACTACTTAAATTTGCTTTAACTTTCTTTTGTTTGGCAATGTTTACTCAAAAAAAAAAAAAAAAAAAACATTGGGGGAGTAGTTCTAAATTCAAGGTGTCAGAAACTTTAGACGGTCCCAGCACTAGTACCAACAGGTTTCAGCTCCTATCTGAGGACGAAAAATAAGCACTTGCTTTCAAAGAAAAGATTTCACAATAATTGTGGACTCCACCCATAGTTTTTCAACTGTGATTGGAATAATTGGAGATAAATATACTTATAAACGAATGTCTATTGGTACGAAAATTGTAACAAACTCGTTATCGCTGTATAATGAAGCTTTGAGTGTTCTCAAAGACAAAAAATTCCAGTATTATACGCATGAGTTAAAGGATGCAAAAACTTTTAAATTGGTTTTGTTTGGCCTGCCAAAACTAGACACAAAGATAATTGGCGAAGAATTTGTTAGCTCGCTCAATATAAACCCGGTAGGCAGTTCCTTACTGCCTACCGGGCAACAAAGAGATAAAGTGTAAATGACGCACTCTATCTTATCGAGTTTGATCGTCAACATGTTTCGAAAAGACAGCTTATGAAAATAAAATATTTTTTTTAATATTTCTATGTATTGGAGAAAACCTCTAAAGTTCAACAAAGGTCCCACACAATGCTTCAAGTGTGATATGTATATGTACATGGTGCTAAAAATTTTAAATGTGTCGTAGTGTGTTCAGCCTGGTAGTATAATTTATAAGTGCTACAATTGCATAAAGAAGAACTTAACCATAGAGCTGATGACTCAAAGTGACCAAGTCGTCAAGGATATTTAGAATTCCGACATCGAATGACATCTAGATCTAATGCGACCAACAGAAGATATTTTTCTTATTTTAACCAATATGATCACAATTTTCCTGATTTGCCACAAAATACTACAAAATAATGCATGTAATTCTCGCGCTAAACAAAAGCTACGAAAGGAATAATAACGATGATGTTTCAAATAAAAGGCTAATTCAAATATTTTTGATGCTGTCGATTTTTTGAAAAGATGTCAGAATAAGCACGACAAGCAACGAATTTTGTGTATGATGCTTCAACATGTCATATAATTCAACCGGTGGACACAATGTCCATGTTATGCATTGTAATGCCCAAGACATATCAATTGAGTCAGCAGCTGCTCAGCTGGAATACGTTTTACACAAAAGGAAAATCGATATTCTCCTTTTAAATAAGAATTTTTTGAAACCATACCACAAATTTCAACTTGGTGGTTATAAAATTTATAGAGAGGATCGATCTACTCATGGCGGAGGAGTTCTAATTGCAATTAATTAGCATACGTTGTTACCAAAAATAAAAACAAGTACAAGTTATTAATAAAAGGCCAGTTATATTCACTTCAGCGTATAAACCAGTTCATACTAACAATTTTAAAGCTGACTTGGAAAAATTAACTTCATTTTCCAATGACTATTTTATTTTCGGTGATCTAAATACCTGGCTGGTAATAACATCTACAGCCACTGGCTTCAATCCAGCTACTACATTTATTGCCCAAATGACAAAATATCAACCCTGTTCAATCGTCTACAGTACAAATTCTTTTATCTAACTCGTGTCTCCATTCTTCAAACTTTGAGACACATCCAAAAGCTTTACAGTTGGATCATGTACGTATATCTTCCTTTAGTTATGGACAAGTTTAAAACATGACATATTCAGTTCCCTTGTATTATCGCGCAGATTATTTTAACATATATAGTTAAACTAGCGTTTAATAAAATACTTGTCAATCATAAAAATTCTTGGCAACGAGCATCCGATATTAGTCAAATGTTAATTAGTCAGAGAAATAAATACAAACGTAAATTTGAAAGATGTAGAGGTTTTAATTATAAAATAGACTAATGATTTCCACCTTAATAAAAACCGAAATGAATCCTCGTCAAAATTTATTTCAAATTTGCCCTCGGGATCTAAAAAAAACGTTGAAGGAAACAGAATATCTTTTACTAATCTTCAAGTAAACGGTGAAGTTTTAAAAACTGGCAATGAAAAGGCTAATTCAATAGCTGACGTATTTGGTAATTGACACACTATTACTTCAAATAATTATTCACCTATGGACACAGCGGTGGCAATAAATAGGTAACAATAAATATAAAAATAGGTAACAATAAAATTCTTCACAGATCGACCGTGGAACTTACTAACTCAGCTGAAGTTAAATCATTTGTACTTTTTTTTTTTTTTTTTGAAGGTTTTTATAAGGCAAAACTCATCAAAAAATACCTTCCAACTATAGGCCAATCTGCTTACTAAGCCTATTGGATAAAGTTTTTGAGAAAATGATTAATAATAGAATTTTAGATTTTTCTAGTTTGAATAATATTATTAACCCTCAATAATTTTGTTGCCGCAAGGAGCACTATACTGTACATCAACTAAATAGAGTAGTATATTTTCCTGAAGCAAACAAAAGAAATCGTGAGAGCTCCGGAGTTATTTTTCTTTATGCTGAAAAAGTTCAATATGGCATGATGGCGTAATTTTTAAACTAAATTCCTTCAATTATCCAACGTATCTGCAAAAGATAATAAAGAGTTTTTAGATCAACGCTCATTTGTTGTATCTGTATATAACAGGCTATCTAGTGATAGACAAATACCTGCGGGTCAACCGAAAGGGTCGGTATTATCACCTACTCTTTATTCAATATATTGTTACGTTTTTACCTTTTAAAAACGGTCGTTTATTTCCTTTAAATAAACTTGTACTTTGATTGCAAAAATAACAGCAGTTTAGTAGTTTAAAAATTGTAACGACTCTTTATTTTATTTAAAAATGTACAACAACACAGTTTATAAGTCACTTTGTGTTTTAATACACACACACACTTAAATTACACGCTTTATACAGCACACTTTAATAATGTACAAGATTATACAGCCAAGGCAGTTAATATGTCTTTACTTAACGACGCTTCCAACCAGACTGACTCAATGGTGTTCTCACGGCCAATTTATATACACCGTATTACCTACTAGATGTTTCTTGAAAGCTCTATTTCTTTCTACAATGTTCTTAACGGACAAACTAGAGCTTTTGATGATAATGCCAGCAGCATAAACACTTAGTGCTGCCAAACTAGCTTTTGATGATAATGCCAGCAGCATATACACTTAGTGCTGCTACACTTAAAAACAATGGTGAAAGCTCTTTATTCAATGTTGTATGTTTAGAACTATGTTAATAATTAGATATGTTAACTGCTGTTAACATAAACGGAAATGCCTAGAAGAATTGAGAAAGATTGAAACCAGCCGTTAAAACCGTTATATTTGAATTCAAGTACAATTTCGTAACAATATATTTCCGATTTTACTGTTCGCTAGAATCAAAAAGTAGCTTTTTACGTTGACGACAGTGCTTTTATTTGCTGCAACAAGGTGTCAAACGCAATAATCAAAAACAATGGAAGATAGTTTACCCACAAATACTTTGATAAATGGAAGATAAAAGTTAATGTTAGTAAAACAAAAGCTATTATATTTCCATATAATAGATCACAGAAACGTATTCCTACAAAACATTTATATTCTAGGGGAGTTTTTATTCCTCTACAGAATAGTATCAAATATCTAGGAATAAAAAACTATCATTAGATAAAAAACTATCATTTAAACAACACATGCAATATATTTGTGATAAAGCAATCAAATGCGGCCGTGCACTTTACCCCTTACTCAACAGAAGATCTGAACTTAATTTAAAAAACAAGATAATTATTTACAAAATGTGTATTCGACCAATTTTGACCTACGAATGATAAGTCTGGTTTAAAACTTATACAAGAAAATAACAAATAATACAAAATAAAAATCTGTAAATAATTCATAACCTACACCCCAGATATTCTACTGACCTACTGCATAAAAACTTTAAGCATAAAATGTTTAATCCATTAGCAAGGGAACTGACTCTGTCACTTAATGAAAAATGCAGAACGTCTACATATGAAGTAATAAGAAATTTGCTAAACAATCACTAAGACTGTTTTTTACTTAAAGAGTAATAATTGATGGTTGTTTTTAAAATTTCTTATAACGTTTAAGTATGTACGAGGTTTTTTTTGACAACTTTTCCTTAATACTGTGATATTAGTAGTTGCCTTATTTAATTATTTAGATCTTAATTGTTGTAATACTTTTAAGTAAATTCTCATAACAATGTAAATAACAATTTGAATAATTATTTTATAAAGGTTTCAATAAAGTCAATAAAAAAAGTCAAACTTATTAAAAAAAAAAAAAAAAACAAGATCTATGCTGCACACTATATGTATTTCCTATACTATTTACAGCCCGTTTATATATATAAGATTTTTCTGTCAGAGAGTGTCAAATTCGCTCTCCGCGAGCATTATTTCACGTGTAGATTCAAACATTAGTATTATAAGAAGTATTATGAGACTGTTGCGATGAAATTTCTTTACACAACTATCTTATAACCAGTGTGGACCTACGGCATTCAGTTGTGGGGAACTTTTAGACTAATTGTCAATGCCCCAAAGTATGTATCTAACAAAAAAATTCATAACGGTTTATTTAATCAAAAAATTAAAGAATAAATCAAAAAGTTCAGAGCAAATTATTTTGAACGATTACGTAATAATTGTAACCCATTGGCAATATCATTACTATAGACGAGACTAATGAAGTTAGAGCGATACCATATTCTTGATTCACCCTTCCTAAAACCTTATGTTTACGCTTATATGGACTTTTTTCAAAATAATTTAAAATTTTTATATTATTAAATATGTTAATTAATGATTATATATTTGCATATATATATATATATATATATATATATATATATAATTTTTTTCAATACTAGTATGTATATCAAACATTTTTGTTACAAAAAAATATATATGTATATATATCTTATAAGATGAACTGCCATATACGAAAATTTGTTGCGTGTGTACATGTATATATATATATATATATATATATATATATATATATATATATATATATATATATATATATATATATATCTGTATATATAACCTTTTATCTTCTTAAAGTTAATCTTTTGTTTATTCTTTTTTTCCCATATTCTATATGTTTGTTTTATATATATCTAAATGAGATCCCTGAGATAATTATTATTTATAAAATACCTCCTTTTTTCATTACTATTTTGTTCTTCTAACCTACACATACATATATTTATTTTGTTTTAGTCCGTAAGGCGAGGGTCAGGTGTAAACATATGACCACATATAAGTACATATAACACACACACCAACTAATACACTTGACACTCTTAATATTATCTTATTATAAATTTTATTTAGAATTCAACTTATTTATTTTAGTACACATTTAGGCTTATTTTATTCTTATTTTTTTAGTGTTTAACTTATATATAATTTTGTTTTTTTTTTATATTTTATTATATTTATATATATTATATATAAGTATATATTTTTTCATTCTTTTAAGTTTAATTTTTTCGTTAATATTTTTTTTTTTTTTATTTTATTAATTTTTTTAGTTTTTTTCTTTCTCAAAGGTTTTATCGAACAAAGTCAGTATTATTGTTATCACCATTCTTTTAGCTTTCTTTTGTTTTTAGATATATAACATTGCCAATAATCATATTAAGAAATTTTTTTATATTTTTTATATTTGTTATCTAGCTATATACCTCAGTGTGGCATTACGGACGGCGTCCGTTTCTAGAGGAAATAGCTATAATAAATATCAAATTTGTCACTATTGCACTAAATCAAAAAATAAAATGATTAAATGCAAAAACTTACGTTAATTTTTTATATATTATTTTAATTTTGTTTTTAATTTGGATATGGGACAAAAAGTTATGATTTTGCGAAATGTGGAGATACCCCTTGACGTTGGATATGAAAATAGGACTCAAGTAAGAAAGCTAGTTACCGTCGAGCATCAGCAACTACCACCACAGACAGAAACTTTAGTATGGGCTCGTATGGAGGGAGGTTGTGAGGACAACAGTTTGTGGGTGATAGAAAATTTTTCCGACTGGTTGGTCCGAAAAATTTTGTGGAGTCTCTATTAGAACACAAAGAATTCAAAATTGTATAAAGTCCAATAAATAGACTAAATCGAATCGAACACGTTTAAAATATTTATATTTTAGAGATCTTAAAGTTAGGACAAGATAAATTTTTTATTCAGATAAAATAATCTTTTATTCAGATAAAATAATTTTTTATTCAGATAAAATATTTTTTTATTCAAATTTATATTTTTGTATAATTTTTCAAATTTTGTATAAATTGAAGGTGGTTGTGAAATATTAACTATCGACTCCGTCAACACTGACACATATAGACGGGGTTAACCCCGGGTCTACAACTGAGATTAACGCTGACATAATATGTGAGATAACGCCGGCAGAAGAAAGTAACCATTTTGTATTATGTTAAATTTTAAATAAGGGGTACACGTATTCTAATAAATCCTATAAGGTATCTTTAATTTCAATCAGTCACAGAGTAAACATGTCCTTTTTACTTAAGAAATTCACTTTTTTAGCACAATTTTTATAAACATGTTTTCGTAAAATGTAAGACAATCATGAAAAGAAACAATTTTACAAATAACGTTTTTTTTAAATTTTAAAATACTCATGCCCACAGGCAACAAAATTTCGTATATGTGTATTTTTTTTTGACAGTTCATCTTATAAGATAGTTGTCTATAGAAATCTAATCAGAAGAATCTCATAATAATATATATATATATATATATATAATAATACTAATATTTGATATTATTTGAATCTACACGTGAGGTAATTCTCTCAGAGAGCGAATTTGACACTCTTTGACAGAAAAATCTTTTATATTCTGTTACGTGTAGATAGTCTGTAAACAATAAGACCATAGATTTCGATAATTCAAACATCTGTTTTTTTGTTTTGCCATCTCTAAATGTAAATAATAAATATCTGATTCCTTAGTCGCGATTGCCGGTAAACATAATTGTGAAGTACGAGTCTAATTTTTAATAGGTAATCCAATTAGAAAACAAAACATCATGGATGACCAAGCCTGTCCACGCTGTAAAACAACAAAATATCGCAATCCTTCTCTAAAGTTGATGGTGAATGTATGCGGGCATACATTATGTGAATCATGTGTAGATCTCCTATTTTTAAAAGGTTCAGGATCATGTCCGGAATGTATGGTACCTCTGAGACGTAACAATTTTCGCATTCAACTATTTGAAGATCCCATGGTAGAGAAAGAGGTGGACATACGGAAACGTATACTTAGAGACTACAATAAAAAAGAGGAAGACTTTAATTCATTGCAAGAATACAATGATTATTTGGAGGAGATTGAAACTATTATATACAATCTTTGCAACAACATCGATATAATTGGTACAAACAAACGTATAGAACAGTACAAAAAAGATAATCGTGAGATAATACAACGTAATAAGACAAGAATGGGTCGTGAGGAATACGAATTGGAAGAAATGCTAGAATTGGAGAAAGCCCAAGAAGAAGCCAGACGCCAAGAACTATTGGACCTGGAAGCGGAACAAAAGAAGAAAAAGGCACGTGAGAAGGAAGCATTAATAGATGAACTAATGTGTAGTGGGAAAGATGCTTCCTCCATTGTCAGTGAATTTGCGGAAAAAGTAGAAAAGTTAAGGGAAGAAGAAAAGCAGCTGCCCCCTCCAAAGCCAGCTACACAATTTTCAAGTGGTATTAAATTTGGTCGTTCTGCTGACCATCAATTTTTGCCAGTGCCAAAAGTTGAGGAAGGCCCATTGTATGTACATGAAACTCCCATACTGCACATGGAAGGACCTTCATGTCCATCAGTATATGAAATTGAAACCAAAGGCTTTATGGCACATGTTCGAGCAGAAAATGGTATTGAACGGGCTGGTGGCTACCGCGCAACATATGCATGCCAAAGAGCTCTACTCGAAGCAATGCAGGGCCTGTTTCATGGTTCTATAACTTACTAAGCCTGTAATTTTTTTAGTTATGTACTATTATTTAATATCAAGTTGAATAATTATTTTATTAAATAAAAAACCGTGATGATTTAAAACTTGTTTTACTTCCCAAGTTCTCTGATTTTGTTCATTAGAGAATCTTAATTTTAATGCCAAATTTATTATGTGTTGAATAACTTATTTAAAATTACTAATTATACGTGTTAAAAAATTGTGTAAATGCATTTATATATTAACAGTAATTAAATTTGGAAACACAGTTTAACACTCAATAGCAGTAAGATCTAGGTCATCATCCCAATCAATTTGTGTGTTCGCCGTTGACTGTTGCGTACTAGTTGCTGTATCTTTGGGTATTTCAATCAAATTCCACAGTTCATCATCGTCATCGTTATTCATGAACATGGTGGTTTCATTCATAGACTGACTACTACTTTTTATGGTTTTTCTTTGAGCATTAACCGTTTTCTTTTCTACAGTTCGATTTCCTTGTACAATTTGACTCTGTTCAAAATACTGATTGGGGTGCGTAATAGCCACCTCATCAGGTGAATCATGAGTGATTTGGAAAAATTTACCACAAGCCAGCTGATAGTGTCCCTTAGCTACGTAGCTCATAACCTCCTGAACATGAGCTGACGATAAACCTGATGCTATCAATTTATTCTTTAATGTTGTTTGATCGTAAAATTTATATGGACAACCGTGGATGCTGCCGGGTACAGGATTTTCTTGAATAATTTTAAGACACGAATAAGGTGTGTAGTTAACCATGGAACCTTTTTTGCCATAATTGTGTTCAATGTTGTATTGATAACTTTTGCCAAACTTTTCGGGATCCATTTTTTTACAAAATTCCTCACGCCAAAAGCGAATAGAATCTTCTAAGGTCACGCCAATACCTTTCAAAAACAATCCATACTGAATGCGACCATCATGTTTAATATGATGATTGGTACGTATGTGTTCATGACATGCGCGCATACATAATGGGTATGATTTTTTCGCAAGCTGGTCCAAAGATTCAATAGGTACACTTGCGTTTTTATTAACTGTATAATCTTTACCAGTATATGAAGTATGCAACGACTTTAGAAGATGAAATAGACGTTCATCTGTTTCCACTTCTCTGATAGTACGTTGGGCAGCCTGAAGTCCATGCTCAATTTCTTCCATTTGTTTTGCAGCCACAATCGAAATAAAATCATTTGTGTTAACATATGCCTGACCATCCTTTAAGTAGCACCGACGAGATCTAACCAAATCTAGAACCTGAGTAAAAGGTACTTTATAAAAATCCAAAAGTTCTATTTTAGCCACACTCTGTCCCATTGTACTTTCGAATAGACCATCTTTGACAGCATTCTTTTGCTCCTGGTTTAAAGGTGCATAGGTTAATTTGTGCAACTCTAGAAATTGTTTTATTTCCGTAGGAGTCATTGTAGAAAATTTATATTTGAAAAGTTCCATTTCACGTGCCAAAAACCAACTAAAAAAAAAAACATGTACAAATGAATTTGAAATTTTTGTAGGTCAAAATACCGTTTTAATTCCATTGTACGGCAATAAACCAATCTCAGTATGAAATGTGATATGTAATCTTTACGTCTGGCCTGCAGCTCGAACTCATGTTTGCTGACATTATTGCTGGCAGTGGAGCCACCACTAGTACACAAACGCAAATAACCCTTTAATCCCTCCCGCGATAGTTCTACATGTACATACTCCTTCCAATCATCTGACAATAAACGCAAATTTTTTGTGTGAGCCTGCTCTAAGATCCGCAATACTTTTAAGCGTTCCAGTGCTAATTCTTCAAATTCATGTATTTGTATATCTTCGATAGGAGGCAAACGGTACAGTAGTACATTGTGTGGATATTTCTGTTCCAGATTTTCATATTTTGGCTTATATTCTAAACGAGGTTTTGTTTTTCTTGTAAAATCCATATTTTTTTTTATAATTGTATTTGATATTTACAAGTTCTAAATTACAACTAATAATATTGTGAAAAATAGCGCCAATTTTTTCCAGATCGGAGGCGGTAACTTTTGTAAAAAGCCGGCGGAAAATTAAACACCAGAAAACTCAAGGCGAATTTGTAGAAGGTAAAGGTAATTCCAAAGTGAATTTATTGAAGTTGAGGTTAATAGTACAGCTGATTTCAATTCGCCGTAAATTATAATAACCAATTGTCACAGTTTGTTTTTATTTATTTTTTGTTTTTTTGTTTATATGTTTTCTGTATGTTTTATTATTATTTACTAGAGTATTCCAAAAATAATTTTAAATTCTTTGTTTTTTTGTGATTTTACCGATGCAATTATCTGACGTTTTACTTCATTTATAAATCCACACAATTTGAATCAATAAGAAAATTATAATTACAACGGAAAAAAATTATTGTTTTTGTTCAAAGATATTTCTTGCGTTAATCACGCCTTATAGGCACAATTTTTGCTTACAAGCTTAAGTGTCAAACTCCTTGTATAAAAAATTTTATGAATTCACCGTATTGTTATTTTTGTAGAACTGTTGCCACCTGTTTAATTTTCGTTATACATGGAGTTTGACTGTTTGATTCGCCTTGCCCTATACATTGACAAGCCAATTATGTTCTTCCCAAAAAAGACATGTTGTTTTCGCCTTGTTGTATATGTTGTAGAATTGCTCTCATCTTCTACGAGTTCGCCTTTGTGAATTCATACTTTTTTTATACATAGATTTTGCCACTGGTAAGCTAAAATTGTGAATATATGCAGTTCGACAATTTTAAGTACCAAAAACAAAATACAGCGAATTAATTATTATTTTTTTTTTATACATGGAGTTTGTTACTTCAGCGGGTAAGCAAACGTTGTGCTTATATGGAGTGTGACAGTTCGAAGTACTAAAAAAATAATCAGCTGATTAAGTGGGGCCACCTGTTTAAATTCGCATTGGTATAGGGTATCCAATGAATAACACAAGGAATAACAAAAACATAAATTTTTTCGGTTGTAATTATAATTTTTACAAAATAAAAATCAAAAAATAGTTGTTAATTTTTAATAAAAAAAAACAATAATTAAATTGCGATTTTTATGATATTGCTCATAATCATTGCGGTCTCTGGTTATAACAGCTTACAGCATAGAATTCTTTGGCTTACAGTTTAAAATTTTAGGTCCGGTATTTTATTGCTCACTTAGTGGCGAATTCGTACTGAAGTTCTTAAAATTGTTTTGTGATTGAAAACTTTTTCTATACTTTTCCATCCCTGAAGTTTTTCCTAAGTATGAATATTGAAAAATAAACAAAAATAAATAAAAACACAAAATCGAATAAAATTAATTTAAATTTTAAAAAGATTTCAAAATACGCTCTCAATTTATATTTTCTTTGTGGTTATATTTTTTGCACGAACACCTTTTTATTTGCCTCATTTAAGTTATTTTAAAATTTTTTAAATTGTTGGTTTTTTACTTATATTTTACCCAAAAAAGTAAGTTCGATATTTATAAAGAATTTTGACACTACCATAAGCAGATAGCAATTTAAATTAAAAGATATTAAAAAAACATAACTGGGATAAAACATTTTAGGATAAATAAAATATATGTATGATTTTTAGCTAAAGAAATTTTTTTTTGGAAAGTTGGGACCACCGACATAAAGTTTAAAGCTCTTTGTTTATTTTCTTATCAACTTAAGTATTAAACTGTAAAACGAAACATTACTTAAGTGTGAGCTTTAACTTAAATGTTTCTTAACTAAGTTTGAACTTAAGTATACACTAAGTGGACAATGTAAAAGCGAGCCTTAGCTTCTGACTAACAAATAAGCATTCATTATATAGCTTAGACTGTTCCCCTTAAAATAATCTTCCAGAAGACTTGAAGAAGACACTTATGGAAGTGGCGTAAAAGAGTCTTCTGGACGACACTCGGACGTTTCAGTATCTTCTAGAAATGATTTTAAAAATCATCTAAAACACTAAGAAGTATGGTATGGACGATTAATGTGCAATAATAATGTATTTTGTTTTTGTAAATTTCAAACAATCTTCTGACAATCATCTAGAAGCCACTAAGAAGCGACGATTGGACGACGGACAACAAATTTATCTTCTAAGTGACAATTTTTTATCAAGACAAACATCAAAATTAATGCAAATTTATGGAAGGTAGCAACAGTTGCACAAAAGCAATAATAATGCGAATTCATTCATGTTTTTTATGTTTGACAGCTGCAACAACCAAAAATAATAATCAGCTGTTTAACTGTGGCTACCTTGTATAGATTCGCAATAATTTTAACGTTTATCTTAATACAAATTTGTATAGAAATGATTTGTATAGAAATGTTTACGTTACTATAAGATTGTAGAAGATAATTTTTTAGCCTAGACACTAGTATATGGAGAATTCTCTTTTTACGTTTACCTTAACCTTAAACATCAAATATTTTTTTAATTTTGATTTTTTTTATTAATTTTCGATGCAGTTATGTTAACAACACCTCGTGAAGTAAAACAACAAAAATTTAAGATCTGAAATGGTGCCATGTGGTATCGGTAAGCACTCACAGTTAAAAAAATAAAAAAAAATGGTTTGAAAATAACAATTTTTTTCTTTTAATTCCTGTAATCGCGGATTTTATCATATGTGTCCAATTCCTCTAATGTGAATTACAAACACTTGTAGAAATAGGTCAACTTGTGTTCCATTAATATGTCGTTGACCAGTGTTGAATTATAATGTGGACAAGTGGTGAAACCAAAATGTAAATTTTTTGCAGTTTTTCGATTAGAAAATTTATGAAGAAAGAATAGGCGTTTATTGCTCTTGTAATTACGAATTGTTTGAGATACATCTCGTTAATGTGCCCTCAATAGCAGCACTATAGGAGGTGCCCAAACTTGAGAAGAAAAAAACGTGAAAAGGTTCGCGAGGGATACTTACAGAGTAATTTCAATGAAGCTAAAGTATAGCGTGATCAAAAAAAGTTTCCAAATCGTTATGGCGCGATAAAATATTAAATTGCAAAAACTTTCTAATTCTTAAAAATCGATCTAAAATTTATTTTATATGAAATTATATTTATAATAAGTACATCTATTCTGTTTTAGTTAAGCGAAAAATAGGTTTAAAAAAATTGCATAAAAAGTATTCATGACTTTTAATTTGTATTTTAGACATATTAGTATATTTTAGACATATTATTATATTAATATGTATAATGGTAATTTTTTAAATGTTGTTGAAAATATAATTTTGGCAATTTTTTATAACTTTTTACTTAAACCTCCATAACACTGACGCTGTTCACTAAAAGTCATTCACGCGAACAGATTCATGTTTCATTAAAGGTATTTTTCTATCATGACAAACGTCAAATTATTATCATGATAAGAATTTATCACGTGTAGACCAAATTTATTTATATTATTGCAGCGTTATGATATAATTATTAGAGCTCAAGCGAAGGTAAAATTGTTTTGCTATCAAACGTCATTTTGTAGTTGTTGTTTCTTAATGTTTAATTTTTTTTTTTAAGAAAAACGCTATTCTTCGTGGTAATCTCAATTAATTAATTATTTGTAGACCCTACGTTAAAAAAATTTTCAAATTTTTTTGAACCCCAAAAGTAACGAGTTTGAAGAAATGTCATATAAGCGGATATGAGATTATAGATTCAATTCTGTAGATCTTTGAGTCGTAAAGTTGCCATTGTGTGTAAATTTTAAAACAGTTTACTTGTGTAACATTGTAGTGCGTGTATTAAGGAGTAAATAAAGTTCTATGTATTCTGATTTAAAAGATTATTGTACTGATGTCTTATTATTTACAAGTAAAAGAACCCCTGGTTTATTTAAAGAAACCAACGTCTTCGAAAACCACAAAAATGTAACAATTGCTGTCAGAAGCGGAATTGCAATTTAATAAGCAGTAAGAAAATTCAATGATATTTTTGCTTCTACAACTAATTTATTTATCTAAACTTTCAAACATTGAAATTCAAATTCGATTTGAAAAAAACTTTCGAAAATCAGTGTATTTAAAATGCAATTTCGACTGACTTTTTCATCGAATCGAAATATATAATGTTTTGCAGTATTAAGATGCAGCAGGAAACAATATTTTTAAAGAATTACATAGCTGCAAACATTCTATATGTCTATGCACATGTTGAACATGTTTTAAGCCAGCCGAATATAAAATCTAAGCAAAACAAGTCAGAAAATATCGGTCAAGCCCAACCATGTGATACCCTACACCATTGTATATGTGTGTGCATCAAAATTTAGCGAGGGGTCTAATGTAAGATATGTGTCTAATTATGCACCGATACTTGTATTATTATATTTGTTTATAGTGCATTTATACATTTAGGGTAATTTCCGGAAGTAGGTCTTATATGACAGCTATGATCAATTATGGGCCGATCCACATAAAATTTAACACTGTAGCTTCTAATTATATAAACCATATTTGTATCAAATATTAAAATAATACTAACATTTCTGTGAGATTTATGCATGTTAAAGCATTTTTCGGAAGAGAGGGAGCTATAGTCAATTATGGATCGATCTTCATAAAATTTGGAAAGCGGATTTATATTTACATAAGTCTTATTTGTGCCAAATTTCATTAAAATTATACCTATTTTTAACTCATTTATGAGTGTTAAAACTCTATTCCGGATGGACGTTTGTATGGCGGCTAGGTGAAATAATGTGCAGATCATAACCAAATTCAATAGGCTTCGTCCCTGTGTAAAAAATCATATGTACCAAATTTCATTTAATTATCTTCAAAATGACGACCAGCACTTTGCGCAAAAGCTTTACATGGACAGCCAGCCGACCAGATGGACGGACGGACATCGTTAAATTGACTCATAAAGTGATTCTGAGTCGAACGATATAGTTTAAGGTGGGGGTCCGAAGATTTTTTCTGCATGTTACAAATTCGGCACACTATTTTAAAAAAATTTTTTAAAAAATGTTCCTACATAATAAAAATAAGAATAAATTTGTTTTTTTTTTTTTTTTTTGAGTTTATTTTAAAATTAATTTTAGTTATAACATTTCATTATTTGTTATTTGTCCTATAATAATTGCTCATGCACTGTTTAATAAACATATTTGCCTTCATAATAATCAAAAATATTTAAAATAAAAAGGGTAGAAATTTCTTAAAAATGCATCTGTAGTGTATTAGTAAAAAACGTTATTTTTGAATTATACAATATCGTTTACAATATTTATTGTAATAAATTAATTTTATACTGGTTTTTAAATCAATAAAATCCGACGTATAGTTAAAGAGTTTAAAATTACATATCATGAATAAGAATACCAAAAAATAAAAAAGTAGAAAAAAATTTAATTTTTGTATGAAAAAACTGGTGGTAATTTTTCTACAAAAAATATTAAAAATGGTAGATCACCTTGTCATAGAACAATTATTGTTGCATTTGCATTATGAGTGCATTTTTAATAAACAATTTACGTTGCATTATTACCTTGAATAATTAAAATCGATCTACATCGCAAAGAGAAATTAACTTGTCCAATTTGTTAACTTATATAAAAATTTAAATCGTGAATAAATTAGCGATTGTTTTTTTTTTTTTTTTTTTTTTTGAAATTGGAAAAAATAATAATGAAAAAGGCTAAATGGCCCCATAGGTTATATGCGTACCAAATATTAACAAAATCTGATGATTCTTTTTTAAAAAATAGTCATCTCTCTTGGAACGAACGATATTAATTTTAAATGGGTTTAAAACTTAAAAATAAAGAATTATTACTTCCTTTTATAAGAAATATTTTAGCGGAAAAAATCAGCGAATTTATTTAAAGTTGTTAGAGTAGCTGTTTTCTGATTTATTTCAGAATTAAAAACCTTGCTCGCAGCCGAAAACATAAATTTGATATAAAATAAGAATTAAATTGCACATATTCATGCAAGAGCGTTCCAAAGATATTAATCCTTACAACCAGATAAATAGTAGTAGCTCAATAGGTCCGACAATTTTAAGTAAAATGTTTGAGAATAACTTAAAGAAACTATTTACTTTCTTGATTTTTGAATAAAAAACAGATAAACTCTAAAATAATCGATTTTGAAAGTCAAAACAAAAAAAGCGAAGCGAGTCCGATAAAACAGGAGCTCAGAAGTGTCTCCCTAGGAAAGCGAAACGAAGTGAGTTTGTTAATGAAATGGATCGGAATGGAATAATCTAACCATGTGGTTTTAGTTAAAAGGCAAGATGACAGAACTAGGTTTTGTGTAGACTACAGAAAACTGAATAACGTCAAAAAGAAGGTCAGTTATCCTCTACCCAGAATTGACGACACCCTAGATACGCTGGCCGGTAAAAAGTGGTGCTCTACATTAGACTTACAAAGCGGCTATTTGCAAGTAGAGATAGCAGATAAGGGCAAAAAGAAGACGGCATTTAGCGCAAGTGATGGCCTATCGCAATTCAAGTTAATGGTCATTTCGACTATCTCCAATTAATAGTCATGAGAAAACATTTGACGACCACCTGAGGAACCTACAAGATGTATTTAAACGAATCTCATATGCTGCACTCAAACTCGCTTTACATCAGATGACATATCAACAGCTGAAGACAAAATACATGCTGTAAGGGACTGGACCGAAAAATCTCCACGAATAACGCCTAGCAATAGTAGAATGTGTAAAGAATTACCAAAAATATCCCTATGGTCAGCACAACCAACTCAGAACTGACCATTCTACGCTCAGGTGGCTGCTACATTTTAAACATTGATTTCAGCATTGAGCACAGAAAAGGTGGAAAACACAATAATGCAGGTGCGCTTTACAGAAGCTCTTGCAACTTATAAGGCAGAAATTTTATGCGTCGTTGATGTATGTTTAATGCGTTTAGACTCCGGTGAAGTCTGGTTGGTGTCCCAAAGAAATGACCCAATACTGACAAAAATAATAATAAGGAAATAAGGAAAATAACGAAATATCAGTTGAAAGCCCGTTAATGAAATTTTATTGGTCTCAGTGGATAAGTCTGCTTGTTATAAATGGTGCCTTGGAAAGTGCAGGCGGCAAAACGGCAAAAAATCTAATTGTGGTGCCGACCTGTAAAATAAATGAAGTTATAATTGAGTTCCATGACGGTCCCAGCAGTGGTCACCTTTAAATAACAAAAACGCTGGAAAAGGTAAAGCAATGTTTCTATTAGGTCGGGTATCAACAAGCCGCAGCTGATTGGATAGAAAACTATCCACAATATATTGCAGCTAAAGGTCCAGTGAGAAGAAGTCGTAGACAACTTCAGCAGTATAACTCTGGCTGGAAATCGTTACATTCAGGTGGTGATGGATTATTTTAGTAGATAGCCTGAAGTATATTGCCGCTGCTTCGATGCGGTCGGTTATGTTAAAATCTTAATTTTTTTTATTGCATCATTTTGAACCTTAATTGGTCTTATCGTTTTAATGTATCTTGATTGGTTTAGAAGTTAACAATATCAGCTATGTGTTAGTCACATGTGAAATGTTCCAACAAAATGAGTTATCAGGTATGTGATAGAAAACGATTTCGAAAACGAATCGATTTGAAATCGAAAAAAAATGTGTGATGTATTTATTTTGTCGTTTTTTTGATGAAAATTAGATTTAAATCAATTTCTATTAGATTTTATTACACAATTTTTTATATTTCTCTTAAATTTATTGTTTATTTTTCACATGGGCTGTATATTCTAAAAAAAAATGAAGCATTGTCGTAAAAATGATTCTTGAAAACGTATGTGTATAATTTCACATAATTGTTTTTGGGAAAAAGAATTTTTGCAAGTTTTCTTCAAATTTTTTGTCAAAATTTTATTTTTTATATATATGTAAAAAAAGTAACGTTACTGACTGCCTCATCATTTTTGGTACTTTTTTCATAAAACATTTTTTTCTATTTAGTGATACATATATAATATGAGATTCCACTACAATTTAGAAATTCACTGAAATACTGTATATGAAATACAATTTTTGTTAATTCCATGGGGAAAAAAGTACCAAAAAGGGGGGTAAAAGCGGGAAATTACATTTACAAGTTAAGGTTGAAAATTGATAATTTTTTATATATCGTTTTAACAATTAAAAGTTTTAAACTTTTTGTAACGATGGTCATCTTTTCCACTGACTGTTTCTTATTAAATGTGCTTTGGGTATACTTTTTGGCGATTTCGAAGTAGAAAAACCTTCCAAATGTATTGATGATCTAAGCTGAAAACGGACATTTGTCTTTTTTTAATTTTTTGGGACAGAATTGAAAATTTTTGGAAATAAATCTGTAGGACCCCCTTCCAAACTGCTACGCCTACGTGAAATTTTATATAAATCCAGCAAGATGGTTTATTTTCAAAAATGTTCGATTCTGCCCCGCTGTGCAGTGATTGAAATCTGGTATTTTTATTTTTGCCATATAAGTTTAAAATTTAGGTGAATGTCATAATGTCCATGACATAATGGCACTTTTGAAAGTGTCATAATGTCCAAGAGAAAATGACACAAAATCCATCGGATGCAATTAGTCATCTTATTTATTAAAACTTTAATTTAGCGAAGCCGGTGTTTGAAATACATCAGAGTTCAAAAACCCTGCATCCTGTTGCAGAGGTCTATAAAACTTTTTTAATCCTGACCAGAAGTTAGAACCACTTTTATCCTGAAGATGGCTGATTTTGACTAGAATTTTTATCATATAATGTTATCATTTTCATACCATAAAGTGCCATAATCGTTATTTGTTGCAGGCGGGCCGACCAAAAACGGAAAAGTTTATTGTTACTTTATTTTGTTAAAGGTTTAATTATATTTTTTTTGTATATTTGTGGTCTATGGGTAGTTTCATAAAAAAAGTTTGTTTGTGCTTTGTTTTTCGTAGTGTTTTTTTTTTGTTTTTTGTTTATGGATGTAGATATGTATGTTGTACATGTTATTGTTTTCATTTGAAAGATTATTGCATAGATCTTGTTTTAAAGTTTTTTTATACCCCACACCACCATAGGTGGTAATTTTGAAGATAATTCAATGAAATTTGGCACGTAGGACTTGACACAAGGACAAAACCTATTGAAATTTATGATCGGTCCATTATTTTACCTAGCTCCCATACAAATGTCCTGTCGGAATATGGGTTTAACGATCATAAATGCTTTATATATAGCAATATTTTAATAAAGTTCGGTGTAAGGAACTTTTGTATAAGTGTCAGTCTTTATGCCAAATTTCATGAAAATCGGTTCATACTTGACTAAACCGTCTTCCGAAAATGAAAAATTTATGCACTAACGTGCATAAATCACATGAACATTTTAGCATCAAGTTTATATTCGACACAAATAAGTTCTATAAGTAGAAAGCACGGGATCGCCCCATAATTTACCATAGCTCTCATATAGGCCACTTTCGGGAATCACCCTAAAGTGCATAAATGTTAGTGTTAATGTAATATTCTGTATTCACATATTTTATTTTACACTTAATAAAAGTATAGGTCCACAATTGTCCACATGTCAAATATAAGACCCCACCACGAATTTTGATGGACATTCACAATGGTGTGGGGTATCGTATGGTTAGGATTGACCGACTATATTTTTCTTACTTGTATTTTTTTTTTTTGTTTAGTTTTCATTTCTTGTATTGTGTTTTTGTTCCATGTTTTGTCATAATTGTCATAACCCCTAGTCTACACGTACACATGTTAATGTTGGCAATTGTCAAATTCTATCTCTCTCTCTTTAAAATGTTACGTGTAGACCAATAAGAAATCAATTGCGCAATCTATTTCGCAATAAATGTTTAAACACAAGGCTGAGCCATAATGTTTAACATAAGCTGCCAAATTTATTGTTCTCTTTTAAAATTTGGCCAGTTTTTTTATTAAAAAGAAAAGTGCAAAATAACTAATTTTGTTTTGAAAAGGCAAATAAAGAAAAAAATGGGAAATAAATTAAAATTTTCGATAAAAAAAGACAATTTAACATATAAATTTCTCATGTACGTTTTCTCCACTCAACACAAAGTTGGAAAGAAAATTGTTTTCCTGTTATTCTGCCGACGTTATTTTTAATGCTAAGAAATAAAAGTGTCTTCGTGTAGACGAAGAGATGTATTGTGCTGTTTTTTTAATGAGGCTAAAAATAAAGAAAAGATATATCCTTACAAACATTTATAAGATATCTTCCTAGAAGAAATTGACTCAATGTCTTCATTTTATTATTTGGACGAAAATCATCAAAGTAATATTTTTCTAATATTGTATTTTTAGCAGTTTAAAGAAAATTAGGCAATAAACAAGAAAAAATATATAAAATTTTAATTTTCTTTATTATTTTTATCCTCAAAAAATCGCCCTTTTTTTATCTGCAATAAATTGATTCTATTGAGATCATCAGGAAGAAATTATTACAATACTTTAATTTTTCAGCTGTCGAAAAATTCTTCAAAAATGAAAAAAATATTAAAGAAATTGGTTTGTCTTTTAGCAAAAAAATGTGAGCGTTTTCGATTTCTTGCTTTCTGATGTTAAGATTTACGTACATACTTTACAAGATGTAAAAGTTTTCTTTATTATATTATATTATTTCAATATTTATTTAGTGATAATTTTTCTATATATTTATTACATCCTCTAGAAGATTATCTGGCGGGATTTTCTTTTTTCACCTAGGTGATTATCTAGCAATATTGCATATTTTTTTCAAATGTATTGATTTCTGTGACGCACAATCTATCCCGATGGGGGAAATTTCCGCAATACGAATATGATTATTGCGACAATAAAAGTTTTCCTCTAAGCAATATGAGTTCGCATCACTTTCGTATTATTTTGCTTGTAGCGATGTCAATTTATTTACGAAATTGTAATTTAATTCAAATATAACGGTTTTAACGGCCGGTTTAAATCTTTCTCAATGCTTCCAGACATTTCCGTTTATGTTAACAGCAGTTAACATAGCTGTAAAAATTATTAACATAGTTCTAAACGTACAACATTGAATAAAAAGCTTTCACCATTGTTCTTAAGTATGGCAACACTAAATGTTTAAGCTGCTAACATTAACATCAAAAGCTCTAGTTTGTCTGTTAAGAACATTGTGGAAAGAAATAGAGCTTTCAAGAAGCATCTAGTAGGTAATACAGTGTATATAAATTGGCCGTGAGAACACCATTGAGTCAGTCTAATTAGAATCGTCTTTAAGTAAAGACAAATTAACTGCCTTGGCTGTATAATTTTGTACATTATTAAAGTGTGTTGATTAAAGTGTGTAATTTAAGTGTGTGTTTATATTAGAACGCAAGTGATTATTTAAACTGTTATTGCTGTACATTTTTAAATAAATAAAGAGTCGTTACAATTTTTAAACTACTAAACTGCTGTTATTTGCAATCAAAGTACAAGTTTATTTAAAGGAAATAACCGTTTTTAAAAGGTAAAAACGTAACAATATGTATAGAATTGTAGAACGATACGTCAATATTTAAGTGTAATTCTTTTAAATGACATCAAAGCTTTTTCTGAAAATAAATTAAAATATAGGATACTATAAACTGTTTCCAAAAGAAAACAAAGAAAAGTTTTCAGTTCTTTGCAAGAGCTGATATATAAGATCTATGTTGTTAAGCAAAGAATGATTTCATTGTTCACAAATTCCGCGATTTTATATGTACATATTTTAAATTATTATCTAAAGTGGAATGTGTAGCAGTTGGACTGAAAATTTGGTGACACAAACAAAGAAACAGTCTTGTATAATACGTAAAGAGTTGACTGTAAAATAGCTTGTGTAATATGATATTATTTTTAACTGCCATAAATGATCTGTTTGTTGGTATTTATTGTTAAAGATTTTAAGTTTATTCTTATGAACTATTTGTTCTTTTTTGGTTTTCTTATCAACTAAGGTTACATTATTTTTTAAATCTATATTTTTGGTCTCATAAAGTCCTTTGTATGGTTGATCTAATTTGTGGCCTACCTGATTTTATCATTTCCTTGGATCTCTTATGTACTGCTTCTAACGTAAATCTAATCTCTAGAATAATCATTTGTTTTATAAAGTGGCGTAATTGATTGCATCTCATTAAATTTTTTAAACCCATTTGGAAGTTTTCCAAAAACAAACTCATAAGGACAGACGAAGGCGTAGTATTGAATCAGTATGTAAAATAAGCTTCTATGACTTTCAACAGTTCCTAATGTTTGGTGATGATGAGCAGTTGATGTGAGTGTATTTTTATGAGATTGCTTAATTTGGTCATGATCGAGTTTTTGTATTCTGTACCCATGTCCGAAATAAACGTCTTCATTGAACCATAAATAAGAATAAAATGTTCAAATATGGCTTTCGCAACTGATTTTGCGCTTTTATCTTGTATAGGCGCCGTTATAAGATGTTTTGTCATGCCACATACTATTGTGACAGCATACTCATTTCCGTTATATGATTTCGTTAGTGGACCCATTGTGTCCATCACGATCCATCAAATAGTTTTTCTGGAGTGTTTTTTTTTTAATTCAATGGTGTTTTTAAATGCTTTGTTATTTTAGCTGATTGGAATTTTTAGCACACCTTTACGTATTTTGGGATAATATCTAGCGCCATATTTTTCCAATAGTAATATCTTTTTATTAAGAGTTCTAGAAACACCGGAATATCCACCCTCTGCTGGATCATCATGGTATCGTCTCATTATCTCTTCTATTCTTTTAAGTTATTTATTGTTACACGCGAAAGTGCGCCTGTAACATGATTATCTATTCCCTTAAGATATTATGCAGAGAAATCATATTATTCTAGGTCAAATCTCATTCTAGTAAATTTTGAGCTTGTATTTTTCATTGAATAATAATAAAGAAAGTGGTATGTGATCAAAACAAACTATATTTATACCAAAACAAAACCAATTGGTTTTCACTAAAACAACATTTCAAAAACTAATTCGTTTACATACCTAGTTTTCCACCCAATATGCTTTTGCTCGACTTAGGCTTGTTTTTATAAAAAAATTTCACACGGTATAAAAGCTTACTGTTCTGAAATCAACTGAACAGGCTGTATCATAAATAGTTATTTGAGTAGTTTTTATTTGGTTTTCAACAAAAACTAGATTGAAATGGTTTTTGATTTGTATGGAAAAACCAAAGAAATTCAAATAGTTTATCAATCATAACCAAATGAAGCTATTTGTTTTTGTCTGGTGTAAATGTAGCATAAGATATGCTCAATGGTTGATTTGTTACTTTCATCTTTTGTAAATATTTTGGATGCATATGCCACAAGCTTGTTTGCTTGCGTCAGTTATAAAATTTTTTTTTAGAAAAATCGGGATATTGGAGTTATAATGGACTTATTAATGCCTTCTTTAGATTGGTACATTCTTTTTGGACAATCTTCTTAAATTTCTTAAATACTCAGAAAAATTCTTAGTAAATCTACAATAGTATTATATATATATTTATTTATTATATACTATATAAGGAACATATAAGGGATTGGAAAAATCTGTGGACAGTAGAACAGGTGAGTCGTAAAAATTTAAAAATTATAAAATTATTTTTATTTTTTAAACTAAATATTAATAAAATGCAATCCTCAGTCAATTCAAATCAAATGGTTTAAATGGAGTGGTATGAAATGACTAATTATTTTTTTGAATTTCCTTGATTATATCCTTGATAAGATATTATACCGTTATTAAAAAAAATATGATCTTTTCATTACTACTTGAGCGAAAATGCTTCTTAAATTATTGATTTAGATCTATTTAAGGATTTTAGCCAGAATTTATTTTATATGATGCATATTATTCTTTTAAAGCTTCCATATTAATTCCCAAGTCCACATTATCATCAGACCTGATGAACGATCCAAGTCGTTAACCTTCCAAACTCTCTACAAGAGTGGAACATTTTAATCAGATATGGGTCCCACGATTATTTCCAACAAATCACAGAACAAAAACTTCACATTTTTCTTTTTTATAAAAATTTTTCAGACATAACCATCCCGACCAAAGGCATTAACGTACTACGACTTATTACCATATTCATATAGTATAAGGATTTCTTTCTTTCAATCTTCTTTAATCACTTTTGATGTCTTTTTTCAATAGATAGATTCCTGTTGTTACAATAAAATAACACTTATATAGTTTTTATGTGTCCGTATCATAATTTATGGGCCTAAATAAATTGTTTCCTCTTATTTGGAATATATTACATTATCCGAAAGAGTACCGTAGTTCTAAAAATTGTGCAGGGATTTATTGAAAATATAGTAACCCTTATATACCACTTTTATGGAAGTTTAAGCCTTATAATGACCAAAAGCGTTCATGAAGTATGTTGGGAGAGTCGGTCCTAAGATACAGTCAGAATTTTTTTGATTTTTTCTATGATTGAAATTCTGGCTAAAAGTGTTAAATAAACTAAAAACAATTATTTTCTTCTAGTCAATTTTCTATGGCAGATACTATTATTGTTTTGATTATTTATTTTTAAAACTATTTTTTTTTTTTTTTTGAATTAAGCTTTTCAACCGTATAAATGTCTGGATCTAATATTGAAAGCAAATACAACATTAAAAAATGTGCTTTTATCGAATTCAACTGCATTTTACAAATTTGGGGTTTTCACTCTCAGTTACCTATTTAATTTAATATATGGTTTACAGTTCATACAAAAAATATTTAAATTTTTTACTAAATTTTATTTTATCGTTAAATATTAATGTATTCATTAGCTCTGTTCCAGTAATTGTCAGACTTGCAAGTTTTAGTCAAAATTTACAAAAAAGCGTTCCCGTACTAAGAATTTATGTTTTTTCTTACAATTTCTAATTCTGACTAAAACTTGTAAATTTGACAAGTACTGGAACGGAACTATTCTAATTTGATACAATAATTTAAATGTGTGCTTCTAAGTAGCTTTTTAATTGATTTTTTATTTGATCATTTTGTTTGGAGTTTCGTATCTATGTTAATCTATGACTCTAACTACGGAAGTTTTTCTTTAAAACAAAAACTTATCGACAATAAAAAAAACCATCACAAATAGGAATATATCAATGCGTACTAAACACCACACAGAAAATATGTACGATTAAAAAAACAAAAATATATAGGAATATTTTATTTAATTAAGGTTTGTTTTTTATTAATGGTAATTATTAATGTATTTACTTAAACTTTATAAGTTATAACTATAATTTATTAAGGAATAAATGAAACGAGTGTGCATATGAGACTCGTAAGAAAAACTCGAAAAAAATGAAAGGGTGAAATGAATGATATAATCAGAAAGGTACATATTTATCTTTCAGAAACGTAATACATATTATACTTTTGTTAATTTGTTTAATAAATACTAATATGATTTTGTTGCAATATGTATTTACAATAAGAACATTTGTATAATAATTAATTTGGAATGTGGCAGCATTGTTTTTTTAATTTATAATTTTAGTAAAAATACAAACAGTGGTAGTTGTTAAAAACCTAATTCATACAAGAACAAAATAAATGTAGTTACATATATTTTGTTTTTGTGTTTTGAAAAAAAGGAGTACATTTTTTGAAAATTATCTCGAAGTGTTTCTCACATAAACTTCTAGTTGTATTCTATGGTATAGACAGTAAATAATTATAAAAAAAAGTTAAAATAATATGTATACACAACATTCCATAATTATAGCATTTATTCTTATACACAGGCATGTGTTTCTTTAAATAATACTTTTTTATTAAATCAACAAAATCATAGATAATCATAAATATAATATTTAGATACATTAATCCAAAGTTAATTTCAGTTGTTGCATCTTTTTCTTTTACATAACCATAAAATAAACACTTAATATACATACTTATATTATTTTTGCATCATAATTATTTATTATCTTATGTATGTTCAATATATGTTTAATTTTTTTATATATAATAAAATTAGGTAAATATATAAGTAATGTTTAAATAAGTATGAAAGATTTTCGTTTGTATTTGTTTGCGGCTTATTAAGATTTATTGCAATTAATATATTTTAAAATTTTGATTTATGGATGGGTAATTTTGTATAATTTTTAAATATTTATATTAAAATTATAGTATATGACGTAATAAAAACATAAATTGTATATGAATGTATTTGTAATATTATGTATACTACGTTTTTCTATTGATTTTGAAACGTTTTAACAGTAACTTTTTTAAACGCTGCCGAAATTGTTTCACAGACAATTTATGCTTAATAGTGATTTCATTTATTTGTTGTTTTAACTCATGACTCAGTACCTCAAACGGATAACACAGTACAGCCCATACAATGGGCTCCAATTTATCAAATAACTAAACGGAATCATCTACAAATAGATTATAAGTTAAATTTATATATAGAATTATGTAAAAATAAATATGTACTTAAAATTAAATGGAAACTTACCATGATACCACCATTTAGTCTTTTTAGGATTTTTATTGCAAGTCTTAACATAAAGGGTATTATCTGGAGGACGTTTCTTTTCACGACAACTGCTTAACATTGATGCTATACTTAAACATACCGACTGAACGGAAAGAGCCGGTGACCAGTCTTCTGTTAATATTGAAAGGCAGATATGACCATTTGAATAAACATGTGGATGTACGGGTATATTGTTGCCAATAAACGTTACTTCCGGCGAATCAAATGGATATTTATTGTTGAATTTAAATAATAATTGAAAGTGTTCGCCTTCATATAGGGTTCCTTCGAAACCATCTATGTTTATTTTCCATCTAAAAATATAATTAAAAATAGCTTATTAATATATACCCTATAAACATTTGGAAGATATCTTCTTTTTGTTATTTGAACGAAAATCCTCAAAGTAATATTTTTCTAATATTGTATTTTACCGGTTTAAAGAACATTAGGCAATAAACAACAAAAATTTATCATTTGCATAGTATATTTTATCTTTAAAACATCGCCCTTTTTCAGCGAGCTGATTACCACCTTCGCAATAAATTGATGATATCTAATAGAAATCATCTGGAAGAAATTAATACAATACTTTAATTTTTCAGTCCCAATTTTTTCAGTTGTCGAAAAATTTGTAAAAAGTGAGAAAAATATTGAAGAAATTTGCTTGTCTTTTAGCCAAAAATGGATATTTTATGTGAGTATTTTAGTTTTACGTGCTTTATGATGTTATAATTTATTTTAAAGCATTACAAGATCAATTATATTATTTCTAGATTGTTTTAGTAATAATTATGATATATATTTATTACATCTTCTAGAAGATTATCTGGCGGTAACTCCTTTTTTTCACCGAGATGGTTATCTAGCAATATTACCTATTTTTCTTCCACGCGTATTGATTTCTTATTGCTTAGATGTATCGCCTGTGACGTACAATTTCTCACGATGGGAGAAACTTTCGTAATACGAATGCGATTATTGCGGCAATAAAATTTTACTTATAAGAAATACGAATTCGAATCGAATTTGAATTTCGTATTATTTTGATTGTAGGGGAAATTGTTGTTTAGAAAAAAGTTGAAAATAATTTTCAACTTTTGTAATAAATATCACAAATGATATTTATATTTTTTTTCGATCAAAATTAAAAAAATTAAACTATTGATGATCTCTGCTTATGATTAAGACATTATTTTCTCATTCATTTCGAATGGCCACATATTTTCTCATTATAATACGCAAAATTTGCATGAAAATTGGAGTTCCAGTTTCTGTAAAATGTTAACAAAAAATATAACTACTTTGAACAAAAAAATCTTAATTTTTCTGATTATTTTTATATTTACCTCATATAAAATGATTTATATTTAACTCAGATGGCAATGAGTGTAAAAGAAATTTATTTTTTCGATAGACAAAGTATAAAAATTAAGTATATCGACAGGATGGTTTTGAGGAGTGCGAAAAATCTTTAAAATAAATCAAAGTGTAAAAATAATAATTTCCAATTAATTTCAAAACAAAATCGATTAATAAGTTTTGGACCAATTTGAACAAAGGAGAGTTTATAGAATAACAGGTTCGGAAAGTTCCAGCATCGAGTTTTTAAACTCCTGGTATAAAAAAGTCTTTCAGAACTGCTCCAAAAGTGCATAAAAGGCATCCAAATATTGGGCATATAAAAACAAAAAAAAAAAAATAAGTTATATTTTGAAAAATATAACTTATTTTGTTATTTTTGACGAAAATTTAACATTTTTCACTTTGTTGCAATTTTATTCCCTTATATATGGGCCGTTTATTTTAAAAGTAGCCTAAGTCCATCCACAAAAATGGTAATGTTAGGTATGAAATTATTTAATTAATTCTTATTTTAATTTTTTGTTTCATATTAAAACTTGATAAGATTCCTGAATAAATAAAGAAGAAAGTCTAAATTGGGATAAAACCATTACGTAAAAATTTAACTATTTTTATGACTAACTCGATTTTTTTATGAAAATAAACGGCTCATATTATAATAACAATTATGTGTTAGTTTAGTTTCTTAATAATACATAAACACAATGTTCACAAAAAGTTCTACACAACACTACACAGTATACGCCCATAATTCTTTTTATAAAAGCTTTATTTATATTGTAGTAGCAGAACTTTTAGATAAACTTTGTTTAACTTTGCAATCAAAGTCCACATACTGTTAATTAAAGTTTTCTCTAAATTCTGTTGAATTTAAATTCTTTACAGAATTTACTAGCTAGAGCCTTCTGTGTTACAAACAAGAAACTTCAAAATCGTTAATTTAAATTTATAAAACTAACTTTCGTAACCGCACTTTAGTTATAATAAAAAATTTTCTGTTATACTCACAGAAGAAATTCTGTGACAAAAAGGAAAAACTACATAACTGATTTTTATTACTTTTTAGGAGACCGTTTTTAGGTTTTAAATTGAAATTAAAGGACGTAGGTATACAATTTCAAATTATCTACCATGTAAATATATCCGCAAATCGTACAAAAATTATTTGGTATATTATTGAAACCGATATGTATGTATATTGACTATCGACAAATATAGCAAAAAAGTTTCCCTTTATAAAATTAATATTTTGTTTAAATAATATTTTAAGTTATACACTTTTTCCAAAATAGAATTTTAAAATCTATCTTGAATAGGTTGAATAAGTACATTACTTATTCCACTTCCAAAATTCTATAATATATATATATATATATATATATATATATATGACTTAAATAAGTATATTAAATTCAATCATGAATTTTAATACAATTTTTACATTTTGAAAAAAAGTAAAATCAAATGAATTATGTTGTTATGCAGACCACTATCTTCTAAAGCAAGGTTTCCCAAATGGGGTTGCGTAGCAATATTCAATTGTATGGAATTATTGCACATGATTTATTTTTTGGCATATATAGTTATGAAAAACTTGGATTCTACAGCTGCCTGTCATTTGGATGGGGAAAACACATATTGAAGCTTCGTACGAAATACCAATGCTAATAGCAAAGAAATCACACACCATGGGTAAACTTTTATTAATGCTTTGTTTTGCTACCGTTGGGGATATAAGGTTAGATAAGCCCACAAAAGAAAAAGTCAAAAGATCCTTCTGTCAGATAACTCTGGAAAAAGAGAATTGATGGTCTGCAGTGTAATGAAACGATTAATGTTTCTAATTTAAGCCAATTTTTTTTTTATTGAAGAAATTGAAATAAGGGAAGAACTATTGTTCATTAACCTTTTTCTGCAACATCCATAGGTTTACAGATGGAGACGCATCAATTATAGGATCAGGTTTTTTAAATCACTTAAATCATACTGCGTATTCCACCGACAAGTACATGCTTTCTGCGAAAACCTTAACTGATTTCTTTATGGAAAAGACGTCTTATATCGTCTCAACCAAAATATTCCTCATTTCTACTACTGAACGATGAACATATTACTGAACATATTTTAAAAAATATAATAATATACATACTTGGATTCACTTCACGATGAATTTATCCGATGTTACCCGGAACTTAAAACCAATTCTTGACAAACTAGTTTATTTCGTAATCCATTCAATATGGCTATTGATGACAAACCCGATCACTTTTTAAGAATAAGCAATAGACTAAAAAATAATTCGTGTGCCAAAGCTCACTTTGAATCTATGTACGTTAGTTGAATATTTTTGGTTAAAATATTACACAGCTTACATGTTGGTTGAGAAGTAAGCGTTGAAACCTTTGCTACAGTTTGTATCTACATATTTGTGCTAAACTAGTTTTTCTGTCCTACAATTAATAAAATCCAAATTTAGATCATGTTTGGATGTGAAAAATTAAGTAAGAAAAAATAAAATAAATAAAAAAAAAAAATAAATAAATAATAAATAAATGAATTTTGGCAATTTTATTTAAAATAAATACCTTTCGAGTTTTTACTATTTTTCATTTCTACTATACTAAAAATCAAAATGTATATTGTAGTATCAGAATTTTTAGATAAACTTCGTTTAACACTGCAATCATAATTCACAATTTAATAATATTTTCTCTAAATTCTGTTAAATTTAAGTTGTTTATAGAATTTTCTAGCTAGAACTTTCTGCGTTACAAACCAGAAATTTCCAAAATCCAAATTAAATTAATAAAACTAACTTTTGTAACAGTATTTTAGTTAAAATAAAATTTTTGCTTTTATACTCAAGGAAACTATAAATTATTATTTACTTTTGGAAAACTTATTGATACAAATATTATTTTTGATTCGATTATATAGAAAATTTTTAAAATTCGAACTAACACGAATTTCAAAATATGCTTCGATATTATTGTGTAAAGTTTCGGTATTATTGTGTAAAGATTCTGTAAAAGCAATATGTAACTTTAAGTTTATTTTGTTAAATATTTTTAAGTAATTCAAGTTTATAAATTTATGCTAAAAACTTGCAAAATTCGGGATATATTAGAACCTGTCCAGAAAGTTATGTTATGTCATAAAATGTGCTTTCAAATGATACCAATATATTATATTGTTCCCTTGGAAGGACTAAAAAAAAACAAAAAAAAAATCAGAGTTGAGAACATCAACACCTAATTATTCCTCCATAGAAACGGGCCATGTTATCATATATTTCTGACAAATTTATAAAAAAATGTTGGTCTGGTGCCACAGTACTAGCAAATAAATGTTACGAGTTTACAATATTTATACTCTTTGATAAAATTAGAGACAAAAACTGCAAAATTTGTTGAGAATTAGTTTATAGTGTTACACTTTTTCAAAATTTCACTCATTTAAGTATAAAATTAAAAAAAAAAAAAAACAAAACATTTTTACCAGAAAATATCATTAATGGTATTTAATTTTAAACATTATTATGTTATTAAGAAAAAATTCCATATTGACAAAAAATATTCCAATTATACATCAATTCTATATTATGAATTACTTACTCTGATAAATTGGTGGCTATACTGTCAGTATCAACTGAAACTCCTGGTGGTGGTTCCTTTATCAATGACATCAATTCCTTTTGTAGTCTTCTCTGTTAAAAAAGAAAAGAAATTAAATAAAATAAAAAAAGAAAATCTTAACACATGTGTAGTACAATAGTTGTATCTAATTAAGTTAGTCATAATAATAAATTTTACAATCATACTCATCACTTTCTATTTGACGTCATTATTAAATACTTAATTATTTTCTATTTACTAAAGTGATGACATATAATTTGAAAATTTACAAATACAAATATAAAATGGTTAAAAACATTGCTAATATATTTTTCCTTTTTTATAAAATTAAGACCTTTTTTTGCAAAAAAAAAGAAATAAAAAAAAAAATAATTTTAGATAGACTACGTCAATGCTCTTATTTGTTTTTCTTTTTAATTTAATTTGATTAGATAAGATAGTTAGAGTATTTTGTACAATAAGTACATTTCATTTTTTAATTACACTCATTATAAAATATATGTTTTATATGTCGTATATACAAACGTACAGTTCCTTACATAATTATATCAACAAGGTTTGACACTTTACATAATTATGTATGTGATTGTACATAGTACATATGTATATGAAAACTAGAACATCATCTGGTTTGATATAATTGCAACGCTTACTTTGGAAATCTTAAGATCGACTTCAAATTAGATGTTTAATTTAAAATTTTGAATTTAATTAAATTTGTTTGAATACATAGTTACATTAACTGTAAGTGTTGTTATAATACTCAGTGTAAATATGAAAGCACTATTTAATCTACTTAAATTTCAGAAGATATTTTAATAAAAGTGCTCATATAAATTTAAAAAAAAAAACAATTGATATAATTTTAATACTCTTTTTAATTATCAATTTGCAATGTTTATGACATTTTATTAAATCCATAGCTAGCCTTTTTTGTTGTCTTTGTTTATTATTGTATTTTTTGATGAAAATGATAAGTTAGTTGATCACATAAGTCCCATTGTTATAGGAATAACCCACACGGATTGTAAATATTTATATTTTCTATTATAACTAATAAATTTTTATTATAACTAAAATTACACGCACACACACATACAAAAAAAAAATTGAAATTTATTTAATACAGAAGTACAAATTTGTATGTACGTGTTTTCAATCATGTTTTTGCACTAAAGAACGGCATGACCTGGTGATTACAAAAATTAAATCTGTGGCAACAAGGAAAAACTACATAAGTAGTTTTTTTTTTCTTTGCTTTTTAAATTTCAGGAGAGCAGTTTAATTTCCATGTAACACTAGAGAATATTTTAATTTTAAATGTAAATATCTCTTGAAGTACAAAAAAATTGATACATCATAGAAGTGGATATAGAGAATTCAAAAATGAAAAAATTAAACTTTTGCATATATCAAGTTATGTCGTTTTTCCTTATTGCCACAGAAATAATCGTTTGATTCATTGATTAAAAGGTTAAAATAGGTTGCATGACAATAGAAATTATTAATTACTCGATGTATACAAATCTTATATATAATTGACTTGAAAAATCTTTCTAGCTAGAAATGCAGTTTACAATCACTTTATATTGAATTAAAAATACAAAGTGATAAATGAAATATTCCGATTAAATGTTCATATTCATGTAAATCATTCGAGTGCTCCGCACTTCATTAGCAACAAAAGTTTTTAATTGAGAAAAATATTAAATTAATATTCATAGTGGTTTCCCACATTTAATTAGATTAATAATTTTCTCATTGAAAGTGAATTTTATGGTTAAGGATAATGAAATAATTGTTTCTGTTTACAATTGAACAAAATTATTAAAAAATATCTGATTAAATTCTAATAAAAAGAAATTCGTAAACATACATGATCCGTTTATTTTGAAAGTGGAATAAGTCCCTTCATACAAATAGGTAAATTTCGCATATGTGTCTAAAGTAAATAAATTATGATCCTATGCCAGACCAGCCCCTAAAACAAAACAATAAAAAACACTATTTTTAATAAACTGTTTGCCTACTTTAAGTTGGAGCAATACAATATCCTCTACCATATTGACTCCAAATATTATCTGAAAAAGATGTTTGCTGCAAATATCTTGAAAAAACATTCGGTTAAACGTGACAAGGTACTGTTTTTGGTAAAAAAAAAAAGTATTCTAAAATAAAAAAGATAATTATTTCAATAATAAAACAATAATCTTACTAAGATAACACGGTGCTACAAAATAACAAAAAATGTTGAATACACTTGGAATGTAGCATAGTGTAGTACGTAGGTATGGGTGAGTAGATTATTACACAATTTTTAGAATTTTGATATACCCAAAAAATCGGAAGTTATATCCAAGTAACGATTTTTCGTACTTCGAGGCTTTAAAATTTTTTATCTCGCGTACATGTTAACCAATTTAAGTTTTTTAAACTGCATTAGAAAGAAAAGGTCCTTTAAAAAGTATAAACACATTTGTATTCATAGCAAAAAAGTGTAAGATATGAAAGAAACAATTTAAATTGTTTATCTTTTATCCGTATTTTTGGATTTTACAGCCATTTTTAACTAGCACTGTATTAGAAAACACATTTTTTTCATATTGTATAAAATGGTATAATAATCTACTCACCCATATCTACAAACTACACTACGTTACATTAAAAGGGGTTTTTCACTGTAGCACCATCTAATTAAAGCCAACTATTACAATATTTTATGTGATGAAATTGATAAGAAATAATGCAATTTTTTCTACAGTTTCATCGCAAATAAAAGAAAACGCCAAGGGAAATTTTTACCAGAAGGCAGGTAATCGAAAAAAGTTTACAAAAAATCTGATCTTTATTATATATGTATATATATCTAGGGCTTATATTCAGAAAGGGTTATCTACAGATTTTCAAAAATACTTTTTTTTTTGACGACACACGCTTTGTATTTGTGTCCTTTATAAGTAGTATCAATTCTGAAAAGAAAAAACAATTTTAATACATTTTGTTTGCATTTTTATTTTTTGGCTATTTACAAGATATATAATTTTTATTAAAAAAAACGGGCTTCTGCATGTTTTTATTTGATTTTTAAACAGCATTTTTTAATGTCTTAGTCACAATTGAATTGTTGATAAGTAATTTAATACAGTTTTAATCAGTTTAAAATCTTTTTGCATTTTTTTTCACATGCATTTTTTTTGCAATATTTATTTATAATTTGAACTATAAACATCGCATTTTTGACTTTTGATTTGTAAAACATCATAAATTTAATATATTTCTAGTTTTTAGCAAAAGTTGTATCTTTTACACATTTAATTTTCGATAAACAAAAAGGGATATCTGAACATTTTATAATATACATTGATAAAATATTAAGGAAAAAAGGGTTATCTACCACAACTTCGCGAATAATGGACTTAAGATTTAGTTTTATGTGTGATGTTTAGAAGACGATTTATTAGTAAATCGTAAAATACCGGATTGTGAAATATTGAAAAATGAGTGAAAGAAGTAGTTTTTATGTTATCCTGAACAACTGTGAGTTTTGCAGATAGCCTTTTTTGAATATAAGCCCTCGATATATATTTCTGAATTTACCCTTGGTTCATTTCATTGAAAAGTAACAAAGAACAATTTAGGGAATGTAGAACAGGTTATAATTTTTTGCCATTGAAGAAAATACGCCTTAAAGTTGAAATTTATATTAAAAATAGGTATAATTCGGTTTGGGATTTGAAACTTTTATTTCATAATACTATAATAGCGACAAATTTTTAATTTTTGATGTATATAACCATAGATATGAAGATCCATTCTCAAAAACCTAAGTCTGTTGTCAACAAAACGTAAGTCTAAAAATGTGTTAGTAAAAAATTGCATTGAAAATAAAAACAATTCTAGTGCATGTGCCTTTTTGAGTATTTTTTGCAATTGAGCTTTTTTTGAGCTTCATATCTATGTTAATCTGTGTATATAACTTTTGTCTCAGTAAGAATTTAAAATTTTTTTCTAAATATTTACAATTTCTCAGAAAAAAAAAAACCTTTTAGGTTTTAAAAGTATAGACATTTAATCTAAATAGTTTTTAAAGTACACGAAAAACCTAGTACTTTTTGCACACCAGTATACATATTTTTTCTGTTTCGATTTTGATAAATTAAATACATATTATCATCTTTAGTTTCCATAATAAATACATATTTTATTTATTATCTTTTCATTTTTAATGCTGTTTAAAAAAATTTAACACATTTGTTATTTATTATAAACTCTTTTTCAAATCAAGTAAATGGTTTGACGTTTGTTGCATCTCTGACCAACGCGTAATTATTATTAATAATAATAATATTATTATTATTATTGTTATTATTATTGTTGTTGTTGTTATTACTATTATTATTATTATTATTATTATTATTGTTGTTGTTGTTGTTATTGTTATTATTATTATTATTATTATTATTATTGTTGTTGTTATTGTTATTATTATTATTATTATTATTATTATTATTATTATTATTATTACTGCTATTATTCTTGGTGAAAACGCGTCGAAGAAGTGAACATTTCCATTAAAACAAAAACAAAGTTTCAAAAATTGTTTTTGTTTACCATACATTTTTAAAGAGGAATAAACGTGAGAATTTTAACGCGTTTCCCTCTCTTTTAAAAACGGTAAATTCCATTTTAGAAATGTATATTAAACAAAAACTATTTTTTAAACTTTGATTTTGTTTTAATGAAAATTTTCACTTCTTCGACGTGTTTTCAAGAATAGCCAACATTATTTTTATTTATTTATTTTTTTTTTCAAAAAATAAAATGCAATTTTTGGTTCTTTTAAATGTAACAGAAATATGAATACGAAACTTGAGTTTTGGCTAAAAAATTTATAATTCTAGACCTATGTAAATATATGCACTGTAATACACATCCCATACTGGTGGTAGTTTTTTAGTCCGTAGGAACGCAGAAAAACCATGAAAATATACACCTATGATTTTTTATTATCAGTTGACTCCGAAATTTTAATAATTAAAGTTTGTATTGAACTTCGATCAAGAGTAAACTTAAATTACTATGTTGGCTACTCTTTTATCGCGATAACAACGAAAGGTAATGGAGAAATTGGTAAGAAGTTACATTGTTCATATCGATCTTTATAGATATTTTAAAAATGTCTCTATTACCATTTCTACAAAATTAAATTAAGCAGTTACTTAATTATTTACAAACTTCAATACAAAAATCAAAAAGATTCCATCGAAAAATATTTTTATATACACCTTTTTAACGACCTTTTTATGTGATTTATTCGCTCTTAAGTCATGTCATTAACTCTCACTTTCCTTTAGTATAATTACGTTAATATACACCCATATGTACATAGGATCAAATGTTAATATACTTAAGACATGAATGAATTTGTGATTAAATTCAATCAGTTTTTTATTTTATATTCATAAAAAAATATGCCAATAGAATAATAAAATCCAAAATTTTTTTTTAAACATTTGCATTAAATCATAAATAGTTATCAATGATTTAAAAATATCACATTATATGATTAAGAATTTAAAAATGTAGAAATGAAAAAAATAAAATTATTTTTAGTTTTGGGGTTTTTCAATACTTGCCTCCCAACGAGTATTATCCAAAACCAATGGCTTTCCACACTTGGTTAACGGTTGTTCCGCTTCCTTTGGCTCCGTTATAATCTCCGCTTTTGGCGGTTTGTCTTTTTTACTTTTGAATAATTTAACAATTTTTGACATATTTTAGTTCGTTCACTTTTTATTTGTTAGTTTATAAATATATATTTCTTTCTTATTTTATTATTATTTTGTTTCAATTAGGATTTATTTAATTTACAAAAAGCATTTTTGAATAAAAATTTCTATATGTATTAAAAAAAAATTAATTTTATAAAATTATTTGAAAGAAATCAGACACTTTGTCTAATTTGTTAAAAAAAAAAAAAAACAAAAATATACTCGTATATATGTATATATTTTTTAATGAATGACACTTGTTTAATTTGCACGTTCTTCAATGTTTTACTTGCAGTAAGAGAATAAATTCTAAATTCATTTTGTATGAATTTATAAAAACAAATGCGGTGTTATTTTTATATACATATGTATGTATTAACGTATACTCGTCGTATATAATTTGTATTTGTTTTATTATTATTTATTTATTTTTTTTTATTTTGCACTATCAAAAGCAAAATATTTATAATAATGAAAAAATAAAATAAAAAATAGTAAAAACACAGTTTTTTTTTTATTTATTTGGCTTTATTTTTTGTCATATTAAAATATGTTAAAGTATTTAGTTTACTTTTTATTTTTTTATTGTTTTTATTTTATTTTTTATTGTTTTTATTTTATTTTTTTTGCAAAAAAATTACTCCATAGTGCGGAGTATATGATAGATGGTAAATATGAACGGAGGTTGTTTTACATATAATGAACCTACTCATAAGGATAATCTTTGGGAAAAATATTTCATCTAAATTAATTAATTATTTAATCGACCTAGTCATTTTGATATATTATAATTTTAGAAAATTTATTTAACCGTTGATAAGAATTTTAGACTAACACTAAAATTTATAGGTATTAAATATATTATAAATATATAGAAAATGCATATAAATATATAGAAAATATATAGAAATGCAAAACCTTACACATGTTTTTACTACTAAAAAATATGTTAATAGTGAGTTGTCTAACACTGAATGACATTCATTTAAGTTTTATTATAAGTCTTTTATTTTAGGAATGAAACTTTTTTACACTTTTATAAAATCTCAAAAAACTTTCACAATTCCTAATAGTAAAATTTTTATAGAAAATTTTTTACACGACCTTCGTACTAGTTACTTACATAAAATGTTTTGTTAGAATAAATATGGTTCGATTATTTTTATTTTATCTTATCTTTTTTAAATGATATCAGTCCATTTGTTAATAAAAACTCTATAAAAGTTAAGCTTTTTCATAACTGTATGCAAAAATACTAATAACAAATAAAAATAACTTATTAGGCTTTTGACTTATTTTGACTTTGACTTGATGAATAACAATTCTGTGAAAAAGCACAACCCTTTCCTAGATTTTTATTTGTTTATATTTTGGCACAGTCTTTTGCCTTTCCCAAACAAGTTAACACATTTTTGCGCTTGATGAAAAAGTAACAATGAATAATAAGAAAGTTCAGTTGCTACTTGCAATGCAATTTGCTTTTGAAAATCGATACCACAGGACCGAAATTATGGGGTCTCACAGCTTGGCAATTCTGAAATGCAAAAACTTCGTCTTATTTGACTTTTACAAATCCAAAAACCCATAATTTTAAAATTTGTAAAGATGGTGATTATTTTGCTTTTGTGGCCAAAAAAAAAACGTCATCCCTCTTTCTCTTCTAAATATTTTTTTAAGCATAATTAAGAAGGAAACAAGTCCAATTATCATATAGTGCTTAGACTTCGCTCTCATCTCAATTTCTACTATTTTATATAAAAAATTTACTTTAAATAATAAGATCCAAAATTCCAAAGATGGTGTTTGTTTTAATTTAAAAGTTTTAATTTCAGAGGTTCAAAAATTTTAATTAATCAGAACGTAAGTGTGTTATTAAAAGAAAAACCGCAAATATGCAAACAAAGCATTTTGACACCGATTTGTCAGTGCATATTTTTGAATATTTCACTCTTAATGGCATATTTTTGAATATAATGGTTTTAAGAGCATACTTAAACAAATTTTGTAATTTTTTTTAGCATATTTAATTCTTGTAGAGAATATTTCGACATCTTGAATATACTTTTTACACCCACCATCTAGAAACTAACCGTAACCGTGTAACATATCGAAATATTCAGCTAAGACCCTATAAAGTATATATACAAAAAAAAAAAAAAAAAAAATCGGTGTCCATCGTAACTCTAGTTCATCTTTTTCCGCCAATATCTCTTAAACAAATGTGGTGAATTTCTAAATTAGAGTGGCACAAAAAAGTTGCAGATGGTGGGTATAAGCGATTTGACTAAGCCGAATATAACATTCTTTCTTGTTTTGTAAAGTTGATCTGTATAATTATTCCTTTTTATTTCCAAAAATATTTAGTATTTTAAATGAATTTGGGTAGGTTCGTTAATTTTTTTTTTTTAATAATTTGCATCTATTTTTTATTTTAAAAGTGCATAGTTTTGCATTTTTAGGGCATATTTAATGAGCGGTTACCCTGATAATCAATATTCAAGCCTACATGATGTGTGATTCAGAAGGTATTTTATTTAGCTCATGAAAACATAACATTCATAAGACGAGTGATTTTTGTTTTTTTTTTTTATTTCCGAACTTCATGGCGGGAATTAAAAGCCTTTGATTCAGTTCAATCGTTTAAAATAACTTTTAATTATTTACATTCTATATATTTATACTTATTTATTATTAGGAAAAGCTGTCATATTCATATTTAATATGCAAATATGCTTATGAAGACTTTTCTGAAATGGTAAAAGAAAAGTATCAAATTTGCAATCACACGGTGTACGCATGATAATATAATAAATCGATCGATCGAATAGCAAGATACATATATACATATGTATAATATAAATGGTTGGTGTAAAATTACTTACTGCACTTCTTATACAATGAATTAAGTCGAATTAAAATATATAAATAAGAACAATTGAATGTCAATTTGATGAAAGAACAACAATTAAAGTATATTTATGGAAGTAAATATGGAAAATTTTCAGGCAATTGTAAGCAAATAGGAGCTGAAAGAAACAAGTCATACATTTTTCAATTTCATTCAAAACAAGTAAGGTTCTATGCAGCTTGGCCGAATCTGATATACCTATCATCAACAAAAAATTATCTATGAAATAAAAATTTATGTTTATGTATTTTCATCTCTTCCCACAAAGTTTTAAGATTTTAACTGTTAGTTATAGTCCATTAGATATGTGATAATTAATATTTACTTTGTATCGGGACTATCATTCCTGCTAGACCTGCCCATTCCATTTTCGTCTCAATTCTGTAAGTTTATATAAATTTATTACAAAAAAATTATATGTTTAATGTAATAGTTATTTAGATATGCGTATAGGGGCTACCACTCCCCCATTCTATTTTCATCTCAATTGTGAAACTTGATAAGATAATCTTAAGACTTTCATTGTAATAGTTCTCTAGATATGGAATTATCAATATTTATTGGGTCTTACAAAATTTTATGACTTTCGCTGTAGCTGATCTTTAGATATGCGATTATCAATAATTACTTTGTATGGGGGCTACGACTCCCCTTGATCTACTCGTCCTATGTTCATCTCAATTGTGGAATTTTATACGAAAATTATTCGAACAAAACCTTAAGATTTTCGCTATAGTAGTTCCTTAGATACGTGATTGTCAATATTAAATTTGTAATGGGCTGCCTCTCTCCCTGGACATCCACCCAATATTCACTGCAAATGTTAAAATTGTTATGAAAATGGCACCTACGAAATTTTAAGACTTTCGCTGTAGTAGCTCTATAGATACTTTGTACGACTACGACTCCCCCTGGCCTTACCCGTCCTATAACAGTTCTTTAGATATGTGATAAATAACATTCGTACGGGGGTATCCTTTTTGTTTCGTTTGTTTGTAGACTCTAAAAATGCTTAGATCCACACTGAAAACATCGATCTTAATGGAAAACTTTTTTCGGATCAACCGACTTTTTTCACTTTTGGAAGTTATATTCTAGATTAATAAAAAATCACTGTATCAAATTTTGTTTATGTAAAGTAATACGTTTAAGAGATATTGTTGAAATTATATGAACCGGAGTTACGATAGACACCGACATTTTCTGTCTGTTTACGAATAAACTTTTTTCTTATAAGAGAGAAATACGCCAAATTTCATCTCCTAGGTGATCCGCTCCAAGTCTTATAGCGCTTTTAACAGACGACCAGACGGACGGACAGATTTGCACGAGAACTTTATGGGGTCTAAAGTAAATGTTTTTTAACAAATTCTATTTTTTATATATATTAATGGAACTTTTCTGGCAATTCTTCCCGGAAATTTGTCTTGCACAAGACGAACTGTTTGCGGACTTACTTCATTAAACATAGTTTGTTTCTGGGATTATTTTGTATATTTAAATCAATTTAAATCTATATACATGCCATATTTTTCGTTAAAGAGGCTTTGCCAGATCAAATTGTTTACTAAAAGAAAATACTCGGAGTTTTTTTTTAAGAATTTTCCAAAGTTACCACCACTTGAATGTCAACTTATTAGGTGTATCTATTATTTTGAGCAGATGTGTATATAAAAATTATTTTATAAACGTTTTTCCAATAACACTACAAATAAGTTATTTTAACCGCTGAAAGAGCTGTACAACTAAGACGCTAATATGTTTATTTAATAATATACAAAATGATTATCTTTTTCAGTCCAACCACAGAAAAAGACAAAACGAACCGCAATCACTAACATTAGTTTGCTACAGAAAAAATGATTTGTTTAAAAATATATTTTGTACATTTATTTCTAAGTTTATATTTAATTAATTGCATGCACACTTCACGTGCTGTATTCCTAGTAAAAAAATAAATAGGTAAATAAAAATGAAGCAAAATCAAAAAAAAAAAAGAACATATATTACGATTTAAGACGAATGCATGTACAATAAGCGTTGCCAATTTAGCGCTTTTTAAAAAGTCAAAAGTCGCATTTTTGCCGTTAGCTCCTTTTTTTAATGTATTTCAGTAATCATGTTATTTTAGCATAAATAGTAGATAATTTAAAATTTAGCAAGAAAAAATTATATTTTAAGAGCATGTGTCTATTTCATTTAATTTCAGTTTAGCGCTCTTTAGCGCGGTTTGATTACAAATTTTTTTTTAATTTTAACGGCATATTTTCCGATTTTAAGAGCATTTTTTATGCGCATAAAAACACTTTTTTGGAGCATATTTTTATCTGCCTCTGTAAAAAGCTTTGTGGATTTAAATTCTTCGGAAAGAAATTAATTTTAACAGTTATGAATCCCGATTTTTTAAATTTCGGTTGCCAGCGATTGAAAAATACGGGCCTAGTATATTTTGGCAAAAAAAAATAATAAAATTTCTTTCCGAAATCGTTGTCAAAAAATTCATAATTTTGAATTCGTTATGAAAAAAATATCAAAAAAAGAAAACGGTCCATTTTCTTAAAGTTGTTTTAAAAAACTTGTTCACAAAAATACACTAAATGATCCTCTGGAGGACCAAAATCCTATGGGGGAAAAATATTAAATTTTTTATAACAAGCTCAAACTACTAATTTGAGACTCATTTTCAGAAAAAAAATCTAATTTTTTTTGGATCAATCGCTGGTACAGAATTGAACATCAATTTTTATTTTTTTAATATTGCTCCTGTATTCAATTCTTAAATACGCATCGTTTGAGTGTTCTTCCCAAATCTGAATCTCAAAAAAGAAGTTTCTCGGGACACTAATATACCCAGCAAAAACTTGGTAATGGTATGTAGTTATAGATGTAGTTACTTTTCAATGACAACAACATACCGTCTGCATTACATAGAAGTAGTTTAATAACTACTTATTTATAACCCGGTATGTAATTACTTATTGATGATCAGATTTTGTTTTTTCTATAGATTTTTTTTTTTTTACTTTCTATAGATTTTTTTAATTGAGTTTACCAATTCAATATGAAAATATATGAAAAGGAATTAATTTTTAATTTAAAATAGTTTTTAAAATATTACATTTTTCGTTATTGTTAAGTTTTACGTTTAAAATATAAATAAAGTAAAAAACTGCCTTTTATAAGCTGACATTTCATTAGTTATTTGCAACTTTAAATTTAACTAGTTCCTATCGCTTTTACAAATAATGACTTCAGTAATGTTTAAAATTTAATGAAAGTTAACAGCTTGGAAGTAATTAGTTCTTGAAATGACATTCTTAAATACCTACTTGCCTATGCCTACATACATTTAAAATTTTACCAATTACTTGTTTAATTAAATCATCAATTTTTAATTATATATATATATAATTATATATATATATATATATATATATATATATATATATATATATATATGTAGCAGTTTTGTTACAATACACTTTCATAGTACGTACGTAAACCAAACAAAATAAAAAAAGTAAACAACTTTAGAAAAATATAAAAAAATTAATTACAGCTATAGTTTCAAATTAACATTTTTTTTTATAATTAATTATTATCATGCGCTCAATATTGACTTACAATACTTAATAGGACAATGTAATGCAACCACTTTATACTTCTGCTTACGGGGAAAAGGCAGAGAATGGTAAATATCAGGACAAAATTGTGATACACATCGAAAAATAATAATTGTTAACAAGCCAATGGGTTAGTGAACAAGTTATGATTTTTACAAGTAAAAAAGTAATGAACGAACATTACAAAAAGAAAAAAATATCCCTTATTGAATCACACAACGCAAAATAAGACAAAAATATTCCAGACGTAAATAATGGGTCATAATAAAAAACGCTAGAAACAAATAATTGTAGAAAAATAAAAATTATATGGGGAAAATCTGACGGGTATATGATAGAAATCCTAGCACTGATAAAATATTAAAAACCGCTATTCTTAACTTTTTAATAACTTTAAATTGATTTTTTTTTTTCGTTTATAATAATGAAAGCAATCGTGATCATAATCTAATTTGATTTTCCTTTAAAATATCAAATAAAGAACATTTTTAGTTTTTGTTATTTTTTAGTTGAATTAAATTCGTTGATGTATTATTCATATCCGACCACAAAAAAAAATTATATTACTATAAAATAAATTTTTCAATAAGAAAAATACACACTCCAAAATGTTTAAATGTTGAACTTGATTGCGATACAAGCTATAATAGCAGCTACAGATTGGTATAACTTTTCACCGATTTCAGCAAGTGCCATGGTTATGCCTCGACAATTTATAAAATATTAAAGACTCAGCTCAAAAAATTCACAAAAATTAAAATTCATTAAAAATCCGATTATTCACAAAAAAATCTAAATTTTCACTAAAAACCGATTATTTTTACTAAAAATCCGATTATTCGCTAAAAATAAAATTTTTTACTAGAAATTTGATTCTTCACTTTAAATCTGATTTTTCACTAAAATTAAAAAAAAAAATCAATTTATCAACAATAACAAGTAAAAAATTTATAGTCGGTCATGACCGACAATATTATACCCTTCATCATTGCGTTTGAGCATCAATATAATTTTCAAGATTTTCATAAATGGCCTTATATCGGAACTATGATCAATTATGAATTGATCCTCATGAATCCTTTGTACTACTGTCATTTATCTAATATTTATGATTTGCGAATCTTATATGGGAGCTATGCTTAATTATGGACCCATGAAATTTGGTATTCTGATTTACTTATTTGTACTAAATTTTATAGAAATAATGTCAAAATAAGGCATTTATGAGTATTAAAACCCTATTGTGGGAGAACATTTGCATGGGGGCTAGGTGAAATAATGGATCGTTAATGACCAATTTCAATAGGGTGTGTCATTATACCAAAATAATTCATCAAATCTTTTAAAGTGGGTGTTGCAATATATAGAAATCAGAATTTTCAAAAAATAAGATTTTCATCAACATTCTTCTTTAAAAACCTAAGTATTTAGAAAAAACAAAAAAAAAAAAAAAAATAAAATAATAAAACCTTTAACATTTATAATATTTTAATTCAATTGACAATAACACACTTATTCACAAAGTTTATTAGTTTTTTAAAAATGTTGTTTTTCTTCGTATAAAATTTTAACAAATAACACAATAACGAAGTTGTGAATTGGGCAACTAATTTTGATTAAAATTTTATGGGTGTGTCTTATTTTCTTTGTTAATAGCTAAAATTACTTGATATAAAATACAGGTTGTTAGTTTAAAAATTCCATAAAACTCACTGTTAACCACCAAAACTAATCAATGCACAGTGGGACAAAAATGAAAATTTTTGGAAATAAATCTTTAACTTATAATCGGCCAGTTGGATTAATATAGGCGTAGTGGAGGAGCGTAAAGTTTTAAGACCCTTCAGGAGCGGAGTTATGGCGTCTCAAAGAATTGTATCCCTATAGCTCCGCTCCTCAGGGGTCTGCGGGATCCTAAATTTAAAATGTACGTTCCTCTGCTACGCAAATATGTAATTTTATGTAAATCCAGTTAGTCGATTAAAAGTTAAACATTTATTTTCAAAAATTTTCTATTCTACCCCACTGTGCAATGGTATGTTTGTATTTATACGCTACAGCGCCATAAATGGGATGCTAGAATGCACTTGTCTTGATTTTTGCAATGTACAGTACAAATGGTATATTCAGAATCGATTTAACGACAACGTGTTATTTTTGACACATTATTTCATCAAACGTTTTCGTAGAATAGAACTGAAAAATGTTTTAAATGTGGCTAAATATTGATAAAATAATATAAGATCCTTTCTAGAAAATTATATGTCCATTAGGATGGGTCGAAAAAAAAGATGTGCCAGTCACCCCCTAGAATGAAAGAATATTTAATGAGAGGTTTTCAAAAATGCAAAAATTATTTTTTGCACCCCTCAAAATACCGCTCTTTTTTTTGTGTATAGCGTCGCAATTTTAAATCCGATTGTAGAATGTGATATGTTGTTGTTAATGGTTCGGCAACCGTTTAAATTTACTCTTTGGTGATTTTTGAATCCGACATCAAATTCTAGCTGTCAGTTGTGGTATCTCGGATACATCCACTCTAATGTCCAGTTATTTTCATATGTAATGAAAGCCTATTATATTTATTTTTCAAAGTATTTCATTTTATGTACAAACAATAAAATTGCAAAGGTTTAAAAAACTCCAAATTTAAAGCAATTTCATTTAAAAAATTTAAACCCTACTGCAGTCGAAATAGTTTAACAAATATTTTTGGTGCGACAAATTTTTATTTTTTAATTCATTCCATAATTTCCACAATTATTAGCCAAAGTTAAGGCATAACCACAAATAAATAATATTTTTCAAATAACAGATTTTTTTATATAACTTTACTACTCGTATTTCAACAATTTTGTTAAATTTTGTTAGGTGAAATAGATTTATGCTTGAAAAGTTTTTTGAACCTTTGAAATTTTATTATTTATGTAAAAACTAAATACTTTAAAAACTAAAAATAGTAGGTTTACAAAAGGCTTTCAATGCAAATGAAAATAACTGGACATTAGGGGGGATGACGTTTAGAATTTGATATCAGATTCAAAAATCACGACGCTATACACAAAAAACAAAAAGGACGATATTTTGGGGAGTGTCAGAAAATAATTTTTGCGTTTTTGAAAATCTCATGAAATATTCTTTCATTCTAAGGGATGACTGGCATAACTTATTTTATTTGTATGGAGATCGACCCGCTTTAATGTACATAAATGCAATATAAATGATAATAGAGATATAAAATAACAGGTTTATTTTATTTATTGGTTTATGGTAAAAATCCATCTTTACAGATATTTTACAAAGTATAATTTACAATTAAATACATATAAAAATTTACATAAATAGTTTAAAAAAATATTAAAGATTTTTTTCACAATATCAGGAGTTAACGAGAAATCAATATGTAGGATAGATTACTCTATCAAGTTTTGGAAGGGTTTGTCTGTAATTGATTATAGCTATCATATAAGGCCCATTCCCGTAAATTCTAATTTGGCACTAAGAAATAGTTCTCAAGAATAAATTATAAGTATTAAATTTCAGAAGGATCAGTCCATATTTGACCGAAGCTACCATACAATGCTACGGTCAATCACTTTAAATTTCAAAAATCCCTTATAAATATATTTAATTACATTAATGCCCATGCACAACGGTGCAGGGTATTATATTATCGGCTTGAATCGATTTAACTTTTTTACTAGTTCTTTTTGTAAAATGTTTTTTTTTTTCATTCATTTACATCTTGCAAAATTGTTTTCACTTAGTGACTGATTGTATGAAATTTACATTCTTATTTTGAAATAATTTTGCACTGTTTAAATAAAACTGGAAACTTTCTAGTAAATTAAAAACAAAGCAAATCCATAAATCAAATATAGGTACATATTTATATTTATATATATATTTATATGTATAATTGTACTTTAAAAAAAAGAAAAACAATATAAATATTACAACACTCTGAAAAATTTTATTAGTGGGACCAATAAAAAAAATGGAAACAAGAAAAGTATAAGTATTGAATTTTCTTAGCATATCAATGATAATTTAATGGTAAATAAAAATCTTAAGTGATAATTGACAAATATTATAATTTATAAATACATACTAAAACACTGCGGGAAATTGGTGGCAATTCAGCAATAGTACCGATCCCAATATCAGTTGAATACCAATTGATACCTAATCGCTCACCAAAGTACTAGTTGAAAACCTGTTGACACCACCACTCTCACTTAGTATCAGTTGAGAGATAATTTCGAGCATGCTTGTTTAAAATGTAATTAGCAACACGCGCTCAATAACAATCTATGACTGAGTGTTAAGCGTGTAAGACTATAAAAAGTGAGACAAGTAAGAACTATATGGGTTCGATTAGGGGTGCCGCCATCGACATTAACGATAAGTATTAATATATAAATACAATTTTATAAATATAAAAATATGGTGTTCAAAATTGAACAATTGTCGATTTTTTACCAAATTTGTATTGTATTAATCGACGCTAAACATGTCCTCTTAAGTTAGTTATGTAACCTGTCTCAAGTTGGTTAAAAGACTTTAATGGCAATCCCATGTAAAAGTGACAGGTTCCTCCTTGTGACTAGTTTTGGACCGGTTCTCTTCCCTCTAGGGAAATTTGTCAAGGAGCTATACCTAGTAGCTTTAATAGTTTACATTGTGCTAGTCGCAAATATATTTGGGTAGAATATAAGTAGAAATAAATGTAAAATAGTAAGATTTATCATAGCTAGGAAAACCACAAATATGCTTTAAAAAATATGAAGTAAAAAACGAATAATATGCTTTAAAAATTCAAAAATATACCCTTTTAAAGCATACGTAATTAAAGATTTTTTTTTTAATTAAATTTATTAAGTTCTAACATAGGAAAAAATAATAAAATTTATAATCAACATCATCTAAATCCCAAAATTTTAATAAATCTACAATATGAACATTAAAAAAAATGTGCTAACACAACAAAATTTAAAACCCACTTATAGTTTGAATACAACCGGATTAGAAAAATATATAAAGAAAATAAAAATAATATGATTGAACAAAAAACTTTAACAAATTGTAAATTGCAACAGCAAATTTTTGGCTATCCATGGTATTTTCAGGAAATTTATTAATTCAGGGAAAATCATCGGGTGATTTAAACATCACTGAATAATTTTCATATTATTTTAATATAAATCAATTAATAAAATATGGTGGGTATCATCTTCATCAAGTGTTTAACGCATATGATTCATTCTTTAATCAGCAAGGAATATTAAATAAAAATAAATAATTTTATGTATTTTAATTTAACGCGATTTTTAGGTCCTAAACTAAAATGTTCATTTACTTGGAGTTTCAATTTACGCGATATATAAAAATGATGATCCCAAAATTTAATTGTGTACTTATTCTGAACCTTGTTTTACTCGTTGTTTTAATTACGCTTACTTTCTCCGGAGCCAATGGCGTAAATCGAGAACAAATTGACAAATATCCCATGGGTATACAAAATTATAAATAAAAAAAATATTTTAAAAATTTCAAAATATGCTCTAAAAACGTTAAATATGTACTAAAAATAACGAAATATGCCACAAATATGTTCTTAAAACCATTATATGCGAAAATATGTCATTAAGTGTATATATATATATGCAAAAATATGCACTTACAAATCGATGCCAAAATCCTTTTTTTAATTCTGAAACGGATAAATATTTGATCAATGACTTCGTTCAACGCACAGGAAAAAACCTTCAGTTGCATATTTGCTATTTCCCTAATCATAATCAATTTAAATATAATCATAATATAATTGCGACATGTACTTTGTTCACAAGGTTCATATGGACAACCAATCGGACGGAAATTGTTAAAAGACTCAGGAAGTTATTGTGTTTGAGATTTGGAAATTCGAATATAAAAAACAAATTGCGTACTTTTAAAGAAATATTTAACCGAAAACATTTTCAAAATCTCTCTATACGGGAATTTTTCCATGTTATTTTTATAATGTATATATATTTTATAATTGTGCGTCTATGTATATATGATTTATTTCAATCTATATCTATATCTATATCTATATCTATATCTATATCTATATCTATATCTATATCATTTATATAATCTTTGGAGTTCGCAGATTTTTAAAAGTATCTTTTCTATTAAATATTGCTTACTATTAAATTTTGTAAGAAATTTTTCCCTATTAAATTTTGTAAGAAATTTTACCAATTTTTTCTATTCTTTTATGTAAAATGTAATGTAAAAAATTTTGTTGGTTTACCTGTTTTACGTTAAAAAAAAAAAAAATAATAAAATAAAAACATTTCGTCTAATAGCCGACAAACAAAATATACTTTAATGGACTTTGCAATTTTTTTATACGTTTAAGAAGAAAATTAATAGGTTTGTTCGTTTGAAATTCTAACAAAACTAGTAAATCAAGAGAACTTAAAAAAGATTCTCAAAAATAAACTTTTACTTGAAAAAATAAGAAAACGGAAAATAATAAAATAAATTTTAGTGTCAATAAAAAAATAAAATTTTTATTTAATTTTTTATTTATGTATGTATATTAAATGGAAACTTGGAAACATCTCAAAAATACTGTTATATGTTCCTTTGTAAATAATTTTTCACATATTTCCTTATAAAATTTCTTTTATATAAGGATAGGTATGATTACAATTAGTCAAAAAAAATAGCCTTGTTGAATATCATCAATAGTTCAGTTTTTTTTTTTTTTTTTTTTGATCTGCTTGTAAAGCATCCTGTTGTGATGATTTACTTGAATCGAATGCATTATTTCACTGTTCATTTTTTACCCTTCTGATGCTGATAAAAACTACGATAAAAACAAACTAAAAATAACCGATCGGCTTGAATTACTAGCTGAACCGATTTTACTTTGTCCGTTTGTACGTATGTCCGTCCATGTAAACTACAAGTAGATTTTGAAGACAATTTGACGCAATTTGGTACATGGCACTTGTATGATCCAGAGACGATAACCCTCATGGAAAGATCTTCACAAAATTACATAAACGAGCTTTAATCAGGAAAAAATGTCAATATGTAGGCATACGTAGACGAATTGACACGTCTTATTTAAATACAAATCAATGTACCAAATTTCAAAAGTATCAGATCATAATTATCCAATCACTTAAAGGTGAATAAATTAATATCGCAATAAAATTTTATACACGTAAGTTTTATAAAAGTATAAATCATAATTTGAAAATTTGCAAGACTTCATTCAAAATATGTTCTAATCATTCTTTTTCTAATCATTCTTTTTCAAAATAAAATTCAATAGGAATTTGAACATAATTTTTTTTACTGGTTTTACTCGTACAAAATATTCAATTAAAATATAGCAAAAGAGAAAAATATTTTCTCTTGAAATCTTCACTACTTTTACTATTTTTATGTGCACAGAGACGCTTTTCGACTAAATACTTGCATAAATTGTAAATCTAGTAAAAATATCATGCAAATGAACAGACCTAATAACTAATAATCGTAAAAATAAAGATTCGAAAACAAAAAGTTTAGGAAGTAAGATTAACTTGATTTTAAGTTTGTTAAAATATAACATAAATGTAGGTATTATTTCGTTTTCAGATTATTACCCAGCAAAAATTTTTTGGTTTTCGGTAATGGTAACTACTTATTAAAGTAGTTTCTGAGTAGTTTCATGAGGCGTTATTTTTGCAGAGTATGCAAATAACGCCATAAATAAGTACTCAATAGTATAATAGCGCAGTAATATTGCAATCACGTGGGTGAGTTAGCTAGAGCGCTGGATTAACAACCTGAAGGTTGTTGGTTCAAGCCCATTCTGATGATGTTGGTTTTTTATAACAAAATGTTTAAAAAGATATTTTAAACTAAAAAGAGTTTTTGTCGTTTAGGAAACTAAGTGCGAGATGGCGTACTGAGTAAGACGTTAGTCATTAAAAACGAATTGTTAATTTGTGTCCAAGTTCAAATCTCACTGACAGCAACATTTTTTTGTTTTTTTTTTATTTTTATTTATTTTTATTTTTAGATACATATTTTTAAGTACTCGTAGATTCTAAAAATAACTACATGAACCAGATATAATAATAATAATAATAATAATAATAATAATAATAATAATAATAATAATAATAATAATAACTACATAAACAGTTATTCAGCCAAAAAATAAGTAGTTTATTTTTGTTTCCAATTATACCTGTTAGCTTACCAGGAAAGCTAAATTTTTGCTGGGTAATTAAAATCTCAAGAATTTTGAAATTAACTATTTTTTTTTATTTTTATTTATTTTTTATTTTTGTATTAATTAATTACAAATGTATACAAGGTTTAAAACTTGACCAACCGAAAATGGTTTATAAATTTATTTACGGTGCTGTATTCGAATTTCACTCATTTTTCTAAAATTGGTTCTAGTTTTCGAGTTATCAGCAAAATATTTGTTTCTATATTTGAGATCCAATAACCAATTTTTTTTATTTAATAAAAAGTGATAAATCGGTCAATTGTATTCTTTGGAATCTGGTTCATATATTACAGTCTAACAGTAGTAAATCAACATGCTATCATTCCAAAATCGTTGATATTATTTTCCGATTTTGTATGTTTTTGCTCCCTTTTCTCTTTAATCGTACCGCTAAAGTTTTAAATGAAAATCGAAATGGAAATAAAAAAAATTAAGTATAACGGAAATTCGAGCTCCATATTTGTGATAGTTTTGCAACTCTACATAATTAAGTTACCGAGAATGTTGCGAACAAAATTTTCGAATTATCCTACTGCTGGCGGTTTATGGAACGTTAAACATTTTTTATAGATTCCATCTGTCTTTAGTTTTCAAATAGCAGGTTTGACAAATATTTTTCATTTGATTGTTGTCCTTCACGACTAAGTTTTTTAAAAAGTTTTTAAAAAGTTTTATGTATTCTGTGGTGAAAAGGAAATGCTTTATTTTCCTCCATTAATAACATCAAATAAAGCTACAAATTTAACATTAGTTTGCACATTTTCTCGAGTACACTTAGGTCTCAATTTGAGTCGTTTCGATTTACATCGTTTCGCTTTGCGTCGCCATTTGAGATTTCATTATTTCCATTTGAGTTGCTTTAGGAGGAGTTTCTTAATTGTTATTCGTAATAACAGGAATAAAGGTATTAAAGAAAATTTTAATGGAAAAAATGTATTTAATTCTCTGTGTTAAGTTAGAAAATCAAAATAGAATTTATATAAGTATTTTAATTTTACCTCTTTTTACAAAAAATGCCGTTGCCCCAGTGTATATACTTCCATAAATATAATAAAGAAGTTTGAAATTGTCTTTGTAATGCTATTTCTATATTTTTACACGATCTGGAATAAAATCCAACATCTAGAATACGATTGCAGTGAATCTTTTTAGCGACGTCAACATAAAAAAGTCGTTATGATAGCACATCCCATCCACACGCGAGAACTAGAAAACTAGAACCAATCCACAGTGAGAGATTTTATCAAATTAACTCGCTAAAATTCTAGTTTAGACATTACTAAGATAGAAACTGCTCTAAAATATATCTTATACACAGTAGTCAATATATTGAATAGAAATAAGATTGGGTCATACTTTACCCTACAGCCTTCATAAATCAATTCCCTCAGAAGTGAAACTCTACGAAAATAAATTGTAGCTATCAGAAAACAATTTCACGAATTACTATCACTTCCGGTTCATGTTTGATTCAAATCTCATATTATCAATTGATTGTTAAAAATTTAGATATTCATTTTGTACCTGTAAAAAAGGCGAAGAAGTAGGAATAAGCACCTATTGTATTTTTTTACTTATAATCTATATTCCAATTATAGTTTAAAACTAATGTAGTTTCAAATACGCTAAAATAACAAAAGTTGTACTTTAAGGAAAAAAAAAATTGATTCACAGTAAGCCTTTACGTCTAAATTTAATAAATTTTCTTGAAAAAACTAAATGTTTAAATAGAATAAAATACCTAAATAAAATGCCTAATAAATAGAAAAAATATTATGGAAAAATTCAGTTCCAATAAAAAATTATGGCGTTTCAAAAATGAACAATTTTCAACAATCTTATTGAGTTTTTTAACGCCTAACAATATCTCACTTTGAACAGTCTTTATACAGTTATTGCATGCGAAATGTAATTTTTTTTTTGTTGTCTACATATAGTTCTTTCAAATATACAAGATGTTTTTTCATCAAATTCAGTGATCAAAAAATTTACTTTTGGCAGGTTAAATCATCAAAATCTCACACTGTGCAATCTTGAGAAACAAATACCATATTTGGATTCAGCGCCCCAAATTACATTTAAATTAGTTCTCACCTGCTCAGGTCCAAACATTTACGCAAATTTGTAAACTTGTGTTATTAAATTATTATACGTACCACAAAAATAATAATACCTCTAACAAAATCTTTTTCAATATAAGAAAAGTTATTCAACAAATATTTACTTATTGAAACTTGTGGAGATTTTTATTATTTAAATTCTATATAAATATTAATATGCACATCGCAAACTTTCCATTAAAAAGGTCTCATGAAACTAAGTGACGGCAATATATTTTGGGGATGCTTGACGGACTAATTAAAAATTCTCTATACAAATAAAATCAAATAATTCTTAGACGAATATAATTAAATAACACACAGTATTTATTTTCTAAAGAATATTTTAAAATAAATTTATCCCAAATTAATTTTAAAAGCAATTTTGTTTATTTTTACTTTTTTGTTCAATTATGCAAATAGTTTTTTTTTAGAATGTTTATTGTTTTTGATAAAAGATATGTATTTGGGAATAATAAAAACAAAATTCAATTATTTCCCAGCAAACACGACAATACGAAAATGTTTCCCCAAACGTATTGCCTGGATGAAAAATGTTATTGCGGCAATAATCGAATTCGTGTTGCGGAAAAAACTTTCTTCGGGTGGAAACGTGTCCCGACGGCAATATGATAATTTGGCAATATCACCAGATAATTATATGGAAGAAAATTAGCGATATCTTACAATTTTCTTCCATATGATTATCTGGCGATATTGACAGATTATCATCTAGAAGAATCGCTATCGTATTGCTTAGGAGTATTACTGTCGAGACAAGCAAAATTATAGATTTTATATTATAATTTTTATTCTATTTGCATATACCTTAATGATTTTATTGAACAATTTTTGAGATTCTTCGTATAACTTCGTATTATGAGGTACAAATTAAAACAATTTTGATTTTTCTCCATATACCCTTTAATAAAAAGATGGAATATTTGTAAAGTTTACAAATATACAAAAACCATAACTTAATTAACCTTGAGGATTTCTTTAATATTTGTGTAAGTCAATAGAAAAAAAGAGTCAATAAATATATGTAAACCTAAAAATTATCTTAACACAATTTTATAAAATTAACAAATAAAAAATAATAATATATTAGTTTTTTTTTTTTTAATTTATATTGCGGAAATTTCTCGGAAATAACAAAAGGATGAAAGTACAAAATATTACTTTATAATTTTCTTTTAGATGATAAATTATGACGATATCTTCCATTTGTTTGCAAAATTTACAAACATTATTTACAATATGATAAATATGTGTAATACATATCGTATCGAGCATTTGCAAAAATACTGTCATAACTAAAAAAAAAGTTTCATTCTATATATTTTAACATGATATAAAGAAAAATAAGGTGGTTTCTTTATTTCCTTATTATTTTAAAATCAGTATATGACATGAATAAGATTTATGACATTTTTGTTAAAATAGTGATATCATATTTACATAAAATATCCCTTTTCGAGTTAAAATATGTAAACCGAAAAGTTTTATGAATATTGATTTACGAATTTTGTGTAAGAAATTTTTTGTTTGGGAGATTTAAAGAATTAATAATGATCCGATAAAAATTTAATTTATCTGACGTTTGTGAACTATCATTTGGATAAATGTGTATGAAGTTCACGGAACAAAACATATTTTTCGCATTTTTTGCTTTTGGTTTTTTTTGTATTAGATTAATTGAAATCAATCAGGAAAAATCTTGTTAGAATATTTCTTTACTCTTTTGCCTCAAAAGAAAAGAGTTTAAAAAAAAAAGAAAAAGAAAAAAAAATAATAATAATTAAACGAACTTCTTTTTTGTAACAAGGATTTTAAAATTTATAAAAGAAAATAAAAACCATATTTATGTTTCTTTTTTTTTATTTGTAATAAGTTTAATAATAAATTTAGTTCGCACTATGTATTACCCTTTTAAATGGAAACAGAATCATTTCGATTTAATGCAGACGGTTTCGAAAAAGAAGGATCGAACAAAGAATAATTGTTTATTTTACCACTTATTTTATAGTAAATATTGTTGTAGTAATTATTATTGCAAATCTTTATTGTTATTATTCTTAAAACCAATAAAATAAATTTATAAAACAAAGAAAATATTTGTTTCTATAATGTTCAGGGTTCATTTATCATATGCAGAGTTCATAATAGTCTGTAAAAATACTGGAAATAAAAGGAGATTTATTTTTTCTTCAACAGAAGAATATATGTTTATTATTTTTTTTTTATTGAATTATTATTTATTAATAAGAATAAGACAAATATTTTTGTTTGCTGCATGTAAACAAAATATATTATGTTTTAATTAACACCTCTCCTTTAGAGAAATACATACATACATTAAAGTGCCTTACAAAAAAGTTGCAAATATACTCCTCTAGAAATGAAGATTAATAAGTTCTTGTTTGATGTTCAAAATATTACATCTGAATATTTTCATTATGTGAGGTGGCCCATTTTTAATTATACAAATTTTATAAAAAAATTAACTTCAAAATATTTATTATAGACACATTCACTTTGAATATGAATTTAAATAATTCTTATATCTCTTTTTATTAGCGAAATATCAGTATTTTTGCAAATAATTCATATAGAGATATACTTAAATAGAGACTGTACTTAAATATCAATAAATGTACAAAATATATAATAAATTCTTTTAAAACCGCGGTAATAATCGAATAAAGAATGCCTTTGAAGTTTAGTCGCTATTTTACACGAATTTATAGTTTTTAGACAAATTTATGCTTCTTGAAATATTTATTTTCTTAGCTAACAATTTATTTGCCATAAAAATTAACTTAACCTATTATGGATCAATGATCCCAAAATATTACTTTTGTTACTAAAGGGTTAAATGAAGAGATATGTATATCAATAGTAGTGAATAAGTCTATTCCAATAAGAATTTAAAAAAATTCATAGAAAATTATACTAAAATCCTTATTTCATGAAAATGAAAACTAATTTTAAAAAGATTTTTGCTGATTAGTCAACATGGGTCTATTAAATATTGCATTTTTTTATTTTTTTGCTAAAAGTTACAAATTGTGTACACTGTTTATCGAAACCATATTTTTAGAGGAAACGAAACATTCAACGAAATATTTTGGGGATTAATTTATAACATATCAATCTTTAATTTAATGGGGTACATTTATAACATTTTTTGTCTTCATACAAATCGATGCACTTTATCATACATAAATATGTATGTATGTACGTATGTATGCATGTATGTATGTATTTATGTATGTATGTATGTATGTTTATATGTATGTTTGTATGTACCTAATAAATATCGATTCAAACCTATGAAAATTTTTGGAAAATTTCCTTTAATAAATAGCATATTTCTCAAATTATGTTCGAACCTACAAAATTTGTTTTATGAAATGAACAAGAAAATTTAAAAATTTTCTATAAAAAAATTTCCTTTAAAAAATTGTATGTTTTTATAAAATTTTCAAGTGATTTTAAAGTATAAAGCTAAGTTTTTTATATTCAGTTTATTTTGTATTTTTCCATTGTTATTAAGACAATATTCAAACGTTTTGCACGTTTAAAAAAAATTTCAGTTTTTTCATAAAAAAATTTTAAACTTAGACAAGTTTGTACGCAATCGTGATGCAATAAAGTTGACAAAAACAGCTATAATGGTCCATGAAATATGATGAACAATATGCTTAAAATGATGAATGCAAAATTTCTTTTTCAGCTAATGTAAAAAAATATATCAATTTATCATCAAAGATAAAAACTATTCCAATTACTTTTTTAATTGTATAAATTATTCAGGTGATCAAAATTCAAATTTTAATTGTTTTTCTTATTGTATCAACTACTAAGTTAATGAAATATAAATAAAAATGAGTAATAATTTGAATAATTGAATATAAAAATTTTTTTAATAGGCTGAATAAAATAGTTGAATATGTATTATTCATAATTTAAATTGGATTTTAGATTTTTCTATGCAAAATTTGAATTTAATTTGTTAGAATACTTCGATTTTGAATCATTTATTTAATTATAAAAATATTTGAAATCATTTTAAAATTCTGATTACTAATTTAATCGATTAATTTAATTGCAATTTTCTCGAAAATATTTTTTTCTGTATAAGGTTTAAAATTAATAAATATTCAGATGTGTGTAAGCAATTAATATTCAAAAAATTATTTTTTTCTTAACCTGCTGTAGTAAGTGTCACTTGCAACAAACAACTTGCATTTTTATTGATTAACATAGTTGTTTCATTTTAGACCGAAATTTAATGAATATATTCAAGCAAAAATAAAATAAAAGAAATATTAAAAATAAAATGTACGTAAGTTTTTGTTTCATTTAAATTTTTAATTCATTCACTCATCTATTTAATTAATTTAAGAAATTTTTTAATTGGAAAAATTTTTCTATTCTTCATTTTTTTACAGTTATTAGTAATTGAAATAATCATTTTGGTGAGAGATACAAATTTAAAAAATATTTAATTTAATTAATTAATTTGGTGATTGATTGATGTGTGTGAACTTCTATTCTAGTTCTATTTTAATCAATGCTATTGAAAATAAATATGTAAGTGTAATATTTATATTTACTATGAAATATTTTATGTTACTGTGAAAATTTGTACTTTACAAATGTTTGAAAACCATTTTACAATGCATATAGATTATGGTGCAGAGGGAAAGACGACGACTGACAAAAAACGTAAGAAGTAAAGTGGGTTCAAATCACAATTGAGCCAAATTTTGTTCTCGTACGTAAAAAAGTAAAACAACCCAAATAACTTTTTTTTAACCAAAAAAAATAAACTGCTAAATTTCTGGATATCACGAACATAATTCATCAGTTATAGCACCACAAAGAAAGCTTTTTTCATATTGTTTTCGCTAACAAAATACATTATTTAGTAGACGCTATTTATTTTAAATTATTGAATAATTTAAAAGTTTTATTTCTCACACAGAATGAAGAAATTGCTGCAAGTATCCGAAGTTCAACAGGCCATAAAAACGAAATTCTAACTAACTTCGAAAAATTCTTTAAGAATTTGAGTAATTGAATATTACCTCAAAATATCTGATTAATTTAATTTAAATATTAACTTCTAGCAAAATTTCGAAAGAATTAATTCCATTAAGAATTATTTACCTCATAAATTTAATTCAGCTTAAAACAATTGAATTTGGCATTCTCTAAAATCAGGTTTAATTCTTTGTGCTTAACTTTGCATTGAATTAGTACTCTAGAGAATTAATTCCAATTTAAATGATTAAATTTTTCCTTAATTTTTAATGATAAAAAATGTCTTTCATTCTCATGGTGCTTTCATTGGAAGCAAGGAAGTCTTAGTGCTAAAAAAATCTACAGAATTATTAATTTTAACCCATATTTGCTATTCGAATAATATTTTTATAATTTTTTTATTTTATTGTTTATAAGAATATCATTTTAATTCGATAAAAAAAAAATACTTTTAAGTTGTAAAATTAAGGTTTTCTTCATTTCATTTTTTAGTAAAAAATGTTTTATTTTTCTTTTTTGAAGTAATTATCACAAACTTCCAAAAAAGTGCAAAATATCAACTTACTTCTGGTATTGAAGTCGTAAAAATTTTCCTTTTATTTCTGGGACATATCAGCCTTTATAATTTAAATAAATTACTTTACTTTCGTGTTCCTAATTTTCAGCGAATATAAGATTTTTTAAAAGAAATTTCTGGCTTATTAAACCGTTTGATCATTATATTTTGTTCTTCAATCTAATTTTAAATTACAATTTTTTCAGTTTTCTTTGGACAACATTTGAAGTACAAATCAAGTGCTTATCTACAATAAGGACTATTTGCAGCTTTCCAAACTCTTTGTTTTTGTGTCCTTTTGTGTCAATTTTGAAAATAAAAATGAATTCTAACTAAAAAATCTGCATGTTTTTATTTAATTGTTGTTATTGTTATTGTTAATTATTTATAGATTTTTAATTAGTTTTCAATATTTTTCTTTTTCTTGTCAGTTAAACGCGTTTAAAAATATAAGCTTTATGCAAATAAAAATCTAGGGAATTTAAATATATATGCAAACACCAGCTTCTATACAAACTAAAAGAATTTTAAGCGCATAAAAAAATGCTCTTAAATTCGAAAAATATGCTCTTAAAATATATTTTTTCCCGGCTAAATTTTAAATTGATTTTTATTAATAATTGCTAAAAACTATTTCATTTTTATACTTAAAAATTTTCAAAGTTGATACATTGTATCATAAAATTAAAAAAAATTCTATTGGGTGCAAAATATGCAAAATTTTTCTCTGAAGTGTAAAATATGCAAAATTATGACTTTTAGTGTAATAATGCAAACTTATGCACTTAAGTATAAAATATGCAAAAATATATCATTTAAATTGCTAAAATATGCTCTAAAATACGGATTTTCTATGAAAGTATGAAAAATATACTGCTATGTTAAAAATATGCAGAAATATGCTATCATGACCAAAATATGCGAAGATATACTATAACAAATTGATGCCAACATTCTTAAAATTGTCTAAAACGGTTTATTTAAGCCCAAGAAAAAATATGATCTTGTCTATTTTTGGTTGCTCTGACAATAATAGTTTTGTTATTACCAGGGCAAATTTTATAAAATTTTTATGTGGCAGTATTACACTTGTTTGTAAACTTGGTTTAACTTGGCTTTAACCAAATATTATATTTGTTAGTACTGATTAAGAACTTTATTTTTTTTAGATTTGTCACAATTGATATTAATAAAGTTTTTTTTTTATATTTTGACACGATTTTTTTAGGAGAACTCTACAAATGTATGTACATAGTTTTTAGCAGTTTCATAGTTTTGTAAAACAAAGAAAATATTTAACATGGTATTGTAAATTGGTAACTTGTTTTCCAATATTGACTTCACTTCATTGTATTTACCAATTTATGTTTGTAATTAAGTGCCTACAACTATAGTATTTAAAAGAGAATGGTGTTATTTGCAATTATTTTACATTTGCTGGCAAAAACAAATTTAATTCATCATCTTTTTATTTAATAAAGCATTTTCTGTTTTTCTTATTTTCTTTAATTCTTTTCTTTTTTTATATTCCATTACATTTCTTTCATTATTATTATTATTTTTAATACCGTTATAAATAGCACGAAAATATTTAAGAAATTTTGTTTAATATTTCTTTTATGTGTAATACATTAAATTAAAATAAACTATAAAAAAACATCACCAAACGAACTCGCGTGCCAAATCTAACTGATGCCAAAGTGGTCACAGACCAGCTTATGAACTCCCGCTAAACAAAACAAAAGCCGCTAGACAATACAGACCAACTCATACACATGATCAAAAGGCAAAAGAGAAAACAAAAACAAACAAAAAATTTAATTAAATAAAACAACACACAGGGTTCCCAGACTTTTTTCAAGCCTTATCCCTACTAAATAGCAAAATCTCAAACCCCAAATAACTGCTTATATTATCCCCAAAAATCCTCGCAATAAAGTAATGCCTTTATTTTAGAGATTAGTATAAACTATATTACTTTTTCTATGTACTGCTATCCATATCCTTTGTAGATATGCAAATTTTGGGTAGATAATAGTGTATTCAAAAACCGACATTTTCAAAAAACCGTTTTTCGAGTTAAAATACCTTTTCTGAAATAACCGGTTTCGAATACGGTTTTACTTAAAAAACCGGTTAACCGGTTTTTATTAAAAATACAAATACTTTAAAAATGTTTCTTATTTTTGCTACAGAAAGTACACTTATAATACATATTATTTGTAATGACATGTAATATAAAAATAAAAAGTCATATAGCTCTTTTGCAGCTAGAGAATCATCAAAATTTATATTTTTTATTGAATTTTGCTAATGCTTCTTCTGATGCAACTCTAACCTCATATGTGCCTATTTACTGGAATTCGCTTTATTTTGGGTGGGGGAAATATTTATTTGGCAAACAATAAAACTAAAATTGATTTTTTACCTAGATTTTGTTAATAAAAATTGTTTTAATCAATTAAAAAATACACAAACATCAGTTCTCAATAGACTGGTATTACTGAAGTCTCAAATTAGAAAATTTAAAAACTTAAAGCTTTATAAGATCATAAATAGGATTTGGTGTTTCCCACAAACCCTCGAATTTGATTTCCCGGGAATTCCCTTGAATTTTTTCAAACTTTAGTTATAAGAAAAAAGGCCATGATTTCTTATAAAGAAAATTATTTTTTTTATTAAAAAGAACAAAACGAAACATTAAAAAACGGAAAATGAAATAATATAAAAGTATTATTTAATTTATGTTACAAACTGTATCTCAGATTTTTACGTTATTGTGTTTTTGATGCTAAAACTTTTTAAAAATATACAGTAATATATTGGATAAATTTCATTATAAATAGTTTGCCGTTTATTTCCACTTTATTTCTCTTACATTATTATTTTTTCTTTTTACTAATTCTTAGTAAATTAAACATAAATTTGGAAAATACTAAAAATTGGTTCGCAACAATGATTTACGGATCAATCATAGTATTCAGAAATGTGTTGAAAATAGTCTCATATACTTAAGAATAAAACATGAGATTAGTTTTTTTTATAAGTATTTTGAAGTTCCATTGCTTGAGTAAGAGATTATGTTTCAAAAGAAAACTTTATGTTATAATACGAGTATGTAGTGAGTATTTTTGAAGTTCAATTTATTTAATATTCATTTCAACAAATCTATAATAAAACTAAAGTATCTAAAATTTCAACATGATAAAAATAAAGTTGATTTAAAATTTCATATGATTTACTTATAAGTTATAAGTAAATTCGTTAAACTATAGATAAACAAATACATAGATACAGATAGAAAAAACCCTAATTCAATAGTTCAATAGTCAAATGCAATATAATGTTCCTCTCAAGTACCATATTTAGAGAAACATCGATCTTTCATTGATATAAGGTGTTAAAAATGTTTGCAAATAGCAAAATGTTTGCTATAGAATTTTAAAACTACGAGAATATTTAATTTCTCGTTTTCTCGGGAACATTAAAAAAAATTCTCGAGAGTACCTAGCGATTTCCCGCCCGTGAATTTTCGGATCATAATGTAAATGAGAAATACTTTTAAATAATAATGGGACTGATTCAGTACAATAAGCGAATTGTTTAAAAATAAAATTTGTATAAACACTAATAAAAAAAATTTTGATTTTCATACAAATTTTATTTTCAAACAGTTTTATTGTTTTAGTGCATCAGGCCTTAAACAAATATAAAAATGAGAAATATGGGTCGATTTCCTAAATTTCATAAAAAACCGGTTAACCGACTGAAAAACCCAGCCTGCCGAATTATTTGAAAGTAAAAATTATTCGAGAACATTCGGTTTTTTTTTAAAGCAAAAATGAATACTCTAGTAGATAAATTACCTAAGTAGTCAATATTGAAAAAGTTTCCTATATTCAAAAAAATGGAATAAACTTTTTTGGTAAATAATTTACGTAATTTTTATAGTTAATGCAAAAACCGAAGATTAAATTCTTATTTCTTCAAAGGTATGAAAGCGTGATAAATTAAGTTCCATTGATTCCATTTTGATACATTTTATTAAACCTTTAAATAACTAATTATAATATACTAGCTGAATACCCCTGTGTTGTATGGAATTCTAAAAGTTTATAAAAACAAATTGAAGAAAACGTAAAATACAATTAAAACTTCAACTTTCATCGAAAAAAAAAATAAAAAAATAATAATAAATAAAATAAAAGTGCGAAAAATAGCAACATTTTGGCCATTTTCAGCAACATGAAATTTATTTGTATCATATAGATTCTTCCATCTAAAATTAATCTATATAAAATTTCATTAAAATTGCTTCAGCGGTTTAGGGGTGATTGTGTCACAAACATACATTTGATTCTATAACAATAATATGGATAGTTATTAAAGGCTTCTATATTATTGATTATTATTGGAGTAACAATAATAAAGTATCAATTGATCAAACATTACCCTCTCAGCCAATCCATAAGTAATCATCTTGTTTCAGAGATTTGAACTAATTTTTTAACTTTACGGTATCATATTTAGTATATCAGTCTTTTTTTATTGTCTTCATTGCACTGTTGTTGAATAAATAATAGGCTTATCTTACTAAAGATGTTGCTTTTTTAAATTTTCCTAAGTTAAAAAGAAAAATTATGGAAATAAAAAAAAATCCCAAAAAAAAATCTCAAAAACGTCAAATTCATCCCCAATAAATCGCCTAATCCCCGAACTAAATTTTTCATCCCCATTTCCCAAGAGAAATCCCCAATATGGGGAAAAATCCCCTAATCTGACAACGCTGACAACACAAAACAAAAATAATAAAAATAAAAATTATAGTATACAAACCTGTGTTTTTATTCAGCATTGAGCATTATTAAAACTCATTTTATACAAATGTGTATATATTAAATGTTTGGTTTGTTACCGGGTAAAACGGGTAAATAAAAGAAAAAAAATTTTTATATTTTATTCAATTTCCTTTAAATTCCTTTATTGATGAGCTGTGTACAAAAACACGTGACTTTCAATTCTTTCAGGGAACTGAAGACAAATTCGACTTCCTACATCACAATCCAAAAAATAAAACAATTGTTTTTTAAGACACTCTAGTGAACCTGTCTCAAGAAAGAGAATGAAAGGGTTCCCATTATGATCATTGAAAGGTTCCTATTATTATCATTTATGTTAGCTACAAACATCCTCTTAAGAATTGCATTTATTCCAATATATTGTTCAAATTGTCTCGGCATCGCTTTGCTCATTAACGAAAATAGAAAAATTGTGGGAAACGCCAGGATTCTAACTCAAAGCTGATAAATCAAAGGAATTCTCTTATAACATATACGAAACTATATATATTTGCCACGGTAAATTAAAAATTACAGAATGGATGTAGAGGTTTAAACTTTTTTTTTTACTGTAACTTAACATACATATCGTTTTTTTTTTTTTTTTTTTTTTTAATGAAAAATAAATGTTATTTTTAAGATTATTCAAAGTATTGCGTATCGCAAGCTACTACTTTTTCCAATTTATGGATTTAATCCCATAACCACTTCTCAGCCAGAAACGAATCAATGCAATTTTTTATACCAGGTTCTGAAGTGAAGCGTATTCCAGTTAGATAACACCCTCCTGATCCCTCCAAATGCAGGTTATAACCAAAGCGACAGGAATATTAGTCTTTGGTGTCGATTTTCATGGTTGTTCGTTCTTCATTCACGCTTTTTTGGCTTTGGATTATCATAATGTGGCACTGAAATAGCATTTCAGACATGCAAAATCGCCATTTTCACATCTTTTAGCTTTAATTCGCTCAAGTACTGGACGTTGTTGCTTGATCTACTTCCAACTATTCTGGAAGCAGTTCTCCCGTATGAGATTTGATCGAGCAGAGCTCCAATTCTTAATCTTCAAACTTTTTCGTCTGGGCGGGATGCCTATCGAAATCGCTTTAATCGTATAGACCACTCACGACAATTTGCCTCAGTTCAAAAAAAATAGCAAAACTTTCTGCAAATGCTCCATTTTTATACGAAACTCTCGATAATCAAAGCTGTAAAACCCCGTGTTGTTTACGTTTCAACAGAATGATACATACTGAATATAAAAGCCTAATACTTTTACGTGGTTTGGTTGTAAAAATAGATCGCTTAGAAAAATACTATTAATTTAATCAATTAAATGAAAACAACTATTAAAAATCGGTTCAGCTGAAATTATATGGTCGCAGAAAGCTTAATTAAGTTTTCCGGGTACGGCAATCCATATATTTATGTCAAGTACTTTTTAGATAGGAATGTATGTAACAAGGAATAAAATAAAAATATTCAATAGAAAATATGTATATTCGATGAATCCATTATTAAGTAAAAAAATATGTATAATAAAAGGGATGATTCAAAAATTTATTTCAATGAAATTTTTAATGAACTCAGATTTTATTATTATATTGTACAGTACTTTTATTATTTCATAGTACTTTTATATAAAATTGCATTATTGATTTATCTCTATTATTAAAGAAAATTTAAAATACTAAAAGATCAGGGCTGCCAGATACTTTTTTGGCCAACCCCAAAATTTTTAAAAAAATGTCTCCAAATAATTTCCACTCAACAAAAAAGGCGTTTTAACATTCAAAATAATATTTTTTATAAATTTTTTTTTTTTTTTTTGCTTTTAGCAAGTATTTATGCTTTCTCTTTAAAGAGATAATTTTTGGATGAATACTGTTACATAACTACATATCGCTCATTTACTTCCAGAACGTCATAACTCAAAGAAAGTTATGATGCATTTAAAGTTTTCAAATGCCATTTATCTTAATGGAAAAATTAATGCAAAATTATCTTCTCGAACGATTTTTTTTATTTTTACATAATATAAAGCTTGATACGCGTTATGTCAAGCTTTATTCTTCATCATTTACACAAAATACTCTTTTTGAGTTATGACGTTCTTGAAGTAAATTAGTGATATGTATTTCAAAAATAAGTACATACATGATACATATATTAAACTCCAGATTCACCACCTTTTAAATCAAAAGAATTGGTACCACACATAACTTTATAACTAAAATTATTCAACATATCGGATCAGATTTTTGCCAACAGATTTTATTAATATTGACATATTAATAGCCAAGGACATTCGTGCAAAAACTTTGTTTTATTATTGTTTATACTTGATGTATGAAAAAAGAAAAATTCTTGAAAATATATATTAGGCTCTCTTTGTGCTCAATATATATAATTAAGAACAGTATTATGAGATTTTCCAGGACGATTTTTTTTTACAAAAATAAGTAAGGAAACATTTACACATGGTATATTTAAAGCATTATAGTACCAAAGAAGTCAATTTTGAAGCGAACATTGAAAAAAACGAAACCTTAAGAAATTGTCGAATGATATGCTTTGCTCTTATTTCCTCAAAAGGTGAAAATTCACAATCGAAATATTTTATATATCTCCAACAAATTCCCCAATCCGCAAACCAAAATGTTGTTGCTTGATCTACTTCCAACTATTCTGGAAGCAGTTCTCCCGTATGAGATTTGATCGAGCAGAGCTCCAATTCTTAATCTTCAAACTTTTTCGTCTGGGCGGGATGCCTATCGAAATCGCTTTAATCGTATAGACCACTCACGACAATTTGCCTCAGTTCAAAAAAAATAGCAAAACTTTCTGCAAATGCTCCATTTTTATACGAAACTCTCGATAATCAAAGCTGTAAAACCCCGTGTTGTTTACGTTTCAACAGAATGATACATACTGAATATAAAAGCCTAATACTTTTACGTGGTTTGGTTGTAAAAATAGATCGCTTAGAAAAATACTATTAATTTAATCAATTAAATGAAAACAACTATTAAAAATCGGTTCAGCTGAAATTATATGGTCGCAGAAAGCTTAATTAAGTTTTCCGGGTACGGCAATCCATATATTTATGTCAAGTACTTTTTAGATAGGAATGTATGTAACAAGGAATAAAATAAAAATATTCAATAGAAAATATGTATATTCGATGAATCCATTATTAAGTAAAAAAATATGTATAATAAAAGGGATGATTCAAAAATTTATTTCAATGAAATTTTTAATGAACTCAGATTTTATTATTATATTGTACAGTACTTTTATTATTTCATAGTACTTTTATATAAAATTGCATTATTGATTTATCTCTATTATTAAAGAAAATTTAAAATACTAAAAGATCAGGGCTGCCAGATACTTTTTTGGCCAACCCCAAAATTTTTAAAAAAATGTCTCCAAATAATTTCCACTCAACAAAAAAGGCGTTTTAACATTCAAAATAATATTTTTTATAAATTTTTTTTTTTTTTTTGCTTTTAGCAAGTATTTATGCTTTCTCTTTAAAGAGATAATTTTTGGATGAATACTGTTACATAACTACATATCGCTCATTTACTTCCAGAACGTCATAACTCAAAGAAAGTTATGATGCATTTAAAGTTTTCAAATGCCATTTATCTTAATGGAAAAATTAATGCAAAATTATCTTCTCGAACGATTTTTTTTATTTTTACATAATATAAAGCTTGATACGCGTTATGTCAAGCTTTATTCTTCATCATTTACACAAAATACTCTTTTTGAGTTATGACGTTCTTGAAGTAAATTAGTGATATGTATTTCAAAAATAAGTACATACATGATACATATATTAAACTCCAGATTCACCACCTTTTAAATCAAAAGAATTGGTACCACACATATCTTTATAACTAAAATTATTCAACATATCGGATCAGATTTTTGCCAACAGATTTTATTAATATTGACATATTAATAGCCAAGGACATTCGTGCAAAAACTTTGTTTTATTATTGTTTATACTTGATGTATGAAAAAAGAAAAATTCTTGAAAATATATATTAGGCTCTCTTTGTGCTCAATATATATAATTAAGAACAGTATTATGAGATTTTCCAGGACGATTTTTTTTTACAAAAATAAGTAAGGAAACATTTACACATGGTATATTTAAAGCATTATAGTACCAAAGAAGTCAATTTTGAAGCGAACATTGAAAAAAACGAAACCTTAAGAAATTGTCGAATGATATGCTTTGCTCTTATTTCCTCAAAAGGTGAAAATTCACAATCGAAATATTTTATATATCTCCAACAAATTCCCCAATCCGCAAACCAAAATGTTCATCCTTTTCTGCATCAAAAATTCCTAAAAATTTGGTGTTAAAATCCCAAATATGGCAGCCCTGGAAAAGATGACGATATTAAGAGAGTGTTTTAAACATTATTTCTTTGTAGTATTTTAACAATGAGTAACTTATTTTCTTAATAAGTTTCGAAAACGCAAGCTGGTACATTTATTTTTCATTTTATTCGCAAGATATGTATGTATGCATGTATGTACGTATGTATATTTTTTTGCATAGTTTAGATTTTACTGCTTAATGACTAAGACTAATAATTTTAGAAATAATAATAAATTATAATAATGCTAATGATGTTTTTTAAAATTTATAATTATCATGTGAAATTGGGGATTCCAAAAATGAATAAGACATTTTATTAGTATATATTTTTAATTGCTTCAACAATTTTTAAGTGTTAAGAAAAGTATTATATGTATGTACATATGTATGCATATTCTTTGCTTTTTGGATTAACTGTACATATGTACATATTATATAGCAGTAGAAAAATTACTTACATACAATTTTTTTTTTATTTTGAATTTTGTTTACATGTTGTAAACAAACCGATAACGTAACGAATAGTGCAAAATAATACCATTGCACTTTTCTACCCCCACAAAATATTTTTACTTTTATTTATTAAGACTCAGTTGCATACTAAATTGTTTATTGAATTTGTCACAACATAAACTTTTTATTTAAGCGTGAAAATTTTTAACAGTTTTAAATTTATAAAAAATAATAAAATATCACGAAATTGTAGTGTAAACCAAATTCTACCACTTTAAGCTTTAGTACGTAGGGAAACATTCATGTTTGCATACACACGTTGCTTATTTTGCTTATTTATAGGCCAATGGTAGCTAATTGTATTCTGACGATTTTGAACTTCCGTGTTTTCGTGTGTCAAGTTGATGGCGTTTTTTAACATACATATACAATGTATTGCATGTCACACATTATCATTGCACCAACCGTAGATATTTAATTGCATAAGTTCGAATATTTTAACGGAAAGATTTACAACGTGTTATATTACATAAAAGACCTTAGAAGTTGATTATGTATGCTAATAATTTACTGATAATATATGTAGGTCTTGGTATAGGAAAATTTGTAATATTTTAAAATGAATTATAAAACAAATATCTGTTTTAAATTAACATTTGGAATACATTTGAAAAAAGTAGGTAGTTATTGAACTTTAACCCAGCTCTTCAATGGCTTAATTGGATAAACTGTTCTCGAGTTATACTAGTAGGTCCGCCTAACAAGGGGGTCGTATTTTCACTTAATTGTGAATAAAATCAGGATTTGTGCATCAATTTTAATGATACATGACTTATTTTTCATAAAAACGGTTTTTGAGTTATGGTGTTCTGCACGTTGAATTCCATCTTCTCCTTTTATTTTTGTTTATGGGGGGAACAAAAAATACTTTTTGCCGACCAATGTTATCAAAGGTGTTTGCTTACCCAGTAAAAACGAGCAAGTGCTCTAAAAAAAGAACTCATTCACCACTTCAAAAGTAGAAATAATTGAATATTTTGTACTTTTTTGGAAGTTAAAAATTACATCCAAAAAAGTGAATATAAATGTATTTTTAGCAAAAAAAAAAATGAATAATTTCTATGAAAATAAAAATTTCACAATTTGAAAAGTATTTTTATTGAAAGGTATTTGTTAAATCTAAAACCACATTTTAATAAAACATTTCACAAATATAGTTTTAAGAGAAGTACTTTAAAAGCAATGAACAAGAAGCATAAAAGAACATCCTACCAATGACAAAGGGTTAAAAAAAAGAAATTCTGCAACTCTTTTTCAGCAAAAAGTACTTCCTTCCAATAGCAACACAATGTTAAAATCGTGACTTTTTCAGCTATTATTCAGTTTCTTTTTTGGTATTTAATATCGCACAATTCAAATATTATCAGAATATTGTGGAACTTATTTCATATCTATGATAAATTTCATATAATTAGAACTTAGACAATATTGGTATCAAAATATGCGAATTTTCATCTTTCTATTGGTATGTAACATAATTATGTTACAGTTGACGCACAATTAACAGTCTATTAAAAAACAAGTAAAAAAATTTATTTTAAAATTTAATAACAAAATTTACATCAAATGACAACTAAAACTTTCAGCATTCAAGATATGCCTAATTTTTTATTGTGAAATTAGTCGGCATAAATTATTAAAAATCCCACAAGAAACAATATTACAAATAAAAATATGAAATATTTGCTTCTACACTGTGAAAAAAATTGTGTAACTTTGGCCAAGATATCAAAAATTTTCTAAAGTATGGACCAGCAAAAAAAGGCAGAGTGGAAAACAACCTAAGTCTGCATGGTGCTCAATATTTAGAAATGTCTTCTATACAGCCCATATTAAGTTGTATGTGTTTTCAATGCCAACTTTTGGACGAGGTTATTTTAACAATACAGATTTTGTATTAAATATTTTAAGTTTTTCGATAAGTCTATTGAAAATATTAAAGTTAAAGGGTATTATAGAAAAATAATTGTAAGGAATGCATTCCTCAGATACACATCCTAGTGTTTTCAGAACAACCAAGAACAATCATGATTTTATTAGAAAAAAATAGTAAAGAAAATACAAATGAAAACCAAATGGTAAAACTTTCAATTCCGCCCAATCCTGTAGTAACAGTTCATCGAAATATAACAAATCAAAACAACACAGTATTAATAACTAATATGTAATTTTCACATTTTCTTCGAGCAATTTTTGGCCAACATTTTTGTATGTATAGCTATTTTCAGTGGGTTTATATCTATCGAAATAAATGTTTTCTCTGACCCTCGTTGCCATCTGAAGTAAAATATAAATCATTATATATATATATATATATATATATATATATAAATCACAATTTCGATGTCAAATGAAATTGTCCTATTTTAGAGTGTTGTGTTAATAATAAAAACAAATATAGTAAGGAAGTAATTAAGATGTAAATATGTCAGAAAACTAGGATATTGTGATTGTACCAACCAAAAATTGTGAATTTGGAACATTTGCTGAATTTCATAAAACGTAAGTTTAATAATGTTTATTGTTTTAAACACATTTTCAAAATATTTATTTTCTTTATATTTATGTGGATAAAACAATTATAACACAGGATCCAAGAATGTGTTATTGGCCTCAAGCATGAGGTTTTCAAAAATTGTTCTGAATACAGAAGCAGGATTGATCGTCAAGGTGCTCTTCATAACTCGTCGGAACATTTCTACAGGCAGAAAATAATTTGAACTAATCTCAATTAGTTTTATTTGTTAACGAATAATTTAAAATATTTTTTTTATTCAAGACAATGTTGCTGCTATACTAATGTGGTGTCTATATGGATATTCCATACTATCCTTGAGTAATACTCTCAGAGTGATTTTATGTTTGTTGGAAACAGCACACCGGAAGTTCACAATCACATCTGTAAGTTATCATGCAAAATTGAATGTTTTTAACCTTTCATTTTGAATTGTTTTTTTTTTTTTTTTTCTTATTTAGATTATTTAGTAAAATGTACTATAAATTTTGTATTATATTTAAAGCATCTAAATTAATTATAGTGAATTTTATTTAGTTTATACCTATATTAAATGATTGTAATATAATTTAATTTTTAATAAAATTAATACCAAAAGTACAAAACAGGTCTAATATTACAGTACATTTTCAAAGTATAGGTTAAAAATTTCAATGTACAGTTTTATTGGAACAACGTATATTTTCATTAGAATAATGGTACTAGTTCTTTAATTCAACGTACTGTTCATTGAAATTATTTATTTAGTTAAACGAAGATGTTCATTAACACAAAATACAAACAAGTTAAATCAATCAACTTGTACGTTGAATTTTAAGACTGTATAATTGTTAATGTAAGGCAATACATTGTTTCAACGTACCTGTACCTGTCAACGAACTTTTTCGTTGTATTTATGTACCTTTTTGGTTCAGTGTATAATGAGAAAAGACGTGGTTATCCAAAATAGATGATAAAAGCTCCTTATCATAAATAAAATGTTTTTAACCGCATACGTTAAGGGGTTTGGTTTTGTATTTAACTGTTGTTTTTATATTTTAATATATGCATTGCATACTTTCGCACTTTTTGCTAAAGTAACTATTGTTTATAATTATTTCCGTACATTTTTAATTTAATTTTTAATCATAAGATCTAAGATTTAATTGTTTTTTAGAAAAAAAAAAAAAAAATACACAAGTAGTTTTTTAAATCTTTATGTTTCTTATAGAGCAATCAATATCTTTTACATTCAGAAATGATTAACTAAAAAATAGAATAATTTTACTTCCATTATCCAAAAAAGTTGGGATATATTGGATTTTCATTGTGGAAAATCAGTGTTGCCGGTATATTGAGCATACCAAAACTCAGGCGACAGAATAAACCTAATAACAACGGTTCGCAAATGGTTGTCCGCGACCCACAAGGAGTCCGTAAAGACACTCGTGACGAAGAGATCTTGAAAGCATTAAACTTTTAAAAATGGAAAGACATCTTTTTACAAAACATCCCCAAATTAAAGATAAAAGTAAAGATATATATTTTTTCTAAAATGAATTCTTTTAAGAATCAACTAGCAGTAGCTGAAAGAAAAACAATGGAAGCCGTGCTTCGATAAAGGCAACAATGATCAAATAAAGAAAGTGATGCTATCAAATCACAAAATATAAAGAAAACTTTACGGTGTGGCAGGAAAAACAACAATTAATTAAGAAAATAAAAAGATCACTTAAATTTTATGAAATTATCGATTTTTCACATGAAATCCCACTTTTATTTTTTGTAAATATATTTTTCCCGAAACTTTTTATGAAGTCGTTTCAATGCCCTTTCCGAATTTTAACCATAGAATTTCATCCTGTTGAATAAGATTATTAAAATTTTCTCGAATGGTGCGACTGCTCAATGCTGAATACACAAAACTTTTATATCGCAAAGAAGTTTGCTGACTATAAAAAGAAAATTTGCTTAAAGAACTTTATAATTTAGAGACAGAAAAATTCTTTCAATGTGAATATCTATAAAATACCATATTCACTTCAAAAAGAGATAGAATGTAACTCATGTGTTAAGTTTATTTTCGAATCAACAGATTTAAAAACATTTTAAATAGTTGAAATATAGTGCTGGCTCCGAAGCCCTAAAACTGTTAGAAAAATTTTCATCAACATACATTTTTATGTGAAAATATCTTTTTCACTCTTGTCTATCAAAACAAATAATCCATCTTTCGTGAACGCATATAATGTATATGCATTATCCGAAAAAGTCTCTTAATATTAAAGACCTCATGAAGCAAAAACAATGTCGCAATTATTAATATTATTATTTTTTTTTTTTTTTAATATATTTTATCTTTACATAAAGGCGTCCATAGGCACGTACTGAAGAAAAATACTGCCGATGAACCCTCCTGTATGTGTGTGATTAACGAATTTACTATACATTCATCAATCAAAATGTTATTTTTGTGAAAAAAATTATTAAAAACCAAAAAGTTTTAAATATTTTTTATTTTATTTATTCTTTTTTTTATTGAAAAAAATAATCAAATTCATTCGAAAAAATTGTCTGACGTGTGAGTTCATTTTAAAATCAAAATGATTTTAATTTTTCAAACTGCATTGTCGGTGTGACGCACACATTCAAAAGATCTTTCAATTTTACTAATACATACTTATTGCATGAGCTTATGCAGTATGCGCTTAACATTTTATATAATTTTTAAAGTAGTCAAAGTTGTAGTGGGTCGCGCTTCCATTGCAATATCAAAAGGGGTTCGCGAAACAAGACCTTGCGAGAACCTTGCGAGATATAATTTACACCAAACGAAAACTAATTTGTTTTTGTGAAAACCGAATTTCAAAAACCAGGTCAATTACATACCTCTTTTTCTTCCCAAGTGGTTTTTGTTGACGTAAAGTTTTTCCATATATTTGTATTTAAATTGAATTTCATTCCTTTTCGATGCTAGAAACGTTTTTAATATCTTAAAAATAATTCACGCACAAAATTTATCAAAAAGATAAAATAATTGAAGAAATTTGACAATTTTATTTTGTTTATTACATATAAAAGCTCAATGTTCTGAAATCAATTGAACATGCTGTGTCATAAAAAATTATTTTAGTAGCTTTTATTTAGTTTTCAATAAAAACTAGTTGCAAATTTTTTTTGATTTGTAAGGAAAAACCAAACAAATTTACATAGTTTTTTATTCAAAAACCAAATAAAGCCAAAAACAACTAGTTTTTTTTTTTTTTTGGTGTAAATGGGATATTAGAGTGTCCTGAGAAATTGGGTAAATGGTGTAAGAACACCGCCCATAACATGCGTTTTAATGTGCTAAATACAGAAAAACTTCTAAGATTAACTTTTAGATACCTGCAAGCGATTGAAAATCACAGATCTGGTACTTTAAAGGCTAAAGAAGAGTTTCGGGACTCATCTCGAAATATGTCTCAAAAAATTCCTAATTTAAAATAATTTTAAAATTTTTTGTTAAAAATTCTTTAAGCAATATTTTATTCATAAAAGAAAAAAATTATGAAATTTGTTTTTTTTTTTTTTTTTTTTTTTTGAAAATGTTTTCTTTCCCATGATGTATTAAAAAGTTCATGAGTTCAAAATTACGAATTATTTATACCTATATTGAGAAAAAAAAAATGGGAAGAATTTTTACCAAATGAATGATATAATAATGAAAAACTGACTATTGGAAATTGTGAAACTCTTTTGTCTCTAAGGTCGACAACCATTAAAATAATAAATTAAATAGTTTTTCACTAAATTGTCTACATTCAAAATAAGGTTTGAATAGATATCTATCCTCAGAATACTTTATTGTTTAATTATAAAATATTTTAAAATATTTTTAAAATTTGTCTATACACTAAATTTTTTAATGGAAAAAGTACTCATTTTAGTATAATTTAATCATTACAACTAGAGAGAATATATTCTTCTTCTCGTTCATTCCACTAGAGATTTATAAAAAATGGAAATTTTTTTACGAAGCGTCATCAGATTTTGTTCATATTTGGTATGCATTAGGGTATCTAGTCGATTAACTGTTCGAGTAATTTAAAATTGTCTATTTTTGAATAACGTATAAACCGAATAATTTGTATCGAATAACCTATTAATCGAAATTTAGTTTTCTGGAGTTATAATTTTAGAAAAATTTTTAATTTTAAGATAAATTTATACCAACAACATCTTTTTTTAATGTTTGGGAAGTACTTTGTCATTACGTTCAAAGTATCAATAAATGTACGTTTACTTGTGCTTATGAATTAAACAAACAGCACCCAAAGATATTATTAAAAAGAAATTCAAATGAATTGTTTTACTATAAAACGTTGAGATGCGGTTGTTATTTTTGCAAATACTTGTTACTAAAAATAACTATTTTAAACAAATGAAAAATAATGGAATGCTTTTTTATTAAAAAATATATTGGTTTATATAAAAATTAAAACTGATTTTTCCTTTCGCCAATAAAAAAGAATTTTGGATGTTCATTGCACCTTTGCATGAAATCGTGAACATGGCTTCCTTCTCAGTGAATAGGTACCAAAAAAAAAATCATGTTAAATTAAATTAATTTTTTTGGAAATGATCCGAATTTGCGCTAGAAAAATGAGACATGATAAGATTTTAATATTATAACTTCATAAATACTTATCTCCTTATTTTGTAAATCGCTTCACCTCACTTTAAAACATTTTCCATACAAATTTTTAAAAAACAAAAATAATTTATATGAAAAAAATTTCAAAGTGAGGGAAGTGTTTTACAAATTTAGGGTTTTAAACTTGTGACAATAGATATTCTGAAAATATAGTTTTGGGTAAAGTAAATTCAATGTTGTATACATAAGTCATAGAAATTTTAATTTTCATCAACAAAATGCATATAAAAATCTCAATATTAGTTTTATCTTTTATGACAAAAAATCATTCTCACATACAAAATAAAGAGAGTTACGTTGAAAAAGATTGATTTATTAAATAAAGCTGAATTATGAGAATTGTAGTATTAGGTCAAACAATGCATTTTCTTTTTCAAACGAATTTGTGAAAGAATTTATAACATGAACCTTTTGTGAAAGAATTTGGTCTAAATTGTGTTTCCAAATAACTATTTCAATAGATCAAATACTATAATTAATATTATTTATATGTTTTACAAGTCTTACCAAGGCTATTCGGTTAATCGAATATTTCACAATTAATCGATTATTAACCGATCAACATTTAACTTCGAATAATTATTTGCGGAATTAACCGATTAATATTAATACCCGAATAATTGGATACCCTAGTACACGTAATGACATTGTTTAATTCAAAAATAGTGTTTTTGCTTAAGATGCACTCACAAAACGAATGCAATTTTCTGATGCATTTATAAGAAATTTTTACCATTTTGACTTGAAATATTGTTGTTTAATATTGAAGACAAATATGTTTATTAAATAGTACATTAGAAATTATTCTAGCACAAAAAGACATTATACCATATATAACAAATTGAGAAATGTTATGACTAAAATTATAAAACTAACAGTTGTAAAAAAATCTGCAGGACCAATTTGTCCCAGAACAATTTTTATTGGAATTTTTAGTAAACATAATTTTTATATAGAGTAATTCCATTTTAAAATTAAAAATGTTCACCTCCCTGAAATTTTCTCTGTAGCAAGTATACCGATAAGACTTCCTACCAAAAAAATATATAAAAAATTAAAAATGGACTTTTTTAGATACACATCACTAAAAAATTGTTACAAAAAATGTGTTAATAAAAATATTTTAAATTTTTCTATAAGGCATCTTAAAATACAAGCTTTGACAAATCTACTGCAAATATCTTTTATATAACAAAAGTTATGGCCATTTAAATAAAAATGTTAATCACCTTCAATGGTATAGAGTTATGTGCCTCTGTATCCCTCTCTACACATGCACTAAATTTTATCTAAATCGGTAACCAAGGGTCAAAATTTTTTTAAATTTAAAGTGGAATTACTCAATATTAGAGGAAAACAAAAGTTGAAAGGGTAGAAATTTTTCTAAAATGCAACCTAATGTTGCATTTGCATTATGGATTCATTTTAACTGATAATATTATTTTTAATTATTATGTTTAAAGAGAACGTATTCATTTTCTATATGTAACTTAAATCATTAAAATCCGTGTACAGCTTATAGAGATATTGGAGCTTAAATTTACACACCTTTTCGATTTTTTTGACTTTTCAAAAAATTAAAATCGTGAATAAATTCGCGAGTTTTTCAAAATTCAAAAAAAAAAAAAATAATAATAATAAAAATGAAAATATTCAAATGGCATTATAAGTTATGCCGAATACTAACAAAACCCGAAACATTTTTGATCGTTCTTTCATGGAATGAATGATATATATTTTCAATGCAAAATTAATAGTAACTTAATATTTAACAGTCACTGTTCTTACTTATTTATGTTTATGTTGAAAAAATGCCTACTACTGGTACGTGCCAAGCTTAGGTAAACTTATTATAATTTTCGTTTTTCAATAATATTTTTTACAAGGACTTTGAAGCTTAATTTTTCGCGTCCTTATTACCTTAATGTAACACATCATGATTTATACCAAAGTTTATTATTTTATAAAACAAAAAAAAAAAAAGAACTTCACCATCTTCTTTTAAAACAAAGATAAATTCATAAAATACACAAATTGCAGTAAAGGTAAACAAAATTAAACATTTATATTAAAAATTTAATAAACGACCAAATTGCAAAGAATTGACATGACTCATGTTGAGCAGTCAATAAAATTGAAAAAATATAAAAGAAGTATTTCACAAAAATGAACACCTCGAAGGATATTGATTGCTCGGCACGATTAAAAACTAGTTGTAAAAAATAATTTAAATTGTACATGCGATAACTGTAATTAAAAATACATACACATGTAAGATATTAATTAGATTACAATAAAGGTTTTAGAACTTGATTTAATAAGAATTGGCATTAATGGAGTAATACATATTGTTTGTACCATTTTTTTTTTCTCTTTTTCTAAATAAAATTTAACACATTAAGTAAGTTTTAAAATTATTTACGTAGATGCTTATATTTACTATAGCACAATAAAAAGTTCGAGATATTAATATATAATATTAACAAAAAAGTAAAAATTTTTAATATATATTTGTCACTGTGAAAAGAATAGCAAATAATATTGCATAACGTATTTCAAAAAATACTCGCGTATAATTGTAAACAATAATTTATTTTCTTAATTTTGAAAATGACAAAAAATATTTATAACTAATTATCAAAATTATATAACAATATTTCCTTATTTCGCGTGTTTGTTTTTAATTTCCTTCAGAAAGTAAAGAACACTGCCTACCCACAAAAATGATAAAGTTTCATTGAACTTTGTTTTATAATGGAGTATATATATACATATTATGTACATATGTATGTATATAATGCAAATTTTATTGATGTATGAGAGGAATTTAATAATAAAAAAATAATTAAAACATTTAAGTATCTTTAATTATGTATGTAGGTCTTTAAAACATCTCCAAAGAATGCATTTCAATGGAGACATCCTCTTAAAGTATGTATACGAAATACTAACAAAATACTGTAATTATCAGAATAAGTACCATCCCATTTCCAAACATACATATGATAAAGACATCACGCTTTGTTTTGTAGGGTTTCTTCTCGGGAATTCCCGGGTAATTTTTTATAAATGCCGGGCAAACTTTAATTTTTCCGCTTTATTTTATTTTAAAAACAAATACAACCCTATAATCTTTTTCCTTTTTGGAATTTTTAAAAGACTTTTTTAAGTAAAATATTTTAGTGGTGCGCTTTAAACACACTACCATCACATTTATAAAAACTTCAACCAATATAAGACTCCATTAATATACCCCAATAATGCCGAAAGAAGATATCTACAAAAATACATTAGACTAAGATTAGGACACACATACGTCACACAACATCATATATTTAATTCCACTAATCACAATCTATACCATTTATGCGACAGCAACGTAAAACTAAATATAGAACACTTTCTCCTAAACTGTAGTTTTATTAAACAATTGCTTAATGGAGCTCCTTAAAATATTAATGTCCAAAATATTAGCAATATAATACAATTATTAAAACATAGTAACAATTTAATAGAAATATAATTTTTAATCTAGGTCAAAAACCTTATTCGCTAGTGCCTATATATATTTTTTTTATTTGTTTCCATAATTAATTATAATAAATTTTGTAAATAAATAAATAAAAATAGGGGTTCAATATCAGAAACAGGAAAACTAGTTTGAAATTTTTATAAAAAATACTCTGACCACCATAACACCAACATTACTAGAGTTTTTCTTTTCCGGTCTTTTTCCATTTTTTGCGGTATTTCCCGTGGATCCCGGAAATTGCCACAAAAAATAAATAGTTAAAATTGAAAAAAAAAATAAATAAATAAATAAACATTTATAATAAAAAACAAGTAAGAAAGATATAGTCGGTCAAGCCCGACCATATGGTACCCCACACCATTGTGTATGTCCATCAAAATTCGTGGGGGGGTCTTATATTAGACATGTGGACAATTGTGAACCAATATTTTTACAAAGTGCAAAATAAAATATACGAATACAGAATATTACATTATTACTAACATTTATATGAATTTATGCACTTTAGGGTGATTCCCGAAAGTGGGCTTATATGGGAGCTATGGTAAATTATGTGAGCAATCCTCATCAAATTTGTCACTGTGATTTCTACTTATATAAAACTTATTTATGTCGAATAAAAACTTGATACTAACATGTGTATGTTATTTATGCACGTTTTCAGAAAAGGGTTTTATATGGGAGCTATGGTCAATTATGGACCGATATTCATGAAATTTGGCACAAAAATTGATACTTATACAAACTTCCTTACACCGAATTTCACTAAAATATTGCCATATTTAAGCATTTATGATTGTTAAACCTCTATTCTGAGAGGATATTTGTATGGGGGTTGGGTAAAATAATGGACCGATCATAACCAATTTCAATAGGCTTCGTCCTTGTGTCATGAAAGTCCTACGTGCCAAACTTCAATGAATTCAAAATTGCGACCAGTACTTTGTGCACAGGGTTTGCATGGACAGCCAGCCGTCCAGCCATACGGACGGACGGTCATCGTTAGATCGACTTAAAAATTGATTTTGAGTCGATTGATATAATTTAAGGTGGGTGTTGGATGATTTTTTCTGTGCGTTACAAATATCAGCACAAAAGCATAATACCCAAACTACCTATGGTGGAGTAGGGCATAAAAAAATAATAAATAATCATAAAACGATAAACTAATTCAGGTCTTTTTGAAATATTGACCTTTTGAATTGAATAAAAGTTTTTATTAAAGCAAAGTTTTTGCTGGGACATTCTCGAAAAATAAATAAATACCTTATTTGTTTTTCAAAATAAAAATGATATATCAATAAAAAACTAAAACACATCCTTCTCCAAATAATTTTATATGTATCTGATAAGAAATGGCAGTAATCCGAAAACAATTCCCCTTAAAATTTAAGCTGATATAGATTCCTTCATATATATATCCTCTTATAATGTTAAAGATTTCTAAAAATTTAATACCTGCCTCTGGGATTTATCAATCTAGAACCCCAGTAAGTGTGTTTGGCATTATAGTCGAAACATGTCAGGAAACGATCTCCTAATGTGTTAAAGAATTCTTAAAATTTCTCATTGGTCATTGAAAATCGTGGTGGGCAATACTCCGATCTTAGCGTTAAATCACCAGCGAAACACTCAAGGTAAGTAAGAGTTACTTGCAGGTATTCCTTTGAGAATTCTTCTAGAGCATAATGTATTCGATTTCTAATTGATATACCAGTGTCACCATGTGCTTTTCCATCCGGATGATTTGTAAAATAGAATGAATTACCTGTAATATAAAAATTGTATCTATTTGTGAAATGAGTCTCTGAGACTAACATCACATCAATATTTTACTGTTTCATGAAGTATGATATTTCCGATTTATGTTGGTTTAAATCATTTGCATTCCGGAAACGTACTCTCAAATAACTTATTTTTTCGATAGAAGGATTTGAATCATTTGGTTCTGCGCTCTAAAAGCTCTTGTATTATGTTTTGCATGGATCACATAAAGTTTGCCATATTTTGGTTTAGAGAGTTTTGGGGGACATTAGGTTGTTGTTTCTAGGATAGGCTATGTGATTTACAAGCTTGTGAATTAACAGGCAATGATTGTGTTGTTTTTAAATCCATAGGAGTTGTTGTTGTATTTTGTTTTTTCATATTTTCTTTTATGTTTTTTTCTAAAAAATTTTTGGATTGTGTTTTCTTCATGTAATTGAATAACGGAGGAACAAGAGCGAGCTCTTTCAAGTGCTTTGGCAGTTAAATAACACAAGGGAACAAAATTAAACTTTTTTTGTGCGGTCTGGAACTTTGTTGCAAACTTTTACTAATTTGAGGTCGCTGATTTCAATTTTCTCTATCAGCTCGACTTCACCGGTTCACTATATTCAGTTAAAAAAAAATCGAAAATCGGCAACAATATTATCTTTAAGCCGTGCTTACATTGTTTTTAAATTTGCCTAGAGATATCGTTGAAGTTTTGAAAAAAAAAAAAACAATTTAAAAAAAATTTTTTTTTGCTCTTTAAAAATTCATAAAAAATAAAAATCACAGTTTTTTTATAAAAACATTTAGTTAAACATATTTCGAATGAAATGAGCTTTATTTCATTGCAATCGGTGCACAACTTTTAATTTTATTCACAATTTACTGAGAAAACTGAATTGATAAAAATCGCGATTTCCATAAAAAAAAAAAAAATACTTTTTAAAGTGTATGTTGCAACAAAATTGAACTTTGTTTGCGTTGACTGTATATATATATGCACACACTTACAATTTACGACTTAACAGTAAAAAATTACCCAAAAAAGTGATTAGTAGGATTAGTCCATATCATCGGCACTTCAAAGTAAAAATTTGCAATTAAGTTCCAGACCGCAAAATGACTGTTCCCCAGTGTAATTATTTTATATTGCGGATTACAAATAGTTTCATTTTTCACACTTTCCCCGTTGAGAAATATATAAGCATTTCTGTCGTTTAAACTGAGTCGATTCTCATACTGTGATAAAATTTATGCCACAATTGTGCCATTTTTGGCACTATTTCAGCTTTGGAAACTATTTTGGCACGTTTTTTTTTTTATTAATTACTAAAGCCCTTTATTATAACTTTCCAATAACTAAAGTTAGAATGTTATCGGACACATAAACTGTTTTTGGTTATTATAAGTTAAGCCAAAAGTGGCCGATAAGCTAAAGTACAGAACATCTGACCTTTAACTTTTATCGTAGTTTTATACATTAAGAGCTGCCATATTTTCTTTTTTATAAACGAAATGAAAACATATTTATTCCAGAGTAGTTTTTAGTAATTTTAGCTATATTTATACTTTTTTCACCATTGAATTTTAGTTTCTTTTAAATCTCTTATTTTTAAAAATTTCTTGTTTTTGATTTGTTAATATTGCCGTTACTGGTCATTACGTTGGTTCATGCTACACTACCTTAACTGGCCAAAAGTAATCGGTTTTTGCTTAGACATTGCCGTATTATAAAAATGATAAAGTTTAATTTATTGACCACTTTAGTTTGTCTTACCTTTAACTGTCTGATACCTTAAAGGAAGGTTATAATAACGGCGATGTATGAATATAAAAAAATAATTTCTGTAATAAGATATTTTTGCTTACTTTTGAAATCTTATGTAGAAAACTATATGCAAATGTATATTTTACTATCATTCATTTCGAAGAATAATGTTTTTTTTTTTGCATAATTTTGATGTCATAAAACACCTTGTTCTTTATTTTTGACTATTTTATACATTATTTGGTCCCTAATTTGGTTTAATTCTCTGAAAAATATATTTGCACTTTTAAACACTTTTTGGCACGTTTTTTTTTTTTGGCAAATTTTCAAATTTCATCTATGACAGTGACTTTTTAAAATTAAGTATAACTGAAGTATAACACAATTTTATTTTGTTTGTTTATTTATACAAATTAGTTTTGTTTTATTTAAATTTTCAACGTTTTGTATATTTATAATTAATAAAATTTTAATAAAAAATAAATTTAATAAAATTTAAAATATATAGAGTCCATTCGCGTATTATTATATATTTAATTTTCACAAAATCTCGACGAATAATTAAAAATCGCGGAGCGAGTAAAATATACATATGTTTGTCATGAGAGAAACAGAAATATTTTAAATAAACAATTTTTCGATATTTTGTCATATGAGGAATTTTAAAAATTTTCGAAATTCTTTGAAGCTTTTTTTTTTACTTTATGTGTCTCGTATTTATAAAGTTTGTTTTGAAAACAAGAAAACTTTTGATAGATTTTGATAGACCTTACAAAATAACTAAGAAATCTAAAATTTTAGATCATTCCCCTAAAATATCTAGTTACCATATTACTATCTGGTGAAATTTCGCGCATAATTGAAATTAAATTTAGAGAACAGCATTTAAAAGACGAAGTCATTTTTGCAGATTGAGGTATATTTCGTTGATGTCAGAAAACCAGGCATCGGTAGCATCAACACAAACATCCGTATAACTATGGTAAATATGAGTAAAATGTATGTTTTTTGCAGCTAACAACAAGAGATTTTAATGAAATTATTTGAAATATCGCGTAAAAAGAATTTCTTAATAAATAACATCTCCAATTTAAATGGGCAATTAATAATTTAGATCTTCGTAAAATATATAAAGGGAATTGTCTTGGTGGCTAAAATTGGAAATACGAAAAAAATAAAGAAACATCTTTTATACTGGCTACATACTGGCTACTATAGCGAAGTAAAATTACGTTAATATTGATATCAAATGGAAGACTTTCATTTGCTATAATCGAATGGTCGTCAAAATATTTTAAAGACTTATAATTTTATGGACGCAAAAAAATGATTTCATAACCTCAGTTTGAACTATGTATATAATATAATAAAAACTATTTTTACCACTAATAAGATAAATATTTAAAATTCTGCGAAAATTCACTTTTTACAAAAAACTATATCCCAAAATACGTCTTTTATTACTCATAGTTTCTTGAGATTTTAAACGAATAATATTTTTTTTTTTAATGTACTTCGATAAATATTAAAGATAAAGCAAAACCTCTATTTCTAAGATTTTTTTTTAAGTTTTAACTTTAAATCACCAAAACTTTTGCTCACATTGTTACAAATTATTAACGCGAACATATTTTACATACATACATATTGGTTGACAAAACCTAGATCAACGTTCGTGACAGGAGAAAAAATTTTGAAAATATTTTTACTTGAAATTTTAAAATTTTTTGAAATTACTCATATATGTGTATTTAAAATTATGTTGTCATTTAGTAAGTGAGAGCGTATTTTTGAGAACAGAACTTATGAATTTTTTAATGCTTTAAACCAGAGATGAAAAAAAAAAAAATATTTAAACTTTCTTTATTTCTTTCATTTTATTAAAGAACGCCCAAAAATGTTTCTTAGGTCTTCGGATTTTGTTAATATTCGGCATACGCATAATGCAAATGCAATTTTAGAATACATTTTTTAAAAATGTCTACCATTTTAATTTTTGTCATCCTCTGATAATATAGATATTATAATGTTTACTAAGAATTTAAATATAAATCGTTCTGGAGCAAAATTTGAAAAATATTCCTATACATTTTTTCATACAAAAAATATATATTTTTTTTATAATCTTATGCGACAAATTTTGAATCATCAGATATTGCCTCAATGAAGCCAACGCGAAGTAAAAGTATAGCATCACAATAAAATACCTGAAAGGGTTTCTAAAGTTAGTTCGAATTTCGATTTTATGGACTCTTAAACTTCGAATATTTTGAAGCACTTTTTTCATTATGTGTGTAAATAAAAAATATTTAAATCAGTAAATTTCAATGTATTTATGGGTATTTATTGTTTTATAGAGTACAAATCTTCTATAAAATACTCGTATTATGTAAGATTTTTATTAAAGATTATGTGTGATATGTGAGTAGTCACATTATTCAACGAACTGATTTTTCTCGCATATACATATAGTGCATCTTCCGAAAGGAAATATAGGATATAAAATTAACAAAAATTCCACGCCCACTTTTTGTAAATAAGTTCAAGTAAACAAATAAAGTAAATAATTTTATGACAAAAAGGGCGTAAAAAGAGAGTGGCATCCGGCAAAAATCTAGTATAATAATGCTAATAATCTATAAAACAAGAATACATAATAACATTTGAATTAAAAATTTAAATTATTTTTATATAGAAGTTTTGTGCTCTATAAAACAATAATATTAAAAATATTATATCACCTTGACCCAGAATAATTATTATTGCATTTTGTAGTAAAGATATTGTTTTTAAACATATTAAAATAAAATTAAAATCGAAGGGTCGAATATGTTCAAAAATGCATTGTAAAGCTGCAATTGCATTACGATTTCATTTTTAAATAAACAATTTAACTTTTCATTATAAAGAGGTCTCAGCATTCGTTAGAGCATTGAATCATTAAAATTCGTCTACATCATAAAGAGATATTAACATTTATAGTTATGTACTTTTTGGATTTTTTAACTTGTATAATATGATAGAGCGCTATATTCGGATGTGCCGAACCTTTTATACCCTTCATCACCTTACAATAAGATAATAAAATTTACGCCTTAAAGTATGCTTTCATATTTTTGTATTTATACTTACAAAAATAATCTACATTTTTTTCCAAACTACAAAAATGTAAACACAAAATTAAAAGCAAGCGTTGCTTCCTTAAAAAAAAAAACAACAACATTTATAGCTTCTGATGACTACTAAATTTTTATAGATTTGTTTGTATGTAGATACATGCTTATACAAAAACAGCAACAATATTAAGTCATTACAATGCTTCTATTTCCAACTAAAAAAGGTCCAAACATGCGTAAAAAATGTTTGTGTGTATGTATATATAATCAACAACCACTGCTTACTTATACAAAAACAACAACAACACTAATAGTGATTGCAATGTTTCATTTAAATGTTTGTGTGTATATACAAACGACAACTACTTCTTGCTTATACAAAAAATGACTACTAAATTTGTATACATGTTTGTGTATAGATACATGCTTATACAAAAAACTACAACAACACTAGGTAATTGCAATGCTTCTACTTCCAACTAAATTTTTTTTTTAAATTTAATGATTTTTTTCCTTTCATATTTTGTTTGATAGATAATTATGTGTAGATTACAATTCTTTATATATATATATATATATATACACTTTTTGGCGCCTTAGGATAAAATTTAAGAAGTTACAGACGGTTCTAAATACCAATTTCAGTAGATTTTATTTTTTCCCCAAAAATATATCTCTTTAACTGCATGCATTTATAATTACAAAATGATTTGCTATAAATTTCTTTAACTATTTACCATAACCCTTAATATACCGCTAAAAACCAACCAATTAAAATTCAAATTTTGTTTAATTAATTGTTGGGAATTTCAATTTTGTAAAATTATGCTTCTTTATTTTAGTGCAAAATACGTCGAAATCTATGGTGAAAAAATATTCCTCTTATCGCTATTTTATCTAGAAGCTATTTCGAGCATTACTTCAGTACGCTTAATTCAAGAAAAACTGATATCGAGAATATTGTGTGTCAATTTAAAAGACATTAATCCATGTATAGATCGAAATTTTAAAACATAATTTAATAAAATTTAATGTTTAAATAATTTAGTTTTATTTATCTAAATGCTTGCAATAAAAAAGTGTGCTTTAAAAAGTGTGATTATAATAAAGATTATGGTGAATTACTTAAAGAAACTTTTATACATTTCTATTGATTTTAACAAATTTTTTCATACAAGTAGACTTTTGCGACAAACATATGTTATAATAAACTTTTTCTAATGAACATATTTACCCAATTCACATCCTCTGTTGTATCGTTGTATCAATGTATGTTGTAAATATTTTTTAAAAACAATTTTGAAAGCAAAAGCAAATTAATTTGAACTGCCTGTCCCACGATGTCGAACGAAAAATTCGTTTCAACAATTTATATTGAAAACAACAAATAAATTTTAAATTTCATTGTGGTTTCCTATACAATTAGTCGGAACGAATTTTTCGTTCGACATTGTGGACAAACTAAAAAAGTTTTACGATATTCATCGATGCAATTACATATTTTCAATTACATATTAAAAAAATATATATCATAAGTATACAAAGTTTTGGACTTTTGCAACCAAAAGCGGATTTTAAGGATATTTAGGGTACTGAATTCGAATCATCACTTCTTTTTCAAAATTGGTTTTAATTTTCGAAAGATTAAGAAAAAAATATTTTACCATATTTGAGATCTAATAACCAATTCATTCAATAATATATTCTATATATAATATATAATATTCGGCTTGGCAGAATCTATGTACCCACTATCTGCATTTTTTGTGACGCCCTAATTTAAAATTTCACCTATATGGGATTTTGGCGGTGAAGTATCCGAATTACGACATTTTTGGTTTCAGAGTTTACATTGTTTCTTTAACTATTTGTGCAAAACTTCGTTAGCATACAGTTTTTTATAAAAGACATTGGCGGAAAAGTATTTCTAGTATTTGGCCATACCTTTTTTATGAACAGATTTTGCCCATTTTCAATACCAAACAAACCTTATATAAGATAAAAATTGACAAAATTTCACCCGCCTAGGTGGCCCGCCCCGAGTCCTATCCTGCTTTCAACAGACATACGGACGGACTTACATTTTCGTCTTATATTTTCACTAAGATCCACTTATTGCGTATTAGATGATTATTTCGACATATTACACACGGAATAGCAAACCCAACATCTTTTTTGATGTGGGTATAAAAAGTGATAAGTCGGAATTAAAGAGCTGTCGAACTGAGTCTTTGTATTATTTGGGATTTGTTTCACGCATTAGAGTCTAAGAGTAGGAACATATTATGCCCATGCATTGTGTGAAATACTAGAGTAAGAGCTGATCATAAATATTTTTTGAAAATTTTATGATTTTTTTAATTTATTGTGAAGTTAACATTATGAACTATTGTGTGAAAATATTACAAAATTCCAACCAATATAATCCTAAATATTCTCTAAATAAAAAATGTCGAACAAAAATGTAGTATATTTTAAAAACTATTATTTTCGCATCTTTAACTTTGTGGAATATAATTTATACCATTTTAAATGGAGAACTTTACGTGGATTTTTTTTTTTTTTTGTCACAAATTACAAAAACAATAAAACCGAGGTTAAAATTCTTGTGCAGTTTACATTTAATTATTTGCGCTAAAAAAAATTAATGCAATTAGTCTTTGTTTTTTTAACTCTGAGCTTAAATCAATATAAAACAAAAGATTGATATCTTGTATATTGGATTATTAAAATTTTATTTGCGCATATCTGCGGATGTAGCCAGGGTATAACTAAACATTATCTCTGCGCCAGACGTACGGACTGACGTACTTACACCACTAAAATGGTTTAAAATAATATGGCAAAAATATATGTGATTCACTATTAAAACAGTAATAGCTCCTCAAACTTTCATCATGATTACTCAATTGATTTCTGAGTACTTAATTAAAATGACTTGGTATCCACGCATTTTTTGTACTAAATATTCCATTTTAATCTTTAATTAAAATGGAATTACTTCAAAACTATTTATTTACATTAAAATATATTACTTATCAGAAGATTTTTATTAGTATTTCAGAATCCAATTAATCAATTACAATGAAAATTTGTGTGGAGCTGGAGGACATAATACTAAATAATATACTCTTCACCACAGATGATTATAAAATTATATATTATGTCCGCCCGGATATCTTTCCCGAAAATTAACCTTTAACCCCAAATAGTGTTCTATTACAATTGTTTAAATCAATTAAAGTATAAAACTAGTTCTTTAAGTCAATGGCTTCAATGTTCCTAACCTAATTCCTCTAAAAGTCATACATTTTTAATATATGTTATTTTAACTTATGTAATCAAATTCAAATATATTTTGCTAAATAATTGCATGGATTTAGCTCAAATTAACTATTAAGATTATTGATGCATAATTTTATTCATTTACGTTTAAAAATTAAAAAGTTACAGATATATGAACAGAAAATTATTAAAATTTTATACAGTACCATGTCCTAAAATCTTTGATATTATTTTTTCACCAAATTTTATTATGTTCGCTTTAATTTCTCGTTACTTGTACCTCCAAATTTTAAATGAAATATTTAAACGAGAATAAAGAAAATTAAGTTGTAAGATATTCGAGCTCCAATCTTGTGATAGTTTTGCAACAAACTCTCAATTATTTGCTTAAAATCAGGAGATTTTCAATTGTCGAAAATGTTACGAATAAAATTTTGGAAATATCGCCCCGCTGGAGGTTATTGATAAAGTAAAGTTCTTAATTGAGCTTAGAAGTGATGAAAAGGAGAGGTTTTGCTTTTTACCACAAATGATATCGAACGGTGTATTCACCAAATCCAATGAATCGTTGAAATATATCTTGTCATTCTCTTAAGAATGGGGAATAGGTTGGTTTGGTTCCTACAACCATGATGCGATCAACTCTGGAAACTCTTTTAGTTATTCAAATCATTCTGGAACAAAATTCAACCTTTTCAACATGATTAAAATGATCCTTTTAGTGACACCAACATCTGTAAGTGGTTATTACAGCGCATTGTAGCAACACGCGAGAACTCGAAAACTCGAACCAATATAGACAAAAAATACAGGGTGTATTTCAATAACATATTATTTTATTTATTTACTTAACAGCCAATGAAATTACAATTTCTTAAAGGCTAGCTTACATATTATTCTTAAAACTATTTACAATAAAATGTTTTTCATAATCATTCAATAATAAAGTCTTATTATTTAACTAAATTAAAAACACTCCTCTTAATGTAGATTGGATTTACTGAGAAATCAATGTATGGATAAAAACTGTTGTCTCATGTCTCATGTGATCAAAGTTGGCATAATTGGTTCGAAAATATTTGATTTTTAAAGGAGTATAATTTCTAGTTGGATGATTTGGTATAATGAATTCGATCTTACGAAGCAGGAACTTCGAATTAATTGAACCGTTTACTAAATTAATTACAAATGAAATATTCATATATTTTCTCCTACTTTCAAGAGTAGGGAGATCAATAAGCTGTAATCGACTTTCATATGGCGGTAAATTAATACAAGGATTCTATGGAAGATTACGAAGACGAAATAAGAGAAATAGTTTCTGGACCGTTTCAATTTTCTTTATATGAACTTCGTATAGAGGATCCCAGACCACGGAAGCATATTCAAGGATTGGTCTTACAAGAGATGTGAATAATTTCTTGGAAACGTAAGGATCATTAAACTCTCTTCCCCAACGCTTGAGGAAACTTAGAACTTCTTTTGCCTATTTAACGATTTGCGAAACGTGGGACTACCTTGCGGAACGCCGGATAAAACAAGAATGATAATAATGATGTACATTCTCTAAATAATACACATTGGTATCTATTTTTAAGATATGAAAAAATCCATTTAGGCAAAATAGGAGAAAATCCGAAAATCATTTAGGGAAAAGAGGAGAAATCCGAGTTTATTGAACAATAGGAGATCGTGATTTATTATTATCGAAAGCTTTAATGAATTCTTTATATACTATGTCTGTTTGTAAACCGGAATCAAATGCAGATATAACTGAGGTTGTGAACTCCAAAAGGTTAGCAGTAGTGGAACATCCTTTCTAAATCCATGCTGGAATGGGGAAAGATAACAAACAACTTGATGCGAAAGGATTTCAGTAACTATCTTTTCGAAAAGTTTTGGAATAACACTTACTTTAGCAATAACTCTATAATTGAAAATGTTGGATCTGTTTCCAGATTTAAATAATGGTATAATATAAGATTTTCTCCAAACTTCAGAAATAAGTAGGTTATTGGAGATACAAGAGAATGTAAAAATTTTATAAGAACGGAGCTTAGAATACCGTTAGGTCCACGTTTATAAGAATATTTTAGATTCTGTACAGCTGTCAGTACCATTGATTTATCTATTGTTGGACAATTTACTAGGATTGCATCAGGAATTGGACATTGATAATTGGAAAGCTGATGTAATTCTTTATCAGAATAGGCTAATGAGAAAAAAGGAGCAAATATCTTCATCGTTTGAGGATTCTTCATCTCCAAATTTCATCATGGACTGATATCCAAGGATACGAGGTTTAGAATTTACAAACTGGTAAAAATATTTTGGATTATTTTTTTCTTCTTAAATTTTTTTTTTTTTTTTCTTTTCACCTCAAAAAGATAATTATTGTAACATTGGATATTTTCTGAATTATAAACTGATCTTAATATGGGCTATCTTATGTAATCAATAGATAAACCATCACTTTTTGTATGTTCAATAATGTTTTTTTTTCAAAATTTTCCAGACATTAAGCTGCTCTGTATTGCAAGGCGGTTCATGTGCAATTATTTTTCTTGTCATTAGAATTGATTTCTTAAAACATTTAAAACATTTATTCAAAATGATGTCAATATTTAAATTGGAATAATCAAAAACCATCTCATTCACATTGGATTGTAATGATAGTTTTGTTTCAACGTATATGCTTACTTCAAGAGTGGGATAATAAGCATCTTCAGGTGTTAATAATTGATTAATACGAAGAATATTAAATTCTTCAGGTTGATAAGTAATTACAAAATCAAGTAATTTACCAAGCTTGTTTCCTATGTTATTTATTTGGAAGAGTCTTAAATCAGCAATAGCATCCAGTAATTCAATAGATTAAAAAGCATGAATCAGGAGTTGCACACCATTTAATGTTTGAAATATTAAAATCACCAAGAACAATTATGGAGTAACCAGGTTTAGCTACAAATTTTATCGCGTTTGCATGTTGTTCATAAATTTGAATGTTTGACGCAGTAAGAATATAAGAGCAAGTTTAAAAAATAGTTCTAAATTTGGCTTTACCACATATGGCGATAAATTCAATATTGGAATCATTGTTAAGAATTATTTCTTCTGAAGAAAAAAAAAAGAGTTGACGCAGAAATCAAAACTCCCCCACCTTCTTTACTCACTCTATCAAGTCTATAAATTTGAAATTTACTGCACATTATTTCAGAATTTTTTATTTCTTTATCAGAGTTATTTCGGAGCCACGTCTCAGTGTACAATTATAATATGCTAAATATCAAAGCTCTCTAAATAAAGGGATTTAAACTTTGTCTTCTTACCTGTAACATTTTGGTATGCGATGGAGATAGCTGAGGAATTTTGATAATTTCTTGAACAAATATTAATATTTAACGGATTATTTAATTCAATTATTTTTTGGATCAGAAGCCCTTGGAAGAATTACGTTATTATCATCACGATAAATAAATTGTTGAAGAATTGTATTTTTTGGCCAAAATTGGGGATTCACAAGACGATCAAAAATACTTTCTGAGACAATTATCTTAAAAGAAAGTTCGTTTTAATATAGAATTCAACATCATTTATTATTGTATCTACTGAAAAACGGCTAGCAACTATGGTTTTCCTTGGAGCTATAATTTTTAAGGGCTTTGGAGTTGGTGTTGTAAATGAATTTATAAGTAAGTTATTGACGACATCTAAATAAGTTGCGATATTTGAAAATGAGGAAGTTAGTAAAATAAGTTCTGGAGGCTTACTAGTGTCAGGATTTGGAATCAAGGACAGATTTGTCGTATCAGATACCGAAGGAGTAACTAAAGTCGACTCTGAATTACATTGTAATTGGAAGCATTTGAAGTATGATGAGGCGGAATAAAATTATTTGAATTAGGAGATACAACAGGAACATGATTACTACTTGAATTTGCAGTTGGTAACGGAATAGAATCATTATTAGTAATAACCACTGTATTTTTAGGAATACAAGGGGGTGTTGATGATGACTTAGAAGTTCTTTTACGTTTTAGTTTCGGGGAGGCAGCAAAACTATCTAAATTTGTGAATTTAGAAAACAGAATTTATTTATTAAAAACTTCTGATTTATATCCATTTTGGCCCATGGAGGAATCAATACCAAAATCTTAATGTATTTTTACCTTTCTGTGCCACTCAAACTAATGTCACATCCTGTGGTTGTGTTTTGTTATTGATCTTCCATAACAACAAGGAATCCATGAATACTTTTCTACATAAACAAGACACTACCAACAAACATAGGATGCAAATTTTTGTAAGCAAAGGGATTAACGAATAACAACAAGGCTGGTAGATAATACAATAATAATTCGCTTATGTTAGAAAAATTGTAATGAAAGGTTTTTTATATCAAAAAAATAGTAGCAAACCAGACCATATGCGAAAAACATTTTCAGCTAAACCGTGTTTAAAACAAAGCTAAAATATGCTAAAAAATTATTTAAAAATACTAAAAATTATACAAATAAATAAATTACTTTTTCAGTTCTATATTTGCATTTCGTGTTAATTTTATATAATTTTGACCTTATGTCATTATTAAAAAAAAAAAAAAAAAACAGATTATAAAACAGAATAAGAAAGAGAAGACAATATGGAGAAGAATTAGTAGAGAGTCATAAACAGCTATACAGAAACATCTTTCAACAGCTTCTATCTGGTGCCATCAAGTCATTCAATAAATAATAAATCGCACAATATTCTCAAGTTTGCATCTTTATACCCCCCCTTATTCGAAATTAAAAAATCTATGCTTGCCAACGAGCTACATTCGTTAATGTATTTACATATTTAAGTAATTCATTATAGGATTTATCCTTATTACGAAAAATACTATAAAATGCTAAATTAATTGTTAAAAAATGCTAAATGCTAAACGAAAAATTTGAGGTTAAATCTGAGTAAAATATGGTAAGTTTAGCTACAAAATGCTTGTAGAATCTTAAACATTTGGATAATTGTCTGGTAATTTATTAGTCTCAAAAACGATTTGGAATATTTAGCGAGAAAATAATACTGTTTAGTGATTTGCCAGTCACGAAAACATAGTAAATCTGGCCATTTAGAAACTCCTGAGTCACGAAAGCTGAGCTGGTAACCGATAAATGTTTGTTTAATCATAAAATCGGTGGATATTTAAACAAAGAATACTAACATTATTATTTTAACATAAGTAGATAGCAATAAAGGCTACTAAGTACTTAGCGGATAGGAATCTCAACAGAAACTCGAAAAGAACAGTAATGGAACCGGTTACAGAAAGAAGAGATCCGGAGTGGTGGAATTTGTCTAGCGGACAGGCTATTAGATTTAAATACAGAAATATTTAAATAAGAAAAAGAAAAGAAGAAATAAATAAAGAATAATTTTAAAATCTAATCACCGGAAAAATTTAAATTTTGCAATTTTCTTGCAAATGCTTTGCTTTGTACAGAAGTTTAATGGCCATTAATAAATTAACTTATGTATATTTTGATTTTATTATTTTCCGAAAATTCTTTTTATTATTTCACCAATAAACATCAATTCAAACCTAAGAAAATTTTTGGAAAATAACACAAAATATGTGTTATGAAATAAACAAGAAAATTTAAAAAATCCATATTAATATTATAAAATCAAGAGTGAGTTTGTTTGTGATGCAATCACGCCTAAACCGCTAAACTGATTTTAATGAAATTTTAAATATAGAAGAATTTTAAGGTGAAAGAAACTATAGGATATAAATTAATTGCATTTTAAAGAAAATGGCGAAAATATTGCAGTTTTTTCCACACTATTTTTTTCTAGAACTTAAAGATTTAATTGAAGCATTACGGAAAATATCGATGTTTGAGGAAAACTAGACAAATTTAAATACTTTTTTTTTTTTATTAAACTTTTAAATTCCATGCAACGCTGGGGCATTCAGCTTGTTTAATATAAAATTATAATGTTAGGTTTTAATAAAATTTTCAAATGATTATAAAGTATGTATAATGTTAAGTAGTATTATTATACTTTACTTTGTATTTTTTTTTCATTGTTATTAAGACAATATTCAAATGTTTTTCTCATTCGAAAAAGCTTTCATTATTTATTTATTATTATTATTATTTTTTTTTTTTTTTTTCATAAAAAAGTTTAAAACTTAGACTTGTTTGTTAAAAAAAAAAAATATATACATAGATTATATTAAAGAAAATACTCGTACTCAATTGTGCCGCAATAAAATGGACAAATATAGCTATGAAATATGATGAAAAATATGCTTAAAATGATGAATACAAAATTTTCTTTTCAGCTAATGTAAAAACTATATAAATTTATCATTTATGCATGCAAAATTTCAGTTTAAAAATAGTTTAGAAAAAAGTATTTTTCCTGTTTAATTCAAGTATATTTTAAATTTTTTTTTAAAACGTTTTAAAAATATTTGAGAAAATTTGTTTGTTAAATAAATATCCAGCTCAGTTTAAAATTAAGAAAGCATTTGAAAAATACAATTGTTATATTAGAACCTTTTTGCTGGAAAAAGGCATAGTATAAAATTTGAAGAAAAAGGAAATTGTACTTAAATTTGTACTTAAAATTTGAGATAGTTTTCAAATGCATAAATATTCAATACCAAAGGTTTTTGCTTATTGGGTTTATTCATTGACAAATATTTTAAAAATTTTCAATGTATGAGTTTTAAAAAGTTTTTTAAAACAGTTTTTTAACTATTTTTTATGGTACGGAAAAAGAACTTCTATTTTAAAATTATGTTGATTTAAAAAAATATATAACTTTATATTTCTTTTATGGTTAGGCTGAAAATGTGTTCTCAGGAAAATATCAGAATAAACAACTTGTGACTTTATTCATTAAAAATAACAAAAATACATATGGGCCATTATCAAACATTTTTAACTTGGATGAAACTGACATAAATTGTTAATAAGTTTTGAGGTAGTACTATTTTGAACAAACGGTTTACAGATCTAAACTCACAAGACTTGAAACAAATAAAATGCATAATTTAAGCAACATAGGCTTTATTTTATAATAATGATTGTTGTTCAAAGTTCAAAAACTTAGAAAAAGGGCCAAAAATTACTTTAGTTTTCCCATTATTCTACACTTTTTGTTCGCGCGTTTTTACTTTTTGATCTCATTCGATCATATAAAAACTAATCGGACTTTATGCATAAATTATACACCTTCTTTGTTATTGTGCAGACTTTCAACAGTTAAATACAGGGTAGACGAATTTTGATAACAAAATTTCTTAATTTTTGCGCCTCACAACGGAATAAAATTTTTGAAACAGGCATTGATACATGTTGTAATTATACGTATTTTGCGCTATATCTCGTTGATGTGCCCTATATAGTCAACGCACTAAATAGTATCAAACTTTAGAAAAAATAAGCGAAAATTTTTTAAAAAAATTATAAAAAAATTTCGAAAGATAAAAATTTTATAAATCAAAAAAAATTACTTTACTTAAAAAAGGATAACAATATTGAATAGCATTTCTTTAAATAAACTCTAACAAAATATATTTTCGTATAAAATATGGAGAAATAACTTAGATTCTAACCCCATTTTTCTCAAAGTTTTTTAAAAATCGCGATTTTAAAATATGCTACACGAATAAAATAGTATAGTTAGCTAGAGTTAACTAGTAAACATAGTATAATTAACTAGTAAAGAAATTAACTCACCTTTTTGCAACTACAACAATTCTCCACTCTTCACATACATATGCTGTGTGATTTCAACACACTTGTGAGAGATGTAACAAAACATAAAAATTAATAAAATTATCCTTTAGAGTTTTTTTTTATATATAACTGCGGTACCCTGTATACATTGGAATTGATTTTGACGTTATGGTTGCTGAATTTTAAAGTAAACAAAAACAGTTGCAATTTTTGACATTAAAAATGTAATAGATTTTAAAATTAATATTTAAATCTTTGCATATACTTTATCCATTAAAATGTTCAATATTTTTGGAAATTATATGGATTATATGGAACGGAAACAAACCAATACGCTAAAATTCTGCATGAAGTACTTCAAAGATGAAAAATGTTCAACTTTGAAGTACCGAAGTATGTAAATGCATTTTCACAGTTGTTCTTCTCTTTTTTAATATTTGCCGTTGTCGGAAATTTTAATTTCCAATTCTTTATTTCAACTGAAAAAAAAAATTTAATTTTTACATTTTTATATTTTAATATATAAAATTCTAATAACGAAATAATGCAATGACTGGGTTATGCATTGCGCATCTGTCAGTTGCAGTTGAAATGAAAGGATTATATGTGGTTAAGCCTTTAACAGTGTGACCATTTTAGCATTTTTGCAACTAAATTTAGCATTTTTTAATAAAATATTTAGCATTTTCTAGCATATTTTAAAATAAGGAAAAATTCAAATGTTGAAATTAAATGTTCTGCAAAATATATACATTACGAAAGTGGCAGTAATTTTAATATCAGCACCAGTAAATAAATAAATTATAAAAAAGGAACAAGTATTAAATGCATGGGTAAAAAGATTATCGTGATTTTAATAAAACCGAAAATTAGAAATCGTATTAAATATAATTAATGTTCCAGTTTTGAAAAAGATTTTTTTGAAATATTTACTTCATGAAGTATTTAGTTTTTAAGCAAATATTGTTATTTGCAAACAAATGCTATTTTAACATGAACTTGAAGTGGATCTTGAACAGAACTGATCATGCATGACTTTGTTACCGGTCTATACATAGTAACGCTACGCATGAACCGAAGTTTAAGAATTATAATCATATCGAGGGAAAACAGCACATCGGATTTTTTTTTTTTTTAGCTTATGCCAGGATATTAAGGAAGTGTAAGTGGTATAACACATAATTTGCCACTGCCCATAGTTGCAACATTACTGAACTAAAAAAAACTGGGTGATGCAACTAGGCATAAACTGAAGAATATTGTAGGCTGCGTACATTCTACTTACATTCTTCTGTTTATATGTGTTCTGTTTTTATAATTACATAATGTCAACATTATAAAAATTAATACGAAATAAATATATACTGCTAAAAAAAGTTCTTTATTAATTTATCGTTATTTTTTAGCATTTTTAAATAATTGTTAAATTTTTTTGGCTTTATTTTAAACGCGATTTAGCTGAATATTTTTTTGACATCTGGTCACACTGGCCTTTAGACAAATTTGTATCAAGATAAACTTCAAAATCAGTGCGAATCTTTACAAGGTAATCTCAGTTAAACCGCTGATTATTATTAATGGTTGTTACAGCTGTCAAATTGCATATATAAAAACATTAATGAATGCGCCTTACAGTTGTTGTGCAAGTGGTGCCACCTTGCATAAATTCGCGTTAATTTTGACGTTTGTCTTGATAAAAAATTTTTTAATATAGACACTATGTTAGAAAATTTTTTATCAAGACAAACGTTTAAATTAAAGCGAATTAATGGAAGGTGGCAACAATTGCACAAAAACAACAATAAGCCGAGTTTAATGAGGTTACCTTATATAGATTCGCACTGATTTTGATGTTTGTCTTGATAAAAAATTTACCTAGTATATACAATAGGTTACGTACTTTTGATAATACTTGGTTAGGCAGGTAGTATACATATAGAGGCGAAACTTGAAAATTCAAAAAATTGTTGTTTTGTAGAAAAGAATGTGTTTTATGTGTTTATTTATTTATTTTTTTAGCAACAACAAAATGTATTTGATTACATGTACTTTGTTGTTGCATGATATAGATATTTGACAACCGACTTAGGTCTCATTACTCTTTACCTTATATTATGAGTAATAACATAAAACATTGAAAATATCCCTAATTTGATTTGATAAAGTCTGTAGGTTTTGATATTGCGCATAATTTTTACCAGAATTATACATAAACTTCTAAATTGTAAAAATTTTTATACGTTCGACTTAAAACTGCTTTAACTTTCATGCCGAAATGTTTAACTGATTCTACATGCATCTAAGTCGATTTTAAACCCATAAAGTCTACTATTACTTATTATTTTAAATTTCTTACTATAAAACATTTTTCAAACTAAATTTTAAAATTTAGTTTGAAAAGCTTTTGAAAGCTACTGAATATTTTATTTTTATAACTTTTGGATTTTTTTTTTTTTTTTTTTTGTTATCTGTATTCACTGAAAAATCTTTTCAAATTTTATAATGTATGAGTTTTAAAAAGCTTTTTAAGTTTTTTAAATATTTCTTATAATAAGGAAAAAAAACTCCTACTTTATAATAAAATTGATTATAAAAAAATTATATTTTAATTTTTTTTTTTTTTTTTTGTGGTTAGACGATGGATTTTAATGTACTATAAAAAAAGTTTTTGATAATGACCCATATATTGACAAAATAAATATTTACAGATATTGGAAAAAAGCAAAAGGTTAAAAATCGAATTTAAACCATAAATAAAGTCGAATATTATTTAAAATTTCTTACCATAAACTAAATTTTAAAATTGCGCTTAAAATTATAAAAAACTTTTTGTTTTTGATTGTTCTATTCCGAAAAATTCAGCTATGTGTTTGTTTATTAAGTTTTCAGGAGAGCGAAAAAACTGTTTTATTTTGTAATTTGGCAAATGTCTTTGAGACTTAAACGATTAGTTGGAACCTTAGTACAATTACTACAGATATTATGTAAACAAAAATCGGGATTATTAGATACAAGAGAACAATAATAAAATCTTTCAAAAAACTTCACTTAACTCATTTTGCTGGATCATTTTTAATAAAATTATTTTTGATTTAGAATATTTTTTACACATAACTGTTTGGTTGTTAGTAGGACCATCTTTAAACGTTACATCTATAAAATAACAAGTTTAGGTACTCAAAAAACGGAAATATGTTCATAATGTAAATTAACATAAATACTGAAAAAAAAGATTGTACATTTTTTGCAAAAAAAAATTAATAAACTGATTAAAATTGTATTAAATTTCTTATTAACAACTCAATTGCGACTAAAAAATTAAAAAAAACGCTGTTTATAGAGTTTCAACATTACAATATTTTGAAAATCAAAGAAAAACATACGAATAACCCATTTTTCTTAAAAAAAAATTATATGTTTTGTAGATCTCAACAAAAAAAAAATGTGTAAGAATTAATTTTTCTTTTCTAAATTGATACCACCGATAAAAAAAAACACAAAAGTAAAGTGTTTGACATAAAAAAATATTTTAGGAAATCTGCAGATAACTCTTATTGAATATAAGCCCACGATATATAATTTTTTTAACAGGGACCAATTTATGACAATTGATCCATTCGTCCATTAACCTTGCCTTTAACGATCATAAATGTTTTAATTTACTTATTTATTTATTAAAATATTTATATACATAATAAATTATGAGTAGAAATAATATAGGTATTAGGTACTAACAACTGAGGCTTTCGACCTATATTTTAAAGTTAGTGTATATTAAATCTTATTGTATATGTTGCAATGCTTTAAAAAAGTAATGACAGCTTTTATATTTACAATATTAATATTTTTAAAAGTTCTGGAAGGCATATTTTGCCGTACAGTACAATTTGCTTATTGTTAATGAAGTTACAATTAAAAATTAGATGATTAATGTCCTAATCTAATTCGCGGTATAATGCTGCTGATCCACGTGGATTAAAAGTTTTATAAATTTGGTGATAGTCAGACCAAATTGCTACTTCTTTAGCTCTAGTGGCAGAAAATATAGTGCGTATAACGTCAGATTTATTTGAAGACGGATAAGTTAAAATCTGGGCTTTTGTTGCAAATTTGGCAGCTTCATCAGCCAAAGAGTTACCTTCAATGCCGATATGACTTGGAACCCATATGATTTTAAATTTCCTGTTACATTTTATAAGAATATCTCTTATTTTGGAAATCATAACGTTTTATTTTGAATGGCAGTGATTTTGAGTCAGAGCAAATAAAAAATTTGTCACGTATATTTTTATACTTTTTGAGGGCGTGTAGAATTGCCGTAGATTCAGCAGTAAATATTGAGTATCTATGGTCAATTATTCCTAAATAGTCTGTTACGAGATTGTGGTTGATTATCGCAAATATTGTTGCGTCTGAAGTTTTAGACCCATCAGTGTAAAGTATTTTCCAATTTTTTGTTATATAAAAAGTAGAAATGTCTTTGAATAGCGATATATCGTTGTTGTTGGGTGTAGATCCTTTTGGTAGCACAATGAGATCATGAATGAAGCAAGAACTTTTTAGTTTCCAGTGTGGTTCAGTTGGAGTGTATGATTTTTGTGGGATAAGTGGTATGTTAAGATCTATTGCCATATTTAGAACCAGACAAACCGTTGATGGAAATCGAAGTTGAGATTGACTTGAGATGTTCTGAATGCGTCCGAAAAGTTGCTGCTCTGTAGGAAATAAAATTTTTGTGATAAACTTTGCGGTTAAGTTATCCGATCTATGTTTTATTGTGGGTAGTCCGGATTCGGCCATCAGATTCTTAATAGGTGTAGATTTAAGTGCCCCAAGGGCTATTCTTATAGATGAATTTTAAATTAGAGTTATAATCTAATTTAGATAAAATAGTACTGCGTACAATATTGATGGCAGTATTTGGATGAGTGTTACACCTTTTAGCATTGAGGCATTTAATTAGATTAAGACGTGAGTGTAGAGATTTTTTTAGGCTATCCATGTGTGAACACCACGAGAAGTTTTTATTAAATATTACACCAAGTATTTTTAAACTATTGACTGTAACTATTTGTGTACTTTGTATGACAATGTTGGAGATGTTACATATCTTACACACATGAAGACATCTTGTTTTAGAAATAGAGATTTTTTAACCTGTAGTGCTACACCAGTCATTTATAGAGGTGAAGAGTAGGTCAATTTCTACTTGAGTGTCAACATTTTCCTTATGCTTACATAGTATGTATAGGTCATCCGATATACATTACATGTTTAAAAAACTTATTATCTGATATTATTTTATTGAGCTTGTTTGTGGCAATTTGGAATAGAACCACCGAAAGTGGGGAACCTTGGGGAATTCCGTTTTGTAGAGGTTGCCTACGCGGTCAAACGCTTTTTCAAAATCTATAGATAATATAGTTAGGTGATTTCGGTGGGAGATTGCACAAGCACTATAGTGGTCTATATATGCTTAAGCGTCTATAGTACCTTTATTTGGCTTAAAAGCTACTTGATGCCCTGATATGAGCTTGTTTTTTAATAGAAACCAAGTAAGCCTTGTTGCAACGATTTTTTCCAGAACTTTTGATGTGCAGGGGATTAATGAAATTGGGCGGTAACCATCGACTGCAGTGGAATCTTTATTGGGTTTGGGTATAGGAATAACGGTTGAGATTTTCCATTGCTGTGGGATGATGCCGGAGGACAGAATTAGGTTGTAAAGATGAACGAGGTGCGAAAGTAAGTTTTGGGTAAGTTTTTTAATATTGGATATGAGATTTTATCGAAACCGGAGGTTTTACCTTTTAGACTATTTAGTGTTCATTTCAATTCAAAATCGGTAATATCTTTTTCCAGGATTTTAGCAGCGTTGGATGGTATGTAATCTATAGTAGTTTGGGTGGATTGTTTACAGGATATGAATGATTAATTAAAATTGTTATCACTTGATTGTTGGGATCATACTTTCTCAAAGAGGTTGGCTATATCTTTCGGGTTGAAAGTTGATGTTTTGTTGTATGAAATAAGTCGAATATTTTTGTATGTATTTACGTAATTTAGTTTGCGAACATTGTACTAGATTTTTGCAGTAGGTGTTTGAGGGTTTATTTGACTTGTAAATTTGAAAAAAGATTCACTTTTGGTAATTTTGCATTTCAGTTTAAAAATAGATTTTGATTTTTTGTAAGCGATTAGGTTAATGGAGGTTGGATTCTTTTTAAAAATATCAAAAAGTTTTTGTTTGTTTTCACGTAGAGTTTTAAGTTCACTGTTCCAACAGCATGTGTATTTTTTTGTGTTATGGTATTTATAATGGGGTATTGAGGAATTGGCTGCAAATAGAAAAACTTTTTGGAAAAGCGCTACTTCCCTGTTTACGTTAGTGGTTAAATTCCTTTGAGGTTTATTAGAAAGAAGATTTTTAAAATTTCGCCAGTTAGCTTTATCAATAATAAAACGACTTTAAAAATAGGTCTTATCTGTAGGTATAGAATTAGTTAACTTAATAGGGATTGGAAAATGGTCGCTACCGTGAAGTTGGTTATCAGAGTACCAAGAACAGCGGGGAAATATATCGGCTGTAGCAAAAGTTTGATCAATGTGGGTAAAGATGGATCTGGTTGAAAAGTGTGTAGGCGAGCCATCTTTTAGCAGTAACATGTTAGAATTGTATAGAATATTTCCTAATGTATAACCTCTGTTGTTGGTAGAACTGGAACCCCATAATGTTGAATGACTATTGAAATCACCCACAATTATGGTGTTGGTATTGTTGTTTGAAAATAAAATTTGTAGTTCGGTTCTAGGTATTGTGTGGGATGGGTTAAGGTAAATAGATATTATTTTTAGTTTAAATCCAATAAAAATTACGGTTTCAATAGAAAAATTGTTGTGTGCGTTGAAATGATTTTAATGTTGTTTTGAACAAGCAAAACAGTGTTACATGTTGTGTTATGTGATGCTATGGTGTTGTATCCATTAATTTTGATTACGTTGTGTGCTATCCGAGTTTCTTGTAATGCGATGACGTCTAGAAAGTGTTCTCTGATCAGTATTTGAAGCTCGTGGAGATTATTGTAAAAAGCCGTTTAAGTTCCATTGCAAAATTTTTAAGTCCATGGTTACACTTTGTGAAAGGGATGTAGTTGTAGGTATTTTATTAGAGCTCCATACGTTGATCTGACGTGTCGATTTCATTTCTTCTGTGTGTTATTTTAGTTAGTTTTTGTTGTGTTTCTGATGTGGATGTTTTGTTTTCGGTTATTGAATTAGACTTAGTCAGAGATATATCCCTGGATAGTGTGTTATCTTTTGTTTGGGTTGGATACTGGGTTAGTATTATTGCTGGGTTTTTTATTTGTACTAGGTGTTTGGTTAGAAGTTTGAATTGAGTGTGAGTGAGAGGTATTATTTATTAAAGAGATTTGTTTGAGTGATTCAATGTTTGTTTTGTTTTCATGTCGTTGGTTTGTTTTATGTAAATCGGTTTGATTTTTGGTGATTGTAATTGTAGTGGTTGTTTGTTGACTGAGGTTATTATTATTTGTGTTGTTATTGTTTGTTTTGTTAAGTTTGTTTTTTCTTTCAGCAATTGCGGTTTCGAGATCTTCAGTTGGAATTTCAAATGAGGGTGTAGTTGTTATTTGTGTAGCTTCTTTATGAGAACAGTTATTTAGAGTTTTTATTTTTAAAATTTCTTTACTGGACAATTTTTGTTGGTAGATTTGTGTGGATGATTGCAATTTATACATTGTATCCTGGTGCATGGTATAGGGTCGTGTATTATAGAGGCAAATACATCGCAGTTTTCGTTTCATTTGCAATATTTCCTAGTGTGTCCGAGTTCAAGGAAATTTTTACACTGGATTGGGTTTGGTATGTAGGGATCAATTTTGCAATTTAAAAAGCCAATTTTTATTTCATTTGGGAGTTGGTAACGACTAAAATGGAGAATATGGGGAAGTGTGATAATAGTTTTGTTGTCAATAAATTTAGTTATTTTGGTACAGTCAACGACACCTTGGTTTTTTTAAGCCGTCTTTAATTTCTTCTACATTTAAATCTTTTAGTGTAGGTGCAAATATAACCCCTTTAATAGTATTTAATGTTAGATATAGGGTACACTCAATAGGGCACACACCAGTTAACATTTTTGCATTTGCTTGTGCTTAATTTTTAGTTAAGATTAACAAGTTTCCATCCCTAGTAAAAGTTACTTTTTAAGTAGGATCACTTGATATGCCTTTCAGCGCTTTTGATACCAAAAGTATGTTAAATTGTTGAATCGGCTTGTCAGGAATAAGGGTTTTCAGAATTACAAATTTTGGGCACTGGTTATTGTTAAAGTTTAATTGTTTTGAACTATTGATTTTTGGGAAGTCTGTATTGTTGTTAACGTTGAAATGAGAATTATTGTTTTTTATTTCTTTTTGGTGATGGATCAAGAATGTCATAATTCCCTCTTGAAGAGGAAGATATGATTATTGATTACGATGTTTGCGGATTATGATATTAAAATGAGGCGAATAAAGAGAACTAATAAAAATATAAAAAACGATGTAGAAAGCGAAGAGAGAACAAGTAAACAACCGTACACTATGAGCACTTGTTATAGACTGTGATAAATGTTTTAAATACAACAATATTTAAAGGAAATTCGGCACAAATAAGTTTTATATAATAAATAAATATAAATATAAATATAAATATAAATATAAATATAAATATAAATATAAATATAAATATAAAAATAAATATAAATATAAATCCATAAATTACCATAGCTCGAAAATTAGTTTAGTGTGCATAATTCCCATACAAATGTTTTAAAAATATAAATAAAAACATTAGTGTCAAATCGACCATTGTTATCATATAAGTTCGGATATTCCTAGAATCATCATAAAGTACATAAATCCCATATAGCTGTTAGTAATAAAATAGTATTAATATCTGTATGTTTTATAGAAATATACAAACACAATTAGCCGCAGGTCCCATAAAAGATCCCTTTCAGAATTTTGATGCACATACACAATGCTGCAGGGTATCGTTAGTGTGACCAGACCTCTTCCTCCTTTTTAAACATCGATTCCGCTTAAAATATTTTTCCCGCGTTTTATAATTCTAACCATTAATTATTCGATTTCACTATTTTCGTTTTCTATAACATTCTTATCAATATTTTTTAAGTGTAAATAATTTTTTTTTTTTTTTTTTTTTTTTTTTTATTTTTCCCACTGTAGCCTCTACACATTAATGAAATTAATATAAGGCGCATTTACAATGCAAGCTTACTTGAAATGTTAAAAATTTTTTATAAATCGTTTCTGACAATTAAAAGTTTTAAACTTTATTCTTATTTTACAAATGTTAGAATAAAATATAAATTTTTGGTGGAAGAAATTTTGTTCCTTCAGAGAGATTTTTTTGGTACATTATCGTAAAATTCTTTTTTTTTCCGTGTGGAGTCTTTACCTGTTTACTTCCATCAGACGCGTCCCCAGGTGGCGGATAGGGGGGATTGGGCGAGAGACACTGGATGCACTAATGAACGGTGCTGGAGCCCTCTTCCCTTGCCGACATTAATGCATCCTTTGTATCACACCCAGTCCTGAAAACGGGAGGCTTGCTGGACTGGATGCGATGCATTGATGTATTCTATTTGGTGTTTCCGCCGAAATGAATACATCTCTGGCACTGGGTACGGTCTTGGTGTCATACGTTTTCCGTGGACCAAATAAATGGGTATTATGCACTTTTAAGATCAAGTTGGTTGGTAGCAGTGCCGAGGATCTGAATGATTAGTTAGTGCTAAAAGAAACTAATAGTGAACAGCTCCCCTCTGATGCTGATGGCAAGGGTCAGTTGTATTACAGCCTAGTCCGCGTACGCCGTCACTGCGCGAGATGGTCTATTTTTTACGAGCATACTCGTGGGACCAAATAGGAAATAAAAATGGAAACAAGTAGGTTAAGTAATGAACAGGACAATGGGACAACGGACAAAGAAGTCTACATTAGGGAAGTAGAAGGGACGGACGCTGACATAAGAGTTAGGGATAGGGTCAAGGTAGGGGAAAACAAGGACGACGTGGGGAAAGGGGGGAAAAATGAGGATGGGGACGATGACATGGACTTAATAAGACTGCATACGGACATCCTCATACAACACGGACAACTAATGACCCAACTAACGGAGGAGGATAGCCTGCTGGACTCGGCGGAGGACCCTGTAGGATCTGGAGCGACGGAGGGACTGGAGGACCTGTCTCTTTTATCCGATGAAGAGCATGAGACAACAGTTGTCTCTGCTCTTGACCGGGGCAAAGAGATCGGAACTGCAGTCACTGCGTCAACTCCGGGTAGGAAGCAGGTGAGCTCGACGGGGGCATCAGGCATGCCAAGGCCTACGGCCAAACCTATAGTTCGGCAGGTAGCGGTAGCATATCCAATGGATGAGCAAGCCGCAACCGACAGTCGAACGAATTTTGAAAAGGCGAAAAAAGGTGTTAGGGCCTCTATTGCTGCACTAAATAAGTTGGCTAGGAAGGACCCATCGCTGTTAGACGGGCGGGATAGGCATGTTCGCAGGAAACACCGAAAGAGCATCTACAGGTTTGAACGGACCTATGGCTCCATCGGTGACATCCTGGGACTGTCTTATCCCGATGGTTTTAAAGTGGAGGTAGAGGAAGGTCCGCAAATTGCTCGCAAGGGTAAAGAGTCCGTGTCTACCAACACTTTGGAAACAAAAGTCGACGCTGGTACACATTGTGGTGCTCACAAGCCATCCAGCAGTCCTGTAGGTTCTCTCAAGGGAAGCGACAGGTCAGCAAGGATTGATAGTGAGAAAAAACCCACTGAGAAGAGAGTAGAGAGGGTAAATCAAGCTCTTGCGAGCCCCGCTAAAGGATCTCAAATGAGGTCAATTAGGGGAGCTCTGCCTGGAGATGAGATACCCTCTACCTCCAGGAAAGCAGGTCATATTCCGCATGACTCTTTTAAAGGTCCTCCTAAGGGGACCATAAAAAGAGTGAGGTCGGGGGATGACCAGCAGATTCCGTCTGCGAAAAAGGTTGGTAAAGCACCAAGTGGCCCGCCTAAAAACTCTCATAAGGGAGTAGTGAAGCGGGTAGTATCTGGTGACGTGCAACCTTCATCGTCCAAAAAGGGGAAGGATTCGTCCAAGTCGGACATTCTTCAAGCAGCAGTCATTGACCGTGCTGATCCAGACGGGAGAATCAGTACGGAAATGTGGCGGCTGATTGAGGACAAACTTATGGACGAAATCTTCCAGGCAAGGCACAGGCCGGGTGAAATAGCCTTCATGGGTGCAGACTGGACAAGGGGCGTCAAGACTGTTGGTTGCGGTAACAAGGGTACTTTCGAATTCCTGAAAGCCGCGATTAACAGATGTGGCAACCTTTGTCCAGATGCGCAACTGGAGGTTATACCAGCGTCGGAATTGCCTCTGCGACCAATAGTCACGGTATGGATTCCACCACCCATTAAGCCGGTGGAAGTCATACTGGGAATATTGGAAGGACAAAATAGGGGGTTCAATACAAGTCAATGGAAACTTGTCTCTTCATTGACTTGTAAAGAGAACCAGGGAAAAGATTTCCGATTCGCAGTGGATCGGGAATCTATTAGGAAATTGGACTCATTGGGGGGGGGGGTTGTTACGTTCGGGCTTGGCTACATCAAATTTCGCTACGCGAAAAATGATAAAGCCAAAGAGGTTGCGGATGGTGCAGATAAATCTGCATCATTGTGAAGCGGTCTCGACCGAATTAATAACCTACCTCAGTGAGACCAATGTGGACGTGGCCCTAATCCAGGAGCCTTGGCTAAATAATAACCAGGTCTGTGGTTTAAGGGCCAAAGGATACAAATTGTTCAAGCCGTCCACTGAGGATAAGGTGAGAACTTGTATTCTGGTGAAGAATGATCTTCAAGTAATTCTTCTTAACTCTTTCAGTTATGGTGATCTAACGGTCGTCCAAGGAGAGGCAACGCCGAGGGTTTTAACGTGAGTACCCGTCCATGTGGACCCAACCTCACGGTGCTCTTCGCACAGGGTGAATACAATGCGTCCACCAACGCCCCCAAGTCTGACCAAGGTCATCCTTGAGTTACCAATTTGAAGTCATGTATTTGGACATGACCTCCCCCTTGGTCAGGAGCGGAGCCTATCTAACACTCCTTCCGATCTATGGGTCACGGCACCCGGTTGCAATGCAACTCCACACTGAGCTTGCGCTCTACCCGCGATTTGGGTCTAAACCACAGCCACCACGTTACTCCCCGAAGGGCCGCACCATTGCCAGGCTGGAACCGGAGTTCCAGGGGCTCCTGACACCCATGGTACCAGTATTAAGTCACCGGTCGGACCTCGTAGCCAAAGACTGACTACTACCAGTTGAACTCCAAACAGTTCGGGACTGGTGACCCGCCACCACATACAGAACAAACATCAACATAAATGAACAACAATTACCTCACAAACAATCAACAGTCGCCCTCACGGGCGATTCGTTGGCCACATGGTGTGACCCAGCACAGGACAAAACGCACAACAACCAGGACAAGTTCGACGCTGGCACCCTCGCGGGTGTTCTTGGTCACAAGAGTGACCCGGGAACAAACAACGAGGGAGCAGAGAAAAACACAGCAGGAGGGACAGCAAATGAGACACCAGGAAGAGACGAAACAAGAGGCACAGCAACGGCGAAACAGGAACGCGAAGTCGGAGCAAGAACCCGCAATCCAGCCTGCCAACCACCGCCAGCGGGCATATACATACCCGCAAACCGGGGACAAGCAACAGCGACGAAAAGAGCAACCCAGCAAAGTGCAGGGAGCACCACCACGGTTGCCCATATAGAGGCCACCTCCACTACTCATGTCTCCTTCTTCTCCTATCAAATACCATCCGGGCGAAATCGCCCAGCCCCCTAAATGTCCGCACGTCCACTAAGGCCCTACTAAAATCCCAACCCCCCACAGTATGAGCTATGCCCATACCATCTAAATTCCTAATGTCGTCATAGTAGTGGCATGTCGTCAGTACATGCCACACGTCCTCAAGTCCCCTCCCGCACCCACAGTTCGGAGTGTCGGACAGACCTCTCTTATGCAAAAATGCATTGAGTGAGCCATGTCCCGTCAGTATAAAGCCCAGACTCAGGCCGAAACCAAAATCTGGACGTTGCCGTACGAAGTCCGCGTCACGTATGAACTCATACGTTACCCTCCCATTGTCACTGTTCGTCCATCTCGTCCTCCACCTAGACAAAAGACACTCCTCTAAGAGTGCCTTCACCAGCAAGCTATCCCTATCCACCAGATCAGAAGTAGATACCCAGTCATGGCCAAGAAGCGGTAGCCCCTTCTTGATCTTGAAGGCAATAGCACGACGTATTACCTCCAGATCAAGAGGTGCTATGAGGAGTTGGAACCACCAGATGACAGGGTGTGGGCCTTAGCCGAGTACGCAAGACGGAATGGAGTACGTCTATTGCTCGGTTGCGATGCTAATGCACACCACAGTCAATGGGGTAGCAGGGATAACAATAAGAGAGGTGAGTCAACATTTGATTTTATTATTGCAAATGATCATTTAATCTGTAATAGGGGTAATACTCCTACGTTCAGAACGAAGGATAGGAATTCAGTAATAGATATCACACTGACCAACTCAAAAGACCTAGTTGAAGACTGGAGGGTGGCCATGGGATGTACTTTCTCTGACCATGGTAGGATAACCTTTAGTCTGAACTTCGTAGGTTCTGAGGGGAAACCTTTCAGGAATCCTAGGAGGACAGATTGGGACGCCTTCGGGCGGGATCTGGGGTCAAGATTGACTGGAACTCCGATGGAGGTCTTGTCAAGGGAAAATCTTGACGAAATAGTGGAGAAGGTAACAGGGTCCATTAACAGAAGCTATGAGCTTAACTGCCCGGTGAGCTATCCGGGTAAGAGGAAACAGCCGGTCTGGTGGTCGGAGGAGTTGAAGGCTCAACGGACCACAGTTGGCAGGCTGTACAACAAGGCCCATAGATCTGGTAAGGACGAGGACTGGGGCACCTATAGAGTGTGTTTCAATAAGTACAAAAAGGATATTAGAAGAGCTAAAAGAGCCTCGTGGATTAGGTTTAGCGAGGCCATTGACTCGGTCAATGAACTTTCCAGATTCAGGAAGATACTGTCAAAGGACCCCAGTGTTCCTGGGAGTATCCAGAGATCAGATGGTTCATGGACGGAGTCTAGCTCTGAGTCACTTAATGTACTTTTGGAAACCCATTTTCCGGGTTGCAGGGATCCATTGGTAGAGGAATCAGGTGAGGGAGAACACTTCTTCACGGAGTCCACCAGTGGGATGATTGGAACAGTGGTAAGAGACCTAATAACGGTGGAGAAGGTCACATGGGCGGTGAATTCATTCGAGCCTTATAAGTCACCAGGCCCGGATGGTATATTTCCGGCCATGTTGCAGAATGCACCGTTGGTAGTCCGTATACTACTGGTTGAGATTTTTAAGGGGTGTCTAATATATGGACATATTCCAAGGGGGTGGAGAGAGGTAAGGGTTATATTCATACCGAAAGGTGGAAGGACCTGTCACTCGAAACCCAAGGATTATCGACCTATCAGCCTATCGTCTTTCCTCTTGAAGACTTTAGAGAGACTGATAGATCTATATTTAAGATCGTCTGGTAGCTACAGCATCATGAGTAGTGCTCAACATGCTTACCTGAAAGGTAAATCTGTGGAGAGTGCGCTAAGTGATGTGGTGGGTTATATAGAACAAGGACTTCGGTATAAGGAGTACACCATGGCCGCGTTCTTGGATATTGAGGGAGCGTTTCACAATATTAAGATTGACGCTATCAAGCAGGCGCTGGTGGATCTTAAGGTACATGACTTCTTGATCGAATGGATAATCCTCATGCTGAGCAGCAGTATTGTCAATTCAAGCTTGGGTGGAGTATGCTTAAGGAAACTAGTAACTAGGGGGACTCCGCAAGGGGGAGTGCTCTCACCCCTGCTGTGGCTAATAGCTGTCGATGTGATTTTGCGTCAATTCGACAGCAGGGGGCGGAAGATCGTGGCTTATGCTGATAAAGGTAAAGGGAAAATTTCTTCCCACAATCAGTGAGATCATGCAGTCAGCGCTGGGTGAGCTGTCCTCGTGGGCTGCTGATAAGGGGTTGGGAGTGAACCCGAAGAAAACAGAGTTGGTTCTGTTTACTAGGAGGTACAAGGTAGAGAATTTCAGACTACCGGTACTATGTGGGACTGAACTGAAGCTTTCAGACTCAGCGAAATATCTGTGGGTGTTCCTTGATAGCAAACTGACCTGAAAGAGGAATGTTCAGGAAAGACTCAAACGTGGCCTCAATGCCTACTACACCTGTAGAAACTCCATAGGGGACTCAAACCAAAAGTTGTATATTGGATTTACACTTCGGTGGTGAGACCAATCCTTTCATATGGTTGTTCTGTCTGGTGGCAGGCACTGGAACGTAAGAGTAATAGGAGCCTTTTGTCGAAGGCGCAAAGGTGTGCTTCGATTGGCATTACAGGTGCAATGAGAAGCACACCACAAGCGGCTCTGGATGTCATACTTCATCTCTTACCCATTGAAGAGTTTGTGAGGGGTATGGCGGCAAAAAGTCTACTGAGACTTAGGGAATTGGGACTATTAGGCTCATCAAGAGCAGGTCACTCCAAGGTCATTTACGACATCAGTTACGGTGAGGTTAATCTGAACTCTACGGGGGTATTAGATTACATGGCCGCTGAATCGGACTTTGGAGTAAATCCTGTCGTGGTGATACCTGATAGGGAGATCTGGTCCGGCACTGAGAGACTATATGAGGGTTGCACAGTGTTCACGGACGGATCAAAGATGATCGAGGGTACCGGGACGGGGGTCTATATTATGGGCACGGATTTGAAGGGCTCTTTTAGACTCCCTGATGAGTGCAGTGTTTTTCAGGCTGAGATTCTCGGCATCCTGAGGGCCGCGGAGATGATCAGGCAAAACATTGCGAGAGGTACCGAGGTCACTCTCTATGTGGACAGTCAGGCAGCTCTGAAGGCCTTGGGGAGACATTTGGTGAGATCCAGGCTAGTAGCTGCCACTAAGGGCACTAAGAGAGTTGATGGAGGACTACATGGTGAGACTCTGCTGGGTGCGGCAGGGAACGTCTCAGAGAGAGAGACATATGTGAAACCACCACTAAGTTTCTTCTATGGGAAGATCAATGATTGGATCTTGGTCAGAACCAATTCAGCTTGGGAAAGTAGAGAGGACTGCAGAGTGTCGAGGGCGATATGGCCGGTATTGGACAAGGCAGGCACTACCACTCTCCTGGGCATGAATAGGAAGAGCTTGAAAGTCATGATAGGGGCCATAACAGGTCACTGTTTGATAGGGAAGATGAGGTCTAGAATGGACGCTAACAGTTCTAATTTTTGCAGACTGTGTGGGGACATCGATGAGACCGAGTCTATTGAGCACATTGTGTGCCATTGTCCGCGATTACAGCATCGTAGGATGAAGTGGCTGGGTGGACAGTTCCTCGACGGGCTTCGTCATGGGAATCAGCTGCTTGAGGGAGAATCAGGGGTTTAACCCTAGGGGGATTGGTAGCATAGCTGGTCCCCCCCTTATGATTCGTTACATTTCTATTCCCTCTTTATCTTTCACTCTACTTTTTCTGTATTCTGTATTTTCTATTTTCTGTATTCTACACTCTTATTTCACAGCTATTCTGTTGAAGGGACTCACAATGGACCGGGATCGGTCTCTGGGTGGAGATGTGGTACTATCTGGTATCACATCTACCATTTCTATCTATCTATCTATCTATCTATCTATCGTAAAATTTAGATAATAAGTATGATTTGTTTTTATGCTTTTGGCAAAAATGAAATTAAAGAAATGTTGTTCCTATATGTACTAGAAAAGTCCTCCTTTGGCCCAAATTTCTGCGAAAAGAAATTTATTAATGTTTTTCATATCGAACTCAAAACTACTTGGTGGAGAACTGGAAATGAATTTTAAATAAATTTTCTCCATTTTCAGCTCATCAAAAAGACGTAACCCTAACTAACCACTTTATAATGATAACATGAATTTATTTCTTCGTACTCATCTCAAATTTATAATTATTTGAAATTAAATGTCTTTACAATATTTTTAAATTTAGTCTAATTTTTCAACCCAACAAACCAAGAAACTATACAGTATCATTAATGATATCATAATTTTAAAATTATATGATACAATATAGAAATTATTTCTTCCTTAGTAAAAAAAAACTTCAAACATTTTCAAAAAAATAAAAATGAATTAAAATTATTTTTGTACAAAAAATATTTTACGTTATGTATTATATGAAAATTATATTATACATAAGAGGAAAAGATAATAGAATCAATATCAGCTTGGATTCTAAGGGGAACTGTTTTCGGATTACTGAAGTTTCGTTTTACATATGAAATTATTTGGAGCAGGATAAATTTATTTTATTATTATCTCGTTTTATTTTTTGATAAAATAATTAGAATATTATATTTTCAACCAATCTTGGTATGTATGTATATATTCAGGAATGTATTGCTAAATTATCGCGCTGCTTAAATTCAACGATATCATTATTAATATCGTTATTTTCAAAAATTGTTATATCATTTTCGAGTGTACCTTTTAGAAAGCAACCTATATCATTTTAGAATTAAAAATGATATCACCGAATTGATACGGTTATGAGATCATTACGATATCATTTGGTTTGTTAGGCCAATAGAGAAAATAACATTTTTTTAAGAGTTAATTTATTTATAGGTTTAAGAACCAGTTAAAAACAACTTTTGATATGAAATTGAGAAGTATCGTTTTTTTTTTAATGAGTACCAATTTTAATTCAAACTTGAAATTTATTTGAAACTTTTGAGTTTTTTAGGATATACTTAATTTGTTGCTCCAAAATTAAAGACTCAAATGAGTCGTAAAGCAAGAGCTTGTGAGAACAGCTAATTAAGATTTATAATTGAGATAATAATTTTCTTCAGAATCCCGTTCGGATTCCGTTTTTGACAAAAACCTCTGGTCACGTTAGGTATAGTATGGTCGCGATTGAACGACTATATCTTTCTTTCTTGTTTTTTTTTTTTTTTTTTTTAGTAATATAAAACAATTTTTTGTGCCAAATAAAGTCCTCTTAAACGTTGTAAAAGCTCTGTACTAACCAACATAATAGTAAATATCCATTATTACTTTTCCAACTATATGTATCTAACAGAAATAAAATAAAAAATAGAAGTTTAACGAGAGCAACTCACTAAAAAGTATTTTTAGTAATGTATAGTAGAACCACTTTTTTTAATAAAATAAAGATCTTTTAAAGTACTACTCAAACGATCGTCAGAACACTGCAAAAGAACTGCATTAATTAATAATATAAGACCGTTGTAAAAGCACTATACTGGCCAATATTACAGATCTATAAACAACCATCATAAGGCCATCTAACAGAATTACCACAACGTTTCATAACGCTGCTACCATCATGAACAGTACTACCATGACAGCATTTTTTTCCTAGTATTATTCAACAAGATTACAATTTGCATATATTTGGGAATTTCGTACATTTGTAAATGCTTGCAATTTTTTTATTTCCCATCTTTATATATATTTAATTTTCAAAGAATTTGTTTTTATTATTTCCAGATCTGTCTGAAGCTCAAAACGACATAGAAAGTTAATATTCATCTTACTTATAAAACTAAAACACAACGGATTTTTGTACACTTCCAATTTTCGTGAAAAACCCATAAGTTTAACATTAGCATGTTATTGGTGGGATGTAATTCATTTTTGACAACTTAACGTTTTTTTAACTAGCATTATTTATTACTCCTAAAAAGTTAAGAAAATGCAGATTTAAAAGATTTTATTATGGTTCTTATTAAAGATACAACTATGAATAATTATAATTCCTTTTTTTATTTAACAAAAAGTATATATCAAGATAATACGAAAGAAATAATTTTTGGCAAGATATTTGTCTAAAATTCACAAAGTTTAAAAATGTTAAAAACTATTGAAAATTGGATTAAAGAAAACCTAATAGGGCAATTTTAATAATAATTTTTAAAATTAGTACTAAAAAATTTTTAAATATTATCTACTTTTGATATGATATAGATGTCGTTTATAAAATTTGACCCAATATTTTTTGCTGTGTATATTACATATACGTATGGTATTCTTCTATTATTCGCATCTTCGACTATATAGATATATATATATATATATATATATATATATATATATATATATATATATATGTATATATAACATTTATGATTATTAGAAACAATGTGATTCATTCATTTAGCAATCATATTATTATTAAACTTTTCTACAAATATTTTAACATTATATATGAAATCGAGACGGTATAAAACACTTTAATACATACAAAAGAAGAAACAAAAAAAACAAATCTCTTTGTTTGAAACTTAACAACCAGAATTATCTTCGGCATTGGTCTTATTCAATATAGAAAATTGGAAAGGGAAAACAGGAATAGTATCCTTTATTTGCGTTAAACGTCTACATTAGCTAAGAATTCGTTAATCCTTACTATATGCCCTTTAACTTTAACATTTTGCAGTTAATATTAAAAATTTTATTGCAATTAACAATAAAACTCCTTTGTTTTTCCTATAATAGTTTTTCGTTTTCATTTATCTTCATTATTTTTGGACAAGAATTGGGAAAAACTTACCTCACTCGGTGACATTGATGACATTTTTCGTGAAAATCTTTTTAAAATTTGAAACACTATGGTATTCACACTACAAAGGAATAAATTATTTTAGAAAATTCTTGCAAATAAATTGCTAACGCAAACAACTCTTGATTTTAGTTTATTATTTATTTTTAGTCAAATTTCTATATGTTTATTCTTATTATAATTGTTGACATATTTCACAAAAAAAATTATTGACGTTTCTATCTGTTTTCCTAAAATTATTATCATTTGTTTTGCTTCGTCTTTCGTTTTGTTGTCTGCAAAAGGCAGTGTCTATACTAGACAAATGTTTATCAAGAAAAACGTCAAATTTAGTGCGAATCAATACAAGGTAACCTGAATTAAGCAGCTGATTACACATACAAACTTTCATTTGTGTATTTTTTGACAGTTCATCTTATAAGATTGTTGTATAGAGAAATCTCATCACAACTGTATCATAATAGCCCGTCTAGACGTAACATAATATGTAAGATTTTCGTGTCAGAGAGTGTCAAATTCGCTCTCTGAGAGAATTATTTCACAACCATCTTCTAAGATGAACTGTCAAAAAAATACACATATACGAAAGTTTGTTTGTGTGTGTGCATATATATTTTGGAAATTACTGAAAAACAATGTTTTTTTTAAATTTTTCCCCTTTTAATGTTTGTTTTACATGTTAAAATTTTATAAAAATTGTGCTAGAAAAGTGCGAATTGCTTAAATAAAAAGGACATGTTTACTCTGTGACTGAAAATAATGATATCTTATAGGATTCATTGAACAAAATGGTTACTATCCTCTGTCGGAGTTATCTTACATATTATATAAGCGTTAACCTCAGTTGTAGACATGGGGTAAGAACGGCTGCCAGATTTGGAAATTTATCATCATTTGATGATTTTTTTTTTTTTGTCTCAAAAATAACAAAGTGACGATTTGATGATTTTCCCTAAATTGACGCATTTTTAATTTTGAAAATATGTCAAATTTAAATTAATTAATTCAATAAATTAACTGAATTTTTTAAGTAATCCACATCATTAATATTTAATGTGTTCAAGTTCTAATCAGATTTACAGGTTTTCAGTCAAAATTTTAAGAACAGGAACACTTTCTGATTAAAAACAGTTAATTCATTAATTACATAAAGAATTAATTCCTTTATAATTAATTGAACAATTTATGCTTAACAGAATATATATAATCAATTAATTCTTTAATTCAAATTGATTGTGAAATAGCTTTAGAAATTATTTCTTTATTTATTCTGCAAAAGATTAAAATCATTTATTTGGCAATTAAATTTTGGAAAAATATTATTGTAATCTTACAGCCTATCTAGACTTAACATAATATGCAAGATTTTTTCTGTCAGAGAATGTCAAATTCGCTCTCTGAGAGAATTATTCCACGTGTATTTCAAATATTAGTATTATATGATGTATTATGAGACTGTTGTGATGATATTTCTCTACATAACCCCAGGTCTACAACTGAGATTAACGCTGATATAATATGTTGATAGTCAGGCGGCGTTATTGGCTCTGACTAGTCATTTTGTTAGGTCCAGATTGGTACTTGAGTGCAGAAGGGAATTGAGAAGGTTAATGGATTCCTATATGATGAGACTATGTTGGGTTCCTGGTCATTGTGACATTCTTGGCAACGAAATAGCCGATGAGCTAGCTCGCAGTGGCTCGGAGCTAGATAGGTCTTTCATAGAGTCATCTGTTAAGATTCCAATTGGGTCCTTCTTTAGGGCCATAGGGGAGTGGACTCTGGACAACACGAATCGAGCCTGGAATGACAGATCGGACTGCAGAGTTTCTAGGGCATTATGGCCTAGCTTAAAACTGGCGGATTCCAAGCATCTTCTAGGTATGAGTCGTGGTAGTCTTAGAGTCATAGTAGGTATGGTTACGGGTCACTTCTCAATAGGGAATATGATGAGTAAGTGGGACATTGGCACATCAGACTTTTGTAGAACGTGCGATGATGTTGAGGAGCTAGAGACAGTGGAGCACATACTCTGTCACTGCGTAGGGCTTCAGCGTAATAGGTTGAAGTGGTTTGGAAGCCATACACTACATGAACTAGGTGAGGTTAATGGCAAAGGACTTGTCAACCTCATAGGGTTTGTAATGGGAGTAAAATGGCTTAGGAACAATCATAACTGATTGATTGGGTATAGGTTCCACTTTTCTCTTTTTTCTTCTTTTCATAAAGGGATCACAATGGGCCGTTTGGCCTCTGGGTGTAGGCGTGAATGCGCCGCCCTTTCCAACCTAATCTAACCTAATATGTGAGATAACGCCGGCAGAGGAAAGCAACCATTTTGTTTACATTACATTTTGTTTATATCATTATTTTCAATCAGTCACAGAGTAAACATGTCTTTTTTATTTAAGAAATTCGCACTTTTTTAGCACAATTTTTATAAAAATGTTTTTTAACATGTAAAAGAAACATTAAAAGGAAACAATTTTACAAAAAAAAAATGTTTTTCAGTAATTTCCAAAATACACATGCACGCACACAAAAAAAACTTTTCTATATGTGTATTTTTTATTTTTTTTTTTTTTTTTTGACAGTTCATCTTATAAGATGGTTGTGTAGAGAAATCTCATCACAACAGTCTCATAATACTAATATTTGAATCTACACGTGAAATAATTCTCTCAGAGAGCGAATTTGACACTCTCTGACACAAAAATCTTACATATTATGTTACGTCTAGACGGGCTGTAACTGTCTTATAAGATAAACTGTCTAAATTACACATATACGAAAGCTTGTTTGTGTATGCATGTGTAATTTGGAAATTAATAAAAGAAAACAAAATGTTTTTCGTAAAATTGTTTCCCTTTAATGATTGTTTTACATTTTAGAAACATTTTTATACAAATTTTGCTAAAAAAGTGCGCATTTCTTAAATAAAAAGGATATGTTTACTCTATGACCGATTAAAAATTATGATACCTTAGTTACGTGTTATTTAAGATTTAACATAATGTAAACAAAATGGTTACTCTATTCTGCCGACGTTATCTTTCATATTATACCAGCGTTGATCTCATTGTATAAATTTTTTATTTTTATTTTTTATAATTGCATTTATGTTTTCGTTCGTTGCTTTTTAGTAGTGCTGTGCTAGTATTGAGTATTAGGTATCGAGTACCGAGTATTTGCAGACTTTTTTGGGTACCCAATACTTTCATACTTTTATTTTTATTAAAATTATAACGACTAAAATACAACTCAGTATGAAGATACAAATTAATTTTTAAATATGTGAAAATAATTAAATTGATTTTATGTCTTATATAAATAAATTTATAAAATTTCACATATTTATTTTATTTTTAATTAAAAGAACCTCAATTATAAAATATATTTCAAGTATATAAAAATATATTAAGCATCGAGTAGTACCAAGTTCCAAATGAAAAGTACTGAGTAGTATCGAGTATTCAAATGTAGTAGGATTTGCAAGTACTACTGTTTTATTAAAACGAGACTTTATATGTCCGATTTTTTTAAGATTTTTAGAAACTAAATTTACGATTTTTGTTGAATTTTTTCCGACAGTTCTGCTCACAATACTTCTTATATACTAAATGTTACTTCTTAACAACTGAGTCAGCAGCTGGCCAGCTGGAATACTTTTTACACAAAAGGAAAATCGATATTCTCCTTTTAAATGAGACTTTTTTTGAAACCGTACCACAAATTTCGATCTACTCATGGCGGAGGAGTTCTAATTGTAATTAAAGGTAACATTAAGCATACGTTGTTACCAAAAATAAAAACAAGTACTGCTGAAAGTATTTCAATACAAGTTATGATTAATAGAAGGTCAGTTATATTCACCTCAGCGTATAATTCAGTTCTCCAATTTTAAAGCTGATTTGGATAAATTAACTTCATTTTCAAAAAACTATTTTATTTTCGGTGATCTGAACGCCCAACATACACATTGAAATTGTATATCAAATAATTCGGCTGGTAATGATATCTACAGCCACTGTCTTCAATCCAGCTACTACATTTATTACCCAAATGGACACACTCGCTTTGGACAAAATATCAACCCCGTTCAACCTTCGTGTCTCCATTTTTCAAAACCTTGAGACATATCCAAATGTTTTACAGTCGGACCATGTACCTATATCTTGTGTTATTTCTGGACAAGTTCAAAACATGACATCGAACAGACTGGTCAGCAATCGGAAACTGGGTGGAAAATGAAATTAGGGGTCAGAACATTGACCAACCCGTTACTAATTCAGGTAATCTAGATTTTTATTTTAACAAATTAATATCTATAGTTAAAGAAGCGTTTAATAAAATACCTGTCGGTTATAAAAATCTGTGGCAACGTTAAATCTCTGAAATTAGTAAAATGTTAATTAGTCAGAGAAATAAATACAATTTCAAAGATGTAGCGATTTTAATTATAAAAATCAATTGAAAAGCATTTTGAAGCTATTAAATAAACTTATTAATTTTCACCTTAGTAAAGACCGCAATGAATCCTGTTCAAAATCTATTTCGAATTTGCCCTCGGGCTCTAAAAAGTTTTGGGAAGTAAAAGAAGCACTGAGAAGAAACAAATATCTTTTACTGATCTTCATGTAAACGGTGAAGTGTTAAAAACTGGCAATGAAAAAGCTAATTCAATAGCAGACCTATTTGGTAATTCACACACCATTACTTTAAATAATTATTCACCTATGGACTCGGCGGTCTGAAAATTCATTCATGATCTTAACGATACACTTCTTGACAGATCTAACGTAGAGCTTACCAATTTAGATGAAGTTAAATCGTTTGTACTTTTATTGAAAAATAATAAAGCCCCCGGTTTAGATGGCATTAATAGCATTATCCTTAAAAAGATGCCCGATTACTTTTTTGAAACTCTATGTAAACTTTTCAACTCTTGTTTAATAGAAGGCTATTTTCCAAATATTTTTAAGAAAGCAAAAGTTATCCCAATTCCTAAGCCAGGAAAGGATCTAAATTACCGTCTAGCTATGGATTGATAAATGGAAGATAAAAAATAATGTTAGTAAAACACAAGCTATTATATTTCCGTATAATAGATCACAGAAACGTATTCCTACAAAACATTTATATTCTAGAGGAGATTTTATTCCTCTGCAGGACAGTATCAAATATCTAGGTATTATCTTAGATAAAAAAAACTATAATTTAAACAACACATACAGTATATTTGTGATAAAGCAATCAAATGCGGTCGTCACTTTACCCCTTACTTAACAGAAGATCTAAACTTAATTTAAAAAACAAGATCCTTATTTACAAAATGTGTTGTATTCGACCAATTATGACCTACGGATGCCAAGTCTGGTTTAACAAAGCTGCTAAAACTTACACAAGAAAATTACAGATAATACAAAATAAAAATCTGAAAATAATTCATAACCTACACCCCAGATATTCTACAGATCTACTGCATAGGAACTTTAAGTATAAAATGTTTAATTCATTTGCAAGGGAACTGACTGTCATTTAATGAAAAATGCAGAACGTCTACATATGAAATAATAAGAAATTTGCTAATCAATCACTAAGACTCTTTTTTTACTTAAAGAGTTATAATTGATGGTTGTTTTTAAAATTTCTTATAACGTTTAAGTATGTACAAGGTTTTTTTTGACAACTTTTCCTTAACACTGTGATATTAGTAGTTTCCTTATTTAATTATTTAGATGTTAATTGTTGTAATACTTTTAAGTAAATTCTCATAACAATGTAATTATTTTATAAAGGTTTAAATAAAGTCTATAATAATAATAATAAAAAAAAACATCGGAGCTTACGAATTCGAGTATAAAGAAGAAATGGAAGTTTCTACCCGTGCAACAATAAGCAGCTTGAATTTATCCACAATGTTTGCTGCTATGATGAAGCAATTTAAAGTTAATAACAAGAAACTTGCTGAAGATAAAAAACTTCTAAAGCAAATAACAAGAAACTTCTTGCTGAAGATAAAGAAGAAAATAAAATAATGGTAATTAAATTTCAAGAAACTTCTAAGGCCAATAATGAGAAATTTCTTGCTGAAGTTAAAGAAGCCAAAGAAACTTCTAGAGCGACAAACGAGAAACTTCCGCAAATTTCGGAAGTTATAAACAACAGAGTGGATGGCATTGATTCAAAGGTGTCCGACTTAGAGAGCTGCTTAGGTATACAAGCCAAAGTCGTCGATAAAGTTGATAAAAAGCTGTCCGACTTAGAGAGCTGCCTAGATATACAAACCAAAGTCATTGATAAAAAATTGTCCGGTTTAGAGAATGAAATAGCCAAAGTTGTTAATAAAAAACTACATGATCTAGAAATAAAGATGAATGATCTTCAATGTCAAGATGGACAGATGTGAATTATTCCAGAATCCTCCAGTACAATAAAGGCCCCTAGTTTCGATGGCACCGCACCATTTAATTTGTTCAAGTTCCAAATTGATACAGTTGCCATTAGAAATATGTGGAACGACGAAGAAAAAGCTATAGAGTTGATATTGGCCTTAAAAGGAAATCCAGCAGTAGTTCTTGAAGCGTGTCAGCGTGTAACAATGTTAAAACAATTCTAGAAAATTTTTGTTTACGCAAATTAATTTTTTAGCACTATTTATTTTGAACTTGCCCTACATACATATTTTAATTATTACATCGAGTTTTGACCCTTAGATCAAATTATTTAAATTTTCTAATGAATATATTTTGTACAACAACTTTATTTAAAACAATTAGGTATTACATACGAGTATGAATTATTTCTATAAAGTATATAACACCTTCACTTATAAACATTTACAATTTACTATTTCGAACCAAAAAATCGCGAACCAATTTATGAATATATTTTGTACAATAACTTTATTTAAAAAAGTTAGTTATTACATACGAGTATGAATTATTTTTATAAAATATTTAACATCTTCACTTATAAAAAACAAACAATAACATTTACAATTTACTATTTCCAACCAAAAAATCACGAACCAATTTCACAGCATATTTTGCTGTACCAGGTGCTGTTGTAACACCATAGCCACCGTGACCGTAATTATGTACAACTTTAATGGAACGTCCATTTGATCCGTGCATTACTTCCGATTCTACGCGCACTACAGCACGATGAGGTCTTAGACCAACCAACTCACGAACAACTTCAGCATTTTTTAAGCTAGGCAACATATTGTAACAACGTTCCTTAATAGCCATGGAATCGTATTTGCAAACATTCATGTTATAGCTTTCGAATTGACGGCAGCCACCAAGTGTAACAGTTTCGAAACCAGGTACAATATATGTATCATAATCACCATAAAATGCTGTTTTTATCCAGGGTGCACGAACTTTGAGGATTTGTCCACGAATGGGTACCAATTGTTGGTCATTGCATAGTGTTCTAGCACCAAGGCCAGAACAATTAACTACAACATCGTAATTATCGGGAAGTTGAGTCAATGAGTTGACATGTTGGAAATGTACAATACCACCGTCATCGTTGAATCTATAATTAGTATTTAAAATGAAATTTTTATTATAAGCAATTGTTATATAATTTAAATAAATAAAATTTACTTTTTAGTTGCATAGGGCAAGAACAGACGACTTTCGGTTACACAGGTTGTGAAAAAGGAACCATATTTCCAATCTCCTTGACACAATTTTAGTTCTTCTTCCGTAGCTTGACGATAGATGGGTAACAACTTTTCAATATAATGGTTCTGGAAATATAATTTGTATATTTAGCATTGTATGATTTGTATACTGTTGTAAATATATTTTTAATATTTCCACATCAACATAAATATAGATCACATTATTACAATGGTTTCTTATATTAACAATAATAAATATTTAATTTGTTGATAAACAAAAATGCAATCAGCGGTAATAAATATTTATCAAACGTTCAATTATGAATTAAAAACCACTGAATAATTTAAAGTCGATTTGTTTCGTAACTAGTCCACAAGTAACCGTAGTTCCCATATATAAGATTCAGTTCCGAAAATCCTTTAACGTGAGTAAACTTTTGTATAAATTTACACTTTACGATATATCCCATATAAGATCGTCTCAGAGAATATGGTAAATCATTTCGATACACTTACAATATGATATGGGGTACCATATGGTCGGGGTTTACCGACTATAAATTTCTTACTTGTTCAAATATATGGTTTCGAAAATAATAGTAATAATAATGATTCATAATGATAATAATAATAATAATAATAATAATAATAAAAATAATAATAATAATAATAATGATTCACAATAATAATAATGTATGCTTCAGAAGTACAAGTACATACAGCAAAGGCTGTATTTCAAAATTGAAATTTTGTAGGATAGTGCTGAATATATACGTAGTTATCGCACATAATCCGTAGACAACTATCTGTTTAAAATTTTGGAAATTTCTTTTTTTTTTTACTTTTCAGGACAATATAACTACCCAACAAACCAAAAAATTATACTGTATCACTAATGATATCATATATATCATTAATATATCATATTTTTGTTAAAGAAGTTAACTTGAAAATAAAATTCAAAAATTTTTCCAACAATTTATATAATTTTTTTTACATATCAGTTTGTCTGAAAAAAGTTACTTTCACTCGGAAAACGATCTAATGTGGGTTGAAGACCTTGTTGATGACATCACAAAATAATTTAAACAAATTTCGAAACACCCCCTAAATTTAGAGATATTGCAAAAAAACAATTTTTAGGATAGTTCCTGCACTATAGATCTCATAGCTTCATAAATTTTAAGTCAATTTAAGACTTTGAAATTGATTTTGAAAGCAGGAGAACGTAGCTTTTTAACTATATTACCGTCTGTTATATACAATACAAATTAAATAATGAATTTTAAACCTGTTTGTTTGTTTGATTTTTAAGTTAGCCTTTCAACAGCAACATACCATTGATGAGGAATTATTTGGTCGCAGAATAATACATAACGCCATCATAAATTATAGCAAAACGCCTAAGGAGCCTCCAAATAGTTTTTTTTTTTTTTTTTTTTTTTTATCTACCCATAGCTGTTTTGAGACTTAGTTTGAAATGTTATTTTGTTTCGAATAAAATGAGATTCCCTATAAAAAATCGCTTAAAAATCAACAAAATATTAAAAATTTTCTAAACTTTATTAAAAATTAAGACAAAATATGGAAAGTTTTAAAGATATTGCAGATAAAATCGAATAAGTTTTACAGTTTTTGTCCAATTTGAAAATATTAAGTTCGGTTATGTTCACAACAAATAAGCCCATAAAATCGTTGCATAGGATGAGAAACATTTTTAGGAGAAACTGGAAAAGATTCAGAGACATCGGCGATCATAGAGCTATGTCGCGTTTAAACAAAAACATAAAAATGAGATTTTTAAATTCAGTAACCTATCCTGGAATAACACATTGTCTAATGTTGACAAATCATCTCCTCTATTTTGGAAAGTTTCTAAAATTTTATGGAAGAAATCTTGTAACATTCCAATTCTAAAACATAATAATATAATTTGTTACACCCAACTAGAGAAGGCTGAACTTTTCGCTCAAACTTTAAATTTAAATCACTTTTCTTCAGCTAACCTTAGTGATATCGAAACGGTTTCTGAGGTAAATAATGTTGTAACCCAATTGAATGACGTAAATGTTACTCCACCAAGTTCTTATTTCATTTCTTGTAATAAAGTTGCTGGTATAATAAAAGGTCTTAAAAATAAAAAAAAAAATCCCCCGGTGCTGATGAAATAAATAATAAATGCTTAAAACACTTGTCAAAGAAGGGTTATGTTATGTTTTATCACACAAAATATAATCCTTGTCTAAATCGATGCTACTTTCCCTATGCTTGGAACTTCTCGAAAACAATTCCGATACTTAAACCTAGCAAACCTTCTGAGTCTCCGCTGTCGTACGGCCAATTAGTCTGCTGTCATCAGTAAGTAAAATTTTAGAAAAAATTCTTAAAGAAAAAATTACCAATTTCATTGATAGAAATATTATCCTATCACCTCAACAATTTGGATTTAGAAGCGGAAATAACACTTCTGAACCTTTAATCAAAATTAGAAAACTGGTTAAGAATAATTTAAATGTTGGTAAATCCACAGGTATGGTACTGCTAGACATAAAAGCTGCTTTCGATTCAGTTTGGCATAATGGATTGATATTCAAATTAAAAATTTCAATTTCCCTATAGAAATCGTAAAATTATACAAAACTTCTTACATAATAGATTCTTCAACGTCTTCTTAGTTCTCGCTTACTGAATTAAAAAATTATTTCAATAAATGGAATATTTTGATTAATCCCCAAAAAACTCAAACTATCTATTTTACCAGCGAAAGCGAAAAGACTGTTTCGTACCTCAAGTACCACTGCATTTTATGAACTACGACATACGATGGGAAATAAATGTAAAATACTTAGGTGTTATCCTAGATGAAAAATTTAACTTCAATTGTCACATTCCATATGTGGTAAACAAAATAAACAAGCTAATAAGAATTCTTTATCCTCTTATTAATAGGAGATATAAGCTAAACATTTCCATTAAAAAACTTTTCATCAAATCAATATTTCAACCTGTAATATTCTACTGTGCTCCGGTTTGGTTCTCATCTGTGAAATGTCATAAAATAAGCTCCAAGTTGCTCAAATTAAACTACTTAAGATGGTATTTAATCTACCTGGGCATTATTCTACTCGTCGTTTAAGTGATCTCTCTGGTTTCGAACTTGTACATGATAGACTAGAAAGATTGACGTTAAACTTTAGCACAAGATACACATCTTCACCATACCCTCATGTTAATGAACTTATTTCAAAGTAATTTTACTCGTAGTTTAGTTTCATACCAAATAATAAAACTAATTGTATATATTTACATATTAAAACTGTAAAACACACAACTAAGTAGAAAAGAAACATAGTTTCTAAACTCTTTAACTTTATAAAACAAATGTAAATGGAATTGATATTATAATAAATATTTGAACAAAACGAAACAAATGCATATGGTTGAAAAGCCTGTTTCTTCTACTTTCCAAAGAAATTTAAAAAGGAAAAATAAACAAAAGAATAACAGAAGTAAAAACACATTTATATAAGAATATATCCAGAAACAGTTTTTTTAGAATAACTCGAAATTTTAAGGGTGTAGCTAAATGTTAAGACTTAACATTTAATAGCTGTAGAGATTATAAAACTTATAACAAATTTCTGAAAAATCTGAAAACTTACACGAACAATAGATGGTGAAATGCTGGAGAAAATATAACTAGACAACTGGCAGACACCAGCTAAAGCAGCATCCTTGGAACGGCGTATGTCGTCCCAGTAATAGAAAGCATCATTTATCCATTGTCTGCAAAAAAGTTTAGTTCATATAAGTAAAAAAGTTTAGTTCATATAAGTAAAATTTTATTTAATTTACTGTGTGATTTCCTTAGTAGGTCCCATAAAATTAGTGCTGGGTCGGAAAATACCTGCTGCCACATTACTGGTGGTGTCCTCGTTAAAACGATCCGCCAAAATTGTCACTTTAGCATTGGGGAATGTTTGCTGCAACTCTAGAGCGGTCGTTAAACCAATAATACCGCTACCCACAATACCGAAATGCATTTTTTGATAAATAAAATTCTTCGAGCAGATAAAATCAAAAACTTTGGAAAAGAATGTTGCCGAGAGATTAGTTCACGGCTTGTTAACAAGTGTTTTGACAACTAAATACTCAATATTCATTTTCCCGTATTAATATATTAATAAAAGAATTATATTTTTCATTTTTAAGTTTTCTTATCTTTTAGAATCGTATTTGAAAGTTTATGTGTGCGAGGGCGTTGTGTGAATTGTAATCATATCCACTGTTGCCAGATTTGACAATTTATCGTCAGTTTGACGATTTTTAGTTTTAAAAATGGCCTCTTGACCATTTTTGTCCCAAATTTGACGATTCATTTTTTTCATTTTTTACATATTTTTCTTTAAAATTTAGTTGGTACAAAAATATTAACAATATAAATAAAAATCTTCTTAAATATTTCAATGTAAATGGTTTATTTATAGAAGGAAAGGTTTATTGGAACCAATGTAATATTATTTTCTATTCAATTATGTATGATTTTTATGAAATGGCGAATAAACACTTTACAAAAGACCAATCCTTTTCCAACTTTTACAAAATCTTTGAATTCGTTTTTGCACAGAAAATTCGAAATCTTTTTTTTGAATATTTTCTATGAAAAGAAATTAATAAAATCGGTTCATTAGTAACTGAAACAATTTTACAAAAACAAATAACATTAATTTCGATTATTGATCTACTTATTCAACATTTCTTACTAACTAAAATGTCGAAAATGTCACTTAAAAGTTAGGTTTTGGATAAATATAAAGTTATCAAAAACTGTTTCCCATTAGTGTTCTCAAGATGTTGTTTTCCTGATAGTAAAAAAAATTTACAAAAACAAATAACATTAATTTCGATTTTCTACCTTCTGAAAGTAAAAAACCATTACATTGTTTTTAAATTAGAAACAAAAAATGTGAATAGTTGGCGTGTTACTTTCAAAGGCAAGCAATCGATTTTTTAAAAATTTTAAGAAAGCTTCGTAAAATTAAAATAAACAAAAAGAAAAAAATAGAGTGATAAAGTGAGGTAAAAATAATATATATATATATATATATATATATATATATATATATATATATATATATATATCTATTGTGGAAAAAAAGAAATTTTAAATTAAATTAAATTAAATTATTTAAAAAATAAATGCACTAAAAAATAAATGTTCAATAAAAAATAATGTTATTCATTTTGACAATTTACTTTGGAAACAACAAATAAATTTGGATATATTTCTTGTTTTTAATAATAAAAAAATTTCGAAATAAATTTGCGTTTCGCTCATAAAAATACGTATATTTTTTTAGTGAAAGTGAGTTCATATATGTATGTTCATTAAACCTTTCAACTAAATTTTTAAAGTTGTTGGGCTCTTCGAAATCAAAAATATCCTGTTCCAATTTATCAAAATATATCTATAATTTTTTTTTACTAAGATAAGCTGTTTCAATTTTCTTGTTTTTCATAAATTATTATTTCATATCTGCCGTAAAAATTCTGCTCCTCTACCACGTTTTCTTTTTTTAGCTTCTAATCGCCTGGCTGGATTTATACAAGATTCTACATAGAAGTGGAAGAGGAGCGTATAATTTTTAATTTGGATGGGTTCTCCATATGCCCTTCAGGAGCATATGGGACATATAGGGCTCAAAATAGGTTACCTCTGACATAGAAAATATTGCATCACTTGCCAATTTTTTGTTTCCTATCCGATTTCAAATATTTTACATCTTATTAAACTTTAAACTAGCGTAATTCCTGTTCTGTAAAAGATATTGACTTAAATTTTTATCTACATAATGAAGAATTATGTTAGCTAAGTAACGTAATTTAGTTGAGAAAAAAAGCATGTTTTTGGAAAAACAATAAATATTATATCTGTAATGAAATCTTTGTTAGTTAGGATATCTTAACGAAATTTTCGTTGATTGTTTAAAATGAGAAATTGTAAAAACTTTTTTCACATTTTCGCCTACGAATTGACATTTTTCTGGAGATTATTCAAAACCCTTAAAAACATATTATGGATTCTCATATTGCAAAAACGTATGCTATGTCATTTCTCGAGTGATTTTTCGTTGTAGCAGAGTGTATTATTTCTTAAATAAGAAAATTTTAGGTATAGGTTTGTTGTGGTAAATTTCCTATACCACCCCAACCCCCGTGGATTCGCGCCTGATTTCAATATATTTTTTTTTATAAGCAATTTGGTGTAATTTTACATTTAAAAATTCTTCTCTTAAATTGAATATTTAAAGTCAGATTTTCCTAACACAACTAAAACCGATTTTGAATAACTCTAAAAGACTCGTCACACAAAAAAGCACTTAATAGTGTTATTCTTCGATAAGAAAATAATTTCTTTTTTTAGTATTTTAAAATAAAAATGGATACTATAGTAATGTTGATAGTATTAAGTTAGAATTTCAACAGAAATAGTAATTTTTTGAACGAATTAAAAATTATTCTGCAACTTAATTTTCTTCTATGATCAATTACTCACAAATTTGAGTAATCTATGTTTTATTCTGACGTGTGATACTTTCAACAACATAATATGATTATTTTTAGAATGATCGTACATAAACAAACAAAAAGAAACATGTTTACAAAGAGAAAAAATATTGTGGTCTACCCAGACCAAGAGGTCACTTTAGCGCACTTTCTCTTTAAACGTAAATTTTTCCTTGTTATCGCACTCCAATCGATTGAAAATTTATTTCATTCGCTTCGATTATAGATATCATGTTCATACTCTTTCAATTTTTTATTCTAAATAAAAGATATTGGACTCCAAAGTCAAATTTGGACTGGCCAGACCAAGATGATAATCCTAGGGATAATTAATTCATTCAAAATTGAATTTCGCATATCGAAGGCGAGCTTTTTTTCTATAACTTTTTAAAAGACAAGGTAAATAATATTTTTTGTTTGAAAATCATACAAAATTACCTAATAGATACTACTTTACTTTCATAATAGGGGGGCAATATAAAAATAGTTTAATTTTAATTAATTTCTTTTCAAGCTAAATATTAATTTTTCATCAAAAAAGTATATAAAATGTTCATTAACATATAAAAAGCCTAATTTTTGATGTTGGCGATTTTTTTTTTCATGATTTCAAATAGTTGATTTGATGATTTTGACGATTATTTCTCAAAATTTTACAAATTTTCATTAAATTTATCTGGCAACTGTTGACATATCACTGTAGCAGAGAACCAAGCGACCGGCTCAAAGTCGACGTTTAGCCGCCGCTTGTTCTTCGTTTTTTTTTTTTAGCTTCACAGCCATTTTTGAGGTACATTTTATTCGAAAAATTATTCATTTTTCTAATTTTTTCCATCAAAATATATTCGATCATATACATTAGACTGCATCAAAATTTATCGACTTTTGAATTTTGACCGTATCATTGGGTTGTAAAAATATATTGTCTGAAATATTAATGAAATCGGACGTCGTAAACCCGTGTCGCATCGGATTTGATTAGATATTAAATAATTTGCTTTGTAGATATTAAATAATTTGCTTTGCAACAAAATGTTAAAAAATCGTAATCTACACATAACTATCTATTAAACGAGATTAAAAAGAAAAAATCAGCTACAAAATGTTTAAGTTTTTACGAATTCCTCATACCATTAAGTGTCTTAGACTAATTGTTTAAGTGTACAAATAAATTTTTAATTTTTTAGACATGCTTAAATGAAATGCTATTTTTAATTAAATTTGTATCATAATACTGAAAAGTATGTTTTCGTTTTTCCAGGATAATTCAAACCTCTTTTCATGCTTGTTTAAAAAATGTTGATTTTTTAAGACTGTTTCAAAACTCCTATTTCAAACTTCTAAAAATTTTGTTAAACAAATTTCAAAAAATTGGAATAAAACTATGCAGGATTATAGACAACACTGCCAGAAATAAAATTAAAACCTAACCCTGAAGTAAGCTTGGGGTCAGTATTTTTTCAAACGTACCTTTTCTTAAATATTTGTAAAGCAAATTTCATTAATTAATATCATGGACAAATAAAAGGATATTTACCGCATTATGACAAGCAAAGTAATGCTACTTGTAAACCTTAAAAATTTCTCACAGATATCATTGCATCCAAATAATCCAATCTAAGGTAAACAAAATGTTTTTTCGTGATGTTTTCCTTAAAAATTTGAAATATTTAAAATTTTCATGATTATTATCCTTGTCAAATTTTCTTAAAAACTTCAGAATGTATTTTGTGAGATGTGTAATAATTTTTTAGTTTGAATATCAGTTCAAAAAGAAAAAAAGTGATTTTATAACTAAAAAACTGTAAAAATCCTTTTTGCCGAAAATCACATTTTTTAATCAAACATGGAAAGAGGTTTGAATTATAATAGAGAAAGAAAAACGTATTTTTCAGTAATTATGGATGAAATTTAATCCAAAATAGCATTTGATTCAAACACTTCTCAAAAAATTAAAAAATTATTTGTTCACTCCTTACATAAGTAGTCTAAAACACGTTAATGGTATGAGGGTTTCGCAATAACTTTATCATTTCTTAACCCTTTTTCTTTTTACTATTTGTTTTATAGATAATTATATAATTAATTTTGTTACAAAGAAAAGTATTTAAAGGATAAATTTTGCTTTATCAAACATTAAACAGTGGGGCAGAATCGAAAATTTTTGAAAATAAATCTGTAATTTCTAATCGACTGGTTAGATTTACATAAAATTTCACAAGGCCGTACAGGGAAGAATAATTTTATTATATTTTTAGTCCTTGGAATACTGACTACAATCTGTATATGAATTTATGTTCTCCATAGCTACAGCAGCCTTAAAAACAAAATCCCTTTGCTTAAATAAATAGGTTTTATAACGTAAAAAAATTTAGAGCGCTATATTCGACTGTGCCAAATCTTTTATACCCTTTATCATCTTACCGACAAATAATAAAACTTACGGCTTAAAGTATGCTTCATATTTTCACATTTATACTTACAAAAATAGTCTACATATTATCCAAACTACAAAATGTATACACAAAACACTGAGTCATTGCAATGCTTTTATTTCCAACTAAAAACGTCCAAACATACATAAAAATGATTGCGTATATGTATATACAATCAACTGCTTGCTTATACAAAAAAACAATAACACTGAAAGTCATTGCAATGCTTTTTAAATATATTTGTGTGTATATTTTTAATATTTTTTTCCAGATTTTTGCTAAAACTCGGTTGTTCATGGACCGATGCGTTTTAACCGATATCTCAGTTACTAATAAACTGATTTTGTTCATTTTTTTCCACAAAAACATTCCAAAAGAAAGATTCCGAATTTTTTGCGCAAAAACAAAGTCGCTAGCTTATATAGGAGCTTAGAAAAGTCGAATCTCTATACTAGGGTATCGATTAACCGCCATTCGGTTATCCGATTAATTTTGATCGATTAACTGTTCGAATATTTAAAATTGTGTATTTTGAAAAACGAATAAACCGAATAATTTATGCCGAATAGCCGATTAACCGAAATTTAGTTTACTGGAGTTATAAATTAGAACATTTTATTTTTCTGATAAATTTATGTCAAATACATCTTTTTTATCCCAGCAAAAATAAATAAATAAGATGTAATACAAATAGCACACAAAGATGTTTATATTGGTCCTTAAACTATTTATACAAAATTTCGTTGATGTTTCATCTGATATCTGGGAGGTGGGCGGTAAAGTGGGTGGATTCCGAGTTGATATCATCCCTCGAACTATTTATAAAAAATTTCGTTGTCGTACATACTTTTCTTTAAGAGATATCAGCAGAAAAGTATGAACTGAAGTTACAATGGACACCCTGTGTTTCTAGTATTTGGCCCATAATTTTTTTGTTTATTAACGGATTTTGACCATATTCAATACCAAATAAACATTATATAAGATAAATATTTTATCTCAATTTCGTCCCCCTATGTGATTTAAAAATTTTAAAAACTATGCATGGCATGGTAATTAAATATATATTTTTTTACAACGTTTTTTTGTTCATACACATTGAATATTTTAAAAGTTCAAAACCTATCTCTCTTTAAAATTGGCAATATTGTAAAATATTGAAAAGAAAATATATGTAAGAGTTTGTCGTGATTTGAAATATTGTAAATGAAAAATTTTTGAGTACTTGTAAAATAAGTGAAATAAACAGTTTTTTTTTTTTTGCTTCCCTGAAAAGTTGTGTCTTTCGAGATAAAGAGTTTTGAATATAGTATTAAAAATCTAAGATAATTGGAACATGCTACTAAACTATAATTTTTTAATGATTCCAGAAGAAATCTTCAAAAAATAAAAAAGTTCTCCACAATATTAGTGCTACATATATCAAACAATAGCTAAAGAAAAGTTAATTAACTAGTAGTTCAGAATTTTCAATGAAAAGATTTTCAAGAAGAAAAAATTAACGATTTACTAAAAAATCGTTAACTCAATGAAGTGCATCAATTTGTGTGAAGACAAAAAATGTTACAAATGTACCCCTCTAAAATTAAAGATTGATGTGTCATAAAGTAATCACCAAAATATTTATGAAAATATTTATGAAATAATTGATTTCGCTTTCGTGAGCTTCACCAATTTTAAAATACCTCTAAAAATATGATTTTCGATCAACACTGTAATTTTTGATCAAAAACAATTAAAACATATAAAAAGTAACGCTCACATATCCTTGATAGTATGGTCTCCTGACTTTTCGCATGGTTTGATTTAATTTAAAATAATAATAATAATAATAAAATTTAAGTAATTTGTTACGTATGGTTGAGATGACCTAGCTCTACTAACATGAATTATATAACCGTTTGGAGAATATATTTGCGGCTGAAAAAATTTTTTGGAATCGACACTATCTACTTCCACCATTGCATACCCCTTTTTTTCCGTGACAAGAGGAATATTACGATATTTTGCAAAAAAAAAAAAAAAATAAATAAATAATAATTTTTCTGGACAGAGAGAACTGAAGATGAATTTCAAAGATTTTTTAAATTATTTTTTCCATATTCACCTCTTTAATACGTTTTAAAGCGTCTTCTCGGGATACTCTAATGTATACATTTTTTGGAACAAATTAAGATCACCGGCCCAATTGAAATAAAAATATTTTCTTTTTAACGTTAATAAAAGTTTTTCCGTGAACTTTATCCTCTATATATTTGAATGCATTTTTAAACGGTATTCATACAATTTAAATCACATTTGTATTAATAAAGATGTTTGGAAGAATATATTAAAACTTTAGAGGCCCATAACTCGTAAACTAAAAGCGAGCCGCCAAGAATTTTTACATTACTCTAATCACAAGCAAAAGTACTACTGAATCATAATAAAATTTTTTAAGCCCTTATTAGCAATTAAGAGAGAGAGAGCTACTCTCGTCTCTCATCATAGTTAAATTTTAAGATGATGTTTAAGAAAGACCTTGTCAATGGCCAGCTAATTTAGAAACAGTTTACATATATACATATGTTGGTATATCGGGCACATCATTCACAAACGTACATTAAAATAACTCAGCAGATTTTGTTGGTTGTTCCGAATACGTTACATTACCTAGTGTCTACATTAGGCAAATTTATATCAAAACAAACGTCAAAATCAGTGCGAATATATACAAGGTAACCTTAGTTAAACAGTTGATTATTATTTTGGTTGTTACAGTTGTCAAACTGCATGCATAAAAAACAATAATGAATACGCCATATTGTTGTTTTTGTGCAACTGTTGCCACCTTCCACAAATTCGCGTTAAGTTTGACGTTTGTTTTGATAAAAAAAATCTCTAATGCAGACACTATGTTAGGGCACCATAATACTTATTATAAATATTAGTATTATAAGATGTATTATGAGACTGTTGTGATTAAATTTCTCTACACAACTACCATAAGATGAACTGTCAAAAAATACACATATACGAGAGTTTGTTGATGTGTTTGCATGTGTATTTCGGTAATTACTAAAAAAAAAAACTTTTTTTTTTTGTAAAATTGTTTTCTTTTAATGATACGTGTACCCCTTATGTAATATTTTACATAATATAAACAAAATGGTTACTCTCTTCTGCCGGCGTTATCTCACATGTTACATCTCAGTCGTAGACTTGAGACAGTAAATTTGTTCATTGAAACAATAACGTAGTATATATATTAGACAATTTTTTATCAAAACAAACGACAAAATTATCGTAAATTTATAAAAGCTGGCAACAGTTGCAAAAAAAAAAAAAAAAAAAACAACAGTAAGACGAATTCATTAACCGTTTTGAATATGCAGTTTGGCAGCTGTAACAACCAAAAAAATAATAAGCTGTATAACTGAGGTTGCCTTGTATACGTTGGCACTGATTTTGACGTTTGTCTTGATAAAAATTTGTCTAATATAGACACTACGTAACAAGCAATAACAAAGATGAAATAAAAAATTTAAACAAACACATAGAAACAAACACGATACAAAAAACAACATTTGAACAACATTTATTTTCAACACTACCTACCTATGGTTAATATGCCTTGCGCAGGATCATCTGTCAGTTGTAGCACATTTCATAGCCATGATGCAGTGTTGCCGTTTTAGCACTTTCAGTAATAAATTTAGCATTTGAACATTCACAATTTATGAAAATATACTAAATGCTTTTTATCACCTTTAATAATTCCGAAGAAAAATTATTTTAAGTTGTCATTTAAACTAGATTTTACCCAAAACAAAAAAAAAATGGCAACGAAAATGAGCATTTTCCTTTAAAATACAATTTAGCATTTTCATTTGCCGCTGTAAACATTTTAGTATATATTTTTTTTTTTTGATGATTTAGCACTTTATCAATTACATTTTCTGGCAACACTGCCATGATGAGCAAATTCTTGCCGCGGAAATTCATGAGACGGCAGCTCTGCTAAAGATGTAATCAACGTCATAAGGAAAATTACGGTATATTTGTAAAAAAAATTAATATTAAAGTTTTAAATTTCAAGAATGCAATGAATTTTCTAAAGTTTTTACATAGAATTTACCAAAAGTTTGACCAAAATCGGTAGCTTTATTTAAGACATGTTAAGAAAAAATTTTCAAGCCGCTCGGTGCAGGTCTCTGGTGGCTTCTTATCAAGAGGTTTGTTCTTGTTTGGCAGAGCCATCTATTGACAATTCAAAAAGTTAAAATAGCTTTCGAAATTAAATATGGAGCCAGTGTTGCCTGAAAATTATGTCGTCTGCTAAATTCCCAAAAATAATATGCTAAAATCTGGTAAATACAAAGTTTTACCCACGTTTAACATTTTTTTTTTGTTTTGTTAAAATTGGATTTCAAATTTATTATAATAAAATGAGAGAGTGGTATTGTTTATATAGTATGTATGCAAGAGTAATATACATATATATCTTTTACTAATACAAAATACATATATTTTACAAAAGGAAAGAAATTTAAGAAAACATAAATATATATTTCAATATTATAAAAATGCTCATATATTGCAAGCGATAATTTATGCTATCGTTTTTTATTTTTTATGGTTAGGGTATTATGCGTTTGTGCTGATGTTTGTAACGCATAGAAAAAGTTAACCAACACCCAACTTAAAGTATACCAATCGACTCAGAATCACTTTTTAAATCGATCTAATGATGTCCATGGCTGTCCAAGTAAACCTTTTGCACAAAGTACGGGTCGCAATTTTAAAGATAATTCAACGCAATTTTTTGACGTGGGACTGGTTATGATCGGTCCATTATTTCACCTAGCCCCCATACAAATGTCCCTTCGGAATAGTTTAAATACTCAAAAATGCCATAAAAATAATATTTTAATAATAATTTAATGAAATAATATTTTAATGAAATTCGGTTCAAAGAAGTTCTGTACAAGTATCAATTTTTGGACCAAATTTTTTGAAGATCGGTCCACAATTGACCATAGCTCCCATATAAACCCCTCTTTCGAAAATCACTTTAGTGTACATAAATCCCATACGAATGTTAGTATCAAGTTAATATTCATCACAAATAAGTTTTATGTATGTAAGTAAAAACGATATTGCCAAATTTTATGATAATCGGTCCATAATTTACCATAGCTCTCATATAAACCCACTTCCAGGAATCGTCCTAAAGTGCATAAAATCATCTAGATGTTAGTATCAACGAATTATTCTGTATTTGTATATTTCATTTTACATTTATTAAAATTGGTCACAGGTGCAATATATGTCCCCTTTCCGAATTTTTATGATCGTACACAATGGTGTAGGGTATCAGGCGGACTTAAACGACTAAACGATTTCTTTCTCGTTTATTTATATAATTGTTTTATGATTGAAAACTTAATTATTATTTTCCAATTCCTTAAGTTTTCCCTAAGTATGTAACTTGTTTGACGTCTTAAAACATATTAATTGAAAATAAACGAAAATAAATAAAAAATACTAAATATAATAAAATTAATTTAAATTTAAAAAATATTTCAAAATACGCTCCAAATTTATATTTTCTTTGTGGTTATATATTTTTAATTTTACAGCCCATAAGTTTAAGATATCTTTACATCTTTCAAGTTATTTCAAATTTTTTAAAATTGTTGGTTTATTTTATTGTAAACGAAACATTACATAAGTGTGAGCTTTAACTTAAATGATTCTTAACTAAGTTTGCACTTAAATACACACTAAGGGAACAGTATAAAACGGGGCCATAGTTTTTATTTTATTTTAAAAGATTTACAATAAATATTGTTTTGGCAAGCCTCTTTTTTCGAAATTCAAATTTTTTTAACTTTTTGTGAATAACTAAAATTAGAATAAAATATTTTTTATTCACATATGTATGTATCATTTATAATTTTTATTGTTTAAACAGATCCATAAATATTGAACGGATAAATAGATGTTGAATAAATATAATGCACAAAAATTTAAGAAATATATTTGACGAGGATAGGGCAAATTTTGTTCTAGGTAAATTATTTATTGGACTTGAATTTTGTATCTAGATACTGAAATAAAAAATTTGCAAACAATTCAAATTTATTTTTCAATGAAAAATTAATATATTGAAAAAATATTTGATTATTATAAAAAATTTACTTATTATAATATTACATATAAATATTAATAATATAAACATAATACATTTAAAATAGGAATATCAATAAGTGGCTTCGTTTATACAAAATTCAGTAAATAGAGAAACAATTGAGGGATATAAATGACAGTTTACAAGTTGAGTGTTTACTACAAATTTTACTACTTTTATTTTTCCAGTAAATCATATGGTAGCAATAAAGTAAACTAATGACAATGGAAGGAAAATGTTCGAAAAAATAAAAAATAGTATTTTTTCATTAAAATTGTATTTAAAGTGTATTAAATAAACTACAATAAATATATTTACAGCAAAATGAAAAATGTAGTTGCTATTCACTAAAGTGTATATGTTTTGTTAAAAGCTCTGATGATTTTTGTTGTTGTTTTATGTTTATTTGTTTGTAACCAGGTGTGGGTGGTGGTTATTTTATTGGATTTTACAAATTTTCCGTACTTTTTTGTTTACAAGTTTTTTTGAGAGTTAAATTTTGTCAGGAAATACTGGATTTTACTGGAAAAGTAAAAGAACGTATCTAATTTCATAGCACATTTCATTTAGTCGTTGCTGAGAGTGCAAAGGGAGCAAAATGCATTGGAAAAAATTTTGAAATAAATTGTTTGCTAATTAATAATCATCAATTTCTTTAATATTAATTAATTGAAATGTAAGGAAAACGAAAATGCATTAAAAAATATGTTTTATATAACAGAACACCATGTTTAACTGACGTTTTTCATTTACTAGACCAAATTTTTCTTTGAGTGCATTTTTTCACGCTTACTAACACAACTACATTTTTAGTCATTGTCATCTCTAATTTAAAATTCGTCGAAGCAGTTTAAAATATTTGTGAAAAAGTTTTTAAAAAATTAGGTATATGGTGCTAAATATTAGTGAAGTTAATAGTTGTATTTAACAAATCAAAAATGTGCTTTAGTTTTGTCTCGTATTTCTCATATTTCTTTGAAATTTTTTAGTTTAAATACTTAATAAGTTTAAATACTTAAGATATCGAAACGATTTTCCCTTCGTTATTCACTTATAAATGCTAATCCGTGCTTTAGTTATATATATATATATATATATATATATATATATACGTCTTCATATATATGACTTCATGGCTTCATAAACGCCATTTCAATTAAAAGACAGACGGACATCGTCCTATCGACATCGTTTCTTATAACAATCCAGAAAATATAAACTCTTTTGCTCTCCGACAACAATTGTGGAAATTACAAACGACAAATGACAAACTTTAGTATACCCTTTACACCTGTGTTGAATGGTACAAAAATAATAAAAAAATATGTATGCTAAAAAAAAAACTACTGTAAGTAAGTCGATTATGCTAAAAAGCATTTAGCAGAATTTTTTAAAATATATATGCTATTTGCCAATCCATTCTGCTAAATCTATGAGAAAAAATGCTAAGATGGAAACCGTTTAGGAAAACAATGAAGTTTTAGCTTTTAAGATTAAATTAAGATTAAAAAATCATGTTAAATTTGAAATCATTGTCAATAAAAAATAAGCTGAAAATAACATTATTTAAATTATATACTCAAGTTATTCTTTCGGAATGGTCAAAGTTTTTTTTCGTAAGATATATCCACATACATATGATTATTTATTTAAAAAATGCTAATTTATTTTGAAAAATGATAATTCTTATAGGTCAATAATAGAGTGATCGATTGTTCGACTTTTTGGAGAAACCGGTTTTTAAATAGTTATAATAGTTGGTATTTTGAAAAAAACTGGTTTCATTTCTTGTCAGGTTGTTTTGCAGAGAATAATATATCTATAAAAAAACTATATTTATTTAAAAAATTCAATAAATCTTATTATAAAAAAACACACAAAATAAAACATTCATTGTTAAGCTGAAATTGTGACTTTTTAACAGTTTATTACAAACAAATTGACATATTTTCAAGTTCGACTACAAAATGGATCTTGATTTTGACAATTTGAAATTGTGTAATTTTATTTTGCAAATAGAAAATTTAGGACTATGTTCACAATTTATATGTTATGACTATTTTTGAGTCACAATATTGTTTGTAAATAGGCTTGTTTGTTTTATATAGTATATATTACATTTTTAATCGATTTTGCAGGTAAACTCCTTTAAAAAATTAATTTATTTATAGTACTTATTGTTTTATGTAATATAACTGAAAGACCTTTGTTGATACTAACAGCGAAAAAGACAAATTTAACCCTCAACTGAGCTGATATCAGCATTTATTTAAACGCACCTATTCTTAAATATTTGAAAAGTAAATTTTATTAATTAATATCATGGACAAATAAAGTTCTAATTACCTCATTCTGACAAGTCAAGTCATGTTAAACCATCAAAATTCCTCATATAAATCATTGCATCCAACTCAATATATTTTTTTTTTTTTGTAATGTTTTCTTAAAAATTTGAAATATTTCAAATTTTGACCTTTGACCTTCTTATTTTAAAAGGGATTCTTGTTAAAAAAAACTTCAGAATGTATTTTCTGAGATGTTTTTAATCTTAATGTGAAATAATTTTGTTTAGTCAGTTTTTTGTTTATCAGTTAAAAAAAAGACTAACTAAAAAACTGCAAAAAGCCTTTTTGCCGAAATTCGCAGAATTGAAATTGCAGTTATACAAGGAATTTACCTAAATCGTTTTTTAATTTATTTCCTGTGATGTTGTCTATAAATCTCCATGGCTTTATTCAAATTTTTGAAAAATTTTTTAACAAAATTTTTTAAATTTTAAAATAGGAGTTTTGAAACAGTTTTTAAAAGTCAAAATTTTTTAACCAATCATGGTAAGGGGTTTAAATTATCCTGCAGAAAAAAATGTATTTTTTAGAAATTATGGTTCAAACTTAATCAGAAGTAGTTTTTTTATTTAAATATTTCTCAAAAAAAAAAAAAAAATTGTTTGTACGCTCCTTACTCAATTGGTGAACAAATATTAATGGTCTTGAGAATTCGTAATAACTTTAACACTATTTAACCGATTTAACATTTAGTTACAAAGCATGTATATAATAGCTAATTTTTTCGAAAAACTTTTTACTTTAATACTTCACATAATATCCCAATGAACGATTTTAGGGGGATTTACAGTTAAAATTCAAAAGTCGTAAATTTTGGTGTAGTCTAATGTAGATACATACATACATACATACAAACAAATTAAAGCTAGTTTACATTTGGTAAATATTTGATTTTGCTTTTTTATCATTGTTTGCCATTGTTTGATCGTACAAATGTTATGTAAGATAAAACACCGTCGAACTAAATCCAATAAAATGACAGCTGTGATTTTTTGCAAGTAAAAAATATTTTTCTAATTAAAAAAATAAATTAGGAATTATTTTATTTAGTGATTAATGTCAAATGTTTGATCATAAGTGTAGGAATTTTAATTGCTAAATTCAAATATTCTTACTTTATATACCCAACTTAAATACCACAAATACTATATAGATACATATATATTTCCTGTTTTTACGTTTGTGTACAAATAACACAACTAACTAATATAATTTTATATAAACATATTTCCATACTGTCTTCCTAATAGTTTGATAATAATAATTTTGTTCTAAAAACTTAAAGGAACCGAGACGAGACTTAAAATTAATATATGCCAAAACATTAAATAATACATAAAATCCAATAAGATAAAATATGGAATGTACGTAATTAAGATTTTCAAATCCCACGATTTTAAGTAAGTATTTTGGTTTTTTAAATACACAAAATACCTCATTTGGAGGACAAATTGGATCAGGGCGATTAAAATCAACCAAGGCGGCCATTATACCTTCAACCGAATGTCGCATATAACCACTGTACATTAAAAATTTCTCAAATGTTGACAAATTCGGATTGCCAACACTTTGATTGGCTAAAATAACCCAACATGATATTATACAGGGACCCAAAAACAAGGAATTCTAAAAGAAAATAATTTTGTGTATTTAAAGAGAAAAAAATAATTAAAGGGGGTTTTACACTATGTTTTTTTATATTAATACAAAATAATATTATAAAATGTATAGTGTAATGTATAGTGTAAATACCTTCAATATTTTGTATTATGAAATCCTGACAAATTTTAAAACGTTGTTACATTTCGTAATGCAAATCTCGGTAATTTTTTATTTGTATTTTCGTTTTTATTTAATTCTGTTAAATTTTTTGTTATTATTTTTGAAAAATATTTTAATCGAGAAATTAACACATATGACAACTAATACTACTAGTAACACATTTTTTATTGTGTATTAAAGAAAATTAAACTCTGTATTATAGTGTAAAACCCCTTAAGTAATAGTTGTGTAAAAACATACCAATAAATTCAATCTCGATGACACCGCCAGTCCGTAACTCGAAGCTGTCATCGATGTCAACAGTGTAACAAAAAGAAATAATAGAAATCGATGTAATTGCAACGGTTGATCGGTAACGAAATACAACACAGCAGAACAAATGGTACCCAAAATAAATATATCCGGTATCTGGGTGGTGATTAATGCCATGAAATATGAACTGAGACGATACCATTGATTAAAATATTCTCTTCTTAGATAATTCATTTCAAGAGGTACTAGAAAAAATAATATAAAGTTAATGGGTCTTAAAATAAATTTATTTTTAGTACTTGTTTGTTATTATTATTATTATTATTATTATTATTATTATTATTATTATTTACAATTTTATGAATATTTTAGGAATTTAAATCGAACAAAATGTATAAAATTGCTTTCAGGTATTTTTACCAGTATCAAAAGGAAATATCAATAAAATTGCACTATTACTTTGAATACAAGTTTCTCATCACTTACCGTGCGACAGCATTGGACACATAGATAAAAATACGTAAGCTATTGACATAAGTGATGCTAAGTGGTAATTGAACATAAACATTTTTGCATTAGATCCTATCCCTGTGTACACCACACTAATGAAGAAAATCATAAAAATTTTGACGAATACTTTCAATTTTATATAAGTCTGAAAAAAAAGGAATTATATACAATTAATTACATTGTGTTACAGTGAAAAATCACTCAAATAATAGCAGTGTTTGAGGACATCATAAACCAGGTTTTAAAATTTCCAATGCACCCTCAAAATTTTGAGTTTTTTGGTTTGTCACATGGATAAAAATTAAATAAAAATATTGTCTCAAATTCTGATGAAATGTGAGGAATTTCAAAAAATTTGAAAATTTTGAGTTAAAAAATATAAAGATTTTTTTTCTTCTGACACGAACGTCTATTTGTGGTTTTTTAATCAATATTTAAGTTGTGGAGGTTAAAAGTTGAAACTTTCAAAAAAATTTTAAAATGGAGGTTTTACTTTATCGAAACTAAAGTGCTATTAGCATATGTCAAAACTATTACTAAATTTTTAATATTTATCGAAGTACACTGAAAGGAAAAAAATTAAGTTTATTTTTTGCACAACTTTGTAAATAGCAAAAAATTTTTATTAGTTAAAAATTTCTAAAAATAGTGGATCGTAGTAGAGATATTTTGGCATATTTTTCTGAAAAAATCAAATGAATATCAGTACTGGTTTGAAAAATATTGTCTTTAAACATTACTACTCATGTTAAGATTCCAAAAAAAAAAAAAAACGCAATTTTAGTTTTTTTATAATTCTCGCAAAATCAAGTGTTAAGTTTTACATGGAAAATAGTTTTTATTATTTTAAAATTCGAATTATAATGCGAAATGTATGAGGCTGATTTTTGGGGTTAAGGACAAATTTTTGGTCCATACAATTATAAGTCTTTAAAATATTTTGACGTCATCTGAATTTTAGTATTAAAACGTTTTCATTTGACATCAATATTAACATAATTCCTACTTCGCAGTAGTTGTCAGCAAGCGAGATGTATTTGGAGATAAATGCCGCTGTAGCCAGTATAAATGATGTTTCTTAATTTTTTTTCACATTATTAATTTTAACCATTAAGATGATTCTTTACGGGTACTTTTTGATAATCTAAAGTCATATCTTATATTGAAGAAATTTAAAAATTTGGTGAAAATTTTAAAAAATGCATACAATTTTGCATTTAACAATTTTTTAAAGCACCTTTGACTCGGAAGCGTCATTAATAAAAAAAATCTGTGTACTCGATATTTTGGGTTATTTCTATATATTTACAATCATTTATGCCAATTATATGGAAGTTTGCGATGATGGTATTCCATGCCTGGTTTCCTGACATCAACGGGATATACCTCAAACTATAGAAAATCACTTCTTCTTTAAAATTCTGTTCTCTAAATTTAATTTCACTTAAGTGCAAAATTTCTATCAAAGAAAGTGCAAAATTTGAAAAATCGTAAATTTTTGGTCTAATTCTTTATCACCGCATAATTTTTCACAAGATAGTAAAATAGTTACTTATTATTATTTTATTTATTAGCAACTATTAAATTAAGTAAGACAAAACATTTCATAAATTAAATGCATGGTAAATTATTAATTTAATAAATCTTTATATCAAATGTATAATTTAATTAATGGTGTATATTTTGATAACTTCATAACTCGTGTGCAGAGCTGGGGAATTCATTTTTCATTTTCAAAAGTTTTGCCATATATATATTTATGTATTTTATTTACTTTCAATTTTTATTTGTTTATTTATTTTATATTTTTTTGAAGAAAAATTTTTTTTATAATACAGTCCCGTTAAGCTATTCAGCTTGTCTACAGGAAATAATAATGAAAATGTTTTTCTTTGTGTTCAATTTCGGCGACAGTTCTGGTGGAAAATTATGCAAACCTATGAGGTATTTTTTTATTTCTCTAAACTTTTTATAGGAATTTGTATTATTTAGAATATTAGTTGGTATTTTATTTAAAATAAAAATAAAAAACCGTATTCATTCGAAAAACGTTATATTTTGTATCTTCCATGCTATTTTATCCTCGTGTTATGATTGTCGTCGATTGAATGTAAGAATCTGGTGTCGTTGTCAAATTGTTTTATAATCGTTGTATTATATATGTTTTTAATATTATACATGTTGCAGGAATTTGATGGGCTGTTGGAGTTATCTCTATTGTGGTGTTGATATTTTTTCCAAAGTATTTTTAATATGCTATTTTGTGTTTTTTTGTAATTTACTTTTATATTTGACATTAAGGAAAAGTAAACTTGACGTAGTGTGTTATATGTGCCGCATTTACTTAAGTGGTACATTATATAAGACGTGTTGCTCAGTTTTTTTTTTTTTTGTAGACTTTCTATATGATTTTTCCATTTGAATTTGCTGTCTATGATTACTCTCAAATATTCGTACGAGGCAACCATTTCTAAAATTGTTGAACATGAGTCATTATTGTTAGTGTTATTATTAATGGTTTTGTGCAGACATTCTGTGTTGTGGAATTTTATTTCTATATTGTATTCTGTGATATGCGTGGGTTTAATATGCATGACTTTAGTCATATTACCACTGATAATAAGGTCGTTATCATGGCATCATTTTGTAGTATATGCGAAAGTTTTACAATCTTTCAAACATTTTATCATTTCATTTGCGTATATTATGTACAGCAGTGATCCAGTTAAGAGCCTTGTGGAATTCCGTAGTCATAAGTCTGTTTTTCACTCAATTTGCTGTTAATTTTTACACAATAGTTTCTACATTCCTAGTAGCTTTTAAACCATTTTAATATATTACCTCTGATACCATTCTTTCGAGTAATTTAGTGTGAGAAAGAGTATAGAATGCATTGCTAAAGTCGATGAATAGAACTATGTTTACTTAAACTTCCGTTGACATAGTATGAAAAGTTTACTAAAAGTTGGTTTATATTTTTTTCCTTTTTGGAAACCAAATTGATTTTTGTTAATGATTTTATAATTTATGAGATGATGATAATATAATTTGTAACTCTTCTAACTATTACTTCTATAAGAACTTTGTCTATAACAGAAAGAAAAGCAATTCGCCCATAATTATTATAATCTGATGTATTACCACTATTATATATTGGCCTAACTATTGAGGTTTTCAGCATATTTGGCACAATGGCTTGTTCCAAACTGGAATTTATTAATTTAGTGATAACTGGTGTTAAAAATCTTGCATTTGTTTTCAGATCTTTAGGACGTATTCCATCAGCACCGGCACCTTTTCTAATTTTAAGATTTTTTAGAATATTGAAAATTTCCTCTACATTTGCATACTCAACGTACATTGTATTTACTATTGAATCATCAGGATTATTTATTGATTTTATGTCACAGCAATGTAGGATTTTTTTTTTTTTTAAGATTTGTATTAAAGTTTAACGAAAATTTATTTGTTATATCAGATATTTTTTATTTTAAAAATTTTTTATTATAAAAGAGTCTATATTTGTTGTTCTTTTGCCAATAATTTCATTTATTAATTGCCACGTTGCACGCGTATCATATCTATTTTCAAAAAATTTAGTTTTATAGTAATTGTTTTTTTCAAAATAAATTCTTTTATTTAATATATTTCTAAATGTTTTATATTCTTTTTCATATCTTTTGTTATTACGATTATTTCGGCATTTTTTAAAAAGTTTATCCCTTAAATCACAATATTTTATTATGTCTTCACTAATCCACCGATTTGAAGTTCTTTTTTTAAATTTATTTTCTTTTTTATTTGAATTTTTGTAAATTTTACTGAATTTGTCTTTAAAATTATCAAAAAGATCATTTATGTTAGAATTTGGTTGCACTAGTACATTCCAATTATTATCTTGTATTTATTTGTTTATTTTACAATGAATTTCTAAAGTATTCTTTCTTGACTGGTTAATAGTTTGAAATTAAAAGGCGTAAATTGTCAGTGCAAAACTGAAATACATCAACAAATTTTCGAAAGTTTCAACTCAACTTTTTATACTTTTATTAGGTTTAAATGGCTGCATTTCTTTAAGATTTTAGGTGAATGATATAAAATTTTGGATTTCTTAATTATTTTGTAAGGTCTACCAAAATGCATCAACAGTTTCCCTGTTTTTAAAACAAAATTTAGAAAAAAAAAACTTTATGTGTTTTGTTGGTTTCAAAGAGTTTCGAAAATTTTTGAAATTCTTCATATAATTTTTGAAAAGGTTACAATTAACTAATGTAATTTTAAAAAGTAAAAGTAATCATAAAGTGTGTAGAACTTTTTGTAAATTTGTTTGTGTGTTGATTGGATGCAGAACTGGGGCTTTGTTCTGAAATATGTTAGCTTTCTATAATACACATGGCCAATCCTGAGGTGTATTCCAATTCATTTGGAGGAGCACAGGTTCTTAGAGGGTCTGGGGGAAATTTAAAAAAAAATCGCCAAAATTTCATTTATGATTTGATTGAAAAAAATGTTACACATAGATATCTATTTTACTTTAAGAGATATTTAGAGCGAAGTAAAATTTTACCCATTTCCTGACATGTAATTTTTAGTTTTTTTTTTTAACTTAGCGAGCTCAATTTGAGTACTAAATTTTTTCTAAAATATTCTCTGGATTTTGTACAAAATTCTAAATAATTTTTATGCAAAACTCATACAACTATATTATTTTAAAGTAGAAAATTTAAAAATAAATTTTGATTGTTCGTCATTTTCTCAAAAAGGTGTTGATATTTTTTCACTTTAAAATATATTACTTTCCTCTGGACCATAAATTTTTTATATTTCTAAAAGAATGCTTAACGTAAACGCGTGTAAAGCAAATCCGACCACATTTGGGTTAAAAGTCTCCCCGCTAGCCCTATCAGAATTTTGGTTATTTTATTTTTTATTTGTGGAGCTCAAAAATGTCAAAGCTGAAATTAAAAAAAATATATTGATTACATACCTACATATGTTCGCTAAACACGTGAAAAATATTTAATAAGCCACGCCTCTTATAACGACATGGTGACTATTTTAGTGAAAAAAAAAAAATATTTTTAAAACGAGTTTTCTCTGAATTGGGATTTTGGGTTTTTCCGAATAAAAAAGTGGAAATCTATTTATGTTCTTGTTTTAAGGACAACTTATAATAAAAATTTCGTATTGATAGCTTTATTTATATAGATTTTATTTAAGTTCAAATATTATTATTATTATTATTCTTATTTTTTTTTTAAATTAACACTAAACATAAAAAGTTTTCGTTTTTTTTTTTAATTTGATGAAGAAATTTAGTTGTAATACTTTTCTATTTATATATCATTTTTAAGTTATAACCTTTCCAATGATACTAAATACTTGCATAAATAGTTTACACATTCGTTTAAAAACTAATTGGAATTTGTGTGCAGGATTCTATATACATAAGTGCTCAGCAGTTTTGACATGTATATATATATATATATATATATATATATATATATATATATATATAAACGGCTGATTTTCACGAAATTTTACACTAGAGCCGGAGGTGGTTATAGGTTTTATTAGATCTCAATTAAAAATCACACCCACATTTTACGTCTACTTAAAAAATCTATTTTTTAATTTTACACGTTATTAATGTAGCTAATTATATGAAATTTGACGCACAAATATTGCTTGCACTGTTGAATGTTGTAGATTATGTTGGATAATAATCTGATACCGCGATCATATTATGCCCACTTTTTTAAAGGTATCAAACAAATAAATTGATTAGCTTAAAATAGATCGGAGCAAGGGGTCTAGTACCCCCCATATAAAGCAAATATTCATTATGGCATATCATAGGAACTATTACATAGAGAGCCATCAAATTTCGTGTGAACCTTTATCCTATCATATCGCATTGACGAAATAAAAATAGAAAAGATATGTCCATTGGGAGAGGTAGACTCCATACAAAGAAAATATAAATTTTAGTTCGTAGCTTATTTAGGACTCGTATATCGGTCAAAAATTCGTTTTGGCCAATAACTCATTTAAACCACTTTTAAGTTGAAAAGAACTCAAAAACCGTTTTTTGGACATATCTCCGCCATTTGTGAACCGATCTTGATGAATTTCGAAAAAACTTCTCGAAAGGATTTACGATCGTTTGATGTATATATTATATATGGCATCATTTCTTATAAGGATCCAGAAAATATAAACTTTTATGCTCTCCGACGAAAATTGTGGAAATTACAAACAGAATGAAAAACTTGTATATGTAACCTACCTGTGGTGAAGGGTATAAAAAGCATGTTAAAACAGTTATGCACTTATGTATATAGAACGATGCTGCAACACACACTTACCATAGAAATGAAGGAAGATATGCAAATTTTGCTGAAGGGGACCAAGTTTCAGTTAGTTTTTAAACAAATGTGTAAAGTATTTGATAACATTGGAGAGGTTATGACTTAAAAAATAATAATGTATAAATAGTAAAGTATTAGAACTAAATGTCTTCATTAAATTTATTAAATAACGTAAATTTTTTTGTTTAGTGTTATTTTGTAAAAAATAATATATAATATAAATAAAACTATCATTATGAAATTTTAGTATAAAATAAAAATGTTGTCCTTAAAATAAGAACAGAAGTAAATTCCCACTTTTTTATTCTGAAATACCCAAAAATACTAGTTCAGGGAAAACTTGTTTTAAAGATTGGCCTTTTTCATTATCAGAGGCGTAGATTATTAAATATTTTTTGTGCTTTCAGTCAACACATATAGGTATATAATCTAGGTGTTTTTGTTTTTTTTGATTTCAACTTTGAAATTTTTGAGCTCCACAAATAAATAAAAAAATAAATTTAACGAAATTCTGATAGGGCTAGCGAGGAGACTATTGCCTCAAATTCCCTCGGATTTACTTTACATGCATTTAAGTTAATCATTCTTTTAGAAACATAAAAAATATATGGTCCAGAGGAAAATAATGGATTCGAAAATGAAAATCTATCAGCTGTACAGAAGTGTCACACAAGTAACCCAGGCTATAACGATAAATTTACTATATAACGACTGACTAACTAAATCTGCTTATATACTACTGATTTACTCAATAATTATTCTCTACAATTCTATAGTAATTTCAAGAATAACATAACAGCTTAGGCCAGGTTTACACTATGCGACATGCAGCAGCGACACTCATTAATTTGTTGTTGTAACAACAAAAACAATGATGAAATTATTTTATATCAATGAGGACTCTATAAAGTAATTTCTTGTTTTTGCCCTATAACTTTTAAAATATATATTTTTTTAATATAGTGAAATTCTCTATAATTTTTTGAATTAAGCTGAAGAAAAAATTTAATTATCTCAATTCAACAAGTAGAAAAAAAGTTTAAAGTTAAAATTTTGAAACAGTTCTCAAAAATTGCAAATTTTCTGCAAAAAAAAAAAAATAATAACTTTATATATTTTAATTTTTTAAACGTGCATCCTACATACAGCAGCGATCGAAATTGATCAAGTCTTTAATAAAAGCTTAACTTTTTGAGCCCGTAAAAATTTTTGATTGTTGCTTTCGGAACTTTTGCGAATTAGATTAGTTTTTTAAGGTTGAGACAGACCATCGCACAGAGGTTCTAATACGCTTTTTTTAATAATTCTGTAACTTGTGAACTGTTAGAAATATCTCAATAAAATTTCAGGTGGCCAGAGACGAGGTGTCTTCAAGTTGATTTGGAGAAGCACAGATTCCTAGCGAGTCCTAGTGGGTGGACCTCAAAAGTTGGTCACCTCGGATATGTATTTTTTTCTAAAAAAATTTTCAAAAATTAATATATTTGACAGCAAAAAAGAAAATATGCTTACGTGTGTAGGTTATTTCTTTTCGTTTAAAAGATATTTAGGTCGAAAACATTTTTCTCTCATTTTTAGCTTCGTTTTTTTAAGTTGTTTAATTTGGTGAGCTTAATATTGGCCCCAATTCTTTTAATATTCACCAGACAAAATTCTTAATAATAATACTGCAAGAATTATATAAATATATAGATCCGATAAAAAGTTATATTAATCTGAAATAGGAACTTTAAAAATTTTCATATTTTTGGGTTTTTTTTAAAGGTGGCAATATTTTCACTTATAAAATATATTTTTTGTTCTGGTCTATATAATTTTTTTTAATATTTTTAAAAGTAATCTTAAGGTAGATACGTAAGATCCAAATACAATCTAAACTTTGTCAATTTTTTACAATTTTTTTAAATTTGTTTGTAAAATTTTCAAAACGCAAAACTGGAATTAAAAAAAAAATATTTTTATTAAATATCTCCATATGTTGGAAGGACGCCTCTTATCTTTGAATGAAGAAAGTCAATTTTTGAAACACGTTTTCTTAGGATTGGGATTTTGGGTATTATGAAACAAAAAAGTGGGATTTTTTTATTCCCTGGTTTCCAGATAAATTTATTTATATTTTGATGAAATCTCATTGGAATACCTCTACTAGTTTAATTTTATTTAGGTACAAATTTATTTCTAAAAAAATAAAATTTTAAGTTTTTCAGGTCATTCAGTAAAATTTAGCACTTTTACAATGCATTTACGAAAAATGTAAACACAACGCGGGCAGCAATGCAATGTTATTCTTCTTTTACGAAATTTGACACACATATAGTACCATTTGCGGAGGAGGTTGTAGGCTATGTTAAATCTCGATTGGACGTCACATCCAAATTTTACGTATACTTAAAAAAAAAGAAATATTTTTTTCAATTTTGTAATTTCGTTATGTGGGATCTTCATCGAATGCCACGTCACAGCATCATCCTGTGGATCTCTAAATTCAAATATGATATTTTATTTTTCGATCTGAGCAGGTGGAGTGAAAGTCCTCAAATTTCATGGGAAACTTCATTTTATCATCTCGCATTGATGAGATGAAAATGGGAAAGATAAGTCTAGGGGGAGAGGTAACACCCATACTAAGAATATATAAATTTTCTCATCACAGGACTATTACAGAGAAAGTCTTAAAAAGTTTTAAAAGTAATTTTCATATCAAATTTCGAATAGGGTGGATAGGTCAAGTATCTCCCATATAAAGTAAATATTATTTATCGCATCAATAGAAGCTAGTAAATAATAAATTTATTACTTCAGAATTTTACAAAAGTTCTCATATCTTTAAGAAAAATATAAACACTTCTGTGCAGAACAAACATTTTATAAATGTAAGGCAATATTCAATTAAAAAAGGGTATGGGAGAAATTCATGGAAATTTGAGTTAGATTTGTTTAAGCTTATATAGGAGCTTATATAGGAGCTACAAAAAATCTAATAACACGTTTTGACCTATAACTAGGTTAACACATGGATCGACTAATTTTTTCAATACAAAATTTGTTCAACACAAAAATTCTAAAAAAATTTCTGATTTTTCAATGAAAGAACGAAGCCTTTACATTACATTGGTGCTTCAAAAATTTGGAAAAACCAAATACGACTTAGTTTATTCTTATTATACCTACTTAGCAAAACTAATACTGACACAAAATTTCAGATAATATAATCAAGTGGTCCGAGAAATGTAACGATTTGAAACTGTAAAATAGGTAAAAAAAAATTACAAAGTTGTACACACAAAATTACAAATATCTTTCAAAGTTTTTATGGTACGACATTCAATGGGGTGTCATCAGAGATGTCAATACAGCTGTTAAAATTGTACTTTTTTTGCCAATATTGTACCAAAATAGAAAATTGTTATAAAAATTATCACTTGAAGTTAAGAAATGCCGAAATAAACCTAATACTTTCAAGTTATTTTCTTCAACACAAAGAAAATAGTAGCTATGGCTTGTTGTTAACGTTCATAGGCAATTTCATACAAAATTAAATATTATATACGTTAGGAGTTAAAGTGTAAATTATACAAGTTAACTTTAACGTCGATAAAAGTGCTTCCAATTTATGAATAAAAATACAATTATGAATAAAAGAATGACAAGAAATGAAAAAATATAAAAATAAAATTAAACTTAAATAACAAATTTGTTTATTTTTAATTTTATAAATAAAAACGTGTAAAATTAGTGGTGCAAATATAAAGTGCTCCCAAATCGGATTAATGTTCAGTCAACGTTAACACTTAACGGGAGGAATAACACATAGCTAGTATTATTTTGAAGAATTATAATGGTATTTATATAAATTTTGATAACAATTTATAATTCCTGCCAATAAATGTTTTTTATTTCTTCTTTATAAAACCTATTATAAATATCCTTCTTAATCTCTTCATAGTTTTTATTAAACAATTAATATTAACAAAAAATACAAATTATTGATGACAATATATCTCCGAATCTAAAGTCTATGATACGAGAATTTTATTTTAAAATAAAAAAGCTGAGACTGGCTGTCAAGTATAATCATATTGCTTTGTCTTAACTAATTTGAGATTTTTTTAAACGTTTTTGCAATTAAAGTTGAAACTTGATTTCTAAATAAAATGATATTCTATAGCAACTTCATAAAAAATTGTGATTAAAAGCAAATTTAAATTTTACCAAATTGGTCATAGTATTTTTTAGTTTCGAATTGTACCAAGAAAAAAGTACAATTGTACCAATTTTGACATCCTCGGGTGTCATATTAAAGGCATCAAAATTACCTTTAATATGACGTATAACGTGACTTATTTCTCAACATTAAAATGGCCCATATCTTCCGATTTATAGTTCGCAAGTAAATATCATATCTTCAGAAATACTCTTTGATCTAAATCGATCATCAAATTGTAGATAATTTTATAGTTATTTATACCGATTTTTTGACGTACAAAATTGCCGTATTACAATTTTTTTTGATGTATATATTTGATAAATTCATCTAAATTGTAATTTAGTGAAAGGATCGTCATTATTTTGACTTGAATTTATTACCCTTTAGATATATAAATATTTTTCTTAACATTTGGTGTAATCATTATATTAATAAATGCAATTTAAAACGCAACAAATTTATTCTATTAACATAAAAAATCGCAAAGAACGTCGTTTTTTTTTCAATACCGTGTGCAGACTTTTGCTATATGAACTAATTCACTTCTTTTAAAGATTAGTGAAGAATCGCGAATCTATTTACGTTCTTCAAATTAAAATTTTAACTAAATATTGTTATAAAAAAATATAAAAATATAAATGTTGTACTGGAGAAATTACTTAAAAAATGTATTTTATAATTTCGTATGCAGAGTTACTAAGTGTATATGACTTTTGACATAAAAATATGACTTTTATGGAGTACCAAGATATATTACACAAAATCCCATCATAAATTCAAAAACAAATGCTTGCTCTTACTAATTTAAATTCAAAATTCGATAAAAAAAAATTCGAAATATAATGCAATCAATGTCAAAATGCTTGGAAGCTATTCTAGTTAACAATAACATGGTGCTACAGTGTAAAACACTTAGAATGCAACAAAGTGTAGTTTGTATATCATTTTTAGAGTTTTCGATATACCCATAAAATCGGGAGTTATATAAAAAACACGATTTTTCGGACTTTGCGGTTTTAAAATTTTTTATCTCGAATACTGGTTGACCTGTTCCTAAACGGATTTAGAAAGAAAATATTTTACCCTTTTTAAAAGGAATATACACATTCATAGCAAAACTGTGAACGATATTAGGGACACAAACTTCATTGATGCCATTATTTTGTAGTGAGAATTCACAAGATGGTAATTTGTGGTAGTTTTTCGCTCTTCTAATGGTACTTTTCAAATTTTTTATAATAATTGACCAGAAGCATGGAATTAAAGATGCTTTGACTCGGAAGCATCATTTATAAAAAAAATCTGTTTACGCGATATATCTTTATAAAAGCGGTATTTATCAGTAGCGAAAAACATACATTTTACAAGCATTTACGCCAATTATATGGAAGTTTGGGATAATGGTATTCCATGCCTGATTTCCTGACATCAACAGGTGTATCTCAAACTGCAGAGATTCACTTCATCTTTAAAAATCTGTTCTCTAAATTAACTTTCACTTGTGCGCGGAAATTTTCTATAAAAAAAAACTGCAAACTTTAAAAAGTCGTAAATTTTTGGTTTCATTTTTTTATCACCTCATAAATTTTCACCAGATAGATGAATCTAAAAGACGTAAATTGTCAGTAAAAACTGAAATAAACCAAAAAATCCTTTAAATTTTTAACTCAACTTTGTATGCATTTTTAGGTTTAAATGACTATATTTCCTTGAAATTTTAGGTGAATGATCTAAAATTTTGGATTTCTTAGTTATTTTGTAAGGTGTACAAAAAGGCATCCACATTATTCTTGTTTCTAAAACACACTTTACTAATACAAGATACATAAAGTCGGTTTCAAAGAGAAATTTTTTATAATTCCTCATATGTGGCCCATTATCAAAAATTTTTAAACTGGCTGAAACTGACTTTAATCTTTAATAAGTTTTGTGGTAAAATACTTTTAACAAACGGGTAACAAATCTGAACTCACAAGTCGTGAAACTAATAGCCCAACAAAAATGTTTTGGTTCTAGCTTATTATTAAAGTAGTTTCTTGGTACTGAGGCGTCATTATTATTTGCCTACTCTATATTATATAAGTAAGTGCTCAATAGTATAAGAGTAATATTGCAATGACGTCAATCAGTTTGCTAGAGCGCTGGATTAACAACCAGAAGGTTGTTAGTTCAACCCGTTTCTGATGCTGTTACTTTTTTTTTTAACAAAATGTCTAAGAGATATTTTACACTAAAAAAATTTTTGAGTTTTTCCAGGAAAGCAAAGTTTTTGCTGGAAGAGTGCAAAATTTTGGCACCTATGGTTTCATTTTAATATTTATGATGGCTGTTCAAATTTTAAAAACTTAGAAAAAATGCTAAAAATTACTTAAGTTTTTCCCATTCTTCTACACTATTTGTTCGCACGTTTATACTTTTTGATCTCATGTGAACTTATATAAACTAATCGGACTTTGTGGACAAATTCTACACCTTCTTTGTTGTTGTGCACACTTTCAACAGTTACATATAGGGTGGTCTAATTTTGATAACAAATTTTTTAATTTTTTTTTTTTTTTTTTTGGCTTTTTGGGCGGTGCCTGTGCGTCCCTCAACAAAATACAAATTTTGAAATAGTGCTTGGTACTTGTTGTAATTATGCGTATTTTGCGCTATATCTTGTTGATGTGCCCGAAATAGTCAACGCAGTTTTCCAAACTTTAAACTATCTATAAAATTTGGAAAACAAGAGTGAAAATTAAAAAAAAGAGTTTTTCGCAAGGCGCATTCATAGTTTCCAATGGAATAGCATGGATTACTGCGTGGAATTAATTTTTTTTATTATTTTACACAATAAAATATAAGGAGCATTGACAATAAATTTCTTAACAAAATTGTATGAGCTTTTTAGAAATTAACCAAAAATTGCACTTTTTGTTTTTGTATTTTTATATAACAAATTGCAATTTGTACAAATTTTGGATGTACAGATATAGGAACGGCGATAAATCTAATTGATCGGGACCATAAATTTAAGTCAAATGTTATTGATAGTTGAAAACACTTTTGTCAAAACAGATTTTGCTAATGCTCTTCGCATAGACCGCTCAAAATTGACCATAATTGGCATAAATACCCAGCAAAAACTTTTTGGTTATCGGTAATGGCAACTACTTATTAAAGTAGTTTCTTGGTAATGAGGCGTCATTATTATTTGCCTACTCTGTATTACATTAATAAGTACTCAATAGTATAATAGCGCAGTAATACTGCAATCACGTGGATGAGTTGGCTAGAGCGCCGGATTAACAACCAGAAGGTTTTTGGTTCAACCCCATTCTGAAGCTGTTAGTTTTTTATAACAAAATGTCTAAAAAGATATTTTATACTAAATAGAGTTTTTGTCGCTTAGGATGCTATGTGCGAGATGGTGTACTGAGTAAGACGTTAGTCAGTAAAAACAAATGGTTAGTGTGTGTCCAAGTTCGAGTCTCACTGACGGTAAATTTTTTTTGTTTTTTTTATTTTTGTTTTTGTTTAAGTACATATTTTTGAGTATCCCTAGAGTCAAAAAATAACTACATGAATTTGTGGACAAGTCGAACAAAAATAACTAGTTATTCAGGCAAAAAATAAGTAGTTTATTTTTGTTTTCAATTATACCTGCTAGCTTACCAGGAAAGCAAAGTTTTTGCTGTGTAGTTGCAGTTTGAAATGTAGGGGCACATTAAAAAATTTCGAAGGAAAAATTTGATGGACCAAACAAAATTAAATTGGGTTAAAAAAGGATTACAATATTAAATAGCATTTCTTTGTAATAAACTCTAATAAAATATATTTTGGTATAATATATAAAGAAAAAAGTTTTATTCGATCAGCATTTTTCTCAAAATTTTTAAAAATCTCGATTTTTAGTGCAATGAATATTTTTTAAATTTTACGGGAAACTCTAAAATATGCCACACTAATACCATCAAATACTGAAAATTATATATATATATATATATATATATATATATATATATATATATATATATATATATATGTATATATATAATGTAGTCTGACAAAAATTGACTTAAGTACAGAATTTTACCATCTGACGTACGTACCTTGTCTCGCCACATTTGTTTCAACATTTGGATAAATAATATTTTATATTCCAATAACCAGGGAGTAGTTGTAAACTTACATAAGATAGAATTGATTTCTAATTCAAACTCTTCAAATATTTCTGGATTTAAATATTCGATTTGACTTGCGCCATCGGTTTCAACAGTTAGCCATTTATGAATTTTACCATTTTGAATTTCATTAACCATTATTTCGTGGTAATCGCCATATTCTCGAGCAGCTACTTCAATTACTAATTAATATCAAATAAGTAAATATAATAGCAACTTAAAATCCATTATCAAAAATAGCACACTTACGAAAATCTGCAGGATTGTAAGTAATGGGGCAATCTAAACCAATTTTTGTTAAATATGGTACTATATTTGCAGTTGAACCTTGATAAATACATTCACCATCAGCTATTACATATAAATGATCGAGCATTTGAAGTATTCTGGCAGATGGAGCTTGTATTGAACAGATAATAGTGCGACCGTTTTCCACTAGACTCTTCAACATAGATATACATTGAATGGCAGCAAATTCATCCAAACCTCTGTAATATTTTATTTTATTTATTTATTTTTTTCATATTAAGTAAGAATTCATTAAAATTATTCCAAATATTGTCAGTAAGAAAACACATACGTTGTTGGTTCATCCAAAAATAAAATTTTGGGACTATTTAATAATTCCAACGCAATACACAATCGTTTTTTCTCTCCACCTGATAGATTTGAGACTTTTGTATTTACTTGACTTTTTAGATGTAAAGTTTCTAATATATTATTTATTTCCTCTATATGCTGCTGCTCACTTAAACGACGATCCAATTTTAATTTTGCGGCAAAAATCATAGACTCCATAACCGTAAAATGGGGACTTACGTGATCATCTTGCAAAATGTATCGCGATATTTTTCGAAATAATTCTCGGTTTTGTGCTCTCTTGTTAATACTAACAATACCAGATGTTTTATTAATTCTGAAATATTGAAAATAATAACACAGGTCAGCAAAATTTTTTCCTTCTTTAAACAAAATTTGGTGGACTAGGTGGATTTTGACGTGCTAAACAAGAAACTTCTTTTAGTTTTTTTTTTCTATCACGTACTGATTTTTTTATGGGCATATCCAATATTTCCCCATTAATATGGTGGTTACACAAGTACATTTCACCATTAACTCAATAATGGTCCAATTTAGATAAATAGAACACCAAAATATGCGTTCCAAAATTATCTTCGAGTCGTCTTAACATTACTTTTTTATCTACTTAATAGTTTCGGGTTTATTTAGAAATATTTGTCGCATTTTTCATGCAAAACTGAAGATTTTTTCCTTTAAAATTCTTTTCAAAAATTAAAACCGTAAACATTTTTTATACTTAATCGCAAAGCTAGTAATGTTACGAATAAAATAAGCTATGTATCATCAAAATTGATGAACATATAAAAATTATACGTATACTTAATTTTACGATATATTGGCTTATTTATAATAAAAGATTAAAAACTGCTATTTTCAATTTTTTATTACATGAAAAATTGTTTTTTTTTTAATAACTCTGAAACTATTGAGAGAATAAAAAGGTAATTTTCATTGAAGGTAATTTTAATCGGTATCTATGGGTGTTTTATTCATCTAAATTGGTAGCCGATCTCGAGTTATATTGATGTGAACGCCTTATAAGTGGATCATATCAGTATTGACCATAACCAAATCTGTATTTGATACAAAAAACTGAAAGGAGATTATTGTTTAGCACGTCAAATTGCTCTAGTCCACCATTTTTTGTATAAATAACAATTTATTTGCGACCAGTGTAATTAAAATAATTATACATTTTAAACGTGTATAATAATTTATTATTGATTATAATTAATGCAATAAATACTACTCGTTAAATTAAATTTTATAACTTTTTTTATAGCTATATAAGTACTAGGTATTTTTAAATTATCGGGCTCACCCCTTAGCAATTTTTGAATAGCCTAAATCTAAGAAATACAAAGTTGTAGACTAATTAAACCAAATTAGCTCAATGCAATTGAAATCTTAAAATAATTTATTTATTTATTTTTTTTTTATTCAGCCATAAATAATCTATTACAAATGAAATTTGCTTGTATTACATCTTTATATATATATATATATATATATATATATACTACCAATAATGAAAACTTATTGAAACAATGAAACAAATTTAAAGTAAAGCACTTAATTTTGAACCAAAAATTGCCCAGTAAAATAAGAGTTAAAGCAAAATTTGAGGGAGAGAAACGAAACAGTAATTATCATTATTACTTGCATACTTACGTATTTTAGTGGTATTACAACATTTATGGATCATAAAATTACCCAGCAAAAATTTATTGGTTCTCGGTAATGGCAACTACTTATTAAAGTAGTTTATTGGTAATGAGACGTTATTATTATTTGTCTACTCTGTATTACATAAATAAGTACTCTATAGTATAATAGCATAGTAATATTGCAATCACGTGAATCAGTTGGCTAGAGCGCTGGATTAACAACCAGAAAGTTGATGGCTCAACCCCATTCTGAAGCTGTTAGTTGTTTTCTTAACAAAATGTCTAAAAAGATATTTTATATTAAAAAAGTTTTTGTCACTTAGAAAATGGTGTGCGAGATGGTGTACTGAGTAAGACGTTAGTCACTAAAAGCGAATGGTCAATTTGTGTCCAAGTTCATTTTTCGTTTAGGTACATATTTTTGTGCACCCCTAGAGTCAAAAAATAACTACATGAATTTGTGGACAACTCGAACAAAAATAACTAGTTATTCATGAAAAAAATAAGTAGTTTATTTTTGTTTCCAATTATACCTGCTAGGCTTCCAGGAAAGCAAAGTTTTTGCTGGGTATTTATAGGATGTATGAAACGTAAAGATGAAACTATATGCAAAATTTCGTTTCTCTTCCTCAAATTCTGGTTGAGGTCTTATTTCACTAGGTTATATTTGGTTGAAATTAAGTATTTTCGGTATTTTTATTTTAATAACTATAAACCGAGAAAATTTCAATTGAAATAAATTATTAATGATCGAACAAAAGGAACATTTAAAAAAAATCATCATTACAATTTTGATAGCTTTGAGTCACATCAAATTTTTTTGAAGCAGTACAAAACTTTTTATTTATTAGTTTTTCGACTATTCGCACATTTCTATGGGGCGAGAACGAGAGCCTGGATACTCTTCCAAATGATAACCACCTAAATAAGTATATATCGCTCAGTTATTTAAGAACGTCATAACTCAAAAAAACTCAACTCAAAAAACGTCATAACTCAAAAAAACTTGAAGTAAATGAGCGATGTGAATATTATGGGTATAACTTTTTTCGTTTAAAGAAAATTGCAACACTGTGGTTATATCAAAAATCATTTTTTTAAGTAATTTTGAAACAAAAACCTAAAATAATATTTGGAAGCGATACGTTTTATTAGAAGTATCGATAGATATAGATGTAAATTTCGAAAAAAAAAACACATTATTGTGATAAAAATGGCAATGTTTTTATATTTTGTTGAAAAGCGTTTTTAAAAAGCTGGTTAATATTAATTCTAAAATTAAAATAACAGGCTAGAATTACAATACATTTACCATAAAATGCTAAAATATTTTAAAAATGTGTAATTTGAAAACTTCAAACCGTTTGGTGCTGAAAATGTTTTAATGATCGCGAAAATATAATATCACATTTCTCAATATTTGTACATTGTCTACACGACTATACCATGTAAATGTAAATGTATAAATAATTGTAAAATTTTCAAAAAGTTGTGTCTAATGAACATATTCGTATAAATACATACCGATATCCGGCTAGCAGATTTATAAGTGATGTTTTACCACTGCCTGATGTGCCCATAATAGCAGTTAACTGATTTGAACGGAATTCACCATTTATGTTTTTCAATATAGTTTTAATACCTTGGAAATAAAGATTAATTATAAATGGAATTAATACACAAAATTAAAAATATGTGTTTTATTGTATTGCAATATTGTATATGCAATATTTAATAATTTAAACTAAAATAATGTATCTTAAATATGTAAACAATTTAATTTCATTCATCTTAAAATGTATGATTCAAATTCTGATTAATTTAATGTTTAAATTTATTTAAATTTCCTTGCATTGTCTCGATTAGTTGTCAATACTTTATTCATTCATATGCATGTATATTAAATATTTATACTAATTTGCTTTAAATGGATTTAAACAATAATATTACTTTTAATTAAACTACCTTAAGTTAATAATATTTTAATGTAAAACAAAAAATATTCAAAATAAATACAACTTATTAGTTAGTATCCCGAGATACCGAATTTTTATGATTCTGACATAGGAAGACCATTTAAATAATGATGAGTACAGAAAAAATTCTAAGAAAATTTTAATATTTGTCTTCAGTTCCCTACCAGAGATTAAAAGTTACGGGTCTTGTATATACATCCCTATTATAAATGAAATCAATTTCAATCCGATTTCTAATATAATATAACATATCTTTTGTTAGAGAATCAAATTAAAAAAGTTGCTCGTTGGCAACACCAGTTTGTTTACTTAAAAATCAGTATTTTATACCCTTCACCACTGGTATAAAGGGTATATACAAGTTCGTCATTCCGTTTCTAATTTCTACAATTTTCACCTAAAACACAATAAAGTATATATGTATACTAGCTATTTCCACCCAGCGTTGCCCTGGTTGTTCGATATATATTAAAAAAAAAACATGGAAATAAAACTTAGGTTAAGTTCATGTTATTACATTTTTTTATAATATTTAAATTTCCGATCAGAGGTTATCCCTTATAAACAAAGCCCAATCGTAGATTTAGAGGGCTATTATATTAAAAGCATTCACAATTTGTAGGAATAACTTTCTATATAATTGCATACTATACTACAGTGAAAGTCTTAAAACTTCGTGGAAATACTTTTTATTATACCCTTCACCATAGGTATATGAATATATACATATATATATGTAGGATAAAGTTTCCGACTAAATTTGAGGGCTCTCACTGTAATAGTTCCTTATGCCATAATGAATATTTGCTTTATATGGCATTTACTGCATCCCCTGTCACGATTTTAAGCTAATTGACTCATCCATTTGAGAGTTTTAAAAAATGGCGTAAAATATGGGCGTGGCATCCGATTAAGATCCAGTGTAACCTATAACATTCTACAGTGCAAGCACTATCTGTGCGTCAAATTTCATGTAAATAGCTTCATTAATAAGGTGTAAAATTGAAAAAAATATATTTTTTTAAAAGTAGGCGTAAAATTTGGGTGTGACTTCCCATCGAGATCTAACAAAATCTATAACCACCTCTGGCACAGGTACTACCTTGCAAATCAGTTCAGCCGTTTAGACGTGATTGATACACAAACAAACAAACAAACTTACAACTCATTTTTAAAATATATGTAAGGATATAAGGATTTATAAAATCTTGATTCTATTTCAACTTTATATGAAAATGTAAATTATTTAAAATTTTTAGTGTTTACATGGATATAGTCTATGTAAATATATTTGTAATTACAATATATACAAATGAAATAAATATTTCACTTTCATCTAACACATCTCAACACGGGTGAAGGGTATGTAAGATTCCGCACAGCCGAATATAACACTCTAACTTTTTTTTCTCACTAAACTACTGAATTATTATATTAGATAATTGCATATCAAGATAATTATTTTAATAATAGTCTTCTTCTTTATATTATATATATTTATATTATATTATATTATATTTTTTTACATATTATATTTCCAATCCAAATCTTGAGCCCAGTACTTCAAATAGGGAATTTCAAAGATATTAGATAAAATATATTGCTAAAAATACACTTTTTGTATTCACAAATGCGTTTACTCTAAAAATTTTTAGGTCTTTACCGACGAGTTTCCGTCAATACATATACAGAGAAACGACATTAAGGAAAGTGCCATCCCAAAATATAAGAGGATTAATGTTTAAGGTACTACTACTACTACTGAAAATATATCATTCTTCATTAGATACAAATTAAATCTGAAAAAAGTCAACTGTTGCGATTTGGAAAATTTTGGGTAAAAAGTTGGTTTTTAAAGTAACTAAATATTGTATTTGTCATATATTTAAATATCCTTTCATTATTATTTATTATTTGGAATAATGCAGTGCACAAAATTTTAGATTTTTATAAAAGCTATTCCAACAATTCCCAAAAAATTTCCGAAAAATCAAATAAAACACACTTACAAACGATTTTAAACAAATTGCTGTTGCTGAAAACACATTCTGTTTGTCAATTCCAACTTTGACATTTTAAAACATATGGGGTAAACTCAAACTTTTGAACGATCTAGACTGGCTTCTAAGTCTAATTTCTTAATGACTTTATTTCTTCTTAGGACTGATCTCCATAAATAAATAAAATATTTATATTTTCTTAAAGAAGTTTTTATCTAGTAGAGAATGAGCTATTAAGCTTTTTATAATAAAAATAGTGAAATCGGATGAGAAACAAAAAATTTGCAAACGCTTTAGAAACGTACATGTTAAATTTGAGAAGCTATATATCCGTTCCTGAGGGTTCTGTGGGATATTGTTGTGAGAATTTTTATGTTATATTTCCAATGAATATATCGTCAACTAAAATGCAAAATGGCCAATCAACACTTCTCAAAATTGTACAGGAGAGAAAAAAATTTAATAAGTTAGTTTTCAACGTAATAAGTAAAAAACGATTTTGTTACAGAATCTATGAAGATCTATTAAATAGGCACGATGTGACAGTGAAAATATACTTTTTAAATGACCAAGTATAAGTCGTAGGCCTAATTAAGTAGCTCATTTTTAGAATATCCAATATAGAATCAACATCTGAAGTTATCTACAAAATACATTTTTTTAAGTATATAAATTAACTTTAACTTAAAAAAGTTTTAGAAGAAAATATTTTTCTGTTGTGGGTTTTTAACCGCACAACTTCTTTATTGTTTGAAAGTAAAAGTACAAGTGAATTATTCTTACAAACTACCTTAGCAAATAACCACAGGTATGAACATTAATCGGGATAGTGTTACTGCGCGTGCAAACTCCAAACGCTGTCAGCACTTTTAGTGTGAACAAAGCTAAGTTGCGGTTGGAATGTTGTGTAATTAGAGCAGCAACGTAAGCTTTGTGAACTTGCTGTGTTTGTTGTGTGTATTTTTTTAAACATATTTGTCGTTAATATATACACTGTCGGACGAATAAATGCTATTTCATACTCTTGCTATTTGCTTCATAATAATTGTCTTCTACACAATGAATTATGGGCTACTTTTTTGGTGTCCACGTATTTGTCGTCTTATATTGTTTAATTCAATGAACAAATAAGGTTTTAAATTATTTGTTTTTCGTGTTTGGGCTAAAAGTGTTGTGGTGGTCGTAGATTTTGTGCGATAAAATCTTTCTCCTGACAGTAAAAGTAAAAATAGTTTTAATTACTTCTTTATTTATCTCTTTGGTTGATGAAACTCTTTCTTTTTAGGCGAGAATAGCGATATCGTTAGAAATTTACTTCTTTTCTATTGTACTACTTTTCTTATTTTCACTCTACTTTGTATAACGAAATGGTTCTTTCAGCTTCAGGTTCTGAAATTTTGTATTTTAAAGACAAATATATTAATTTTATTTCATTTTCCTGATCTGGAATCAAGAAATCTTTCTGGATTGTGGCTGAAGTTTTCACAATAATATGGGCGAATACATCCATATTTTTCAAATGTTTTAATAATTTGAATAGAATTTAATGGAGACGATATTAATATTGTGTATTTTTAAAGCATTTGCCTTCAGATTTGTAACAAAAAATTTTAAAATTGGGATTCAAATGAAAAAAATTTAGTAAAATGTCACTTCCCAGCAAAATTTTTGCTAGCAGGTACAGCTGAAAACAAAAATAAACTACTTATTTTTTGTCTGAATAACTAATTATTTTTGTTCGAGTTATCCACAAATTCATGTAGTTATTTTTAGAATCTAGGGGTGCTCAAAATAAAATAAAATAAAATAAAATGAAAAATAAAATGAAAAAAGAAAAAACAAACAAATTTTGCCGTCGGCGAGATTTGAACTTGGACACAAATTAACAATTCGATTTTAGTGACGAACGTCTTACTCAGTACACCATCTCGCACTTCATTGTGACAAAAACTTTTTACTATAAAATATCTTTTTAGAAAAAAAAACAGCATCAGAATGGTGTTGAATCAACAGCCTTCTGATTGTTAATCCAGCGCTCTAGCCAACTGATCCACGTGACTGCAATATCACTATTGCTATTATACTATTGAGTACTTATTTATGTAATATAGAGTAGGCAAATAATAATGAAGCCTCTTTACCATGAAACTACTTTAATAAGTTTTTGCTGTTATTTTGTTTCACAAACACGAAATGCAAACAATTCAAAAACTTTGGATGGTTGGATTTTCATGAAATTTGGTATAGGCGCAGCAGAGGAGTGTACAATGTTAAGTTTGGAAGGGGGGCACAACAAACCCCTCAGGGGCGGAGCTGAAGGGGCTCTAAGTTAGGTACCTCTGACATAAAAAATTTTTAATCGCTTGCCAAATTTTTGTTCTCGTCCGATTTCAAAAAGACCTATAAAAAACATGCTTACATGTCCTATTTATCTCTTATAGTTTTCGAGTTATTTGCGTTTGAATTTTTAAGCACCATAATTTTGCATGTTCTTGGTCCAGTTGTTTTTTTTTTTTTTTTTTTGATATATATCCTAGTATTTTTTTCTTAAATAGTTAAAGAACAAAATTATCTATTGAATAAAGAAAATTTGAAGTCGATATCTTTACCGAGTTCAAAAATAAACGAATTTGAATTTGAAAATTGCAAAAAAGACGACTTTTTGTGTTTTTTTAGCTGAAAAAGTATCTATACTCTTTTTTATCTGAAATAAAATTTTCTTTAGCAACATATAATAATTTTGCACTTTTCTAAAAGATAACTTCACAGAGATAACTTTAAGGTAAAAAACAAGTCTAATAACTCAATTGGTCATGGTACACACACTCCCGAATTCGACCCATTTTATATGAAAGTTTTGATTTTAGACCATATTTTCTCAAATCCCAAAGCACGAATCGCAAACGGAATATCTTTTAAGAATCTTCAATATGTTGTTAAAAGCTTTAAATCAAAATCTACGGGACTTCGGAAAAATGTGGATTCTATAGCCAAAAATGTAAAAATCCCATTTTCGGCAATTTTCATTGTTTTTTTTTTTTTTTGAAAAGTTATGTGAATTAAAGCATATTTCTTTCCAAAATATATTCTTAAACAAACAGGATTTGATAAAACTTAAAGTTCCTTTCGGAGAACATAATATCTTTTTGCCAAAATAAGCGGAAAAAGGTGCGTGAGATTTAATGAAAAGTACGTATCAGCATTAGTTACTTCCGTACTATATGTGTATATGAATCGATTCAATGGTTAAGAAAAAAATTAGAAAAGTTAAGTATATATTGTATGTTTCATATTTATAAGAACAATTAAATTTTCCAAAATTCTCTTAAATGTTTAACTGCTTTGTATTTCAATAAGAGGTATTATACTTTTAATGTACTCTATAAATATATGCAAATAGTTATTGAGAATTGGATATTGTTGTTGTATTTTTTTAAGATTAACGTTGTTTCTGTGTTTCAAAATTATAAGAACAATTAAAGAAAAAATTGAAAATAATGTAAGTTGAGCTTTAACTCGTGGTGAAAGTAGGCTTAAATGAAGGGTATTTTCTTTGACTTTAAAATGTCAAGTGGTTGTATTTTATCTGATTGTAAAAAAGGAAAAATCTTAGCCTACAAAGAGAAAGGTTTGAAATTTCTAGAAATTACTCGAAAATTAAGTAGAAGAGTAAATGTAGTTCGGATTTTTTTGTGATTCAAATAATTATGGTATGACCATAACCTGGTATGACCATAACCTGGTATGACCATAACCTGGACAAAAGAAATCTATCTCAGCGAGAAATATCATACATTACACAAAAAATAAAGTTTTTTTGTAAAATTGTTTTGCTTTATTGGTTATTTTACATTTAAAAGTATATTTTTATAAAAATTGTGTTAAAAAAGTGCGAATTTCTTAAATAAAAAGCACTTATTTACTCTGTGACTGATTGAAGGCAATGATGTTCTGCCGGTGTTATCTCATATATTATATCAGCGTTAATCTCAGTTGTAGACCTGGGGTAAGACGTTCTATGAATAGGCATGTAAATCTATTAAAAAATATACAAATCTGAGTTCTCAGTACAGTAGTTTTATTAAAAAATAAACGAACGGAAATTTTGTAAAATTCAATAAAATAACCACAACAGCTGGTTGGAAAAAGCAAATAAACATGGAACTGCAACAAAAATCATTAGTTTTTACCGAATTATTTGCACTTTAGTGAATACCAACTACATTTTTTCTTTTGTTTTAAATATATTTATTGCTATTTAATACACTTTTAATGAAATTTTAATTCAAAAATACAATTTAAAATTTTTCGAACAATTTCCTTTCATTGTTTACATTTGTTTACTTTTTGTTTTGTTCATTTTTTGCAACCATAGTAAAATTTGCAAATACTCAGTTTATAAACTGTCAACTGTCAACTGTCTCAATTTTTTCTCGCTTTACTGGATTTTGGGAACGCGAATGCAAATCCAGTAAAAGTTTTTACTGGACAGTATACATTTTTGGGTAAACGAATGCTACTAATAACTGATGTTTATTACCTTTGAACGCGAATAACTCACGTAGCGAACCAATGACAATTGGTCGTTTCTGTAATACGTGTAAAGGGTCAAATACACAATAAAATTGCATGATATGCAATATGGTAGTATAAGTGAAAATTTGAGTGTATGCATTACAACTATGATGCATGAAAGGAAATCAAAATTTTGTATGACATTCGAATTTGTTTATTTATTTCGTTTTGGATTGCCATGAATTACATTTTTTTTGTGTATTTTTTGGACAATAAAAATTGAAAAAATTACAAAAACAAAAATGTCAATAATAGCATGAAAAGACAGAATTATTTCTTTTTTATTTCCTTGATTATCCCGAGCGGTGTTGCTAATTAGTCATTTACTGGCTAAATTTAGCCATTTTCAAACATTTTTTTAGCGATTTTAATTTTCATTTTAGCCATTTCCATTTTTCTTACTAAAATACACACAATTTTTAAGAATTTTCACTACATAAACTATTTTGTACAAATTATCCTAAAAATCTTTCAAAGAAAGTACATTATTTATTACAAACTTACTTAACCTTACTGTTAAAAGTATAAGAAAAATTTTAGTTTTATAAAATGATATACATATTTTCTATAACCACCACCATAACTATTGGTGAAAAAGGGTATACTAAATTTGTATACTAAATTTGTCGTTCCGTGTGTAACACCAAGAAACAATATTTGAAGACCGCGTAAAATATATATGAGGAATTTCCTTTTTAAATTTGCCTTTATGAAACCGATCTTAAACTGCAAATATTTTTTTCTTTTATTTATGATTTTTTAAAATAACTTTTGATTTAATTATGCTTACAACACTTGGTGGAGTAAAACAGCAAAAATTCAAGACCTGAAATAGTTTCATGTGGTACCGGCAAGCACTCAAATTTAAAAAATCCAAAAAGTGTTTGAAAAAAAAGTTTTTTTCTTTATTTTGATTGCTGTAATCGTGAATTTTAGCATATGTGTCCAATTCCTCTAATGTAAAGTACAAACTCTTGAAGAAGTAGGCCAACTTGTTTTGAATCAGTCTGTCGTTGACCGTGCACAGTGGTTCCAAAGTTGGCCATCTCGAGCGTGACATTTTTTTTTTAAATCTTCAAAAATTCATTTATGATATGGCAGATATATATATATATATATATATATATATCCTTGGTAAACTACAAGTTGCAGTTTATATACTTATATCAAAAATATTTATACCAAATTGTATTCTAAATCCAGCACTTAATGGAGCTATAAGTATGTGCGTTAAAGTGATTATATGGGAATGTTATATAGAAACTATGCTCAATTATGGACCAATACTCTTGAAATTTGGTAATGGGATTTAAAGACACAAATTTAAATTGTTTCAAATTTATGTGTGTTGAAGTGATATTCTAGTGTCGATGTTATATGGGTGATGAAGTAAATTATAGACCTATTTATGCAAAATTTATGTTTTATGCATCCAATTTCTTGATATTCGAAAACGTAACTTTTCCGATATTCATATAAGTATGCGTATATTTAAGATAATTATCATACCTAAAGCATTTTTTTTTTTTTTTTTTTTTTTTTTTTTGAAACGCTTGTATAAGGACTGGAATCAAAAAAATAAATAAAACACTTAAATCAATCTGGAGCGGTGCCAAAGTACGATAAGTACGGATTTTCTTGAACCAAGTGCGAATTGCTTGAATCAAGAATGGCGAAAACTTCTTAATTTTAGCCTTATTTTTGAATTAATTAATCTCAAATGTTTCTTATTTTTAGACAACTGGACTTGATTTTAGCCTATGTCCATACTTAAAGTGAGCATAAATGGGATTGATTTCAGAATAATCGAATCATAATTATTTCCAAAATGCAATTGATTTAAGAATGAAAGATCTTGAATTAATCAAAATTTATTATTTATTATGTTTTTATTAAATTTTCATTATTAAAACCTCACTAAATCGGCAGCTTTAGGTAGTTTTTTGTTTTGCCTCACGAAAAGAAATAGTAATCCTGAAAAAAGTAATAAATAAAATTTTATAAATGTATTGTTTCGTACATTTAATATAAAAAATTATATTGAATTATAAAAAATATGTTTTCCTCTAAAATCGTCCTTCAACCAATTTTCAATTTGGAGTTGATCGGAATGGTATCCTCATCGATGCCAAAATATATTATGAAATTAAGAAATTGAAACAAATACAATTTATCATAGTCAGCATTTTCACACATTTTACTAATTTTCAGTTTAGTTCTTCAAAGTAAGCGGGAAAAGAAAAATTCTTCCTTAGAAACAAATGACTTTTTTAAGAGATCTAATTCATTGATTAAGAAATTGTTTCTTGATTTAAATACAATTCTTACTTACATATTTATACATGTATATACTATTTACAAATACATGACAAAACATGCAATGCGAAAAAGTCTCATAAAGAGCAGAATTAAATTTGTTTTACCCTTCCCCTTCTGTTAACACCATACTAATACAAAAAAATAAAAAATAAAATGCATATATTTATGCATTATTTATACTTAAATTAAAACATAATTTCTTAATCAATTACGTGGCTCTCTTAAAAATGATTTTGTAAAATAAATAAATACAAGAGTATCGATCGCACATTTAAACGTACCTAATATTATTAAAGGAAATATCACTTAGAACATCTTGGTCAAACTTCAACTTCCCACAATGATTGGAACTGGATGCTACACTGCCATTTGTGTTGATGATCCCAGAACAAATCTTGAAATTTTTTTCTAACCAATATTAATGATATTGTATAGGCATAAAACGATACCTGAAGAAAACTAAATATATCCTGTTCTGATAATTGTAGGAAGTTGAAATTTTGTCAAGATGTTCTGAATGATGTTCTGTTTCATAATTCAATTTGTATGAAGACAAAAAATGTTTCAAGTTTACACCCCTGAAATTTGAGATTGATAGGTTATAAACTAATACCAAAAATATTTCAGTTCAATTATTTCATTCATGTGAGCCGGACCATTTTTAAAATACCTCTACAAATATGGTTTTCGATAAACTGTGTACACAATTTTTAACTTTTTGCAAAAAAAAAAAAAAAAAAAAAAAAAAAAAAACAATATGCAATAGACACATGTCGACTAATACGTAATCAGCAAAAAGTTTTTTAAAATTAGTTTTCATTCTCGTGATATGAAGATAGTAATATTTTCTACGAATTTTTTATTAAAGTTTGAATTTTTTAAATATTTTCTATCGTAATTTAAATTTTAGAGTATCATTGGAGTGGTCTTATTCAGTACTATTGATATATGTATTCATTTAAATCTTTAGTAACAAAAATGTCCCAAAATATTACCAAAAGTAATAAGTTTGTTTTTATGCCAAATAAATGGTTATTTAAGAAAATAAATATCACAAGATGCATAAACTTGTCAAAAAACTTTAAGTTTGTGTAAATGGGCGAATAAACTTCAAAAACATTCTCTTATTCAATTATGATCGCGGTTAATATATAATATAATAGATACTTCCATACAAATTATTTGTAAAAATTGCTAATGTATAAAATTTACTCTATTGCTTTTATAGGGTTAATTATCTGTATTTTTAATAGTATCAGAATATACCTTTCCAATGGTATCTTAAAATTCAACATATGTATGTTGAATAATGTTCGAAATATAAAAAATTACGTGTTTAAATAATGAAAATATGACATAAAATTTTAATAAAATCTTGGTATTTCGCTAATGAAAAGAGATGTAATAGTTATTTAAATGCATATTTCAAGCGTTAATATATCTATAATATTTTGAAGTTAATTTTCTTATAAAAAAAGATGTTTATAATGCAATTGAAAGAAATACATCTTTTTAGAGGTATTTTAAAAGTAATCCAGCTCACGTAAATTGAATCATTTAGACGTAATATTTTGGGAATCATATAATGACATACTAATCTTCATTTCTAGAGCGGTACATTTGCAACAATTTTTCGTAATTCACTTTAATTTACATATTTATTTGATGATAATTTCTCTAAATGGCAATATGATACCTACACCATTGTGTATATCCGTCAAAAAGATTTTCGATATATTCGGATTTCGTGCTATGATTCCTGTTAATACAAAACTTATTTGTGTCAAATATTATCATGATACTAACATTTAAAGTTAAAGTGATTTTTGGAAGTGCGAGTTATAGTGTATTCAGAAACCGGAACCGGAAACCGATTAACCGGTTTTAACTTTTAAAAAGACTGGCCGGTTTTGAATAATTTTTATTTTCGAATAATTAGACGAGCCGGTTTTTTTTGTCGGTTATTCGGTTTTTATTTTTTTTTACTACGTCCCATTCAAATTTTTGTGAGTAGTTTTCATAAAAATTTTATTTTTAAACAATTCGCTTGTTGTACTCAGGTCCTTAATTTCTTGAAAGTATTTTTCATTTTCATTATGAACTAATAAAACTACTGTACTGAGAACTCAGATTTGTATATTTTTTAATAGATTTACATGCCTATTCATAGAACGTCTTACCCCAGGTCTACAACTGAGATTAACGCTGATATAATATATGAGATAACACCGGCAGAACATCATTGCCTTCAATCAGTCACAGAGTAAATAAGTGCTTTTTATTTAAGAAATTCGCACTTTTTTAACACAATTTTTATAAAAATATACTTTTAAATGTAAAATAACCAATAAAGCAAAACAATTTTACAAAAAAAAATTATTTTTTGTGTAATGTATGATATTTCTCGCTGAGATAGATTTTTTTTGTCCAGGTTATGGTCATACCAGGTTATGGTCATACCATAATTATTTGTATCACAAAAAAAAATCCGAACTACATTTACTCTTCTACTTAATTTTCGAGTAATTTCTAGAAATTTCAATCTTTTCTCTTTGTAGGCTAAGATTTTTCCTTTTTTACAATCAGATAAAATACAACCACTTGACATTTTAAAGTCAAAGAAAATACCCTTCATTTAAGCCTACTTTCACCACGAGTTAAAGCTCAACTTACATTATTTTCAATTTTTTCTTTAATTGTTCTTATAATTTTGAAACACAGAAAAAACGTTAATCTTAAAAAAATACAACAACAATATCCAATTCTCAATAACTATTTGCATATATTTATAGAGTACATTAAAAGTATAATACCTCTTATTGAAATACAAAGCAGTTAAACATTTAAGAGAATTTTGGAAAATTTAATTGTTCTTATAAATATGAAACATACAATATATACTTAACTTTTCTAATTTTTTTCTTAACCATTGAATCGATTCATATACACATATAGTACGGAAGTAACTAATGCTGATACGTACTTTTCATTAAATCTCACGCACCTTTTTCCGCTTATTTTGGCAAAAAGATATTACGTTCTCCGAAAGGAACTTTCAAATCCTGTTTGTTTAAGCCTATAACTTGTTTCGAATCAGTCTGTCGTTGACCGTGCACAGTGGTTCCAAAGTTGGCCATCTCGGGTATGTCATTTTTTTTTTAAATCTTCAAAAATTCATTTATATATATATATATATATAGCCTTTGTAAATCTCTACAAAACATACGCTTACAAGTGTAGGTTCTCTCTTTTAGTTTAAGAAATATTCAGGTCGAAATAAATTTTTATCTCATTATTAGCCTCATTTTCTTAAACTAAATTAATAAATGTTTATTTATAACTGAAATATTTAGGAAGGATGTAATTGTAGGGAAATTTTATGATTTCTTTATTAAAATATTTTTTATTTGTTACATATTTAGTTCATGAAAAGAAAATAGAAATTATAGGTAAATTGTATTTAACAAGTTTTTAATAAATAAGATTTAAAATACCTAAATTCTATACTTTTTATAAACATGTTTATATTCAGGTATATTTGGGTAAGTTTCTAACGCATTGATTGCGAAAAGTTCTTCCACACCTGTGCAATATCATAAAAAATTGATATAGTTTTGGGTAACTACGAAAACTATTCCAATATATAAATTACTTATTTGTATTATTTGGAACATTAACGTTTTTACCACCATAAACACAGTATAAAGTTCTATGCTTTGGCGCAATCTGGATACAATTAACAATTCTATCAAGTTATTTAAAATAAAGATGAAAACTGTAAAACTGACTTTCAGTTAAAATATAGTGGCAGGTTGGATAGGACTATGGAAATTAAAACCACTAATAGAGGACCCCCACTTAAACGGTATGCTGATCTAAGAGAGAAGTCTAAAAAATAGATTGTCGGGAATTTTGTCAATGCATTCCTAGACTAAAGTCAAAAATTCTTTTAAAAAAGTATTAAAAAAGAAATAAGCAGCCAGTGGAAGCAACACAAATAGCAGTTATCATTCCTGATGCATCACTAAATTGCTCTAAGCGAATAGTAAAAAGTATACCCACACCCACATCAGCCTCTGAGTTTTCTGAAGAAGAATTCTGCCGGATTTGGGACTCAGCAGAAATAAATATATAAAATAAGGAAGGGCGTTACTTGATAAATGACATCCAATTCTACCAAGCTACCAAAAATTTATTGGAAAAAACAGGATATTATACCACAACCTTGTGAAATAAGCAATGAAAAAGCATTTCTTGATTTGTCACAATTACTTGAGGATACATCTTCAAGGCTTCTTTCCACATTTTATCAAAGAACGAGGCGATAGAGCATTAGTATGCAAATGGGAATGCGAGTGAAATTACTACTGACTACAAAAGTGCATTTATGGAATAACTAGTTCCACTAAGCTTAAGAAGGGGCTCAAATTCTTCTTCGACGTCAACAAATGCCACCAAATATGTATGGGAAAATCCCAAAATAAAGCAAGTTATGCACAAAAAACTGGATCGATTCAATCAAGCAAACAATTGAAAATTTAAGTCCGCTGTGTGTTGAAATCTATATATATTATATTAACATACAATTTGAACTTCAGTTAACAATGATTAATGGAAAGGTATGCAACGCCATAACGGATGCGGATTCTGCCTGGACTTGTTCAATATGTGGAATGAAAAAATCGGAATTTTCTCAAACCAACGGAGATGGCACTTCTAATATACCCGTTAATAAAGACGTTCTACAATTCGGAACATCTAACACCTAAACATAGATAAACCTCTCATCGGATATGGCAGTATAAATGACGGCAATACGGCACGCTGATTTTTTTTTTTTTTTTAAATTATGAAATAACGTCAACAATTACTGGAATTGATGTGGAACTTCTTCGAAGATATCACGCCATATTGTGGACAATAAATAGTAAACATCGTACAAGTGCTGAAAATTTTGAATTATACACCACAGGTACGTTAAAACACTTGCAGTTCTTATAAAGATGGAGAGAATTAACACTCACAGTTCACAAAATATTGCAACATCAAAAAATCAACCTTTCTCCCACTAGGTGAACTAACAGAAGAGGCACAGGAAGCTAGAAACTCGGATTTTAAATGTATTCAACTATTTAATACCAGAAAATGTTCGAGAACATCTCAAAACCACGACCTTCTTCTGATCTTGCTTTATCATCAATGAGAAAGAAATAAACTAGAATAATACGGTGATGCATGAAAACGAAGATGTTGAAGAAGTTCTTGTTATATCCCAGCAAAAACTTTGCTTTCCTGGTAAGATAATTGGAAACAAATATAAACTACTTATTTTTTGCCTGAATAACTAGTTATTTTTGTTCGAGTTGTCCACAAATTCATGTAGTTATTTTTTGACTCTAGGGGTACTCAAAAATATGTACCTAAACGAAAACAAAAATAAAAAAAAACAAAACAATTTTGCCGTCAGTAAGACTAGAACTTGGACACAAACTAACCATTCGTTTTTAATGACTAACGTCTTATTCAGTACACCATTTCGCACATAGCATCCTATGCGACAAAAACCCTTTTTAGTTTAAAATATCTTTATAGACATTTTGTTATAAAAAACTAACAGCTTCAGAATGGGGTTGAACCAACAACTTTCTGGTTGTTAATCCGACGCTCTAGCCAACTCGTCCACGTGATTGCAGTATTATTGTGTTATTATACTATTGAGTACTTATTAATGTAATACAGAGTAGGCAAGTAATAATGACGCCTCATTACCAAGAAACTACTTTAATAAGTAGTTGTCATTACCGAAAACCAAAAAGTTTTTGCTGGGATAGGATGTAAATGAATACATTATTGAAATATGAAATACATATACACAAATAAATAAAACAATGATATATATTTTTTAATAATTATAGTTATTTAAGTGATATAAAACTAAAGAATCCAAAATAAGTCAGAGCGCTATATTCGGCTGTCCCTAATGTTTTATACCCTTCACCACCTTACCTACAAAAAAGAAAAAACAACACACTGATACCAAGCAAAAACTTTGGTTTCCTGGTAAGCTAGCAGGTATAATTGGAAACAAAAAAAACTACTTATTTTCTGCCTGAATAACAAGTTACTTTTGTTCGAGTTGATCACAGATTCATGTAGTTACTTTAAGACTCTAGGGATACTCAAAAATATGTACCTAAACGAAAATAAAAATAAAAAAAAAACAAAAAAGTTTTGCCGTCAGTGAGATTTGAACTTAGACTCAAACTAACCATTCGCTTTTAATGACTACGTCTTACTCAGTACACCATCTCGCAATTGTTTTCTCTAAGTGGCAAAAACTCTTTAAAGTTTAAAATATATTTTTAGACATTAAAAAAAACAGCATCAGAATGGGGTTAAACCAACAACCTTCTGGTTGTTAATCCAGCGATCTAGTCATCTCATCGACGTGAATACAATATTACTGTGCTATTATACTATTGAATAATTATTTGTGTAATACAGAGTAGGCAAATAATAATGACGCCTCATTACCAAGAAACTACTTTAATAAGTAGTTGTCATTACCGAAAACCAAAAAGTTTTTGCTGGGATAGGATGTAAATGAATACATTATTGAAATATGAAATACATATACACAAATAAATAAAACAATGATATATATTTTTTAATAATTATAGTTATTTAAGTGATATAAAACTAAAGAATCCAAAATAAGTCAGAGCGCTATATTCGGCTGTCCCTAATGTTTTATACCCTTCACCACCTTACCTACAAAAAAGAAAAAACAACACACTGATACCAAGCAAAAACTTTGGTTTCCTGGTAAGCTAGCAGGTATAATTGGAAACAAAAAAAACTACTTATTTTCTGCCTGAATAACAAGTTACTTTTGTTCGAGTTGATCACAGATTCATGTAGTTACTTTAAGACTCTAGGGATACTCAAAAATATGTACCTAAACGAAAATAAAAATAAAAAAAAAACAAAAAAGTTTTGCCGTCAGTGAGATTTGAACTTAGACTCAAACTAACCATTCGCTTTTAATGACTACGTCTTACTCAGTACACCATCTCGCAATTGTTTTCTCTAAGTGGCAAAAACTCTTTAAAGTTTAAAATATATTTTTAGACATTAAAAAAAACAGCATCAGAATGGGGTTAAACCAACAACCTTCTGGTTGTTAATCCAGCGATCTAGTCATCTCATCGACGTGAATACAATATTACTGTGCTATTATACTATTGAATAATTATTTGTGTAATACAGAGTAGGCAAATAATAATGACGCCTCATTACCAAGAAATTACTTTAATAAGTAGTTGCCATTACCGAAAACCAAAAAGATTTTTGCTGGGTAGCTTCTGATGACTACTAAATTTATATACGTAAGTTTGAGTGCACGCAGCAAATACGATCGATGTCAAACGTTTGAAATATGATGACTAACGTTTGATATCAAACGTGTTTCCAAAACTTGTTTCAAATGTAGGTAGATGTTTGAATTTTAAGTTTGATTTCAAATTGAGAATCATTTGAGAAAAAACGTTTGAAAAACCGTACTGTTATTATTGAATCATTCTCAAACCTAAAGATAACTTTAAAAATATTTGAAAAGTAGTATATTGTTAATATGATATTAAATGTTTTATCAAATCATTCACAAATCTAAAGACACAACTTAACAAATATTTGAAAAATTATATTTTCTCAATTTGATATCAAATATTATTCAAATCATTCTTAAAGATATTTGAAAGAATATATTTAAAAAAAATATTTGACATATTATATTCAAATAAATAAATAAAATAATAAATGCAATTTTTTAATCAAATATTTTCCAATTATTGAATACGTATATTGATAGGACAAAATTACAAGTCTATACAAAACTAAAATTCACAAAAAATTAAAAATGCTAATTACTTTTATTTATGTTCCACATGTAGTCACAATCCACATTTGAAAAAAGTTTGAGAATTACATTTAATAATGATTTGATAATAATAGCATTTCTCAATTTGACAATTAATTCCCCTTTTTGTTGAGAAAGCTATTGTTTTCAAGTTATTTTCAAATAATTCTCCAACCTTTGACATTTGAGAGAGGACTTTATTTCAAATCAGTCTTAATTTGATATCAAACATTTGTGTTTGCGGGGTAGATACATGCTTACACAAAAAACAACAACCTTACATATGAAGATATATGTAATTAAAATAATTTTATGTTGATCCCAGCTTTGCGATTTGAAAATTTAACAAAAAGAAGTTATATTTTTTTCGAAATTGACAAAATTTGGATAGGGCTTGTGGGGAGACTTTTGCCCCAAGTTCCTCCGAATTTTCTTTATACGTATTTGCGTTAAAATTTTTTTGAAAAAATTAAAAAAATGATATAGTCCAAGACAAAAAACAAATAAGTAAATAAATATTGCAAACTTTTTAAAGAAAAACCAATATATATATATATGTATATTCCAACTTAAAATGAATATAGCAAAATTATATTATCAAACTGTAACGTCGTTATGTTCTAATTGTAGTAGGAAATTGTTTTCAAATTCAAAAAAAAATATAACTTTAAAAATGAAATCAGCTTTTAATTTTAAATTGAGAACAAAATGAAAATGAAATAAAGTAAAATACTATCGTTTTCGAACTATTGGTAACAATTCGTTAGCAATATCGATATCGAACAATTATCGATATTTCTCGATATCGAAAACTAATCTCTAACGAAATTTTCTTCATTTCGCTGTCGGTATCGCTAATGATTCGATATAGGTATCATAAACGAACCTTCGATATCGATCGATTTGCTGCCACAAACTGAACGAGTTCATTCTCTAAACGCATTAAAAAACAAAAAAATCTGTGGATACTTTGTTGATCAAATTTTTTTTAATGAAATGTTAAAAATCACTATGATACCTTTTATCTTCGGTTACATTAACCATATCGTATCACTTTTAATTTGTATTTCAAAAATATATTAATATAGATAATATACATGTGGTAATTTGAAAATAGAATTTGTGCAATTTTTTTAGCTTTTTGTCTTAAGCACCCATAACATTGACATCGTTCGCGAAAAGTAATTCACGCGAACAAATTAGTGATTCATTAAAGCAGCGATAGGCACAAAGAGAGTAGGTAGAAATTTGAATGTGTTAGAGTATTTAGTTTGTTTACGCTCCTTGTTGTGAATGTGTTAAAATAAAAATTTGTTTTACGCTCTTTATTTGTTATGTTGTCGTTTTTGCTTATCCATGCGACATAAACCTGCCTTGTTGAAAACTAAAACAAAACTAAACGATCTTTTGTTTTTATATTCACTATCAATTGATTAGCATCATTAACCTTCGTGTTGTGCATGTGCAAATGCCGAAAACACTCGGCTCCGGAGTGCTATAGACGCCGGTGTTAATATTAGTACAAAATAGCGTTGATGTGCCCTTAAAAAATTTAAAATTTTTCGAACCCTAAAAGTAAACAAATTTGAAGAAATCATTATATATTATTGTTCCATTTAAAATTCTGAGTCGATTTAGCTATGTCTATCTGTCCGTAGCTAAAGTATAGTTACAAAAATATGAACAGTTTTAAGATTTTAGCCCAAATTACATTAAAACGTAGTCAGCAACAGTATCAGCAGAAATAATCAGCTGTTCACTGTCAGGATATTTACATTTAAACGTAGGCAGTGATAATTTACAACCACCATCTTGCTTTATTTTACTTATGTTTAGAGCTTCTCATTTCTTTGCTCACTCTCGTTATCTCGCTCTTAATTCTAAAGCAGAGACTAGTGTGACCATTTTAGCATTTTTGCAGCTAAATTTAGCATTTTTACTCCGATTTAGACGCAATCTTTTCATTTAGCATTTGACATAATATTTAGCAGTTTTTAATAATATATTTAGAATTTTCTAACATTTTTTAAAATAAGGACAAAATTTTAATACTTAAAATAAAAATTAATACGGCGGATGACTTGCTCATTCTTGATGAAGGACAGTCTCGTGCTGATCTGGAAAGCACGGGTGCGCAGTTCATGCGTGATGTACGTCAGTGGGGCGATCGTTCAGGCGTCGAAGTGGCGATGGACAAAACCGTGATGATGTTGCTCAAGGGCAAGTTTAGTCTCAGATATGCGAATATCTGAATAATGATAAGTGAGAGGATGAATTTTCTGGTTTATCTTACTCACATCAAGGACAAGCTGTCGGCGGTTGCGGGTAAGGTTAGGCTTATGAATTCATACTTTTTGAATCTGGGTTTTATACTGACATGAAACGGCTCACTCAATGCAATGAAAGGTCTGTCCGATACTCCGAACTGTGTGTGTGGATCTGATTACGTGTGGCATGTACTGACTGAGTGCCATTACTATGATGACATTAGGGATTTAGATAGTATGGGCATAACTTATACTGTGTTGGTTTGGGATTATAGCAGGGCTTTAGAGGATGTGCGGACACTTGGGAGGTTGGGCGATTTCGCCCGGGAGGTATTTGTTAGGAGAAGGAGTAGTCATTTTTGGCTACGAAGTGCGACCGGTGACTTAATACTGGTACCGCGGATGTCAGCAGCCCCTGGAACTTCGGTTCCTGCTTTGCTGAAATGGCGGTCCCCTGGGGAGCTTTTCCTGACGTCTGTGTTTTAAAGTCCTAATACATGACTTCAAATTGGTACTCAAGGATAGATTTTTGTCACACTTGGAGGCGTTGGTAGACGCATTGTATTCACCCTGTGCGAAGAGCACCGTGAGGTTGAGTCTACATGGTACACACGTAAAATTTTCGACGTTGTCTGCAAAATATGGATATTAACGAAAGTAGTAATTTTAATATCAGCATCAGCAAAAACTCATCAAATTAAAAAAAGGGGTAAGTACTAAGTGCTTAGTTCAAAAGATTACTTTAGTCCGCTTAATAAAAAACAAATTAGAAACCCTATTAAATACAATTAAGGTAATTCTTAATATTGTATTAAACACATTTTTCCAATGTTTTGAAATAGAGGTATATTTACTTGATATCTCATCATTTAGTTTTTGAGCAAATATGTATTGTTATTTAACATGGACTTGAAGGTATTAAAATAGTGGATCGTGAACAGAATATGTCAAGGGCTGTGGATCGGTCTATACATGGTAATCTAACGCCTGCGCAAAAGAAGTTTAAGAATTAAAATGGGTATTATCACGCGACATTTTCCGATTATATCTAGGTTAAGTAGATGATACAACGACACACCGAGTATATTACGCGAGTATATTAAGTAACTGTAAGTGGTAGAACACATTGAATTAGACGGTGACTTATGCCACGATAAACTGGGTGAACCACAGTAGTGAAAAATGGAAATTTTATGGAAATAAATCTGTAACTTCTAATCTGCTGGAGTGTACAGTTTTAAATTTGGAAGGGGGTGAGCCATACATTCCTCTCAAATAGGGTACATATGACATAGAAAATTTGTAACCACTTGTCAAATTTTTGTTTCAAATATTTTTACATCTCTTTAAAGCCCTCGATAAGGCCTATGAAAAGCACGTTTACATGTGCTATTGAGATAGTTGAAGTGAAATTTCAACTATCTCAATTTTGCCAAATCTTGGTCCAGTTTTACAATATGTAGTCCAATATTTTTATCCGATTTTCTAAAACTTTTTAGATTAAGAACAACGATTTTGGAATTGAAAATTTAAAAAATATTTTTTTTTTTTTTTTTGTGTACACTGTTCTCCAAAATAAATTTTTCTTTAAGAACCTATAGTAATTTTATACTTTTCTGAAAGGTATTTTCACAGAAATGATTACAAAATTAAAAGCGAACTCAAACACCTATTAGGATTAAGTACAGACCCTCAGGAATTTGATATATTTAATATAAAAGATTTTAATTTAGCCTATATGTTCGAAAACTCTAATGCGCTTCAGAGCGTTTGCCAACGGCATTTTCTAAACCAGGAACAAATGTGGACTTTATGGGCAAAATTATGGCAATTTTTCAGATTTAAAAAAAAAAAAATAAAAAATCTGAATTTTTTTAAATTTTTACTATTACAGTTGACAAAATCAACAGTCATAGAAAATTTCATTCGAATATCTCAACCAACAAACATTATATTAGAGATAAAGTTTATCCAAAAATCAATTTTTTACAAACAATTTCCTTTAATTCCAAAAATCATAAAAAGTATGGCCTCCATTCCAAACATAAATTGTACACTCCCCTGCTACGACTATGTGAAATTTTATGTAAATCCGACCAGCAGATTAGAAGTTACAGTTTTATTTCTAAAAAATTCGATTCTGCCCACTGTGTACATAACTAGTTGCAAAATAAATAATATATTATGCTTTATTATGTGAATTGGATGACTTTTTCTTATTCTTCATCTTCTGTTTATATAAACTGTTTTGTAATTACATAAGGTCAACATTACGAAAAATTTAAAAGAAATAATAAATACCACGGAAAAACTATTTTATTTATTAATATTATTATTATTTTTTTTGTTTTATTTTAAATGCGATTTAGCTGAATAATTTTTTCACATCTGGTCACACTGGAAGTGAAAGTAAATTTAGAAATAGGGCTAAACAAAACAGCACTGCAAACTGTTGCTGATCAAATACAATCTCTATAATAACACTATACAAAAAAACAGGGTAAGCAGGGTAGGTACCTTTTTTCGCCAAAGTCAAGTTATTGCAAATTTTTGTATTTTGTAAAATTTGCAATAACATTTTTGTATTTTGTAAAATTTGTAATGTATAACTTTTAAAGTGATCAATGTTGTTGTTTAAGTATTAAATAAAAAATGTATTAATATAAAAAATTTTTGTTAATTTTTTATTAGTGATTTTTTGCCTTCAAGTATTTCATATTTAATTTAAATTTATAGTGAATTATTAATTTAGTTTAAAATTATAGTGAATTATTTTATTGTGCTAGAATATAAGGTAAGCATTTAGCTCAATTATAATTCAAAATATTCGCGAGAAATATTCCAACTGCATTAAAAACATGATTATTATACAAAAGCGATTATATTTCGATACTTCCTTGATGTACTTTTTTACACTTCTAAATGATAGTATTTCGACACCCAAAGACTGCTCTAAATAGTATCATTAAAAAAGTATTGGAACTGCTGCACACTCTTCTTGGATAAGAAAATGATATCATATTGAACTGTTAAAAACAACTTGAGGTTACTCTTTAGTTCAAATTTGAATAGAAAATGTTGGCAGGGTATATGTATGAATGTATGTATGTATGTATATGATTTTTTTGCTTTACAGCCCGTCTAGACGTAACATAATATGTACGATTTTTCTATCAGAGAGTGTCAAATTCGCTCTCTGAGAGAATTATTTCACGTGTAGATTCAAATATTAGTATTATAAGATGTATTATGAGACTGTTGTGATGAGATTTCTCTACACAACCATCTTATAAGATGAACTGTCAAAAAAATACACACACACGGAAGTTTGTATGTGTGTGTGCTTATATATTTTGGAAATTACTAAAAAAACAATGTTTTTTTGCAAAATTATTTTCTTTTAATGATTGTTTTACATTTAAAAATTTTTTTTATAGAAATTGTATTAAAAACGTGCGATTTTTGTAAATAAAAAGTACATGTTTGTTCTGCGACTGATTGAAAATAATGATATCTTATAAGATTTATTAGAGTACGTGTACCCCTTATTTAAGATAAAACATAATATAAACAAAATGGTTACTCTCTTCTGCTTGCGTTATCTCACATATTATATCAGCGTTAAACTCAGTTGTAGACCTGAGGTTACTTTTTATAACATCGAAAAGGGAATGACAGTAAATCACAATTTCCATTTGATGTCTTTTTGCTTCTTTAAAATCTCTCATACAACAATAATAAATAAGAGGAGAACAAGTAATACTTTGTTTTGAACTCACCGCTTCATTAAATTCTATTCAATTCTTTTTTTATCACATATTTTATTTTGTTTCATTTTATATCTTTGCTGTAATGTGATAGCATGTAATACAAATCATTACTGTGAATTGAAAAACAAATGTTTTGTTGCAGATGTCTAGTGACTAGTTCGGGACAGTCACCTGAAACTGCTGGCTATGAATGCTGATAAACACAAAGGCATACAACTATGTTGAGTATGATGTATGATCGTGGTCAATTCATATTAACTATAAGGTACTGTTGAAAACACAGCAGTTTATTTTTTCATTTTTGTCTAAGTTGTCAAATGGTAACTAAGCCTTGGACCTGGTGTGTTCGCTTTGATAGTAACATATGTTGATAAACTTACTGTTTTAAAATTCTAAACTAGTAATTCGATGTGTTTCAAGTTATACAAATCAATATATAAGAATATGTAGATGTACCCAGCAGTTTTTTCGGTGTCAATTGACCCCCTTTCAAACAGCAAAATTCATTCGTCTCTACTCACCTAACACACTTAAATGTGCACATTTTTTTCATTACCCTCCTTCATACATTTTTTGAACCATCGTTAAGCAAATTAACAGGCGTATTAAAAAAAAACAAGTAAGATAATATTAAATATGTGAACAATTATGGACCGATACTCTTTCCAAGTATAAAATAAAATATACGAATACAGAATATTACGTTAATATTAAAATTTATATGAATTTATACACTTTAGGGTGATTCCCGAAAGTGGGCTCATATAGGAGAGCTATGATAAATTGTGATTTCTACTTATATAAAACTTATTTGTGCCGAATATAAACTTGAACTAACATGTGTATGTGATTTATGCACGTTAAAGTAATTTTTGGGATAGGGTTTTATATGGAAGCTATAGTCAATTATGGACCGATCTTCATGATGATCATATTGCTATATATAAGGCATTTATGATCATTAAACCCCTATTCCGGAACGACATTTGTATGGGGGCTAGGTGAAATAATGGACTGATCATAACCAATTTCAATAAGCTTCGCCCTTGTGTCATGAAAGTCCTATGTGCAAAATTTCATTCATCATTCATTTCAGCCAGACGGACGGACGGACATTGTTAGATCAACTCAGAAAGTGATTCTGAGTCGATTGGTATACTTTAAGGTTGGTGTTGGATGATCAGCACAAACGCATAATACACCAACCACTATTATTACTTTTATTATTATTACTTTTATACGTACCTCTTACTCGCAATTAAAAATATTGCGATATGAAAATTTTGCTGTTAATATTTAGTAACTCACGAAAACTAATCTTGATTAGTGAAACTAATTGCAAATAAATTCTTTATACAATTTGTGTATAAACAGTGAGTTATTTATTTGCAAGTTATTTTGATTTGCAATAATCGTGCGTACAAACGTAATAATAGTTAAATTTTATCAAAATCTCAAGAAAAATAACGTAAACAAAACAAAATATGAAATTGTGATATTTATTTTATCGCAGAATATTCGCTATTCGGATACTTATAATTACAACCAACAAAAATCAAATAAAAGCATTTAATTTATACTTAATTATATTTACATAAGCTAAATAATATTTTTTTCCAAAATAAAAAACCTATTTATCATCAAAAAAGTACTAGAACATTAAAAATAAGCTACGCGAAAGAACTGATAAGATGAACCTTTTGTGAAAAGATTTGATTTACACTATGTTATATGTTTTACATGTATTACTAAGTTTATTCGGTTAATCGAACAATTTGCAATTAATCGATTATTAACCGACCAACTTTTAAACTCTTCAGCGTCCCACGCAAAAAGTTGTAAGTTAAATACATTTACAGAGAACACCACGGTGGGACGCTGAAGAGTGCTGATGAAGGTCGTGGCTGACCAGAAAACGCATTCCATTCTGCCGAGTGTAAAATAAAACTATTATTTTTCTACAAATATTCAATGAACTTAAGTCGAAAACGCTAAAAAAGTTCAACAAAAAACTGTAAACTAATTTTTGTTTTTATTTTCTTAAAGTTCTTAGGGAATATGGAACATGGAATTTTTTTCAATTTTTATCATTTACACTGTATTCGCCAAAAAATCGTTGTAATATCTTAACATATATACAAGACAAAACCTTCATTAAAACCAAGTTTATACCACTATACTATTTTGGACGTTAGAAAATAATAAGTAAATTAGTAATGTACTATTTTTTGTCATTCTCATTTTTTATTAAACAAATAAATGCTATTGACTAAATTGTAAATATCAAATTTGGTATCAAAATCTTTGACAAATAATGCAATAATTTTTACCTTAAAACTTACAAGTAAAAAAAGTATTGATATGATAAAAACAGTAGAACCTTATGTTATGTTCACATATAGAGATTTTTTGAAAAACGATTCGTTTTCTCAAAAAACACAAGCAAATTGATTTGATTTTTAATATATTTCAAAGCCAAGAAACATCTCGATTGGAGTGGAAGAAATTTTTAGTATTTTTAGTACGTACAAAAAATTAAAAATTATTAATGAAATTTATATTTGTTCATAAGTGTTTGTGTGTAAAATTTTTTTTTAAATCAAAAATTTTTGAAAATATTTTGGCAAACGAAAAACAGGCCAAAAGGAAAAACATGATAAAATGGAATGTGAACAGTGATGTTTAAACTCATTGTGTTTTTCAAAAAAGAAGTTAAAAACTAATGTGTGTGAACATAATATTAATATTTTTAAAATTAAATTGATAAAACGAAGCTTATTTTAACATAATATAACTTTTATATGATAATAAACAGGATTATTTAACAAGTTATTTCTGTTTTTATTTAGTTTTTATACATTTTGTTAGCAAAAATTTGTAGCCATTTTTGGTCTCCAAAAATTGACAACACTGACCCTTACCATAGCGAAAATATACACCCGCCTGGCAAGGATGTTATACCATTATTATTGAAAATTATGATTTTTCCCCTTCTTAATGAGCAAAAATTTTTCCAAAATTATTGTTTTAGATATATTTAGCCGTTTATTTAGAAAGTGGCCTAAGTCCATTTACGAAAGAAATCGAGTTAGACATTGCAATTGTTAAATTTTTACGAAATAATTTTATGCTAATTTATTATTATTAGTATTATTTATTTATTTTTATTTATTTATTTATTTTTTTAATTACCAAGATTTTAGAAAATGAAAATTCATCAGTTAACAGTGTATGAAGGAAATTACAGTTATTTATTTTTTCCAATTTTTTATATTTATAACGGTACATTACTTTGTTTATATGTATATTTATGTAAAAAGGAATACATTTGTCTCCCATAATCAGCAATAAAATGAATGTGTATTTAAATGCAACTTTAATTTTCACATTTTTAAAAATTATTTTTTTATTATTATGACAATCATTTCTACCTAGATATAATTCTCAAATATTGAACAAAAGTTTAAAATATTTATATTTTTATATCATATATACATTATTTAATTTCCGAGAATTTTATTTCATGATTTTAATTTCATTAAGAACTTTTTTTTAGTAATTTTAGGCCACCTAGACCACTATTCGAGGTTATAGAAAAGATATTTATTGAATCAAAATTTAGTAATGCTGATAAATTTTACAGCTTTAGAAACAAAAGAATAATTTCATATCATATTATTTACCAATATTTTAAAATTTATTAAAACGCAAGCCTTTAATGTCTCGATATAAAGATGAATGGACTTAGGCCACATTCAAAATAAACGGCTCATTTAAGAACTTTAGGTGGAAATTGAATCATAGGATACACTTGATTATTTTAAAACTTTCATATTATATTTTCAGGGTCACACTTCCATCAGACTCGACAAAAACGTCAAGTCGTTATCTTTCCAAAATTTCTATAAGAGTGGAATATTTTGCTCAAATTAGTATCCCTCTATTATTTCCAATAAATCCCGACACAAAAACTTCACATTTTTGTTTTCGTTAAAATGTATCAGGCAATCAAATACTACGACTTAATACCATAACGCCTTTTCTTCATATAATACCTATCTGGATTTCTTAGTTTTAATAATTTATAATCGCTTTTTACATATTTTTTCAATACATAGATTCTCGTTTTTACAAATAAAAATATCTTGTTCGTGTCATAATTTATGGGCCTGAAGAAGTTATTTTCCCTTATTTGGAATATCTTGCATGATCTAAAAAGTTATTATTACTATTTAACAATAAAACTTCTGGTAATCACAAGAATTACTTATTTTTTCACAAAACTTTCAGATTGTATCTTAAGACCGACTCCCAACAGTTCATGAAACTTTTTTTCGTTATAAAGGTAAAACTTACACAACAATAATATGTAAGTAGAGTTTCCAAGCGGCCTTGAATGAACTTGATTGTTTTTGGACCAAAATGTGCCAGACTTGAGATACGTAACTGAAGATGAATTTGATAAACATTTTTCCGTATTCATCTCTTCAATACGCATCGTTTGAGGGGTCTTCCTACATCGAAATCGGTAGTTCATATGTATGTATTATCCAACAAACGTGTAAAATTATTTGAACTGAAATATATCGCTCATTTACTTCAAGAACGTCATAACTCAAAAAAACGATTTTGCAGGAAACTCATTTAAAATTTCCAAACGATTATTGCTACAGTAAAAATATAAAATCGTAAAAGTTAATATTTTTTAAAGAATTAAATTATACTGAATACATCCAGCAAGGAAAATCGAATCTAAGTAGTTATTTGTAAGTTTTTCCTAAACAAAAACTATTGCTACTTTTAATTATGACGTTATTGCTGCAAATATACAGTGGTGGACACTACTAAAGTAACGATTAGCATTTATTCTAATATAGGTGAATAACAATGGGAACATAGTTTTTATTTCAATTCTTTTTAGTAATTAATTTTCACTAGACTACAAATTCTTTAAAACAAAGCAAAAAAAATCGAGTTTCATTCAATTTCAAAGAAATATAAAATATACATTTTTCATGCGAAACAAAACTAAAGCACATTTTCGATTTGTTTAATACAAATGTTAACTTCATTAATATTTAGTCCTATATACTTAATTTTTTTAAAACTTTTAAACATCTTAGTAGCACAGAGGCACTTAAATTTGAAAAACCTTCTTAAAAACTTCAATCCTTGCGATTTCATCTAGGTGGGAAATTTCGTCCTTGAATTTTAGATTATACGCATATATGTGAGATTAAGACCAAATAATTGATCCGATCACTCCAAAAAGGTGATTTTTTTTCAAAATTCACTCTTTCTGATAACTATATGAGTTTTTAGTGGTTGTTGCCACACAGTTGTGTGACAGTATAAAAAAAGTTAGGTATATAGTTCTAAATATTAATGAAGTTAACATTTGTATTTAACAAATCAAAAATGTGTTTTAGTTTTGTCTCGCATAAAAAATGCATATTTCGTATTTGAAATTTTTTAGTTTAAATAAATTCGTTTTGCTTTATTTTAAGGAATTTTGGATCAAGTGAAAATAAATGTACAAAAAGAATTGAAATCGAAACGATTTTCTCATCGTTATTAACCTTTGTTTTAATAAATGCTAATCCGTGCTTTAGTTTTGTCCGCCACTGTATATTCACTTGTATGTCACACATATATTAAATTATTATTTATTCCATTTCTTTTTACGTCTTATTATTTTTATACTTATTAAGAATAAAAAGAACACATTTTATTTTTAACAGAGTAACAAATTTTATAAAGGCAGAGAAATAATTCAATATTAATTAAAACATAAGGAACTCGATTTCATAGTTTTTATTACACAGGAAAAATTTTAGAACTTTTTCTAAAATCACTAGTTCTATAACTGGTGTAATCAGAAACACTTCAGATTCTTTAATAACATTCTTAGAAGTAGTGGTGTTGGTACCAATTTTGGCTCGAATAGAGTAGAATCGTATTATGAGGAATGTTTTTGAAAACTAGTGCTTCGGAATTAATTCAATCCTACTTCTACATTACTTCTTTGAACAAATTACTGGTTTCCAAATAACTTTCTAAAATTTTTTAAAAAACTTCAAAAAAACATAATTTAACAAAACTGAATTGATTAGAATGAAAATTAAATTAAACCAAAATCATTGACTTTAATAACTAGTTCTAGAGCCACGGAAATTATCAGTTTCAACAAAAAAAAAACAAAAAAAAACAACAACATTAGTCGTAAGGCCAATAATTTAATGTCTTATAAAAATATGTTTAATATAAAATGGTTTATAAAGACGGGCAATAAGATTTTTTGACATACTTTTTTATATGATATTTTAAAGAAAACTGAATTGGGTAATTATCTTTGAACTTTAATTGCCATATTTAATGGGCTGATGTTATTTGCGAGTACTTGTTAATTCAAATAATTATCAAAACATAGATCCTTAATGGTGAAGAGATCCTTAATTTTCTTGGCTGATTTAATTATCGAAATAAATGAGACAGTAGTTTAAATTAAACCACTTTTAAGTTCAGTTACTCTTTCGAGGTACATATAAATATAAGTCAATCACAACAGTTATCCCAATAATATATAACTTCATCAGTGTTAGATGGTTCGACCTCATCACAATCGCAAAAATTTGGAATATATTAAAAGAGATAATTATAATTATTATAGTAAATCCAGTTCTATAAAATCTGAGCAAAATTTATAGTTCCATTTTACTAAAACTGAATTATAGTATGCATAGGTCTTTAACTTTTCATTAGAGCTAAAAATTGTCACAATAAATACTGAAATAACTTTACAAAAAATGTAAAATAACGAAAAATGTGTAGGGTCACAAGAGTATTCAGATAAATTGTTCTCCATTTTTTTCAAGAAAACCAAATTTTCTTGAATTCTTTTTTACTTATTAATTTTTCACTAAAGAGTGAATTTAAATTAAAAAGAATGTTGAATTGTTATATTGCTTTTATAAAGCAAAATCTAAAATTTTATATTTTTGTTTGTATCGAATTATTTGGAGTAGATGATATTCCTATTTTGAAAAAAAAAAATTATCCTCCATAATGTCACATTGTCTAATAATGCAAAAGTCGCACAACCTAACAGATAATATTTTTATCACAAATAACGTCATAAGCAAAGACAATTACATTTTTTTCTTAAATATCGTCACATTTTGTATTATGATGATATATTTTTAAAACTAATAAAATAAAGTATTTTAACAACACAGTCAATATCAGTGTTGCCAGTTTAGATATTTACTTTCTTAATTTATCTATTTTCAAGCCTGTTTAGTCATTGAAAAATATATTTAATCATTACCCATTTTAATTTTCATTTTAGCCATTATTATTTTTTATGCTAAAGTGTAAATAATTTTTAAGAATTTTCAATACATAAACAAATAACACATAAACAAATAACACATTACTTATTGAAAACTTATTTAATCTTATCGTTAAAATATTAGTTCTATAAAAAATGGTATGTTTTGTTAAGTTCTCTAGTTCGCCAGATACACGTGTAATGTTTTATTAGATAAATCTTATCAAGAATAATTTAAGAATTTAACAAATAAATACCATTGATTAAATTGTAAATATCAAAATTCATTTCCTATAAATTTGGGCTCAAAATTTCTAGCAAATAAAGCAATAAATAATTACTTAAGAACGTACGTTAAAAATAATGATATGATAAAAACAGTAGAACAGTAAGCAGTAGTAGTTTTAGTATTTATTTTGCGATAAGGTATTTTTGTAAAGAAATCGTCCTGAATAAAAATATAAAAAGAAATAATTTTAAAGATAAATTGATAAAACAAACCCGATTTTTACATAATGTAACTATTATATGATTATAAAAAGTACTATTTAATAAGTTAAGAGTTTAAGAGTTTGATTTCAAATCATTACCAATTTGAGAAAATAACTGGCAAACATTATTCATATATGTTAACGTAACGACGTTCCCAACTAAAATAAAAGTCTGCTTCAATTAAATGTACCCTTTCTCAAAATTTTTGTCACGCTGTTATCCCTTCTCGTGCGGGACCAAAGGAAGAAATAAGAAAAAAGTCCAGTAAATAATTTTTGAGGGACGATATCTTATAATGAAGTAAGCTTCCCGCCTTAATTGAACTTTTTGTTTTGGGACCACATAATATACATACGCACATAAATGTAAAAATTGCACTGGTTGTCAAAAAAATTGTTCGTCCTCCTTCAAAAAAAATAAAAAAATAAATAAATAAAAATATATGCAAACTATGTGGAATTTGACCTGCTAAACACGAATCTGCTTTCAGTTTTTTCCATCAGCTCGTTATCTTTCTTATGGGCATATCTAATATCTCCTCCTTAATAAGGCGAAGACATGAGTATATTTTATCATAACTCGGGAAAGAGTTATCCGATTAAGACAAACACCAAAATATTCAGTCATCTTAAGATCGTTTATTTATTTATGTTTTATCTGCCCAACAGTTTCGGAGATAAAAATGTGGAGTTTTTAGTCCTTTATCTATGAATAAAATACGCCACATATCATCAAAATTGATGCACAAATCTTGATTTTATTCACACATTGGTGGACAAAAAAAATCTTCGTTAAACAAAAATAGGTGGATTAGATGGAATTTCACATGCTAAACAAGAATCTGATTTCACTTTTTATATCCTTCACCACAGATGTAAAGAATATATATAAGTTAGTCATTCCATTTGTAATTTCCACAAATTTCATCGGAGAGCAAAAAAGTTTATATTTTTGGAACCCTGTATGAAATGATGTCCATGTCCGTTAGTCCGTTGAAATGGCCCACCGATAACTGCCATATATAATATATTAAACAATCGGAAATCCTTTCGAGAACTTTGCTATTGAAATTCAGCAAGATCGGTTCATAAATGGCGGAGATACGTCAAAATAAAACTTTCTTTTAACCGTTTTTCGATTTTCTGAAGCCTGTACAGATATAAAAATGCTGAAGAAATGAACTAAATCGGTCCAATAGTATTCGAGATATATCGGGCAAAACGTATTTTTGACTTTTTGAAGCCTTTGTTTAAGCTATGGATTTCGTAAATTTATAAATTTTTTTTTTTAATTTCGGTCCAAAAGCAACTAAGTTATAGGCAAAAATCTGAAACAAATAATAAAAATATACACACACAAACATATATAAAAACATTGCAATGACTTTCAGCGTTGTTGGTTTTTGTTGATTGTATATATTTACACACACACAATTATTTTTTATGTATGTTTGGACTTTTTTTAGTTGGAAATAGAAGTATTACAATGACTCTGTGTTGTTGTTTCCTCTATAAGCATATTTCTACATACAAACATATGTATATAAATTTAGTAGTCAACAGAATCTATCTGTTTCGTTGTTTTTTTAAGAAGCATCGCTTACTACGATAGTTTAATTTTGTGTTTACATTTTTTTGTTTGGAAAAAACTTCATATTATTTTTGCAAGTATAAATGTTAAAATATGAGGTGGTGAAGGATATAAAAGATTCGACACAACCGAATATTGCGCTCTAACTTGTTTTAATTAATGTTGCCTTCATTTGGTATTTTTGTTTTTTCATTTTTCATTTGTTTTTTCATTAAAAATTCTGCTCAGCCGAAAATAGCACTCTAACTCTAACTTGTTATACCCTTCACCACAGGTATAAAGTTTGTCATTCCGATTGTAATTTCTACAATTTTCGAGCAAAAAGTTTATATTTTCTTGATCCTTGTAAGAATTTAATTTTTAAGTTTATAAATTAACGATTTGGTTTTCATAAAAAAGATAAAATGTTTATAATCGTCAGATTTCGCAGATTCTGAAAAGTAGCCGATATATATCGCATTATCTACAGGATCTTAAAAAATTACGTTTTAATATGTAAAAAAAAAATTATTTATAAATTTAAAAAAAAAATTTTAAGATATTTCGTTGACTGGTGTCTCGATATATATATATATATATATATATATATATATATATATATATATATATTGCTTTTTTCTATATAATTTACAGTCGGTTTAATGTTAGCAATTGAAAGTGTAAAAATTATGTTCGTTATAACGCTTTATATATATTTTTAAAATATAGATTAAAAAGGATCGTTATCTTAGAATGAGAAAAATTTCTTTCTTTTTTTTTAACTCGCTCCTGAAATATATATATATATATATTACATATATTTTTCTAGTCACTGTATGTGGTCAATGAAATGAAAAACAACACGAGCATAAATGTTTTTGGTAATTTAAAGTTTTTGTACATGAATTTTTCTAACACAAAATATCGATGTCGTAATATAGAAGAGTAGGTCGAATATGCTTACAAGACCTACAATACTCTTGAAATCAATTTTTAAATTACATATATAGGGCTCTACTATTAATACTTTTAATTGTCATCATAGAAAATTACAAGAAAAAAATTCTAAAATTCGGAAAACATTTTATAGTTTTCCGGTATTATCATTTACGCTACAAGCTTTCATTTACTTCCTGCTTTGTAAAACGAAACAATTTGTACTGAAAAAAAAGGAAAAAATAAATCAGGGCGTAAATGATAAGAACCAAGTCTTAAGCGAATTTTCGTTTCGTTTTACAAAATTACAATTAAAACAAACCTACATAAATATTTATATCTAGAAAATACTCGTTTTAAACATTTGGAATCATAACTTGTTTGTTATTGTATTATACAATACACAATTTGACACATGCGGGAACAGATTTCAACTACACTCTGATGCTTAATATATATTTTTTGTAGATACACGTACGAAATTATTCAAAAAAATATGGAATAATATTTATAACCTACACCATCATAGGTGGTTGGGGTGTTATGCATTTGTGCCGATGTTTATAACGCACAAAAAAAATCTTCGGACCCACACCTTAAAGTTTGCCGTTCGACTCAGAATCACTTTCAGAGTCGATTTAACGATGCCCGTCCGTCTGGCCGGTAGGCTATCCATCTATATAAACCTTGTGAACAAAGTACATGTCGCATGAAATGATATCTGGATGAAATTTAGCACGAATCATTATTTTGGCATAATGACGAAGGCTATTGAAATTGGTTATGATCGATACACTTAGCTCCTATATAAATTAAATCCCGAAATAGGGTTTTATCGATCATAAATGCTTTTAATACAGCGATATTTTAATGAAATTCGGTACAATGAAGTTATATATAAGAATAAATCAGTGTGCTAAACCCTTCTGCTAAACCCATATAAACCCTTCTTCCGAAAATCATTTTAACGCACATAAATCCCATACAAGTTAATATTTGACACAAATAAGTTTTATATATGAAAAAATCAGAAAGTGAAATTCTATGTGGATCGGTCCATAATTGCCATAGCTCCTCTATAACGCCCACTTTCGGGAATCACCCTAAAGTGCATAAATTGAAATAAATCTTAATATCAATATAATATTCTATATACGAATATTTTATTTTACACTTAATACAAGTATCAATTCACAATTGATCACAGATCCCATATAAAACCCCTCCCCGAATATTGATGCACGTTGACAATGGTGTAAGGTTTCATATGGTCGGGCTTGACCGACTATATCTTTCTTACTTGTTTTTTAATGAAAACTTGAATTGGTTACTATTTATATACACACGTATGTTTGTATGTAAATATGTATGTATGTCACTTTATATACATACATTTTAATTTGCTTATTATTTTGAAATATTTTTTCACATTCTAAGCGGTATATTTGTTTAAACGTACATATGTATTATTATTTAATTAAAATTTATAAAAGCTCTTCAAAAATCTTCGCACTTATTATTTTTTTTTTTTTTTTTTTAATACTTGTTTTTTTAATAAATTTTATACCTTGTTTACGATCTGGTACTTCATACGTCAAGTTACTAAATTCAATATTTACTTTATATCCGATTGGTAAAATTTCAAATTTTCTTTTTAAATTATTTTGTAACCGTTCAACCGATCCTATTTCTTCCATTATTAACAAATATTATAAAAAGGCGTACGAACATGTGAACAGAAAAATTAATAATAAAAAGTATCTCGCTTGTAACGATCGACCAATGTTCGAGAATAAGGCCAGAGTAAAATATAAACAAACTTATCATAGTAATTGCTCGTATTAGAAATAGCTTAACAAAATTTTGCAATATAATTAATACAAACGCATGTACTTTGCACACATTTATTAACACTCAAATTAATACATACATAACTAATTATATATATATATATATATGCAGTTCTTCTGAAAAAATAATTATTAAGGCAAACTAGTGGGTATACACTTAAAGAAATTAACGATATGAAAAATTAACTTAGTTATTATTACATATAATTGAGTTTTTAATACAAATCAGTATTTTAACCAGTGCTAAAATTTTAAAGAATTATAATTATATTATATATAGGGTAGCCATAAAATTAAAGGTATTGATGTTATCAGCTCAAATGAAAATTTACTTCATTTTAACCCTTTCATGGCCATGTTGAGTGAAATATATTATATATACATATATATACATATTTTCTTTATATTTGGAATTAGTTTTGAAATTTTTTTGTTTTTTATCAAGTTACTAAATGTGTTATATGTACTTTGGGACAAAAATTTATATAATTTTTATTGTTAGTGAATAATTAATAATAATTTGAAAATGTGTACCTGCTTTTAATTTTATTCAAATAAAGAGCAGAACAGCTAAAGTTTTGCAGCAAATGTTATTTAGGACATCGAAAAACATATTAGGAAAACAAAATATACTAAAATTAGGTAAAAAATTTCATCAGTTGCTTCAAGATACGCTCCCAGGACCAATAATTAAACTACTTATAAGGGAGAAACCAAATCATCTAGAACTTTTTTTTAAGCTAAGGTCAAAATTTTGATATAAAGTGGGTCAAATTAGGGAAGAACTAGCACTATTGGCTAATTGAACTTTAAAATCATCTCCGTTCTAAAAAAGTTTTTTTTTTTTATTTAAATAAAAAATAATAATTTTTTTAAATATCAGATTTAAAATTCTTTATTTCATCATACAGACGTTTTATTGGTGCTGTTCATGATGTTAACAGCGTTATGAAAGCATTCTTATACAGTAATATTAGAATGCCACAAATTATAACTTTGTTAGATGGTTATTTATAGTGCTATAATGTTGGTTAATATAGTGTTTTTACAACGTTCAATGGTATTTTAAATATTTAAATTTAAAAGGATTTCCACCAAACCTAAATTTAAAAGCATTTTTACCAAAAATAAAATTTGTATGTAAACTATACAATGAATTTTACATTTTCATAAAAATTTTATTTTTAAACAATTTTATACTTTTAATGCATAAGGCCATAAATAAGGTTCAATTAGGAAATATAAATTATGGAAAGTACAGGTAAACAAAATAAAAGAAGGAGCATTTAATAAAAGACCGATTAACCGAAAAAAAAAAACCGGCTTGCCGAATTATTCGAAAATGAATATTATTCGAAACTGGTCGGTTTTTTAAAAAGTAAAAACCGGTTAACCGGTTTCCGGTATGAGCAGCCCCTCAAAATTTATGCCCTAATTTTACAAAACGCCTTCGTTGAACGCTTCACCTACATTTCACATTCCATCACCAACGCCTGGCTTAAAAATTAAATTTTATAAATCACTACAACTTTTATGTTATCACTGATAAATGAAAAATAAAAATAATTTCAGGATTTCAAAGAACAATACGTATATCATGTTATAAAAATTATTTTTTATAAGACCCAAAGTTATATGATTGGTAATCCTGATATAAATTGAAATAGAAATTTGAATAAAAAAAAAACAAAACAAAAATTGACAAGATAAAAATTAATTTATTATTATGTATTTTTGTTTTAAGTGAATTTAAAAATTAAAGATCAAATTTTTGTATTAAAGTGATAAATTTCTTGAAGTGGTGATTTATAAAATTTATTTCATCACATTTTTATTTGAAATAACGTAACGTCGAAATTGTTTAAAAACAAAATTTTTTGTATAGTTTACATACAAATTTTATTTGTGTTAGAAATGCTTTTAAATTTAGGTTTGGTAGAAATGCTTTTAAATTTAAATATTTAAAATACCATTGAACGTTGTAAAAACACTATATTAACTAACATTATAGCACTCTAAATAACCATCTAACAAAGTTATAATTTGTGGCATTCTAATAGTACTGTTTGAACAGCACTTATAAAACGTCTGCGTGATGAAATAAAGAATTTTAAATCTGATATTTACAAAAATTATTATTTTTTATTTAAATAAAAAAAAACTTTTTTAGAACGGAGATGATTTTAAAGTTTATATCAAAATTTTTGACCTTAGCATATATGTTCAAAAAAGTTCTAGATGATTTGGTTTCTCCTTTATAAGTAGTTTAATTATTGTTCCTGGGAGCGTATCTTTGAAGCAACTGATAAAATTTTTTACCTAATTTTACTATATTTGGTTTTCCTAATATGTCGAGCGTTTCTATCACGAGCAAACGCTTCAATATTTTGGTGATTTACTAAATACGAAATTCGTAAAAGTGTAGTGATTTATAAAATAAAACCATAATAATAGGCAGTTTGTGCGAAAAGTACATTTTAGATGTTGTGATGACAGTCTCAAGTAAATAAACAACATTTTTTATTTGGTTTTGTATAAAATCATCTCTGCTGATTAAATACGACAGCACAATATACATAAAATACAAAATTTTATTATTTTAAGATACTTTTTGTTCGAAAAGTAACAGCAACATTTTTAAACCATTGTAAAATTTTAGGATATTATGACAATATGATATGATAGAACACCTTTTGAATTCCCCAGTTATGTATGTATATTTAATTTTAATTTCGAACCACAATGGAACGACCAAGACTTTTATTTATTTTTTAATTTATACACAAACACGCATGAATTCAAAATAATATAAAAATGATCTTATAAATAAAATATATACTACAATGCATTTCTTATTTAATTTTATCGAAAGACACTATAGTTCAGTATAAATATATAAAAATACAGATATGATTCAGTTATAATAAAGATTTGATTCCGATTTCCTTATGATATTGTTTGTTAATATTTTTACCGTTCCCCTATTATTAGCAATGTTTCCTGTGTTGAATTCTTTATATTTATTTTAATTTGTTTTGCTATTAATCTCACTGTCAAAGATCGCTTGAAAACAATAAAGAAAGATTTTACAATAAAAAAATATATTTAAAGATTTTTTGCCACCCTCGTTAATTAAACTCTTTTTATTTACAAATATGTCTCGCCAAGTTTGCTTTATCTAGGTAACATCGAATATTGACATTGTTCTCAGTGTGTTTAACCGATTACGAGTACGTTCTTTATTAACTCGCGGTCCTCACCTAACATAAAATATTTAACATTAACATGAACATAGGCACAAAGGAGAGACATACAATTTGAATTTTTTTATTTTCTTATGATCTTTGTTGTGAAATTTGTCTTTCTATTTCGAATTTTTATATTTTTTGTTGACGATCGTGTTGTGTATGTGAAAGGAGCAAATACTCAGTGCACCTAGGGCTACAGGTGCCGACCAATGATATAGACCGTTCAAGTTGATCTTATTGTTAATTTTGTGGATGTTTAAACATGGTTGTTAAAGCAATGTTAAAAAAATTATGTTAAACATCAGGCCTCACACACAAGGCAACAACAAAACAATCAGAAAACAAGAAATTATCATGCTACAATGCAACAATGAAAACATTAAAATTTCAGCAGAAAATTTTAACATGATTTCATCTCTAATGTAGTAAATTGGCTAGTAGATTGCTTGTATTTTTTTTAATTCCTTGTTTTTTGCAATCTTAATAATTAAATTTATACATGTATGCAATTCCTAATAAAAATTTAATCAAACTTATAAAACACACTTGAATTGGTACTGAACGCCAGGACGAAAGTGTTTGTTACTCAAGATATGCATTTAATAATTTTTCAAAGTGTATTTTCTTTTTATTAGAAAGATATTAGACAAAGATATTTTATATATATGTATTTGTTTGTCGGGACCAGTTAGAATTGTACATATTTAGCATTGAAACAATTATTTTGTTTCATTGCGATTACAAATAAGCTTAGTCATCGATACTTTTTTATAATTAACATTTTATAAAAAATTGAATTTACCCAGCAGTTTATTTGGTAGAAATTAATTAACGCCCCTCTTAAACAGTAAAGTTCATTTATATATACTAGGGTATCTAATCGATTAACAGTCATTCGGTTATCTTATTAATTTTGTTCGAATAATTTAAAATTTTCTATTTTCGAATATAGGATAAACCGAATAATTTATGACGACTAACCTTATTTTTGAGAAAAAAATTCATGTCAGCCACATCTTTTTTTTTAATGTCTGTTATATCTCGTGTTCTTGTGCTTAAGAAGTTACATAAACAAGATCAAAAGATATTATTAAAAAAAATTAAATGAGTTGTTCTGTTATAAAATGTTGAGATTCGGTTGTTATTTTTTTTTTCAAATACTTGTTACTAAAAAGAACTGTTAAACAAATGAAAAATAATATTTATGCATAATTTTTTTATTAAAAAATGTTGGTTTATATAAAAATTAAAACTAATTTCCTTGAGCGCCGATAAAAAAGAATTTGTATATTCATTGCAATTTTGCATGAAATCGTGAACATGACTTCCTTCTCAGTGAATAGGTATCATAAAAGAGAACATCTTCCAACGAGAAGATTATGTTCATTCATTGGAAATGATGCGAATTTGTACTACTTCTGGAGCACAAGTTTAATATCTTCTTGAATTCCTTGGATGTTATTTTTGTTGGAATAGAATGAATATTTAATAAAATGGGACATGGGACATTATAATATTTTAATTTCATAAATACTTGAAGTTGTGACAATAGAAATTCTGAAAATATAGTGTACGATAAGGAGCTTTTTCCTTACCGGCAGCAATATAGAGCAAATCAGTTTTTTGACTTGTTGTCTATATTGCCACTGAAAGGTTTGTTGGGCCGAGTAATATTTTTGGAAATTTGCGACCGTGAAACGCGAGAATAAAAAAACAAGAGGCGATGTTGCCTCTTTGATTTGAACTAGAACAATAAATTCTTTATTTATTTATCATAATAACTAAATGAATAAGGGCTACTGTGTTGTTGTTGTAATGTACATATGTGCAAAAAACAAAACAATAAATAGAATATGTACCGGTATTGAATTTTTGTTTACAACAACACATTATGAGATGGTAATACAAAACAAAATAAGAAATAAAATAAAACCTAACGGTTAATAACCAAAATAAGTTATAGTGGACCATAGAAACGAAATTTACATCAAATTATAGTGGGATGAGTGGCTCAAAAATATGAATAATTTAAATACAATAAAAAAATGCAAAATAAAATAGAAATAAATATAAAATAAAACAATAAGTATTATACGGTGACCTAACATATAGTTTTGAGTAAAGTAAATTTAAAGTTATATGTCATAAAAATTTTAATTTTCATCAACAAAATGTACATAAAAATATCAATATTAATTTTTACTTTTATGACAAGAAAGTTACATTAAAAAGACTGGTTTATTAAATAAAGCAGAATTATAAGAATAGTTTGTAATATTAGGTTGAAAATGCAATTTTTTAAACAAAATGGCGAAAGAACCAATAAGATAAGCCCTTTGTGATCTACATTAGGTTTCTAAATACATCTTTCAATAGATTAAACACTATAATTAGTATTATTTATATGTTTTATATATATTACTAATACTATTCGGTTAATCGAAGAATTTGAACCGATCAGCTTTTAACCTCGAATAATTATTTGCCAATAAACCCATCAATATTAAAGCACGAATAATTGAAAACTCCAGTATATACATAGCTAACTGTCGCACTCCCATATCGGCCACCAGTCCGGAACCATTTGGGGTTCAACTGGTAGTAGCTACGGCTACGAAGCTGACCGAAGCCTTTATTCGGTACCACGGGAACCAGGACGCCCTTGGGACTACGGTCCCAACCTGGTTAATGGTGAGGCCCCTCGGGGAGTAACGTGGTGGCTGTGGTTGTTACCCAAATCGCGGGTAGAGCTTCTGCTCAATGTGGAGTTGCATTGCAACCATTTTATGCTGTTATAGGAACAGTAGGAGTGTTAGATAGGCTCCGCATTTCGCCAAGGTGGAAGAGTAATGTCCAAATACATTCTCTTCATTTGGCACCTCTACTCCAATGGCCACGGCTTTGTGGCGGGAGGTTTAGAGGGGGCGATGGTGAACGCTTTTCATTTCACCCAGTGGCTGAGACCCACCATGAGATTAAGTCTTAGAACAGGTGCTCATGTAAAACATTGACAATCTGTCGCACTCCCATCTGTCACTGTATGTGCACAAAAGTGCCACTTAGTAGTCGTGGAGGTGATTTTGTGTTTAAAAAAGGGCCACCGCGTAGTCACAGAGTTCGCGATTGCCATTTTACTGACCCTTTGGTAGTAGTGGAGGTGATTGTGTGTGCAAAAAAGAGTCACCACGTAGTGGTAGATTGGCAATTGACTTCCTTCTACGACATCACCATGTTAAAGTGACTAGTGACGTAGTTAATAAAGTAACTAGTAGTGCGCTAGTATAGTCATTCAAATAACTACTTCAGGACAGACACCAGAAACTGCTAGGTATTTAACTGTTTAATGATAATTCTCAATTTTATAAGTAGTACACTTCATTTGTTAGTACACTTGTTTGTTTAGTTTTTAAGTTACCCCTTTAATAGTAATGTACCATTGAAAAGGAATTATTTGGCTGGGAATTAATCCATAAACCCAATCAAATTAAGAAGCCTCCTCCGAAAACTGCCTTCGACTCACACCTTCACGAGGGAAGCGGGAATGCTCGAATTCAACTCCTATTCACTATCAAAACTGAGTTTTGTTTGGCGCTCCACCAGGTATCTACATAGTATTATTAGTCTTCAAATATAACCTAAATTGAGGTAAAACGAGCGCGCGTGGATAATGTCAGCTTCACAAACCGTAACTCGGTACAGTTATGTGACACGCAGCCATTAGCCAATGCGAGGTTGAAACGCAAAACTCTTGAAGGCCAACAAATACGAGCGGCCTTTAAAAGATAATGAGGAAGCATATTTTTTATATTTTACAGAATACAATGCCTTATACTTTATTACACTTGTACACAACTACATAGCATAATGACTGAATTTGAAAAATTCTTAAAATCATATATATATATATATATATATATATATATATATATATATATATATATATATATGAGACATACGAATCGTTTCGCAAAAGAGAACTGTTTTAAATTTAAACAAACATTTTTCAGAACAAACTGATTACCATATCTTATGCGTCGATTACTATTTGAAAACTTTAAAAACACATCCATTTATACGATGTAGTAATTTTAGAGTGCCGTGAATAAATGTTCAAAAGCAATATTATTATCCCTATTGTATCAGCATATTTACATACGTACTTCCATATATATTTTATATGAAAAGACATAAAAATGATTTCAAAGTATACTTTTAGAAGATGAAAAAACGATAGTAATATAATTTGTTTTTGTGCATTTCGTAAACACTTCTACCAATCGTCTTGAAATCACTAAGAAGTAACGTATGGAAAATATCAATGTATTTTGTTTTTGTAATTTTCGAACAATCTTCCGACAATTGTCTAGAAGTCACTAATAAGTGACGTATGGAAGATTGGCAACAAATTTATCTTCCACATGTTTGAAGGGATAATGTTTTGCTTTTTGGCAGTTCACTGACGTTATTTTGATACATCTACATCAGCGACAGGCACAAAGAAAGGACGTACAAATTTTAATGTGTTAGTGTATTTAGTTTGTTTACGCTCTATCTAGCACACAAAAAATAATAATAATTTTTTTATCACGCTCTTTGTTATTTGTTTTATTTTTGTTTATCCATGCGACATTCCGGTGTCTGATCTACATATACACATGTATTTAACTTAGAACTTTTATAAAGTGGATTTTTTAACATTTATTTTTCAGCGAGATAAAAACATTAAACAAAATTCAAGGTCGTGCAAAAATTTATTTATTTAAAGTCTTCATATTTTTATTTGATCGTTTCACACAACAGTGCTACACAATTGCGGTAAGGTTAAGATGCCTTATTATTTGATTTAGATTTTTAAATGGAATTGAAATATATTATTATGAATGCTGTACATTTTTATACCCTACACTACCATAGCTGATTGGGTATTATACATTTGAGCTGATGTTTGTAACGCACAGAAAAGTCTTAAAGGTCGACTCAGAATCGCTTTTTGAGTCGATTTAACGATGTATAAGACCCACTTCCGAAAATCATTTTAAAGTACATAAATTTAATATAAATATTAAATAATATTTTTAGAAATATAAATCACACTTCCAAATTTCACAAGTATCCACAATTGTCCCAGGTTCCATATAAGGCCCTATTCGAAAATATTGAAAAACACCTCGACTCACATAATGGTGTATGGTATCATATGGTCGAGCTGAACGACTATAACTTTTTTATTTGTTATGTCGGGGTTTCACACACAGCTATTTTTCTTGTTGCAATTCTGATTTCGTAGACGATAGATGTAAAGAGAATGTAAAAGCTTAGTATTCCCTTTTCCTCTCTCTCCTACGAACTTAGAATTGCGGCAAGAAAAATTGCTGTGTGCGAACCTCGAATAATATATAGAAATTGATTTTTAATAATCAAAAACAAAACAAGTAAAAAAGTTATCAATTAGTTACCTTCACCTTTGAATAGATGCGTACAGACGAATTTCGAGATTTTCAGAAATGCGGTCCATAATAACCCATAGGTACCATATACCTATGAGTTACTATGGACCGATTCTTATGAAATTTATTGTTATGATTTCTGCTTATATAAAACTTATTTGTTTCAAATAGTTATCTGGATCTTAACATTTTCAGAAGTGGGCCTTATATGGGAGCTATTAATTAGAGACCGATATTCGTCAAATTTGACATTCGAATTCATAGTTATGTACATAAAACTCATTTGATAGTTATTTGATAAAAAAAATGTCTGAAAGTAATAGCTTTTACTAAGAAGCGTCCAGATCCAAGTAAAATCAAGAAATGCAAATCAAGTTTAGATTTGTACACTAGGTTTATTACAAATTTTGGACGTCGAAAAACCATAGTACTACCTTATAGCCCATATTGTACTGATAATAAAAACGAATTTTTCATAACAATTTGGACAAAAAACTTTACGCACTGGTCGCGACTTCTAAAATGCTTTTAACCATTTTTTAATTTTTTATTTTTTTTTTTATTTTTTGTATACAGTTCAAATTATTTAAATGGTACAGCTTAGGAGTGTATGAAATACTTCATTTTATGTATTTTTTCCACTTAACCCTCTAACGGTTAGAGCAAAATTGTAAAAAATCTATTTTCAAATTAAAAATATATTTAGTGTAAAATTTTGGAGGATTTGAGGTCTAGATATTTTTTTATTATGTCCACTAATTAACTGAATGATTAAAATACGAAAACAACATAAAATATAAATTATTTTCAATAAAATAAAAACAAGTAAAGAACCCTGAGGCAGACTATACCGTTAGAGGGTTAATAAGGAAAAATGTTGCGAAATGATCAATCATTTAGAAAAAAATTACTTAAGACATCGATTAACGAATTAAATATACAAATTTTACTTAAATTTAACTAATTTATCGCATTTTGCAGATATTCTGATAAATTGGCTTGAAATGATTTTACATTTCAATTTGCACTATAAAATGTCGAGGTATTAAATATATAGAAGAAAATACCATTAAAAATTGACAAAAAATTAAATTATTTTGTTTATAAATTTTATATTTATATCGTGGTTTAACAAAGATTGCAGGTGCAAACTATTTTATATCAAAGACTACACAGCAAAGTGGCCAACACGTATGTAATTTGGTGGAAATTATAATATTTTTGAACCCAAAACATCGATATAAAAATTTCACCGCGTTTGGTGCGTGAACTTTTTTAACGATAGCGAAAAATTATCACATTCCTCTATATCTTTCAATGCTCTATATGTGACCACATATATTTCGTTTTTGCATGAATTAGGTTTTTGACAACTGAATCAGAGCCCAAACACAAGCAAGCGGCGGAGAGGAAGACGGCTTTGTACATACATTTTGTATTTGTTTATTCAACAACAAAATTCATGACCTGTGTTGCCACGGCAAAAAAAATTTGTAACCTAAATTTTAGGAAAAAATTACCAAATTTTAAAAATTCAAAGTTATTTTATAAAAATGAATATAATCTTAATATATGTATTCAGTTTTTAAATACTTTGCACATCAAAATCTTTAGTTAGTTTATAGGAGGAAGAAGTGTTTAAAAAAATGTTTATCAAAATATTCTAAACATTTTTAGAACATTTTGACCCCAATTTTGTAGGAAGTTGGGATATAAAGTTTAATAATAAACATTTAATTATTCTCACGTCCGTATAATGTGATGTCGAAAACAAACCAGATTGTAATAAATTTAGAAGTTCAAAACAGCTGGGTCGAGTTATATTTTATCTCATTATTTTTTGGTAATATGAATTCAATTTTTTAGAAGCGTTAAAATCTAAAGATCTAAAGTAAAAGATTTTTAATTGGGAGCTTTGAAGAACATAATCTATATCAAACGTTCATGTACCAAAGCACTCACACTTATTAAATTTTAAAAAGTTAATTTAAAAATTGTGAATAAAATTGTGATTTAATTGAAAATATATGATTGAACACTTTTATTACAGTTATTTGTAAAATAATGTGGTGCCATTTTTAAATTTGTATTATGTTATCTTTCACAGTTTTAATAACTAAACAATGTACATTTTTTATTCCCTACAGCACCATATTGGGGAAACCCCCTAAAGTTACCAATCGACTCAGAATCTCTTTAAATGGTAGAAATTTTTTACTTATTTGTTCTTTTGTAATAATATTTTCAAGCTCAAATATCTTAAATACATATAAGCGTATTTCTACAGCATAAAATGTATGTATGTATGCATTCAGTTTCAAAAGGATCGCTTTAAAATTAATTGTAGCTTCTACATAAGGTCCACTCCCGAAAATCAGTTAAAAGTACTTAAATCCCACATAAATGTTAATATAGCACCCATAGTGTAGGACATCATATAGTCGGTCTTCACCGAATATAATTTTTTTAATATTAATTGATTTTGTAATTACAAGTATTTGAGTTGTTTGTTACATTGTCAGAACTTTCATTTAGATTTAACAAAAAAATAACCAAAATGGGAAAAAAGCCATCATCTAAAATTATTTTCTCAGTCTCTTAAACCCCATACATAAAAAATATAAAGCAAATCTTCTTTTCTCTTTCCATTTTATATAAATTTAATGTAAACATTTGTGATTTATTTTGCAACATTGATATAGAGGAAAATTTTAGAGCCTAACACAAGCAAGCGGCGGCGGTTGTTGTTTCCAGAAGTAAAAACCCGTCTTCATCTTCGCTTACTTAGTGTCTACATTAGGCAAATTTTTTTCAAAACAAATGTTAAAATCAATGCGAATATATACAAGGTAACCTTAGTTAAACAGCTGATTATTAAATTTGTTGTTACAGTTGTCAAACTGCATAAATAAAAAACAATTATGAATACGCCATATTGTTGTTTTTAGCAACTGTTGCCACCTCACACAAATTCGCGTTAAGTTTGACGTTTGTCATGATAAAAAAATCTCTAATGTAGACACTATGTTACATTTTGTTTTTGTTTATTCAACAACAAAACTCATGACAACCAGGACTGTAAGCAACCGTTAATTGATTTTGGCGACTGATTGGCCATGATTTGTTTGGCTAATTTTTAAAATTTGATTAAATAGGCAATTGTGGAAAAACTATTAAATTTCTAATCATAAATCGACTATTTTTAGTATTTGCCCATCTAGCAAAATGAAGAGCCTAATTTGTAAATACCTTATACTTAGTTTATGAAATTTTATTTTATCCCCAGTATTGTAAAATATATTTTACAATACTTATGTATTACATGTTTGATAATTTGTTTTCCATTATCTTTCAAATATATTAAAGATATTAATGATTTCAGTCACAATAAAATAAACGTTAATGAATAAATTAATTCTTTGAAAAAATTTACAAGTTTAATGTTGTTATATAATGTTAGAATTAATCTTTTAAAAAATATAATAAAGTTCAACAAATTTTAGAAGTTGATGACCTAATTAAGAGTTAGTGTATTTTAAGTTGTATGTATATTTTTTTATTCAATTACACTGTACTCGAAAATATGACTAATTTTTTTAACAACTAAATCGACGACACTGAATTTAGTAGTGTTAACCATTTTTAAAATTGAGTTTTTTAGCTTAATTTTAATAATTTACTCCCGAATTCACAAACAATCTTTAAATATAAAATGCATTTTAAATAAAATTTTTCATACAAATTTTGTTTCTAAAATGTATTTTAAATTTAAAATTGGTTTGTGAATACGGTGGTTAATTTTTTAATTTTAACAATATATATGAGCAACTTTTCAAACAAAAATATAAAAACATTTAGAATCAGGCTAAAACTGATTTAATTTATGATTGGGATTAAATCGATAATAAATAATGTCCCTTTTATTTCTAATTTTCAATTAATTCGCTGCTTCCGTAATTAAGTTTAAACCCTAATATCGCGAATACGACCGCTAATTTCGAAAAACGGCTGTCACCATTGAAGCGTACTCGAATTAACTTCACTAGTAGGGTCCCAGATTGTTAAAATTTGCAACTAGCATAGTGTTATTATTAGCTATTACAATTATCATTGGCTTTGTTAAAGCTGAATTTATATTTACAAAATATACGAAATTTTAAGTATTAAAAATTGTACGACACTTAAAATTTTAGTTAATTTTTTAGTATTTCTTTAAAAACCAAATAAAATTTTATTTGGCGATTAACAACAGAGGCTTAAAAAAATTTGACAACACTGATGACAACAAAACTGCATATGTTAAAAATTATTTTCTCCCTCTAGCCCGTCTAGACGTAACATAATATGTAAGATTTTTGTGTCAGAGAGTGTCACATTCGCTCTCTGAGAGAATTATTTCACGTGGAAATTCAAATATTAGCATTATAAGATGTATTATGAGACTGTTGTGATGAGATTTCTCTAAACAACCATTTTATAAGATGAACTGTCAAAAAAAAAAATAAAAATACACATATACGAAAGTTTGTTTGTGTGTGTGCATGTATATTTTGGAAATTACTGAAAAACAATGTTATTTTGTAAAACTGTTTCCTTTTAGTGTTTGTTTTACATGTTAAAAACATTTTTATAAAAATTGTGCTAAAAAGTGTGAAATGCTTAAATAAAAAGGACATGATTACTCTGTGACTGATTGAAAATAATGATATCTTATAGGATTTATTGGAATACGTGTACCCCTTATTTAAGATTTAACATAATATAAATAAAATGGTTACTCTCCTCTGCCGGCGTTATCTCATATATTATATCAGCGTTAATCTCAGTTGTAGACCTAGGGTTAAACTCCACACATAAAAAATATAGAGCAAAGATTTCTTTCAATCTTTTACACCAATGGCAACACCGACAAAGAGGAAGAGTAAAAAATGAGCGCTTTTGAGAAAGCGTTGTGAAAGTAAAATAAATTTTGAATTTTAGTTGTCAAATCTTCATATAAAAAAATTATGTTAGCTTGTCTTTCAGCACTTAGGTTTTTGTCTCTCACATAACTTCTAGATGTATTCTATGCTCATAACTGTCAAATATTTACTTTCTTTCCTATTTTTTTTTTTACTACCGTATACATACTCAGATGAGAAAAATTTTTTATTTGAAAGAAAGTGTTTTTTTATTTTTCAATGAAAACTTAAAATTTTATGTTTTCAGCTTGTAATTTCAGCTCTCTGGTTTAAAACCTCTTGTATTGTTAATTAATATTTGCTTTAAATTCTCTTATTTTAACGCCCTCTGAAATTTATATTTCAACACAATTTGGACAATATTTTGTTTTGATTTTGCCTATGAGACAAATCCAAGGTATATTAATCAGGTAACAACATTTAGACAGCTGAGATTTTTTTATATTTCGGCTTGTGTTTCTAAAATGTGTAGAGTGAAATTGTAGTTTATGTTTTACTTTTGTGTTATTGTGTTTTTTTACCATAGGGCGAAGTCGTCCGGCTCCAAGTTGGCGTTTAGACACACGAGAGCCGCCGCCATCTCGTGCGACTTTTATCTGCTGATATTTATAGGCGATTGTTTTCTTTTAATTAGATTTTTTCGCATATTTCTTAATGAATATTGACAAAAATATGCACTAAAATATTAAAAACGGTTAAGTTTAATTATTTTATGTTATTCACTAAAACTTATGCCTAATTACTTTTAAAACATTGACAAGTCACATAAAATCAGTGTTGATTGGATTTTTTTATTTACTGGAATTTGTAGTAATGAAAAGAGAAGAGGACTAAAAAAATGTTTGCCGTAAAATGAATACTAATATTATTTGTATTTGTTTATTCAAGTAATATAAAAAGCCTTCTAGGCCAATAAACTTACAGTTATAGTCATATATATTTACACTTTTTTAAATTTTTTGAAAAAAGTCAAATATTGTTGTTATAATATATTTTGAAATAATTGTTTTGTTGTAGAGCCTGAAAAGTGTATAGCAGATTGTGATTGAAGTATTTGCACACATTTTTTTATATATCAAAATTATTTACACAGCTTCAAAAATCAATTAATTACGCTTAACATTGCTAAAGATGGTTCAAAATCTTGTCTTTAAGATAGTATGGTTCTGGTAATCTAGATTTGTTCTATTTTACAAATTTATTCCTATTTTTTTTCATTTTGAGTATGAAATAATTCATTCGTACAATAAAATTTAACATGACAATTTTGAAATTTGTATGTACTGGAAGTCATTATGATTTCCTTATATATATTGTTGAATCGTACCAATTTAGTATCTTAAACAACAATATAATTAAGGTAAACATTTAACATTTTTCACTATACCTAAAAAAAAGTCTTTAATTTTTTTTATTATTAAGAGATTTTATGCTTTCTTACGGTCTGAATTTGGTTTGTTTATCTACACTTGGCACTCTTCAACACCATTTGGCATATTTTTGATCCAATTTTGGCACTAAATAAAAATTTTCAAATCTCATCACTGCTGCATGGTAATAAAAGCAGAAAAGCAAACCGACACCATTTTGACCAATAGAAATTATAGATTCTACTGTAACTTGGAACGTATGCAGTGCCAAGAGATCAGATATACAAGAAACTATAAGAAGCCAACCGTGAAAAAAATTTTTCGATCCATTTCATATGTTTTTAACGTTGAGTTGCTGCCCTTTGTAGTTGAAGGAAAAAATTATTGTATATTTAATTAGTACTTTACAAACTTGTTATTTTTTTTGCTCCCCTGTTTCAGTTTAAAAGGTTTTTATACTCGGAAATCTGACGATCTGGATTGTTTATAAGAGAGTCTTTTCTTTGCAGATTCGTCAGACTGTTCACAATCATTATTCTCGCTGCAACGCTTGTTTTCAATTGAGTTGAAATATAATTCAATTGTACTCATTTTTAACACAAATATAGCTTATTTAAAGATACTTTGTTTTGAAGAATTCAATTTTATTAATCTAATGTATATACCGACATAAAAAAAGTTATAAAATTTTATTAATTCAAAAAGAATTAACATTAACACTTTAAAATTCGAGTTTTTTATGGAATATGCTCTATTTTAACAAACTTCATATGATAAAAAATATGCCTAATTTAACCCACTCAATCTGCAGTCTTATTCTGCACGTCTTGCTCTTATAAAACTGCCTACATTAAAAAGACGTATGTTGAATGTGTCATTTATCTTAAATGTAATCTGCTCTGTATTTTTAATTAATTAAATTATGTTCAACAGTCCTCGACGTCCATCTCGCAAGTTCATTCCTTTATCGGTGACATTTTTTAGATCCAATTATGAGAATTTGCAATACATTTAACCAATTATACAGATTTATAGATTTTTCATTTTTCTGATAGAGTGAAAAAAATCTATAATAAGTTTCTTAAACTTATTCTGTTAATTTTTATATATAATTAATTCTAAATTATTATACATACTTTTAAAATGATAAAAATCCATAGTCAAATAATCCATAGACAAATTCTGAGTCTATATTAATGAAAATTAAAAGAACGTAAAAATCGGCTTTACCGATAAAAACGGCTGAAAAAACAGGGCGGCCAGTAAAAATTCATCGCCTTATTATTATTATTCTCTGAGTAGAAGACGAAACATATTGTTTTGTAAACATCCAGTATATTGCAAAATATTACGTTTTATAATAGCTTTGTGTCTATTTTTCTTTTTTTTTTTATTTACTAAATTCTGTGATCTAAACAAGCGTTAGGTATTTGAATATTTGACTGGGACATCATACCTTTCTAACATGTTTTTTTTTAGCGATGTAGCACTGATTTTTAATAAAGTATATTTTTAGGCTGTTGTACAAATTATGCACTATATAAGAAAAGTTTCTGGTCACAAAAACTTTTATAAATAGGTTCAAATTAAAATTGTGTAGCCAGCTATTAACAACTTATACTATTCCCATATGAAAATAGTTTAATAACGTTATGTATTGTAGACTAGAATTGAAAAATTATTATTTTGATTATAGAAAAGTTTTGATCATTCTGAGTCTCCACGATCTCCTTAGCATTTATATATAAAACTTTCTTAGCTTTAACTGATTAAAGTATAGCTTTACTCAATGCGAATTCATAGGAGGTGCGGGAAACTACAATAAATACAACAATGCAAAATCATTTTTTTTTAACGAACGTCATTACTTTGTCAATGTATAGGGTATCCAATGATTAACACAAGAACAAAAACCAGAAACATTTTCTGTTGTAATATAATTTTCTTAATTGTACCGGGAAAACCACAAAAAACCGGGAAAACCACAAAAAACAAAAAAAATTTAATTATTTTTTGGGACACCCTAGTAAAGAATTAGAAAACAAACAGAAAGAGTATAAACAGAAAAATGTAAACAAACTGTGACATTTGGTTGCTATAATTTACGACGAATTCAAAGCATCTGTGCTCTTAACCTCATCTTCTATGAATTTGCCTTGACTTTACCTTTAACTTGGCGCATATTAAGTTTTGAAAATTGCATTCATACCAACATAAATAACATCATATTTGAAGTAGAAAAACAAAATAAAAATAATGTCAAAAAATATTGTTAAATATTTAGCCACCAAAGCATTTTTTTATTAAAATAAATAAAACTACAACATAAACAATATTTTAAATATTACATGTTCACCAGGAACATGCAATTTTTATCAATAAAAAAATCAAATTTTGTTTCACAATTTTATGTAAAAAAAAAAAACAAATGATGTTTATGTAAACAAAAAAAAAAAAAAAACAGCAGATCGTGTATGATACTTAAGTGCGAAAAAGTGCGTATAACTTTAGCTAAGAAGAGAACTTTGGTTAAGTTTGGGTAACTTCGGGAAATTAGTCGAACACAGCTATTATTTTTTGGATCTCCTTTGGCAGGGGAAGTTCAATAATAAAAAAAAAAAAATCATTTGACCAGTTGGTTGTAAGGCACATTATCTGAACATTTTGCAGAATGGTGCGTACTGGCCCATAATATGAGTGTATTGTATTATATCTGATCCTAGAGTTCAATAGAGACTCTCGTGAACCAAATAAATGCAGCGCACTTTAATGTCAAGGTGGTAGGCAGCAGTGCCTAGCGCCTGAATGGTTAGTTGGTGCCTAAACAAACCCCAACGCTCATGGCACGAATTGGTTGTAACTCTTAGCCTAGCCCGCGCACGCCGTCACTGTGCGAGATGGTACTTTTCTTTACTGACATACCCGTGGGACAAAATTGACAGTTCTAATGAAAATTTAAACCGGATAGATGATGACGGACGGTCGCAGGGTGACAGGACAGTAACGGACATTTTAACGGGCAAAGAAGTTGTGATGAGACATTCTTTCACAGGAGAGTCAATTGTTGGGACCAGCGCTACCCAGAAGCTCGAGTGTCTTACTCTCTGATCTGAAGATGAACATGAGATCACTGTGATTTCAGTTCGTGCTCATTGTCAGGAGAAGGATACCCGAAATGTTGATGCGGGAACTCAGAGGCTCATACGTCTAGAAGTGGTTTAGGTCGGCAAAACGCAGTAATGCGTGATGTGACAACCGTGTATATATATGGTGTATATCGAACTAAAGAGGAAAAGGGTCGGAGTGGCGCGAGAGCATCTTTTATTTATCTACATAAGATAGTTAAGAGAGATTTTTTGCCACTTACAGGTAAGGATAAGTATCTTGTCAGGAAGAACAAGAGGAACGTTAAAAAATTCGAACGAATCTACGGCCCTGCTTGTGGCTCTCTGGGAATGTCTTATCCTGAAGGATTGTGTAAGGATGCTGAAAACATTCCAGAAGTGTCTCTTGAGAGTACAGGAGGAGAGACAGCCTCCTCAGCGATCCATGCCGATGCAGTCAACAGTGGTAGAGGCTAACTAGCTAAGTTTGCAGCCCTTTTGGAACAGCAGGTAGTGACTAGCAACTCACAAAAGCAGATCTAGCAACTCACAAAAGGTTGCTAGCCTGGAGATGATTAGCCATCAACCAGAAAGAAGGCAGCATGTCAGAAGCCTGCCAGCTCCATTGGTGGAACCTGCAACGACACCACTAGTGGGGTTGTAAAAACTTCTGGCATGCAGTCTTCTTCATCGAAGCACGCTGGCCAAATCCCATCCAGGGGGATCGTTATAAGAGCCAGGTCTGGGGATGACCAACAGACTTCGATGGCCAAGAAAGCTGTTCCAATTTTGGAACAGCGGGAATGAGAAATCCTTCGAATTTCTCAATAACGCAGTTGCTAAGTGCGACACTCTTTATCCAGAGGCGAAGCTTGAGGTGATACTGGCGTCTGAGTTGCCCCTGCGTCCCATAGTGACACCATGATTCCCTCCACCCATTCTAGAGATGTTAACCATTCTGACAGTATTGGAAAATCAGAACGAGGGGCTCCTTATAGGTCAATGGAAAACCAAGGCAGGGACTTCAGATTCGCAGTGAATAAGGAGTCTCTGAAAAAGCTGGAGTCACTGGGAGGGGGTTGTCAATTTCGGGTTTGGGGTTATCAGGTTTAGATACACTAAACCAGATAAAATCAAAGAGGCTAACAGTTGTGCAAATTAATTTGCATGTATTGAGGAAGTTGTAAATATTTTCACGGATGTAATTAGGAATAGCTATGAGCTCAGTTTCCCGATAATATAACCTGGCAAAAGGAAACAACCGAAATGCTGGACCAGGGAACTCAGGGCCCAGCTAACGAGGAGGGATGAGGAACAGCTGCAAAGATAGTTTCACTAGATACATAAAGGAAATAAGATGAGCGAAAAGGATGCTATGAATAAATTTCTGTGAGCCTGCAGACTCTGTAAATGTCTAGATTTAGGTATTATCCAAGGGCCCTGTGGCACATGGACACATACAAAGCGTGGACAACTCGTGGACAGAGTCTAGCTCGGAGTCCCTGAGCTTACCGATGGCAACTCACATCTCAGTGTGAAGTAATATAGAATGTGAAGGGCATACAGGTAGCGTCAGTGATAACCTACTATCAGAATCGTGTAAGGGAGACACTAATACGGTAGATGAGATAATCACTAAAGACAAAGTAGTATGAGCGGTAAACTCACTTAAGCTATATAAATCACCAGGCCTGGATGGTATCTTTCCGGCCATGCTCCAGAACGTCAAAGGGTCATCTCACTACTCGTGGAGATATTTAGGAAATGTCTCAGAATGAGATATATTTCCAGGGGGGTGGAGAGAGGTTAAGGTCATTTTCATACCCAAAGAGAGTAAGGCTCCCATCTTTTCTACTAAAGACAATATAAAGACTGATTGACTTACATCTTAGGAAGATTATAGGGACTCAGGTCTTCAGCGACGCTTAAAATATCTATCTTAAGTTTGTTGAGAGTGCTCCGCACGACGTAGTAAGTCACATAGATATACAGGGTTATAAACTCAAACATGAGGACGATTGTGACGAGGAGCAAATCGCAAGGCGGGTTATTCTCCATTATTGTGGCTTCTAACTGCGAAGGTCATATTGGGACACTTCGTGGAGATGGACGATCAGTGAAGTCATGCAATCAAGTCTGCGACAACTATCACTTTGGGCCAACAGTAAGGGACTGGAAGTAACCCAAAGAAGATTGAATTAGTTGTGTTTACCAAGAAATATAAGGTCGAGATTTTTAGGCTACATGAATTGAAGGGAATAGAACTTAATTGTCAGGGGAGGCTAAATACCTGAGTGTGTACCTAGGCAATAAGCTATCTTGGAAGAGAAATACTCAGGAGAGGGTCAAGAAAGGGCTTAATGCTTACTACACTTGCAGGAATTCTATAGGGAAGAATTGGGGTCTCAAACAGATAGTTGCATATTGGATTTACACATCGATATGGGTGTTCGGTCTGGTGGGAGTTATTAATTAAAGAAACATATAGGAATCTTCTTTCTGAAGTTCGCAGATGTCAATTGGTACCACAGGTGTACTGGACATTATTCTCCATTCATCCAGTAGACGAGTTCGTGAGAGGTATGGGTGCAAGGAGCTTATTTAGACTGAAGGAATTGGGATTAATAGGGAACTAAAGAATGCTAGCACAATTAACGAAGTTGAGTTTAATGGTCAGACATGGGTACTAGGGTTTGAGGTTTCCCGCAAAATTTCTTTTCCCGGGAAACGAAAAAATCAATTTCTCGGGAATTCCCGGGATTATCAGGAATTTTTTAAAACTTTAGTTATAAGAAATCCGGTGAATTATCCGGGTAAGAGGAAACAGCCAGACTGGTGGACAAAGGAGTTGTGAGTTCAACGGACCACAGTCGGCAAGCTGTATAACAGGGCCCACAGAACTGGGGCACCTATAGGGTAAGGATCCATTGATAGAAGGATCAGGTGAGGAAGAGCACTTCTTTACAGAGTCCGTCATCGGGATGGTTGAAACGGTAGTTATTCCAGTTACGTTTGAGAAAGTAACATGGGCGGTAAATTCATTCGCCCGGATAGTATCGTTCCGGCTATGTTACAAAACGCATCGTTGGCGGTTCATATACTGGTGGATATTTTTAAGAGGTGTCTGTTAAAGAGTCATATTCATACCTAAGGGTGGTAGGACAAGTCACACAAAGCTCAAGGATTATACACCTATCAGCCTATCGTCTTTTCTTTTGAAGACATTAGATCATCTATTGGCACCAACAACATGAGTAGTGCTAAATATGCTTACCTGAAGGGTAAATCTGTGCGAGTGTGCTTAATGTGGTGGTGGGCTGTATAGAACAAGGACTTCGGTGCAGGGAATTTACTATGGCCGCGTTCTTGGATATTGAGGGAGCGTTTAATAATATCAAGATTGACGCTATTAAGCATTCGCTGGTGGATCTTAAAGTACATGGTTTCTTGATCGAATGGATAATCCATATGCTGAGCAACAGGACTATCAACTCGAGCTTCGGTGGAGTATGTTTAAGGAAACTGGTGACTAGGAGGATACCACAAGGGGGAGTGCTCTCACCCCTGTTGTGGTTATTGGCTGTCAGGGGACGAAAGATCGTGGTATATGTTGATGATGTGGTCATACTGGTAACAGGGAAATTTCTTCCCACAATTAGTGAGATCATGCAGTCCGCGCTGGGTGAGTTGTCCTATTGGGCCGCTGATAAAGGGTTGGGAGTGAATCCAGAAAAGACAGAATTGGTTCTGTTTACTAGAAGGTACAAGGTAGAGAATTTTGGATTACCGGTACTATGTGGAACGAAATTGAGACTTTCCGACTCAGCGAAATATCTTGGAGTATTCCTCGATATTAAGCTGACATGGAAGAGGAATGTTTAGGAGAGACTCAAACGTGGCCTTAATGCCTACTACACCTGTAGAAACTCCATAGTTAAGAATTGGGGACTCAAACCAAAGGTTGTAAATTGGATCTACACCTCGATGGTGAGACCAATTCGTACTTATGGTTCTTCTGTTTGGTGGCAGGCACTGGAACGAAAGAGTAATAGGAACCTTTTATCGAAGGCACAGATGTATGCTTCAATGAGAAGTACAAAACAGGCGGGTCTGGACGTAATACCCACTGAGAAGTTTGTGAGGGGTATGGCGACAAGGAATCTGCTGAGACTTAAAGAATAAGGATTATTAGGTTCATCAAGAGCAGGTCACTCCCGGGTAGTATACGAGGTCGGTTACGGTGATGTTAATCTGAACTCCACGAAGGCATCAGATTACATGGCCGCTGAGTCGGACTTTGCTGTAAATCCTGTCGTGGTGATACCTGATAGGGAGGTCTGGTCCGGCACTGAGAGACTGTTCGAAGGTTGCGCAGTATCCACAGATGGATCATAGATGGACATAGGTACGGTTGCGGGAGTCTATGTTATGGGAACGTACTTGAAAGGCTCTTTTATACTCCCTGATGAGTGTAGCGATTTTTAGGCTGAGATTCTCGGCATTTTGAAGGCCGCAGAATTAATCAGACAGAACGTTGCGAGGGGTACTGAGTTTACTCTCTATGACGACAGTCAGGCGGCTCTTAAGGACTTGGATGCACATCTGGTGAAATCCAGGCTAGTTGCTGACTGTAAGAAATCACTGGGAGAGCTGATGGAACACTACGTGGTGAGACTCTGCTGGGTATATGGACTTCTGTAATGTATCTGGTAATGAAATGGCCGATGAACTGGCAAGGCAAGGCGCAGCAAAGGATGTCTCGGAGAAGGAAACAACTGTGAAACCCCGCTGAGTTTCTTCTTTGAGAGATCAATGATTGGATCTTGGTCAGAACCAATTCGGCTTGGGAGTGTGGAGTGGACTATAAGGTGTCGAGGGCAACATAGCCAGCACTCGACAGGACAGGCACAGGCACTCTTCTGGCTTGAGCAGGAGGAGTTTAAGGATCATGATAGGGGCTATATCGAGGCACTGTTTGATAGGGAAGATGAGATCTAAATGGGACGTTGGCAATTCCGACTTTTGTAGTATGTGTGGGGACGTCGACGACACCGAGTCTATTGAGCACATTATGTGCTACTGTCCACGATTGCAGCATCGTAGAATGAAATGGCTGGGCAGTCAATTTCTCGACGGGCTATATGACGTTCGGGACATAGAGCTTGTAGACAGACATGGGAATTGGCAGTGCATCTCTAAGAAAATTCTTAATATTGCTATTCCTCTTCTTATAATTCTTGTTATTCTTTGCTCTTTTCTTTTCTTCTTCTGTAGTGTTATTCCAATGAAGGGACTCACAATGGACCGAGATCGGTCTCTGGGTGGAGATGTGATACAGCGGGTATCACGTCAACCATCTCTATCTATCTATCTAGTTATAAGAAAGAAGGTCATAATTTCTTATAAAGAAAATTATTTTTTATTAAATAAAACAACACGAAACATTATAAATAGTACTGAATTTATAATGTCTCAGATTTTTACGTTATTGTGTTTCTGATGATAAAACTTTTTAAAAATATAAATATAAAAATCTGGAGATTAGTTTTTTACAAGTATTTTGAAGTTATAACATTTACATCTAACATTTACAGATTCATTGCTTAGATAAGAGATGCTGTTTCAAAAGAAAATGTTTTGTTAGAATGAAAAATCTCACAACCAAATAATATTTTTATAATGGATTTAGTATTCATTTCCACAAATCTCTAATAGAACTAAAGTGTCTAAAATTTGAATATGACAAAAACAAAGTTGATTTAAAATTTCATCTGAAACAACTTGTAAATAAATACGTTGTCACAGATAAACAAATACATAGATACGTGATAGGAAAAAACCTAATTCATGCAACATTTCTTCTATATAACTTTATAGTACAATGTTTAGAGTAACATCAATCTTTCATTGATATAAGGTGTTAAAAACAGGAAAATGTTTGCTATAAAATTTTAAAACTATTTAATTTCCCGTTTTCCAGGAAAAATTAAAAAAAATTCCCGGGAAGTCCGTAATGGGCACCCCTACAGATTGTATCGGAACTGCAATCGACTTCGGGATTACTACCGTTATTGAAATCCCTAGCAGGAACCTCTGGACTGGAGCGGAAAATCTTCATTGAGGTTGGGCACGAAGATGGAAGGAGGCATACATGCGGCGGTCTACTTGATGGGAACGGATATCAGACAGTCTTATAGATTGTCGGATAGTTGCAGCGTTTAGGATTATTAGAGAAAAATGTTTATAAGTATTCTGAGGTAACTATCTATGTGGATAGTCAGGCGGCACTATTAGCAATGACAAGTCAGATTTCTGTAGGATGTGTTATGATGTAGAGGAGCTAGAGACAGTGGAGCATATACTCTGTCATTGTGTAGAGCTTCAGCGCTGAGGTGGTTTGGGAGCCACACACTGCACGAACCAAAGGAGGTTACCGGCAAAGAACCTTGTAATATGATGGGGATAAGGCGGCTTATTATACTTGATTGTTAGGTTGTAGGTTCCACAATGTTTCAATAGATTTATCTAATGGATTTCTATTTCTTTCTATAGCCTCTTTTCTGGCACACTAAAGAGGCTCACAATGAGTAAAGACGCTGCCCTTTTAACCTAACCTACGTAAACAAATCACTGGTTCAAATCGCAAATATATCTGGAAAAAATTATAAAAAATTTTGTCTTGAGTTTGGAACAAAATGAATTTTCAATAGCTACGACCTTGCGATGTAAATTTCAGTGATTCTTTTATATAAGTGATCATAAAAGCTGACATAATAGAAATATCTCAGGATTTTCTTGGTTTTCTTAATGTAGAGACATACCATTTACTATAAGACCAACATTTTTACAAATACTTTTAAAAATAAATACAAAAATCTAAAGCTTTAAAAATACATACAGGTCGTATACATACTTATGAAACTGACTGTATATAGAAAGCACACACAAATAATGTAAAAACAAGAATTTAACGTTAAAAAAAATCATTGTTTACCCTTAAACAAATATATTATCATTAATTATTATTCAGAATGTCTTTGTTTGATTATATAATTCTCAAAATATCATCATTCCTTTTAAATTTAGATTATTTTTGAAATGCATAAGCAAAATGTTCTAAAATAAAAATAAATAAATAAGCGCAATTCGATAAGAAAAAAGGTAAATACTTACATATATATTTAATCAAAAAATATTAATTTTATTATTATCAAAATAAAACGAAATTAAACACACATAAATAGTATATTATTATAATAAAATTTATGGCGTATGTTCACAATAATATAGAATTTAAGGAAAAGAATTATAACTTTTCAAAACAAGATAAAAACATACTTTCTTTAAGTTATTTAATTATACTTTATCAAAAGCTTAGCTAATTTCTTACAAAAATATTTTATTTCAAGCTAAATAAATGTATATTTAAGGCTTATTCTTTTGAACAAAAGAATTGATTTGACAGTGTAATTTTTTTTTTTCTTTCACAATAAATATTTAGGATGTTTTTGTTTACTTTTTGGTCAAATTTTCCAAGAAAGTCTTATGACGCTGGATGGCTTCTTCATGTTCCTTGATTTGTTGATGATGAAATTCAGCTTGATGGATTTGATCATTCTTCAAACGTTCCAATTGTTCTTTTTGCTAAAATTATAAAATGGAATAATTATATTGTTGTTAAGGCGCTTTTAGTAGTTATATAATTTGAGTCTTTCGCCATCGAAAAGAGTTAAAATAAAAATCAAAAACATTTGATTAAATTGATATTTCACTAATCTATTTTAAATCGTAATCGAAACACAAGAAAATTGTGATTGTTAAATAAAAGGAGGGATTGATTAACAGAAACAGAAGCATAGCTAATTTGTTAAAGGAATTTAAATAACTATAAAAAATGTTTATACATGTCGTCAGTGCGCTAAAGAAAAATCTTAGATATAATTTTCTGAAATTTTTTTATTGAACGATCTGAAAGCTTTGTTGATCGTGCTCTTTCAATTTCAATATTTTTCAAATACCTAGATTAGTTCCGAAGTAAAAAACTAATGTGGGATTTTGTACGGATTTTGTAAGAAAATATTTTTTTTTGCTTTCCTGAAAAGTTATTCAAAAACACATGGGACTAAATTCAAGACACCAAAAAATTTATACGGACCCACCATAAGTGCCAACAAATTTCAGCTACTGTCTGATGAAGAAGATGATTTTAATTGTGGATTCTACACAGTTTTTCAACTGCGATTAGGTTAAATGGCATTGGATTGCTGGTGAACACGCTGGGAGTCTAGGACTCCCTTTTAACAACTATAGTGGAAGTTGCTTTAACGAGGAGGAGGAAACAGTAGAACATTTTCTTTGTTACTGTCCTGATCTTGCGAATATAAGGACTGCTGAATTTGGGAGTCCACATATGCATGGATTACCTGATTTCTCTGCAATTGATATCAGACGGATCAGATCTGTAATTTGTCAGGCTGGTTCGATTCGAACCTATTCTCGGACATCTGGGTAACACAACGGGACCAATAGGACCCAAGTGAACTGTTTATTTTACATTTACAGCTGCCGATCTTGCCTAACCTAACCTAAGTTAATTGGCGACAAGTATACATATAAACGAATGTATACTTGAGCTGTCTCTGCACAATGAAGCTTTGAAAAAAAAAAAAAAAAAAAAAAAAAAAATCCAGTTTTATACGCATGAGTTGAAGGATGAAAAAAGTTTTAAATTGGTTTTATTTGGCCAACCAAAACTGAATACAAACACGTAAAGGAGCTGGAAACAAATATATCTAGTGTAGATGACGCGCTCTATCTTATCGCGTTTGATCGTCAACATGTTACAAAAAGAGGTTGTGAAAATTCGATATTTTTGTAATATTTCTGTGTATTGTAGAAAACCTATAAAGGGAAACAAAGGTCCCACACAATGCACCAAGTGTGCTTTGTATGGACATCTTTCCCATTTATGCTTTGTACTTAACGGTAAAGGTATAACTTTGTTTTTTGTAGTTGCCATAATTTCAAATGTAATCAAAAATGATGCCATGTTTTCACACATAATTAAAGGATCTTGCAACTCTAAAATTGCATGTCTACACGGGTTAAAATAATATTAACAAAACTGTTATAGGTTAGGTTAGATGGGCAGCTGCAAATGCAACTATACAGCTCACTTGGTCCTGTTGGTCCCGTTGTGTTACCCTAATGGATCATATGAATCTGTTTTCACATGTCCGAAAATAGGTTCGAACCAACCTGACGCACGAACAAAAGATCTGAATCGTCTAACATCAGTTGCAGAGAGATCAGATAGTCCGTGCATATACGGACTGCCAAATTCGACAATCCTTATAATCGCAGGAGAAGGACAGTGGCATAGAAAATGTTCTACTGTCTCTTCCTCCTCCTCGTTGAAGCAACTTCTACAATAGTCGTTAAAAGGGAGTCATAGTCTCCTAGCGTGTGCGCCAGCAAACCAGTGCTCTGTAATAGTGTCTCGTTGCTGACACCTTGGCAATCCCAAAATGAAACTCGACCGTTCCTGATCGTACTGGGGCTATATCTGACTCGAGATTGAACATGCGGACTCGTTTGTCCATCTTTCTTGAGCTATTCTCGACAAGTACTGCAGTATCGTTGATATAATATTTTCCGGGGTACTCGAATGACCCCTTATCCAAACCAATTCTAGGTTTGAATGTCTCGCCATCTCATTTAAAGATGTCCGGCATTCATGTACGAGCCTGGATGTCGAATAGACACCCGAAAGAGACTTAATCGCGGGTTGACTATAGGTACAAATTTGAATATCCACTCTGAATCATCTGGCATCTCTGTATCAAGATAAAAACATCGTTAGCTTTTGCAAGAAAAAATTAATTGAATTTTTAAATTAAAAAGTGTAAAAAACTACTTAAATTTGCTTTAACTTTCTTTCGTTTGGCAATGTTTGCTCAAAAAAGAAGAAAGCACTGGGGCAATAGCCCAAAATTCAAGGTGCCAAAAACTATAGACGGTCCCAGCACTAGTGCTAACAAGTTTCAGCTTCTATCTGAAGACGAAGAAGTAGTTGCTTTCAAGTAAAAGATTTCACCAATAATTGTGGACTCTACCAACAGTTTTTTAACTGTGATTGGATTAATTGGGGATAAATATACTAATAAATGAATGTCTATTGGAACGAAAATTGTATCAAACTCTTTATCGTTGTATCATGAAGCTTTGAGTGTTCTCAAAGACAAAAAAATTCCAATATTATATGTTAAAAGATGCAAAAACTTTTAAATTGGTTTTATTTTGCCTGCCACAACTGGACACAAAGACAATTGGCGAAGAGTTTATTAACTCGCTCAACATAAACCCGGTATGCATTAAGGAACTAGCAACAAAGAGATCCAGTGTAGATGACACTCTCATGTTTCAAAAAGAGAGATTATGAAAATAAGATATTTTGTAATATATCAGTGTATTGGAGAAAACCTCTAAAGGGCAATAAAAGTCCCACACAATGCACCAAGTGTGCTATGTATGGACATTTGTTAAAAATTGTAATCGTACCGCAGTGGGTTCAGCCTGTGCCGGATATCACGATTATGCAGTTTGTTCACTCAACAAAGGTAATAGTGATAGTAGTTAATTTATAAGTGCTACAACTGCATAAAAAAGAACCTAAAGAACGTTAACCATAGAGCTGATGACCCAAAGTACCCAAGTCGTCAAGAATATTAAGAGATTCGACATCGGGTAACACCTAGATCTAGGGCGACCAGCAGAAGAACTTTTTCGTATTTTAACCAAGGCAATATTGATTCTCCTGAATTACCAAGAGAAGTACCCCAAAATAATGCACGTAACTCCCTCCCTCGTGATAATTTTAATTCTAAGATAGCTAAAAAAATCACGAAAAGAATAACGATGACATTTCAAACGAAAGACTTATATAAATACTTTTTGATGTTGTCGATGCTTTGCAAAGATGTCAGAATAATTACGACAATCTACGAGTTTTGGTTATGATGCTTCAACATGCCATAAAATTGAACTTGTATTCACAATGTTCATATTATGCACGGGAATGCCCAAGGCATAACAGCACAAAAGGAAAATCGATGTTCTCCTTTTAGAGACTTTTTGAAACCGTACCACAAATTTCAACTTGGTGGCTAAAAAAATCTATAGAGAAGATCGAACTACGCATGGCTGAAGAGTCCTAATTGCAATAAAAGGTAATATTAAGCATATATTGTTACTAAAGATCAAAACGACTACTGCAGAGAGAATTTCAATTATTTTTGTTTATTATATAATATAATAATTATTATTTTTGTTTATTATTATTATTATTATTATTATTATTATTATTATTATTATTATTGACTTTATTGAAACCTTTATAAAGTAATTACATTGTTATGAGAATTTACTTAAAAGTATTACAACAATTAACATCTAAATAATTAAATAAGGAAACTACTAATATCACAGTATTAAGGAAAAGTTTGTAAAAAAAAAACAAAACTTTGTACATACTTAAGTTATAAGAAATTTTAAAAACAACCATCAAATATTACTCTTTAAGTAAAAAATAGTCTTAGTGATTGTTTAGCAAATTTCTTATTATTTCATATGTAGACGTTCTGCATTTTTCATTAAATGACAGTTAGTTCCCTTGCAAATGAATTAAACATTTTATACTTAAAGTTCCTATGCAGTAGATCAGTAGAATATTTGGGGTGTAGGTTATGAATTATTTTCAGATTTTTATTATTTGTAATTTTCTTGTGTAAGTTTTAGCAGCTTTATTAAACCAGACTTGGCATATCTAGGTCATAATTGGTCGAATACACATTATGTAAATAAGGATCTTGTTTTTTAAATTAAGTTTAGATCTTCTGTTAAGTAAGGGGTAAAGTACACGGCCGCTTTTGATTGCTTTATCACAAATATATTGTATGTGTTGTTTAAATGATAGTTTTTTATCTAAGATAATACCTAGATATTTGATACTATCCAGCAGAGGAATAAAAACTCCCCTAGAATATAAATGTTTTGTAAGAATACGTTTCTGTGATCTATTATATGGAAATATAATAGCTTGTGTTTTACTAACATTAACTTCTATCTTCCATTTATCAAAGTATTTATTGGTAGATTTTAAACTATCTTCCATTTTTTTGATTATTGCGTTTGACACCATACCGCAGCAAATAAAAGCACTGTCGTCAGCGTAAAAAGCTACTTCTTGATTCTTGCGAATAGTAAAACCGGAAATATATTGAATAAAGAGTAGGTGATAATACCGATCCTTGCGGCAGACCCGCAGGGATTTATCTATCACTAGATAGCGTGTTATCTATAGATACAGCAAATGAGCGCTGATCTAAAAAACTCTTTATTATCTTTTGCAAGTACGTTGGATAATTGAAGGAATTTAGTTTAAAAACCAGGCCTTCATGCCATATTGAATCGAACGATTTTTCAATGTCAAGAAAAATAACTTCAGTGCTCTTACGATTTCTTTTGTTTGATTCAATAAAATTAACGACTCTTTTTAGTTGATGTACTGTAGTGTTCCTTGCGGAATCAAAACTGTTGAGGGTTAATAATATTATTTTGGTTGGAAAAATCTAAAATTCTCTTATTAATTATTTTTTCAAATACTTTATCCAATATGCTTAGGATGCTGATTGGTCTATTGCTAGACGGTAATTTAGGATCCTTTCCTGGCTTACGAATTGGGATAACTTTTGCCTTCTTAAAAATAGTTGGAAAATAGCCTTCTATTAAACAATAGTTGAAAAGTTTACATAGAGTTTCAAAAAAGTAATCGGGCATCTTTTTAAGGATAATGCTATTAATGCCATCTAAACCGGGGGCTTTATTATTTTTCAATAAAAGTACAAACGATTTAATTTCATCTAAATTGGTAAGCTCAAGAAGTGTATCGTTAAGATCATGAATGAATCTTGATACGACCGAGTCCATAGGTGAATAATTATTTAAACTAATGGTGTGTGAATTACCAAATAGGTCTGCTATTGAATTAGCTTTTTCATTGCCAGTTTTTAAAACTTCACCGTTTACATGAAGATCAGTAAAAGACATTTTGTTTCCTTTCAGTGCTTTTTTTTACTTTCCAAAACTTTTTAGTGCCCGAGGGCAAATTCGAAATAAATTTTTGACCATATAATTAAAATCGCTACATCTTTAAATTTTGGGTTTGTATTTATTTCTCTGACTAATTAACATTTTACTAATTTCAGAGATTTCTCGTTGCCACGGATTTTTATAACCGACATGTATTTTATTAAACGCTTCTTTAACTATAGGTATTAATTTGTTAAAATAAAAATCTAGATTACCTGAATTAGTAACGGGTTGGTCAATGTTCTAACACCTAATTTCATTTTCCACCCAGTTTCCGATTGCTGACCAGTCTGCTCGATAATACAAGGGAACTGAATATGTCATGTTTGAACTTATCCAGAAATAACACAAGATATAGGTACATGGTCCGACTGTAAAACATTTGGATGTGTCTCAAGGTTTGAAAAATGGAGACACGAGTTAGATAAAAGAATGTCTACTGTGGACGGTTTAACGGGGTTGATATTTTGTCCAAAACGAGTGTGTCCATTTAGGTAATAAATGTAGTAGCTGGATTGAAGACAGTGGCTGTAGAGATCATTATCAGCCGAATTGTTTGACATACAATTCCAATATGTATGTTGGGCATTCAGATCAGCTTTAAAATTGATAGTATGAATTGGATACGCTGAAGTGAATATAACTGACCTTCTATTAATCATAACTTGTATTGAAATATTTTCAGCAGTACTTGATTTTATTTTTGATAACAACGTATGCCTAATGTTACCTTTAATTGCAATTAGAACTCCTCCGCCATGAGTAGATCGATCCTCTCTATAAATTTTATAACCACCAAGTTGAAATTTGTGGTACGGTTTCAAAAAAAGTCTCATTTAAAAGGAGAATATCGATTTTCCTTTTGTGTAAAAAGTATTCCAGCTGGGCAGCTGCTGACTCAGTTGTTATGTCTTGGACATTCCAATGCATAACATGAACATTGTGTCTACGGGTTGAATTATAGGAAATGTTTAAGCATCATACCCAAAACTCGTAGCTTGTCGTACTTATTTTGACATCTTTGCAAAGTATCGACAGCATCAAAAAATATTTCCAGAAGTCTTTCATTGGAAATGTCATCATTATTATTGTGGTCGTAGCTCTTGCCTTTAGCTACCTCAGAATACAAATTACCAAAATCGCGTGAATTACGTGTATTATTGTGATGTTCTTGCCTTGGCAATTGAGGAAAATCATGATCGTCTTCTTTAAAATATGATACGTTAGTTCTTCTACTGGTCGCCCTAGATTTAAATGTTACTCGATGACGAATGTCTAAATATTCTTTACGACTTGGGCACTTTGGATCATCAGCTCTATGGTTAACATTTTTTAAGTTCTTCTTTATGCAGTTGTAACACTTATGAATTATACTACCATCACTATTACCTTTGTTCATTGAACAAACTGCATAATCATGGTTTCCGGCGCAGGCTGAACACACTACGATACAGTTACAATTTTTAGCACCATGTCCGTACATAGCGCACTTGGAGCATTGTGTGGGATCTTTATTGCCCTTTAGAGGTTTTCTCCAATACACAGATATATTACAAAAATATCTTATTTTCATAACCTCTCTTTTTGAAACATGTTGACGATCAAACTCAATGAGATAGAGTGCGTCATCTACACTGGATCTTTTTGTTGCTAGTTCATTAATGCTTACCGGGTTTATGTTGAGCGAGCTAACAAATTCTTCGCCAATTATCTTTGTGTCCAGTTGTAGCAAGCCAAATAAAACCAATTTAAAAGTTCTTGCATCCTTTAATTCATGCGTATAATACTGGAATTTTTATCTTTGAGAACACTCAAAGCTTCATTGTAGAGAGATATCGAGTTTGATACAATTTTTGTACCAATAGACATCCGTTTGTAAGTATATTTTTCCCCAATTAATCCGACCACAGTTGAACAACTGTGGATAGAATCCACAATTATTGGTGGAATCTTTTCTTTGATAGCAACTGCTTCTTCTTCGTCTTCAGACAGAAGCTGGAACCTGTTGGCACTAGTGCTGGGACCGTCTAGTTTTTGGCACCTTGAATTTAGGGCTATTGCTTCAATGCTTTCTTCTTTTTTGAGCAAACATTGCCAAACAAAAGAAAGTTAAAGCAAATTTAAGTAGTTTTTTACACTTTAATTTAAAAATTCAATTAATTTTTCAAACAAAAATTAACACGATGTTTTTTATCTTGAGGCAGAGATGCCAGATGACACTTCCAATTTCAAAGTTGATTTGGATAAACTAACTTAATTTTAGTGCTGTGCAAGCATTGAGTATTAAGTATCTAGTACCGAGTATTTCCCTCCTTTTTTTGGGTACTCAATACTGTAAAGAAGTTACTCAATACTTTCAGAGTCCAATTTTTTGATATCATATTAAAAATATAATGGTTTAAATACAACTATGTATAGAGATACAAATTAATTTTTAAATATAAGAAAATAATTTTATTGATTTTTGTTAACGTTGAATTTAAAGTTAACGTTTTTGTTTATTCTATGTTTTATATAGATATCTATATTCAGAATATTCAGGCGGGTGACACTGTGAAGTCTGATTTTTGATTTTCGGTCTGCGGGCGGAGGGGCGTGGCAAAATTCAATTTCATTATGCACCATCAATGACATATACATATATTTATTTATTTTTTTTTTTTTGCTTTTTTTATTTTATTTTATTATTATTATTTTTTGAAAGCAGTTGTCATGTTTCGGTTATGTAGTTCCGAAGATATTTACAAAAAACCTATGTTAATAATAATCCAATATCAAAATTTTAAAATTTTCGAAATGTTGCATTCAAAAATCAGAGTTTTCTATTTACAAAATATTTACATCATTTAAATCGTGTGGTAATACAACACTAATGATTGCTTAGGGCCAGCAACGCGGACCGGATCAGCTAGTAGATTTATAAAATTTCATGCTAGTCGGATAAATATATTTGTTTTATTTTTAATTAAAAGAACTTTAATTAAAAATTATATTTCAAATTAAAAAATCCGTTAAGTATCGAGTATTATCGAGTGCCAAAATGAAAAGTATTGTGTATTCAAAAATGGTAAAATTTCGGACGATTTTTTATCTTTGGTGATCTGAATGCGCAACACATTCAGGTAATCTAGATTTTTATTTTAATAGATTAATATATATAGTTAATGAAGCTTTTAAGAAAATGGCTGTCGGTCGTAAAAATTTTTGGCGTCGGGAAATCTTTGATGTTAGTAAAATATTTATTAGTCAGGGAAATAAATACAAACGTAAATTTCAAAGATGTAGGAATCTAAACTATAAAAGTCAAAATGTATTTTGTAACTATTAAATAAACTTCTTGATTTCTATCTTAATAAAAACCGAAATGAATCCTATTCAAAATTTATCTCAAATTTGCCTCCGAGCTCTAAAATTTTTGGAAAGTAACAAAAGTCCTTAAAAACAGCAATAAGTCATTTACTGATCTTCATGTAAAAGGTAAAGTTTTAAAAACAGGCACTGAAAAGTCTAATTCAATCAATAGCAGACGTATTTGGAAATTCGCACTCCAATACTTTAAATAATTATTGACCTATGGATACAGCTGTCTCAAATTTCATTCATGATCTTAGCGATACAATTCTTGACAGATCTAACTTGAAGCCTACCAATTTAGTTCAAGTCAAATAGTTTGTTCTTCTATTGAAAAATAATAAAGCCCCTGGTTCAGATACAAATTTTAGTTAAAAAAAAATACACATATGCGTTCTTTAAATTGCACATGTTTATATATTAATGCATTTATTCTTTGTTCTCATTAGTTTTAAATATTTTTTTAAAATATTGCAATAAGTTTATAAATAAAACACAGAACAGCTGCCAGAAAAATGTTCCATTGAAAAATCGCCCACAAAAATCCTATACAAATTTGGGTTATATTTTATATAAAAAAAAAAATGTCTTAGTTGATTTTTCGTCATCTTTGAATTATAATTCCTTTTTGATCATTTCTATTTATATTCATAAATAGTTCTTATGGTTAATGAAGTTTATTAAAAATATTTATAATAATTATTAAGTCCAAAAAATAATTTATGTTTGATTTGTAGAATGGAGCGCCTCAGGCGAACATTTTTGTTAGATGTAAATAATTTCGCTTTTTTTGTGCGAATTAATATGCAAAATTGCTTCAATATGATTTTGTAAAAATAATTATTAAAAGCAAATAAATTATTTTATTCTTTGTTGAAATAATAAAATTTTAGACTTTTTAATGCAATTTTAATAATCAAAAAAAGCTATAAAAAAAGCTAGAAACTAAAACAAAAATTTTGAGACTAAAACCAAAATAAAAAGGCTAGATTTAGCCCCAAAAAGGTTAAATGGGCAACACTGCATACAATATTTATACCGGCAAAATACTGATTGAAAGTTTTCTGCATGAAATACAATTAGAAGTTTATGCGAGATAAAAAGATATTAAATTGTCAAAAACCTAATCCATGCAACAACAAAATACATATAATCACATACATTTTGTTTTTGTTTTGAAAAATTATTAATTTTTTTGAAAATTTAGTTTAAAGTGCCACACATAAACTTCGTTTTATTCTTTGGTTTTCTGGTTGTTGTTGCTAGTTTGAATATTAAAAACACCACCTCTAAATGACTTTTAGAAAACAGTAAAACAACTACGAAAGATATCTCTTTGAATATTTTGCTAGAAATATGTGGATATATGTCATACAAAAATAAATTCCTACATAAATACTATAAAGCATTAACAATAGTATATCTATCGTTTTAAATAAAACAATCAAAATAAAAAATAAACAATAAGCGATTATGATGACATCATAACTATTGTTTCCTCTTTAAATAAATTCAGGGAGGGAGCAAAAGTACAAGTACATTCACAACATAAATAAGCAGCATACCTTTTTATAGAAGTATTCTTCTTCACGAGCTGCTTCCAATTTGCCAAAGCTTCCACCGGCTTCACGAATGGAACCACCGCCACCACCCCCTTTGCCAGCACCACTACCCAAGTCACCCAAATGACTAGTCATTCTGACAAATCTAATAAATGCACAAAAAAAGTGATAAAAATAAACTTGCATATATTTTGTATAACAAATACTTATATATATAAAATATATTTAAATATTTATTTGAAATTATGCATATTTTGTGTGTTCCACATAAATGTTAAAAAAAGTATTTTTGTATAAACTTGTGAATTATTTATAGACGTAATAAATAGATAAGACTAAAAAAATAATAATTACTAATACATATTTGCTCTTGTATTTAATCAAATATAAAACAATTATCGTTAATTATAGAAAATTAAGCAAAGTAAAACTAAATAAAATTACTTACTGTACTCCATTTGGATACAAACGTTGAACACTACGTCTTGCCACAAACATTGAATTCGATGAAAGTGTTACAATTTCTGTAATATAGAAAATAAAATTTAGTAATTTATTGCTACTTCTAAACTCGGACACTACAAAAAATACAAAAAAAAAAAAAAAAAAAAAAAATGTAACAATAACGTTCACCTTTATATTTTAATAAATGATACGACTTAACGTTGCAACGAATACAAATTGAATAAATTTACCAGCCGGTTTTTTCTACGAATTGTCTGGAAAAAGTGAAAACTTCTTTTATTCGTATTTTGCGGCTTCTTTATACTTTTTTTATTCGTGCATTTCGTTCGTGCTTTTTACCGGTATGAACTTAACAAAGTAACAGCCTATCTACACCTAACCTCAGCTCTGCAACTGAGATTAACAACTCATTTGCACGTAACAGCTCATCTACACGTAACAGAAATGTAAGATTTTTCTGTCAGAGAGTGTCAAGTTAGCTCTCTGACAGAATTATCTCATGTGTAGATCCTAATATTAGTATTATAAGATGTATTATGAGACTGTTGTGATGAGATTTTTCTACATAACCATCTTATAAGATGAACTGTTAAAAAATACACACATATCAAAGTTTGTTTGTGTGTGTGCAGGTGTATTTTGGAAATTACCAGGTCTACAACTGAGATTAATGCTGACATAATATGTGAGATAACGTCGGCAGAGGAGAGTAACCATTTTGTTTATATTGTTAAATCTTAAATAAGATATCACTATTTTCTATCAGTCACAGAGTAAACATGTTCTTTTTTTAAGCAATTCGCACTTTTTTAGCACAATTTTTATAAAAATGTTTTTTAACATCTAAAACAAACCCTAAAAGGAAACAATTTTACAAAATTTGCTTTTTTTAGTAATTCTAAAATACACATGCACATACACAAACAAACTTTCGCATATGTGTATTTTTTTGACAGTTCATCTTATAAGATGGTTGTGCAGAGAAATTTCATCACAAGACTCATGATACATCTTATAATACTAATATTCGAATCTACACGTGAAATAATTCGAATTTGACACTCTCTGACACAAAAATCTTACATATTATGTTACGTCTAGACGGGCTGTTAATCTCAGTTGTAGACCTGAGGTAAACACAAATTTGAGCAATGTTTAACATAAGCTATCAAATTTATTGTTCTCTTTCAAAATTTTACTCTTTTTAACAAAAAGAAAAGTGCAATAATTAATTTTGTTTTGAAAAAACAAAGAAAGAATAAAAATTCCATTAACACAAAGTTGGAAATAAAATTATTTTCCCGTTATTCTGCCGACGTTATTTCTAATGTTAAGAAATAAAAACGTCTCTAATGTAAAGGGGCAAAATTGCATGATATGCATTATGTATATATATGTAAAAAAATCCTAAAAAAAATATTTATTTCTGCAAAATTACAAAATAATTTTTTTATTTCGAAATTTAAAAAATCCCATTTTTAGATTTATTTTTTATTACCCGGCAGCTCTATTACTATACACAAAATTAAAAAAAAGAAAAAATCACTATTTTTTCAAATCCCTTACTTTAAACTCACACATATTAACTTTATAAATTATTATTATCACTTAAAAAACATATTTTTAATCAATTAAGAAACACCCACCCGGCTGTTTCTTTGATGACAAATAAAATTTGACGGTTACCAAACCAGATTTAACAAGGTTCGTGTCGGCGTGAACTTAACAAAGTAAGATAACAAAGTAAAAGTGCTGCCAAGTTAACAGTCGCAACTTTGTTAACAAACTAATCATGAAAGATAACAAACTAATGGACCCTAGGTCGAATTGGGAGATTTGTTTTGGACCGGACCACTTGGAGTTGATAGAGGAGAGTCTCAGCTTCATTTTGATATATATTTTATTCACCGCTATAGTTTTTGGTAGAACAAAAATTTCAAAAAAAGATTATTCATATTTCACTTTAAGGGACATTTTGGACCCTAGGTCGAACTGAGTGATTTGTTCCTGTACCGGACCACTTGGAGGTTATAGTGGAAGGTTTCAGCTTCATTTTGATATACATTTTATTCACCGCTATAGTTTTTGGTAGAACAAAGTTTTCAAAAAAAGATTTTTTCATATATCCCTCTAGAGGACATTTTGGACCATAGGTCGAACTGAGTGATTTGTTCCTGGACCGGACCACTTGGAGGTGATAGTAGAAGGTCTCAGCTTCATTTTGATATACATTTTATTTACCGCTATAGTTTTTGGTAGAACAAAGTTTTCAAAAAAAAATTTTTCATATTTCACTCAAGGGACATTTTTGGCCACAGGTCGAATTGAGTGATTTGTTCCTGGACCGGACCACTTGGAGGTGATAGTGGAAGGTCTCAGCTTCATTTTGATATACATTTTATTTACCGCTATAGTTTTTGGTAGAACAAAGTTTTCAAAAAAAGATTTTTTCATATATCCCTCTAGAGGACATTTTGGACCATAGGTCGAACTGAGTGATTTGTTCCTGGACCGGACCACTTGGAGGTGATAGTAGAAGGTCTCAGCTTCATTTTGATATACATTTTATTTACCGCTATAGTTTTTGGTAGAACAAAGTTTTCAAAAAAAAATTTTTCATATTTCACTCAAGGGACATTTTTGGCCACAGGTCGAATTGAGTGATTTGTTCCTGGACCGGACCACTTGGAGGTGATAGTGAAAGGTCTCAGCTTCATTTTGATATACATTTTATTTACCGCTATAGTTTTTGGTAGAACAAAGTTTTCAAAAAAAGATTTTTTCATATTTCACTCCAGAGGACATTTTGGACCATAGGTCGAACTGAGTGATTTGTTCCTGGACCGGACCACTTGGAGGTGATAGTGGAAGGTCTCAGCTTCATTTTGATATACATTTTATTCACCGCTATAGTTTTTGGTAGAACAAAGTTTTCAAAAAAAGATTATTCATATTTCACTTTAAGGGACATTTTTGGCCACAGGTCGAATTGAGTGATTTGTTCCTGGACCGGACCACTTGGAGGTGATAGTGGAAGGTCTCAGCTTCATTTTGATATACATTTTATTTACCGCTATAGTTTTTGGTAGAACAAAGTTTTCAAAAAAAGATTTTTTCATATTTCACTCCAGAGGACATTTTGGACCATAGGTCGAACTGAGTGATTTGTTCCTGGACCGGACCACTTGGAGGTGATAGTAGAAGGTCTCAGCTTCATTTTGATATACATTTTATTTACCGCTATAGTTTTTGGTAGAACAAAGTTTTCAAAAAAAAATTTTTCATATTTCACTCAAGGGACATTTTTGGCCACAGGTCGAATTGAGTGATTTGTTCCTGGACCGGACCACTTGGAGGTGATAGTGGAAGGTCTCAGCTTCATTTTGATATACATTTTATTTACCGCTATAGTTTTTGGTAGAACAAAGTTTTCAAAAAAAGATTTTTTCATATATCCCTCTAGAGGACATTTTGGACCATAGGTCGAACTGAGTGATTTGTTCCTGGACCGGACCACTTGGAGGTGATAGTAGAAGGTCTCAGCTTCATTTTGATATACATTTTATTTACCGCTATAGTTTTTGGTAGAACAAAGTTTTCAAAAAAAAATTTTTCATATTTCACTCAAGGGACATTTTTGGCCACAGGTCGAATTGAGTGATTTGTTCCTGGACCGGACCACTTGGAGGTGATAGTGAAAGGTCTCAGCTTCATTTTGATATACATTTTATTTACCGCTATAGTTTTTGGTAGAACAAAGTTTTCAAAAAAAGATTTTTTCATATTTCACTCCAGAGGACATTTTGGACCATAGGTCGAACTGAGTGATTTGTTCCTGGACCGGACCACTTGGAGGTGATAGTGGAAGGTCTCAGCTTCATTTTGATATACATTTTATTCACCGCTATAGTTTTTGGTAGAACAAAGTTTTCAAAAAAAGATTATTCATATTTCACTTTAAGGGACATTTTTGGCCACAGGTCGAATTGAGTGATTTGTTCCTGGACCGGACCACTTGGAGGTGATAGTGGAAGGTCTCAGCTTCATTTTGATATACATTTTATTTACCGCTATAGTTTTTGGTAGAACAAAGTTTTCAAAAAAAGATTTTTTCATATTTCACTCCAGAGGACATTTTGGACCATAGGTCGAACTGAGTGATTTGTTCCTGGACCGGACCACTTGCAGGTGATAGTGGAAGGTCTCAGCTTCATTTTGATATACATTTTATTCACCGCTATAGTTTTTGGTAGAACAAAGTTTTCAAAAAAAGATTATTCATATTTCACTTTAAGGGACATTTTGGACCCTAGGTCGAACTGAGTGATTTGTTCCTGGACCGGACCACTTGGAGGTTATAGTGGAAGCTTTCAGCTTCATTTTGATATACATTTTATTCACCGCTATAGTTTTTGGTAGAACAAAGTTTTCAAAAAAAGATTTTTTCATATATCCCTCTAGAGGACATTTTGGACCATAGGTCGAACTTAGTGATTTGTTCCTGGACCGGACCACTTGGAGGTGATAGTGGAAGGTCTCAGCTTCATTTTGATATACATTTTATTCACCGCTATAGTTTTTGGTAGAACAAAGTTTTCAAAAAAAGATTTTTTCATATTTCACTCAAGGGACATTTTTGGCCATAGGTCGAATTGAGTGATTTCTTCCTGGACCGGACCACTTGGAGGTGATAGTAGAAGGTCTCGGATTCATTTTGATATACATTTTATTTACCGCTATAGTTTTTGGTAGAACAAAGTTTTCAAAAAAAAATGTTTCATATTTCACTCAAGGGACATTTTTGGCCATAGGTCGAATTGAGTGATTTGTTCCTGGACCGGACCACTTGGAGGTGATAGTAGAAGGTCTCAGCTTCATTTTGATATACATTTTATTTACCGCTATAGTTTTTGGTAGAACAAAGTTTTCAAAAAAAGATTTTTTCATATATCCCTCTAGAGGACATTTTGGACCATAGGTCGAACTGAGTGATTTGTTCCTGGACCGGACCACTTGGAGGTGATAGTAGAAGGTCTCAGCTTCATTTTGATATACACTTTATTTACCGCTATAGTTTTTGGTAGAACAAAGTTTTCAAAAAAAAATTTTTCATATTTCACTCAAGGGACATTTTTGGCCACAGGTCGAATTGAGTGATTTGTTCCTGGACCGGACCACTTGGAGGTGATAGTGAAAGGTCTCAGCTTCATTTTGATATACATTTTATTTACCGCTATAGTTTTTGGTAGAACAAAGTTTTCAAAAAAAGGTTTTTTCATATTTCACTCCAGAGGACATTTTGGACCATAGGTCGAACTGAGTGATTTGTTCCTGGACCGGACCACTTGGAGGTGATAGCAGAGGGTCTCAGCTTCATTTTGATATACATTTTATTTACCGCTATAGTTTTTGGTAGAACAAAGTTTTCAAAAAAAGATTATTCATATTTCACTTTAAGGGACATTTTGGACCCTAGGTCGAACTGATTTATTTGTAAAATTTTTTGAAATCAATATTTTATTAAACTAATTTATCTAATTATAAATTATTCTTAATATATTCTTATATTATATATTAATTTACAAAATACTTTAAAATTATTATTAAATATTTTTATGTTTAGTATTAAAATAATTCTATTATTAAAGTTAATAAAAGGTATTAGTGAAAATTTACATTTATTACCCTCTTTCCAAGTTTGTAAGTTTTTTGTCTTCCTTCTAATGGCCTTTCTTTGCTTAAGCTTAGTCTTCCTTCTATTGATAGTGGTCTTCCTTCGCTTGAGCTTTCTGCGCGTATTAATAAATATATAATAAAAAAATAAAAAATAAAAATTCATTTTAAATTTCATGTTTTGATTTTTTTCTAAATTTTATATAATTTTGTCGATCCGTTTGTAATTTCATATATTACCGATAAAACGATAGTTTTTCTTAATATTTTTTTCAATATGGCGATACTTTTTTGATATGTTGATAGTTTTCTTTTTTGTACCGAGTTCCTTTTCGCGATAGTTTTATTTTGCTTTTGCGCGATAATTTTTCGATATGGCGATAGAACAAAATAAAAATAAAAAGAATATTTATTTCTGCAAAATTACAAAATAATTTTTTTTATTTGGGAATTTAAAAAATCCCATTTTCAGAATTATTTTTAATTACGCGGCAGCTCTATTACCATACACAAAATTTTTTTTTGAAGAAAGAAAAAATCACAATTTTTTTTAAATCACAATTTAAACTCTCACATATTAACTATATAAATTATTATTATCACTTAAAAATCTTATTTTTAATCAATTAAAAAAACACTTACCTGCTGTTTCATTGATGGAAAATAAAATTTGACGGTTACCAAGCCAGATTTAAAAAGGTTCGTTCCAAAAGTTTTTTATATGTGCAGTTTGACACTTCAGAAAACTGAAGGCTACATGTCTAATCGAAACCACCTTGTAAAAATCCGTCTTGGTGGCCATGTTAGTATAAAAGGTGTGCCAAGTTTTTAAACTGTTAATATATTTATTTCTGGGCTGCCAGATTATTTACATTTATTTCAAAGGCTGGTACGTTGCAATCCGGGCACCACCATCATTGTTTTTTTCAATACTTTGTTCTACCAAAAACTATAGCGGTAAATGAAATATGAAAAAATCTTTTTTTGAAAACTTTGTTCTACGAAAAACTATAGCGGTAAATGAAATGTATATCAAAATGAAGCTGAGACCCTCTGCTATCACCTCCAAGTGGTCCGGTCCAGGAACAAATCACTCAGTTCGACCTAGGGTCCAAAATATCCCTTAGAGTGAAATATGAAAAAATCTTTTTTTGAAAACTTTGTTCTACGAAAAACTATAGCGGTAAATGAAATGTATATCAAAATGAAGCTGAGACCCTCTGCTATCACCTCCAAGTGGTCCGGTCCAGGAACAAATCACTCAGTTCGACATGGGGTCCAAAATGTACTCTAGAGGGATATATGAAAAAATCTTTTTTTGAAAACTTTGTTCTACCAAAAACTATAGCGGTAAATAAAATGTATATCAAAATGAAGCTGAGACCTTCCAGTATAACCTCCAAGTGGTCCGGTCCAGGAACAAATCACTCAATTCGACCTATGGCCAAAAATGTCCTTTGAGTGAAATATGAAACATTTTTTTTTGAAAACTTTGTTCTACCAAAAACTATAGCGGTAAATAAAATGTATATCAAAATGAAGCTGAGACCTTCCAGTATAACCTCCAAGTGGTCCGGTCCAGGAACAAATCACTCAGTTCGACCTATGGTCCAAAATGTCCCTTGAGTGAAATATGAAAAAATATTTTTTTGAAAACTTTGTTCTACCAAAAACTATAGCGGTAAATAAAATGTATATCAAAATGAAGCTGAGACCTTCTACTATCACCTCCAAGTGGTCCGGTCCAGGAACAAATCACTCAGTTCGACATGGGGTCCAAAATGTCCTCTAGAGGGATATATGAAAAAATCTTTTTTTGAAAACTTTGTTCTACCAAAAACTATAGCGGTAAATAAAATGTATATCAAAATGAAGCTGAGACCTTCTACTATCACCTCCAAGTGGTCCGGTCCAGGAACAAATCACTAAATTCGACCTATGGCCAAAAATGTCCCTTGAGTGAAATATGAAAAATTTTTTTTGAAAACTTTGTTCTACCAAAAACTATAGCGGTAAATAAAATGTATATCAAAATGAAGCTGAGACCTTCCAGTATAACCTCCAAGTGGTCCGGTCCAGGAACAAATCACTCAGTTCGACCTAGGGTCCAAAATGTCCCTTAAAGTGAAATATGAATAATCTTTTTTTTAAAACTTTGTTCTACCAAAAACTATAGCGGTAAATAAAATGTATATCAAAATGAAGCTGAGACCCTCCACTATCACCTCCAAGTGGTCCGGTCCAGGAACAAATCACTCAATTCGACCTATGGCCAAAAATGTCCCTTGAGTGAAATATGAAAAAATTTTTTTTGAAAACTTTGTTCTACCAAAAGCTATAGCGGTGAATAAAATGTATATCAAAATGAAGCTGAGACCTTCCGCTATAACCTCCAAGTGGTCCGGTCCAGGAACAAATCACTCAGTTCGACCTATGGTCCAAAATGTCCTCTAGAGTGAAATATGAAAAAATCTTTTTTTGAAAACTTTGTTCTACCAAAAACTATAGCGGTAAATAAAATGTATATCAAAATAAAGCTGAGACCTTCCACTATCACCTCCAAGTGGTCCGGTCCAGGAACAAATCACTCAGTTCGACCTAGGGTCCAAAATGTCCTCTAGAGTGATATATGAAAAAATCTTTTTTTGAAAACTTTGTTCTACCAAAAACTATAGCGGTAAATAAAATGTATATCAAAATGAAGCTGAGACCCTCCACTATCACCTCCAAGTGGTCCGGTCCAGGAACAAATCACTCAGTTCGACCTATGGTCCAAAATGTCCTCTAGAGTGAAATATGAAAAAATCTTTTTTTGAAAACTTTGTTCTACCAAAAACTATAGCGGTAAATAAAATGTATATCAAAATAAAGCTGAGACCTTCCACCATCACCTCCAAGTGGTTCGGTCCAGGAACAAATCACTCAGTTCGACCTAGGGTCCAAAATGTCCTCTAGAGTGATATATGAAAAAATCTTTTTTTGAAAACTTTGTTCTACCAAAAACTATAGCGGTAAATAAAATGTATATCAGAATGAAGCTGAGACCCTCCACTATCACCTCCAAGTGGTCCGGTCCAGGAACAAATCACTCAATTCGACCTATGGCCAAAAATGTCCCTTGAGTGAAATATGAAAAAATTTTTTTTGAAAACTTTGTTCTACCAAAAGCTATAGCGGTGAATAAAATGTATATCAAAATGAAGCTGAGACCTTCCGCTATAACCTCCAAGTGGTCCGGTCCAGGAACAAATCACTCAGTTCGACCTATGGTCCAAAATGTCCTCTAGAGTGAAATATGAAAAAATCTTTTTTTGAAAACTTTGTTCTACGAAAAACTATAGCGGTAAATGAAATGTATATCAAAATGAAGCTGAGACCTTCTACTATCACCTCCAAGTGGTCCGGTCCAGGAACAAATCACTCAGTTCGACCTAGGGTCCAAAATGTCCTCTAGAGTGATATATGAAAAAATCTTTTTTTGAAAACTTTGTTCTACCAAAAACTATAGCGGTAAATAAAATGTATATCAGAATAAAGCTGAGACCTTCCACTATCACCTCCAAGTGGTCCGGTCCAGGAACAAATCACTCAGTTCGACCTAGGGTCCAAAATGTCCTCTAGAGTGATATATGAAAAAATCTTTTTTTGAAAACTTTGTTCTACCAAAAACTATAGTGGTAAATAAAATGTATATCAGAATGAAGCTGAGACCCTCCACTATCACGTCCAAGTGGTCCGGTCCAGGAACAAATCACTCAATTCGACCTATGGCCAAAAATGTCCCTTGAGTGAAATATGAAAAAATTTTTTTGAAAACTTTGTTCTACCAAAAACTATAGCGGTAAATAAAATGTATATCAAAATAAAGCTGAGACCTTCCACTATCACCTCCAAGTGGTCCGGTCCAGGAACAAATCACTCAGTTCGACCTAGGGTCCAAAATGTCCTCTAGAGTGATATATGAAAAAATCTTTTTTTGAAAACTTTGTTCTACCAAAAACTATAGCGGTAAATAAAATGTATATCAAAATAAAGCTGAGACCTTCCACTATCACCTCCAAGTGGTCCGGTCCAGGAACAAATCACTCAGTTCGACCTAGGGTCCAAAATGTCCTCTAGAGTGATATATGAAAAAATCTTTTTTTGAAAACTTTGTTCTACCAAAAACTATAGCGGTAAATAAAATGTATATCAGAATGAAGCTGAGACCCTCCACTATCACCTCCAAGTGGTCCGGTCCAGGAACAAATCACTCAATTCGACCTATGGCCAAAAATGTCCCTTGAGTGAAATATGAAAAAATTTTTTTTGAAAACTTTGTTCTACCAAAAGCTATAGCGGTGAATAAAATGTATATCAAAATGAAGCTGAGACCTTCCGCTATAACCTCCAAGTGGTCCGGTCCAGGAACAAATCACTCAGTTCGACCTATGGTCCAAAATGTCCTCTAGAGTGAAATATGAAAAAATCTTTTTTTGAAAACTTTGTTCTACCAAAAACTATAGCGGTAAATAAAATGTATATCAAAATAAAGCTGAGACCTTCCACTATCACCTCCAAGTGGTCCGGTCCAGGAACAAATCACTCAGTTCGACCTAGGGTCCAAAATGTCCTCTAGAGTGATATATGAAAAAATCTTTTTTTGAAAACTTTGTTCTACCAAAAACTATAGCGGTAAATAAAATGTATATCAAAATAAAGCTGAGACCTTCCACCATCACCTCCAAGTGGTTCGGTCCAGGAACAAATCACTCAGTTCGACCTAGGGTCCAAAATGTCCTCTAGAGTGATATATGAAAAAATCTTTTTTTGAAAACTTTGTTCTACCAAAAACTATAGCGGTAAATAAAGTGTATATCAGAATGAAGCTGAGACCCTCCACTATCACCTCCAAGTGGTCCGGTCCAGGAACAAATCACTCAGTTCGACCTATGGCCAAAAATGTCCCTTGAGTGAAATATGAAAAAATTTTTTTTGAAAACTTTGTTCTACCAAAAGCTATAGCGGTGAATAAAATGTATATCAAAATGAAGCTGAGACCTTCCGCTATAACCTCCAAGTGGTCCGGTCCAGGAACAAATCACTCAGTTCGACCTATGGTCCAAAATGTCCTCTAGAGTGAAATATGAAAAAATCTTTTTTTGAAAACTTTGTTCTACCAAAAACTATAGCGGTAAATAAAATGTATATCAAAATAAAGCTGAGACCTTCCACTATCACCTCCAAGTGGTCCGGTCCAGGAACAAATCACTCAGTTCGACCTAGGGTCCAAAATGTCCTCTAGAGTGATATATGAAAAAATCTTTTTTTGAAAACTTTGTTCTACGAAAAACTATAGCGGTAAATGAAATGTATATCAAAATGAAGCTGAGACCTTCTACTATCACCTCCAAGTGGTCCGGTCCAGGAACAAATCACTCAGTTCGACCTAGGGTCCAAAATGTCCTCTAGAGTGATATATGAAAAAATCTTTTTTTGAAAACTTTGTTCTACCAAAAACTATAGCGGTAAATAAAATGTATATCAGAATGAAGCTGAGACCCTCCACTATCACGTCCAAGTGGTCCGGTCCAGGAACAAATCACTCAATTCGACCTATGGCCAAAAATGTCCCTTGAGTGAAATATGAAAAAATTTTTTTTGAAAACTTTGTTCTACCAAAAACTATAGCGGTAAATAAAATGTATATCAAAATAAAGCTGAGACCTTCCACTATCACCTCCAAGTGGTCCGGTCCAGGAACAAATCACTCAGTTCGACCTAGGGTCCAAAATGTCCTCTAGAGTGATATATGAAAAAATCTTTTTTTGAAAACTTTGTTCTACCAAAAACTATAGCGGTAAATAAAATGTATATCAGAATGAAGCTGAGACCCTCCACTATCATGTCCAAGTAGTCCGGTCCAGGAACAAATCACTCAATTCGACCTATGGCCAAAAATGTCCCTTGAGTGAAATATGAAAAAATTTTTTTTGAAAACTTTGTTCTACCAAAAGCTATAGCGGTGAATAAAATGTATATCAAAATGAAGCTGAGACCTTCCGCTATAACCTCCAAGTGGTCCGGTCCAGGAACAAATCACTCAGTTTGACCTATGACCCAAAATGTCCCTTAGAGTGATATATGAAAAAATCTTTTTTTGAAAACTTTGTTCTACCAAAAACTATAGCGGTGAATAAAATGTATATCAAAATGAAGCTGAGACCTTCCTCTATCACTTCCAAGTGGTCCGGCCCAGGAACAAATCACTCAGTTCGACCTAGAGTCCAAAATGTCCCTTGGAGTGAAATATGAAAAATCTTTTTTTGAAATTTTTGTTCTACCAAAAACTATAGCGGTGAATAAAATATATATCAAAATGAAGCTGAGACTCTCCTCTATCAACTCCAAGTGGTCCGGTCCAAAACAAATCTCTCAATTCGACCTATGGTCCATTAGTTTGTTACCTTTCATTATTAGTTTGTTAACAAAGTTGTTATTTTTTAAACTTGGCAGCACTTTTTACTTTGTTATCTTCTCGTGCACAAGGTTCGTTACAAAAATCTTTTATATATGCACTTTGACACTTCAGAAAACTGTAGGCTACATGTCTGATGGAAACCACCTTGTAAAAATTCGTCTTAGTGGTCATGTCAGTGTAAAAGGTGTGCCAAGTTTTTAAATTGTTAATATATTTATTTATGGGCTGGCAGATCATTTACCGTTTTTTTCAATACTTTGTTTTACCAAAAACTATTCTTATTAAACTATTCCTTTTTTTCGACCTTTTCAATTCTGAGAACTTCCACTATCACCTCCAGATCATTTACTGGTACGTTGCAGTCCCGGCACCACCATCACCGTTTTTTTCAATACTTTGTTCTATCAAAAACTATAGCGGTAAATGAAATATGAAAAAAATTTTTTTGAAAACTTTGTTCTACCAAAAACTATAGCGGTAAATAAAATGTATATCAAAATGAAGCTGAGACCTTCCACTATCACCTCCAAGTGGTCCGGTCCAGGAACAAATCACTCAATTCGACCTAGGGTCCAAAATGTCCCTTGAGTGAAATATGAAAAAATCTTTTTTGAAAACTTTGTTCTACCAAAAACTATAGCGGTAAATAAAATGTATATCAAAATGAAGCTGATACTCTCCTCTATCCCCTCCAAGTGGTCCGGTCCAGGAACAAATCACTCAGTTCGACCTAGGGTCCAAAATGTCCCTTGAGTGAAATATGAAAAAAATTTTTTTTTGAAAACTTTGTTATACCAAAAACTATAGCGGTGAATAAAATGTATATCAGAATAAAGCTGAGACCTTCCACTGTCACCGCCAAGTGGTCCGATCCAGGAAGAAATCACTCAATTCGACCTAGAGTTCAAAATAATATATAACTAAATTTTTAAAAATCGTTATTTTGCATTTTGTTAAATTTAATTATAGTACTATCAATAAACATACATTATTTTATCTGAAAAAAGTATTTTAACCATATTTGTTTTAAAAAATTTTAAAACATTTTTCTATCGGATACTCGTCCACGTAAAATTTTATGGTGGACGAGTAGATAACAAAGTAAAAGTGCTGGTCTCAGCTTCATTTTGATATACATTTTATTCACCGCTATAGTTTTTGGTAGAACAAAGTTTTCAAAAAAAGATTTTTCATATTTCACTCTAAGGGACATTTTGAACCCTAGGTCGAACTGAGTGATTTGTTCCTGGACCGGACTACTTGGAGGTGATAGTGGAAGGTCTCAGCTTTATTTTGATATATATTTTATTCACCGCTATAGTTTTTGGTAGAACAAAGATTTCAAAAAAAGATTTTTTCATATATTAATCTAGGGGACATTTTGGACCCTAGGTCGAACTGAGTGATTTCTTCCTGGACCGGACCACTTGGAGGTGATAGTGGAAGGTCTCAGCTTCATTTTGATGTATATTTTATTCACCGCTATAGTTTTTGGTAGAATAAAAATTTCAAATAAAGATTTTTCATATTTCACTCTAAGGGACATTTTGAACCCTAGGTCGAACTGAGTGATCTGTTCCTGGGCCGGACCACTTGGAGGTGATGCGGAAGTATTCAGCTTCATTTTGATATACATTTTATTCACCGCTATAGTTTTTGGTAGAACAAAGTTTTCAAAAAAAGATTTTTTCATATTTCATTTACCGCTATAGTTTTTGGTAGAACAAAGTATTGAAAAAAACAGTGATGGTGGTGCCCGAACTGCAACGTACCAGCCTTTGAAATAAATGTACATAATCTGGCAGCCCAGAAATAAATATATTAACAGTTTAAAAACTTGGCACACCTTTTATACTATCATGGCCACCAAGACGAATTTTTACAAGGTGGTTTCGATTAGACATGTAGCCTTCAGTTTTCTGAAGTGTCAAACTGCACATATAAAAAATTTTTGGAACGAACCTTGTTAAATCTGGCTTGGTAACCGTCAAATTTTATTTGCCATCAATGAAACAGCAGGTAAGTGTTTTTTTAATTGATTAAAAATAAGATTTTTAAGTGATAATAATAATTTATATAGTTAAAATGTGTGAGTTTAAATTGTGATTTAAAAAAAATAGTGATTTTTTCTTTTTTTAAATTTTGTGTATAGTAATAGAGCTGCCGCGTAATTAAAAATAATTCTAAAAATGGGATTTTTTAAATTCCCAAATAAAAAAAATTATTTTGTACTTTTGCAGAAATAAATATTCTTTTTATTTTTATTTTGTTCTTTCGCCATATCGAAAAATTATCGCGCAAAAGCAAAATAAAACAATCGCGAAAAGGAACTCGGTACAAAAAAGAAAACTATCAACATATCAAAAAAGTATCGCCATATTGAAAAAATATTAAGAAAAACTATCGTTTTATCGGTAAAATATGAAATTACAAACGGATCGACAAAATTATATAAAATTTAGAAAAAATCAAAACATGAAATTTAAAATGAATTTTTATTTTTTTTATTATATATTTATTAATACGCGCAGAAAGCTCAAGCGAAGGAAGACCACTATCAATAGAAGGAAGACTAAGCTTAATCAAAGGAAGGCCATTAGAAGGAAGACAAAAAACTTACACACTTGGAAAGAGGGTAATAAATGTACATTTTCACTAATACCTTTTATTAACTTTAATAATAGAATTGTTTTAATACTAAATATAAAGATATTTAATAATAATTTAAATGTATTTTGTAAATTAATATATACTATAAGAATATATTAAGAGTAATTTATAATTAGATAAATTAGTTTAACAAAATATTGATTTCAAAAAATTTTACAAATAAAAAATTTTCAACAATATATAATTTTTAAACTTTTCTAAATAATCGGTAAATCGAACATTTATAGAGTCTATTCTATTATTAATTTCAGAAAATAATTCATCGAATTTAAATAGAATCGCATTACTATTATTTTTACGAATTTCTGAAACCTTCTTACTTGCCTTTGCTTTATGCATTATTTTTGGCCAAATTGTTTTTTGTTTTTTGTTTTTTACTCAACTTCCCCCATTCTTCTTCGGGCTCTGTCTTAATATTCCCACTTGCTTGAGAATAACTGTGTTCTTTTTCTATTACTTCAACACTTATATCCAGTGTGGGGTCTTGTTTTTTTTTCGTTTGGAGTTGAACAAATATAAGAATGCTCTTTAATTATTCTACTATTGTTATGCTTTTCATTTAACTCTTTTTTGCTTAAAATAATTGTATTCTCTATTTCTTTATTAACTGATCCAAACATTTTATAATTATATCGTAACTCCTTTAAGGAACTTAGATAATCAATTTTCATTATTTTAACGAAAACATCTGGTCTTACAGATTTGTGCGGTAGTATAACATGTTTTTGCAAATAATAAGAAAATTCAATCGGGCCATTACTTATATGCTCCCCAGATGCATCAACATGAATGTCCATAACGTTTGTCCAAAGTATAATAAAGAGGCAATATTTATTTAACAAAAACGTACACATATCATCGTTGCGGTATTGATTTGCGCAACGACCTGTTGTAACATTTTTCAATGCAGTTTTAATATCCTCGTATATCGAAAGAAAAATTTTCCGAAAAGGACTATTAAGTGCAACTGATTCCAAAAAGTCGATTTTTTCATAATCGTAAATGGTATATTCCTTACTTAAGTTTTCATCAGTATTATGCATTGATGTAATATTTCGAAACTTTGTTCAAATAAAGAAGTTTTAAACGGCGACAGTAAAACAGTAAAAATATGCTTAAACCAACGTTCACACTCTTCCATACTGCTTAAACTAAATGCCGCTACTAAAGCATTCTTAAGCAAGGGTTTTAAAATATGGTTTTTACCTAATTTTAAAATTAAATCTTTGCAAATTATATTTATATAGTGACATTTACACCACTGCAAGATAACAAAATCAGGTTTGAGCTTTGAATTTAATTTAACATTATTTAGATACTTAGCACACACTATAAGGTATTCCAATAATGTTTGATTATTAAAACTTTTCAACACTGCGCCATATAATGCGGGACTTACATCAGTACAAACCCGTCTGCAATAATGCCATTTGAACTAATATTTAATATTGCTCTCTTTTATGAACAATTTCAATTTGTCCAGAAAAGCACAAATTTCACTGAGTGTGTGGCGAGAAAAAATTGCTTCCGCAATTGTTAAAATTTTTTTTATTTCTGAAATTCGTAAAACAATTTTATATGTCAAAATTCTCTTTTCAGCACATTTTACGTGTTTCACGCTTTCGCCAGATGCATCAATATGTAATGTATATTTTGAATCTCCAAGAATTTTTACATTACTGGAAAAAGTTTCAAACGTATGCTTTTCCCATGTATAAACTGTTAATGGAGAAGCAACTAGTTGTACATAATTTTTATACGGACCATCTTTCATCAAAATAAGAGCGTAAACTGGATCTGGATGATAATATTTATCATAATTACCTTCAAATTTACATTTTCTTAATGTTTCCAGCTTATGTATATTTTGAAGATTGCCTTTTTCGGCAATATTATCTGCAGCATTTAAAATTTGCTGTTTTTCTGTTTGGAATCTTTCTATAAGTTAAAAAGCTTGACATATTCAATGAATCATCGCTGATTTCGAAGGGACCAAGAACATGATCGCGTTCATTGTTTTCAACGTTTAATTGTTGTTCTTGACAACTTTCTACTTTATTAGATTTAATAATTTGATGACCGTTCATATTCTTTAATTCGTCAACAATTGTAGTTAAATCATTCTTAATAGTTTTAAAATTTGATTTAAATTCTTCAACAAATTTAAAATATCTTTAAGAATTTTCGCAAAAGAATCATTAGAAATCATTTGTTCTTCTGATGAATTTAATATCTTTAAAATTTTTGTAGAACCACAATTTAACTTTTCTGGTGGATTTTTAAACTTGCTATTATCATCCTTCAATGGTAAATTTTCAAATATTAAGTTTGCTTCGTTAGTCAATGGGTAAGATTTCTGTGAATCTTTCACAATAAAATCATTCGAGTTAATTAAAACTTCGTTATCAAAGTCCGAAATATTATCTGGACTATTTAATAACTCCGATATATATTCTTGTTTCATTGGAAAAGAATTAACTTCCATTCCATTAGTATTTGGATTTGAAATTTTATTACATTCTAATAAAGTATTATTTTCTGATACATCAGATTTTAAATTCGTAGCATTATTAAATGTGTCTACTTTTATTACCTTGCGTGTTTTCAGCAAGGTTTTTGCCATACTACATTTTTTAAATTATTTTGAAGATTATTATATTTAGATTTTTTGCAAATAGCATTTAACGATTCAATAATAATTTCAAATAATTTAACATTTTTCGAAGAAATGATCTGCAAATCTTCTAAAAATGAGCAATTTAACAGTACGGTCTTTAAATCATTTGAACTATAACTAAACTTACGTCTTACTCTCATGATGAAATTTCGCCTCTAGATGTAACAAAAAAAAAAAAAAAAAGTTTAAAAATTATATATTGTTAAAAATTTTTTATTTGTAAAATTTTTTATTTGTAAAATTTTTTGAAATCAATATTTTGTTAAACTAATTTATCTAATTATAAATTACTCTTAATATACTCTTATAGTATATATTAATTTACAAAATACATTTAAATTATTATTAAATATTTCTATATTTAGTATTAAAATAATTCTATTATTAAAGTTAATAAAACGTATTAGTGAAAATGTACATTTATTACCCTCTTTCCAAGTGTGTAAGTTTTTTGTCTTCCTTCTAATGGCCTTTTTTGCTTAAGCTTAGTCTTCCTTCTATTGATAGTGGTCTTCCGATAGAACAAAATAAAAATAAAAAGCATATTTATTTCTGCAAAATTACAAAATAATTTTTTTTATTTGGGAATTTAAAAAATCCCATTTTTAGAATTATTTTTTAATACGCGGCAGCTCTATTACCATACACAAAATTTTTTTTGAAAAAAGAAAAAATCACTATTTTTTTTAAATCACAATTTAAACTCACACATATTAACTATATAAATTATTATTATCACTTAAAAATCTTATTTTTAATCAATTAAAAAAACACTTACCTGCTGTTTCATTGATGGCAAGTAAAATTTGACGGTTACCAAGCCAGAACAAATCTGTAACATGGCCACCAAGACGAATTTTTACAAGGTGGTTTCGATTAGACAAGTAGTCTTCAGTTTTCTGAAGTGTCAAACTGCACATATAAAAAATTTTTGGAACGAACCTTGTTAAATCTGGCTTGGTAATCGTCAAATTTTATTTGCCATCAATGAAACAGCAGGTGTTTTTTTAATTGATTAAAAATAAGATTTTTAAGTGATAATAATAATTTATATAGTTAATATGTGTGAGTTTAAAGTGAGTGATTTAAAAAAAAATAGTGATTTTTTCTTTCTTTTTTGTTTTAAATTTTGTGTATGGTAATAGAGCTGCCGCGTAATTAAAAATAATTCTAAAAATGGGATTTTTTAAATTCCCAAATAAAAAAAATTATTTTGTAATTTTGCAGAAGTAAATATTCCTTTTTATTTTGTTCTACCGCCATATCGAAAAATTATCGCGCAAAAGCAAAATAAAACGATCGCGAAAAGGAACTCGGTACAAAAAAGAAAACTATCGACATATCAAAAAAATATAAAAAAAATTATCGATATATCGAAAAACTATCGCCATATGGGAAAAATCTTAAGAAAAACTATCGCCTTATCGGTAAAATATAAAATTACAAACGGATTGACAAAATTATATAAAATTTAGAAAAAAAATCAAAACATGAAATTTAAAATGGATTTTTATTTTTTATATTTTTATTACATATTTTTTTAACACGCACTAGAAGGAAGGCTCAATAGAATATTTACAACTGTCGCATATGGTTATGTTACAATTTATCGTTTTTGAACAACCACAATGACAACTAAATCTTGTTTTATCATCTTGATGTTTTAATAACAAATTTCAATCGAAAAACAATCCTCAATGTTCAAAAAATAATAAAAATCCATTAAAATTTTTTTCATTATGATCGAACTAAAACATATAAAAATCATTTGTGGTATTTATTACTAAAGTTTAAAATAATTCTAAAGTTTTTCATTATATGAAAAAAATTCTAAACAATTTCATTGAATAAAATATTATTTAAAATGTATTCACACAGTACATACAAAATTCAAATAAATAAAATAGTAGAAAATATTTTTTGAAACAAAAACAGAAGTATGAATAAATAAAAAAGGCAATCATTTGAAATTTCCATACTGGTATTTATTTTTCAAGATATTTATTTTTTTCATCATGATGGATATTTACAGTCATCTACACTTCTTAAAATTTTTGGAACATTTGAAAAAGAGGTCAAATATTTTTGTTGTTTTAATATATTGTTACGAAATTGTACTTAAATTCAAATATAACAATTTCAACGTCTGGTTTAAAGTTAAATAAGACTTCTCAAACTTTCTACCTATGTTAACAGCAGTTAACATATATAGTCGCTGGTAACAAAGTAACAACACACAATTTCCTTATAAACAGTCGGTGCGTTTATTTCTAATAAAAATAAAAAAATTATGCAAGTATAAAAATGTAATAATAACACTACTTACCGCAGTGCTTTTCCCTTACGAACTGATTTTACTAATATTATAAATATGTTGTGGACCACTATTTGTTATTTGTATAACACATTTCAAATCACGGTACCAACTTAACGAAAGAAAGCACTGCAGTAAGATCAATATAAAAAGGAACAACAACATCATATAAGAATTATAAACAAACAAGTACATAAGACAATTTAAGTAAATATTAAGTTGGCTCACAAAACAAAATAAATTCATAATAAAATATATATATATAAGTTTAGGCAAATAATAAATTCAAATAAATAAATAAAATGTATAAATAAATAAATCGTTGCTCAATATGAGCCATTAGACGACAACATATCTGTAGAAATTATTAACATAGCTGTAAATATACAACATAGAATGAAAAGCTTTCACCACTATTTGTAAGTATGGCAACACTAAATGTTTAAGCTGCTAACATTAACATCGAAAGCTCTAGATTTGTCCGTTACCTAGTGTCTATATTAGGCAAATTTTTATCAAAATAAAAGTCAAAATCGAGCGTTTACTGCAGCTTATTTATAAATGGGGAAAATATCCCGTTTTTGGACAATATTAAGATAGAGGGATTTGTTAATGGCATTCGCGACTCTGAAATAAAACACGCTGTTTGTGCCACACCTAAACCATCATTTTCTGAAACCGTCTCATTCGCACTGGCACAAGAAACGGTGAAAATAATTTCAAAGCCGCAAATATGCAAGGTGCGAAGAGTCGAAGTTGTTACTCGTAATGAGAAAATTATAGTCGACGTATTAAAAAAAGGTTTGGGAGGCGTTTAATGAGAAGCAAAGTAAAGTCAGAGTAAAATGTTATAACTGCAGTAAATCGGGTAATATTCAGTGAAACTGCAAAGCAACAAGAAAACGAACAAGATCTGCCTCGCATCAAAGAAACAACCAGCAATCAAATCATCATAAGAATCACCTTTAAAACGAGCTAGCACTATGGGGAAAGAGATAGCTCCCACATCTGAGGGCCCCATAATCTCCATATCCGTAATACAGCGGAAAAATAGCAATCTTACTGCTTCTTGGTACATCAACGGTCAGAAACACGTTTTTTTATAGACACCGGGTGCATCACAGTCTATCGTCAGGCCCGATTTAGTCAAGAAAACAGTTGAACCATTATGTGGGGAAAGTCTGCGCACAGCTATTGGGGAGCCGGCCACTGTCTATGGTAAAGTAAATGTGAAATTAACCATTGCCAACGTTAGCGTCAATCATGTATTTATTGTTGCTGACATTGTGGACGAAGTTATCATTGGTGCTGATTTCATGATTAGTCACGGCATTATTTTGGATATGGGACAAAAAGCTCTGATTTGGCGAAATATGGATATACGCCTTGGCGTCGGACATGAAAATAGGATTCAAGTAAGACAGCTAGTTACCGTTGAGCATCAGCAACTATCATCACAGTCAGAAGCTTTAGTATGTGCTCGTATGGAGGGAGATTGTGAGAACAACAGTTTGTGGGTGATAGAATCAGCAGAAATAACAAGTGATCATGTAACAGCAAAAGCCCTCGTTAGGCCCTCATCAGCAAATAATGAAAATACTTCCCAAGAGAAAGATGACCTAAACGAACTTCATGAATTCGTACGCAGACGAATAAAAATGACCAGCGACAAAATAAAAGCCAGATACGATCGAGCAGCGAATTCTGAAGGATTTAATGAAGGCCAGTTTGTACTGTTGTATAACCCACAACGTAAGAAAGGACTAATTCTCGACGTGGTGTACAGAATACAGAAAGAAAAGAGGCCGAGATTTAAAATGGAGATCGTACATCTAGAACGACTGGCTGCCTATGGGAGAAGTGAATCTGTGCTTATTCGGGACGAACAGACTTAAGCGGGGCCAGTGTTCCGAAATCGTATAACGGTTTTAACGACTGGTTTAAAATTAAATAATGCTTCTCAGCCGTTCTCAATGCTTCAAGACCTTGCTGTTTATGTTAACAGCAGTTAACATATCTGTAGAAATTATTAACGTAGTTGCAAACATACAACATTGAATAAAAAGCTTTCGTCGTTGTTTGTAAGTATGACAACACTAAATGTTGAAACTGCTAACATTAACATCGAAAGCTCTAAAATTCGAATATACTAGTTTGTCCGTTAAGAACATTTTAGAAAGAGATAGAGCTTTTGATAAGCATCTAGATGGCAGTGCAGTGTATATAAATTGGCCGTGAGAACACCATTGAGTGAGTATAATTGGAGGCATCGTTAAGTGAAGACTTGGCTGTATATTCTTTTACATTATTAAAGTGTGTTGTATAAAGTGTGTAATTTAAGTACGTGTATATTAGAACACAGTAACTATTTATACTGTTATTGTTGTACATTTTTAAATAAAATAAAGAGTCGTTATAGCTTTTAAACTACTAAACTGCTTTTATTTGCAATCAAAATATACGGGTTATTTAAAGGAAATAAACCACCGTTTTTAAAAGGTAAAAATGTAACAATATTTTTTCTATATAGCGATAGTTTTTTCAATATGTTTACCATTTTTTTTTCTTTATAGTAATAGTATTTTCGTTTTCGCGACATTTTTTTCGACATAACGAAAGTTTTTTCTTATGGCGAAAGATAAAACTTGAAAAATTAAAACTTGTAAATTTTCCAAAATTGCGAAAAAATTACCAAAGCGCACAATGAAGATAGCCAAAAAATCATAAGAAGTAAACCAAATGAAAAAAAAAAACGCATAAGAATACAAGTAGAAAACTGAAAAAGTAGTATTAGAATAACGAAAAGTACCACAACGTCCCCTCAGGACCATATTTCTTTAATGTTATATAATATTGCTTCTAGGTGCAATATTATAGAAAATTCAAAAAGTACAATTAGGAAGACAAAAATGTACCACAAAGTCACTATTTTGAATTTTTACTCACTTAGGTACATGTAATTTTATGCTTCTCTGTTTATTATTATAAAAAAATTAAAAAAGTACCATTAGAAGAACAAAAAAAGTACCACAAAGCCCCTTTGTGAATTCTCACACACTTAATAATACATATACTTAAGTTCATGTTTCTAGGTTTAATATTATAGGAAATTCACGATTTGAATAATGTATAAATAAATAAATATATATTTATATATATACTGGATTAAAAGAAATGGCCGACACCTGTCCGCTTGTTATTATTATTTTTTTAATGCATTTTTTGTGCTTGTATTATATTATGAGATATAAGTTTACCAATTTTACCCCCTACTCATACGAATTTCCAAAAATGCGGCCTTAGTGGATCTATTTGACGGGAGATCAAATTTATGTTCAAATTTCCTCTCTCTTGCTTCAGGCGTTTGGGCCAGGGTTGTCAGATTTTTTGAGCCTCTGTCGCCAAATTTTTGATCAGAGATCGCCAAAAATCAGCAATTTAAAATTTTATTTGTTTTTTTTTTTTAAGAAATACTAAAAAATTAATTAAAATTTTAAGTGTCATACTTAAAATTTCGTATAATTTGTAAATGTAAATTCAGCTTTAACAAAGCCAATGATAATGGTAATAACTAAAAATAAAATTGTTCTGGTTGCAAATTTTAACAAACTGGGCACCCTACTAGTAAAGCAAATTCGAGTACGCTGAATTCAATGGTGACAGCCGTTTTTCGAAGTTAGAGCTCGTATTCGCGATATTTGGATTTAAATTTAATTATTGAATTAGCGAACTAATTGAAAATTAGAAATGAAAGGGACATTATTTACATGTATTAAACATTAAATCGATTGAATATATATTCTAATCATAAATTAAATCAGTTTTAGCCCAATTCTAAATGTTATCATATTTTTGTTTGAAAATTTGCTCATTGGTAACATTTTAAAACTAGCTTGCTTAGAGAATTATAATAATATTTTTTGCCAGTTTAAAGTTTTTTTGATTAGCGTTTAAAATATATTTGATAATAACCAATGAAATCTTAATTTTTTATATTAAAGAAATATTAAAGAAATTAACCCCCGTATTAACAAACAAACTTTCAATTTAAAATTCATTTCAGAGAAAAAATTTATATGAAAAATTTGGTTTAAAATGCATTCTAAATTTAAAAGTTGTTTGTTAATACTGGGGTAAATTATTAAATTTAAGCTAAAAAAACTCAATTTTCCTAAACCCTTTTTTAGCCTTTCAAAATGAAATATCTCAAAAATGAGCATTTTAAAAAATGGTTAATGGTCTGTTTATACAAGACATGTGAAGAATGAGACAAGCGAGTGGTACCCAGACAAGTACTTAAGAAAATGAGTTTTTTTTTAAAGTACTTTAAAGTTCTTTTACGTTGTGTTTTTGCTATTGTCAAGCGTTATTGTTGCCATTATATTTAATTTTTACATCTTGTAATGTTTTTCATACAAAATAATGTTATATAAACAAAAACAGCTGTTTTTTGTTTACTTAAAAATGTGTTCGGAAAATATTACACAAATAAATTTACATAGTGCAAAAACTAAATTGTAAACATATTTTTTAAATTAACAATAATAATATAATGTATATACTTACCACTTTTTATTCTTTGAATTCATATTTGTATATTTTTATTTAGTTATAGAATTAATGGTCTATTTATACAAGACATTTTAAGATTCAGACAAGCGAGTGGTACCCAGACGAGTATGTAAGAAAATGAGTTTTCTTAAAGTACTCGTCTATCTTAAGTTCTTTTACGTTGTGTTTTTTCAACAAAAAATTGGCAACCCTTAAATATAAACAAAAACAGCTGTTTTTTGTTTATTTAAAAATATTACGAAAATAAATTTACATAGTGCAAAAACTAAATTACAAAGATATTTTTTAAATTAACAATAATGCTTGCAACAGTGGCATATTATTTTAGCGAATCGATTCTAGTGAAAGTGGTGTTGTCGACACACGTATATGTCGCAGAAATGTTCGTGATGCATGAAATGTGTTAGATTTGCCAGAGCACCGGAGCGGTATATTTATAAAAATTTTAATGATAACATTTAAAAATTTGTTATATTTATAGTTTTAGCAACGCGTTAATAAAGTAATTTTTTCAATGTTGCTTGCTGAATTAGAATTTAGTTATAGTATTAAAGCTTCACGATTAAATTTTACCGATTGTCTGTGTTTGACATTAATGACATTTTTAAATGCGTTAAAAAACCACAAAATGTGTAAAAAAAACGTCAGATCTTACGTTTTTACTCACAAAAACCCGACACATGCCTTATAAAAACGAAAAATAATTTATTGCACTCATTTTAACGAAAATTTTGAGTGACATGGATTATATAAGCAGGCCATAACACTACTAAATTCAGTGTCGTTGATTTAGTTTAACCCAATGAGTACCCAGATTGTTAAAATATTAGTCTTATTTTCGAGCACAGTGTAATTGAATAAGAAAAAATACAACTTAAAATATACCTTTGTTGGACTTTATTATAATTTTTTCTTTATTATTTACTATTTTTTAAAAGAATAATTCTACCATTATATAACATTTATTCTATTAAACTTATAAATTGTTTGAAAGAATTAATTTACTCATGAACGTTTATTTGATTGTGATCGAAATCATTAACATCCTTAATATATCTGAAATATGACAGCAAACAAATTATCAAATATTTAATACATAAATATCGTATTTTTGGGGATAAAATTTCGTAAACAAGTTGAAGCTATATACAAATTAGCTACCGAAAAATCATTATTTTTTCGATTTGGGAATTGAACAAATAATGTTTTTTTTTTCACCGAAAAAGTATCTACACTTTTCTTCCCTAAAATAAAATTTTCTTTAAGAACATATAGTAATTTTTTACTTTTCCGAAAGGTGTTTTCACAGAAATGATCCCAAAATTAAAAGCAAACTCAAACAACTGATAGGACTAAGTACAGACCCACCGGTATTTTACCTATTTTATATAAAAAATTTTAATTTAGCATATATGTTCTGAAATCCCAAAGGCCAGTTCTGCAAACCGAATACAGTTTCGAAAACTCTAATGTGTTCCAAAGAGTTTATCAGCGGCCTTTTTCAAACCTGTAACAAATGTAGACTTTATGGGCAAAATTTAAAAAGAAATCCTATTTTTGGGATTTTAATCGCTTTTATGGGAATTGTGGCATTTCTTTTACAAAAATCTGAATTTTTTAATCTTTACCATTTTAGTTCACAAAATCAATAGCCACCGAAAATTTGGTTAGGATATCTCAACTAACAAATATTATATTAGAGATAAAATATTTAAACTTTCTCCAAAAACCAATTTTTTTAATTCCAAAAATAAAGTATAAAAAGTATAGACTCCATTCCAAACATAAATTGTACAGTCCTCTGCTACGCCTATGTGAAATTAGAAGTTAGAGAATTAAAAAAACAAATCGATTCTGCCCCACTGTGTGATGTATATAACTAGGTGCAAACACTGTTGCCAGATTATTATAGTATAAAATCGTCAAAATTCCGTGAAAAATCGTCAAAATCGGCATATTTTTGAAACCGTCAAAAAATCGCAAAATTAAAATGGATATCTTCTTGCCTATTTATGTTAATATTAAAAAAAATAATATTAAGTTTTGAAACTATTTATTTATTTATTTACTTCTAGCATAGTTTTATATTATACAAAATTTTAAAAATAGGAACAAATTACCGGCCCAGTAAAAACAAAAATACTTCCTTTTTAACTTTAATAAAAGTTTTTCTGTGTAGTCGACCTTTGGCCGGACTCAGGGACTTTCTCCTATATTTATTCATCGAGTTAACTTTTTTAGAAATAACAAAATTTTGTAAGTTCCGGTATATAATAAAAAATTAAAATTGCATAAATCCTCTCCAGGCTTTAATGAATATGGTCATATTATATATCATTCAAAAGGTATTTGAACTTTTAAACAGTATTAATATAATTTAAATCGCATATGAATTAATAAAGATATTTAGAAAATATATAACAAAAATTTAGAGATCCATAACTTATGAACTAAGAGCGAGCGGCCAAAATCTTTTACATTTCTTTAATCACAATTAAAATTATTACTGAATCATTATAAAAATTGTTTAAAAATCAAGTGGGCTGGTGATCCTATTTATGGCATTATAAACTCAATTGAAAAAAATTACTAAAAAAAATCATAGATATTGGTTTTATTTTCAATTAAAATTTTTACTACTTAACATATTCTTAAACTTTTTCATCTATGATCAAAACTATTTCACTTCCATACACAAACATTTTTTTCACCAATACTGGTTAAATTGCAAACGAATTTTTAAGTAAAAGTTTAAACTTGTAGTCCTTTTCTCTATCTTTCTCTACTACAATACAAAATCAGATTTAAACAAGAAAAATTGACATGTGTGAACATTTCGTGAAAATGTCATTTTTTTAACAAAAGTCGTCAAATCGCACTTTGGAATTTTTACAATAAAAAATCGTCAAAATGCAGATAAATCGGCAAATCTGGCAACAGTGGGTGCAAAGTGAATAATGGTGTCTATTCTTGAAAACGCGTCGAAGAAGTGAAAATATCCATTAAAACAAAATTTTAAAAAATTGTTTTTGTTTACCGTACATTTCCGAAATGGAATTTACCGTTTTTAAAAGAGAGAAAAGCGTTAAAGTTCTCACGTTTATTAGATTTTAAAAATATATGGTTTGTTTTAATGGAAAATTTCACTTCTCCGACGCGTGTTGAAGAATAGACACCAATATTTAGGCTTTTTATGTGAATTGGATGAACTTTCCTTATTCTTCGTCTTATATTATTTTCTTTCTTCCTCTGTTCCGGTTTTGTAATTACATAAGGTCAACATTATGAAAAATTAAAAAGAAATAAAAATATACCACTAAAAAAGTACTTTATTAATTTAGCATTTTTAAATAATTTGTATCATTTTCAATGCGATTTAGCTGAATAATTTTTTCACATCTGGTCACAATGCACGTTACTCTTTTGTATACATATGAGCAGTACACCCGCTATTTAGTGGAGAAGAATCTCACTAATAGAGCTTGTGGATTCTCACCTATATAGAAGCATGTATTTAATTTCATGTTTAAAGCTTTATTATTACAAAAAATTCAGAGTAATTTTAGGATAACAAAAATTACCACAAAATCCCTTTTAAGGATTGTAATTCACTTAGAACCATACATCTTTCATTTTATATTTCTAGGCTGAATATTGCAGAAAAATCAAGAAGTACTACTAAGGGAACGAAAAAGTGTCACAAAGTACTCTCACTCTACCCCACCTGGATAACAATCTTGACGCGATGTGGCGACTTAAATGTAGGCTGTGGTCTCTTTCTTTAAGTCTCAGTTGTCCTCTTGGAGGATACTGAGAAATAAAGGTATAGACTCTAAAGGCCTTCATGACCAAAGGTTATCCATCCCCTATCCCCTTTCCCCAACTACCCTCTTTCCTCCCCTCTTATTCCATATCCTTTTTCCCCACTTGTAAGGTTAAGGTGGTTGGTAGCAGTGCCGAGAACCTGGATGGCTAGTCAGTGGTTAAAGAAGACTAGTCGCTAACAGCTCCCCTCTGGCGCCAGGACACGGGCCAGTTGTAAATTTTTGTCCAGTCCATGTACGCCGTCCCTGCATGGATGGTCCATCCCCTTACGTGCCTACTCGTGGGAATCAAATGGAGAGAAAAATTAAAAAAAACAAAAATAACAACAACAACAAAAACGAGGAGATGGGTATCTCCTCGGAAGACGACCTTTTGGCCTCTAGTCAAGAGACCTTGGTCGAACAACCTGGCAGCAGGGGAGAAAGACATAGCACCCCGCTGCTCCACGACAGGATGTCAAGTCTGACGACCAGTCGAAGGAGAAACGGAAGAAAAAGAAGAGCCAGAAAGAGATTCTGAGACAGCGATATGTCAAAGCTCTCTTTATACTGGAGAAAATTGCCAAGAATAAGGCAAATGGCACTCCTCATGAGCGCGATAAGGAAGATCGTGTCAGATACCAATCGGTGGTTGATGAGTATCTTAAGTTTAAGGACTCTCAACCATCCACATCCCAAGCAGTGCAGGAAAGAGCGAAGCGAAACCGCTCCCAAGCTGAGGGTAGCAATTCGCCCAAGAGGAGAAAGGTCCAAAGTAAATCGACCGCTCCGGCTCCTTCCACAATAACGTCAGCAAGAAGGCCGTTTAACGAGGTGGTTAAAGATCACTTGCTGATGGCGCTGGCCAACGAAAAAAGCGGCAACCTAACTCCTGTAGTAACAGAATGGGGTGCTATAGAGTCTAAATTGGCTGAACTCGTGATGGAACACGTACTCACCAACAAAGACTCTACAGTTCCTCGTTTTGACTCTGGTGAGATACACCGGGGCTACAGGATAATCAAATGCTTGGACGTGTTCTCTAAAGAATTCCTCAGCAAATGTATCGCAAAGATTAGCGACGCATGGGAAGGCTTAAGCCTTAAGCTTATCCCAGCGGGGGAAATCCCTATGAGACCACGGGCAAAGGTTTGGTTACCGAAGATGAGCTGCGATAACCAGAAAATACTGGAGTGTCTGAAGCTGCAGAACCCCAGTATCCCCATGAGTGACTGGACAGTCATCCGTTCAGAAGATCATGGGGACAATAACAAGTGCATTATCTTCGCCATCTCAGAGGATAGCGCAATTGAGCTAGAGAAGGCGGGGCTAAAATTGTACTTTGGGGTTAGGGACGCCAAGGTTAAGGTGTTCCGTCCCACAGGTCCAGTTGCCGGCGAAGCAGATGAGTTGGAAGTAGCCAACAATCTGCTGACAGGCATGCAGCTAAGTGAACCTGCAAAAAACCCTACAACCGACGATGAAAATCGTGCAAATTAATCTGCAGCACTCAAAATGTGCTACAGACAATCTGAGGCTTCTTTTAGCGGAAAAGGACCTCGACATCGCTATAGTCCAGGAACCCTGGGTTTCCAACTCCCAAGTCAAAGGGTTCCCGACTACGACATATAAGATACTATACGTAAAAGATAAAGGTAAGCCAAGATCTTGTCTTATTGCTAGAAAACACATAAATATATTTCTTTGCCAACAGTATAGCTCAGCAGACCTGACAGTCGCAAGGGTCGAGTTAATGCGAAACAGAAGTTTCCTGATCGCCTCCAGCTATATGGCGCACGACAAGCCAGCCCCGCCAGACGAAGTGAGGGCGTTTCTGGCCTCTATAAAGGCTCAAGAGGACATTATCCTTGGCTGTGATGCTAACTCAAGGCATACAATATGGGGCAGCACGGAAATCAACGACAGAGGTGAGTGTCTATTTGATTTCATTAATACGAACAATTTGACCATATGCAACTCTGGCAACGACCCCACCTTCGTTTTTCCGAGCTCGGTGAACTATAATGGATGGGAAGAGGTGCTAGACATTACACTCATGAAGGACAGATCCAATTTATCAGTTGATAGGTGGAGAGTATCCAAAGAGAAATCCTTTTCGGATCATTGCTGGATACTTTTCGACATTGGGCTCGTCTGCAAAGAAACAGCGTCAACTTTCAGAAACCCAAGACGAACGAACTGGACTAAGTTCAATGGGATTCTCATGCACAAACTGAGAAAAATACCTCCAGTCGAAGCAACGACTGAGGGTCTTGATCAAATTGAGAATACATTAGGCAGGGAAATTGTTAAGGCTTTTAATATATCATGTCCAATGACGAAGGCTAGAAAGAGCTTCCCTCCCTGGTGGAATAGGGAACTCTCGAAGCTACGCAAGGAGGCACGCAATGCTTTCAATATTGGCTACAGGACAAAATCGTGGCAGTTATACCACGATAAGCGTAGGGAATATAAGAAGGCAATAAAGATCGCAAAAAGAAACTCATGGAAAGGCTTCTGCGAATCTATTGACAATACCAAGGAATCTACTAGACTCAGTAGGGTTTTGGCAAATGGTCATAATAATCCATCCTATATTAAAAGGATGGATGGATCATGGTCAGAATCGTCGGCGGAATCTTTGGACATTTTACTTAGTACTCATTTTCCTGGCTGCACTGATATTACAGACCAGGAGATGGGGCATACTAGATCCTCGCAAGAAATCGAGGTTGACATAATATCCGTTGAGAAAATTTCATGGGCGATTGATAGCTTCTCTCCGTACAAATCTGCAGGGCCTGATGGAATTATACCAAAGATGCTGCAAAGTGCAAAGGTATACATCATACCCTGGCTACATAGGATCTTTAAACTCTGCCTAACCCTCAACTATGTTCCCAGGAACTGGAGGAGAGTAAAGGTAGTGTTCATTCCAAAAATCGGAAAAAGAAGTCATGAAAATGCAAAGGACTTCCGTCCCATTAGTCTCTCATCTTTTCAGCTGAAAACTCTGGAGAGACTCATTGATTTACATATAAGGCAGCGTCTAGAGGGTACAACTCGACTCTCAAGAGGTCAACATGCCTACATTAAGGGTCGCTCCACGGAGACGGCTCTTCATGAGGTCGTAGGGGTCATTGAGCGATCCATTGAATTCAAACAATACGCTATGGCTACCTTTCTGGATATAGAAGGCGCCTTTAACAATGTCACGACTTTGGCGATACAGAGAGCTCTGTACGAACTAGGAGTTGATGATTATATCACCAACTGGCTGGTGTCAATGCTAGAGACAAGAATCGTCATTGCGAATTTAGGTAACAGTGTTAGGACCAAACAAGTTATGCGTGGAACTCCACAAGGAGGCGTGATTTCCCCGCTGTTGTGGCTTATTGTCATTAATACCATTCTGTGTAAATTGGAAGACAAGGGAGTGAAAGTCGTGGCTTACGCGGACGATGTGGTGATACTAGTATCAGGACTGTTTCTGAACGTGATAAGTGATATCACGTCAACTGCTCTGGCTACACTCAGTGACTGGGCCAAAGAATGTGGACTAGGAGTGAATCCGGGCAAAACAAAGCTGGTACTTTTCACCACAAAGACCAAGATTCCGAGCTTCAGACTACCACGGTTAGGAAACTGTGAACTCACCTTGTCGGACAATGCAAAATACTTGGGCATTATTTTGGACTCTAAGCTTTCATGGAAACTGAACATTCGACATAGGGTTAGTAAGGCTACGGTAGCATACTACACCTGTAGAAAGATGTTCAGTGTGAAATGGGGCCTGAGTCCAAAATTGACAAAATGGCTATACACTGCAATAGTACGGCCCATTCTTGTATATGGATCTCTTGTATGGTGGACCGCTACTAGTAGGAGGTATGTGGTGGATCAGCTTTACAGGATACAAAGATCCGCTTCCATTGGCATTGCAGGTGCATTACGTACTAGTCCATCAGAAGCTCTGAACACTATATTGCACCTAACACCTATAGACCTATACATAATGGAATCATCAGTTAATAGTGCGATAAGATTATCTGCAACGAAAAGCTGGAGATCAAGAACGTATGGGCACGCGAGGATATTAAATTTACTACCCCCGCAATACAATAAAGTTACCGACTATATGATTCCCCACTTGGATTTCGGAAGTACTATTAAAGTCCTATTCCCCACCAGGAGTGAATGGAGAAGGGGTAATCTTCTTGAACAATTTAGAACTAGGATATACACTGACGGCTCAAAGATGAACTGCGGTGTCGGCTCTGGTGTCTTCTCTGATGATCTTGGAATTAGACACTCATGTAGACTCCCTGACGAGGCAAGCGTATTCCAAGCGGAGATACTAGCAGTCAGGGAAGCGTGTAAACTAATTTGCGATAGAAATATTCAAGGGAATATTGGTTTATTTGTCGACAGTCAAGCGGCAATACTATCGCTCAAATCACCGAAAACTACCTCTATTCTAGTCAGACAGTGTAAAGAGGAAATGCGTGGACTAAGTCGACTGTATGACATTACTATAATCTGGGTTCCTGCGCATAGGGACTACTATGGTAATGAACAGGCAGACGAATTAGCCCGAGCAGGCTCTGCTATGAGTGCCTCCTTAGCGGTTTCTGTCGCAATCCCGTTAGGAACAGTCAAAAACAGAATCCGAAAACACTTTCTAGGAAAGGCGGAAAATAGATGGCGAAATCTGGACAAATGTAGAGTCGCGAAAGAAACGTGGCCTACCTACAACGAGAAACGCTCATTGCAACTCATTGGCTACAAACGCAAGGACATCTCGAGACTAATAGCAGTGTTTACAGGTCACTGGACGATCGGTAAACATGCAAGTAGACTTGGTCTCCCTTACAATGAATATTGTCGTAGTTGTGGCAACAGCGAGAAGGAGGAGACGGTTTTTCATCTTCTATGTGAATGCCCAGTCTTGAACGCAAACAGACATAAATTTCTGGGAGGGCACCAATTAGACAACCTCTCTGAGATATCGGACACTAGACTCAGTGACATCATTAAATATCTCAATGCTACAGGCTGGATCTAATTAATTTATGTTCTCATTGTTTCTTCCCTACATTTCTATCTCTTTACAGACTCAATGCAACTAATTCACCTGGCGAGTAGTGTGGTTCCATCAAAACGGATTCTAACGAGTCTAATTGATTGCCTGTAAGATTACGGGCTACCACGGTAACCAACCAACCAACCAACTCTCACTCTAACTCAATTATGGTTATTTTTATACGTTTTGATGATAGTGTTCCTTTTTCTTTATCCGAGTCTAGTATTGAATAGAAATTTCCTCCCGAGGAGGACGGCATGATCGTAAAATTTATTTATAAAATTATTTTAAATCTTTTGTTAGGGGGGAAAAAACTAAACAAAACAAAAAAGCACAATGTATAAAAAGAGCGCGGTTTTTATAAACAAAGCAGAAAATATAAAACAACCGTATTCAGTGAGAACTTGATATCAACTGCAATGAATGTTTATTATTAGTATTTCCATAAATATTAATTTCTAATAGTAAAAAAGTTCAATAATCACGAACAATGAAATTTTAATTATTTAACATAGGAAGTGTCAAAAAGGTTTAATCCTTGTCTTTCTGCTTGTGCTAGAATTGTCTCCATAACCAAAATCAATTGATATTTAAACAGTATTGTATTATGTAGTACTAAATTGATAAATTTGACTTGGTAGCACATAAATTTTTGTCTGCCATGTAGAAAATTCTCATCTCTAGTATGCACAAGAGAGTTTGTTGAAAAAATTTGTTACTCTCTGAAAAAAAGAAAAAGTTTGTTGGACAAGTTTGTTATCTGCTCGCGCATAAAATAAAAAACAATTTGACACTTCAGATTTTAGAATACAAACCGTCATATTATTGCCAAAAACAAAAAATGTCGTTACCTGATTAATCTACCTTGACTGCCATCATTTATGACAAAATATATTATAATCACTGTTGCCATATTTAACGATTTATCGTAATTTTGACGATTCTTGGTGCCAAAAAGTGGCCTGTTGACGATTTTTTTTTCTAAAAGGAGGCTCAAAACTATTCTCTTTTTTTATTATTATTATTGCTGCAGAGCGATGCCTGGTGGATCGGCCGCCTCTTATGGAATGTACACGGATGCCAGTATGAGCCTACTGCCTCCATTGACTTCCCATTGGACAATTGTAAGGTCCCCGCTACTAAAATAATGAAGAATATTAATGTTCAAATCATTCCTAGAAAATACATGTGGATAGTATGAACTAGTTATACCGTGACTCTTAAACCACATAACCAGCTGTTGTTAATCCAGGGTTCGTGGATAAGGGCCACGTCAACTTTGGAGCTTTGTCAATTCGGTTAAGGCTGCTTCACAGTGATACAAATTAATTTGCATCACTAATAGCCTCTTTGGGTTTATCAGATCTAGCATACCTAAACCTGATTACCACAAAACCAAAATTGACAACCCCTCAGTGGCTCAGCTCCTTCAGAGACTTCTGATCCACTGCAAATCTGAAGTCTCAGCATACCTCGTCCGACCTTCCTCTTACGAGGGCGATCTCTTCAATAAGCTTGTGTTCAATATGTCGCCATTGCTCAACGCTGATACTCCCATCTGCATCAACTTTGTCAATGACACAGCTTGAATACAACACTGATTCCTTCGCCTCTTTCGATGTTGAAGACTGTTCGCTCTCTGACACAACTCTTTTAATAACCTTCTTGCGGGGGACCCTTAGCAGAGCTGGAAGGTGTGCGAGCAGTCTTCTTTTCTATCGAGGTCATCCCCAGACCTGGCTGTTTTAATGACCCTCTTTTGGGAATCTTTAGAAGAGCCGTGTGGGTTTTGACCAACAGCGCTCGAAGGAGAAGGCCGCATGCCTGAGATTTTAGCAGCCCCACTAGTGGTTTCCAATAGTAGAGATGGTCGGTCTCTGACTTACTGCCTTCTTGCTTGTCGATGGCTGAACTTCTCCAGGCCTAGCACCCTTGAAATTTTTTTGCGAATTGCTAGATTTTCTGGATGATACATCAACAGCCTTACCACCGGTAGTCTTTGGCTTGCCAGTCTTTACCTGTTGGTCCAGAAGGGTTGTAGGTTTGGCTGGTTCGCCACTACCCTTATTTTCCGCTCCGGCACGGATCGTTGAGAATGTTGCCTTTCCTCCTGTACTCTCATGAGACACCTCTGGATTACTATCCACATTCTCACACAATCCTTCAGGATAAGACTTTCGCAGAGAGTCAAAAGCAGGTCCGTAGATTCGTTCGAATCTTAACGTTCCTCCAGTGCTTTCTGACAAGGTACTTATCCTTGCCTACAAGTGGCAAGGAGCCTCTTAGCTATCTTATGCAGATAGATAACGAAAGCTCTTGCGCCACTCCGAACTTTTTCTTCTTTAGTTCGGCATGTGACATCGGTTGTCGCTTATCGCGTCTTGCCGAACTAAATTGCTGCTTGCCGTATGACACCTTGAGCCAGTCGAGCCATCCCCTCGATCCAACCCCACCTCCAGGCTCCGGCGAGTTGAGATCACAGTGATCTCGTGCTCATCTTCAGACGAAAGAGAAAGATCCTCGAGCTCACGTGTGGCACTGGTCTTAGTGACGGCGTGTGCGGACTAAAGTTTACAACCAAACCGTGCCATAGGCATTAGATGGGAGCTGTTAGTTTATTTAAGCACCAATTAACCATTCATGTCCTCGGCATTGCTACCAACCACCTTGACCTTAAAGTGCTCAGCATTTATTTGGTTCAGGGAGACTCTATGGAACTATGGGATCAGAGATAATATACATTATCTGAACACTCAAGTTATGGGCCTGTACGCACTATATACAAAATGTACAGGTCATGTGCCTTACAACCAATCCCCCTATCTGCCACCTGGGGACATGACCGATAGGAGTAAATGCAGCAAAAGACTCCACACGGACTTCGCCATGAAGTCACATCGAAAATGAATAAACATGCAACGAAATATACATATATAAAAATTCGAATGTCATGCAAAAGAAAAATAAGGAAAAAATAATGATTTTCTTTCATGCATCGTAGGTGTGACGCATACACTCAAATTTTCACTATACTACCATAATGCATCATGCAATTTTATCGCTCCTTTATACAATATATTATGTTACTATAAATATAAATTTATAAATTATAAAGTTGCCGAAATGTATCACTAACCGTCCTCTCATGAAATCGTTATTTTGAGGACCAAAATCCCCAAATCGTACCTTCCAATTTTTACAAAAAAAAAAAAAAAAAAAAAAAAAAGGCAAAATGTTGATAAACTGGCAAATCTGGTAACAGTGAGTGCAGGTATTTTGTACAACTAGCAGCCTTGAGGGACTTCTCGTCTATTGCGAACCTGAATTTCCACAGACTTGTAACCAGACCCTCGTCCTAATTAGCTAGTACCGTCAGTGTAGTTTCCAGCAGTTTGAGGGATGGTGGAAACCACACTGTCACTATTGCCCTTAGGTGCAACTCAGACGCAAGTATAACCTCAAGTCTCGCTTTTGGACTAAAGATTTCCGAATGGTATACAACCTACTTTCTGCTGAACTAGTTATACTTTTCATTCCGAAGATTTGATTGGCTTTACTACTACGTTTTTACCTCTGTTGCTACCCATGGATTCAGAGGAGACTGCTGACATGGTCCCTGTACTCTCACGAGTAACTTCTGGAACAGTGTTGGCAATCGCCTTTAGTCCCTCGGGATAGAACATTCCCAGGAGAGCGTTGGTATAGCTATAAATTCTTTCGAATCTAGCAACGCTCTTCCTGTGCTTAATGATAAGTTGCTTATACCTACCGATTAATAGCATTTTATTAAGATAGACCAAAGAAGCTGTGATGCCATTATTTTTCATTTATGATAATCATAAAAAACATAAAACTTACCATTACATTCAAAAATTATACATTAGTTATTAAAATAACACATATTCATTATTGTTTAGTTTTTATATTTTTTTTATTTATATTTTTATATTATTATTTTTTACAACTATTTATTTAAAAATACCTTTTTATGTATATAAAATAAAAAATATATATGCATATTTATTATTTAATAAATTATTACATATCAGAACCAACAATAAAGTGTATATAATAAAAACTTTACTAGAAATGAAATTGTTTCATATAAAATGATTGCACAAAAGAATAATTATTTCTAAAATAATATTTTGAATAAAAGCCATATTGCATTAATAGTTAAAAACAAACATTTAAAATGAAAACCTTTAATTTTTCAAAAAAATCACATAGTAATAAAAATAGCACAATTATCACGTATGCATATTTCAACCTTTTTCAGTATATTTAAAATTTTTATATCAATTCCTGCCAAAGAGTTAAAATACGCCGTAGTTAATTGTGCTTACATAGTGAGGAAGAAAAAAATTATTGTTGTTATAAATTTATTGAATATATGTTTGTTTCTTTAAAGTAAATGCATAGCATAATATTTCTTATGAACTACATTATATTTATACTATTAAAGTATGTATTTTAATTTTAATTTACATTATATTATATATTATATATTATATATTATATATATATATATATGTTAAAATTTATATGTTTAAAATTAGTATGAAATGTTTTACATTTTTATATTTTATAAAATTATTATATAAAAAAAAAGAATGTAAGTTTGCTTAATTTATATATGTCAATTTGCCTTAATGAGTCCAAATGTAAAATTAGTTGAAACATTTTTTACAAACAAGTAGATTTTTCATGCAATCAGTAATTTTTTAAAGTATATACGTGTATAAAATATGTAATATGAATATAAATTTAAAAGAAAAAAATTCAAAAATATTCAGCCAAATGTTTTGGGTATTCTCTTGAGAATCTGAAAATAAAAACAAGTGTGAATTACACATTTAACTTGACAGAAATATAAAAAGAAAAAAATCATAACGTCGTAACGAGTTGTAAATTTTTGTCTGATAATTTTGTACTTGCCTTAAGTAATCAGATAAATTCAAATTGTGTGTCAAAATATTTTTGTACTTATTTATAAGAAATACTTTATTATTATTATTATTTTTGCAAGACTAAACAAATTTTGGTAAAGTTTTCCAAATAAATTAAATATTTTAATATTATTTGAAATGCCATATCTAACGAATTAAAAAAAAAGAAACTAATTATATAACCACGAATTAAAAAAAAGAAACTAATTATATAACCAGGTATGTCACAGAAAACGAAAGTGAATATTTTTATTTAGCTTCTAATGAAGTTAAGCGTAAGAATTCTCCAAAAATGTATGTAATGATGAATGTTATGGTGGTTGGTCAATGTACGCAGCGACGGGCTGCAATCATTTGATCTTGTTTTCTCACGCGGACCATATAAAAAAGCTTAAACAAATTCAACTTCAAGGAGCGGCAAAATCTCAAAAGTTTCTCTGTCAGTATTATTAAACAAATGATTAATTTTTAAGCTGGTAATAACGCTGCCGCCCGCCTCATACGTTTGGATTTTCACTATTAGTTTTATTAATTTCGTTTCAAAAAAATCAAAATTTTGTAAGAGCCTTTTTACATTATTTTGTTTTTAAGTTGCATCGAAACCCCTTATAAATTTACACATTTAAATTTGTATTGCGAAATTTTTCGAAAAACGTTTGACAAAAAACAACAAATCGGAAAATTAAATTTAAAAAAACATGGACATTTTTAGCTTTGCGACGTCGTGCAAATTTCCTTACCACGCTTGCTTCTCTACACCCCTTGCCCACACACCAAGACGGATTCAAACAGATCTCACTTAATCACCTGATAATTCTTTTAGTACTTAGAACTGTCAATAGAATTTTTGCTTACCCGCTAAAATGTCAAACTCTATCTATAAAGAAATTAATGAATTCGCCGTATTGTTGTTTTTGTAGAACTGCCCAGCAAAAACTTTGCTTTCCTGGTAAGCTAGCAGGTATAATTGGAAACAAAAATAAAATACTTATTATTTGCCTGAATAACTAGTTATTTTTGCTCGAGTTGACTACAAATTCGTGTAGTTTTTTTTTAGACACTAGGGGTACTCAAAAATATGTACCTAAACGAAAAAAAAAAAAAAAAAAAAAATAAAAAAATTTTGCCGTCAGTGAGATTTGAACACAAATTAACCATTCGTTTTTAATGGTGAACGTCTTACTCAGTACACCATCTAGAAATAAATTTTCTAAGTGACAAAAACTTTTTTAGTATAACATATATGTTTTTAGACATTTTGTTATAAAAGCTAACAGCATCAGAATGGGGTTGAACCAACAACCTTCTGGTTGTTAATCCAGCGCTATAGCCAACTCATCCACGTGATTGCAATATTACTGTGCTATTATACTATTGAATACTTAATTATGTAATACAGAGTATTCAAATAATAATGACGCCTCTTACCAAGAAACTACTTTAATAAATAATTGCCATTACCGAAAACAAAAAAGTTTTTGCTAGGTACCGCCACCTGTTTCATTTCGTCATGGAAGGGAAAATCCCCAATGTAAATGTGCTCTAATGTAAAAATGTTTGTAAATTAAAAATAAATGGTCAAAAACGCTCCCAGGCAGAAATTGCCAATCGTACAAAAAAATAAACGCTGGAAAAATATTTTTTACAAACAAAGCAAAGCCGTTTGCCAACGATAGAATTTTCAAAGCTATTAATGAAAAGTGAAGTAGCTATTGTTTCATTTCAAAATTTAATAAGAATGCATTTAACATCTACCATATTTATGTCTATTTTAATTTCTTTAACAATGCATAGTACTATTTCATTGGATGGCAGTCAATTATTTTTCCGATAAGCAAACAAATTTGAAAAATTCAATCCTTGGGAAAATTTTGCTGGAATCCGACATCAATTGAGATATAAAAATATTTTAAACGTGAAATATGATTGAAAAAATTAAAAATTTTCAAGTAATATAAGTTTGACTTTAATTTAAATGTTCTTTTTTACTGGAGAATGCTATTGAATTAAGTTGTAATACAAGTTTAATTCAATGTTTGGCACTGGATTCAAGGCTTCAAATGTATTTGGTTTCAACTTGAATTCCAGCAAAAATGTTTTATTGTGTTATTGTAAACACTACCTTTTACATGACAAAGATGGAGTTCCATCTGGCATCTCTGCCTCAAGATAAAAAAATCGTGTTCATTTTTGCCAGAAGAAAAAAATTAATTGAATTTTTAATTTAAAAAGTGCAAAAAAAAAACTACTTAAATTTGCTTTAACTTTCTTTTGTTTGGCAATGTTTGTTCAAAAAAGAAGAAAGCATTGGGGCAGTAGCAATAAATTCAAGGTTCCAAAAACTATAGACGGTCCCAGCGATAGTGCCAACAGGTTACAGCTTCTGTTTGAAGATGAAGAAGAAGCAGTTGCTTTCAAAGAAAAGATTCCACCAATAATTGTGGGCTCTACACACAGTTTTTCAACTGTGATCGGATTAATTGGGGAAATATACTTATAAACGAGTGTTTATTGGTACGAAAATTGTATCAAACTTGTTATCACTGTATCATGAAGCTTTGAGTGTTCTCAAAGACAAAAAATTCCAATATTATATGTTAAAAGATGCAAAAACTTTTAAATTGTTTTTATTTGGCCTGCCACAACTGGACACAAAGATAATTGGCGAAGAATTTATTAGCTCGCTCAATATAAATCCGATAAGCATTAAGGAACTAGCAACAAAGAGATCCAGTGACACACTCTATCTCATTGAGTTTGATCGTCAACATGTTTCAAAAAAAGAGGTTATAAAAATAAGATATTTTTATAATATTTTTGTGTATTGGAGAAAACCTCTAAACGGAAATAAAGGCCCCACACAATGCACCAAGTGTGCTATGTATGGTATGGAACCATGATTATGCAGTTTTTTCACTCAACAAAGGTAATAGTGATGGTAGTATAATTTATAAGTGCTATACAACTGCATAAAGAACTTAAAAAACGTTAATCATAGAGCTGATGACCCAAAGTGCCCAAGTCGTCAAGAATATTTAGAAATCCGTCATCGAGTAACATCTAAATCTAGGGCGACCAGCAGAAGAACTAATGTATCATATTTTAAAGACGACAATCATGATTATTATGGGCAAGAACCCCATAATAATACACGCAATTCCCGCAATTTTTGTAATTAATATTCTGAGGTAACTCAAGGCAAGAGCTACGATAATAATTATAATGACATTTCCATTGAAAGATTTCTCGAAATATTTTTTGATTCTGTCGATGCTTTGCAAAGATGTCAAAATAAGTACGACAAGCTACGAGTTTTGGGTATGATGCTTAAACATGCCATATAATTCAACCGGTAGACACAATATTCATGCATTGGAATGCAACTGAGTCAGCAGCTGTCTAGCTGGAATACGTTTTACAGAAAAGGAAAAATCGATATTCTCCTTTTAAATGAGACTTTTCTTGAAACCGTTCCACAAATTTCAACTTGGTGGTTATAAAATTTATAGAGAAGATCGATCTACTCATGGCGGAGGAGTTCTAATTGCAATTAAAGGTAATATTAAGCATACGTTGTTACCAAAAATAAAAACAAGTACTGCGGAAAGTATTTCAGTACAAGTTATGATTAATAGAAGGCCAGTTCATACTACCAATTTTAAAGCTGATTTGGATAAATTAACTTCATTTTCAAACGACTATATTATTTTCGGTAACCTGAATGTCCAACATACACATTGGAATTGTATGTCTTCAATCCAGCTACTACATTTATTACCCAAATTAATACACTCGCTTTGGACAAAATACTACTTTCAACAGTCCACAGTAGACATTCTAACTCGTGTCTCCATTTTTCAAACCTTGAGACACATCCAAATGTTCTATAGTCCATGTTCCATGTACCTATATCTTGCTTCATTTCTGGACAAGTTCAAAACATGACATATTCAGTTACCTTGTAATGGGTGATTCAAGTAGAGATACTTTTTTCAATAGCCTTTTTTTTTTTTTTTTGTCATGCTGTCATGTTATTTTTGTTTAGTATTGTTTGGCATTTCATAATGGAAAGACTTATGCCTGAACAACGTTTACAAATCGTTTAACTTTATTAAGAAAATTCACGTTCTGTGAGGAATGTGTTTCGTGCACGTCGCTCAACTTAAGGTCAACATAATCGGCCTACTGAGAGTACTATTCGCAACACCATCAGCCATTTTGAGACCCAGCATTCATTATTGGATAATATTCGACCGAATAGACCATGTCCAACACGCTGTGAAGAAAATATAGCGGCCGTAGCTGAGAGTGTACACGAAGACCGTGGAGAGTCGATTCGGCGCCGTTCGCAGCAACTCGGACTGACGTATGGAACGACTTGGCGTATTTTACGTCGAGATCTTAAATTGAAAGCGTACAAAATACATCTTGTGCAACAACTGAAGCCGCTCGATCTTCCCAAGCGACATCGCTTCGCTTTATGGGCTCTTGAAAAGTTCCAAGAAGATCCGACGTTTTAGAGGCAAATTTTGTTCAGCAATGAGGCCCATTTCTGGCTCAATGGGTATGTAAACAAACAAAATTGCCGCATTTGGGGCGAAGAGCAACCTGAAGAGATTCAAGAACTGCCACTTCATCCAGAAAAAACAACGGTTTGGTGTGGTTTGTGGGCCGGTGGAATCATCGGTCCATATTTCTTTAAAAATGATGCCGGTGCGAACGTAACCGTCAATGGCGACCGTTACCGTGCCATGATAACCGACTATTTGATGCCTGAAATTGAAGCTCGTGATCTCGGCGACATTTGGTTTCTGCAAGACGGCGCCACTTCCTACACATCGCATCAATCAATGGATTTATTGAAAGAACACTTTGGTGAGCACATAATTTCACGTTTTTTGCCAGTCGATTGGCCACCAAGATTGTGTGATATCACACCGTTAGACTTTTTTCTGTAGGGATATGTAAAGTCTAAAGTTTATGCGGACAAACCCGCTACGATTCAGGCCTTGGAGGAAAACATCACGCGTGTCATTCGCCAGTTACCAGTCGAAAATTGGACTCAACGGATGAACCATCTGCGACGTAGCAACGGCCAACATTTGATAGACATAATCTTCAAAAAAATAAATGCCAAAGAATGTTCTTTCAAATGATAATAAACATTATCCATTAAATTTGAATTTTCTGTTTTTTTTTTTTTCTTTAAAAAAGTAGGGAACCTCGAAATGGATCACGCTTTATTATCGTGCAGACGGGTCAGCAATCAGAAACTGGGTAGAAAATTAAATTAGGTGTCAGAACATTGACCAACCTGTTAGTAATTCAGGTAATCTAGATTTTTATTTTAAAAAATTATTATCTATAGTTAAAGAAGCGTTCAATAAAATACCTGTCGGTCATAAAAATTCGTGGCAACGAAAAATCTCGGTTATTAGTAAAATGTTAATTAGTTAGAGAAATAAATACAAACGTAAATTTCAAAGATGTAGCGATTTTAATTATAAAAATCAATTGAAAAGTATTTTGAAGATATTAATAAACTTATTGATTTTCACCTTAATAAAGACCGCAAGAATCCTGGTCAAAATTTATTTCAAATTTGTCCTCGGGCTCTAAAAAAGTAAAAAAAGCCCTTAAAAGAAACAAAATGTCTTTTACTGATCTTCATGTAATCGGTGGCAATGAAAAGGCTTATTCAATAGCAGACGTATTTAGTAATTCACACACCATTACTTTAAATAATTGTTCACCTATGGACAGAGCTGTCTCAAGATTCCATTATTTAGATGAAGTTAAATCGTCTGTACTTTTATTGAAAATTAAAAGAGCCCCCGATTTATATGGCATTAATAGCATTATCCTTAAAAAGATGCCCGATTGCTTTTTTGAAACTTTATGTAAACTTTTCAACTCGTGTTTAATAGAAGGCTATTTTCCAACTATTTTTCAGAAGGGAAAAGTTATCCCAATTCCTAAGCCAGTAAAAGATCCTAAATTAAACTCTAGCTATAGACCAATCAGCATCTAAGCCTATTGGATAAAGTATTTGAAAAAATAAAGAAATCGTAAGAGCACTGTAGTTATTTTTCTTGACATTGAAAAAGAATTCGATTCAATATGACATGAAGGCTGGTTTTTAAACTAAATTCCTTCAATTATCCAACGTACCTGCAAAAAATAATAATGAGCTTTCTAGATCAACGCTCATTTGCTGTATCTATAGATAACACGCTATCTAGTATTCGAAAAATTCCTGCGGATCTGACGCAAGGACCGGTATTATCGCCTACTCTTTATTCAATATATATTTCCGATTTTACTGTTCGAAAGAAGTGCTTTATTTGCTGCTGTAAGGTGTCAAACGCAATAATCAAAAAAATGGAAGATAATTTAAAATCTACGCATAAATACTTTGATAAATGGAAGATAAAAGTTAATGTTAGTAAAACACAAGCTATTATATTTCCATATAATAGATCACAGAAACGTATTCCTAAAAAATATTTATACTCTAGGGGAATTTTTATTCCCCTGCAGGATAGTATCAAATATCTAGGTATTATCTTAGATAAAAAACTATCATTTAAACAACACATACAGTATATTTGTGATAAAGCAATCAAATGCTGCCGTGCACTTTAGACAGTTCTCGCAGACCTGATTGCATGATCTCTCTGACCGTGGATAAAAATTTACCCTAGACCAGCATTAGTACGTCGTCAGCGTAGATTCCAAGTCATCGAAATATCTCAATATGACATTCACAGCCAAGAGCCAAAAGAATGGAGAGAGAACCCCCCTTGGGTGTGCCCCTCGTCACGAGTTTCCTTATGCAAGTGTTTCTCATGTTCGAGTTGATAATTCTTCTGCTTAGCATCAGAGTAATCCACTCAATTAGGAATTCACTTATACTTAACGAAGAAAGTGATTCAATGTTAATGTTATTAAATGTTATTAAAGGCTCCTTCTATATCGAGAAAAGCTGTCAAGGTATATTTCCTATGCAACAGACACCATTCAATATAACTCATCACGTCATGCAGAGCACTCTCAACACTTAAGATAGTCGTCCTCCTAAGATACAGATCGATCAGTCTTTCTATTGTCTTAAGTAGAAAAGACGATAGGCTGATCGGTCTGTAATTCTTGGGCTTCGAGAGAGTCGCCTTATCCGCTTTGGGTATGGAAATGACCCTAACCTCTCTCCACCCCTAGGAATAAAACTCACCCTCAGACATTCTCTGAATACCTCCACGAGTAGTGAGATGCCTCTACCCTTGACGTTCTGTAATATGGCCAGAAAAATGCCATCTGGTCCGTCTGGTCGGTTGGCTGTACATATAAAGATTGTGCACAAATTCCAGGACATAATGATGAAGATATTTTGAGGAAATTTGATACATATGATTTTTTTTTAACACAAGGACGAAGCCTATTAAATTTGGTCATTATCGTCCCATTATTTCCCATACAAATGTACTCCCGGAATAGTTTTAAATTTAGCATAAATAAGTTTTATATACAGTTACGAGCAAATAAATAGATTCACTTCGTAAGCCATTACACATTTATGCATAAAAAATTAAATACGAAGATTTCAAAAAAGTTTATGACCTTTGTTGTAATGCCTTTTGGCATCCTTTGACAAACCATAACATTTGTTTAGATTAAATAAGAGAAAGGGGAAATATACTTAAAATTAAAAAAAAAAAAAAAAATTCAATTTTGTGAATCTAGTGAAATATGGATCTACATCTTTTTCCCCAATTCTTAACAATGCAATGTTACCATGTGGCTAATGTAAAATGTCTCTGAAGTTGCGATATCAATGAGATAATGACAGTAAACTTACCTTTGGGATAATAAATGATTAATTTAGAATAGAAAACTTAAACTTCATGGACTGGCCATCTTATTCACTGGATCTAAATATAATTAAGAAACTTTGGAGAATTTCCAGGATGTTATTTTACTTTTTAAAGTCAAAAACAAAGATGAATTAGGGACAATAGTACGGGATGCTTGGTACTCGATTTTATTAGAAACATGTAAAGCATTGGTTAACTGTATGACTCATAGGTTCTTGGGAGGTATATAAAACAAAATACATTGAACCAAATATTGCTAAATATTGATACCTTGAACGATTTGTGTTTTAGTATAACAAATTTTTTCAAACGAACTTATTTATTTGCTCAGCAATAGTAACACTTTTTTAAAATTTTATGTATTCCCCATTATCCCCGTTATCTTATTTAATCTAAACAAATGTTATGATTTATCTGCCAAAAGGCTCTGCAACAGAGTTCAAGTTAGCACAACTTGCTAATTTCTGTTTTCATTCATGTTTTATTAGTTTAAGTAATTTTAATATTTGCTGCAAAGCTCTAACCTTCTGTTAGTCTTTGCATATTTTTTGTAGACGTAATTTAATCTATTTGTTTATTTTTTGTATTTTGAAGTGACGGCAACTTTTTTTTAAACTGTAGCTTCAACAATAATAATAATGCTGAGTCAACACTTGTGTGCTAGCATTTTTGGCTTTGTTGAAGCTAGCTGAGATAAAGAGGGACACTTTAAAATAAGAAGTCACTCAATGAAGATCATTGAAAAAGAAATTAAAATAAAACACAGTTTTATTCAACTTATAAAATATTTAAAAATAAAATAAAATTATAAAACGATACAGTGCGTTTTTATTTAACTTTCATAAACATTTTTGTGAAATCTTCGTATTTTAGTTTTTAGGAATTAATTTATAAGGGCTTACGAAGTGAATTTTTTTATTTGCCTGTAACTGTACGTATAAATCCGAATTTCCAAATTTCATGAAGATCGGTCCATAATTTCTCATAGCTCACATATGAACCCCCTTTCTGAAAATTACTTTAACGTACATAAACGTCACAGAGAAGTAGTCAGTGACATAGTCTCGATGGATAAGGTAGCAGGGACGGTGAACACCTTTGAACCTTACAAGTCACCTGGTCCAGACGGTGTTTTTCCAACCATGCTACAGAACATCAGTGACACGGCACTAACACTTCTTACAGAGCTTTTTAGTGTATGTCTTATTAGGAGATATATTCCAAGGAGGTGGAGAGAGGTTAAGGTAATTTTCATACCTAAGGCAGGCAAGGCTAGCCACTCGAAACCTAAAGATTTTAGACCGATCAGCCTATCGTCTTTTCTTTCGAAGACATTAGAGAGATTGATCGATCTTTATCTGAGGACGACAATTGACAACCATATCATCAGTGGGGCTCAGCACGCTTGTCTAAAGGGTAAATCTGTTGAGAGTGCGCTACATGATGTGGTGAGTTACATTGAACGCGGCCTACAGTATAGGGAGTATACCTTGGCAGCGTTCCTTGATATAGAAGGAGCTTTTAATAACATTAAGATTGAGGCTATTAGAGAATCACTAGAATCACTATGCGTTTAAAACTTCCTAATCGAATGGATTATTTTGATGCTGAATAACCGAATAATTAATTCGAACTTGGGAGATGCATGCATAAGGAAGATAATGACTAGAGGGACTCCGCAAGGAGTTCTCTCGCCTTTGCTATGGCTCTTAGCCGTCAATGTCATTCTGATGACGTTGTTATACTGATCACAGGTAAATTTCTTTCCACGATCAGCGACGTCATGCAGTATAAACTTAACGAACTGTCCTCATGGGCCACTAGTAAGGGTTTAGGGGTCAACCCGGGGAAAACAGAGCTAGTTCTTTTCACCAGAAGGTACAGGATTGAGCAGTTTAGGCTAGGGGGAATTGAACTAAGACTGGCAAAGGAAGCAAAATATCTTGGAGTGTTTCTTGATACTAAACTATCTTGGAAGAGGAACACTCAAGAAAGGCTTAAAAGAGGTCTCACCGCCTATTACACATGCAGGAACTCTATAGGTAAGAATTGGGGCCTCAAACCGATTGTAGTAAATTGGATTTACACCTCGGTGATGAGACCAATTCTGACGTATGGATGTCTGGTCTGGTGGGAGGCAATGAGAATAGGAAGTCGTAGGAATCTTTTGTCTAAAGCCCAGAGATATGCTTCGATTGGCATCACAGGTGCGTAAGAAGCACACCTCAGGCGGCACATGACGTCATTCTGCATCTCCTACCCATTGAGGAGTTCGTGATGGGAATGGCTGCAAGGAGCCTGCTTAGACTTAGTGAACTAGGACTTATAGGATCAATCAGAATAGGACATTCCAAACTTCTAAACGAGGTCAATCTCGGTGGACATGCCCTGGTTCCCTCTGAATCCACGGACTATATGTGCACGGAGGTCGATTTCGGGGAAAATCCTATACTGATTATCCCGAGTAGGGACCAATGGTCAGGTAGGTAGAAACTATTCAGTGGAGTATCGGTATTCACTGATGGATCCAAAATGGATACAGGTACAGGTGTGTATCTGGTTGAGGAGAACATCAGGAAAACGTATAGACTCTCGGATAGTTGCAGTGTGTTCCAGGCGGAAATTCTGGGTATTCTTAGGGCCACGGAATTGATAGCAGGGAACATTGAAGAGAATACAGAGGTAATAGCGGCGCTGAAGGCCTTGAGAGGACATTTTGTCAAGTCTAGGCTAGTTAGCGATTGTAAGAAGGCTCTTAGGAGATTGATGGGAAATTATCATATCAGACTCTGATGGGTACCGGGTCATTTCGAGATAACTGGCAACGAGGTAGCTGATGAATTAGCTAGGAACGTCTCAGCTTTGGATAGGGCTGTAAGTGAAAGTAGTGTGAGACCACCTCTAGGCTTAAACCTCAGGTTAATTAGGGAGTGGATTCGGGATAGAACCAATCATGCATGGAATCGTAGAACGGACTGCAGATTATCAAGATAAACTTGATATAGCAGATACAAATCTACTTTCAGGCATGAAAAGGGAAAACATGAAGATTATGAGGAGCTAGAGACGGTGGAACATATTATATGTCACTGTCCATGTCTACAACTAAGTAGGCAGAAATGGTTAGGCAGTCGATTCGTCGACGAATTGGACAGTATATCGAGGACAGATCTCGATAGATTAATAGGATTCGTCATGGGAATAGGCTGACTAAGAGGGGGTCGTTAGCTTATAGCGAACGATATAGGGCGGTAGTACTTTTCCTTTCCAGGTTTTTTTCTATTCTTTTCTATACTTTTCTTGGTCTCAGCTTTTTTCTATTATTTTCCTTTCCTGGTCTTTTCTACAATTTCCTCTATAAATTCTCTCTGTATACTCTACGAAGGGACTCACAATGGACCTCTAGCTCTCCGAGTGGATGCACAGGCACTCTTCTGAGTACTGTGCAACCCTTCTCTACCTACCTACCTACCTAAGGTTTATATAAGTATAAACTACAGTGCCAGATTTTGCATGGATCGGCTCATAGTTGTCGTTATAAGGTCCGGGAATTATCCTAAATTTATAAATGCAATATAAATGTTTGTATGAGCATATACAATGCACTTAGGGTTTTTATCTCGAGAATTCCCGAGACGAATTTCCCGGTAAATTTGTTAATTTTTCACTTCCCGATTCCCGGGATTTTTTGTCGGAAATCCCGGGAAATAAAAACTAACAAAATTGTATTTTTTTTTTAAATTAATAATTATATAAAAAACGTTAATTGACCAAAATCAAGCAAATATATGGTTAGATGATTACATTGCTTTGCACCCAGTTCGATGTAATTAACTCTAAATAGTTTATTAAAATACCAGAAAAAGTAATTTTAAAACTAAAAAATACTGAATTGACAAAACCACTGCTATTAGAACTCAAAGCTTAGAAAACTCCATCAACCTTAGATGAATGAATGTTTTGTAAGATTTTTTATTTTAACCTTTTTACACATTCGTTTTCCATATTTAAGACTAAAAAATATTATTTTTATGTTTTGGAGAAATCGATCGGGGTCCAAGTGAGATTTCAAAAAATTATTCTCGAAGAAATGTTTATTTATGGTTTCTTAAAAAATTGTTTGTGGATGTGACGAACGATATCGAGGATTCTTGCTTTAAGTTTTTATTGTAGATGATGAATAACCAGATACTTAAATAGTAAAAAAATACATGTATGTAGGTATGAATATATTTTTAATATAGCATTGAATTTCCATATAAGCATTTTGAAGGAGTTTTAATTTCCCGACATTTTTTAATTTCCGAGAAATGGGATTTTATTTAAGGATTTCCAGGAATTCCTGGGTATTCGGGAAAAATACAATGTTATTTGAAAATAATGAACAAAAAACAAAAAATGCTATATTTTACATATATTTTGCACGCAAATATATCTATCTAGTTTGAAATGAAAATATATGTTTGAAGATGACTTTTTTAATGTAATAAATTGTAATAGGTATTAAAAATAATTTTACAAATAAAATATACATTTATACTCGTATTCACAAACAACTTTTAAATTTAAAATGCCCTTTAAAATAAATTTTTCATACAAATTTTGTCTTTTGTCACATGGATCAGATAATTCCAAAAAAAAAAAAAAAAAAAAAAAAAAAATTAATAAAAAAATTTAGGTCTGATTTTCGCAAATTAACGGACAACAATAACAAATATAATCTAGGAGGCGACCTAAACTGTAGACATAGATTCTTGGGATGTTTAAGAAATAATTTTTGGTGAAATGTCTTATATGAGAAAATACAACTAAATCAAACATAATTAGCGTTTCCTCATGCACCCACTTACATACTTGCCGATCCAAATAAACAACCATCTACTCTGGACTTCTTTGTAACAAATATCTCAGCATACTTGTCAGCTGTCAAAGTTATTAATGATTTAGAATCTGATAATTTACCAATTATGAGTAATATTAATCTAAAGCATAAGAAAGTTCAAACCTTAATATATAATTTTAATAGGCAAAATGGTCAAAATTTTCAAAATATATAAAAGATTAATTAACAATATTCCAAGGGTCGACAGTCACTACTTACGTGCTCAAATAACTCGTGAATACATTGAGAATGGCAAAAGCCTAACAGACCTATACATGGATTACAAAGAGTTTCGAGAATCTGCCACCTGGTAATAAAATTATGTTCTACAGAATTTACAAGAACGAATTTAATATTTCACTTTTTAAACCAAAAAAGGATCAATGCGATCTTTTCGAATCATTCTTGAATTCAGATGAGAATGAAAAGAAGAAAGACTTAAACGAGGTTTACAACATACACCAAGAAGAAAATTACTTATGCAGAAAGGAAAAAGATTTGGATAAAAAAATTGCAAATCAGTTGTTTACGACCTGCAAGCAGTTCTCCCACTTCCAAAAGGGTTGACATCAAGCTTTTATTATACAAGCAAAATAAATTGCTATAATTTCACTGTCAGTGACCTCAAAGCAAAACATGTCGAAAGCTTTTTCTGGACGGAAGTAGAAGGAAAATGTGGAGCAAATGAAATTGAAAGTTTCGTAATTCAATATATAAAAAATTTGGTGCTAAAATTAAATAACGCTCAGGACTTGTATTTAATTTTTTATTCTGACAATTGCTGTGGACAGCAAAAAAAAAAAAAAAAAACAAGTACTTACTCTCTATGTATTTTTATGCACTACAAAAGTATAACTTAAGAAGTATAACACATAAATATCTAATCCAAGGCCATACTCAAAACGAAGGTGATAATGTACACAGCGTAATAGAGAAACAGGTAAAAAGGCATATAGTCAGCAAACCAATATATAAGTTAACTCAAACAAGTTAACGAACCCTATAAATAATTTTAAGTTTATAATTGTAAAATTGCAAGATCAGTTTCTGTAATAAATCGTTGATATTGTATTAATAATTAGCAGGTCAATAAACTGATTATTTGGCAATAACAATATTCACGCCACCTTTTAACGTAATTAAGCTGGTATAAAATAAGAAAATTGTTAGTTCTTAAGCCCCTTCTTGTTTTGTAACTTTTTGAATAAAGTTGGTCGTCCGACCAAAAATTTAATAATAAAAAATAAAATTAATTTTTTTTAGAATTTGTAACGCACAAATTCTTAACTGGCGCCCGAGCAAGTTTCGCGAGAGTCCTTTTCGGAATAGGCTCCTTAGTAACGCAAGTAAATGGGTGGTATCATGTGCCAACCTTTCGGAAGGATCTAAAGAAAAAAATATATAAAAAATCCGTAAAGGATATAACAAAAAATCCGTATAGGATATAACAAAAAAATCCGTAAAGGATATAACAAAAAAATCCGTAAAGGATATAACAAAAAAATCCGTAAAGGATATAACAAAAAAATCCGTAAAGGATATGGAAAAAAAGCAGTGAAAGTGAAAAGGAAAAAACCATAAAACTGTGAAATATTAAAGAAATTTTGGAACTTTATTAAGAAAAAAAAAAAAAAACTGTGAAATATCAAAGAAATTTTGGAACTTTGTTAAGAAAGAAAGAAAAAAAACTATAAAATCTGTGAAATATTAAAGAAAGAAAAAACTAGAAAATCTGTGACATATCAACAACTTTTTTGGAATCCTGCTAAAGAAAAAAGCCTTGAGAAAGAAAAATCAAAAAGAGAAGAAGACAGAAGAAGACAGAATTGAAGAATCCAGCCACCACGAAGAAGGATTAAGGTAGATTATTAAATTATTTATTTATTTATAAGATTAATAAATTTATTATTGAAAACAAATTGTATTCTAAAAAAGGGGTATAAAATTGTAAAGCCTAGTATAAGAGTGAAAACAATAAATAAACAAATTGTAATTAAAATAAATAATAGATTAGAGCTGCGATTCCTACGGGACCCTCCAGTTCTACATTAAAGATCAAGAATAAAAACCAAAAATTAAGTGAACAACTTTAAATTTTTTGTAAAACAAGTATTTCCGATTGAATTAAACTTAAAAAAAAAAAAAAATGGCAAACCCAAATAATTTAGTTAGACCCCCTGTTATTAACACAGATAATGTACCTAGAGGTGCAGCAAATGCCCAATTGACAATAGAGGACTTGACCTCTCTTATATCAAGGGTAGCGTTAGACATATTTAATAATCAATTACCACAGATTGTACAGGCAACCTTAAACCTAAATAATGTATCGGACCAAATAATAGAAGACAGACATAGAGGAAATCTAGGTAACTTGGACAAAATACCAGATGTAGTTAAGTGCCTCAAGGATTTCTCGGGTCAACCTGGTGAGTTTAGTTCATGGAAAAAGAACGTCGATAGAATATTAGCTATTTATGAGCCACAAAAGGGAACTCCTAAATATTACGGCATTCTTAGTGTAATACGGAATAAGGTAGTAGGGAACGCGGACATGGTGTGTTGTATGACGTTAGAGTCATACAACACACCACTCGACTGGCCATCAATGGCAAAATGCCTCACACTTCACTACGCGGATAAACGAGATTTAGCAACATTAGAGTACCAAATGACAACTATTGTGGAGGGGAATAGGTCAATTCAAGAATATTATCAACAGGTGTACACGCATTTGTAACTTATGTTGAACAAATTAGGAAGTATGGATATGAGTAACGAATCTCTACATATGCTTACACAGTCGTACAGAAATAAAGCCTTAGATACCTTTATCAGAGGGCTAAATGGAGATTTACCTAAACTGTTGGGAGTGAAGGAACCAGCAGATCTTCCACAAGCATTACATCTTTGCTTAAAATTGGAAAATCAAAATGTACGCGCATCACATGCGTATAATTCAAGGAAATTTCAATCTATATTTAAAGGGAACACAGCACAGGCACGACGCCCTTTTTATCCTGAAATTGCGCATTTTCCGCAAGCAAACCAACCGAGAAAATTTTTTAATCATCCGGAACAACATAATACAAATGCACCCCGACCACCGAAGCCACAAACACGACCAGAACCAATGGATGTGGACCCAAGTATGCATTCCCGTCGCATAAATTATATGAACAGGACGCAACAAAATCAATTTGTTGGTAAGAGACCGCAGCAGTCCACCTATCAGAAGCAGAACAAAATCCAAAGGACGTTCCATATTAACACATCTATACAAAATAGGGAAGAGAATAAGCAGTTCGGCGAACCGACTGACATTCATTTTTCATTTCGAAGTCAAGACGGAGAGCGGGAATATTTTGAAATTTTTATTAGATACGGGCTCGAGTAAAAATTACGTTAAGCCTGAATTAGTAAAGAAACGTATACCCAACGAAAATCCGAAAACCCGGGGATATAAAAATTAGTGAGCACACATTCGTAAAATTGTTTAAATTAGATAATGAAATAAAATTCTACCTAATGCCCTCTTTGGAAACATTTGACGGTATTTTAGGAAATGACAGTCTTAGGGAAATAGGAGCAGTCATTTACACAAATGAAAATGTTATGATATTGAAAAACAATCTCAAAGTTTGTCTTAAGCAACTCCCGACACAGTGCGTAAATGCAATAAATATTAAGGAGGAAAATTTATCAGCAACACAAAAAAGAGGAATGGAGAAAATTGTAAGCACGTATCGTAAGCTTTTTTCGAAACCTGATGAAAAACTTACGTATACAACAAAGGTTGTTGGTGAGATTAGAACTACGACAAATTCGCCTGTTTATACAAAATTTTACCCTTACCCCGCTTCTCTGAAAACAGAAGTGGAGGCTCAAGTGGAAAAACTTCTAAAAGATGGTATTATAAAACCATCTAGATCACCATATAATTCTCCAGTTTGGATAATTCCGAAGAAACCGGACTCAGCCGGAAATAAACAATATAGAATGGTCATAGACTATAGGAAGTTAAATACAATGCCCCATCCCAGAAATTTCAGAGATTATCTCTCGACTGGGCAATAGTCAATTCTTTTCCGTTCTCGACTTAAAAAGTGGTTTTCATCAGATTCCACTAAAAAAATCCGATACTGAGAAAACCGCGTTTAGCATAAATAACGGGAAGTATGAGTTTACACGGTCACCTTTTTGTCTAAAGAACGCGCCATCAAAGGGCACTTGACGACATTTTAAGAGAATATATAGGGAGATGCTGCTATGTTTACATAGACGACATAATCATTTTTAGCAAGTTAGAGCGCGAACATTTTGAACATATCAAATATATTTTTGAAGCATTAGAAAGATCCAATATGAAAGTGCAATTGGATAAATGCAACTTCTTCAAGGATGAAGTTGAGTTTTTAGGGTACATTATTACGCCCCAGGGTATAAAAACTAATCCACAAAAAGTAAAGGCCATACAAAATTTTCCGGAACCACAGAGCTTAAAAGAACTTCGTAGTTTCCTTGGTATGTCAGGGTATTACCGACGATTTATTAAAGACTACTCCAAACTTGCCAAGCCCCTGACATCTCTTTTAAGAGGGGAAGGAGGACGAACGTCCAAAAATAAATCCGCAAAATTAAGGATATGCTTAAATAATGAAGCTAAAGAATCCTTTATCAAAATTAACAACGCTCTTATTTCCGAGGATATCATCCTTGCCAGACTTTAGCAAAGATTTCGAGCTAGTAACAGATGCTTCGAACTTTGCAATAGGCGCAGTCCTATCCCAAGGCGGAAGACCAATTTCTTTCATCTCCAGAACTTTAAACAAAGCGGAGGAACACTACGCCGCTAACGAAAAGGAGATGTTGACTATAATATGGGCTTTGAACTCCTTACGAAACTATTTATATGGATCGGCTAGGGTTAAAATATATACGGATGGAAGGCCATACTCGAAGAATATAACTATGAAATGCTCTACAAACCGGGAAGGACAAACGTTGTAGCTGATGCTCTGTCCAGGATAACGGAACCAGAACTATATACATTGTCAATAGCAACAAATTCAGACGAAAGTTCGTCGCATAACTTAATATATAGCGTAGAGGCACCTATTAATGCTTTTAAAAATCAAATACTTTTGAATAGAGACATAATGGCATCTTATCAATTTAAAATAGTTTTCCCCACATACCATCGCCATATTATAACAGAGCAAGATTATTCCGAGGAAAAATTAATTTCTATTTTGAAAAGATACTTAAACCCATCGGTGATAAATTGCATTAAAACGGAGGAACGGATTATGGGAAAAATACAAGAACTCTACCCATTGCATTTCGGAAGATATAAAATAAGATTTACGCAAATAATGGTAGACGATATAACTAGTGAAGAAGAGCAGGAAAATATAATAGTAAGGACACATAATAGAGCACATAGAAATTGTAAGGAGAATCGGACTCAAATTATTGAAAAATATTATTTTCCATCTATGGCAAATGAAATAAAAAAGATAATAAAAAAATGCATCATATGTAAAGACAATAAGTATGATCGTCACCCAATGAAGCCTCAAATTCAACCTACACCCATACCACAGTATCCTGGTCAGTTGGTTCATTTAGACATATTTGTTATCGGAAAAGAATTAGTGTTGACGGCGATTGATAAATTTTCGAAATATGCTATAGCAAAACCCATCAAATCCAGAGCTATAGAAGACATACGGAAACCATTGAGAGACCTTATTTCCTCACTACTTCCTGAAACATTAGTCATGGATAATGAGAAATCGTTTAGCTCAGAATCCATAAAATTCATGATTGAAAATGAGTTCGGAATACAGATTTTCCGAACAGCCCCGTACACAAGTTGTTCTAACGGACAAGTTGAACAATTCCATTCAACTCTACAAGAAATTATGCGTTGTCTTAAAGAGGAAAGGGTACACCGAACTTTTCACGAACTACTGGATAGGTCAGTAAAAGAATATAATTTTTCAATTCACACGGTTACAGGCAAAAGACCTATGGAAGTATTTTTTTGGCAGAAGAATGAGTAGTGACCCAAGGTTACTTGAAAAGGATAGGAAGGAAACTATAGAAAAGCTCTCAAAAAAAAAAAAAAAAAAAAAAAAAAAAAACAAATGAATGACCTTGCATACCACAATAAAAATAGAATCACTCCAAAAGAATATATAGAGGGAGAAGAAATATTTGTCAAAATTAATAGAAGATTAGGGAATAAACTAACAGCTAGGTTTAGAAAAGCAATAGTGGCTCAAAATTATAACACAACAGTGAAAACCAAGTCGGGCAAAATTGTCCATAAAAATAAAGCAATCTTGAAGAAATCTATATAAACCCATAATATTTTCTTTAATGTATCTTGTTACAGGACAGAAGATAATAATATTCACATTTTTGACATGGATACTGGCAGTTACTGCTCAGCATCTCGACATACAAGACCTAACCAACAACAATGGTTATATACCATTTAAGACAGGAGAGCTGAAAATAATCAGTCACTACAACAAAATTCTTCACTTCATCAACTTGAGTGCATACGAAGAGACAACCTCCATTATTTCCGACAATATTAAGTCACTAACAGCAATTTCATTTGAGGACAAACGACATTTTAGGGAAAGGACTAAAATACGTTGCGGGTTCTATGGACAGCGACGATGAACAGGAAATACGAAACGCAATAAACGAAATACATAGCAACGAGAGAATTACATATACAGGACTAAGCAATTTGACGCATATAAATAACTTCATGGCTGAACAAATCAGAAGTATTACGGAGCATATAAACAAGCAACAAACTTCGGTCAGTAGATACATTAACGAGTTTAAAAGGATGACGGAAAATCGAATCAAGACATTGGAGGACGAAGTTCAATTTATTGAACAGGCGTACAGTATGAACAATGACATAACACTTTTGAATGACCATATAAATGACGTAGGACAAATTATTTTTTCCTGTAAACTGGGTGTTATCCCCACCGATATTTTGACACAAAAAGAAGTTAATTTGATCAACGACTATGACAGTTATACGAAAACGAAAGTTGTACTTTTTTAGGATAATAATATAATCTTGACACTCCTTATTCCCCAATTTTCCACAAAGGCACTAACCAAAATAAAATTCGACGAAATATGACGAAATTGGATCTGAAAATTGAAAATTTGTATTTAAAGCAAATGAAATATGAAGATAATATTAAGGAGATAGTTCATAAGAGTAAAGAAATGCATGTAATTAGCTTAAGTTCAGATATATCGATTGTATTTTCCACTATCATTAAAATATTCATTTTTGTTAATATCAGTAAGTTCAGAAAAAAATTATATTTTTCACCTGAACCAAAATTAACCACAGAATATGTTCCAAATACAAAAAGCGGACAATTTCTCCAAATTTCAACATTAAAATAGTAATACCGATTGAGGACAATCGATTTAAGGGGGGAAGAGTTAACTCAAACAAGTTAACGAACCCTATAAATAATTTTAAGTTTATAATTGTAAAATTGCAAGATCAGCTTCTGTAATAAATCGTTGATATTGCATTAATAATTAGCAGGTCAATAAACTGATTATTTGGCAATAACAATAATCACGCCACCTTTTAACGTAATTAAGCTGGTATAAAATAAGAAAATTGTTAGTTCTTAAGCCCCTTCTTGTTTTGTAACTTTTTGAATAAAGTTGGTCGTCCGTCCGACCAAAAATTTAATAATAAAAAATAAAATAAATTTTTTTTTCTTTAGAATTTGTAACGCACAAATTCTTAACTTATACACCAGGTGAATATACTGCTCTAATAGCAACAACTAAAAAGACTGGAATGCCATATAAAGTTCACGAATTGGCTCATGAAGATTTTTATGATCTAAAGGCCTTACAGGAACTGTGCGGCAAAAATTTTGTTGTAAATGAGGAGTGCCAAAAATTAAATTGGCATAGTATTAAAACTCTCCGTGTAGAAAAGGACAACATCGATTCATTTTTTTTTTACAAAACTTCATACAAGGACAAAGACTATTTAAGAGCTTTTGTACACAAAGATAATTTGAAATCTACAGATTATTGGAAAAACCTGGAGTAAGTTTTAAACCCATTTTCCAATTCTAATACCAAACTTACTTGTTTGTAATTATTTCAGGTTATCTTGTGTTTATTTGGGAAAGCTGCCACTGTCGGAAAATAAAAGAAAGAATATTATAGACCTAGTCAAGAAAAACATAATACCTAAAAAGTATTACGAATCATACAACAAAAATTTAATAGGAAATTAGTTTAATAAAATATATATTTTAAACTTTTTAGCAGTTGTTAGCATTTATTTAGCTTTAAAAAACTTTGTTTACTTTAGTCTTTTTTCATTTCATGTTTATCAGTTTTGTTAAAAAATGTATTAAATACAGCAATAAATTTCATGTAAAAAACACAACTCAAAATATTTACTTCTTATAAACAAAAATAATTCAATAAAATGATAGTAACTAAAAAAATCGCTTTTCTATCTGCAGGCAATAAACAAATAAAAAGGTTATGCGGTGCAATACAATAATTGATGTGTTTTCTAAATATTGCCGAACTTTTGTTAATAAAAACTTCCTTAAGCATTAAGAAAACAGTTTTTTGTCTCTCCTGAAAACTTTGAAGTTTTTGAGTTAATACAGTACTGTTGAAAGAGTGCGAAATGTAAATAGAATTGATATTATAACAAATAAAATAAAAAATATTTTTCAATTCATCTTTTATTTGTTTTTCCTTTGTTAATCAATCTACTGTAGTGTAAAGATGCCACATTTTTTTTATTTTTTTTTCTTATTTTTTTAATTTAGAGCTAAAGAAGTAAAACTAAAAGGTTACGAATTAGAAAATACGAAATTTTTCAATTTTCAAAAAATTTCTGTGACATACCTTAATATTTAAAATAAAAAGAATATAAAAAAATACCAAATACAAAATAGAACGTTTGAAAAATTTAATTTAAACAAACAATTAAATTAATTTAGAATTTTGTAGTTCTTGTCATTTTTAGCTTAACGGTCATAGAAAAGCAATAATAATTTGAAAACTTTTGAAAATGCAAAACAAATAAAAACAATAAATACCTTGAAAATTATATTAATTTTTTAACATCTGTAGCCGCCAAAATACCGTTATTCTGAGAACTAACGCTATGGCGCATTCGTGAAAATAATGTTGAATTGCGCACATTTAAAACGCCACTACCGATAACACTGTCATTGGCATTTAACTTAACAATTGTCTGCTTTCTTTTTACAATACTTGCTCTGCCAGACGTGGTAGAATTAGAAGATACTTGATTTTTGGGTCCCATCATAAAGTAAGTACGTGGAGCTGAAGGTTTTTCTTTTAATTCTTCTCTTTTTATGGGTATTTCATTTGATTTTGTTGCCGCAGTTGAAGCTGGACCCGCCGTTTCATTGTTGGCAACATCATTTGGATTTACTCTTACATTCGATGTATATTTTGTTGGTCTTAACTTTTCTGGTATCATATGAGATTTAATTTCCAATTCTGTTGTATTGATAACTTCGCAGTCAATTTGCATTAAAACAATATCGCCATTATGCGATGGATCCCCTGCTGGCAACATAAGAGACATTTTAGGGCGAGAACTTTTGTTGTAAACAGAAGCCGGTAATAAAATGTGATCCATATTGAAGGACAAAACATAAAAAGTATCATCTTGTCTTTTAATGCCCCTAAAAAGTTTCAAATATTCTTCACTAATTCTTGGCTTAAATAAGTCTAATGAATTTCGATCCCCTTCATTGTTCAATTTTGCATGCTTTTGTTGCGTTTCTGAGTCTATGATAATTTTTCGTTTTTGTTTCGTACCAATGGGAGCCTGTAAAGGTAAATCGTAATCCATATAAGATCCAGAGCCAAATTTAAAATGTTTCATATATCCAAAATCATTGCCAAGTCCGTTGCGAGTCAAATTTAAGTAATCATTGCCGCCAATCCATTTATGTAAATTCCTAGCCAATCTCATATTTTCTTGTGTAGCATTTGCGTAAGTTGTCGTTGTCGCTACTGTCGAAGATCTTTTTATGGGCGGTTCATCCATAGCCGAAGTGCCATTCATCTTATCCGCTGTCGTACGATTAACGGGGCGCAAGAAATGCAATGGCGGTGGTGGCATATTTGCCATTTCGGTTTCACGCTTGCTGCGATTTGTCTGTTCATGAAACTCATGTTCATTTGGAACCCACAACAAACGTCGGCCTGTTTGCACGGCTGGTTCATCGTTGCCACTTGTCACCGTTGCCTCGATAGCATTTTCAAGAGCTGTTTTATTGAGATAATTTTGGAAATTGCCAACATTCAATGTAACCATGAAAGCCATGGCAAAGAGAACGGCAACATTTTTCTTAACAGTTGTCGCACTCATACGTTGTTTGAAACCTTTATTTATGAACGCACTAGAATTTGCCGGCTTTGGAGCAATTTTTACATGATGTGTTGTTGATGTTGATGTAGTTGTTGTTGTTCTCCCACCATTGCTATTCGATGCATTACCACAATTATCTAAATGTTGTTTTGCATTATCCATAAGATAAGACGTATCGATTACATTTAATACTGCTCCACTGTTTTTGCCATCCATATTAAGTGTATTTAAAATGAACTCACTAACATTTCCATGTTTACAATTACAGGTTTGAGCGAATGCCATCAGTTGTGAACGTAAAGAAGAATTTTCCTAAAAAAAGTAAAATGTTAATACAAAAAATATTATTTACTTTGTTTAAAAAAATATTTCAAATTATCTATCTCATAAAAGATATTAGTTAGAGTCAATGTTGGCAACCGATTCATAAAGGTAAAATAGTAACGGTAATGGTATTTTTTAATACATTTTTCGGTATCGGTATTTTGAGCTACGAAGGCGGATCAATAAGTCCGTGACTTTTCGAACTTCCCTCGTAGTTATATGAAATGCAACACTATTCCCATCAAGTATCACCTGTTAATAGACTACTGTCAAATTTTGAACAAATGTCGTCATTTACTTTGCGTTTAACAACTGTTCAAAACATACAACCTCGTGTATTTTTCTAAAAATGGAAAAAAGTGAATTTTGAGTGCTCATTAAACATTAATTTTTGCGAAAAAAAAACCGTGAATAAAACCAAGGAAAAGCTCGATAAATACTATGGGCACTCTGCACCATCGATTTCAATGGTAAAAAGTGGTTTATTGACTTTCGTTGTGGTCGCACAAGTACAAATGACGCTGAACCCGAAAATGTCGAAAAAATCCACGATATGGTGTTGGCCTACCGAAGAGTAAAAGTGCGTGAGATTGTTGCTGCCATAGGCATTTTATATGGCAGTGTGGTTTCGATTTTAAATGATCAGCTGGTTTAAGAAAGTTGCCTGTAAGATGGGTGCCGCGTTTGCTCTCAATTGACCATAAACGTAAACGTGTGACAACTTCAAAGGATTGTTTGAGATTTTGCGGCGTTTTGTAACTGTGGATGAAACATAGATCCATTACTGTACTCTGGAGACCAAGCAGCAGTCTAAATAATGGGTTTCTCTGGGTGAATCTGCTCCGAAGAAGGCCAAGTAAGTTTGTCGGCCAATAAGGTGATGGCAACAGTTTTTTGGGATGCTCGCGGGATAATCCACATCGATTACCTTCAAAAGGGAAAAACAATAAACGGCGAATATTATGCCAACTTATTAGACCGATTTAATGAGGATTTAAAAAGAAAATGACCCCATATGGCCAAGAAAAAAGTTCTTTTTCATCAATATAATGCACGGGTGAACACGTGTGCAGTCTCAATGCAAAACTATATGAATTGGGCTACGAATTGGTACCTTATCCGCCATATTCTCAGGATTTAGCCCCTAATGACTACTTCCTATTTCAGCTCCAACGATGAAATTCTTGACCAAACAAATGTCTATTTTAAGGACCTCGAAAAATCCTATTTTTTACGCAAAGTAAATTTAGCAGTAGTCTATTAACAGGTGGTACTTGATGGGAATAGTGTTGCATTTCATATAACTATGACGGAAGTTCGAAAAGTTACGGACTTATTGATCCGCCCTCGTATTTCGATAATGGTAATAGTATTTCCAATTATTTCGGTATGGTTTGAATGTTTTATTTTACCACTAAGGATATTTTAGCGGCAGCGGTTGCCAATCTTGGTTAGGGTTATTTACATTTTGTATAACGTATATATTCTATATATGTATATATTCTAGGTACTTTCTAGATAACAACAATTTTGGTCTCCTCTAGTATATATTTTTTTAATCGCCAAAAATTGATTTATGAATTGCAAAAAGAAATGTTTATTTAGATATCCCTTGTAAACAAAAAGTGTGGTGTATTTATTTTAGTTTAATAGATATTTGGGTCGACATTTTTTCTCTCATTTTTGTCCTCTTCTTATTTTAGGAAAGCTGGGTGGGTCCAAATTTTCCTATTTTTTTAATATCCGTTGTATTTTCCACAAAATTCAATTTAAAATGTACCAAGAATCATAAACATGTATGGTAGCGATAGATATTTATATCTTTCTGAAGTGGAAACGTAAGTAAATCCAGAGATTTCATAGTATCATTATGAGGGTTCTCTTCGGGAAAAAACTTCTGGGAACTCCCGGGAATTATTTTTTAAAAAATCCCGGGAAATTTTTATCCTGAATTTTCGGGGAAATTATAAGGAAATTATGCAAAAATTAAAATTTTAAACTATATTTTAGTGAAAATAAATTATATAACGCTCTAATACCATCTTACGATGAACATTTTGTTAAGTTGACAAAACAGCTTCAAAATGTCACTTTAAATCCTATAGAATAAACTTCGGAATTACAGGAAATTAGAGAAAACGTTTAAAATATTTTTTTATTTTTATTTTTTTTTTTATTTAATTTATTTATAATAAAAATAGAAATAAATAAATAATGGAAAGATTATTCACCTGAAATTAAAATTTTTGGTATTAATTTGTTATTAAAAACTTATGTAATCCTGCTGATATGATAAAATGTAATCAAAAATTACTTAAAATACGATAATCTCTATACTTTCGGTTCTATTTTAGAGATTAAACTCAATTTAAATTGAAATTAGACGAAATCTTAAAAGACTGAATAGATTAAGATTGCATTAAATTTTAAAAAAAATTTTTTTTTTCAAATAACTATATGTAGAATACAATAAATATAAGGAAAAACTTTTGTATAGTTCATCTCTGCTCAATACTTAAGACTTTAGAATATGTAAAGTGATGAAGTTACGTATTCTATTTCTTCAAAATTTTGAGTTAAAAGGAAGATTTTTACAATTAACACTATAAGGCACAATGGAAGCTGATGACGATCGTAGCGGATCAGAAAACGCATTCCATCCTGCTAGTGTCTAATAAATCTTTTTCAGTATTCTACAAAAAATATTACATTAATGAATTTGAGCCTGAATAGAAAATTAAAATTTATTGACTCATGAAAAGTTCGAAATAATATTAATCATTTACAAAATTAATAACTATAAGATTTCAATTTGTTGGTATAATATGCAATCTTTTAGGCGTAATTTAGTTTAAGACATCCCTCAAAAATAACTTTACACCGCATTAGTATTAAATATTTAGTTTTAGCCAGAAGCCATGAAATTTATATTTTATTTCCTGGAGACAAAAAAAAAATCCGGAAATTGAAACCCTAATTATTATACATATTGGTAACTTATTCTTCTCAAAATCAACTCGAAAACATCTCAACTCCTGACATGAAATGAAATGTTATTCAGATATCTCCAACTGATCAAAAGTAACAGATTTATTAAAAAAAGCGTTGTAGAACAACTATGGACTGGGGTTAACAAACAGTTAGCGTGAGGTGAAGATATTTTTCTTGAGATAAAAAGCGCAAAAAAATATTAGTTTCATATTACACTTTTTTTTAAATCGTTGCCTTAAAGTATACTTGAGAAAATTTAATTCATATCGAATTACATAATTAATTAAATACTGAATTTTTTATAAAAAGCAGCCATGTGCATTTATTTCATTACAACTTCTAATTTTTTTTAGTTTTGTTTTAAAATATCACTAAACTAGAATATGAGGTACTTTGTCTGATGGTTATTACTTATATATTATTAATGTAGTTCAGATGGTTGTTGCCTAATGAGACAGTTAATTCATACATCTAAATACGGAGATAGTTCATCGTTAATTGCTAACTATTTCCCACCCATTCAACTCTATGAAAATTATGTTTGTGGATTAATAAGTTTCGATACATATTATTCAATTTCAGATGTCGATATACAAAACAATTTATTTCATATTGGAAAGCATGAAATTGAAGTTCCTGTCGGTTCGTATGAATTTTCCAACATTGTTGATGTGGTTACAACAAAATATATAAAACTAAATCCAAAGGGGAATTTTAACATCAAAGCCAACTATAATACCTTACAGACACATATAACAAGTTCTGTCGACCCGATATATTTTAATAAGAGAAGATCAATAGGTTCGTTATTAGGATTTAGTGAAAAAGTATTAAAACAAGAACATTATTCAGATAAAACCATAGATATAACTAAAATAAATACAATATTCATTGATTGTAATATTGTTTCCGGATCATATATAAATAACGTATCTGCTCACACTCTTCATCAGTTTTCGCTTGTCGTCAGCCCAGGCTATAAAATAACAAAGATACCGGCTAATGTTATCTATTTACCTGTCAATACTAAAACGACAAATACTCTAGTTCTAAAAGTTACCGATCAGGATGGTAATTTAATAAATTTCCGTGGAGAAAGAATAACAATTAAACTACATTTGAAACCATCTTAAAATAATGATTATCTATAATAACAATAACAATAGAAATATAAACAATTTGTATAAGAATTCTTCATTCAGTCTTTCACCATCAATGACGTTGAAAGTAAGAGAAAAATCAAGAGCGCAGTTAACTAATACTCTCAGCAAGAACAATCAAGAATTTTTTAAAAAATTAGGATTTCGATTAAAAAAGAAAATATAAAAAATAAAAAGAAAACATAAAAAATGAGTAATATTATTGCAAAAGTAATAATTTGATAATTTAATTACAAAAAAATAGTATCATAGTTATACATCATATTTACAATCATATAAAAATAATGATGAAATTCGTATATCAATTCAAAATCAAGATTTGTATGTTTTACCACACGAAAGTTTTATATACGTTGAAGGATTTGCAACGATGGAAGATTCAATAGTATCATCAAATATACGACTCTTAAATAATTGTATAGCGCATATTTTCGATGAAATTCGATATGAACTTAATGGCGTAGAAATTGATCGTACACGTCATTTGAAAATTGCAAGTGAAATAAAAACTGAATAAATCTGAAAGTGAGAATCTCTTAAATGCAGGCTGGGCTCCCTCTAATATTGATGTTTTAACACTTGTAAGCGGCTACTTCAATTATTGTCTACCATTAAAACTACTACTTGGATTTGCAGAGGACTTTAATAAATTAATAGTCAATTCTAAACATGAATTGATTCTTTTACGTTCAAAAGATGATAAACAAGTTTTCAAATCAAATGTTGATGGTGAAAAAATTAAGTTATCTATTTTAAATATTACATGGAAGGTGCCACATGTTCTACTTGCTGATGCTTACAAGTTGCAAATGTTTAAAACAATCAACAACCATTAAATATATCATTTAGAAGTTGGGATATGTACTATTATCCTACACTTCCAACAAGTACAACTGTTTTGTGAAATGTTAAACTAGCTAGCGAAAACGAAAGACCTCGTTTTCTTCTTATTGCCTTTCGTAATAGTAACAACAAGTTTATTCACTGCGACTTAACCGATATAAAAGTGCATCTAAATTCTGATTCTTATCCATATGATGATCTAAATCTTAAATTCGATAGAAATCGTTTTGCTCTATTATACGATATGTATTATAAGTTTCAACAAAGCTATTATTTTGGTGATCCGCAACCGTTGTTAACTCGAGAAAAATTTAAGACCGATGCACCTTTAATCGTTCTGGATGTAACACATCAAAATGAATCAGTTAAAACCAGACCAATTGATATTCGAATTGAGTTGAAAACCCTAAAGAATATACCAGATAATACATCTGCATATTGTTTAATTATACATGATAAAATGTTTGAGTATATTTCTCTTGCAAATGAAATAAAAAAATATTGTAAAAACAAAAAATATATATATTTAATTTTTTTCTTTGAATAAAATATTTTGATTTTTTTATTTATCTTGTGTTCCTTAGTAATGGTAAGTTATTAATTAAAATTTCACAATATTGTGAAATAAATTTAATTTCACAACATTTTGGAATTAAAAGATAAAAAAATTATAAAAGGGACTTGCTATTATTCATTTTCATTATATTCTATTTGAATACGGTGAAGTGAAAATCTAATAAAAGTTTATAATGGAATTTACAACAATTTCGTTTTTGATTGTGAGTTATTTTGCATTGAATACATTAATTGTTAATACATTACCAATTAAAGATAATGATGATATAACTCAAATTCTTACTACTACACCGCAAATAGAATCGAATTCAAAAAGTATAGAATTTAATTGTACACTTCCTAACCATCAAATTTTAAAAATTAATATATCTTTTCTAATGTTAAAGTAAAACATTATAAACAAGAGATAATGATTATTTAATAAAAGATGATGATAACGATTATCAAGAGTTAAATGATGAAGAGAATAAAAATCAAACAACTACAACAACAACAACTACACCTACTCCATCAATTACTACAGATAATCCGTTATTAAACTATTTCACAGTAGATGATGCAATAGAAGCCTTTCGTAAATATTTAATAAAACAAGAACTAAATATTGGTGGTATACTAGACTCTGATCACCCATTTTATCGACATTTCAATCTTAAATATGAAAATGTTTATATACCTATTCGTTGTACATATGACAGTGTATTCGAGAAACAAAAATTAAAAATAAGTTGTTTTGAATATCGTGAATTTGAACAGTTCGCGTACCAGATTTAGCACCTAAATTACAAGATATTAAAATAATTCATTTGAAAAACTATACGCAAACATATAAAATGACAATTGAACAAGAATATAAAGTTTAATATGATAATGATTGTTGGAGGAAAAGGAAGAATGCTATCATTAACATTTTATTTACTTCTTATTTTACATATAAGTAATCAACAACCTAATTATTTATCATCATAAATTTTAAATTAACATATCTAAATAATACATTCAATGTACGAGTACATTTATCAATTCAATTGGAAAATCATTCACCTACAACAATAATAACAACAACTATACCATTTAAGAATTATATAAGAGTAACAAGAGGCAATGACAATAGTGAACAAACATTCACCATAAACGATGCAATTGAAGCTTTCAGAAAGGATCTAATCGAAAAATAAATTAATATTGGTGGTATTATTGAAAGTACTACAGTATTCTTTCGTCATTTCAATTTAAAATATGATAATTGTGAAATAAGACTTCGATGTAGTTATTATAGTAACTATCAATATCGTAAACTTAACATTTACTGTTTTGAGTATAATACTAATTTTCAAAGAGATGTAGTATATTTTAATGGCAGAAGAACAGTTGAAGAGTACGAAACAAGTCCACTATTTGAAGTGATATAAATATCAGAACAATCAACATAAAAGATTATTCACAAACATTACATAGAAGTATAATAATAAAACACACATATACACACGCACACACAATCATCATGATTCTGAAAGAAATATACAACTTTTTGAAAACGTTTTACAATATAATTTCGGAGGAACATAAAATAAAACTTTTAAACATTCAATCGAAACTAGAACATCTAGAACAAATAAGAAAATTACCAAGAACGTTAAACAAAAATGGTAAACATTTAGAAGATTGCATTTGGGCTGATGAGAATACTAGAACTGGACCGTAAACTTGTGATTGATACGGTTATGAAATCTCAAGGAGAGTAGCAGAAGATGAAGCTAGGGAAATTATAAATTTCTATAATTTAAAAAACTGTATAAACTGTACCTTTAACAAAATATAAAAAACTATATAAAATAAATGTTTGTTGATAATAATTTATAAATAAAACAATTGTTTTTTTATTTAAAAATATTAAATTATAAAATTTTATTTAATATTAAATATCACAAGATATAAAATCTTTTGGTAATAAATAAAATTTTTTATTATCAATTGTTATCTCATCCCTCTCAACAATAATAACCCCCCACCCACCTGTATGCATCTTCCTTGACAATGCGCACATTGATATCCTCTCCTTTCCAAGTTAAGAATATTTCACCTGCTTCCATATCAAAATTATACTCCTGTGACAATAATTCTAAAATTCTGCTCTCCAATATACAGCGATAGCATTTTAACATTTTTGCTTTTTTAAATGTCTCCGTCCCCCTCTTCAGTTGACGATAGAACTCGTCATCCATCCATAAATTGCATTCTTTCCTGAAGGAAAGTTTGCAAATACATTTACTTGATTGGCAAGTATTCATTTTTAATTATTGTATAGACTTTTACTGAATAATATTTATTTTATAAAATCTGTTTCTATTTATATTGAAACATATATAAATAATATAACATACATTTACTTTATTCTTAATGTAAAAAAATTGGAAACCAATTTTTAAAAACCGCCAAAAATACGTTGTAATACACTCCCGCATACCACCTAAAAATTTTATTTCATATTTTTTAAACTACTAATTCTTACATTTCTTATCACAAAAATGTAAAATATTTTTTCTATAAATTATTTACAATAATTAGAACCACAGAAAAAAATCTAAATATATACTTTTATTTTTTCTATAATTCTTATCAAACATACTTTTGCCGTTTTTGTATTTAACAAAACACACATACACAAAATTCTCCATACATTGTTGCAACTCTCTTTAAAATAAACACCGCAAGAGAAAAACTTTATTTAATCAAGAAGCGCAGCAGAACTCTTTAATCCAAATTTATTTGCTCACTATTTTTTCTCACACAATTTATAATTAATAATTTTTATTAAAACCACAAAAAATGTATTCACACTCTTTTTCAAAACTACAAACACACTACTAACCAGGGATGCAAAACACAAACACTATCCACACCTCAATAACCCCTCCCCCCACCATCCAACGAACACACTACTAACCAGTGATGGAAAACATAAACAACACATATTTCAAAAAACCACAACAAAGTTGGTCTAGAAACCCCATAAATATACTACTAGCGCAACTGAAGATACCAGCGTCGGAATTGCCGTTGCGACCAATAGAATAGAAGGGGGTGACATACTGGGAATATTGGAGGGGCAGAATATGTCTCTTCAGTAAGCTGGCCTTGAGCTCAGTATATATGCCCTATGAGGCGACGGAACCACCCGATGACAGGGTGTGGGCCTTAGCCGAGTATGCAATGCGGAATGGAGTACGTCTATTGCTCGGTTTTGATGCCATTGCACACCACAGTCAATGGGGTAACAGGAATACCAATAAGGGAGGTGAGTCAATCTTTGATTTCATTTTAACGAATGATCTTTTAATCTGTAATAAGGGAAATACCCTTACGTTCAGGACGAAGGATAGGAATTCGGTAATAGATATCATGTTGACTAACTTTGGAGACCCAGTTGAGGATTGGAGGGTAGCTATGGGGTGTTCTTTCTCTGACCATAGCAGGATAATCTTTAGTCTGAACTTTATGGGTTCGGAGAGGAAACTTTATAGGAATCGTAGACGGGCGAATTGGGACGCTTTCGAGCGTGATTTGGGATCAAGACTGACTGGAACTCCGGGGGAGTTTACGTCGAGGGATAGTCTTGACAAGAAAATAACGGGGTCTATTATCAGAAGCTATGAGCTCACCTGTCCGGTGAGTTATCCGGGTAAGAGGAAACAGCCGGTCTGGTGGACAAATGAGTTTGGAGTTCAACGAACCACAGTCGGCAGGCTGTATAACAAGGCCCATAGAACTGGTAAGGACGCAGACTGGGCACCTATAGGGTGAGTTTTAATAAGTACAAAAAAGACATTAGACGAGCTAAAAGGTCCTCGTGGATTAAGTTCAGCGAGACCATTGACTCTGTCAATGAAATATCCAGATTCAGGAAGATACTGTCGAAGGATCCTAGTTTTCTGGTTAGTATCCAGAGATCAGATGGTTCATGGACGGAGTCTAACTCTGAGTCACTTAATGTGCTTTTGGAAACTCGTTTTCCGGGTTGTAAGAATCCATTGATGGAAGTCCGTCATCGGGATGGTTGAAACGGTAGTGAGAGACCTGATTACTTTTGAGAAAGTAACATGGGCGGTAAATTCATTCGAGCCTTACAAGTCACCTGGCCCGGATGGTATCTTTCCGGCTATATTACAGAACGCACCGTTGGCGGTTCGTCTACTGCTAGTGGATATTTTTAAGGGGTGTCTGCTAAATAGACACATATCAAGGGGGTGGGGAGAGGTAAGACTCATATTCATACCTAAGGGTGGTAGGATATGTCACTCAAAACCCAAGGATTATAGACCTATCAGCCTATCGTCATTTCTTTTGAAGACATTAGAAAGACTGATAGATCCATATCTGAGATCATCTATTGGCACCAACAGCATGAGTAGTGCTCAACATGCTTACCTGAAGGGTAAATCTGCTGAGAGTGCGCTTAAGGAGGTGGTGGGCTATATAGAACAAGGAGTGAATCCAGAAAAGACAGAGTTGGTTCTGTTTACTAGAAAGTACAAGGTAGATAATTTTAGATTACCGGTCCTGATGTAGAACTGAGACTTTCCGACTCAGCGAAATATCTTGGAGTATTCCTCGATAGTAAGCTTACCTGGAAGAGGAATATTCAGGAGAAACTCAAACGTGGTCTTAATGCTTACTACACCTGTAGAAACTTCATAGGTAAGAACTGGGGACTCAAACCAAAGGTTGTAAATTGAATCTACACCTCGGTGATGAGACCAATTTTTACTTATGGTTGTTCTGTTTGGGGGCAGGCACTGGAACGTAAGAGTAATAGGAACCTTTTGTCGAAGGCACAGAGGTGTGCTTCAATTGGCAGGCGGCTCTGGACGTCATACTTCATCTCTTACCCATTGAGGAGGACTTAAGGAATTAGGATTATTAGATTCATCAAGAGCAGGTCACTTCAGGGTAGTATACGAGGTCAGTTATGGTGAGGTTAACCTGAACTCCACGAGGGCATCAGATTGCATGGCCGCTGAATTGGACTTTGGGGTAAATCCTGTCGTGGTGATACCTGATAGGGAGGTCTGGTCCGGCACTGAAAGACTGTAAGAAGGTTGCGCAGAATTCACAGACGGATCAAAGATGGATATAGGTACTGGTGCGGGAGTCTATATTATGGGCACGGATTTGAAAGGCTCTTTTAGACTCCCTGATGAGTGTAGCGTTTTTCAGGCTGAGATTCTAGGCATTTTGAAGGCCACAGAATTAATCCGACAGAACGTTGCGAGAGGTACTGAGTTTACTCTCTATGTGGACAGTCAGGCGGCTCTGAAGGCCTTAGGGGCACATCTGGTGAAATCTAGGCTAGTTGCTGTAAAAATTCACTGAGAGAGCTGATGGAACACTACGTGGTGAGACTCTGCTGGGTACCTGGCCACTGCAATATATCTGGTAATGAATTAGCCGATAAACTGGCAAGGCAAAGCGCAGCGAAGGATGTCCCGGAGAGGGAAACCGTGAAACCCCCACTGGGTTTCTTCTTTAAAAAGATCAACGTTTGGAACTTGGTCAGAATCAATTCGGCTTAGGAGAATAGAGTGGACTGTAGGGTGTCGAGGGCAATATGGCCGGCACTTCTTAGTATTGCTATTCCTCTTCTTATTATTCTTGTTATTCTTTGCTCTTTTCTTTTCTTCTTCCTATTCTGTCGTGTATTCAATGGACCGAGATCGGTCTCTGGGTGGAGATGTGGTACAGCGGGTATCACGTCAACCTTCTCTATCTATCTATATATCTATCTATCTAAGGGAATGGTCTGTAGGAAGAACGAATCATGTTTGGAGGAGTAGGGACTGCAGGGTATCTAGAGCGTTATGGCCTAATCTTAAACCAGCAGATTCGAAGCATCTTCTGGGCATGAATCGTGGCAATCTAAGGATCACTGTTGGTATGATTACTGATCACCTCGAAATAGGGAATATGACCAGTAAATGAGACACTGACACGTCAGATTATTGTAGGACATGCGATGATGTGGAGGAGCTAGAGACAGTGGAGCACATACTCTGTCATTTTGTAGGGCTTCTGCGTAATAGACTGAAGTGGTTTGGGAGCCATATTCTACCGAACTGAGGAGGTTACGGGTAAAGGACTCGGCAACCTTATAAGGTTCGTAATAAGGATAAAGTTTCTTAGAGGTATTCAGAGTTGATTGGTGGGTCTTGGGTTCCACTCTATTCCTTTATTTCGTTCTTTCTATTATAGTGCCTTCTATTCTATTTCTATTCTTTCTATTATAGTATCTTCTTCTGCTTAGGTCTTCCTTTTTCTTCTCTTTCCTCTTCTATTAGTTTTCTTTGGTTTTTTATAAAGGGATCACAATGGACCGGATGGTCTCTAGGTGGAGGCGGGAGGACTCCACCTTTTTTTTGACAAAAAGTTTAAAATTGTGTACACAGTAAACTATATTTTTGGAGGTATTTTAAAATAATACAGCTCACGTGAACGAAATAATTGAATCCAAATATTTTGGGAATTAGTTTACAACATATCAATCTTTATTTTTTTTTTTGTCTTCATACAAATCTATGCAATTTATTGTATATATGATTAACATAATTTCCATAAAATTGTTAAATGTTTATTTACATTAACAAGTATTAGTTAATTCGTTTGTTGGCAAAATATTTCTTTTATTTCTTTTGTTTTTTAAATTATATGTTAAAATATATGTTAAAAGTTATGATTGCGGGGAATATGTTAAATTTATTTTTTGTGTATATGTGTATTTCAGGGAATGTATTTAGATCTTCTACATTGGAAAAATTCATCCATATACGAGGGCGGACCAATATGTCCGTGACTTTTCGAACTTCCCTCGTAGTTATATGAAATGCAACACTATTCCCATCAAGTACCATCTGTTAATAGACTACTGTCAAATTTTGAGCAAGTGTCGTCATTTACTTTGCGTTTAACAGAAAAAAGTTCTTTTTCATCAAGATAATGCACGGGTGCAGACGTGTGCAGTCCCAATGGTAAAACTCTATGAATTGGGCTACCAAACCTAAAGAAATGGCGCGGTGGAAAGAGATTCAGCTCCAATGATGAAATTATTGACCAAACAAATGCCTATTTTAAGAACCTCGAAAAATCCTATTTTTTTGGGATACAAAACTGGAGAAACATTGGACTAAGTGTGTTGATTTAAAACGAGATTATGTTGAAAAATAAATTTTTGTTTTGCAAAGAAAAACTGTGTTTCATTCAAAAAGTCGCGGACTTATTGATCCGCCCTCGTATGTATTTAATACGTAAAAGTAGGTAAATACTTTTCTACATACATATATTTGTTGGTTTCTTTTTTTTTATGAAAAACTAGTAATAAATGACTAATACTATTTAACAATATATTTTATATAAACAACTATACTATACACAGCTACATAGAGATACATATGTTGAATTTACATAAAAAAAGCAAATGAAAATTTGATTAATAATTTCAAATTTAGTTAAAAATTTCATTTTAAATTTATTTTTAATTAAAAAATACTATAAATATATTTAATTGATGTTCTTTTTGGCGAATTTCCTATAGTTAAAATGGAACTTGTTATAGAATATAATTTTGAAACTATATAAAAATATTTTTCCTAAACTCCACAGAAAACAACACAAATGTTCATGTTTCAATGTAATCACCATGGTAATCAACTTCGTTATGATGTTGATAAGGATTAGCTGCGCATTTATATATATCTATTAGATATATCGCACAGGTATATATATTTACAGGTATTCTGTGAATTTTGATTAGGTAAAATATCTGAAAGAGTCAATTTGGGAGAGTACCTATACCGAATTCATTGATATTATATGTTGCTGTTCGGTATCACCGGAAAGGATATTACCTGTGCATTGTCACTAGCTCATAAAAATATAGATTTTGAACCATCAGTAATAGATAAATGCTGCAGCTAGGTATCACCGAAAAGTATACCTGTACATTGCCACTAGATCATAAATATATAAATTTTTAACCATCAACAATAGATAAATACATTTGTTAAATTTAGGTAAACATCATAAATGCAAACTAATAAAATACTTATTGATTAATTTAAAAGAGACATTTTTTGTTTGTTTTGTTATTTTAAATTCATTAATAGAAATGCTCAGAAAAAGATAAAGATTTACTTAAATTTGGGAAATGTGGCAATCCTATTAAAAATAAAAAATATTTCTTAATTATTTTTATAAAAATATTTTGTGTATAGATATTAGTAAAAGTATGCAGAAATATTCATAATTTTCTAAGTAATTATTCACGCAAAGCTAAAGAAAAAAGTTGCAAGTTTGTAAAAATATAGTCATATATACAATAAATTGGAAATATAAAAGTTTAAAGGAACATATTTCTGAAATGAGGCATGATATTGACTTGAATCTTTTTGCAAAAGATCGGAAATTATATATGATAAAGGATAAGCTTAATTTGGAATACATATTTTTTTCGCTATTTAGAGATAAACAAAAGGCCCAATTTGGGGTTTTTGGAGAAAATACAAATTTTTTAAATTGTAATAACATATTTGTTTATAAAGATATCTTAATGAAATTTGCAGGAAATGTGGATCTTATTAATACAAATAAAAGCGCGTTAACCAAATTTCAATCAGGGGTAGGGTTTTCCTGAATTCCCAAAAAACTAATCAAAATTCCCAAAAATGGGATTTTTTACATTTATGGCTATAGAATCCACATTTTTAACAACATATTGAGGATTCTTAAAATATATTCCGCTTGTCGATTCGTGCTTTGGAATTTGAGAAAAAATGGTCTAAAGTCAAAACTTTCACATAAAATGGGTCGAATTCGGGATGGTGTGTAATATGACCAATTAAGTTATTGGGCTTGTTTTTTATCTTAAAGTCATCTCTGTGAAGTTGCCTTTCAGAAAAGTGTAAAATTATTATATGTTGCTAAAGAAAATTTTATTTTAGATAAAAAAGAGTGTAGATACTTTTTCGGCTAAAAAAAACACAAAAAGTCGTCTTTTTTGCAATTTTCAAATTCAAAATCGTTTATTTTTGGACTCGGTAAAGATATCGACTTCAAATTTTTTTTATTCAATAGATAATAAAATCGGTCGAAAATACTAGGATATATATGAAAAAAACTGGACCAAGAACATGCAAAACTAAGGTGCTTAAAAATTCAAATGCAAATAACTCGAATATTTTTTATAAGCCTTATCAGGGTCTACAACAATATATAAAAATATTTGAAATCGGAGGAGAAATAAAAATTTGGCAAGTGATTAAAAATTGTTTATGTCAGAGGTACCTAACTTTGAGTCCCCTTAGCTCCGCCCCTGCGGGATTTGTTGTGGCCCCTTTCCAAACTTAACATTGTACACTCCTCTGTTACGTCTATACCAAATTTCATGAAAATTCAACCGGCCGATCAGAAGTTACAGATTTATTTCCAACAAATTTAGATTCTGCCCCACTGTGTATTGTTTCAAGATTTATTTAGTGATAATTTTTCTATACATTTATTACATCTTCCAGAAGATTATCTGGCAGTATATTTTTTTCACTATATGATTATATAGCAATATTTCCTATTTTTCTTCCAGGCGTATTGTTTTCTTATTGCTAAGATGTATCACCTGTGACGCACAATCTTTTCCGAAGGGGGAAACTTCCGCAATACGAATATGATTATTGCGGCAATAAAATTTTTCTTCTAACCAATACGAATTCGAATCACTTCCGTATAATTTTGCTTGTAGTTAATAGATACAAACTACAATTACATATAAATGATGCCAGTCGGAGCACACATGAGGACCTCAATTTACAAAAAAGACGTTTTAATTTATAAAATAATGTTTAGCTGCAAAGTTTGAGCTCACATCTTAAAATATATTTCAGACATCGAAAAATGTATTGCGGATTTAAAAAATGAAAGTTTATCAATTCTATGTATATAATCAATATCTAACTACATTTTTGCAAAAACGTTCTATGTGATAAAATAATAATCATATGACGTCCCTTCAATTAAATATACCCTTTTTAACAACGTAGAATCTATTATTGCTTCCTTTTTATGCAACTTTGCTGCAAATATTTTGACATGGATTATAGCGAATAAACCGTTAACGGTCTCTTAAATATTGTTTGCCACCAAACTATTAGTTTTAATTAACATTCTCCATATTATCTTCTACAACTTTCAAAAGGTGTTTCTTCTACGCATTAACATTTGTATACAAATAAAGATATACGTCTCTAATAAAATTGAATTTGGTTTGTTCTATTTTACATATTTTGGATGTAACAATAGGTATATAATTTTGTTAGAAATAATTTAAGATCACCGCTTTTAAATTGTTCAATAGCGCAATTCAAAGGCTTTTTATTGAACAGAATTAATTTTTATGGGATTTAATTTAATTTAATTCCACTTTGAATGGCTCAATTTTTGGTTAATTCAAATCTACTACAAACTGAATTAACATGATTTTCTGTACTTCAGTTTGTAATAGGTTAGGTTAGATGGGCTAGGTTGAATTCGTTTTTTTTTTTTATTTTTTTAACTGTCAGAAGTATTTATTATTAAGTAATTATTATTAAAAATAATAATTTTAAATAAATCTGTTACTAAAACTTCCTTTATTTCAAAGTAACTGGAATAAATTTATTCATTAAAAAAGAAAACAACAAAACAAATTTTTATATACATTGTTAACGAAGTTTTAACTGTTTTTATGCTATTGATGCATTTAATGATGTTTAACGTTTACTTTTAAAAGAACTAATTGTTCAAAATTTTAATCGGTTAACGCAGAACATCTTGGAGCATTTAATAGTCCACTATATGAAAAATTCGTTCTACTGAAGCGGATGATGGCAATGGTATATTTTTAAAAACTTGTTTGAGTTTTGGATAACGATTTAACATTCTAAGATCTGTTGACGAATCTACCATGAAATCTAGGTATTCATTATTTGTATTATCTGGACATAACACAGATGAGGTGATAGCCATATTCCACATCACTCTCCAGTTTGCAATATTTTGAAAATCTACAAATTAAGCTTTTTTAATTAAATCGAATATATCCTGCTTTATAATTTTTAATGATACATTACTTTTTAATATATTTAAGTGATTTTTTATAGGAGCAAGTGTTGGTGACATATATTCATATAAAATATTTTTCTCCTGCTGAAAAAAATCTATAGCTTCGACAATAGGTTAATACCCCTATTGTAATGTACTCTTGTATGTATAAAAACCCATTTTCTGTAAGGCAAGCCACATCATATAGATCTTTAAATTTATGCTTTATTTCTAGGGGTTGGGAAAAAGAATAATATAGGGAGTTCCATCTTGTAATTACTAGGCATTTCAATAAAAACCCTAAACATGATTTGATTTTTTTCTGCAGTCTTCGGTCTGTGTGACTTCCAAATGACTGAACATTTTTTAATAACCTAAAGTAAACAAATAATAAAATTTTGAACTTTCTTCTTCAAATATGTATTACAATTTCAAAATTTCAATATTTCTTTTAAATTATTTTCGTTGTCCTTTGTTGCAAGTAGGCTTAATGTTGGAGAACACCAACTAATGTGTACTGCCAGATACATTTCTAAATCATGATTATTTGTTATCAGATCCAAAGAATCATATTATCTCTCAATTCATTACTCACTAAACGTTTTCGCAAAATTAGACCTATTATCAGTAACAGTTAATTCTTAAAAAGGTGTGTGAACCCGAAAATTTCTACATGCTAGAGCTACAAATTTTCGTTTCAAATTACCATCCAGCCAGCAAGTATATCCAAAAAAAGAACGGTAAGAGCAGGACCATATATCGACCGTTGTGGAAACCACTCCGCATTTTGAATTTGATTTTTAACATCTTCCTTCATATCTAATTCTTTTAATTAGTTTCATTGCTGTTAGACGGTTTGGAAGAGAATAATTTGCATTCAGTGTTCCAACAAATTGCTTAAAAGGTTTACATTTTAACGTGTGAATGGTACTAAACTGTCTGCGAAAACTTCCATTAGTAGCTTATCCAAATTTGCTTTATTACTTTCTTTTCAGGCAGTGTCAAAGTCTTTCCTGGGAATATCTTTTAAAAGCAAACTCATGCTTTTTATAATGGCGTAAGAAATTTGAGGTAACGTTTAATGTTTCTTTGACTTCGGTATAACAGGTAACATATTTGGCTACAACACCACCATTGCTTTTTTGATATTCTGTCACTCATGTCACTCATGTCACTCATTTTTCAATATTAATTTTTCATATACATATTTCAGTTAAATAATTTTTAAATTATGACACAAATGTTTAAACAAATTGTTGTATAAATACATGTACCTTAGGGTCATGCCTTTTTTGAACTTCAAAATTCCATAACACAATCTAGGGTTAATATTAAAAATTAATGTCTTATCTCTCAATGCTCTACAAGCCCTGAAATATTACATAAAATACCTAATTGCCCTTTGGTTAACTCATTAAAGGCTTTGTGTTTGTATTGTTTCTTTATTAATTTTTTGTTCTATAAAATATAGAAATATTTTTTGTAAAAAAAAAATTCTTTAATCCATTACAAAACTAGGAAAATAATATTTTCACCTAATTTGTAATAGCTTGAATTCAAAACAAATTGAATGATTCACTTGATTGTTAATTCTACCATGGATTAATTCTATATGGAATTAATTCAAAAGAGTAAAGCTATTATATTATAACGCCTTTACGTTTTATGTATTTTAATTAATTCAAAATGAATAATTTTTGTGAATGCTAAGACAAATAATTTTAACTGATTTTAAAAATTGAATGACAGAATTAAATCTTTCGAACCTTTGCATGTAAATAATACAAAATTTTGAATAAATATTTAAAAATAAAAAATGAAAACAATATATTAATTTTATTTTAATATTAAATGCGTAATTCTCATCATGCTAATAAATTAACAAAATTTTTTGTATTGCTATCAGTTTTTGTCCAGTCAAAATTATTTTTTAAAGATCAAGTGCACATTTGCAAATTTGTGCAGTAAGGAAGAAAAAACATTGTATCGAAACATCTTTTTTTCGAAATTAGGTATTTTTATAAAATGTGATTTACTTATCAGTAGACAAACATTTTTTATACAAATGGATCGAAATGAAAAACGTATTTAAATATATAAACACTTGCTTACTGTCCGTTGTCTAGTGATAACATAAATTTGATCAAGATTTTGACACTGGAATGTCATATATATATATATATATATATATATATATATATATATATATATATATATATATATATATAAATAAATTTTATCAAACGAAAAACAAAAACAAATATATTTATGAGAATTATTAACATCTGCCTTTAATATTGTAATTTGTCTAAGTATATTGCTCTATTTCCGAAATATTTTTTATTCTCGCTTAATATACGTTCGAACAAGAAATGTTATGCAAATAGAATAAGTATACAACTTTTTTAGCAATATGTACTATCAATAAATCATATTATTTGTATAACAAAACTATTTAATAAATTGTAGCAAATAAATTTTACTTACCCCTTTTAACGAGTAATTTTCCTTTTCCAAATCACTTATACGATTCTCTAATCTTTCGACATATTCCTTTTTCTTTTTACGTGACAACGAAGCCGATTCACGATTTTTCAACATGCGCAATTGTTTTTTCAACAGTTTATCATCGTTTATACCCTTAAGCATGCTCAAATCGGTGCGACCATTTTTTGTATGGCTTAGTGTTACTCTGGCAGCAGCCATGGCAGCTGCAGAACAAGCATTCGGTGTAACAACTTTGGATGATTGTTGCTTTGTCATTGGGCCGGAGGCTTTAACCATCTTCGATACAAATTGTAAAGATTGAGCGTTTGAAGATGAAGCAGTTGTTGTTGTTGAAGCATTATTAATATTGGCAGACGATGAGTTATTGCTACTGGGATTGTTAGCTAATTTATTAGCTGTTATAACTTTGCCATTAGCTGTTTTCATTATAATTTTGGGCATTTGACCATTGGCTCCCGTTATTTTTTTGCCATTTGTATTCATTTTTTGCATTAACGCTTTGAAATCATTAGAGGAAAGGAATATAGTTTTAGGTTTTGCATTAGATGGAGGTGATACTTTTGGACTACCACCAACAGAACCATTGGTTGCAGGTTGTGTGACAACATTTTTGTTTGCAGGAGGTTTGTTTTCAATCTTAATTGCTGTAGGTACTTTAATATTTACCACTGGATTAACTGTTGTTAATGGTACGGTTTGCACAGGTATAATAGTTCCTTGAACAAAATTAACTGGTGGCACACCCTGTATTGCAGTTACAGGCAATACCGGTAATGTAATAGGCAATAAAGTACTTGTAGCAGTTGTTGCCGTTGTTAATGGCATTTCTTCTTCCTTGACCACAATGGGGACAGTAGAACTATTATTATCAAATTGTTGCACAGATTGTTGATATGTTTCGTTCATTTTAATGTCTCTTTCAGATTTTTCATTTTTAAATTTTATAAATTCTAAAAGATCATCATCCTGTTCTTGGGTTATTGTGCATTTATAATTTTGTGACATTGAAGCCACCGACGAGGCATCACTCTGTACACCACTTGTAGAACTACCGCTAGAACTTGTACAGCTGCCAGTTGGGGAGGGCGTATTACGACAATTCTCATTTAGCTTCATAATAGTATCGTGTGTCAAATCTTCAATTTTTACATTGTCATCATTGAGAAAATTGATAAAATCATCTGGATTAAAGTGGTCGCCATCTATTGATGCGGGTGACGATGTACGAGCGGGAGTTTCATTTGGCGAAGAATAATTAGCAGATTTTTGAGATGTTGCAGGTGATGGAAATGCCGAAAAGCTAAAATGACAATCATTTTCAAAATTTCTTTGATTTTCATCTCCCACAGATTGTTGGTGTTGTTGTGATGCTGTTATTTGCTCAACATTAGTTTTATCTATTAATGTCAATCCATTTGGATCGGTAATTGCCATATCAAAATCATTTTGATTAAAAACATTTGCAAAAGCATTTATTTCCAATGAAGCATCTAATTGGGTGTCAGTAGATCGTATTATCTCTTCCAAGTCATCGAGATTATAGTCCCCAGGTTGAGGCATAAACGATGCTATTTCATCTACAAAATTTTAATTAAAATAATTTTTTGTATTATAAACAATTTTCATATTTTTGTATTACTATTTGCACTAAATTACTTAATATATTATTAATCTATAGATTAAAAAATATGACTTAAACGAATTTTAAGAAACTGAAACAATGCGTTTGCTGTTTGTTACCATGGCTTAATGCCAGCTCTTAAGTTTTAATTATTAATTTGCATAACAGAAAAAAATGTTCGCATAAAACTAACATCTCGACTACGTAACATAAACCAAATCACCAATTAACAGCTGCAAAGACTATTTTAAGTCGTGCAAATATATATATGATGAAGAGGTTTAAGAGCTTTGTGAAAAGAGAACAAACTTAACATACAAAACAAAGTTTTATATATGTTAATTGATTACTCTTAAAGTGTTTAGTGCCATAATCTCATCATACATTTTTATAATGAATTAAACATTAGCAGACAAAAACTCTTCAATAAAAATCTTTCAATATATGTATGTAATAAGTGATTTTAAGAGATAATAAAACTATATATAAAAAATTCGGGCAATTCATGGCCTAAAATTAATTGAGCTAGCTATATTTTCATGCGATATAAAGGAATAAGCATCACTGTGACGCATATCAGTTGTAATACTCATATTTCATCGGACGTGTCCCCAGGTGGCGGATAGGGGGGTTCGGATGTAAGGCTTCTGAGCCGATTGTAGCCAATAAACTGGAGATCACTTACCTTTTGGTTACAGATCCCCATGTACTGACTATAGTCGGGTCCTAAGCATTACATCTAAACCTAGAAACTCATAGAAGTTCTCGCGGACCAAATAAATTAAGTGCACTTTTAAGATCAAGGTGAGAGGTAGCAGTGCCGAGGATCTGCATGGTTAGTTAGTGCTTAAAGAAACTAATCGTTAACAGCTCCCCTCCAACGCCCATGGCACGGGTTGGTTGTAATTTTAAAAGCCTAGTCCGCGTATGCCGTCACTGCGCGAGATGGTCCACTTAGTACGTGCATTTTCGTGGGACCAAGATTAGTATCAGGGAAAATTTTAATAAAAAGGATGTGGAGGAGAATAGGGCAGTTTCAGTAGGAGTTTCGGACACTGACTCTGACCTTTTAAGAATTCACGAGGACATAATTGCTCAGGAGGGACAATTATTGAGTGAACTGGCCGAAACGGACGACCTCTTGAGCTCACCTGGAGACTCTCTCGGGGGGACGGGCACTACGGAGAGGTTGGAGGATCTCTCTCTTTTTTCTGATGAGGAGCATGAAATTACAATGATTTCAGCTCACGGTCAGGAAAGGAGTTCTCCAGCATCCGAGGTGTCATCCACTCGGGATGGTGGACAGGTGGGTTCAAAAATAGTTCGGCAAGATGCGGTAGAACCATGTGTAACTGCCGTCGTCGACAGCCGAACAAAAGAGGAGAAAGCAAAGAACGGCGTCAGATCCTCCTTGATCTTTCTTAATAAGATGGCCAAGAGGGATCTGTCGTCAGTCAGTGGTAGGGATAAATACCTTATCAAGAGGCATAGGAAGAGTGTGATCAGATTTGAAAAAATCTATGGCTCGACTTCAGCTATCTTGGGAATGTCTTATCCCGAAGGACTAAATGCGATATTTGACACCATTCCGGAAAATGCTCGGGAGAGCATAGGAAACGTGTCAGGGGTCGCAATGAAGTCCAAAGATAAAGGCAATGATAGCAGCCGACCAATTAAACCTATCACATCTTCGGAACGATCGGTGGAAACTGGAAGGCTGGCTATCATTGCAAAAAAGGGGGCTGATCGTATACCATCCGGCAACTCTGGTGAATCAAGCACCAAAGGAGCAAGGTCTGGAGACGACCAACCCTCTACCAGTAAGAAATGTGCGGCAAACAACACTCCCAGCTCTCTTAAAGGTCTTCAAAAGAAGACGATAAAGAATGCTGGTAGTGGGGCTGGTCATAAGCCATCTGGCTCTCTTAAGGATCACCGTAAAGAGGTCATTAAGAGAGCTAGGTCTGGCGATGACCAACCAGTCCCTACCGCCAAGAAGGCGAGTCACACACCGACTGGATCTCTTAAAGGCCCCCAAAAGGAGGTCATTAAGAGAGCTAGATCTGGTGACGACTAGCCTTCGACCTCGAAAAAGGCGAAGGAGTTGATGAAGCCGGAATATCTTCAGGCGGCTGTCATAGACCGTACTGACACAAATGGGTGGATTAGCACGGATCTATGGAGGTCGATTGAAGATAGGCTCATCGACGAGATCGCCTTAATGAAAGGAAGGCCGGATGAAGTGTCCTTCAAAGGCGCGGACTGGTCAAAGGGTGTCAAAACTGTCAATTGTGGTAATGAGAAATCACTTGAATTTCTCAAGGCCACAATTGCCAAGTGTGGCAGCCTTTGTCCAGAGGCGAAACTGGATGTGATACTAGCATCTGAGTTGCCCCTGAGACCAGTAGTGACAGTGTGGATTCCACCACCCATAAAACCGGTGGAAACTATACTGACAGTACTGGTCAACCAGAATGAGGGTCTGGATACAAGTCAGTGGAAGTTGTTAGCTTCTCTGACTTGTAAAGAGAACCTCGGAAGAGACTTCAGGTTTGCTATAGACCAGGAGTCTCTCAGGAAATTGGAGTCTATGGGGGGAATCGCTAATTTCGGTCTGGGCACTATCAGGTTCCGGTATCCGAAACCTGACAGTACCAATAAGGCTGCAAGTGGTGCAAATTAATTTGCATCACTGTGAAGCAGCCTCTATCGAATTAGCGATGAACCTTGTCGACTCCAAAGTGGATGTGGCCTTAATCCAAGAGCCCTGGATTAACAACACCAGGGTATGTGGATTAAGTGTCAAGGGGTATACACTTTTTGTACCATCCACTGGGGATAAGGTAAGAACGTGTATACTGGCTAGGAATGAGTTAAATTTTATAAACTTTCATTCTTTCAGCAATGGAGACCTAACGGTCGTGAATAGAGAGGATAGAGACGGGAGAAAACTCGCACTCGCCTCCGTTTATATGCCCTACGATGGGGCCAACCCATCGGGTGATATGGTGTGCAGACTAACAGAGTATGCAAAGAGAAGAGGCATATATTTGGTACTCGGTTGCGATGCTAACGCACATCACTGCCAGTGGGGTAGCGCCGATATCAACGAGAAAGGTGAGTTAGTTTTCAATTTTATAACTACTAACAATCTTTTTATCTGTAACTTGGGTAATGTGCCCACATTCAGAACTAAAGATAGAGAGGCAGTTATAGATATAACACTGACGAACTTTAGGGGCGAATACATCAAGAACTGGAGGGTGGATAGTGAATGTTCCTTTTCGGATCATAGCAGGATATCCTTCAGTTTAGATTTCGCGAGGCCAAGGGAGGAACTCCAGAAGGACCGATTGGGACTCCTTTAGGGCCATTATGGATAGGGAACTAAACGCCGCTCCAGGATGGCAATTGTCATCAGAGGGAGTTGAGAGTTTAGTGGAGGACTTCACAGGGAAAGTTAGGAGAAGCTATGAACTAACTTGTCCGGTAATATTTCCGGGGAAGAGAGAACAGCCTAAATGGTGGACCAAGGAACTTAGGGACCAAAGGTCAACCGTTAGGAAGTTGTTCAATAGGGCGAAACTGACACGTGTGAGGATTGGAACAGCTATAGGGAAAGTTTTAATAGGTATAAGGCGGACATTAAGAGGGCAAAAAGGGACTCATGGAGGAATTACTGTGAGTCCATTGACTCCGTTAATGAGTTATCCAGATTCAGGCGAATTTTATCCAAGGATCCTAGTGCTCCTGGATATATTCAGCGTGCGGATAACACATGGACGGAGTCTTGCTCTGAGTCCCTGAGTTTACTTATGGAAACCCATTTTCCAGGCTGTAGGAACTTAGAGGCAGATGCACAGGCGGGACGGATATTGGGATTCTTGGAATGTGTATCTGATAGGGAACTTAGTGAAGTAGTTGGTGACATAGTCTCGATGGATAAGGTAGCATGGGCGGTAAACACCTTTGAACCTTACAAGTCACCAGGTCCAGACGGTGTTTTTCCAGCCATGCTGAAGAACATCAGTGACACGGCACTAACACTTTTAGTGTATATTCCAAGGAGGTGGAGAGAGGTTAAGGTAATTTTCATACCTAAGGCAGGCAAGGCTAGCCACTCGAAACCTAAAGATTTTAGACCGATCAGCCTATCGTCTTTTCTTTTGAAGACATTGGAGAGATTGATCGATCTTTATCTGAGGACGACAATGGACAACCATATCATCAGTGGGGCTCAGCACGCTTGTCTAAAGGGTAAATCTGTTGAGAGTGCGCTACATGATGTGGTGAGTTACATTGAACGCGGCCTGCAGTATAGGGAGTATACCTTGGCAGCGTTCCTTGATATAGAAGGAGCTTTTAATAACATTAAGATTGAGGCTATTAGAGAATCACTAGAATCACTATGCGTTCAAAACTTCCTAATCGAATGGATTATTTTGATGCTGAATAACCGAATAATTAATTCGAACTTGGGAGATGCATGCATAAGGAAGATAATGACTAGAGGGACTCCGCAAGGAGGAGTTCTCTCGCCCTTGCTATGGCTCTTAGCCGTCAATGTCATTCTGATGACGTTGTTATACTGATCACGGGTAAATTTCTTTCCACGATCAGCGACGTCATGCAGTATGAACTTAACGAACTGTCCTCATGGGCCACTAGTAAGGGTTTAGGGGTCAACCCGGGGAAGACGGAGCTAGTTCTTTTCACCAGAAGGTACAAGATTGAGCAATTTAGGCTACCGGTACTAGGGGGGACTGAACTAGGATTGAAGAAGGAGGCAAAATATCTTGGTGTGTTCCTTGATAGTAAATTATCTTGGAAGAGGAACACTCAGGAGAGGCTTAAGAGAGGTCTCAACGCCTATTACACATGCAGGAACTCCATAGGTAAGAGTTGGGGACTCAAACCGATGGTAGTAAATTGGATTTACACCTCGGTGGTGAGGCCAATTCTGACGTATGGATGTCTTGTCTGGTGGGAGGCAATGAGAATAGGAAGTCGTAGGAATCTTTTGTCTAAAGCCCAGAGATGTGCTTCGATTGGCATAACGGGTGCCGTAAGAAGCACACCTCAGGCGGCACTTGACGTCATTCTGCATCTCCTACCCATTGAGGAGTTTGTGATGGGAATGGCTGCAAGGAGCCTGCTTAGACTTAGTGAACTAGGACTTACAGGATCAATCAGAATAGGACATTCCAAACTTTTAAACGAGGTCAATCTCGGTGGACATACCCTGGTTCCTTCTGGATCCACAGACTATATGTGCACGGAGGTCGATTTCGGGGAAAATCCTATACTGATTATTCCGAGTAGGAACCAATGGTTAGGTAGGGAGAAACTATTCAGTGGAGTATCGGTGTTCACTGATGGATCCAAAATGGATACAGGCACTGGTGCAGGTGTGTGTCTAGTTGAGGGAAACATCAGGAGGACGTATAGACTCCCGGATAGTTGTAGTGTGTTCCAGGCGGAAATTCTAGGTATTCTTAGGGCCACAGAATTGATTGCAGGGAACATTGAAGTGAATACAGAGGTAACTCTGTATGTGGATAGCCAGGCGGCGCTGAAGGCCTTGAAAGGACATTTTGTCAAGTCTAGGCTAGTTAGCGACTGTAAGAGGGCTCTTAGGAGATTGATGAGGAATTATCATATCAGACTCTGCTGGGTGCCGGGTCATTGCGAGATAAATGGCAATGAGGTAGCTGACGAATTGGCTAGGAACGGCTCAGCTTTGGATAGGACTGCAAGTGAAAGCGGTGTGAGACCACCTCTGGGCTTTTACTTCAGGTTAGTTGGGGAGTGGATTCGGGATGGAACCAATCATGCATGGAATTGTAGAACGGACTGCAGATTATCAAGGGTCCTATGGCCCAAACTTGATAAAGCAGATGCGAATCTACTTTTAAGCATGAAAAGGGGAAACCTGAAGACTATGATAGGTGTTCTGACAGGTCATTGTCCCATAGGGGGAATGATGGGGAATTGCAGAATGTGCGAAGATAATGAGGAGCTGGAGACGGTGGAATATATTATATGTCACTGTCCATGTCTACAACTAAGTAGGCAGAAATGGTTAGGCAGTCGATTCCTTGACGAATTGGACAGTATATCGAGATTAGATCTCGATAGACTGATAGGATTTGTCATGGGAATAGGCTGGCTAAGAGGGGGTCGCTGGCCTAGAGCGAGCGACACGGGGAGGTAGTACTTCTTCTTTTCAAATTCTTTCTTTTCTATTCTTCTCTTGGTCTCGGCTCTTTCTCCACTATTTTCCTTCTTGCTCCTTTCTATATCCTATCTGTAGTTATTTCTATTTTCTTCACGAAGGGACTCACAATGGACCTCATGGTCTCCGAGTGGATGCACAAGAACTCTTATGGGTGCTGTGCAACCCTTCTTTACCTACCTACCTAGTATAATTATAATCATGCGTTAGGTATAGTAAATAAAAACTACTTTTCTTATTTTATCAATTTTCTTTTTAAAAAGTTAGTTTTTAAAGTTTTTTACAGCATTTTTTATTATAATAATGCAGTTTTTGCCTTATACACTAGTACTTAAATAAAATGAAATTTTGTACTTTAAAAGAAGGTGATAGAAATTATTCTTTTATAAAGTTTAAAAAAAGTAATATGTAATTAAATTTTTACGATAGTAATTTAGTTATTGCAAAAAAGAAACGTTTACAATTTTCCCTTATATTGTAATTATTTTTAGTAAATATATTGTATATACATTAAAGTGCCTTACGAAAAAAAGTTGCAAATGTATCCCTCCCGAAATGAAGATTAGTAAGTTCCCAAAATAATACGTCTGAATGTTTTAATTTACGTGAGATGGACCATTTTTAAAACACATCTAAAAATACGGCTTTCTTTTGTTAGCATTATAAAAATCTTCGTTATAAGAAAATTAATTTCAAAATATTATAAAGACATATTAACGCTTGGAATAGCGTATAAATAATTCTTACATCTTTTTTCATGCAGAAATATCAAGATTTTATTAACATTTTTTCATATTTTCATTATTTAAACATGTTATTGTATATATTTCGAAAATTTTTCAACATATATTGGATTTTAAGGTACAATTGAAAGTTCTATTCTGATACTATTGAAAATTACTGATGATTAACCCTTTAAAAGCAATAAGGTAAATTTTGTACATTAGGTTTCCAAAAGTTTATGTAGACATGTATAATTTATGTGTCTCGAAAAATTCAACATTTCATCTATAAAGATTCCTAAACATTTCATATCTGAGACAAAGTTAAGTTGTAAACCACACAATTCAACATTTAAATCTTCTGAATCAAAATCAAAACAAATTGTTCTCGTTTTGTTAACGTTAATTTCAAATCCTTTCTCACTCATCCAACCCACAACCTCATTAAGGTAAAATTGAATGTTAACTTCAAGGACATCTAAAAAGTGCCTTTCTGTGGTGAATATTTAAATATCGTCTGCGTATGAAAATATATTTACTAAATTACTATCGCCAATGTTCATTAAACCATTCAAATACAACATAAAAAATAAAGGACCAATGATACGCAACTTGTATCATCGTGAACACAGGAATCCATACCAGTCAACTTTACAATTGAAATATAAATAAACAAGTTTACATCATGTAAATGAAAATTTACACATATTACACAGTTCAATTACTAACTTTGAGTGAGGTAATTTATCAAAGGCTTTAGATAAATCTATAGAAATTAGGGCGACAGAACAAACACGGGCAATACGGACGGCGATTTAGTGATGATAGGGGTCCAACGAGACATTCTAGCACAGGTAAGTCAGTTGTTGGGCCTACTATCAGAGACGGATAAGATTCTGGGCATCTCGAGGGATTCCTTTGCTGGGACCAGTTCCACACAGAAGCTCGAGGATCTTTCTCTTGGATCTGAAGATGAGCACGAGATCTCTGTGACCTCAACTCGAGCTCAGAGTCAAGAGAGGAACCGGAGCGGGGAGGCAGGCGGGGGGATGGCTCGACTGGCTCAGGATATCGTACGACTAGCAGCAATTTAGTTAGATATCACGTGCCGAACTAAAGAGGAGAAAGCTCGGAGTGGCGTAAGAGCTTCCCTTATCTATCTGCACAAGATATCTATCTTGCCACTTGCAGGCAAGGATAAGTACCTGGGAATGTCTTATCCTGAAGGATTGTGTGAGAATGTGGACAGCACTCCAGAGCATAGGAGTAAAGTCAACATCCTCAACGATCCGTATCGGAGCGAAAAATAAGGGTAGTGGTGAACCAGCCAAACCTGCAACCGGTGGTGATGCTGTTTATGTACCATCCAGCAAATCTGGCTATACGCAAAAGATTGCCAGGGGTGCTATGCCTGGAGATGATCAGCTATCGGCAAGCAAGAAGGCAGTAGGCCTGGTCTGGGGATGACCAGCAAACCTCGATAGCCAAGAAGTGCTCGAACACCTTCCAGCTAAGGGTTATTAGGTTATTAAAAGAGATGGGTAAGGAAGCAAACTGCCCTCAACATCGAAAGAGGCGACGGAATCAGTGTTGCAGAACTGTATTCAAGATGCTGTCATTGACAGATGGGAGGATCAGCGTTGAGCAATGGCGACAGATTGAACACAACCTCATTGAAGAGATCGCCCACGTAAGAGGAAGGCCGGACGAAGTATCCTTCAAAGGCGCGGGCTGGATGATGGGAATTAAAACTATCAACTAAGGTAATAAGAAATTTTTTGAATTTCTTAAAAACGCAGTTGCTAAGTGCAATACTCTAAATCCGGGGGCGAAACTTGAGGTGATACTGGTGTCGGAGTTGCCCCTGCGGTCAATAGTGACGGCACGGTTTCTTCTACCCATTAAAGATGTTGAAACCATTCTGACAGTATTCGAAAATCCGAATGTAGATCTTGTTACAAGTCAATGGAAGATTGTGAACTCCATAACCTGTAAGGAGAACTAAGCAGAGACTTCAGATTTGAAGTGGATCATGAGTCTATGAAGAAGCTGGAGCCACTGGGGGTGTTGTCAATATGGGTGTGAATATAAATACGTCAGTTAAATACGTCCCACACAAATGTTAAATAAGCTCCATACGCTGTGAATTGATTTGTTAAAATTAACAAAATTATTTTTTAATAAAAAAACTATATCAAAATTAAGTTTTAAATAAAAAAATCAAAATATATTTATAAAACATATTAAAATATAAAGTTGTAAAAATTTTTTTTTAAATTATTAAATTTGTACGAGTTTTCTTATAAAAAGGTAAGTTAAAAATATGTATTTATTGAACGACTTAAGCAATTACAATGAAAAATAAAAAATTATAAGAACAAAATATTCAATGAACAATATATTTTAAAATAACAAGTATAAAACAAATAACAAGTATAAAACAAATAACAAGTATAAAACAATAAATCCTCAACGATTATTGTTTTTGAATGTCATACCCATCTTTAGAATACAAAATTGATGTTTGATTCTTGGTAGAAACTTGGTTAAAACATCTGCAACCATGCTTTCTGTTGGAACATAATTTATGTTAACTGTTTTATTTTCAACTACATCACGAATAAAGTGATATCTATAATGAATGTGTTTGGTTCTTGAATGGTGTCCACCAAAGTTTGCCATATGTTGGGCACTTTGAGAGTCACTCATAATTGTTGTAGGACCACTAGGAAGAAACCCAAGTTATTCGAGAAGATATCGCAAATACATCGCCTCTTTTCCTGATTCTGCTAATGCTATATATTCCGATTCTGCACTGGAAGTAGGAACAACATTTTGTTTACGTGATTCCCATGAAATAACTGCACCAGCGAGAATGAAGCAGAAACCGGATTGAGATTTTCGATCGTGAATATCTTCCGATAAGTTCGCATCCGCAAAGTCAATTAGGGGAAATGAAGTTTTTTGTACACAAGCTTCAAATCTTTTGTTTCCTTTAAATATCTAATTATATAAAGTGCCGCATTCAAATGTTGCTTTCTGGGATCCTGGCAAAACTGAGATAATAGTATCGGTATAATCGATTCCATATTTCTGACTGTAGTCTTTTGCTACTAATCGTTTGTCTACTTTTCCATCTGGTGTAAATTTTGTTTTAAAAACCCACTTGCAGCCGACTGTCATTCTTTCCTTTGGTAAATCTACTAGTTCCCAAGTCTGATTTTTTCCGCAGTACATTTCCAATCTTCAACATTTTTTGACATAAGCATTTCTTTAAAGTTTTTGGGATCTTCTTCGTGTTCTTCTTGGGTGATAGAGTGTGCTTCCTCCCTGTTTTTAAACAACGTTCATGATCTCAAACGCTCTTTGATTGAAGTACTTGGTTCTGGATGATTTAAATCTTCATCAATTTCCTCTTCTTCATACTTGTCAAATAATTCTCGAACTGCGTCAGATTTAAGGTACTTTCATTATTAGAATTGTTTTCCAATTGTGTTGAGGTTGAATTTTGTGATTCGGTTGTATTCAATTTGGGACAATTTAAGTTGTCTACATCATCTTTATTTTGACATGGATTAATTATATTCCAATTAAATTCATAGAATCCAATATTTTTATCTTGAATTTCATTTTAAATCAACTTCAAATTCCTCTTCAATGAATTTTACATCACGACTTTTAATTATACTTTGAGTACCACGCTTCCATAATCTGTATGCTTTTGATTGTGATGAATAACCAATTAATATAAATTCAGAACTTCTAGGTTGCTACTTCGATTTTCCTGATTTTTTATTTAGGACAAACGCTTTAATTCCAATTTGTCTTAAATGATTTACAACAGGCTTCTTACCTGACCATAGTTCCTCAGGGGTTTTATTGTTATTTAATTTAGTTGGGCATAAGTTTTAATGTACGAAGCTGTCATAATCAATTCGACCCACAAAAATTCAGGTAATTTTGCCTCTATCATAATAGTTCTGGCCATTTCTACAAGGGTACGATTCATTCGTTCGGCTATACCATTTTGTTCGGGAATATATTGAACACTGAATTGATATTTAATGCCACATTCTTTCAAAAAACAACTAAATTCATGGCTACTTAACTCTGATGCATTATCAGGTCTAATATTTTTAATCTTTTGTCCTGTTTTTAGCTCTACTTCTTTCTTATACTCTTTAAAAATTTCAAGATATTCGCTCTTTTTTCTCAAAAAATATACATATACTTTTCTTGTAAAATCGTCTAAAAAGTGACAAAGTAAAGTTTCTTACTCATTAATTCCACCTGCATTGGACCATATAAATCTGTATGTACTAATTCTAATACCTCATTACTAGATTTTTCATTCTTTTTAGGAAATGACTTTCTTATTTGTTTACCTTGAATGCAGTTAATGCAATTTATATTTTTTTTTATGGAAACTTGGTAGACCAACAATCATATTTTCTATTACAAGTTTTCTTAAATCTGATGAATTTAAATGCCCGTAACGTTTGTGCTACAAATGAAATTCTTTATCATTTGTTTTAATTATATTTTTAATTTCAGGAAAAAATGCAATACAATATAAACCATTTTTCTTTTCAGAGTATATCAGAATATTGTTATTTTTGAAAACTAGAGCTTTATCTGAAAAAATTTCTACTTTACAACCATTATCCGTAGCTTTTGCAATAGAAAAAAGATTACTTCTTAAATCAGGTATGAATAAAGTTTTCGGAAGATTTACAATTTTAAATTTACTTTTTATATTTAACTTTTATTTCTAAATCATTATCGTCTGCTAAACGAACAGTTCCTTTAAATGATTCATCGATTTCTATAAATTGAGACTTTTAATAAGTCATATGGGACGAGTCTCCACTGTCAAGTATCCATTGGATACTGCCTATTAATGTATGAGTATTCTTATGAACTACTCTAGTGGATACTGCGTACCCACAATATTTTTAATAATTTACAGTATCTTGCCATGTGGCCTTTTTTCCACATTTAAAACAATCGAAAGGAAAATTCTTCATACCTCGCACATCCATGTTGTTATAAGTTTTTCGGTTACCTTTTTTAAACTTGTACTTCCACTATTTCGCTTACCCGATTCATGTCTGCTCCTTATGTCCACTGGAGCCACTTGAAAATTCCACATTTTTCCATACGATAATAGTGAAAAAACACTTTTTTCAAAATTATATATCTCTGATCACAGATGGAATCTGGACATAGAACATACATTTCTGGAATCTACTAGTCCTAGGCTACTTCCACTCTTTCGCTTACCCGATTCATGTCCGCTACTTATGTCCACTGGAGCCACTTGAAAATTCCACAGTTTTCCATATGATCATAGTGAAAAAACACATTTTTCAAAATTATATATCTCTGATCACAGATGGAATCTGGACATAGAACATACATTTCTGGAACCTACTAGTCCTAGGCTAATTCCACTCTTCCGCTTATCCGATTCATGTCTGCTCCTTATGGCCATTAGGACTACTAAAAATGTTCGATTTTTGTTCAAAGAAATTTTATGTATAGAGTGATATATTTGACAATTTTTTTTTTTTTTATAATTTTATATTTTAATATGTTTTATAAATATATTTTGATTTTTTTATTTAAAATTTAATTTTAATATAGTTTTTTTATTAAAAAATAATTTTGTTCATTTTAACAAATCAATTCACAGCGTGTGGAGCGTATTAAACATTTGTGTGGGACGTATTTAACTGACGTATTTACCTTCACACCCTTGTTGTCAATTATAGTTTTGGGGTATGCTAGATCTGATAAACTCAATGAGGCTATTAGTGGTGAAAATTAATTTTCATCACTGTGAAGCAACCTCAACCGAATTGACAAAACTTCGCATTGACTCCAAAGTGGACGTGGCCCTTATCCAGGAACCCTGGATTAACAACTCCAGAGTTTGTGGTTTAAGGATCACGGGGTATAACTTGTTCATACCGTCCACATTGGAGAAGGTACGAACACGTATATTAGCTAGGAATGATTTGAACATTAATCTTCTTCCTTACATCTGTCCAATGGGAAGTCACTGGAGGCAGTAGGCTTATACTGGCATCCGTGTACATGCCATACGAGGTGGCCGATCCACCGGGCATCGCTCTGCAGCATTTGGCGGAGCACAGAAGAAGAAGAAGCGTACATGGTTTTGGGATGTGATGCGAATGCTCACCACTACCAATGGGGAAGCAGAGATATCAACAAGAATGGTGAGTTAGTATTTGAATTTATAACTAGTTGTAATCTTCATATCTGCAATAGGGGTAATAATTCTACATTCAGAACGAAAGATAGGGAAACAGTTAAAATGTAGCGCAAGGGAGTGAATTTGTCAAGGACTGGAGGGTGACTATGGATTATTCCTTTTCGGACCATAACATGATATCCTTCAATCTTGACTTTGTGAAACCAAAAGGAAGGTCCTTTAGAAATTTAGGACGGATTGGAAGTCCTTCAGTGAGTTAGTTGATAGGGATTTGAGGGATACTGAGGGAGAAATTTAGCTGAGTGTAACGAGGTAGTCGTGAATAATTTCACGGATGTAATTAAGAGTAGCTTTGAGCTCAGTAGCTCGGTAATTTATCCTGGAAAACGGAGGCAGAAGAAATGGTGGACCAGGAAACTTAGGGTCCAACGGTCTACAGTTAGAAGGTTGTTTAATATGGCCAAGCTAACGAGAAGTCAGATTGATTGGGACAGCAATAGGTAAAGCTTCGTTAAGTATAAGACACAAGGACACAAGACGGGTGAAACGGATATCAAGGATGAATTTCTGTGAATCCATGGACTCTGTCTAGATTGAGACGGATATTATACAAGGACTCCACGCTTCCATAATCTATATGCTTTTGATTCTGATGAATAACCAATTAATATAAATTCAGAACTTCTAGGTTGCCACTTCGATTTTCCTGATTTTTTATTTAGGACAATTTGTCTTAAATGATTTACAACAGGCTTCTTACCTGACCATAGTTCCTCAGGGGTTTTATTGTTATTTAATTTAGTTGGGCATAAGTTTCTAATGTAAAAAGTTTCTAATGAATTCATGTAATTTTGCCTCTACCGTAATAGTTCTGGTCATTTCTACAAGGATACGATTCATTCGTTCGGCTACACCATTTTGTTCGGGAATATATTGAACACTGAATTAATATTTAATGCCACATTCTTTCAAAAAACAACTGTGGCACCTGGATATATACAACGTGCGGGCAACTCGTGGACAGTCTGGCTCGGAGTCCCTCAGCTTACTAATGGAAACTCACTTCCCTGGCTGTAAAGATATATAATCTGATGGGAGGACAAGTAGTGTTAGTGATAACCTACAGTCCGGATCAGAAGATCACTGGAGACAAAGTAAGATGAGCGGTAAAGTCATTTGGGATATATTCCCAGGGGGTGGAGAGACGACTCACTCGAAGCCCAAGGATTATAGGCAGATCAGCCTATCGTCTTTACTACTTAAGACAATAGAAAGACTGATCGATCTGTATCTAAGGAGGAGTATGGGAACTCAGGTCATCAGCGACGCACAACACCTCTATCTTAAGGGTAATTCTGTTGAGAGTGCCCTGCATGATGTGGTGAGTTTTATTGAACGGAGTCTGTTGCATAAGGCATACACCTTGACAGCATTCCTCTATATAGAAGGGGCTTTTAACCACATTAGGATAGAGGCGATTTAGGAATCACTCGCTTCGTTAGGTATTAGTGTATTCCTAATTGCAGCAGGATTATCAACATGAGCATGGGAGACACTTGCTCGAGACAAGGAGCACACATCAAGGGGGGTTCTTTCTCCATTATTGTGGCTTTTAAATGTCATACTGAGACAGTTCGATGCCATGGGAAGGAAGATTGTAGCCTACGCTGACGACGTGGTCTCAGGTAAATTTCTACCCACGATCAGCTTGGATGGTAATGGCTTGGGGGTAAAATCAGAAAAGACTGAACTAGTTCTGTTTACGAGTAGATTACTGGAGGAGAATGTTGATAGGGACACTGAGGTAACTATCTATGTGGATAGTCTGGCATCACCACTAGCAATGACAAGTCATTGTGTTAGGTCCAGATTAGTGTTGAAGTGCAGAAAGGAATTTAAAAGGTTAATGGATGCCTACAGAATATATATGTATACTAGCAAATACAAAAAAAAAAAAAAAAAGAAAAAATAAAAATACTTCAATTAATAGGTTTCGTATTTTTGATGTTAAAATTTGGATAAATGTGACACTGTGCATCGTATCCCGCAGCTTCAGAAATATATGGACATATATATTATATGGGTTTCATTAACTTGTAATTTTATTATCTGCATTTTTTTTATATAATTTGTAACCATTTGATCTTGTATATATATTTATGTATACAAGATTAAATAGTAATAAATAATTATATATATATATATATATATATATAAACCTATATCAAAATGAAATTTGAAATAAAAAAATCAAAATATATTTATAAAACACATTAAAATACAAAATTGTAAAAAATTGTCGAATATATTACTCTCTACATAAAATTTTTTGGACGAAAAAATTCACGTGATCTTAATGGGAGCAGACATGAATCGGGTAAGTGGAAGAGAGGGAGTAGCCTAGGACCAGTAAATATATATATATATATATATATATATATATATATATATATATATATATATATATATATATATATATATATATATATATATATATATATATATATATATATATATATATATATATATATATATGCGAGGGCTGATTAATAAGTCCGAGACTTTTCGAACTTCCCTCGCAGTTATATGCAACACTATTCCCATCAAGTACCACCTGTTAATAGACTGCTGTAACATTTTGTGCAAGTGTAGTCATTCACTTTGCGTTTAACAGCTGTTCAAAACATAGAACCTCGTGTATTTTTTCCAAAAATGGAAAAAAGTGAATTTCGAGTGCTCATTAAACATTATTTTTTGCGAAAAAAAAAGTTTATCAAACCAAGGAAAAGCTCGATAAATACTATGCTGGCTCTGCACCATCGATTTCAATGGTAAATAGTGGTTTACTGACTTTCGTTGTGGTCGCACAAGTACAAATGACGCTGAACTTTCTGGACGGCCAATTGAGGTCAGTACACCCGAAAATGTCGAAAAAATCCAGGATATGGTGTTGGCCCACCGAAGAATAAAAGTGCGTGATTGTTGAAGCCATAGGCATTTCATATGGCAGCGTGGTTTCGATTTTAAATGATCAGCTGGGTTTAAGAAAGTTGTCTGCAAAATGGGTGCCGCGTTTGCTCTCAATTGACCATAAACGTAAATGTGTGACAACTTCAAAGGATTGTTTGGAGTTGTTTAACCGCAATCCGAATGATTTTTTGCGGCGTTTTGTAACTGTGGATAAAACATGGGTCCATTACTGCACTCCGGGGACCAAGCAGCAATCTAAACAATGGGTTTCTCCGGGTGAACCTACTCCGAAGAAGGACAAGGTAAGTTTGTCGGCCAATAAGGTGATGGCAACAGTTTTTTGGGATGCACGCGGGATAATCCACATCGATTACCTTCAAAAGGGAAAAACAATAAACGACGAATATTATGCCACTTTTTAGACCGATTTAATGAGGATTTAAGAAGAAAACGACTCCATATGGCCAAGAAAAAAGTTCTTTTTCATCAAAAAAATGCATGAATTGGGCTATGAATTGGTACCTCATCCGCCATATTCTCCTGATTTAGTTCCTAGTGACTACTTCCTATTTCCAAACCTAAAGAAATGGCTAGGTGGAAATAGATTCAGTTAAAACGATGAAATTATTGACCGAACAAATGCCTATTTTATGGACCTCGAAAAATTCTATTTTTTACGCAAAGTAATTGACGACACTTGCTCAAAATTTGACAGTTGTCTATTAACAGGTGGTACTTGAAGGGAATAGTGTTGCATTTCATATAACTACGGGGTAAGTTCGAAAAGTCACGGAATTATTGATCCGCACTCGTATATATATATATATATATATATATATATATATATATATATATATATATATATATATATATATATATCTAATTGCAAGTTAATGACTGGTTATTAATTTCATAAAAAAAATTTTTAGATTGTAAAAAAAGAGGTAAATTATCACACACTATTATTATTTATTGATAATTTATTAAATAAAAATCATTTTTCTTTCAATGAATAACAACCATGTCGTTAACAAATATGACTTTAAAATTTTATACACTTATAAGAAAATGAAATGCACTTAAGCCATTCTTAAACCAAATTGAAGAGTGTAAAATTAATACAATGAAAAAACAGATAAAATAATTCATTCACACTTATAAATAAAAAAAAAAAGTAAGAAAGATATAGTCAGTTAAGCCCATCATATGATACCCCATACAATTGTGTATGTCCATCAAAATTCGTGGAGGGGTCTTATATTAGACATGTGGACAGATACTTTTACGAAGTGTAAAATAAAATATACGAATACAGAGTATTACGCTAATATTAACATTCATATAAATTCATGCCCTTTTTGGATGATTCTCAAATATATGGGAGCTATGGTAAATTATGGAGCAATCCTCATAAAATTTGTCATGGCGATTTCTACTTATATAAAACTCATTTGTGACTAATATAAACTTGACACTAACATGTGTATATGATTTATGCACGTTAAAGTGATTTTCAGAAGAGGGAGCTATGGTCAATTATGGACCTATCTTCATGAAATTTGGCACAGATTGATAATCATGATTCCTTACGCCGAATTTCATTAAAATATAGTTATATTTAAGACATTTATGATCGTTAAACCCTTATTCCGGGATGCCATTTGTATGGGGGCTAGGTGAAATAATGGACCGATCATAACCAATTTCAATAGGCTTTGACTTTGTGCGCTACAAATATCAGCACAAACACATAATACACCTAAGGTATAAATTACTTAATATTTATTTCCAAAATTTTTAGAAACAGAGAATATTTAAGCTAAAATTTATACTTAACATATGGTTGAATTAAAATAATATAAAATAAACAAGAAAATGCCATTTACACTAAAAAAATAAATTAAAATAAAAACAATAAGTATGCATTATGGCACAAATTTTATAAAAAGTGAAGGGTGTTTAGTACTGACAAACATATTTTGTTGTTTTTACCAATTAAATGAGTCTTCATTTTTACCATATTTTTTTTTTTTTACTACACAAACATTACTCAATACGTAATTGCAATCTCTCCACCAATCTCTATACAACACATACAAAAAATCGCACACACTCAAACAACAATCATTATAATTTTGATGCAAATTTCCCAAATTGCTGCTCACCGTAAAAGTTTTCATTGTCCACATCCATTTTTAACGTGTTTTTTTACTTTCAATTAATTAGATTTTGCATTATTTCACTTCTCTACAAGTAATTCTCTTAGCATTTTCATTTATTTTATAATTTTTTTCATCACTATTAGCTTTATTTTAAAAACCACCAACAGCAATCCAAAATAATTGTCGACGAAGCAAAAGTTGAACGACAATTAAAAAAAGTTGTCAAAATTACTTTGGTATCTTCGTAGCGTTGCCAACTTAAAAAATGCAATTAAGCGATTTTTTAGCATTTTAAAATTGAGTAACAATAAGAATAAATTGTAAGAAATTTGTTTTTAATATGTTTATGTACTGAAATAAATTAAATTTTTCTATACAGCATTTTTTCCTTATTAAAAATATCAATTTCACCATCAAAAAGTTTATTTTTGTTTATAAACAAACGAATACATGCAAATGCAAAAAAATTTGACATTTAGTCTTACACTAAAAAATGAAGCAAAAAATAATCAGCTGAGCTTATAATGACATCATATATTGGTTACATCATGTTTTTAACTAAAATAATAATTATATTTGATTTTCTATGATATTTTTAACATAGTCTCTATATTAGATAATTTTTTGTGAAGACAAACGCCAAAATCAACGCGAATTTATGCTAGGTGCAACCTATACTGTTTAACTGAGGTTATCTTGTATAGATTCGTAATGATTTTGACATTTGTCTTGATAAAAATTTGTCTAGTAAGACACTATATAAGATTTTTCGCATTTTTGCTGAAATTCAAGTATTAATAAGTTGAATTCCAGTCTTAAATTCGAATTTCAAGTGTTGAAATGCAGCTTTATTCAATAGTATACACCAGTGAAACTGAATCTTGAGATTAACGCTGATATAATATGTGAGCTAACACCGGCAGAGTAGACTAACCATTTTGTTTATATTATGTTAAATCTTAAAAAAGGGGTACAATCAGTCACAGAGTAAGCATGTCGTTTTTATTTAAGCAATTCGTATTTTTTAAGCACAATTTTTATAAAAATATTTTTAACATGTAAAACAAACACTAAAAGGAAACAATTTTACAAAAAAACTTTGTTTTTCAGTAATTTCCAAAATACACAAATATGTGTATTTTTTGGCAGTTCGTCTGTAGAAAAATTTCATCACAACAGTCTCATAAAATATCTTATAATACTAATCTACACGTAAAATAATTCTCTCAGATTTTTTTTTAAGAAATTCGCACCTTTTTAGCACAATTTTTATAAAAATGTTTTTTAAAATGTAAAACAATCATTGAAAGGAAACAATTTTACACAAGCACACACACAACAAACTTTCGGATATATATATATATATATATATATATATATATATATATATATATTGTTTTTTTGACAGCTCATCTTATAAGATAGTTATGTAGAGAAATCCCATCACAACAGTTCATAATACTTCTTATAATACTTATATTTAAATCTACACGTGAGATAAATATCTCAGAGAGCGAATTTGACACTCTCTAAACGAAAATTCTTAGATATTGTATTACGTGTAGATGAACTGTTACGAGGTCACTTTTTTATTACACTATGATGGCAACATGGTATTATTAAAGACAACAGCTGTTAATTTGTGTTTTGTTTACATAGAACACGTGGTTCTGTGTTTTTTCTTTTTATTTCCTATTTCTATTTGATTTTAAGTTACTCTTCCCACTGAAACGTGTGTTCCCAGAGAAGAAGCAGAAAAAAATCCTTACTTGGCCTCGAAATTTTCATATAGCCATCACCAATTATGACAAAACGCTGTCAGAAAAAAGTAAATTTGTTTGTCTTAGTAAAAAAATGGGAATTTGTTGTGAGCGTTTCACTTTTCGTGCTTTATGATGCTTTATGCATGCTTCACAAGGTGTAAAGATTTCTTTATTATATTATTTCGAGATTTATTTACTGATGATTTTTCTATATATTTATTACACTTTCCAGAAGATTGTCTGGCACAATTTTTTTTACCTAGAATATTATAATAATATTGCCTATTTTTCTCCCAGGCGTATTGATTTCTTATCGCTTAGGTATATCGCCTGTGAGGCACAATCTCTCCCGATAGGGGAAGCTTCCGCAATGTGAATATGATTATTGCGGCAATAAAGCTTTTCTTATAAGCAATACGAATTCGAGTCACTTTCAGATTATTTTGCTTTTAGGGTTAGTTTTGAAAAAAAAATAATTTATATTCGGGTATGTGATGAAAATCGATTTCGAAAACGAAAAGAATTGAAATCAATAAAATGTGTGATATATTTACTTTTTAGTTTTCTTTATTGATGAAAATTACAGTAAACTCACTTTTTATCAAATTTTATTATACAATTTTAATATAAAATTTTAAGTGTTCTACGAATCCAATTTTGCTCTATCTTATAAAGGAAAAATAAAGCATTGTTCCAAAAATTATTCTTAAAATCGATCAAAATTCATCACAACTTTTTAAACGGTTCGATTTGAAATAGATCGATATATATCACATACCAGATTGTGAATAATTGTTTTGTGAAACAAAAAGAAAAAGTATTCCTTATGTAAAAAAGCTAAAAAGTGTTAAATCCCCACCACACCACTACTTTATCTCTTAGCGAATGGATTCTTAACTAATACCACAAACCTTCTTCAGAGTCACAATATAAAGTCTTTATAGAATTTTTATGGGCAATCAAAAGTGGAACCTTTTTATTATTAAAAACCGTATGCGAAGCCTGGCCAACCAAGAAATTCGTCAACAAAGTTGAATATCCATGGTGCCTTGTATCTGGTGGGATCATAAAATTTTCATCTATTTAAGTTGTTAAGAACGGGTAAAACAATCACAAGAGTCTACAACCAAACACAATCCATTTATAATTAAAAATATTAAGTTCTTTTTCAGTTATATATATATATATATATATATATATATATATATATATATATATATATATATATATATATATATATATATATAGATATAGATATATATACTTAAATTCAAATATAATGGTTTTAATGGCTGGTTTAAAATTAAATAATGCTTTCGTTTAAGTTAACAGCAGTTAACATATCTGTAGAAATTATTAACATAGTTGTAAACATACAGCATTGAATAAAAAGCGTTTACCATTGTTTGTAAGTATGGCAACATTAACATGAAAGCTCTAACAGCCCGTCTAGACGTAACATAATATGTAAGATTTATGTGTCAGAGAGTGTCAAATTCGCCCTCTGAGAGAATTATTTCACGTGTAGATTCAAATATTAGTATTATAAGATGTATTATGAGACTGTTGTGATGAGATTTCTCTACACAACTATCTCATAAGATGAACTGTCAAAAAATACACATATACGAAAGTTTGTGTGTTATGATGAGATTTCTCTACACAACTATCTCATAAGATGAACTGTCAAAAAATACACATATACGAAAGTTTGTGTGTGTGAATGTGTATTTTAGAAATTACTGAAAAACAATGTTTTTTTTTTGTAAAATTGTTTCCTTTTAGTGTTTGTTTTACATGTTAAAAAACACTTTTATAAAAATTGTGCTAAAAAGTGTGAATTGCTTAAATAAAAAGGACATGTTTACTCTGTACCTGATTGAAAATAATGATATCTTATAGGATTTATTAGAATACGTGTACCCCTTATTTAAGATTTAACATAATATAAACAAAATGGTTATTCTCCTCTGCCGGCGTTATAACACATATTATATCTCAGTTGTAGACCTGGGGTAAAATTCGAGTATACTAGTTTGTCCGTTAAGAACATTTTAGAATGAAATAGAACGAGCTTTCAAGAAGCATCTAGGTGGTTGTGCAGTATATATAAATTAGCCGTGAGAATACCATTGAGTCAGTCTAATTGGAAGCATCGTTAACTAAAGGCAAATTAACTGCCTTGGCTGTATATTCTTGCACATTATTAATGGGTGCTATATAAAGTGTGTAATTTAAATGTGTTTGTATTAGAACACACAGTGATTATTTGAACTGTTAATGTTGTACATTTTTAAATAAAATAAAGAGTCGTTACAACTTTTAAACTACTAAACTGCTTTTATTTGCAATCAAAGTACCGGTTTATTTAAAAGGAAATAACCAACAGTTTTTAAAAGGTAAAAACGTAACAATTGCTTTTAGAAGTGGGATTGCAAAATAATAAGCAGTCATGAAGTTTGAAGAGTTAAAAGTGGAGCAACTCAAGAAAGTATTTAATAAGTTGGAGTTACCTACAGCTGGTAATAAATCAGAATTACAAAAGAGGTTGATAGATGAATTCAAGCGGCGTGATATTGACATCGGAGCTTACGAATTCAAGTATAAAGAAGAAATGGAAATTTTTACCCGTGCAACAACAAGCAGCATGGATTTATCCACAATGTTTGCTGTTATGATGGAGCAATTTAAATTAGTTAAAGAAGGAGTTCAAGAAACTTCTAAAGCAAATGACGAGAAACTTCTTGCTAAAGTTCAAGAAACTTCTAAAACAAATAACGAGAAACTTCTTGCTAAAGTTAAAGAAGAAAATAAAATAATGGAAATGAAATTTCAAGAAACTTCTAGAGTCAATAACGAGAAAGAAGCCAAAGAAACTTCTAGAGCAACAAATGAGAAACTTCAGCAAATTTCAGAAGTTAGATAGATTACAGAAAAAGTAGAGTAAAAGATAAAAAGGAATAGAAATGTGACGAATAATATAGGGGGACCAGCAATGTTACCAATCCCTCTAGGGTTATACCCCTGATTCTCCCTCAAGCAGCCGATTCCCATGACGAAGCCTATGACGTCAACAAGATCTGTGTCCCGAACGTCACTCAGCCCGTCGAGGAACCGGCTACCCAGCCACTTCATCCTACGATGCTGCAATCGTGGACAATGGCACTCAATGTGCTCAATAGACTCGGTCTCGTCGACGTACTCACACATTCTACAAAAATCGGAACTGTTAGCGTCCAATCTAGACCTCATCTTTCCTATCAAACAGTGACCCGTTATGGCCCCTATCATGATCCTCAAGCTCTTTCTAATCATGCCCAGGAGAGTGCTAGTGCCTGCTTTGTCCAGTACCGGCCATATCGCCCTCGACACTCTGCAGTCCTCTCTACTCTCCCAAGCCGAATTGGTCCTGACCAAGATCCAATCATTGATCTTCCCATAGAAGAAACTTAGTGGTGGTTTCACATATGTCTTCCTCTCCGAGACGTTCCCTGCCGCACCTTGCCTTGCCAGTTCATCAGCCAATTCATTGCCTGAAATATTGCAGTGGCCAGGCACCCAGCAGAGTCTCACCATGTAGTCCTCCATCAGCTCTCTCAGTGTCCTCTTACAGGCAGCTACTAGCCTATATCTCACCAAATGTGTCCCCAAGGCCTTCAGAGCCGCCTGACTGTCCACATAGAGAGTGACCTCGGTACCTCTCGCAACGTTCTGTCTGATTATCTCCGCGGCCTTCAGGATGCCGAGAATCTCAGCCTGAAAAACGCTGCACTCATCAGGGAGTCTAAAAGAGCCCTTTATGTCCGTGCCCATAATATAAATCCCCGCCCCGGTACCTTCGTCCAACTTTGATCCGTCCGTGAACACTGCACAACCTTCATATAGTCTCTCAGTGCCGGACCAGATCCCCCTATCTGGTATCACCACGACAGGATTTACTCCAAAGTCTGATTCAGCGGTCATGTAATCTGATGCCCCTGTGGAGTTCAGATTAACCTCACCGTAACTGATCTCGTAAATGACCATGGAGTGACCTGCTCTTGATGAGCCTAATAGTCCCAATTCCTTAAGTTTCAGCAAACTCTTTGCTGCCATACCCCTCACAAACTCCTCAATGGGTATGAGATGAAGTATGACATCCAGAGCCGCTTGTGGTGTGCTTCTCATTGCACCCGTAATGCCAATCGAAGCACACCTTTGTACCTTCGACAAAAGGTTCCTATTACTCTTACGTTCCAGTGCCTGCCACCAAACAGAACATCCATAAGGAAGGATTGGTCTCACCACCGAAGTGTAAATCCAATATACAACTTTTGGTTTGAGCCACCAACTCTTACCTATGGAGTTTCTACAGGTGTAGCACAGTGGGGTCAAACGCAAATTTTTTGGTAATAAATCTGAATCTCCTAAACTACTGGTCGGATCAAATTGAAATGTATGGAAGAGTTGTAGAGGAGGACCTAAGCTTTCAGAAAAATCATCTTGTAGTCACCCTGTGATAACACGAGATAAGCTACAAGGTGTCAAAGTTGACTACCTCGAGTATGTAAAAGTTAAAAAAATCGTAACTTGTACAAATGAAGTTCAATTTTAAAGATTTTTATATTTCTGGAAAGTGCTTGGCAAGATAAAGAAAAAATAAGCTTACTCATCTAAGTTATCTCTTACAGTTAAAAAGATATTTACGCTTGAATTTTGAATTTTTGATTTTTTGGCTCGACTTTCTTTCGTTTTTCGGGAATAAGTCCGGAGGTATATGAGGTAAAAATTTTTTAAAAATATTCTGTAATTTGCTACATATTTCAAAATAATATGCTGAAAGAATTTTTGGATTATCTCAATTCGTCTAGACGTGAAAAATATTCAAAGTCAGCACTCTGAAATTGGCATGAAAAATGGCTATTTTTTTACAAAAATATAGTACAATTCATTCACTTTTTTCCTTATTAATTTCAAAAGATAAGGCTTCACAAATGGTTAATAAAGAAATTTTGAATTGATTTAAGTTTGCACCTTACATCCAACATTGGCCGAAAATTGTCAATTTTAAAAAATAGTTTCATTTTTATCGATTAATAAAAAAAATGTCACGCGAGTTTTTTTAAATTTGGTACCTACATTTTTTATAGAAATAGATTTAGAATGATTTAACACTAAACTGCTTCCCGCCCGGCCAAAAACGAATGCAGGAGTGGAGATTTTATGTTAAAAGTCAGTTTTTTTAACGACTATTTTTAAAAGCATATTAGCATAATATTTTTAATATTATTTCTTATGTAATGTATAAAACACAAGTCAAGCTTTCATTCCTAAAAAAATCAATAAAATAGCTCCAATAACCTATTTTTGGTAATTTTTCAAAAATAATTTTTTTTTTTTTAAATAGCTGAAAATCCAAAAAAATTTAATTTTTTTAATACAACTCCACTAATTTTGCAAATACTTTAAAAATGTTAAAAGAATATAAAAATAGACTTATTTACCAATTCAACGATATATAAAATGTTGATATAGGTCATTTAATAATAGTAATATAATGGCCTCAAAACTACCAAGTCACGTCAAAAGTTGCAAAATTCACTATTTTGTTCCGTATTTCCATATGTGTGTATACGTAACATTTTAGTTTTCTAATGTATTATGTAGGTATATATTTGTTATTATAAAGTAGTAAATTCTTTATTTGAGTAATGTTTATTTAATTTGTTTTACATATTTACATACTTATTATACATATATCCCGTATATTTATTTTATTAAGAATATATTATCGAAGATATTATTAGAGATTTTCTTGAAAATAATCAGAAACATCGAACGTTAGCAAATTTTTAACTTCCTTGGCTTCGGAATCCTCTTTTTCTATTTCAAGAGTGATTTTTGGTGGCCATCGTGTTCTTATAGAATATATAACTGGATCTGATGATATTAATAAATATTCCATTAAGTCCATATTTTGCGCTATTTTCGAACATTGAAGAGTCGGAAATGTTTAACATCTTTATTTCGGGCTTCCTGTGCTTCCTCTGTTAGCTCTCCCAGTGACAAATTACTATTTTCTATTATTTCTTTACCATGAGCCAATACTTTGTGAATTGTTGGAGTCATTGATTTCCAGGGTTATGTAATGTTAAGTAGTTCTTTAGTTTCGTAAGCAAAAATGTTAAATTTGTCCGCATTAATTAGTTTTTTGCTATTAATGGCTGCCAATATAATCTTAAAACGCTTCAAAATATTTAAGTCAATGCCTGTGATTGAAGATGTGAGTTCCGGATTTTCAAAAAAACGTCTTGCTGTATTTCCATCATTTGAGCTTCCATAGCCATGTAGAGGTTTATCAATTATTAATCCGGGTTGTTCTTTGAATTCTAATTGAATTCTTTTCTTCTCCTCTTTTCGTAATTCGTGAAGTTCCAAATTGTTTTTTACTGTAGCATTTTCCTGCCCGAGAATATTTCTGTACTTCATAACATATGCAAGATGTAAGCAGAACTCCAAAAATCTTATCCTTGCGTGGAGTGGTGATATTCCAAATTTTAAAGAATTTTTATTAACAAGGAGTTCAGAATTATCCTGAAATTGTGAACTTATTTTTCCACATATATTACATTTCCATGTAGATGTTGTATCTGTTATAGCGTTTGCAACTTTTCCATCAATCATCGTTAATTGTTGTTGAAATGTAACTTTAATAGTTCTGTTTGATACTTTTACATATATTGGGGGCAATGCTTTAATTTCTTCTTCCAATTGGTTGACAATGCTGTTTATTGTAACCGTGGTTTCTTTTGTGTAATCGAAAAGGATTGGACGGCACAAAAATTTGGAACCTGGAGTTAAATTTATCCATATATCATCAAAAAGCGAGTCATTTCTTGTCGATGAGGAAGGCTTATTTAAACGCATTCGAAGTGGTACTAGAGACGCTATGTTATCATTGCTGAAGGTAGATATAATTCTAGAGGCAGTATTTTCAAGTAATTGCAATATATTAACTTTAGCACTTTTAACAGAAGCATTAACCGGGTGCTCCATAGGCTGTAAAATATTACTTTTCGCTTCTCTCACTGATTTGCTACTGGGAAAGATATCATATCCTTTTTCGCTAACAGATTTCCTCAAAATCTCGTATTGGTTTCTTGATAATCCTAAATTTAATATTAGAGCTAAAGCATCTTCAGAGGTAAAGGACTATGTTGATTTCGGTGTCACTATGCTTTGGATTATCCGATATAATCGATTGGAAGAAGCTGTTGGTAACACATCTATAACTTTTTCTACTTCCTTTGGTTGCGTACGTGTTACTAAAGCTTTAAATGTATCTTTTATTTCGACATTCGTATGTGAATTTAGAATAGATTCCTGTTTGGTCCTCTTTGTTCTTAGCTGAACTTCATCGTAACTTCTTTTTGGTCGACCCTTTTTTGCTTTCCGATGAAAATTGGTATTTCTCCCTCCAACCACTCTTCATTTTTCTTCTTGAACTTTGGTATTGACCAATCTGAAGCTTGCATCCTTTTTTCGTATGATTTATAAAAATTTTCGAGCTTTAAACTGTCTTCTGCAGTAAGAGTTAAACCAAAAGATACTACTGTATTCATGAGTTTTCTTATTTTTTCTGGACGATTTATAATATCAGATAGATTATCCCAGATTACTTTGCAAATAGAAAAGTGTTTTAATGTAATCTCCATAATGGCAAATTTACTAATAAATCTGCATATTTATAAGGATACTTATATATAGAAAAAGAATATTTATATCAGGTAAATGGTGACAGGCAAAAATGAATTAAAAAATTAAAATTTTTGCTCAAAACCCCCATTCATTCAGTTTATTTTTATGACCTGTAGTGTTAAACAGGTACGTCAAAAAATGTACCTATGCGATTGTAAAAAAATCATTTTTGTTATAATACATTAATTAAGTAGCTAGGTAAATTATTTAAAAACTTTAAAAAATGTAATAAAAAACGAAGGAAAATATACCTATTTATGTACTTAGGTAATTTTAAAAACCTTTTCAGTAGAAAAAAATTATGAACACTTTAAATAAATTCATTAATAAATATTATTATCAAAAATAAGTAATGCAGTTGAGTGTTACGTATACACACATATGGAAATACGGAACAAAATAGTGAATTTTGCAACTTTTGACGTGAGTTGGTAGTTTTGAGGCCATTATATTACTATTATTAAATGACCTATATCAACATTTTATATATCGTTGAATTGGTAAATAAGTCTATTTTTATATTCTTTTAACATTTTTAAAGTATTTGCAAAATTAGTGGAGTTGTATTAAAAAAATTAATTTTTTTTGGATTTTCAGCTATTTTTTGAAAAAAAATTTATTTTTGAAAAATTACCAAAAATAGGTTATTGGAGCTATTTTATTGATTTTTTTAGGAATGAAAGCTTGATTTGTGTTTTATACATTACATAAGAAATAATATTAAAAATATTATGCTAATATGCTTTTAATATGCTTTTAAAAATAGTCGTTAAAAAACTGACTTTTAACATAAAATCTCCACTCCTGCATTCGTTTTTGGCCGGGCGGGAAGCAGTTTAGTGTTAAATCATTCTAAATCTATTTCTATAAAAAATATGGGTACCAAATTTAAAAAAGCTCGCGTGACATTTTTTTTATTAATCGATAAAAATGAAACTATTTTTTAAAATTGACAATTTTCGGCCAATGCTGGATGTAGGGTGCAAACTTAAATCAATTCAAAATTTCTTTATTAACCATTTATGAAGCCTTATCTTTTGAAATTAATAAGGAAACAAATTTTTTATTAACGGAACTTTGAGAAAAAAGTGAATGAATTGTACTATATTTTTGTAAAAAAATAGCCATTTTTCATGCCAATTTCAGAGTGCTGACTTTGAATATTTTTCACGTCTAGACGAATTGAGGTAATCCAAAAATTCTTTCAGCATATTATTTTGAAATATGTAGCAAATTACAGAATATTTTTAAAAAATTTTTGCCTCATATATCTCCGGAGTTATTCCCGAAAAACGAAAGAAAGTCGAGCCAAAAAATCAAAAATTCAAAATTCAAGCGTAAATATCTTTTTAACTGTAAGAGATAACTTAGATGAGTAAGCTTATTTTTTCTTTATCTTGCCAAGCACTTTCCAGAAATATAAAAATCTTTAAAATCGAACTTCATTTGTACAAGTTACGATTTTTTTTAACTTTTACATACTCGAGGTAGTCAACTTTGACACCCTCTAGCTTATCTCGTGTTATCACAGGGTGACTACAAGATGATTTTTCTGAAAGCTTAGGTCCTCCTCTACAACTCTTCCATACATTTCAATTTGATCCGACCAGTAGTTCAGGAGATTCAGATTTATTACCAAAAAATTTGCGTTTGACCCCACTGTGTGTAGTAGGCATTGAGGCCACGCTTGAGTCTCTCCTGAACATTCCTCTTCCAGGTCAGTTTACTATCAAGGAATACCCCCAGATATTTCGCTGAGTCTGAAAGCCTCAGTTTAGTTCCACATAGTACAGGTAGTCTGAAATTCTCTACCTTGTACCTCCTAGTAAACAGAACCAGCTCTGTCTTTTCCGGGTTCACTCCCAACCCCTTTTCAGCGGCCCACGAGGACAGCTCACCCAGCGCAGACTGCATGATCTCACTGATTGTGGGAAGAAATTTTCCCTTTACCAGTATGACCACATCATCAGCATAAGCCACGATCACATCGCAAAATCACATCGACAGCTATTAGCCACAGTAGAGGTGAGAGTACTCCCTCTTGCGGAGTCCCCCTAGTCACTAGTTTTCTTAAGCATACTCCACCCAAGCTTGAATTGACAATCCTGCTGCTTAGCATGAGGATTATCCATTCGATCAAGAAGTCATGTACCTTAAGATCCACCAGCGCCTGCTTGATAGCGTCAATCTCAATATTGTTGAACGCTCCCTCGATATCCAAGAACGCGGCCATGGTGTATTCCTTATACCGAAGTCCCTGTTCTATATAACCCACCACATCACTCAGCGCACTCTCCACAGATTTACCCTTAAGGTAAGCATGTTGAGCACTACTCATGATGCTGGAGCTACCAGACGATCTCAAATATAGATCTATCAGTCTCTCTAAAGTCTTCAAAAGGAAAGACGATAGGCTGATAGGTCTATAATCCTTGGGTTTCGAGTGACAGGTCCTTCCACCCTTCGGTATGAATATGACCCTTACCTCTCTCCACCCCCTTGGAATATGTCTATGTATCAGACACCCCTTAAAAATCTCAACCAGTAGTAGACGAACCACCAACGGTGCATTCTGCAACATGGCCGGAAAAATACCATCCGGGCCTGGTGACTTATAAGGCTCGAATGAATTCACCGCCCATGTGACCTTCTCCACCGTTATTAGGTCACTTACCACTGTTCCAATTATCCCACTAGTGGACTAGCACATTAAGTGACTCAGAACTAGATTCCGTCCATGAGCCATCTGATCTCTGGATACTCCCAGGAACACTAGGGTCCTTTGACAGTATCTTTCTGAATCTAGAAAATTTCATTGACCGAGTCAATGGCCTCGCTAAACTTAATCCACGAGGCTCTTTTAGCTCTTCTAATGTTCTTATTGAAACACACTCTATAGGTGCCCCAGTCTTCGTCCCTACCAGACCTATGGGCTTTGTTGTACAGCCTGCCAACTGTGGTCCGTTGAGCCTTCAACTCCTCCGACCACCAGACCGGCTGTTTCCTCTTACCCGGATAGCTCACCGGGCAGTTAAGCTCATAGCTTCTGTTAATAGACCCCGTTACCCTCTCTACCACTTCGTCAAGATTTTCCCTCGATGAGAACTCCATCGGAGTTCCAGTCAATCTTGACCCCAGATCCCGCCCGAAGGCGTCCCAATCAGTTCTCCTACGATTCCTAAAAGGTTTCCCCTCGGAACCTAGGAAGTTCAGACTAAAGGTCAGAGAAAGTGCACCCCATGGCCACCCTCCGGTCCTCAACTAGGTCCCTAGAGTTAGTCAATGTGCTGTCTATTACCGAATTTCTGTCCTTCGTCCTGAACGTAGGAGTATTACCCCTATTACAGATTAAAAGATCATTCGCAATAATAAAATCAAATGTTGACTCACCTCTCCTATTGGTATCCCTGCTACCCCATTGACTGTGGTGTGCATTAGCATCGCAACCGAGCAATAGATATACTCCATTCCGTCTTGCGTACTCGCCTAAGGCCCACACCCTGCCATCTGGTGGTTCCAGCTCCTCATAGGGCATGTACACCGAGGCCAAGGCCAGTTTGCCGCCTCCCAATGCCTCTCCTTGAACGACCGTTAGATCACCATAACTGAAAGAGTTAAGAAGAATTAACTGAAGTTCATTCTTCACCAGAATACAAGTCCTCACCTTATCCTCAGTGGACGGCTTGAACAATTTGTATCCTTTGGCCCTTAAACCACAGACCTGGTTATTATTTAGTCAAGGCTCCTTTATTAGGGCCACGTCCACATTGGTCTCACTGAGGTAGGTTATTAATTCGGTCGAGGCCGCTTCACAATGGTGCAGATTTATCTGCACCATCCGCAACCTCTTTGGTTTTATCATTTTTCGCGTAGCGAAATTTGATGTAACCAAGCCCGAACGTAACAACCCCCCCCCCCCTCTAATGAGTTCAATTTCTTAATAGATTCCCGATCCACTGCGAGTCGGAAATCTTTTCCCTGGTTCTCTTTACAAGTCAATGAAGAGACAAGTTTCCATTGACTTGTATTGATCCCCCTATTTTGTCCTTCCAATATTCCCAGTATGACTTCCACCGGCTTAATGGGTGGTGGAATCCATACCGTGACTATTGGCCGCAGAGGCAATTCCGACGCTGGTATAAACTCCAGTTGCGCTTCTGGACAGAGATTGCCACATATGTCAATCCGGGCTTTCAGGAACTCAAAAGTTCCTTTGTTACCGCAACCAACAGTCTTGACGCCCCTTGTCCAGTCTGCACCCATGAAGGCTATTTCACCCGGCCTATACCTTGCCTGGAAGATTTCGTCCATAAGTTTGTCCTCAATCAGCCGCCACATTTCCGTACTGATTCTCCCATCTGGATCAGCACGGTCAATGACTGCTGCTTGAAGAATATCCAACTTGGACGAATCCTTCCCCTTTTTGGACGATGAAGGTTGTATGTCACCAGATACTACCCGCTTCACTGCTCCCTTATGAGAGTTTTTAAGCGGACCACTTGGTGCATTACCAACCTTCTTCGCAGATGGAATCTGCTGGTCATCCCCCGACCTCACTCTTTTTATGGTCCCCTTAGGAGGACCCTTAAAAGAGTCATGCGGAACATGACCTGCTTTCCTGGAGGTAGAGGGTATCTCATCTCCAGACAGAGCTCCCCTAATTGACCTCGTTTGAGATCCTTTAGGGGAGCTCGCAAGAGCTTGGCTTACCCTCTCTACTCTCTTCTCAATGTGTTTCTTCCCACTACCAATCTTTGCTGACCTGTCACTTCCCTTGAGAGAACCTACAGGACTGCTGGATGGCTTGTGAGCACCACACTGTGTACCAGCGTTGACTTGTGGTTCCAAAGTGTTGGTAGACACGGACTCTTTACCCTTGCGAGCAATTTGCGAACCTTCCTCTACCTCCACTTTGAAACCATCGGGATAAGACAATCCCAGGATATCACCGATGGAGCCATAGGTTCGTTCAAACCTGTAGATGCTCTTTCGGTATTTCCAGCGAACATGCCTATCCCGCCCGTCTAACAGCGATGGGTCCTTCCTAGCCAACTTATTTAGTGCAGATATAGAGGCCCTAACACCGTTCTTCGCCTTTTCAAAATTCGTTCGACTGTCGGTTGCGGCTTGCTCATCCGTTGGATATGCTACCGCTTCCTGCCGAACAATAGGTTTGGCCATAGGCCTTGGCATGCCTGATGCCCCCGTCGAGCTCACCTGCTTCCTACCCGGTGTTAACGCAGTGACTGCAGTTCCGCCTTCCTTGCCCCGATCAAGAGCAGAGACAACTGTTGTCTCATGCTCTTCATCGGATAAAAGAGACAGGTCCTCCAGTCCCTCCGTCGCACCAGATCCTACAGGGTCCTCCGCCGAGTCCAGCAGGCTGTCCTACTCCATCAGTTGGGTCATTAGTTGTCCGTGTTGTATGAGGATGTTCGAATGCAGTCTTAGCAAGTCCATGTCATCGTCCCCATCCTCATTTTTCCCCCCTTTCCCGACGTCGTCCTTGTTATCCCCTACCTCGACCCTATCCCTAACTCTTATGTCAGCGTCCGTCCCTTCTACTTCTCTAACGTAGTCTTCTTTGTCCGTTGTCCCTTTGTCCCGTTCATTTCTTAACCTACTTTTTTCCATATTCTTCTATTTTGGTCCCACGAGTATGCTCGTAAAAAATAGACCATCTCGCGCAGTGACGGCGTACGCGGACTAGGCTGTAATACAACTGACCCTTGCCATCAGCATCAGAGGGGAGCTGTTCACTATTAGTTTCTTTTAGCACTAACTAATCATTTAGATCCTCGGCACTGCTACCAACCACCTTGATCTTAAAAGTGCATGATACCCATTTATTTGGTCCACGGAAAACGTATGGCACCAAGACCGTACCCAGTGCTAGAGATGTATTCATTTCGGCGGAAACACCAAATAGAATACATCAATGCATCGCATCCAGTCCAGCAAGCCTTCCGTTTTCAGAAGTTATAAACAGCAGAGTGGATGGCATTGATACAAAGGTGTCCGACTTAGAGAGCTGCCTAGATATACAAGCCAAAGTCGTTTGATAAAGTTGATAAAAAGCTGTCCGATTTAGAGAATGAAATTGCCAAAGGTGTTGATAAAAAACTACATAATCTAGAAATAAAGATGACCAATCTTCAATGAATTGTGTGGCAGAGTGCAGAAGCCCAATGAGACACTACAAGATTTTGCGTTGGAAATCGAACTGCAGCTTAGTCGAAGTTGTTGCTGATAATGAAAGAAATATAATCGACGAATTAAAAAAGGTTTTGGAGGCGTTTAGTGAGAAGCAAAAGTAAAGTCAGAGTAAAATGTTATAACTGCGGTAACTCGGGTCACATTCAGCGAAACTGCAACGCACCAAGAAAACGAACCAGATTTGCCTCGCCTCAAAGAAACAACCAGCAGCCAAATCATCAATCATCACAACAATCACCTTTAAACTAAAACGAGCTAGCACTATGGGGCAAGAGTTAGCTCCCACATTTGAGGCCCCATAATCTCCATATCCGTAATGCAGCAGACAAATAGCAATCTTACTGTTTTTGGGTACATCAACTGTCAGAAGCATGTTTTTACTATAGACAACGGGGCATCACAGTCTATCGTCAGGCCCGACTTAGTCAAGAAAACATTGAACCATTATGTGGGGTAGTCTGCGCACAGCTACTGGGGAGCCGGTCACAATCTATGGTAAAGTAAGTGTGAAATTAACCATTGCCAACGTTAGCGTCAATCATGTATTTGTTGTTGCCGACATTGTGGACGAAGTTATCATTGGTGCTGATTTCATGATTAGTCACGGCATTACTTTAAATATGGGATAAAAAGTTATGATTTGACGAAATGTGGAGATACCTCTTGACGTCGGATATGAAGCTACCACCACAGTCAGAAACTTTAGTATGGGCCCGTATGGGGAGAGAATGTGAGGACAACACTTTGTGGGTGATAGAACCAGCAGAAATAACAAGTGATCTTGTAACAGCAAAAGCCCTCGTTAAACCCTGCAACAACAAAATATTTCCTGTAAGAGGGCTTAATCTGTCTAGCTATGAAAAAGTCGTTAAGCCAAATTCCGAAATAGGTCAATGAACTTCAGCAGAAGCAGTAATCAATTGCGAGAAAACCCCGGAACCTGCCAATAAATCCACCAAAGAACACGAGCTACCAGCGGAATATGTGGGAAAATGGGTAGAAGGATTAGAACCGCTAGACAGAAATAAGGCCAAACAGGCGCCCAGAAGTGGTCCTTTAGCGAAACTGGGTGAAGTAAAGGAGTTGGTCAACGAAATGGAGCGGAATGGTATAATCGAACCATCTTCAAGTCCTTGGAGTTGGTCTGTTGTTTTAGATAAGAAGAAAGACGGCAGCACTAGATTTTGCGTCGATTATAGAAAACTGAATGATGTCACCAAGAAAGACAGCTACCCGCTACCAAGAATTGACGACACCCTGGATACACCAGCTGGAATATAACAGTTCTCTACATTGGACTTGCAAAGTGGTTATTGGCAGGTATAGATTTCAGACAAAGACAAGGAAAAACCGCCTTTAGCGCGAATGATTTATTATGGCAGTTTAATGTGATGCCATTTGGACTCTGCAATGCTCCAGCCACATTCGAGAGTTTAATGGAACAAGTATTGAAAGGACTTCACGAGAAGACATGCTTGGTGTACTTCGATGACATCATTGTCATGGGTAAGACTTTTGATGAACATCTGAGAAATCTTGAAGAAGTCCTTAAACGAATATCAGCGGCGGTACTCAAACTCAGTGTAAAGAAGTGTGCATTGTTCCAGAAAGAAGTCAAATATTTGGGACATCGGGTAACAGCAGAAGGAATATCAACAGATGAAGATAAAATAATTGCTGTAAAGGACTGGCCACGTCCGAGAAATCTCCATGAATTGCGTAGTTTTCTTGGAATTTGTACATACTACAGACGATTTGTCCCGAATTTCGCCAATGCAGCAGCAAGCTTACATGAGCTGACCAAGAAGTCATAATCATTCCAATGGAGTGAAGCACAAGAACTTGCATTCCAAAAGCTCAAGGATCTGTTATGTACGACACCAATTTTGTCATATCCTGTACCTGCAAATTGAGTCCAGTTGGTCTGTAGCGCAAAAAATGACCCCATACTAACAAAAATAATATCGGCAAAAGAGGAATGTAGAATGCCAGCCCGCAGTGAAATATCCGCCGAAAGTCCACTGATGAAATCATATTGGGCCATATGGAATAGTCTACAGTTGTTAAATGGCTGCTTATACCGCATATGGGAAAGTGCTGACAGTAAAACAGTGACAAATCTAATTGTAGTACTATCCTCGAAAATAAACGAAGCAATGAAAGAGTTCCATGACGGTCCCAGTGGTATTCATCTTGCAGTGACAAAAACCTTAGAAAAGTTAAAGCAACGTTTTTATTGGGTTGTCAGCAAGCAGTAGCCAATTGTCCACAATGCATGGCAGCGAATGGTCCAGTAAGAAGTCGTGGATAACTTCAGCAGTATAACTCAGGCGCGCCATTTGAGCGGATTGTAATGGATGTAGCAGGCCCCTTCCCCGTCAGTGATGCCGGAAACCGTTTCGTTCTAGTGGTTATGGATTATTTCAGCAAATGGTCAGAGGTATATGCCATACCCGATCAGGAAGCTAAAGCTGTTATAAGCGTATTTGTGAACAACTGGTTGTGCCGCTATGGGGTTCCACTGGAGTTGCATTCTGATCAGGGCAGAAATTTTGAATCTGCCGTATTCAAGGAAATGTGCGATTTATACGGAATAAGAAAAACCAGAACAACGCCACTGCATCCTCAATCTAATGGCATGGTCGAAAAGTTCAATCGCACTCTGGACTGGGATGGATACCGAAATTTCTATTGGCATACAGATCAGCTGTTCATGACCCAACCTCTCGAACACCCGTAAAAATTGTCTTCGGGATAGAACTCAAGTTGCCTGTTGATTTAGAATTCGATATTAAGCCCTCATCAACAAATAATGAAAACACTACCCAAGAACAAGATGACCTAAACGAACTTCATGAATTCGTACGCAGACGAATAAAAATGACCAGTGACAAAATGACAGCCAGATACTATCGAGGAGCGAATTCTGAAGAATTTAACGAAGGCCAGCATGTACTGTTGTATAACCCACAACGTAAGAAAGGACTGTCTCCCAAATTACAAACCCATTGGGATGGACCATACAAGGTGATTAAGAAATTAAACGACGAGGTTTACAGAATACAGAAAGAAAATACCCCGCGATCTAAAATGAAAGTCGTACATCTAGAACGACTTGCTGCCTATGGGAGAAGTGAATCTTTGCCTATTCGGGACGAACAGACTTAAGCGGGGGCAGTGTTACGAAATTGTACTTAAATTCAAATATAATGGCTGGTTTAAAATTAAATAACACTTCTCAACCTTTCTGTTTATGTTAACTGCAGTTAACATATCTGTAGAAATTATTAACATAGCTGTAAACATACAACATTGAATAAAAAGCTTTCACCACTGTTTGTAAGTACGGCCACACTGTTTAAGCTGCTGACATTAACATCGGAAGCTCTAGAATTCGAATATACTAGATTGTCCGTTAAGAACATTTTGGAAAGAAATAGAGCTTTCGAGAAGCATCTAGATGGTATTGCAGTGTATGTAAATTGGCCGTGAGAACACCATTAAGTCAGTCTAATTGGAAGAATCGTTAAGTAAAGACAAATTAAGCGCCTTGGCTGTATATAGTTGTATATTATTAAAGTGTGCTGTATAAAGTGTGTAATTTAAGCGTGTGTAATTGACCACATAGTGATTATTTAAACTGTTATTGTTATATATATATATATATATATATATATATATATTGTTATGTACTTTTTAAAAAGTATGGTTTATTTTATTATTTAATTTTATTTATTATTTAATTTTAAACCAGCCGTTAAAATCGTTATATTTGAATTTAAGTACAATTTTGTAACAATATATATATACATATATATGTATATATATATATATATATATATATATATATATATATATATATATAACTGAAAATATGTATATTTTATTTAATTCTATTTGCATATGTATTTGCTTTTATTTTGTTTGTTTACTTTTTTCGTTATTTTTTAATTTTTTTGACGTAATGCTTGTAAAACCAAAAGCAAAATGCCTGTTTTCTTTGCCACCTGTCATAATTACGCCATAGTGTCAGGTTAGTTTAGGTTAGGTTGGAAAGGGCGGCGCATTCACGCCTACACCCAGAGGCCAAACGGCCCATTGTGATCCCTTTATGAAAAGAAGAAAAAAGAGAAAAGTGGAACCTATACCCAATCAATCAGTTATGATTGTTCCTAAGCCATTTTATTCCCATTACAAACCCTATGAGGTTGACAAGTCCTTTGCCATTAACCTCACCTAGTTCATGTAGTGTATGGCTTCCAAACCACCTCAACCTATTACGCTGAAGCCCTACGCAGTGACAGAGTATGTGCTCCACTGTCTCTAGCTCCTCAACATCATCGCACGTTCTACAAAAGTCCGATGTGCCAATGTCCCACTTACTCATCATATTCCCTATTGGGAAGTGACCCGTAATCATACCTACTATGACTCTAAGACTACCACGACTCATACCTAGGCCATAATGCCCTAGAAATTCTGCAGTCCGATCTGTCATTCCAGACTCGATTCGTGTTGTCCAGAGTCCACTCTTCTATGGCCCTAAAGAAGGACCCAATTGGAATCTTAACAGATGACTCTATGAAAGACCTATCTAGCTCCGAGCCACTGCGAGCTAGCTCATCGGCTATTTCGTTGCCAAGAATGTCACAATGACCAGGAACCCAACAGAGTCTCATCATATAGGAATCCATTAACCTTCTCAATTCCCTTCTGCACTCAAGTACCAGTCTGGACCTAACAAAATGACTAGTCAGAGCCAATAACGCCGCCTGACTATCAACATAGATAGTAATCTCAGACCCTCGTTCAACATTCCCTTCAATCAAGCCTAGAGCCTTATAAATGCCAAGAATCTCTGCTTGAAAGACACTACAACCGTCAGACAATTTGTAGGATCGTCTGATATCAGTTCCCATAAAGTATACACCTGCACCAGTGCCAACTTCCATTTTCGAACCGTCCGTGAAGACCGCGCACCCTCCATAGAGCTTTTCTACTCCATCCCAAAGGTCCCTGCTAGGTAACACCAAAGCGGGAGTAGCCCCGAAGTCAATCGTAGTCCCGACATAATCCGTAGGCTCAGCGAAGGATAGTGTCCGACCGTTGAATCTGACTTCATCTAGTATGCTGACATGCCCCGCTCTAGAGGAACCTAATAAACCCAGTTCCATAGTGTCAATTATCTTCCAAAATCTTCTAGAAACCTCAAGAACCCTTTAATCCCTACTCTACATGTATACATTTTTATGTTGACAATTGACAAATCCTATCTCTTTAAAATATTACGTGTGGACCAATAAGAAATCTATTACGATCTATTCGTTTTTCGTTTGCATGACATTTGAATTTTTATGTTTATTTCGTTGCATGTTTTTCATTTTTTCATTTTCGATGGGACTTCATAGCGAAAGGTTGTATGGAGATTTCGGATGGTAAACAAAAATATGAACTGAAATTAATGAAGTACAAATAATTCAGTGAATAAACTTATTATATTTTTAAGTACATATTTTACTCAGATTTAATTCTTTTTCTTTGTTTTTTACTAAATTCTTAAAAACGCTTTCAAAATTACAGAAGTGTGCTGTCAGCTATCGACATTGTCTTTACGTCACAAAATCAAACGAAAAATTAAATACTGATGTGTTACGGAATTATGCGTATTTTAAACGCTTCATGTACACGTACACGAGATTGTCATCATGCAATTTTATCGTGTATTTGTCTACAAACTTAGCTTTTTACTAGCACAAACAATCATTTATAACTATTGCCAAATTATCATAAAAATAATCTTCCATCGGGAAGACCTGTTTCTCTTATCTTCTAGATGACTCGAAGGAGACACTTCTGGAAATGCCGTAAGATTCTTCTTGAAGTACGCTTACGGAAGTGTTGTCTCTTCTAGAAGATTTTTAGTCTATTCTATAAGATTATTCAGTGTCTTCTAGATGATTATTATTATTTTTTTTTTTTTAGAAAAACTTATTGTTCGTATGTTTTTAAGAAACAAAAAAAAAACCTTTCCAAAAAAGCATTTGTGTAAATTTGTTTTTTAATTTCTTTTGCCATTCGCGGACGGCAAAAGATATCAATTTTTCCAAAACATAATATTAATAAATATCCTAATGAAAAATACAAAAATTCAAAATTGAAAAATGGTTGCGAATTGACAAAATAAAACGGGGTTTTTGTTCTCCTGAAAAGTAGTAAAAAATAAAACACATGGGATTTTTAGTCAGTGCACTGACGAAGTATACATTACAAAAGAAACAATTTAAATAAATAAACTAAATAAAAAAATACAAATTAGGAAAATCCAAATAAAATTCTATTGGAAAATTGCTGATGAATACCGGTACCTTTAAAAGTTGAAAAAAAAGAAAAAAAATATAATAACCATTTTTATAATTAAATAATATTTCGGTTATCTTTCGTAAAAAATGCGATAAGACATTTTTACAAGCGAATTTTTGGAGTTTTTTCTAAAATATATTAAAATTGTGACAAAAGTGTGATATTACCAAGTAAAACTTTAATAACATTTACTTACTTTTATAAAGTATTATTTATTGATTAGTTACAAAATAATATTTTAATAAACTATAAAAAAACATTTAATTATCAGAAGCCTTTTTCTTCTCAAACTCTACCTAATGACGTTTTCACACTTGTGTACATCTTAGGGAAATGTATGGAAGATGTTGAAAATGTGAAACATTTGTTCACACTTGCAATATCTTCCATCTTTCATCAAGAAAATGTCACATGATCGAAAGAAAATGCTTCACGAAAAAACAAAAATTTTATACAATCATTAAAAATAATCAGTCCTTTTTATTAAATATTCCAATTAAACAATAAAGTCAATTATTAATACTACAATTTACATGATTTTTTTAATATTTAATTTTTAAAAGGTTTTTATACAGATGTTTCTGTTGTGTTTCAATGATTTTTTTACATTTTTTTCTTGATTTTTTTTTCATTTTTATGTCATTTTTCTTGTGATGACACTAAAATAATCGAAAGATGTTAAGTGGAACAAAATGAGATAAGAACATCTTTTAATGATATTGAAAGATCTTCACCCCTTTCATAAATACTTTTTCCTTCGAAATGTTTTCCCTTTCCCTAAATTTGGAATCGTGAATAATTTCATTCTAAAATACAATGTATCGGGTAACTCTAAGGGGTCAGATGAGTACCGCAAACCTCGAGGAACAATTCGCTGGTGCTTGCTTTCTTCCTCTTACAATAAAATTATTGTTTCAATTTTAAACCTTTTTAATTTGTTGTAATTCTTTTGTTTTGTTGGGCTTCCAAAAAGTAGCCGAAATGTTTTATTACATAGTGCAATAAATTAACGTTGCAATCAAACTATCATTCCAATACTAAATATTTTGCTTTATTTTTAACTTTTCTTTAAAATATATATTTTTGAACAAAAAATTTTTTGATTTTAATATTTTTCTTTTAATTTCCTTCTTTTTTACATTCACTGAGAACTGATAACGGGAAAATTTTTTCACGGGAGATTCACGATAGCATTTTTCCCTTCGAGGTTAATAAAAATTTCATAGGAACAAAAATTCCACTTGTTATTCACGATAGGGGTGGTTGAGTTCTGAGCCCTATACAATTTATATGGGAAGATGTTAACATCTTGTAAAATTGATGGTAGATGTTAGATGGGAGCAAGTGTTAGTACCACATAACACACAACAAGAATATTAATGTGCAATAGTATTGTATTTTGTTTTTGTCATCTAGAAGTCACTAAGAGGTGAAATATGGACGATTAATGTGCAATGACAATGTATTTTGTTTTTGTAAATTTCGAATAATCTTTTGACAATCATCTCGAAGTCACTAAGAAGTGACGTTTGAAAAATTAACAACAAATTTATCTTCAAAATGTTTGAAGAGAAAACTTATATAATACAAGTTTCTTACTAATCTCACTAATGTTCATATTAGAAAAATTATATTAAGTTTTGAAATTATTTGTTTATTAAATAAACCTCCAACATTATTTTATATTATACAAATTTGAAAAATAGGAACAAATTAAGATTACCGGTCCAGTTAAAATAAATTTTTTTTCTTTCTAACATTAATAAAGGTTTCTTCGTATAGCATTTCTCTCAAGGATTTAATGAATATGGTCATTCAAAAGGTATTTGAGCTTTTAAGCAGTATTAATATAATTTAAATCGCGTATGTATTAATAAAGATATTCAGAAAAATGGATCAAAACTTTATACATCCATAACTCGCAAACTGAGAGTGTGCGGTCAAAATTTTTCACATTTCTTTAGTCATAATTAAAAGTAGATACTACTGAATCATTATAAAAATTGTTTAAAAATCAAGTGGATCGGTGATCCTAATTTACGGCAAAATAAACTAAATTGAATAAATTACTCAAAAAATCATATGTATTGCTTTTATTTTCAATGAAATTTTTTATTACTTAACACATTCATAAACTTTTTTATCTATAACCAAAACTATTTCACTTGCATACATATTTTTATAAAATAACATTTTTCTTTTCACACAAAAATTTTGTTTCACCAATACTGGTAAAATTGCAAACAAATTTCGAAGTAAAAGTTTAAACTTCTTATATTCCTTTTCTCTTTCTTCATATACTACAATAAAAATCAGATTTAAACAAGAAAAATTGGCGTATGTGAATATTTCGTGAAATCGTCATTTTTTTTTTTAACAAAAACCGTCAAATCGCACTTTGGAATTTTTACAATGAAAAATCGTCATAATGCAGATAATCGGCAAATCTGGCAACAGTGGTTACGTAACACATAAACAAGTTAACAAGAAGTTTTCTGTGTTATACCTAGTGTTTACATTAGGCAAATTTTTATCAAAACAAACGTCAAATCAGTGCCAATATATACAAGGTAACCTTAGTTAAACAGCAGATTATTATTTTCGTTGTTACAGTTGTCAAATTGCATATATAAAAAACAATAAGGAATACGCCATATTGTTGTTTTTGTGCAACAGTTGCCATCATCCATAAATGCGCGTTAAGTTTCTAATGTAGACACTATGATAGGAGTGAACTCTCTTAGATAATTAAGATAATCACTATTAAGAGATTTCAGTTTAATTTAAATAAATAGACGTTACAAACTCTAAACTTCTGATACGTTACAAATTAGAAAAAAAATTATAAAACTAACTTTCGTAACAATAATGTTAATATAGTTTCTTTCAATTATTGAATCAAAGTGAAACTTGGAAATATAATAAAATTCAAGTCTTTGGTAACAGTGCAAATCAAGTACTCAACATAATAGAGTTCAAACTGTATTTTTAATTTTTACAAATTCAAAATAAACATACACATGTACATTTTTACGTTTTTATTTTTCAACAATTGTTTAAATATTTATATTGTTACGTTTTTGACTCTCAAATGCTTATTTTATTAAGTCTAATGATATAAACATAAAAATGATGAATATGTAATTTTGTATAACTTTAAGTAGAAATTTTGACTGAATGAATTCATCAAAAATGTCTTTGGATACATAGTACTACTATTTTGGTATTTCTAATGCCTTAATAATGAAATTAAAATCTTATAAAAAATGGCAAAAGGGTTTGCCCATTTGTAAAATGTTTATCCGCCATTTCATAATAAAGGCACACATAATTGATTCAAATGTAATATTATATTGGTTCCCAAAAATCTTTTCTTATAAATGAACTATTTACATTGACAAATTTAAGAAGATTTTTATTTAAATTGTTAATATTTTTGTATCAACTAATTTACTTTTAAAGAAAAATATATAAAGAATGGAGAAAATTGTTCTGAATATCCTTTTATAAAAAAATCGTCAAATTTAGGACAAAAAATTGTCAAATCTGGCAACAGTGCTTACAGCCCATTTCGACGTAGCATAATGTAATTATAAAGTGACCGAAAAATGCTATGGAGAAAAAAATTAGTAAATGAAGAAGAGTAAATGAAAGCGGTAAAAAATTTTACATATAAATTCAAAAACAATTTTACAGCTTTGCGGTACGTACATGAAAAAATTATAAATAAGCTTACTTTCTTATTACACTATGATATTTTTTGTAATCCAAAACACGAAAAATATTTTTTAACCCGAAACTAAAAAGCGCGCAAATCTAGCGCTTTCAACAATTTCGTTTAGCCCTTTTAGCGCCTTAATTCTTCTTCCCCATTTGTTGCATATTTCGATCGCTTTTTGTTTGACTAAATTTTTTTGCTCAGTATTTAATTCATTTGTTTTAACAATTTAAATAATATTTCACATCTTAATGTTCGCACTAAGTTCTGAAAATATTTTTTCGAACAGTATAAAAAGTTTAGTCCGAATTTTTTAAGAGATCTTAAGAAATTGTAAGGAACCTAGTTTTTTGAAAACTATCTTAGGCTATGTTCACATATAGAGGTTTTTTGAAAAACGAGTCGTTTTCTCAAAAAACTCAAACAAATTGATTTGTTTTTTTTTTCGTATATTTCAAAGCCAAAAAAAAAACATCTCGATTCGAGTTGATTAATTATTTAACACACAAAAAACATACTAAATTTCCATACAGGGAAAAAATTTGTAGTATTTTTAGTACATAGAAATTTGTTGGAAAAAGAATTTTTAAAAATTGTCAAACAGTTTAAAGACAAAAATTATGAATTAAATTTATATTTGTTCATAAATTTTGTAGGTTTAAAAATTGCAGTTTTTAAATTAAAAAGTGTTTATGTGTGAAATTTTTATTTAAATCAAAAATTTGTAAAAATATTTTGGCAAACAAAAAACAGATAAAAGCACATTTAAGAAAAAACCGGTTGCCCGGTTTTGAACTCTTGAAAAAACCGATTAAACGGTTTTCAGTCATTTAAATTTAATAACAAGAAAATATTATTTTTTTGTAATTTTTTTAAACAAAAGCCTACATTTATTGATGCATATAAGTTTTACCCTAAAAAATAATACATTTTGGTGCGCATAACTTAAAAGTGAGTTTTTTTTATTCATGTTACAACTTTTAAAAAATTCTTTTATTATTATTATTATTATTATTATTATTATTATTATTATTATGTTTTGTTATTTGAAATTGTTTTTTTTTTATTTTATTGATTTTATTTATTTCATTTAAATTCATTTCTTTACTATTTTATTTCAAATCTTGGTATTTTAAAATATGTCTTTCCGACTTAATAGCCCGTCTAGACGTAACATAATATGTAAGATTTTTGTGTCAGAAAATGTCAGATTCGCTCGCTGAGAGAATTATTTCACGTGTAGTTTTAAATATTAGTATTATAAGATGTATTATGAGACTGTTGAGATGAGATTTCTCTACACAACTATCTCATAAGATGAACTGTCAAAAAATACACATATACGAAAGTTTGTGTGTGTGAATGTGTATTTTAGAAATTATTGAAAAACAATTTTTTTTTGTAAAATTGTTTCCTTTTAGTGTTTGTTTTACATGTTAAAAAACACTTTTACAAAAATTGTGCTAAAAAGTGTGAATTGCTTAAATAAAAAGGACATGTTTATTCTATGACTGATTGAAAATAATGATATTTTATAGAATTTATTAGAATACGTGTACCCTTATTTAAGATTTAACATAATATAAACAAAATGGATACTCTCCTCTCCGGCGTTATCTCACATATTATATCAGCGTTAATCTCAGTTGTAGACCTGGGGTAAATAATATATATATATTTTTATGCTTAAATACTTAGAAGTGATCACGATGATTTTGCCAGACGATGTACTTAGAAAGATGCTATATCGTCCAAAAATTTACGCTAGATTGTTCTACACCATCAAACAACCATGGTAAATTATTTTGTAAAGAAAATTCTTTTACCCGTCTTGTAAAATTGAGTTCAAATTACAATTTATAAACAATCTTTCTTCAGAATTATTTACAATGTTAGGTAATAAAGTAAAAAATAGTGCTCGTATTTTAAAAATGACAACTAATAACGTTATATTTACTAAAAAATTCTATCAAAAAACCTATATTGTATTGAATTAAAAATACTTTAAAAAGTGCTAAAAAGCTTCTAGCATATTTTTATAAAATATCGGTATATTTTAGCCTTTTTAAAGGTAAAATCTAGCATTGAAAGTGCTAAGATGGCAACACTGAAGCACAAAAAAATTAGTGCATAAAATTCGGGTTAAAAAAAATAAAGGATTTATGTTTTTATGAAAGAAAGTTTTAAATATTACATAATGATTTATTTCTTATTGGGTTTTAATAAAACTTGTAAGCTTTTATGCAAAACTTTGTGTATTCGGCAACTTTTTTGCTGTAATGTATGCAGTTTTAAGCATTTAGTACACTTTAAATATTTGTTGAGTAAGGTCCAATACTTTTTAATTGATTGATTGAGCTCCTTTGATACATATACAACATCATGATTAATAACGATAAATGTATTTTATTTTCAATGTAGTATACGTATACATCAAACGTTGTTAAGAAAAAAATTAATAAAATAATACTTTCGTGATTTCGGCCGAAATCAAGTTGAAATTACGTAATTTCCCAAATTACGATGCACATTTCCGTGCAACTCTGTACATGGTTGGAAAACATACTATGTACTGCATGTTTTAAACGTGAGACGAAAAAAAAAAAACAATTGATAGCTGTTCTTAAATTTAAACACAAATCTTAAAATTAATTATTAAAGTGATTTTGCAAAATGAAACGTATCCTTTTTACCTTTGCATGTCTAACCATTTTTAATTGTTGAAATAACAACTTCTTATTAGAAAGTTTTTCATTAATAATTTCCAATTTAGTAAGTAATTGTTTCTTATTTGTTTCCAAGATACTTCTTTTACCCCTATAACAATTTAAAATGTAAACAATAAGTATCAGCTGTTCAAGAAATTAAATCAAGTGTCATCTAGCCAGTATGAACACTCTAGATTTCATTCGTAATTTCGGCATGAAATTTCGTAATTTCACGCCGGTCTGAACAAGGCTTAAGATACAAATCTTTTGTGCACTCAATAGTTCTACTTATTTCAAATATTTAAAAATAATTGTCCAAATTATATAAGCTACTATCAGTCATTTTTATTGCATTTAGCAAGTTCCATGAAACTTCTCATTTTTAGTCATGTAATTTTATTTTATTTTTTCCTTTTTTGTACTCTTTTTCTGAGTAAAATTACGTAAAAAGTTAAAAAAACCGGTTAACCGCCTATTAAAAACCGGTTTCAAATATAACTGAAACCGACAGCGTTTGTAAAAAACCGGAAACCGATTTACGGTTTTGGATACTCTAATTTGATGGCATGGGCAGCCCAAAATATAATTTATTGCACCGAAAAAATATTTCATTATTATTGATAAAAAAAATCACATAAAAATAGGAAATTCAAATTTGTTGAATGTGTAAATGTAAATAAATAAAGTGACATTTAAATCATGAATGTTATCATATATTCTATTAAACTTGTTCGGTAGGAATAAATAGGTAAAATAAGCTTTGATTTCTTACATAAGTAAGAAAGCTTTAGTTGGCCTAGCCCGACCATACCCTACACCATATGTATATTAAGGTAATTTTGGGAAATGAGCCTTGTATGGGCTCTTCATAAAATTTGGAATACTGATTGAAGCTTGTATTCATCTTATTTATGTATAATTTTATTGAAATATTGACATAATTAAGGCAATTATAAGCGTTAAAACCCTATTCCGGGAGACATTTATATGGGGCTATGTGAAATAATTTACCGATCATAATTAATTTCAATAGGCCTTGTCGTTATGCTAACATAATTATATGTGCCAAATTTCATAAACAAGAATTGTGTTGACCAGTGTAGTAAATGTCCAACTTGATGTTAATGTTAATTTTATTGATGTTTAACAGCCCGTCTAGACGTAACATAATATGTAGGATTTTTGTGTCAGAGAGTATAAAATTTGCTCTCTGAGAGAATTGCTTCACGTGTAGATTCAAATATTAGTATTATAAGATGTATTATGAGACTGTTGTGATGAGATTTCTCTACACAACCATCTTATAAGATGAACTGTCAAAAAAAAAAAAAAAAAAAATATTAAAAAAAATTACTAAAAAAAAAACAATAATTTTTGCAAAATTGTTTCCTTTTAGTGTTTGTTTTACATGTTAAAAAACATTTTTATAAAAATTGTGCTAAAAAAGTGCGAATTGCTTAAATAAAAATTACATGTTTACACTGTGACTGATTGAAAATAATGATATCTTATAGGATTTATTAGAACACGTGAACCCCTTATTTAAGATTTAACATAATATAAACAAAATGGTTATTCTCCTCTGCCGGCGTTATCACACATATTATATCAGCGTTAATCTCGGTTGTAGACCTGGGCTAAACACGGTTGTTAAAAGCAAATTAAAAAAAAAAACGTGTTTAAAAATCAAAACCCACACATAATGTTCTTCACTAACACAAACAAAAAAAGTATTGCATGCGACTTAAATAAAAGACGACATGATGTCTTTTGATTCTGTTTAAAAACTAAACTGAATTGAAATTTATTATTATTTTTTCTTTTATACAACAAAATATTCTTAACTTAGAAAATTATTAATATTCGATAAATATTACAAAAGTGGCTCAACATTGTATGTATGACGAAAACAAAAGTTTTAAGTTTCAATAAACAAAAGTTTATTAACACTTTGTTTTCGTTGATTTTACATTTGTTTTATGAATGAACAAAATTAAAAGTTTATTAAACTTTATTTATTTATTTTTTTTTTGTAAATTTTTATGAATGAATAGAATCTATTGCACGAATGAATCAAATTACAAATTTACTTTGTTGCAGTTTTATCAATATGTTTCTTTTTATAATTCTTTATAGTTTATTTTTATTTGGGTATGGGATTTCGGAGTTCAATGGATTCTGTTGACAATGTTCCATTGGACATAACTCCTCCCTCCTTAGATTGAAAATTCCCCTGGATTTTCTTAAGAGCATTTCTGTATCTCTTACATACTATAGCTATTAAAACCAAATATACAATTTAAATACAAATTTTGAGAAAATAGTTTCCCATTATTGAATGTAAATAAATTTTTTATGATATTTTAATTCTTCTATTACTTTTATATTTTCAACTTCACTTATAGCTATTTGACCAAAAGAAACAGTGACTTCTATATTATTTAATTTGTTTTGTATTCTTTCTGTTTATTTTTAAAAACATTATCATCGGTTTTTATTTCGCAATCATTAAATGTAATGAGTTGATTTCCATTTAATATTAATTTTCTACGTCGCAATTACTTTCTACCCTTGCATTGTTTACATTTTTCAGAAGCACTATTCCTTCCTCAATTTCTAAAATATCTTCTTTATTATTCAGAATTTTTTAACACTTGCTTATAATAGAAAACAGAGATTTGATTTTTTTTCATTCCGTATGTCTTTAGCGTGATAAACACATCGGACAAATTTTATTGTCCGATTCGATTATTCGGTATAAATACATATCTTCAAATTTCTCTTATTGTTATGTTATGTTTCTTCTAATGTCTAAATTTTTTTTTTTTTTGTTTACCGTCAATAGTTTCAGTAAATATTATCTGCTTTTCAAATCTATTTACAACTGTATCCAAAATAAAGAAATGATTATTTAATTCTTCTTGTTGGGATTGAAAACATTACCATCTAAAGAACTTATACGGCTCATGAAATCCGCTACAATGTTTTATTTGCCCTTGATGTACTTAATTTTAAAATCATATTCCCCTAATCTCAGCAGCCATCGCTGGAGTCGTTGATTAACATCCTTTCCTCTGGTTTTGTAATGAAGCCAAACCAATGGTTGATGATCTGTAACAACTCAAATTTCCTGCCATATAAATATGGCATACGAAAGTAATTTGCTGCCCACACAATAGCCAACAATTCTTTGTCTACAGTCGCATAGTGCTTCTCATGATCATTCAATGTCCTGCTTGCATAGGCAACAGGATGATTATCCTGAGACAATACAGCATTTGTAGCGTATTCATTAGCATCTGTAGTTAACTTTAACATCTTCGAGTAATCTGAATGCCTAAGTATTGGTGGGTTAGTTATCAATTTCTTTAATTTCTCAAAAGAATCTTGATAATTGGAATCCTTGAGATTAATTTTCGTATTCTTCTTCAAATATTTTGTCAATCCTTGGGCAACTTTTCCATAATCCTTAATAAATTTTCGGTAATACCTAAGAAAGAATTTTCGGAATCCTAAGAAAGACTTAATCTGTTTCAGGAAGCTTTAGCTTCTGAATGGCGTCAATTTTATTGTGGGTTAGGTTTTATTCCTTCCCTGCCTAATATATGTTCAAGGTAAAAAACGCAAGGTAAAAAAGCATTTGTCGAACTGTGTCTTCAGATTATGCTCTTCCAATTTTTGAAAAATTTTGTTGATGATTTGTACATGCTCTGCTAACGATGTACTAAAAATTAAAATGTCATCCAAATAGACAACACAAATCTTATTAATATACTCTCTGAGTACAGAGTTCTGAAACGTTGAAACGTTGCTGGAGCGTTTTTTAGTCCAAAAGGCTTTCATTTTCTTGGCTTCTTTATTCATGAGAATCTGGTGAAAAATTTTGCTAAATCTAATGTAAAATAAGTAGACATTCCCAATTTATCCAATATATTTTCTATATTTGGTATTGGAAATTTTTCATCCACTGTTATCTCATTCAACTTTCTGTAATCAATAACAATGCGCCACTTCTTCCCTTCTGACTGTTCCACTTTCTTTAGTGGGAGAATTGTAGGCGGAGTTACTTTCTACAATTATTTTTTGTTGTAATATTTCTTGAATCTGCTAATTCTAATTTCCTCCTCTTGAACTTTGGGATATCTGCATATCTTAGAGTACACAGGTTTATGTGTAGCAGTAATTATTGGAAGCCTTTTCTAATGAGTGTGAGTAAGTAAAACGCTCTTAAAAAACAAAAACTTATACGATCACGAATAGTCTTTTTCCTTGGGATTCATGTCGATTCTAAAGAGCCTCTTAATGTTCTCTTTATCAGAATCTAAAAACTCCAATGCATGGATATCGTTGTAATTATAAGGATGTGTATTTATTAAAAAAAAAAAAAAAAAAAAAAATTATTATTAATTTGAATGTACAAATTTTTGCCTTTATAGGTCTCAATATTATTACAAATTATTCCATGAGATTTTTATTAGTTAATTTCAATATTTTCCATGCCATAAAATTACTATCAGAAAATTATTTTGGGGTTTCTGTAACTATCTGTTCAGCTACAACAACTTTGCTTGTCAAAATTGTGAAACTTAACAGTTCCTTCAATTTTTTACGATTATAACTAGGAAATGAATTATAATCTAATATTGATGTAGTTGATCCAGTATCGATCAAACACTTTATTTTGGAATTACCAATAGTTAATTTTACTATCGTTAAACTTTTTTCTTCCAAACTGAATAAAAATTTGCCTCTTCATTCGAAAGAAATTCATTTAATTTCCTATTGCATGAATGAATCAAATTGCAAAATAAAAGTTTACTTTGTTGCAGTTTTGTCAATATGTTTCTTTTTATTATTGTTTATAGTTTATTTTTATATTGGGTATGAGATTTTGGACTTCAACGGAATCTGTTGACAATGTTCCATTAGACATAACTTGTGCGAAGAAGGCAACAACAAAACAATGAGAAAACAAGAAATTAACATGAAGGCATATACGCCATAACCCCAGGTCTACAACTGATATAATATGTGAGATAACGCCGGTAGAAGAGAGTAACCATTTTGTTTATGTTATGTTAAATTTTAAATAAGAGGTACAGTAATTCTAAGAAATTCTATAAAATTTTATTTTGTAATTAGCTAATGTAGTTTGTAACTGCCATTCTTAGGAAATATTACCTATACATTTTTTGTGTGTATGTTTTAGAAAATACTGCCTATCAATTTTTTTGTGTGTATGTTAAGTAATTTTTCATTCAATTTGTAATTTTTGTTTTTTATTTATTTTTGATTTTTTTATTATTGAAACCAAACACACGGAATTTTTTTGTAAGTATTAACGAAAAACAAACAAATAAAATACAAACCAAAAAATGGAGGATAATTTTAATACAAATCAAATCTTCCTTTTAGTTAAAAACAAAATTATAAATTTAATACCAACATCAGTACAATGGGAGATTTAATAAAAGAAATTAAGGCGAAATTTAACGTAAAACCATGCAAAGTAAGAATACGACGCGATGACCTCAACAAGCTGGCAAAAAACAACAAATTGAAAAAAATAAAGAAATTTAAAATAAAACCCTGCAAAATAAGGGTAAGGCGTCATCATTTTAAATTAAATAATAATGCTACTACCAAGCGTTCGGTTTCGTTTTGCGAAAAAGTCCAAATCTTCCGTTATAGCTATGATGAGGGTGACGTTTTTTAGGACAAATTTTTAAAAAATTCCTGTGTTTTCTATACTATACTAATATGAAATATATTTTTTTATTTCTTGTTTATTTTTTTCTACTTTTTTACAAATATTTCCTTTTTATATTTTCCGGTAGTTTTTACTAATGTATATTCTATTTAAAAAATTTTTATTTAAGAAATGTGCTCTTCTTTAGCACAATTTTTATAAAAATGTTTTTTTTTAATTGTAAAACAAACATTAAAAGAAACAATTTTATAAAAACACTATTTTTTTAGTAATTTCCAAAATACACATGCACACACACAAACAAACTTTTTTATATGTGTATTTTTTTGACAGTTCATCTTATAAGATAGTGGTGTAGAGAAATCTCATCACAACAATCTCATAATATTTCTTATAATATATACGACTGTAATGAAAACATTGAAATTTGAGCAGAAATTTTAACATGATGTTTTAACATTACCTCGTCTATAACGTAGGCTCTACACGAGAGATTTTTCTATCATAACAAGTAACAAAACGTCGCACGGTGGCTCAAAAATTAATTTCATTGCCCAAGAGTCGAATTTTTTGTTAACACCGATTTCCAAAATTTTAATGCCATTCGATAGTAAAGATACTGAAAATAAGGTGGCCAAAAAATGAGATAAAAATATTGATAATTGTGGGCGTGGCATGCTGATAAAGATAAATATTTTATATTTTACAAAAATTTGATTTTTGTAAATGTGATCAGAAGTAAATTATCATTACTCGCAAACTGTTATCGATAATTGACTGCATTTTTTTGTTACGTTGGTAAGATAAAAGTCTTTAAGAAATGGTATGATGTGTCACCGTACCGTTTGTACCTGCTGTGTTATTAAATGTTTACTCAGGTACTATATTTTAGTCAAATTTGAAATTAGTGAAATAGAACTTTTGATGATCAAAAGGAGTTAAACAAATTTTACCACCAGAAGAAAGGCGAAAGTATTCTCTTTAACCCAATGTATACTTTTATACCTGTCTGGACCCGTCTATAGAACACTTTTTCCATTTGAATGAAATTACTACCACAATTTTTTCTATTTTCTAACCGAATAAATAATAATTATAATTTTCCTTAAAATAAAAAATAAAGTAAGAATAAAAAGTAAAACATAAACATGTTTGTCCTTATTTGTTATTTAAATAAAAACCAAAATAAACATTAAAAAATATTCATTTTTTTGTCCAAAAACAACCGATTCTAGTGGAACCGGTTCTTTGAAAAACCGGTTCTAGTGGAATCTGTTATAGAATTGATAAACTGGGAATTTCTTCACGAAATTATCCTCTCAAAATTATCTACCTATAAATTTTTTTATTATTATCAAAAAACAAAAAATCCGCATTTTCATACCAAATGCTATAAAAAAATTACAAGTTCAACTTGTAATTTCTCAACAACTGCTGAACCGATTTTAATGAGTATAAAACTGGAGGAAAATTCAAGAAAATATCTCTTCATTAAAGGAACAATTCTAAAATAACTCTATCGGTTAAAAAATTACAGAGTTTTGACCGATAAAAAACGATAATAAGCCACTGTAAAAAGCCACGGCAAAGCTACTGCAATTCATATCGTAGGATTTACACGAGAGATTTTTCAATCATAACAAACGTCTTATCGTGATAAGAATTTTTTATGTGTTGGCCAAAATTATTTATATTACTGCCGCGTTACCCCTGGTCTACACGTAGACATTTTTATGTTGGCAATTGTCAAATTCTATCACTCTCTTTAAAATGTTACGTGTGGACCAAAAAGAAATCTGTTGCGCAATCTATTTCGCAATAAATGTTTAAACACAAAGCTGAGCAATAATGTTTAACATAAACTGTCAAATTTATTGTTTTCTTTTAAGATGTTACTCTTTTTAACAAAAAGAAAAGTGCAAAATAATTAATTATATTTTGAAAAGACAAATAAAGAATAAAAAATGCAAAAAATTGTCCAACACAAAGTTGGAAATAAAATTGTTTTTCCGATATTCTGCCGATGTTATTTCTAATGTTAAGAAATAAAAATCTCTTCGTGTAGACGACGAGTTATGATATAATTATTACAGCTCAAGCGAAGATATATTTGTTTTGCTATCAAACGTCATTTTAATTGTCATTTTTTGACATTTGTTTTTTTTTAAAGAAGAAGCACTAAAATTGTTCCGCATTCTTGTGATGGCTTTTGAACAAGCAAGATGTGTGCGATTTTTGTATTTGTTTCATCGCAGTTACCAAAAGCTTTTTTGTATCATTTTTTACAAGAACAAAATTATTTATAAAAATTATAACGGTGACTAGAATTTTAGAGGAATTTCTGTGGTAATTGTTAATGCGACTGTTAGTAGAGACGATTGAATATAGAAGATTGATACAGTTAAATCCAATTGCTCATTTCGTCAATTGTATGAGTAACATTTTCATTAAATTCTTTTTGGCCCTCACTTACTAAAAACCTTAGTGGATAAGAAAAGAAAAATGGAGGAGGTGATAGGAACCAAAGAAAATGGTAAGTCCACTCTGGCCAATTATAAAGATAATAGTGAGAATGTAGTTTTAACCGCGGAAAATTCAACTGGTCCGGGCGATCTGGCTGAATCGAAGCGAAGATTGGCTATGGAGGAACCTCCGGGTTTTCAGCTGGGATAAACTCATTCGTGTCCAAGGTTCTTACATAAAATAACAACACTTTTATTTTAATTTTTACCTTTGTTTCTTTATTACTTATCCTTCACTATATATATTTTTTTCACAAATTTCCTCTATGTTGAGACAGTGCTGCTTCAGGAAGCCTCCGTGTTGCCTTTCCGGTTCTACACCTCCTATTTACTATCTCCTACTTGAATATTTGATCTTTATTATTATTTTCCGAGTAAAAACTTCAAAGAAAATATTCTATCACTTTGCCCTGAGCAGTGCTTTTCTCATACCACTTCAAACAGATTGTAAATCTTGTTGAAGCTTTTAATCTTACTGATTGTAAATCAGTATACCCTACGTTGAATTCATGTAATCAGTTCAACCAACTTTATTATTTTTTTCCCCTAATACTGCTATGTTATTTCTTTTATTTATTTTATTAACATGCTACTCACCACGCCTGCCTTGTTCACTGTCCGGCACAAAAGAGAGAAAAAAGAGCCCTTGTAACTTTATGCTGGCTTATATACATTTCTTAAAACTAATATTATTGCAGTTTTCCTGCACTTTGTTCGAACCGATAGCGGTTGTTGCATCGAACCTTCCCTTCTGTTGTCTCCCTTATGTTCGCTGCTGTGACAGTTTCGTTGATCTGTGTGTGAGTGTCTATGTATATGGCTTCTTGTTTGCTTATTTTGTCTCCTTTTTGCTTGCTATGTTTGAATTTTTCCTCTGCTTCTGTGCTACTCTTACACTCCTGTGTATTTCTCCCTGCTGCTTCTCCTCTCTACTGTTGTGTTCTCGCTTTTACTTTCGTGATTCGTCAGTTCTGCTACTCGCCTGCTCAGCTGTGACGATGTAGGCATTAACGTCTTCACTCGGCTTTTCTCCTTGCTGCTTTCTACTGCTACTTCTGCCTGTAACGTTGTAAAATCTTATGTGGCTAGCATGGCCATTTAAGGTCAAACCCACCACCTGCCCCTGACCTGAATGCTTTGTCTCCTGTGTTGCCCATCGACCACCGGAACACTTTGTTCCATTCTTTACCTCATCGACTTCCGGAACATCTGAAATGAAAAAGATGTACAGAGGCGAATGTAATTCGCCCCCAATCTAGATAGATGTAATCCATCTTCCGATCAGTAAAACGCCAATGTATCCTTTATTTTATTACACTATGTTTACAAAAGTTATTCTTATTGATTATGTGGGTCAAAATCCCAAGAATGGCCTAACCTCCAAAATTTTTACTCACTTCGTTTCAAAAACGGGAATTATTTTCGACATATCAGTGGATATGTCTGAAAAGGAAGTTCTGGTTAATGCAACATCGTAACTTGAAATCCTGAAATGCGTTAGAATTACACGACGGGCGAAAGAAGGTGTAGAAAAGGAGAATAGAATCTCTACAGGCATCATGAAAATTATTTTTAAAGAAACACCATCCCGAGTGGCATCAAATTAGATTATATCAATGTTTCAGTTCGACACTATATAGCCTTTCGCATTGCTATAAATACTTCAGATTCAACCACTTTGCCATGCACTGTAAGCAGAATACTAAACTGTTATAGGGATTGCTATAACAAACACGGCACAGTGGGGCAGAATCGAAATTTTTTGGAAATAAATCTGTAACTTCTGATCGGCTGGTTGAATTTTCATGAAATTTGGTATAGGCATAGCAGAGGAGCGTACAATAAAAAATTTTTAATCACTTGCCAAATTTTTGTTTCTCGTCCAATTTCAAATATTTTATATGTTGTTGTAGACCCTGATAAGACCTATAAAAAACATGGTTACATGTCCTATTTATCTCTTATAGTTTTCGAGTTATTTACGTTTGAATTTTTAAGCACCATAATTTTGCATGTTCTTGGTCCAGTTTTTTTTTCATATATATCCTAGTATTTCCGACAGATTTTATTAGTTTTTTTCTTAACTAGTTAAAGTATAAAATTATCTATTGAATAAAAAAAATTGAAGTCGATATCTTTACCGAGTCCAAAAGTAAACGATTTTGAATTTGAAAATTGCAAAAGACGACCTTTTGTGTTTTTTTTTTAGCCGAAAAAGTATCTACACTCTTTTTTATCTAAAATAAAATTTTCTTTAGCAATATATAATAATTTTGCACTTTTCTGAAAGGTAAGTTCACAGAGATGACTTTAAGATAAAAAACAAGCCCAATAACTCAATTGGTCATGGTACACACCCTCCCGAATACGACCCATTTTATATGAAAGTTTTGATTTTAGACCATATTCTCTCAAATCCCAAAACACGAATCGACAAGCGGAATATATTTTAAGAATCTTCAATATGTTCAATTAAGCTTATCCTTTAGCATATATAATTTCCGATCTTTTGCAAAAAGATTCAAGTCAATATCATGCCTCATTTCAGAAATATGCGCCTTTAAACTTTTATATTTCCAATTTATTGTATATATGACTATATTTTTACAAACTTGCAACTTTTGTCTTTAGCTTTGCGTAAATAATTTCTTAGAAAGTTATGAATATTTCTGTATACTTTTATTAATATCTATACACAAAATATTTTTATAAAAATAATTAATAAATATTTTTTATTTTTAATAGGGTTGCCATATTTCCCAAATTTAAGTAAATCTATATCCTTTTCTAAGCATTCATATATTTTTATTAATGAATTTAAAATAACAAAACAAACAAAAAATTTATATTTTAACTTAATCAATATTATTATTTTTGGTATTTATCATTTTCCTTAATATAATAATATTCTATTTCTAATACGATTTTTTATTACTTATTTACATTAAATTTATGTAGACAATTTTTCTAATATTTTAAACTTATACTACTTATTTTCTATAAAATAATCTGTTGTATCTGTATACATATCTGAAAGATAAGAAAGGTCCTTCAAGTCTTCAGTATTTTGAGTTGATAAAGATTCATAATGAATCCAAAGTTTTCTCATTGATGATAGTACAGGGTCTGATGATAACAATAGGCTATTAAAAATATACTTGTTTTGTGTCGTTGTGGAGCATTTCGTGGAGCTGAATAATTGAACGTGCTTAAAATCTCTGTTTCTTGCTTCTTCGACTCCCTTGTGTATTCGAATCAAATAGGTCTCCAAAAATGTTTTGATCCTGGAGTGGTGTTAAGCCATATATCTTCAAATGAGTTTTTACACTTTGATGAAGATTGCTTTAAGGAATAAGGTCGCATTCTCAATGGCATCAAAGATGCTATAAATACGCTTTTATAATCCACCATTTTCTTACTTCCACTAGCATGTTTGTATTCAGGAAGGGCTGATAGTCTGTCACATCCCCACTTACAGATTAATACAACGTCGCTGTTATTTACTTTTTCCAACTGATCTGCAACTATCCTGGTAGCTGTATTCTCAAGCTTCCTTTTCGGTAACCGAAATAGATGGTAAAATAGTTTGCTTTTTTTCTTGGATATCCTTTATGATGGTAGAATTGAGTGTCCCTTTTCAAGCAGAGCTTTTCTTAAAATTTGATATTTGTTTCGGCTGAGGTCCGGTTCAAGCATTAAAGTAATTGCTTCTTCTTCTGTAAGATTGGATTATGATGTTGGAGTAGGTACACTTTCGGCATTCCGTTTAAGACGTTTTGGTGATGCAGTTGGCAGTATTTCAGCAATATTAATTGCACTCTTAGGTTGCTTCTCCTTTTTTGACATTTCTTTGAATGTATCAGAAACTTCTTCATTCGAAATTATAGAAAGCTTATGGGCCAGTCTTTTCTTCTTAGATCTTGTACTTAAATCATCATATGTCTTGCAGGGTGCTCCAGTTGATATTTTGCACGCCGATATTTCTATATCAGTATCCATCCAATCGGAATGTTTAATTTTTAATCTGTTAGTACGCTGATTCAAGGACTTCATATTTACGTCATACAACTTTAAAAAGCTCTCTATCTGAGATTTACCAATGACGTCGACTTTTGCATGATATGTAGTTTTTATGAATTCCACTATAGCTTCTAAACGATTAAGATCATTTTTGGATAAACTCCACAGAACACAACATAATTGTTCATGTTTCAATGTAATCACCATGGTAATCAACTTCGTTATGACGCTGATAAGGATTAGCTGCGCATTTATATATATCTATTAGATATATCGCACAGGTATATATATTTACAGGTATTCTGTGAATTTTCATTGGGTAAAATATTTGAAAGAGTCAATTTGGAAGAGTACCTATACCGAATTCACTGATATTATACATTATTGTCACTAGCTCATAAAAATATAGATTTTGAACCATCAGTAATAGATAAATACATTTGTTAAATTTAGGTAAACACCATAAATGTAAACTAATAAAATACTTATTGATTAAGTTAAAATAGACATTTTTTGTTTGTTTTGTTATTTTAAATTCATTAATAGAAATATATGAATGCTTAGAAAAAGATAAAGATTTACTTAAATTTGGGAAATGTGGCAATCCTATTAAAAATAAAATATATTTATTAATCTATATATATAAAAGAAAGTGATGTTAGTTACGATTGTTATAACTCAAGAACGACTAGACCGATTTTGATGATTCTCACCAATTCGGACCGGTCACCGGCCAGAAAAGGATAATACGAAAAAAAATTCGCGAAAAATCCGCGATAAAAAAAAACTCTTTTTTTTGTCATAATTTCTTTGCCTTAATAATCATTAAAAATATTTTTTTTTAATACAAATTATAACAATTACTGTTTCTGTTTCTATCGAAACGCTTACTTTTTTGTGCAATTTGTTTTCTGGTGGTGGTGTAGAATTCTATTTCCAAACGGTAAGTTCCAAGTAAAGCTTATCATTTAGTGAGGTTGTGATATTTAAAACCATTTGTTGTATTTTTGGCATTCGTTATTAAGTGTTATTCACAATGCCGCGACCCCGGAGATTTAATATTTCGCGTCGAACACGTAATGCAAGTACTTATCGTAATATCGTCAATCAATTGAATATATATGAACGAGAAATCGCACGAGAACAACCCCGTATTAGTTTGGCCCGACTTCGTACATCACAAACGCAGGAAGAAAGGCAGGCGAGAAATGAAACGGCTCGGTTAGCAATGAGAAATCGTCGAGCAAATGTAGCAATTCAACAACTTTAAAATTTTTAATCAACGCATAAGAAGAATTGCTTCAAGTTCTGATTTGAATCAAGCAGCGTTCCATTACAACTGCAATTTCGACTACAGCTCTCATCATTCCGTTCAAAAAAAAGACATTGTCTATCCGCTAACCTTAAGATGAAGTAATAAATAAATATAAATTCAAATTTGCCTTAAATACATGCGTATATTTTTTGATTGAGCCCACATCTACATCATATTTAAATTCTTCTGTAAAAAACACTTTATAATAGGTATTCCTTAGATTTTTATTTAAAGGTCGTAAATTTCGTTAAAATATCAATTTAAATCGTTCAGTAATACAACACTAATGTTTGCTTAGGGCCAGCAACGCGGCTCGGGTCAGTTTCTACATCATATTTAAATTCTTCTGTAAAAAACACTTTATAATAGGTATTCCTTAGATTTTTATTTAAAGGTCGTAAATTTCGTTAAAATATCAATTTAAATCGTTCAGTAATACAACACTAATGTTTGCTTAGGGCCAGCAACGCGGCTCGGGTCATCGTTCAGTAATACAACACTAATGTTTGCTTAGGGCCAGCAACGCGGCTCGGGTCAGCTTCTACATCATATTTAAATTCTTCTGTAAAAAACACTTTATAATAGGTATTCCTTAGATTTTTATTTAAAGGTCGTAAATTTCGTTAAAATATCAATTTAAATCGTTCAGTAATACAACACTAATGTTTGCTTAGGGCCAGCAACGCGGCTCGGGTCAGCTAGTTATTTTTATAAAAATATTTTGTGTATAGACATTACGAAAAGTATACAGAAATATTCATAATTTTCTAAGTAATTATTCACGCAAAGCTAAAGGCAAAAGTTGCAAGTTTGTAAAAATATAGTCATATATACAATAAATTGGAAATATAAAATTTTAAAGGCGCATATTTCTGAAATGAGGCATGATATTGACTTGAATCTTTTTGCAAAAGATCGGAAATTATATATGCTAAAGGATAAGCTTAATTGAACATATTGAAGATTCTTAAAATATATTCCGCTTGTCGATTCGTGTTTTGGGATTTGAGAGAATATGGTCTAAAATCAAAACTTTCATATAAAATGGGTCGTATTCGGGAGGGTGTGTACCATGACCAATTGAGTTATTGGGCTTGTTTTTTATCTTAAAGTCATCTCTGTGAACTTACCTTTCAGAAAAGTGCAAAATTATTATATATTGCTAAAGAAAATTTTATTTTAGATAAAAAAGAGTGTAGATACTTTTTCGGCTAAAAAAAAAACACAAAAAGTCGTCTTTTGCAATTTTCAAATTCAAAATCGACTTCAAATTTTTTTTATTCAATAGATAATTTTGTTCTTTAACTAGTTAAGAAAAAAACTAATAAAATCGGTCGGAAATACTAGGATATATATGAATAAAAAACTGGACCAAGAACATGCATAATTATGGTACTTAAAAATTCAAACGCAAATAACTCGGAAACTATAAGAGATAAATAGGACAAGTAAGCATGTTTTTTATGGTCTTATCAGGGCCTACAACAATGTGTAAAAATATTTGAAATCGGACGAAAAACCAAAATGTGGCAAGCGATTAAAACTTTTTTATGTCAGAGGTACCTAAATTTGAGCCTCTTAGCTCCGTCCCTGAGGGGTTTGTTGTGCCCCTCTTCAAAACTTAACATTTTACTCTCCTCTGCTACACCTATACCAAATTTCATGAAAATCCAATCAGCCGATCAGAAGTTAAAGATTTATTTCCAAAAAATTTCGATTCTGTCCCACTGTGCACGGTAAGGAAAACCCATGCATGAGAACAATCTGCATAAACTGTAAAGACGATCCCCTGCAAACTTCAAGAACTGTTCTGCAAGAGCTAAGGCTTTCGCTATTAAAAAGATGATGTTAATTGAAAATTTATCAGTGAAAGAGGCTCGTAACAGATTCGCGAGGCTTTATTCAAACAGATTTTCGCTACTGGGGGAGTATGAGGGGGAATTGCCACCCATGAGACACCCACAGGAAACTGCGGGAACTATTGATAATCACAAGGAAGCGGTGATTTGCACAGGATTTTGCCTTATGTAAAGGAGGTGAAAAACAACACAAATAAAATTAGAGAGGAAAAGAAAGCTCAGGAAACCATGAGAGAGCATGAAATTAACTTTGCTTATGACAAACGTAACGTATCAGTAAACATTATTCTCTTATCTCAAGAAGGAGAAAATCATTCAAAGACTAAAGACATTTTGACATTTGATTACTAAGCCTCTCAAGCTGCAATTTAGATATTGAGAAAATAAGGAAATTGGTGAACACAATAAGAGATGATGCAAACAAAGGCTTAAATTATATTGATACAGAGCAAATAAATAGAAGTTTATCGAGCAACACAAGATATTAATTGAAAATTATTGGTTGGCAAGATGCGTATCTTACAGTATAATATATTGAGTTTTAAAAAACCAGGCAATAAGAAATTAATAGAAATTTTCATGATAAATAATGATATAGATGTTGCTTTATTAACGGAAACGTGGCTGGTAGATAACTCTACCACCTGCCTACGAGATTATAATTTTATCGGCCTAAATAGATTGGGTGATTACGGTGGAGTAGGGATCTATATAAGAAAATCAATCGGACACTCTATAATTAATTATGACACCCAGCACGGCACTATTATGATTTAATTACTAGTATGGGAAAGACCATTAATCAAGTGTGTAACATGCAAGATAACGAATTTAGTACAAAAATGTAGAATATTTGCAAAAGCACCATCAATTGAAAAATTTACTTGGTTGATAATCTATTTAGGCTTCTGTTTTAAGCTTTGAAATCCAAGATTTTTCACTAATTCTTTTTACTTAAACTTATGGCAATATTCTCTATTCTCATTAAATTTTCCAATTCTATCAATTTTATCAGAATGTATCGTATTATGCAACGTTTCTAAATAGATTTGTTGACCTTATTATGAAGATCATTGGGTTTAAATGAAATTGTTGAGTATATCGAATCATTATATACTTGAAAATCGCGAATCTTTCTCTAAGTTTTTCTACAATTGTGACTGAATTTTTATTATTCACACATATTACAAGCAGTACAATTATTGATGAATTTATGTATTTCTCTACTAAGGTATATTTTATCCTTCAATTCTAAATAAGTTTCTTCTATGCCTCTATGATTTTTATCGTTATAATATTTTCCTAAAATTTCTAGTAAGTTTTCTTTCTCAAAAATATTTTTTACCATTTTAGAACATCGTAAAAACTTCATTTCAGATGAATTTAAAAAGTAATATATTATTGTTTGTTGCAGTTTTTTAAATATATCAAACAGAAACTTGCTAATACTTAAAAAATCCAATACTTTCTCTTCAAGTTATTACTTCTCTTTCAGTGTTATTACGTGCATAACTTTCTTCTCATATACTACTTGTTTCTCATATTTATATTTGTTTCTCAATTTCACTACAAGCTGATTTTTAAAAATATTAATTGGAGAATCTGATATAAAAATATGATGATTTAAAATTTCTATTCCAATATGAATTGTAGCTTTGTCTGAGTAAACTGTTTCTTTATCCTCTTCTAAATGATTGACATCTAAATGACTAAGAAAGTCTGCGATTTTATTTGTCCTTCCCTTAATATATTCAATATCAAAGTCATATTCATTTAATTATATTTTCCACCGCTGTAATTTCATATTAGGTTCCTTTAAGGAATTTAGCCACACAAGTGGTCTATGATCAGTTTGAATTTTAAATTTTCGACCGGACAAATAAGGTCTAAAATATTTAACTGCCCACACAATCGTTAACAGTTCTTTCTCAATTGCTCTATAATTACGTCCATGTTGGTTTAAAGTTCTGGACCAAAATGCGATCTGTAGTTAAAACAAACAATCTGTCAAATTTTGAATATGCCAAAACTTTAATTGTCTTTAATTTATTAAAGAAATTAATGTAACTAGAGTTATTCAAATTTATATGTGTCTTTGGTAATTAAATTTTCTGTATAACAGAAATCTTACCAGGATTTGGCTTAATACCATCTGGTGTTATAATATGGCTCAGATATTCCGATTCACGTCTAAAAAAATTGCATTTGTCCACTTGGACTTTTAGATTATAGTCTTTTAATCTTTAGGATATTTTTGTTAAGGACAATATATGCTATTGAAGAGAGATTGAAAATACCAATATATCGTCTATATAAACCACGCAAATATTATTAATGAAATCCTTTAATACTTTATTCATCATTCTCTGAAATGAAGCTGGGGCATTCTTCAAACCAAAGGGCATTCAATTGAATTCGTAATCGAAGTAGCCCAGTCGAAGTTGAAAATGTTCTCTTATATCTATATTCATGTAATATGGGAATTTGATAAAAGCCTTTAGCAAAATCTATAGTACTAAAGTATTGAGAATTTCCTAGGATTGAAAAAAGATCCTCCATTCTTGGTATAGGAAATTTGTCCTATAACAATATGTCATTCAGTTTCCTATTATCTACAACTACCCACAATTTTTTTAGGAACAACCCATATTGGAGCATTATACGGACTTCATGATTTAGAAAATATTCCTGACCCTAATATTTTCTTTATTTGCTTTACTACTTCTTCTTTGTGGATTTCCGGAAATCCAAAAATATAGGAATTTCGTTAATTGTGTGTATCTTATACCTATATTTAATAACTGCTGTTAAATGTTCACTTTCTATACAAAAAACATTTCTAAAGTTTTTAATTAATTTTGTCAATTCGCTAATCTCTTCAGTATTTAAATTTTCAGTCCTTAATTTATTAGTTAAATAGTCCATTTTCGTCTAGTTAAAATTTACTTCTATTATTATGGATTCTAAATACGACTTATCAGTAACATCGTATTCTATGGAAGAATTATTAAATATAAGCGGAATTTTCGCATTTGTAGTTATCAATAAATTATCTTTAAAATCAGTTTTCGTTTTAAAATATTATACCCTAAAATGCCATCGAAATCACTAAATATTGTTACGTTTTTACCTTTTAAAAACGGTCGTTTATTTCCTTTAAATAAACCGGTAATTTGATTGCAAATAACAGCAGTTTAGTAGTTTAAAAGTTGTAACGAATCTTTATTTTATTTAAAAATATGTACAACAATAACAGCTTAAATAGTCACTTGCGTTCTAATATAAACACATTTAAATTACACACTTTATACAACACACTTTAATAATGTACAAGATTATACAGCCAAGGCAGTTAATTTGTCTTTACTTAACGACGCTTCCAATTAGACTGACTCAATGGTGTTCTCACGGCCAATTTATATACACTGTATTACCTACTAGATGTTTCTTGAAAGCTCTATTTCTTTCTACAATGTTCTTAACGGACAAACTGGAGCTTTTGATGTTAATGTTAGCAGCTTAAACATTTAGTGTTGCCATACTTAAAAACAATGGTGAAAGCTTTTTATTGAATGTTGTACGTTTAGAACTATATTAATAATTTTTACAGCTATGTTAACTGCTGTTAACATAAACGGAAATGCCTAGAAGCATTGAAAAAGATTTAAACCAGCCGTTAAAACCGTTATATTTGAATTCAAGTACAGTTTCGTAACACTGTCCCCCGCTTAAGCCTGTTCGTCCCGAATAGGCACGAATTCACTTTTCTCATAGGCAGCTAGTCGTTCTAGACCTTCATTTTAGATCTCGGGCTCTTTTCTTTCTGTATTCTGTACACAACGTCGTTTAATTTCTTAATCACTTTGTATGGTCCATCCCAATGGGTTTGCAGTTTGGGAGACAGTCCTTTCTTACGTTGTAGGTTATACAACAGTACAAGCTGGCCTTCGTTAAATCCTTCAGAATTCGCTGCTCGATCGTATTTGGCTTTCATTTTATCGCTGGTCATTTTTATTCGTCTGCGTACGAATTCATGTAGTTCGTTCAGGACATCTTGCTCTTGGGAAGTGTTTTCCTTATTTGTTGATGAGGGCTTAATACCGAATTTTAAATCACCAAGCAACTTGAGTTCTGTCCCGAAGACAATTTTTGCAGGTGTTCGAGAGGTTGAGTCATGAACAGCTGATCTGTATGCCAATAGAAATTTCGGTATGTGTTCATCCCAGTCCTTCTGATGTGCACTGATCACTTTTCTTAAATATTCCTCCAGAGTGCGATTGAATCTTTCGACCATGCCATCAGATTGAGGATGCAGTGGCGTTGTTCTGGTTTTTCTTATTCCGTATAAATCGCACATTTCCTTGAATACGGCAGTTCAAAATTTCTACCCTGATCAGAATGCAACTCCAGTAGAACACCATAGCGGCACACCCAGTTATAACCGTTTTAGCTTCTTGATCAGGTATAGCATATACCTCTGGCCATTTGCTGAAATAATCCATAACCACTAGAACGTAATGATTTCCGGCATCACTGACGGGGAAAGGGCCTGCTACATCCATTGCAATCCGCTCGAATGGCGCGCCTGAGTTATACTGCTGAAGTTGTCCACGACGTCTTCTTACTGGGCCCTTCGCTGCTATGCATTGTGAACCGCCTATTCCGTATCCGCTCGCATCGCTATCTACCACAAATGTTTCTCCAGGTATATGATATGACAAAATTGGTACCGTACATAATAGATCCTTGAGCTTCTGCAATGCTAGTTCTTGTACTTCACACCATTGGAATGATTGTGACTTCTTGGTCAGCTCATGTAAGCTTGCGGCTACATTGGCGAAATTCGGGACAAATCGTCTGTAGTATGTGCATAGGCCAAGAAAACTACGCAATTCATGGAGATTTCTCGGACGTGGCCAGTTCTTTACAGTAATTATCTTATCCTCATCTGTTGATATTCCGTCTACTGTTACGCGATGTCCCAAATATTTGACTTCTTTCTGGAACAACGCACACTTCTTTACACTGAGTTTGAATCCAGCCGCTGATATTCGTTTAAGGACTTCTTCAAGGTTATTCAGATGTTCATCAAAAGTCTTACCCATGACAATTATGTCATCGAGGTACACCAAGCATATCTTCCCGTGAAGTCCTTTCAAAATCTGTTCCATTAAACGCTCGAATGTGGCTGGAGCATTGCAGAGTCCAAATGGCATCACATTAAACTGCCATAACCCATCACTCGCTGTAAAAGCGGTTTTTTCCTTGTCTTTTTCTGAAATCTCTGCCTGCCAATAACCACTTTGCAAGTCCAATGTGGAGAACCATTGAGTTCCAGCTAGTGTATCCAGAGTGTCGTCAATTCTTGGTAGCGGGTAGCTGTCTTTCTTGTTGACGTCATTCAGTTTTCTATAATCGACGCAAAATCTAGTGCTGCCGTCTTTCTTCTTAATTAAAACAACAGGCGAGCTCCAAGGACTTGAAGATGGTTCGATTATACCGTTCCGCTCCATTTCATTGACCAACTCCTTCACTTCACTTCGTTTTGCTAGAGGAACACTTCTGGGCGCCTGCTTTATTGGCCTCGCTTCGCCAGTATTTATTTGATGCTTTACAATTGCCGTTCTACCATGGCTTTGACTTTTTAAGGCGAAGACGGAGCTATATTTCTTTAGAAACTGTTTGGCCTTATTTCTGTCTGGCGGCGCTAATCCTTCTACCCATTTCCCCACACATTCCGCTAGTAGCTCGTGTTCTTTGGTGGATTTATTGGCAGGTTGCGGGTTTTTCTCGCAATTGATTACTGCCTCTGCTGAAGTGCATTGACCTATTTCGGAATTTGGCTTAACGACTTTTTCATAGCTGGACAGGTTAAGCATTCTTACAGGAACTATTTTGTTGTTGCAGGGTTTAACGAGGGCTTTTGCTGTTACAAGATCACTTGTTATTTCTGCTGGTTCTACCACTCACAAACTGTTGTCCTCACAATCTCCCTCCATACGAGCCCATACTAAAGTTTCTGACTGTGGTGGTAGCTTTTGATGCTCGACGGTAACTAGTTTTCTTACTTGAGTCCTATTTTCATATCCGACGTAAAGGGGTATCTCCATATTTCGCCAAATCATAACTTTTTGTCCCATATCCAAAGTAATGCCATGGCTAATCATGAAATCAGCACCAATGATGACTTCGTCCACAATGTCAGCAACAATGAATACATGATCGACGGTAACGTTGGCAATGGTTAATTTCACATTTACTTTACCATAGACCGTGGCCGGCTCCCCAGTAGCTGTGCGCAGGCTTACCCCACATAATGGTTCAATTGTTTTCTTGACTAAATCTGGCCTGACGATAGACTGTGATGCCCCGGTATCTACAGTAAAAACGTGCTTCTGACCGTTGATGCACCCCGAAGCAGTAAGATTGCTACTTTCCTGTTGCATTACGGATATGGAGATGGAGGGGCCCTCAGTTGTGGGAGCTAGCTCTTGCCCCATAGTGCCAGCTCGTTTTAGTTTAAAGGTGATTCTTGTGATGATTGATGATTTGACTGCCGGTTATTTCCTTGAGGCGAGGCAGATCTGGTTTGTTTTCTTGGTGCTTTGCAGTTTCGCTGAATATGACCCGATTTACCGCAGTTATAACATCTTACTCTGGCTTTATTTTGCTTCTCATTAAACGTCTACAAAACTTTTTTTAATTCGTCGACTATATTTCTCTCATTATCAGCAACAACTTCAACATTTCGCACCTTGCATATTTGCGGCCTTGAAATTATTTTCGCCGTTTCTTGTGCCAGTGCGAATGAGACGGTTTCAGTAAATGATGGTTTAGGTGTGGCACAAACCACGTGTTTTATTTCAGGATCGCGAATGCCATTAACAAATGCCTCTATATTGAAATGTTCCAAAAACGGGCTGTTTTCCCCTGGATAAGTAAGCTGCAGCAAACGTTCGATTTCCAACGCAAAGTCTTGTAGCGTCTCATTGGGCTTCTGCACTCTACCACGCAATTCCATTCGGTATAGTTCCTTTTTATGTTCACCAGCGTACTTGCGTTGTAGCGTCTCCATTATATCATCATAACTGTTTCTGTTACATGCTGGCACGCTTTCAAGAACTACTGCTGCATTTGCTTTTAAGGCCAATATCAACTCTATAGCTTTTTCTTCGTCGTTCCACATGTTTCTAATGGCAATTGTATCAAACTGGAACTTGAACACATTAAATGGTGTGGCGCCATCAAAACTAGGGGCCTTTATTCTATTAGAGGATTCTAGAATAATTCGCATATGTCCATCTTGGCATTTCTGTCGCTCTAGAAGTTTCTTGAAATTTCATTTCCATTATTTTATTTTCTTCTTTAACTTCAGCAAGAAGTTTCTCGTTATTAGCTTTAGAAGTTTCTTGAACTTCAGCAAGAAGTTTCTCGTTAGTAGCTTTAGAAGTTTTTTGAAATTTCATTTCCATAATTTTATTTTCTTCTTTGACTTCAGCAAGAAGTTTCTCGTTATTAGCTTTAGAAGTTTCGTTAGCTTCTTTAAATTGCTCCATCATAGCAGCAAAAATTGTGGATAAATCCATGCTGCTTGTTGTTGCACGGGTAGAAACTTCCAATTCTTCTTTATACTCGAATTCGTAAGCTCCGATGTCAATATTACGCCGCTTGAATTCATCTATCAGCCTCTTTTGTAATTCTGCTTTATTACCAGCTGTAGGTAACTCCAACTTATTCAATTCTCTCTTAAGTTGCTCCACTTTCAGCTCTTCAAACTTCATGATTGCTTATTATTTTGCAATCCCACTTCTGACAGCAATTGTTACGTTTTTACCTTTTAAAAACGGTCGTTTATTTCCTTTAAATAAACCGGTAATTTGATTGCAAATAACAGCAGTTTAGTAGTTTAAAAGTTGTAACGACTCTTTATTTTATTTAAAAAAATGTACAACAATAACAGTTTAAATAGTCACTTGCGTTCTAATATAAACACGCTTAAATTACACACTTTATACAACACACTTTAATAATGTACAAGATTATACAGCCAAGGCAGTTAATTTGTCTTTACTTAACGACGCTTCCAATTAGACTGACTCAATGGTGTTCTCACGGCCAATTTATATACACTGTATTACCTACTAGATGTTTCTTGAAAGCTCTATTTCTTTCTACAATGTTCTTAACGGACAAACTAGAGCTTTTGATGTTAATGTTAGCAGCTTAAACATTTAGTGTTGCCATACTTAAAAACAATGGTGAAAGCTTTTTATTCAATGTTGTACGTTTAGAACTATATTAATAATTTTTACAGCTATGTTAACTGCTGTTAATATAAACCGAAATGCCTAGAAGCATTGAGAAGTACAATTTCGAAACAATATTTTAGTCTCTAAAATTTCAATTCTTGCTTTAGGTAAATTAAATTCCTTAAATGTCACTTTGGATGATGTAGCAATTTTCTAAGATAAAATATTTAGTATAGTAGAATTTTCTAATTCTGTTCGAAATGAACTGTGAAACAAACCTCTATTAATAAGTGTAGTTGTAGATCCTGTTTCTATTAGTAATGTGATTATTCTTGTCTTCACTACTACGCAGGGAAAAGCTCTTCAGCCTGCAATTGAAAAATTTGAAACCTGAATATTGTTAATTTTCATTCTATTTGAGCTATTAAAGCTCGATTGCTGCGATTGTTGCCTATTGACATTTCCCTCATTGAACATTGTGTTATTAGTACTACTAAAATTTCTGATTCTGAAAATTTCCATACATATTCTGCCTAATACGAGAATTTGAAAATTGGTTTCCAGATCGCAAATGTTTAAAATTATTTGGTTGAAATTGATTAGGAAAGTTATTGTTAATATTATTATTTTGATTATTAGGAATATTGCTTTGTGAAAATTTATTAGAACTAGAATTAAATGATTGAATTTTGTTTGTTTTGTTTTTTTATTATAATTATTTGTATTATTTGAATTAATTTATTAGATCAGGGTAGAAATTTTGAACTGCCGTATTCAAGGAAATGTGCGATTTATACGGAATAAGAAAAACCAGAACAACGCCACTGCATCCTCAATCTGATGGCATGGTCGAAAGATTCAATCGCACTCTGGAGGAATATTTAAGAAAATTCGAAAATTTGTTCTTTTTGAATAAAAGTATTTAGTCTCTATCAATATTTCATTAGCTTTTAACAGCGAGTGGGGATTTCTTGAATTTAGTACTAATTTTGGTTCGTTAGGAAGTTTGAATATAAAAATTGTTAAAACCATATTCTCATTATTCTTGAAACTTATTTTCCCTATCTATGCTAGTTTTTAAATTTAACTTAGTTAACAATTTTAACATGTACTCATATAAGTCACTTACATCATTTCTAAACTTTGCCAGTTTTTATTTTATTTACAATGCTTTCTAAACTTTCTGTTATGTTAAAATTGATTCTTAAAATTATTTTCACCCCCTCCCTCCCACTACTTGGATTATGTATAATATTAGCTTTAGAAATAATTTTGTTTCTTACTCTTAAATCGAATAGCGTAAGAAAAGATGCGTCAACATGTTTTCGTATTTCGTCTACATGTTTCGTAAACATTTCTAACTCCTCCGCCTTCCCATCAAATTCTTGTACAAAATCAAGAAGGCTGAACGCAGTGAGAGCCATACTTCAATGTTGATTTATGTTGTTGTTTTGTTGATAAATTCTCTTGTTATTGCTGATTGCTGCTTTCTTTAACGATAGTTGTTGTTGTTGATATTGCTTACTTCTTTAGCTTTCTTACTATTATTTTGTATTTTTTCGTTGTTCTTGAAAAGAGTTTTTGAGTTGTTGAAATTTACTGTTTTATTGAAATAAGTCTTTTAAATATGACTTTGAATTTGGAATTTTTTGTCTTTTCGCTTTAAACGAAGACGTTTTCTATGCTTCAATGATTTTCTAATGTTGTTGTTGTTGTTGCTTTGAAATATTTTAGAAATTTAGTTTCGATTTATTGCTTTTTCTTTGTTTCTTTTTTTATGAAAACGATTTAATGTTTTTTTTTATTATTTTTTTATCTATCATCATTAACAAGTTAAAAATATAAAAAATCTTTATATATTTACAGTGTTTGAGGTATTACTAAATAGTATTGCAGCAAATTAAAAAGTTTTGTTAAATAATGATATATACATTTATAATAAAATTATTTACATTATTTAAATTAAGGGAAAAAGATAGAAAAAACCTTATTTCTAAAAAAATAATGTAAAAGAAATTCTTATGATAGCCCTTTTGTCATCTTTAGAGTTAAAGATGGAAAATAGCTAGCTATGCAAATTTCTTATTAAAACGTAGTTTGAATATATGTTACGATCTTCAAAGCTTTGTGTTAGTTTACTAGTAACCGTTGCAAACAAGTCTTCTTTATATTTCCTATGTAAACGAATTGTGGAGTACCTCCGTGGTAAATTATATATAATTTTTAAATTTTTATTTTGCATTATTTGTAGTTTCTTTAAATAAGTTTTTGCACATTTTGTTGTCCATATTTGGCATCCATAGGCCATTATCGGTCTAATACACATTTTATAAAGTAATATTTTGTTTTTGTGATTTAAAGTTAATTTACGATTTAATAACGGAAATAGAGCTCTGCCACATTTAATTGCTTTTGTACAGGTTTGTAAAATATGCTGTTTAAAGGTCAACTTTTTATCAAGTGTAATCCCCAAGTACTTAACAGAATCTAGAAAAGGTATTTCAGTTCCTTGAATTGAAAGCGTTCTACTGGGTATTCGTTTTGGCAATTTTTTTATCTTATGAAAACGATTTAAAGTTTTCTTTTTTTATTTTAATTTTTTTACGGAAAACCAAGTGTTAAACATTTTAACTTATGGAAATTCTGTTTTGCCTGATAATTAAAATGGGTTCGCATAACGACTGCGCCAATAATTTTATTAAGACCAAGTAATTTTTTTATTTATTATTATTTAAAATTAAGTGTTTTTTTATTTATTTTCAATTGATTTCAACTTTACACTTTGACTGTTGCTGAAGAACTCACTTTTTACATTTTATTATGAGATCTTGCTTTGCATAGATTGAATTAGTTTAATGTAATTTAAAGGAATTGATAAATTATGTAATTAAAAGAATATTGTTACGTTTTTACCTTTTAAAAACGGTCGTTTATTTCCTTTAAATAAACTTGTACTTTGATTGCAAAAATAACAGCAGTTTAGTAGTTTAAAAATTGTAACGACTCTTTATTTTATTTAAAAATGTTCAACAACACAGTTTATAAGTCACTTTGTGTTTAAATACACACACACACTTAAATTACACGCTTTATACAGCACACTTTAATAATGTACAAGATTATACAGCCAAGGCAGTTAATATGTCTTTACTTAACGACGCTTCCAACCAGACTCACTCAATGGTGTTCTCACGGCCAATTTATATACACCGTATTACCTACTAGATGTTTCTTGAAAGCTCTATTTCTTTCTACAATGTTCTTAACGGACAAACTAGAGCTTTTAATGATAATGCCAGCAGCATAAACACTTAGTGCTGCCAAACTAGCTTTTGATGATAGTGCCAGCAGCATAAACACTTAGTGCTGCCAAACTAGCTTTTGATGATAGTGCCTGCAGCATAAGCACTTAGTGCTGCCACACTTAAAAAACAATGGTGAAAGCTTTTTATTCAATGTTGTATGTTTAGAACTATGTTAATAATTTTACAGCTATGTTAACTGCTGTTAACATAAACGGAAATGTCTGGAAGCATTGAGAAAGATTTAAACCGGCCGTTAAAACCGTTATATTTGAATTCAATTACAATTTCGTAACAATATATTTGATAATTGGATTAAACCTTGTAATTTTTAATAATATGTTACGTTGTCCTCCCGGGATAAAGATTTCAAGCAAATAAATTTCTTAACTATGAACATATTTCCACAGAATTCTGGGACTGTCACGAAATGTGCTTCTATGGAAATCAATGTGTATAGTTCCCATAAAAAAATATTTCCGAAAACCATTTAAAAGTACATAAGGCCCTTATAAATACCAGTGTAAAGATAAGGTTTATATAATTAGCAACCATTGTACAAAATTGTATGACGATCGGCCCATAATACACATGAGGTGCAAGTTTGTTTAACTGTTTGTGTATTAATGACGTCTAAACGGCTGAGGTAGTTATAGGCTAAGTTAGATCTCGATTGGATAACACGTCTAGTGTAGTATTCAGTCAACATTTTTTTTTTTTTTTTTTTGGTACGTTTGAATCAGGTATTAAAGGTTCTTGGCTTGATAATTTTAAAAGATATTTTTGTGTTATGGAGGTTCAAGATAAAAAGTTATAAAAAACTGCCAAAATTATATTTTCAAATACAATTGATGACGCCGGAGATAATCGCGATTATAATATTCGATAATCAACAAAATTTTAAAGATATCGACTTCAATTTTTTTTATTCAATACATAATTTTGTTCATTAACTAGTTAAGAAAAAACTAATAAAATCGGTCGGAAATACTAGGATATATATGGAAAAAACCAAGAACATGCAAAATTATGATGCATAAAAATTCAAACACAAATAACTCGAAAACTATAATTGATAAATAGGACACGTAAGTATGTTTTTTACAGGTCTTATCAGGGCCTAAAACAATATATAAAAATATTAATATTAATTCCTTTATCACCTTTATAACTGATAACGAACTGCTTTATAACTAATAACGAACTGCTTTATAACTGGTAACGAACTGCTTTATAACTGGTAACGAACTGCCTTATAATTGATTACGAACTGGTTCTGATCTGCTTTATATCTTTCATCACTTATTTACAGTTGAATAAAATTATCGAAAACCTTTCTATATTCACCTTTATTAACTAGATCATCCTTACTAACAACAAGAAAACCATAATTATCTTTCCAACATTCACTACAAATCTTCATAAATTCGTTAAATGTCATATCACCAATAACATAATCATTATAAATATGACGTAAATTCATTTCATCTTGTTTAAATATTACAATCATATTAGCATTATCTCGTATTAAATGTTTAGGAATTTTCGTATAGGTTTGACATAAATAGAAACAATCAATATGTTTATGTCTACCCACACAAAAGTAATCTCGTATAAGTATTCCACAATCACATCATCGAATATTATTATAGTGTTGTTTAGCATTGGCCGGACTTATCATTTTCATCATTTTCCGTGAAAGTAAATAGTTTTATATCTTTTATTGGTTCAATTAGTTTTTAAGATAACAATATTTTGGTTGATATATATATATATATATATATATATATATATATATATATATATATATATATATATATATACATTGTATATATATATATATACATTGTATATTGTTTATTATACACAATATATACAGATTTAAACAATAAAACAAATTACGTAATTCACTATAAAAATCTCCAACAATGTATTGAAAATGGTTTAATTTTAAAGAAAATCTATAGAATTCCTAAATTTAATCAATCAGATTAGTTGAACAAATATATTGATTTAAATAATCATCATAAAACTTTAACGAAAAATTCCTTTGAACAAAACTTTTTTTTAATTGCTAAATAATGATATATATGGTAAGATCATGGAAAATGTTGACAAGAGAAAAGATATAAAAATAGTTTGTGAATGGGAGAATAGAAAAAAAAAAAAAAAACGGTTAGGAGCTAGGTCTCTTATAGCTAAACCAAACTTTCATAGTGCTCTTCAAATTAATGAAAATATGGTTGCAATCGAAATGAGAAGAGTAAAAACAATGTATAATAAACCGATACATATTGGATTTTCAGTTTTAGAGTTATCAAAATGGAAAATGTAATTTTCATTACGATTGCATGAAACCTAAATATCTTGATAATATTAATCTATATTACATGGATACAGATTCATTTATATATGATATTAGAACAAATGATTTGTATGATGATATTCGAAATAATATTACTACTCATTTCAATACATCTGCATATCCGAAAAATAATATTTATAATATCCCGCTTGTAAATAAAAAAAAGTTTTGGGAATGATGAAAGATGAATGTAATGGTAAAGTTATTAAGGAATTCATTGGTTTAAGAGCAAAAATGTATTCAATTAAAATTGGTGGAGATGAAAAAGAAATTAAAAAAATTAAAAGTGTTAAACAATGTGTAACAGCTAAACTATCAATTAATGATTTCAGAAAATGTCTATTAGAGAAAAAACTGTATTATGACTCCATGAATATATTTAGATCTAAGATACATCAAATTTATACACAACATATAAGTAAGTTAGCATTAAGCTATTTAGATGATAAGAGATTTTTAAGAGAAAATAATATTGATACTTATGCATGGGGACATTATAAAATAAGTTGTCTACCATCCTCATCATCAAATTTCCAAGAAATTATGGAAGTAGATGATGATATTCTTCTTAATATAGATATAGATATGTAAATTAAGTAATTTATAAGTAATGTGTATTATGAAAAAAATAAAAAATAAATATATATATATATATATATATATATATATATATATATACATCAAACCATAGTTAATAAAAAATTATTTTACCCATATTTTGTAAGTTTCAAAAATTGTTAATTTGTACGAAAAAACTCCTTTTATATAAAATTTGTTAGTAAACTTTTAGTTTTTAAAATGACGATTTTATCCTTACTGTTAGGTGTTTTTGAAAAATTTAAAAAAGTATTAGGCTATTTATCTTTACTTATCATTTAATGTATATTGATGAGAAAAATATAAGGATTTGTTCTGGGATCATTGACTTAAATGGCCGTGTAGTATCCTGTTTCAGTTATCGTAGGAAGTTGAATTTTTTCATAACTTTAGGTACGTTTAAATGTAGCTCACAAAAATGAATTTTTTACACCTTAATGTACATATTAAATTCCTTCGATTTTTTTTGTAGACGTTTTCTTATTCAAACTTCAATAGTCAATATTGTATTATTTACCTAAAACTATTCTAATACTCCTGTCATGCTCTAAGAATGAACACATTCTCAAATTTTAGAAGTTCGTTTTTTTTTTCTTTTTTTGTGCAATTTTCATTAATTTATTACACACACTTCTTAAAAAAAACATATTGTCGGTGCGTTAACAAAGACTCCTGAAATATATACTTTTTTGAGGTATATTGAAAATAATGTTATAGTAATCTATTATCAATAATACCTACAACCTAAGTCGCTTTACAAGTGTTTTTTAGTATAGCATGTATTATTTCATTTATCAAATAAATATAAATTTTTTGACACTACTTATTAAAAAAAGTTAATAGCACTTTTACCATTGTATTATGAAGCATTAATTAAGAATTCTTTTTTTATGTAAGATATATGAACATAACATATTTTTCATAAAGGTTCCTAATGAAAACTACCTCTTTCGTTTTTTTAATTTCATATTACAAAGAGCATTGAAATAAAATTTCTGAATCAAATTTAAAATATTGTATTTTTATTATTTTACCCATTTTTGAAGCCTTAATTTTTTAAAATTAGGATGTGATTTAGCAATAAATTAGTGATTTCTGTTTCGACTGATTATTATTATCTGTATGGGTATCATTGGAAAGGTCTTGAGAAGGCCTTTCGATTGAAATATAAAATGTGCCAAATCATTAACCCATGGTGAGACAGTATGATATTTTATTACTTTTTATTTCGACTTCTGTTACAAAAGTACCGTTATCTCAAAAAAATATCGATATAACGGTACTCTCCTATACATCAAATCATTTGGAGAACATTTCAAGCTTTCATATGATCCCCATATTATACCCCTATCCTATTAAATAACAAAAATAAAGCCCTTTAAAAAATAATATTTAGAAAAATGAATCGATTTTTACTCGTAATATATTTGTTAATATCATATTTTAATGATATATGTAATATGGATATTATTGGAAAAGTCTTGAAGAAGCCTATATTCATATATAATATATAATAATTGGAAAGGTCTTTAAATCTCAAAAAAAAAAAAAAAAAAATGAATAAATAAATAAATAAAAATTCTTACTAAATATTATTTAATTTACATTTTTATTTGAATTATAGATATAAAAAATTAAAACAAGAGTTTAAAAAACCTGTGTAACCGGCCTTCGTGCTAAAGAACTTTGCCCTCCATATATGTCGAACACTGGCTTCGCTAAATTTTTTGGATTTATTTTTTTTTTAAATAATTTTTCATTTTTATTTAATTTTTCACAAAATTGTAAAAATGATAAAGAAATAAGACTTATTATATATTTTTAATTTATAATAACAAATTAAATTAATTTTAAATTATAATAACAAATATAAATATATTACTAGTAAAAATCGATTAATTTTTCTATATATTAATTTTTAATATGCTATATTTTTATTACGTAATGGGCTAGGGGTGTGATATGGGGATCATATGAAAGCTTGAAATGTTCTCTAAATGATTTGATGTATACGAGAGTAACGTTAAATCGACATATTTTTGAGATTTTTTGTAAAAAGTGCCAATATAAAAAGTAACAAAATATTGTCTCGCCACGGGTTAATGATTTGTCACATTTTGTATATATCAATCGAAAGGCCTTCTCAAGACTTCTCCAATGATACCCATATTAACAAATTTTCTTTAAAGGAGGGAGGAGTAAATTGTATTCTTACATCATAACTTAAAGTACTTATAACTCGAAAACTAAGAGCGAGCGGGCAAAATTTTTTACATTACTTTAATCACGAATAAATATACCAAAATTTAAATCATTACCAAAATTATTTAAAAATCAAATGTGCTGGTAATCTTGATTTATGCCAAATGCTAAAAAAATCTGTTTCTTTTCCAAGAAAAATCGCTGGATTTCTTGTTAATATTTAAATTTTTTTAATCGTTTTATTTATTTCAAAATCGCCGTGTTTGATGGAAAAATAGCTAGATTATCATCACTGATAATGGCTGCCATTATAAAATTAATTTATTTGTTGACAATTTTGTACATAAAAAATGCAAAAGGTATTAAAATGTGAAAAATTTTATTGAAAATATGATGGGAAAGTTACATAAAAATAATATTTTTAATAAATGAATTTTCGTTCTTCAATATTTAAATGAATTCTAAAATTTAAGACCACAGCACTGCTGGCAGAACTTTATAGCGTGTATAAGTGTGTGTATTGTTTGTGTTCTTATGAAAAAATAGTACCCTGTATACAATAAGGAACGCCAGGGCATTAAAATGATTAATATAAATTGTGTAAAAAAAATAATAAATAAATTACCATGAATATTATTTTGTTGTATTTAAGGTGAAATAAGTAATCGTTTGTTAGATGAAAATCAAGATAATATGGATTTGGAATTATCACACTCAAATAGCAAGGAATTTTCAGTAGTGCCTGCACAAAATTCTATACAAACGCATCCAAGGTACGTCGTCACAGAAAATTTTACGTTATGTAAAATTTATAAATTTATAAGATTTAAATAACTTTTTTTTTAATATCTATTAAGGCTAATATTACTTAAATTTCATTATAATTATTATTCCCACAAATTTCCGTCCTACTCTTTTTTTCTTAATGCTTTCCTCCTTCGTATGCTAAAATAAAAATTTAATAAACAAAACAAATAAATCCCTGTAGGAGACATTCGAAATCGAAAAGACGCATGAAAAGAAGGTAATCATTCATCATTTCTTGTTGAAGTTTGTTTTGATTCTAAAATTTGCGTTTCTGTTTCATTGCTGAAATTAAAAAGAGCTGTTTGTTTTGTTATATTATTGTAAATTATTACAGTTTTTTATCTATTCCTTAAAAAATAAATATATATATATATATATATATATATATATAATTGTTATATTAATATTAATGATTGCCTTTTAGATTTAAATGTTATTCATGTGAAGCTCCATGTCGCAATCCCTCACAGCATGCCCATATGTGCCAGAATGCCATTCAGGTAGGCGTATCTATTCGTGCATCCCTGCCTTTTATTGGAATATTTTAAAATTTATTTATATTGCAGTGCTACAAGTCACGAATACGCAATGCTTTTGGCGAAGAACAAGTTACTCGCGGTTGTACGACAACCCCAGACCAGATTCCTTTAATATGTAATCAGAATACGATAAATACTATGGGTGGACCACGAAAACGTAATACCCAAGCTTATATAAATGTTATCTGTTGTGCAGGAGATTATTGCAATGATGGTGAATTTCCTGAATTACCCCCATTAAATGGTAAGTGGATTCTAAATGCAAAGTATAAGGTGGCACAGTTCGGTTGATTACTTAACATTAAATGTTTTGTCAAAATTCTTAGTAATACAAACTAACAAGTATACAGTTCCAGTCGATAACAAGTGCTTATAGTGTACGGTTGTTACATGTTCTCTCTTCGCTTTCTATATCGTTTTTCTGTTTTTATTAGTTCTCTTTATTCGCCTCATTTTAATATCATAATCTTTACATAAAACCGCAAACATCGTAATCAATAATCATGTCTTCCTCTTCAGGAGGGAATTATGACATTCTTGATCCATCACCAAAAAAAAAAAAAAAAAAAAAATACAAAAAATAATTTTCATTTCAACATTAACAATAATACAGACTTCCCAAAAATCAATAGTTCAAAACAATTACATTTTAACAATAACCAGTGCCCAAAATTTGTAATTCTGAAAAACTTTATTCCTGACAAGCCGATTTAACAATTTAATATATTTTTGGTATCAAAAGCGCTAGAAGGCATATCAAGCCATCCTACACAAAAAGTAACTTTTACTAGGGATGGAACTTGTTAATCATAACTAAAAATGAAGCACAAGCAAACCGATTTTTAAAAGCTAAAATGTTAACTGGTGTGTGCCCTATTGAGTATACCCTACATCCAACATTAAATACTATTAAAGGCGTTATATTTGCACCTACACTAAAGGATTTAAATGCAGAAGAAATTAGAGATGGCTTAAAAAACCGAGGTGTTATTGACTATACCAAAATAACTAAATTTATTGACAACAAAACTATTAACACAACACTCCCTATTCTCCATTTTAATCGTTACCAGCTCCCAAATGAAATAAAAATTGGTTTTTTAAATTGCAAAATTGTTCCCTACATCCCAAACCCAATTCAGTGTAAAAACTGCCTTAAACTCGGTCACACTGGGAAATACTCCAAAAGAAACGAAAACTGCGATGTATTTGCCTCTATAATATATGACCCTATACCATGCACCAGGACACAATGTATAAATTGCAATCATCCACAAAAATCTACCAACAAAAATTGTCCAGTGTACCAGCAACGTAAAGAAATTTTAATAATAAATACTTTAAATAACTGTTCTTATAAAGAAGCTACACAAATATCAACAACTACACCCTCATTTGAAATTCCAACAGAAGATCTCCAATCTGCAATTGCTGAAAGAAAAAACAAACTTAGAAAACAAAACACCAATAACATCAACCTCAGTCAACAAACAACCACTACAATTACAATCACCAAAAATCAAACCGATTTACATAAAACAAACCAACGAGAAGAAAACAAAACCAACATTGAATCACTCAAACAAATTTCTTCAATAAATAATACCTCTCACTCACACACAATTCAAACTTCTAACCAAACACCTAGTACAAATAAAAAACCCAGCAATAATACTAACTCGGTATCCAAAACTCAAATAAAAGATAACAAAAAGATATATCTCTGACTAAATTTAATTCAATAACCGAAAACAAAACATCCACATCAGAAACACAACAAAAACTAACTGAAATAACACACAGAAGAAATGAAATCGACACACCAGATCAACGTATGGAACTCTAACAAAATACCTACAACTACATCCCTTTCACAAACTGTAACAATGAACTTAAAAATTTTGCAAAGGAACTTAAACGGCTTTTACAATAATCTCCACGAGCTTCATATACTGATAAGAGAACACTTTTCAGACGTCATCGCATTACAAGAAACTCGGATAGCATACAACGAAATCAAAATAAACGGATACAACACCATAGCATCGCACAACACAACATCAATCCCATGTAATACTTTTGCTTGTTAAAAACAACATTAAAATCATTTCTAACAACGCACACAACAATTTTTCTATTAAAACCAAATTTTTTATTGGATTTAAACTAAAAATAATATATATTTACCTCAACCCATCCCACACAATACCTAGAACAACAACAAAACCAACAGCATAATTGTGGGTGATTTCAATAGTCATTCAACATTATGGAGTTCCAGTTCTACCAACAACAGAGGTTATACATTAGAAAATATTCTATACAATTCTAACATGTTACTGCTAAATGATGGCTCGCCTACACACTTTTCAACCAGATATACCTTTACCCACATTAGATTGACGTGATACCAAATGTACCTCATCTCCACCCAGAGACCGATCTCGGTCTATTGTGAGTCCCTTCATTTGTAAAGCTATAGAATATAGAAATGATAAAATAGGAATAAGAAGAGATAAAGGAAAGAATATCAAGAAATCATGAAAGAGGATTAGCAATGTTGATAATCCCCCTAGGGATGTACCCCTGCTTCTCCCTTAGATAGTCTATTTCCATGACGAAGCCTATGACGTCTACAAGCTCCACGTAGCGAACATCACTTAGCCCGTCGAGAAATTGACTGCCCAGTGGCACATAATGTGCTCAATAGACTCGGTCTCATCGACGTCCCCACACATTCTACAAAAGTCGGAATTGCTAGCGTCCCTTCTAGACCTCATCTTCCCTATCAGACAGTGACCCGTTATGGCCAATATCATGATACTTAAGCTCCTCCTATTCAAGCCGAGAAGAGTGCCTGTGCCTGTCCTGTCGAGCGCCGGCCATACCGCCCCCGGCACCCTACCAAGATCCAAGATCTGACCAAGATCCAATCATTGATCTTCCCAAAGAAGAAACTTAGCGGGGCTTTCACCGTGGTTGTCCTCTCCGAGACATCCTTTGCTGCATCTTGCCTTGCCAGTTCATCGGCCAGTTCATTACCAGAAACATTACAGTGGCCAGGCACCCAGCAGAGTCTCACCATGTAGTATTCCATCAGCTTTCTCAGTGACTTCTTGCAGTCAGCAACTAGCCTGGATTTCACCGAATGTGCCCCCAAGGCCTTCAGCGCCGCCTGACTGTCCACATAGAGAGTAACTTCAGTGCCCCTTACAACGTTCCGCCTGATTAATTCTGCGGCCTTCAAAATGCCTAGAATCTCAGCCTGAAAAACGCTGCACTCATCAGGGAGTCTAAAACAGCCCTTTAAATCCGTGTCCATAATATAGACTCCCGTACCAGAACCTATGTCCATCTTTGATCCGTCTGAGAATACAGAACAACTTTCGTACAGTCTCTCAGTGTCGGATCAGACCTCCCTATCAGGTATCACCACGACAGGATTTACCCCAAAGTCCGATTCAGCGGCCATGTAATCTGATGCTCTCGTGGAGTTCAGATTAACCTCACCATAACTGATATTGTATATGACCCTGGAGTGATCTGCTCTCGATGAACCTAATAGTCCTAATTCCTTAAGTCTTAGCAGACTCCTTGCTGCCATACCCTTCACAAACTCCCCAATGGGTAAGAGATGATGTATGACGTCCAGAGCTGCTTGTGATGTACTTCTCATTGCACCTGTAATGCCAATTGAAGCACACCTCTGTGCCTTCGACAAAAGGTTCCTATTACTCTTACGTTCAGATTAACCTCACCATAACTGATATTGTATATGACCCTGGAGTGATCTGCTCTCGATGAACCTAATAGTCCTAATTCCTTAAGTCTTAGCAGACTCCTTGCTGCCATACCCTTCACAAACTCCCCAATGGGTAAGAGATGATGTATGACGTCCAGAGCTGCTTGTGATGTACTTCTCATTGCACCTGTAATGCCAATTGAAGCACACCTCTGTGCCTTCGACAAAAGGTTCCTATTATTCTTACGTTCCAGTGCCTGTCACCAAACAGAACAACCATAAGTAAGAATTAGTCTTATCACCGAGGTGTAGATTCAGTTTACAACCTTTCGTTTGAGTCCCCAATTCTTACCTATGGAGTTTCTACAGGTGTAGTAGGCATTAAGGCCACGTTTGAGTCTCTCCTGAACATTCCTCTTCAATGACAGCTTAATATCGAGGAATACCCCAAGATATTTCGCTGAGTCGGAATGTCTCAGTTCCGTTCCACATAGTACCGGTAATCTAAATTCTCTACCTTGTACCTTCTAGTAAACAGAACCAACTCTGTCTTTTCTGGATTCAGTCCCAACCCTTTATCAGCGTCCCAATAGGATAACTCACCCAGCGCGGACTGCATGATCTCACTGATTGTGGGAAGAAATGTTCCTTTTACTAGTACGACCACATGATCAGCATATGCCACGATCTTCCGTCCCCTGCTGTCAAATTGACGCAGAATCACGTCGACAGCCAGTAGCCACAACAGGAGTGAGAGCACTCCCCCTTTCGGTGTCACCCTGGTCACCAGTTTCCTTAAACATACTCCACTCAAGCACGAGTTGATAATCCTATGCCTCAGCATGAGGATTATCCATTCGATCAAGAAGTCATGTACTTTAAGATCCACCAGCACCTGTTGGTGCCAATAAATGATCTTAGATATAGATCTATCGGTCTATCTAATGTCTTCAAGAGAAAAGACGATAGGCTGATAGGTCTATAATCCTTGGGTTTCGAGTGACATGTCCTACCACCTTTAGGTATGAATATGACTTACCTCACTCCACCCCCTCGGTATGTGTCTATGTAGCAGTCACCCTTTAAAAATATCCATTATCAGTTGACGAACCACCAACGGTGCGTTCTGTAACATGGCCGGAAAAATACCATCCAGGCCAGGTGACTTGTAAGGCTCGAATGAATTTACCGCCCATGTTACTTTCTCAACCATAATCAGGTCTCTCACTACCGTTTCAACTATCCCGATGGCGGACTCTGTGAAGAAGTGCTCTTCCCCACCTGATCCTTCCATCAATGTATCCTTATAACCCGGAAAATGGGTTTCCAAAAGTAAATTAAGTGACTCAGAGCTAGATTCCGTCCATGAACCATCTGATCTCTGGATAGTTCATTGACAGAGTCAATGGTCTCGCTGAACCTAATCCACGAGGCCTTTTTAGCTCGTCTAATGTCCTTTTTGTACTTATTAAAATTGACCCTATATGTGCCCCAATCCTCGTCCTTACCAGTTCTATGGGCCCTATTATATAGCCTGCCAATTGTGGTCCGTTGAACTCTCAGCTCCTCTCACCACCAGACCGGCTGTTTCCTCTTACCCGGATAACTCACCGGACAGGTGAGCTCATAGCTTCTGATAATAGACCCCGTTATTTCCTCCACCACTTCGTCAAGATTATCCCTCGACATAAAATCCCTCGGAATTCCAGTCAGTCTTGACCCCAAATCACGCCCGAAGGCGTCCCAATTCGTCCTTCTAGGATTCCTAAAAGGTTTCCTCTCCGAACCCAGAAAGTTCAGACTAAAGGTTATCCTGCCATGGTCAGAAAAAGAACACCCCATAGCCACCCTCCAATCCTCAACTAGGTCTCTAGAGTTAGTCAGTGTGATATCTATTACCGAATTCCTATCCTTCGTGCTGAACGTAGGGTATTTCCCTTATTGCAGATTAAAAGATCATTCGTAATAATGAAATCAAAGATTGACTCACCTCTCTTATTAGTATCCCTGCTGCCCCATTGACTGTGGTGTGCATTGGCATCGCAACCGAGCAATAGCCGTACCCCATTCCGTCTTGCGTACTCGGCTAAGTTCCACATCCTGTCATCTGGTGGTTCCGTCGCTTCATATGGCATGTATACCGAGGTCAAGGCCAAATTACAACCTCCTAACGCCTCTCCTTGAACGCCCGTTAGGTCTCCACAACTGAAAGAATTAATAAGAATTAACTAAAGTTCATTCCACACTAGGTTACAAGTCCTTACTTTATCCTCAGTGGACGGCACGAACAATTTGTATCCTTTAGCCCTAAGACCACAGACCTAGTTGTTATTTAGCCAAGACTCTTGGGTTAGGGCCACGTCCACATTGGTCTCACTGAGGTAGGTTATTAATTCGGTCGAGGCCGCTTCACAACGATGCAGATTTATCTGCACTATCCGCAGCCTCTTTGGCTTTGTCATTTTTCGAGTATCGAAATTTGACATAGCCAAGCCCGAACGTAACAAAACCCCAATGCGTCCAATTTCTTAATAGATTCCCGATCTGCTGCGAATCGGAAATATTTTCCTTGGTTCTCTTTACAAGTCAATGAAGAGACAAGCTTCCATTGATTTGTATTGATCCCCCTATTCTGTCCTTCCAATATTCCCAGTATGACTTCCACCATCTTAAAGGATGGTGGAATCCACACCGTGACTATTGGTCGCAACGGCAATTCCGACGCTGGTATAACCTCCAGTTGCGCAACCGGGCAAAGGCTACCACCCCTGCTAATCGCGGCTTTCGGAAACTCAAAGGTTTATTACCGCAACGAACAGTTTTGACACCCTTTGTCCAGTCTGCATCCATAAAGGCTATTTCACCCGGCCTGTGCCTTGCCTGGAAGATTTCGTCCATAAGCCTATCTTCAATCAGCCGCCACATTTCCGTACTGATTCTCCCGTCTGAATCAGCACGGTCAATGACTGCTGCTTGAAGAATGTCCGACTTGGACGAATCCTTCGCCTTTTTGGACGATGTAGGTTGATCATCACCAGATACTACCCGCTTTACCACTCCCTTATGAGAGTTTTTAAGCGAGCCACTTGGTGCCTTACCAACATTCTTCGCCGATGGTACCTGCTGGACCTCACTTTTTTATGGTCCCTTTAGCAGGACCTTTAAAAGAGTCATGTGGTACATGACCAGCTTTCTTGGAAGTAGAGGGTATCTCATATCCAGGCAGAGCTCCCTTAATGGACCTCATCTGAGAGTCCTTAACGAGGCTCGCAAGTGTTTGGTTTACCTTCTCTGCTCCCTTCCTAGTTTGAGTTGTCTCACTACCAATCCTAGCTGAATAGTCCTTTCCCATGCGAGAACTTATAAGAGCGCTGGATGGCTTGTGAGTAACTCCATGCTTGTTAGCTGCGACTTGTGGCTCCAAAGTACTGGTAGACACGGAATCTTTACCCTTGCGAGCATTTTCCGGACCTTCCTCTACCTCCACTTTACAATCTTCGGGATAAGACATTCCCAAGATATCACCGATGGAGCTATAGGTCCGTTCAAACCTGTATATACTCTTTCGGTGCTTCCTGCGAACATGCCTATCCCGTCCGTCTATCAGCGATGGGTCCTTCTTGGCCAACTTATTTAGTGCAGCTATGGAGGGCCTAATGCCGTTTTTCGCTTTTTCAAATCTCGTTCGACTGTCGGTTGCGGCCTGCTCATCCATTGGATGCTCTACCGCTACCTGCGAACAATTGTTTTGGCCAAAGGCCTGAACATGCCTGATGCCCCCGTCGAGCTCTCCTGCTTCATATCCAGTGTCGTCACAGTGGTTGCAGTTCCATGCTCTTTGCTCCGATCAAGAGCAGACATAACTGTTATCTCATGCTCTTCATCGGACCCAAGAGTCAGTTCCTCCAGCCCCTCCGTCGCACTGGATCCGACAAGATCCTTCGCCGAGTCCAGCAGGCTATCCTCCTCCATCAGTTGGGTCAGTAATTGTCCGTGTTGCATGAGAATGTCCTTGTGCAGTCTCAGCAAGTCCATGTCGTCGTCCTCATCCTCATGCTCCCTCCTTTCAAAACGTCATCCTTCTCCCTTCCTAACTCGACCCTATCCCTCACACCTTTGTCAGCGTCCGTATCTTCCTCTTCCCTAACTTTTCTCCTTTTTCCCCTTAATCTATTTGTCTCAATAAACTTTCTATTTTCAATTTTGGTCCCACGAGTACGCACGTAAAATATAGACGGTCTCGCGCAGTGACGGCATACGCGGACTAGGCTGTAATACAACTGACCCTTGCCATCATCATCAGAGGGGAGCTGTTCTCGATTAGTTTCTTTTCGCACTAACTAATCATTCAGATCCTCGGCACTGTTACCTACCACATTGATCTTAAAAGTGTATGATACCTGTTTATTTGGTCCGCGGGAAATTTATGGCACCAAGACCGTACCCAGTGCCAGAGAATGCATTCATTTTGGCATAATCACCAATTAGAATACATCAATTGCACCGCATCCAGTCCAGCAAGCCTATCTGTTTCCAGGACCGGGTGTGATTTAAAGGATGCATTAACGCCGACAAAGGGAGAGGGTTCCAGCACCGTACATGAATACATCTCCTGGGCGAGAGGCACCTGAAATAAAACAAAAACTTTTTGATATTTTTAAAAAGAATCCAACCTCCATTAACCTAATTGCTTACAAAAAATCAAAATCTATTTTCAAACTGAAATCAAAAATTGCCAAAAGAGAATCTTTTTTCAACTTTAAAAGTCAAATAATAAATAAATTGTGTAAATACATTCAAAAATATTCGACTTATTTCATACAACAACACACCAACTTTCAACCCGAAAGATATAGCCAACCTCTTTGTGGAAGTATGGTCCCAACAATCAAGTGATAACAATTTTAATCAATCATTCATATCCTGTAAACAATCCACCCAAACTTCTATAGATTACATACCATCTAACGCTGCTAACATCCTGGAAGAAAATATTACTGATTTTGAATTGAAATTAACACTAAATAGTCTAAAAGGCAAAACCCCTGGTTTCGATAAAATCTCATATCCAATATTAAAAAACTTACCCACTAACATACTTTCGCACCTCGTTCACCTTTACAACGTGATTCTATCTTATCCATTATCCCTATACCTAAACCCAATAAAGATTCCACTACAGTAGATGGTTACCGCCCAATTTCATTAATCCCCTGCACATCAAAAGTTCTATTAAAAAACAAGCTCATCTCAGTTCATCAAGTAGCTTTTAAGCCAAATAAAGGTACTATAGACGCTTTAGCGTATATAGACCACCATAGTGCTTGTGCAATTTCCCACCGAAATCATCTAACTATATTATATATAGATTTTGAGAAAGCGTTTGACCGCGTAAGCATTCATACAATTATTTCCCAACTAATAGAATGGAAAGTTGGTCCAAGAATACTAAATTTGTGTTTTCGTTTTTATCAAATAGGAAAATAAGGACAAGAGTTAATAATATATATACATACAACCTCAATAAAATAATATCAGACAATAAGTTTTTTAAACATGTAATGTATGCGGATGACCTATACATACTATGTAAACATAAGGAAAATGTTGACACAAGTAGAAATTAACCTACTCTTCACCTCCATAAATTATCGGTGTAGAACTACAGGTTCAAAAATCTCTATTACTAAAACAAGATGTCTTCAAGTGTATAAGAAAAAGATATGTAACAACTCCAACATCGTCATACAAGGCACACAAATAGTTACAGTCGATAGTTTAAAAATACTTGGTGTAACATTTAATAAAAACTTCTCGTGGTCGTCACACATAGATAGCCAAAAAAATCTCTACACTCACGTCTTAATCTAATTAAATGTCTTAATGCAAAAATTAGATTATGGTCTAATAATCTACGGGAAAACATCAGCCTCGTAGTTGAAAAAAATATTTCCAATCTAAAATTCATCTATAAGAATAGCCCTTGGACCAATTAAATCTACACCTATTAAAAATTTGATGGCCGAATCCGGACTACCCACAATAAAACATAGACTGGATAACTTAACCGCAAAGTTTATCACAAAAATTTTATTTCGTACAGAGCAGCAACTTTTAGGACGCATTCAGAACATTTCAAGTCAATCTCAATTTCGATTTCCCTCAACCTGAAAGGTTCTTGCTTCATTTATGATCTCATTGCGTTACCAAAAGGATCTACACCCAACAACAACTGTATATCACTATTCAAAGACATTTCTACTTTTCACATAACAAAAAATTGGAAAATACTTTACACTGATGGTCCAAAACTTCAAATGCAACAACATTTGCGATAATCAACCACAATCTCGTAACAGACTATTTAGGAATACTTGACCATAGATGCTCAATATTTACCGCTGAATCTACGGCAATTCTACACGCCCTCAAAAAGTACAAAAATATACGTGGCAAATTTATTATTTGCTCTCACTCAAAATCTGCAATCACTGCCATTCAAATTTAAAATCATTGGGTCCCCGGTCATATCGGCATTGAAGTCTTTGGCTGATGAAGCTGCCAAATTTTTAACAAAAGCGCCGATTTTATTATTATTCGTCTTCAAATAAATCTGACATTATACACACTATATTTTCTGCCACTAGAGCTAAAGAAGTAGTAATTTGGTCTGACTATCACCACCTTTACAAAACTTTTAATCCACATGGATCAGCAGCACTATATCCAAATGAAATATCGAAACTTGATTTACGGAAATATACGCGAATTAGATTAGGACATACACTAATTACACACCAACATCTTTTTGCTAATTCATCACCTAACATTTGTAACCTATGCAATTCAAATGAAATTTTAGGCATTAATCATCTGATTTTTAATAGTAACTTCATTAATAATACACAAATTATACTTTACGGCAAAATATGCCTACCAGAACTTTTAAAAATATTAATATTGTAAATATAAAAGCTCTCATTACTATTTTAAAGCATTGCAACACATACAATAAAATTTAATATATATACACTACTTTTAAAATATAAAAATAAGGACACTTTATTTCGTAGGTTCTTGCGATCTGAAAACATAATATTTTAAAGGTTAAAATAGAACGATATGTATGTACCATTATATGTACATTACTGAAAATTATTACTTTGGTTAATTAGTTTATGGTTTTTTGATGAACTTTTTCATATTGTTATTTATAGAATACAGATGAATACAGTGTAAAAGTTTTATTGGACACTCGGCAAAATGGAATGCATTTTCTGGTCAGCCACGACCTTCATCAGCACTCTTCAGCGTCCCGTGGTGTTCTCTGTAAACATTATCTATTTAACTTACCACTTTTTGGGAAATGGAATCTGTAACTTATTTTTCCCTGTATGTTATTAAGTAAGACGAATGGTTTACAATAAAGCTTTTTACAATTATTTTGTATTCTCCTTTTTCAATTATTATTGTTTATATGCTTAAAGCTACCAGTTTTTTAGGTAGTAAATCAGCAATGTATGATTTGTTATTGTTTAGCCACTTATTAAGTAGCAATGAACAATGTTGTTGTTATTTTTGATTTGTCCCTTCTGTTTGTTTTCTATTTTTTTAAGAAATACTTAACAGGGACAGTGCCTTGTGTTTAAGGAAGAGTGCTACTGGAGGTTGTGGCGGACCAGAAAATGCATTCCATTCTGCCGAGTGTCCAATAAAACTTTTACACTGTATTCTATAAATAACAATATGAAAAAGCTCAACAAAAAACTATAAACTAATTAACCTTAAACACAAGGCACGCTGTAAAGTGTTACTTGATGATTGCCCCTGTTATGTATTTCTAAAAAAAATTGAAAACAGAAGGGATAAATCAAAAATAACAACATTGTTCATTGCTACTTAATAAGTGGCTAAACAATAACAAATCATACATTTCTGATTTACTACCTAAAAAACTGGTAGCTTTAAGCATATAAACAATAATAATTGAAAAAGGAGAATACATAATAATTTTAAAAAGCTTTATCGTAAACCATTCGTCTTACTTAATAACATATAGGAAAAATAAGTTACAGATTCCATTTACCAAAAAGTTGTAAGTTAAATAGATGATGTTTACAGAGAACACCACGGTGAGACGCTGAAGAGTGCTGATGAAGGTCGTGGCGGGCCAGAAAATGCATTCCATTCTGCCGAGTGTCCAATAAAACTTACACTGTATTCTTCTACATTTATTCAATGAACTTAAGCCGAATATGCAAAAATTCTATAAATAATTATTACTTTGTTTTAAATTCATTATTTAAAATTGGGGGCTAAAAAAAGGCATGTTATTGAATTAACCACGAAATAATTAAAAAAACTCTCTTTTATCTGCTGCAAATAATCTTTCCATTATTAATGAATTTTCTTTCTTTAATAACTCCATTAACGGTACAAAGTTAATTAATTGCAAATTTGCGAGTTTGAAGGATTAGTATTGTTCTTGTCAAAACAATGTGATACCGTCTTCGATAAATGCTCATTGATTTTGGTCATTATTTTCTAAAAGCTGCTATTGATATGTAATTATTTCTTAGGAACAAAAGGGACCTATTCAGACGAATTATAAATGTCATCAAACCATTCTATATATTGCTGCAGCATGATTGAAGCATTTCAAGGTTAAAAGAGAAGATTAGAGAAAATAATATAATTTTTAGTGTATGAACTTGGAATAGATTATTTATTTTGGATTCACTTTTGAAAGGATGATGACTGTTACACAAACATACATAACAACATCTTTTTAAATTATCTTGAAGGAAAAATTTTTCGTAAATAGATGTTTTGACAAAATAATGGCCAGAAAATCTCATTAAGTAAAAGAGATTCTGGCTTAAATATCATAAAATCAACTTGTACAATACCCAAACTTCAATTCATTGAAAAATTAAATGGCTCGCATTAAAAGAAATCTGAGAGGTGAGAAATCATGTAACAACGATTTGCTAATGGTATTGACAACGGATAAAAGCAAAGTTATTTTGACCTCCACATGGTAATTTTACTAACAGTAGTTTTTAGGGCAAAATTTTAATCAATATTTATAAAACTATGTATATAATGTATTGATGTATGGAATGTGTCAGTTTATTATATTTATACCACCTTATCACTGTTTGTTTGCTTCAAAAGACTTAAGAAAATAATGTGCCTATTTTTATTCTCAAACAATTTTTTTTTATTTTCGTGAAAAAAATCCATTTTTAGATTCTGATGTGGTAAATTAACAGTCAAATAAATTACTAATTGTGAAATTATTTAAAACAAAATTATTTTGATTTAAAAATGTTTACCTAAATAAATCTTGTGTCCTTCTTATTTTTCACATTACTGTATATATAATTAAGGTTTTTACTGTATACTATATCATCGATGCGCTGACGAAAAGTCCTAGGTGTTTTTGAGCAATTTTTCAGGGGAGCGAAAAAGCAAATTAATTTTTTTATGAAAGCCATACAAAATTACATGTTAATCGTTTCGATAACTTCGGGTCTAATCTAAATATTTGAAAGCAAATTTGAATTGAAAACCAAAAAGGCTTTCAGATAGTGTAAAAAAAAGAAAATCAGAAAATTATACATAGGACTTTTGAACCAACAACATATTTATTTTTTTTTTTTAATAATAACAACTCTTGCTTTAACTAATTTAGGGCATTACTAAAACTATTCTGTTTGTTTACAGCTGAAGTGACACACTTAAGCGCTGACAGTAGTAATTTACTAAAAATGACTTTTGCTATATTGGGACCATTTGTCGTCATCTCGATACTGGCCTATATAGCAATATATTTCATCAGACGAACACATCGTAAACGTTTGGAGTACTCAAGGGCAAAACAAGATCCAGATTCTTATTTGGTCAATGATGAATTATTGCGTGTTACCAGTGCTGGAGATAGTACTCTAAGGGTATGTAAAATTGTTTTTTTTTTTTTTATTAATTGGATGAAAAATTAATAATTTATTAAACCTCAAAAAAAAAAAAAAAAAAAAGGAATATTTACAACATTCAGTCACCTCTGGTTCGGGCTCAGGATTACCTTTACTTATACAACGAACACTAGCTAAACAAGTTACATTGGTTGAGTGTATTGGTCGTGGAAAATATGGTGAAGTATGGCGTGGTCACTGGCATGGTGAAAATATTGCTGTGAAAATCTTTTTCAGTCGTGACGAAGAATCCTGGAAACGAGAAACAGAAATTTATAGGTAATATGCTGTAAAATTAAGAAAAATTTTAAACAACGTTTTAATGTAAATTTTTGTCCTCTGTTTAGTACCGTATTGCTGCGCCACGAAAATATTTTAGGTTTCATTGGCTCAGATATGACATCACGTAATTCATGTACCCAATTGTGGTTACTAACACATTATTATCCTCATGGTTCTTTATTCGATCATTTAAATCGAAATGCATTAAGTCATCGCGATATGATTTTAATATGTCTGTCGATTGCAAATGGTTTGGTACATTTACACACGGAAATATTTGGTACAGAGGTAAATTTTGGAAAATAATCATAACTCATATGGATTTAAAATATTATTTTCAAAATAAAATCATTTAGGGCAAACCTGCTATGGCTCATCGTGATTTAAAATCCAAAAATATTTTAGTAAAACCAAATGGTACCTGTGTCATAGCGGACTTTGGTTTAGCTGTCATGCATTCAAATGTTACGGGCAAACTCGATTTAGGCAATAATCCTAAAGTTGGCACAAAACGTTATATGGCACCAGAAATTCTAGACGAAAGGTAAGATTGTGAAAATGATGAAATTTCTTTGAAGCTTATTGTAATTGTTTTATAATTTTTAGTATTGACATGCATAATTTTGAAGCTCTACGACGCACTGATATTTATGCTTTAGGCCTAGTATTATGGGAAGTGTGCAGACGGACTATATCGTGTGGCATTGCCGAGGAGTATAAGGTACCATTCTATGATGTGGTGCCATCCGATCCCAGCTTTGAGGATATGCGTAAGGTTGTATGTGTCGATAATTACCGTCCTTCCATACCAAATCGTTGGAGTTCAGATCCAGTAAGTATTTATTCCTTCTTTCTCTGTTTTTCTTTAGTCAGCAATATTATATGGCTTTTTATTTTTAGCTTTTGGCCGGTATGTCAAAACTTATGAAAGAATGCTGGCATCAAAATCCAAACGTACGTTTACCTGCCTTGCGTATTAAAAAGACTATACATAAATTGGCTTCCGCTGATGAAAAGCTGCGTTTAGATTATGATGAAGTTTGTGTTTAAAAGAAAATGTAATTTTTCTTTTTTGTTTAATTATTTGCTCACTGCACCAGATTTTTCTATTGGTATTTAGAGTATATTTAAATTGGTCTAATTTTACAATTTTTAAGAATTAGTTTATTTAAATAATTTTACTAAAATGAAACCTACTAAATTACAAATGTTTGATTTAAAATCCTGCTGCGCATTGAAAACTAAAATGACAGACCTTAAGATTTTTTTTCAAATCAAAGTAAGTTATTGAGCGTTTTGATTTTTTACGGTGTAAGAAATTCTTTTAAGATATAAGCTTCGTAAAATAATTGAAAATTTATTTGTTCTGCTGAGATTTAACTAAATTGAAATGGTTTAACTGTAATTAACTTAATTTATCTTTTTAATTAATGGTGTAGTTGTAAATCTTAAAACTGTAAAGATTTAAAACAAATTTAATACACGAAGAAACAATTTAAAATACAATATGCAATTTTATTATATAATATTAAATAATTCTTAAGTTTAGTATTTAAACTATTTGATAAAAGGAAGAAAAACGATCTAATTGAGAAAATACTTTATTTAAAAATAGTATTTCCATTTATAACTATTATAAACAACATTAATGAAACTGAAGTATAATCGGGTTATTATACAGTATTTATTTTAATTTTCTTTGTAATTTTTTGTTGCACACACAACACAATATACTATATTAACAAAGAAATCTGTTGGCCTTAACGAATGTAATTTTTTAAAAATTGGTATAATAATAATGACATTGTGCCTTTTTTTCTCCAAACAAACAATGCCTTGAAAAATAGACAATAGTTTGTTAATAATATATATATATATATATATATATATATATATATATATATATATAGCAATTTTAATTTATGCTTTAATCATGCTTCCATTATCTCGTATTTTATTATTTTTTAATATACATGTTAAACTTTTCCATCATGTGCCATTTTCAAATCTAATTTCATTTCAATCTACATACATATACACATATGTTTTTGTTTTATTATAGAAAAAAAAAACACTGTTTACTTTTAATTTTCTTTTTAATACGCTAGTTAAGATTAAATTAACTAGTAGCATAGTTTTAGCATTAAGTTGCATAATAATAATAATAATAATAATAAATAATAAATAATAAATAATAATAATAATAATAAATAATAATAATCATAATAAAGAAGAATAATAATGAAATGTTGTATACAAACATTTGTACAAAATTAAAATTATTTTGAATGTTAATGTAAAAACAAACACATAGTATGTAATTAAAATTATGTAGTATTAACAAAATTTAAAATATATTATATGTATACATATATGTATGCATAACCTATGTATATTAAATAAAATAAATTTAATTAATTATTCATAATTTACATAATGTTAATGATTACTTTACCTTTTTTAGTTTTAAATTTTGATTGTTAAAAATATGGTGCCGAGGGACACTGAAAATTATTTGTGCTAGAAAAAGTTTATACATTCGCGATTAGCATTATACGAATTTTAAATGCATCGTTTCATTAAACTGGTTAGAATATTGTTTGGCAGCCAAGATCGTAGACTTTATTTCATCAGCATTTTCTTGGAGATTCTTACAATCTAAAAATTAAAAAAATATATATATATATATATATATATATAATTAGAATTGAAAACAAAAAGGATTTAAATTTGTATGGAAATTTTAATAATAGCTGATTTTTTTTTTAAATTTATATACATTTGCAGTACAAATTTAATTAGCTACACAATTCATAAGTAGTTATAGCTCTAAAAATTAAGTAGGGATAAAAATGTTACCAACTCTAAGAAATGTAAGGTTTCTGAATTTTCTGTTGATTTTAAAGCTCGTTTATCACGGTGGCATTCTTTAAATAAAATTGGTAGAGAGGCGTCGAACGAATTGCTGAGTTTACTAGGAGAGAAAATACCAAATATTCCAAAAGATGTTCGTTGTTTAAAATTTACGCCTCGTGTAATTATTAAGCATGTGATAGAGCATGTGATAGTTTCTATGCGTAGATATTCTAAAGGTGATTCGTTGTAAAAATATTCAAAGCTGTCGGAAAATCTACTGAAAACTGATGTAAATGAACGTATTTTTTTTTGGCTTAAAATTGATTTTAAATTCAACCAATTTATATCAGCACAATTTATCAGTGTAAGAGTTTCTAACGAGGGCACAGCAATAAAATCATCAAAATTACAAACTCCAAGTATAGATTTTTCAAATGTTTACAGGCTTTTGTTAAATTTTCCAAAATCGGTCGATTTATAGTACACGGACAATTATTTGTATTCATTGCTAGTACTTCAAGGTGTTCGAAATTTTGTAGCAATGATGTGGTAATTGCCGTAAGTGAAGGTTTTTGATGTAATCCAATTCTTAGTACTTCACATAAATTGCCTTGTCGATTGAGTGTTGCCATATCAGAAGTAATATCTGAACTATTTGGTAGGATATTTATCTTAAAAACTAATTGTGACAGATGTTGTAACTTCTTTTATTACGCTTAAAATATGGTGGTATGTATAATTAACGCTTTCTTCTATTACAATTAATGATTTCAACATTTTCATATTAGCCATTGCCGAAATTCCATTAAGATCTTGTAAAACACCTTCTGAGTTTTTGCTAAAACAATGACTTAGTATTAGTGTTTTCAGCAGGGGACAAGACACCTTAAAGGTTTTAAAATTTTTCAAACTTAGTTCTTGAATTCCACACAAGATCAATGTTGTCAAGCGATCAACTCGATTTTTTAATAAAAATCCGAGAAGAATATTCGACTCTTCAATTATTTGCAATTTTCTTATATTATTCAGATTCAAGGATAAAAGTTCAAACACTTCATCATAATCTAAAAGTGCACTTGTTCTATTGGGCACATCCACAATTTTACAATCGCTGTAACCTAATTTATACATCGGATCCATGTAGGCATTATATTGCTCTATGCTGTCTACTTGATCGGTGACTAAGATCTTGTTTGCATTTATGACATACAATTTTAATTCCTTACATTTTCTTTCCCACGTCAACGATGAAATAACATAATGAAATAGACCACAGACATGCGTTAATCGCAATTGCTCTCTTAGATTGAAATATTCGAAAATATTGCCCCAATTGTCTACAGATTTAAATGCTTTTTCCACACTGATATTCATGGTGATACTATGTCGATCTAAAATTTGTCTGAATACGTTGCAGCTGTATCTACAAAGAACAAAGAGTGGTTAAAAAATATTTTTACTCGCTACCTAATAGTTTTATAATAATTTAAGTTTTTTTTTTTCAAATGAGAATAAAATTATTATGTATCTACTTAAAAACTTAAATCTTTCATACCTAACTTCACTGGATTGGTAGAATACATAGGCCACTTCCAAAATAATGGGCTCTTATATAAAGTTGAACACACCCAGCAAGAAAATATGTTAGTGCTTCATTCCTGCAGGCCTTTGTGAATGTCTCCACCCTCACTGAAAAAATTCTAAACACATTCCACTTTGGTTTCTATGAAAATTCCTCAAAGATAGTCTAGGCTTCCTTTAAAAAAAAACAAGTTTCAATTCATGTTTCCTTTTCATTAGATGCGATATAGAAGGTATATCACTCACTTAATTTTCTCATTAAAATGGAAACCACAAATATGCTCTAAAAAAGTGTTTTATGCGCATTAAATATGCAGTAAAAAATGAAAGATAAGCTCTAAACAACACGAAAATTTTCTCTTAAAAAATGTTTCATTAATATTTTAATGATACAAGGGAAAACTAAAATACAGTTACCAACTGCGTCAAAAGCCTTATTTTGAATTCAAATTAATCTCATATTGATATTCTATTTGCTTACCCATCTAATTAGTTCAGATATTATGAAAAAATATTCATATATGTGAATTTACATAGGTAGCTTTCATAAAAAAAATATCTACAGTATTAAATGATATCATTCGGGCAAGTTGAAAGGCTAATACGTTCTCTATACCACATTTCAAAAATGGCTTCAATAAAGATCAGTTAATCTGATTCAAAAACTTCATGATTTGTACTACAAATTTTAAAAACATCATTTGAGATATAAAAAAAATATCTGCAAAATATGCCATAAATATGCTCTAAAAATAACAAAATATGCCATAAATATGCTCTAAAAATCACTACGCAAAAATATGCCGTTAAGGATGAAATATGCAAAAATATGCATTTATAAATCGATGTTCTGAAACGGATAATATCGATGGCTTCATTAAACGTACAGAAAAAACACGCAACTGCATATTTGTGGCTTCTCTGCTCATTACAAACAGAAAAATTTTTAATCAGTGTTGGAAGAATTCTTTTCTAACCAAAATTTTGGAAAAATAGCCAAATTTTGAAAATTTAAAGTTATATAAATATTGTTGCGGTGGTTGTTAAAATTTTCGAAGTCAGGGTATAAAAAAAAATTGACACGACCCCAAATTAGAGAAAAAAAAAAAACGTCGGGAGGAGGTTAATTAAGCCTATTGGGGAGAGGCCACTCAGGATTTGGAAGAACCACTCTCCGGCCCAAGTCCCGGATCAATATATTTTTTTATTAGTTTTTATTAGTAATGTTAGTTTGTGCATGCATGTTAGTAGGGTTAGATGTTAGTATTTTTTTTGTTTCCATAATGGCCCAATTTGTCCATGTGGCTGACCTCCCGCATTGGAACCATTTTTCCGACCAACTTGTATTAATAATAATTGAAACAATACCTTACCTAATACATTGAACGTCATCTCAAGATACCTTATGCCTGCAAATAAAGAAAATACAATTTTAATTTTATGAATGTAATTTTTACTTACCTCATGTTTAATAGTTGTTGTTTGTTTTGTTTATATATTTTTTTGGTTTCTTGTTTAGTTCGCTAAATAAAAAATCACTTATATGCCAGGACTGATTATATCAGAGCGATATTATTCTTAGAAAATTATTAAATATATGATTGGACTTAATTTATTATCTTCATTTTCGAGTTTTTATAGTTGTGTGCTTTTACGTATAGTTCTGATATTATTTTGTGAGGTTGCTTAGCGAGTAAGTGCCAGTTTTTTTTTTCCGTAGTAGTAACAAACATATTGAGTTGTGAGAATGGTTGATAAAAGGAGTAGAAATTTTCATTTGACAGATTGCAGTGAAGAAATATGTGTGTATGTAGAAAATTTCGTTTATAACTGTATTTTCGCTTCCTGTATAAATTTGGCAAATTGTTTGTAGATGTGGCATTGTTTGGATTTGAGTAAATCATTGATGTTGTTGAATTTGTTGAAAAAATCGTAGTGTCTTCTACAAGAAAAGATGACACGATTGTCAGTTTGTTCAGTGTTGCAAGGTTCGCACAGATCGGAAGATTCAGCACCTATCATTTTAAGAGGAAGATAGATTTATAATTTGAGATCCAATGAGATTTTGGAAGTTCCGGGAAAAGCTCAAGGAAGGCTGGGTCCTTTTGTGCGGCCGAAGACTTATATTCATTGTTCCATTGAGACCATAAATGGTTGAAAACTTTACAGCAGGCATCTTTATAGGAAAGTTCGAAAGGAAATTCATGAACAGCTGCCAGTTTGGCTGATTTGTCGGCTAGTTCGTTGAGTGATAGTCCAGCATGAGCTGGAGTCCAGATAATGTCCACTTGTTGAATTTGCGATTCTTCGATTTTTTTATATATGTTTGCAACAAGAGTGTGGTATGATGTGTTGTTGTTTAGCAGGAGACATGCATTTTTGAAATCGGGAAAATCGCAGCTCTGGCAAAACCATTTTGTATAATGTTGTCTACAGCTTTATCCAAGGAATGAAGTTCACCGGTTAAAGAGGTCTTTTCAGAAATTGAGAAAAGAAAGTTTTCACCGCAAGATATATTGCCGATTGCACAACCAGTGGAGTTATGATTGTTTGAGGTATCAGTTGCGAATATCACGTAACCCTTATTTGTGTAGCAGTCTCTCTTCTCATAGAAGATGGATTTGATAGCTTCTGCTGGTAAGTCTGTTTTGGATTGAAACAGAGTGCGACATTAATTTTTGTGGAGATAAAATTTGAATTAAAGATGTAAGTGTTATCAAAAATTGTTTTAAAAGTGGTGTATATTGTACTTAGGCTGGAATTATGAGTTGGGTTGTTAACTATATATTGATAAAGAGTTGGATTAAAAAGTTTCTGTTTTAGCAGTTCTTTAAAAGCTAAATATTGAGATCTTTAGTCCAATACATCTGCGGAGCATATGATTTTGAAAATTTTTAATTTTTTTATTTATGTACGTAGGAGCGTGCGCCATGGAAGTACGAGCGTATTCATTTTTTAATTTTTTTGTTTAATTTCGCCTTTTCTTACCGCTCCTTCGGGAGGTCTTTTGGAAACCCCCGGAGGTTGGCCATCGTCCTCCTCCATCCTCGTAACAAAAGCTTATGCGTTATACCACAACTCCAACAATACTGTAAAACACTTATAAATTAATCCTTAGTTAAGGATTGTTATGAAGTAAAATTTAATTTTTCCTTGATTACACAAATTTATACAATTTTTATTGTATTTTAAAATAAAAACAATAAGAGTCACTATCTCCGTTAATTTTTGTCACAAGTTGTATTTATTTCGTTGATTTACTTAAAACCTTGTAAAAATTTAAAAATACTTCCAATAAGTTAATTTATCACATAGAGATAGACCGTTATTTCTCTTACATAAATTTCAGTAAAAAACAAAAAAAAAAAAAAAACACGCACAACACCCTTAAAATACCGATCTCAACAAGTGAGACTGGTTTTGGTTATATTTCTGATTTTCATATGTTTGTATTGGGTGTGTTTAGTCCGGGGATGAATGGATGTCCATAAGAGAGTTGGCAACGCTGATGCATTACGTACGTTTGTAGCGTCAAAAAGACAGTATTGTTATAGTTCGTTTCAAATTTTAAAAATTAAATTTTACGGTTTTATGAATGAACCGATTAGCCTTACTAATTTGCTGAATGTCTGGTAGAATAGGGTTAAGGGCATATGAAGATAATGGATAGAATCGGTTGGTGGGCATATATGAAGATAATGGACAGAATCGGTTGGGAGTCGTATAGGAAACAGTTAATGATTATTTTAGGAGGGATTTTAAATAAATATGGCAGAACAGAATAAAATATGAGAAAATTCTAGGAATTAAATTACGAAAAAATATGGCGATAAAATTCAAAATAAATAATAAAAAAAGAGGGAATTTATAGATGCAAATATTATGTACTTGGAAGTAGTAAGTATTCAAATATATTATATATGTGGAAATTAATTCCAAAATGGAAAAAAAACTGAGTATAAAGGGATTTTGAGAGGAAAATAGTGGAGATCGATCGTTCCGAAAATAAGAAAAAAAAAATCATAAAAAACAAGATTCGAGTGAATAATTTAATGAATAAGAATTAAACATTTCTTATAAATTAATAGAATTTAAGCGAAATATTTATAAACTTAAAATTCAAGATTAAAAGAACAGAAATAAAGTTTAATTATCTTTTATATCTTAATAAAAAAATGTATGGACAATAAAACAAGTGTTTTAATATTCAAAGTCTATGCACAAAATTTATATAGATATTGAAGAGCAAGAAAAATAAATAAAGTAAAAAAAGGAACGATAATTAAATACCATGTTGTTCAAAGTTTTATTTAAATGATTATGTGTATAAATAAAAGCAAGACTGCAATTTATTGAGGAAACTAAACTGAGCTGGTGTTGTGGAACAAAATAAATCAATAAAGGAAGTTCCCTGAAAATCCGCATGTATAAAGTTCCAGGTAAAATCCAGCTAAATTAAATTATCGAAAGCAGTGAAATCTTCATTATTAAATAATAAGTTAGTATTAAGGTATTCAGTAATTCAGTGATTTTTGTTTTTTTATTTGGTATATTAAAAGTTTTAAAACATAACATTTTTACTAGATAAATCTGATAGATTAAGATTAAAAAAAAATTTAATCTTTAAAAAAAAGTAAAATTGGTAATAAAAGGATTAAAATTGCTACGTACATAGGGTAACCTTAGGGAGCTCCTTCAGGCTAGGAAATTAATAACGTAAAAAGGAAAATCTTTGAGCCTATGAAGAGAGGTTAATGAGATTAGCTATAAGATTTGAATTAAATATTAATATATGCTGACAGATTTGTTTATTTTAGAGTGATAGGATTAAAGTATAAGTGTTTGATGTATATCGTTTAAGGGTTTGATAACTTTTATGTATATTTTAAGTTATGATTCAATAAATATTCTTTTATAAGATATGAATTGAAACATGGATATGGTAGAATAATTTGATTTTTTGGGGATGTTGAAAGGTAAGTGACACGCGTGTGTGTATGGGAAGATTATGTGGGGTCACGATAGAATATTGTTTAGGAAATCTTAAAGTGACTATGGTAGGGACTTGGGAACTGGAAGAGAAGACCTAACTTCCCTAATAGATATGGTCTTAGCTGTGAAGGAATACAAGGTAATAGTAATATAAATCATTGGTGCATGTCATAGGGCTAGGGGAGGGTTGAGAAACTACGTCCCGAAATTGTCAATTTTATTGGGTTAGCTGAGGAATCACCTAGCGACCGAAATCGATACGTAACAATATATGTATTTAGGTTTAGAATACTTTACATACTAATCATAAACTTTAGTTAGTCTTTAGGAGAAAAAAGTATTTAAAATTTAATTGTTTAGTACAATGTTTATCAAAATGTTGTCCCTGATTTAATTTTGTAGGGGGTCGGAATATAAAGTTTAATAATAAAAATTTAATTATTCTCACGTCCTTATGATATGATGTCGAAAACAAAATAATTGCAAAATAGCAGAGTCGGGCAGTAACAGAAAATAAGTTTGACTTTTACAATTATGTGTTCACAGAAAAAGAATGGAAATAAGAGATATTTTTTATAGAGACTTACCGAATCTCATTTGGTAACATGAATTCAAAAATCTAATGATTTAAAGTAAAATATATAAAAAAGATTTAATAACAATTGTTCATGTACCAAAGCACACACAATTATTAAATTTTAATAAGCTAATTTAAAAATTGTATACAAAATTGTGGTCCAATTGAAAATACATCGGAATTGATAAAAGACTTTTATTGCAGTTATTTTTAAAATAATGCCGTGCCCTTTTTAAATTTTTATTATTTAATTATTTTGCCTTTCACAGTTTTAATAACTAACCAAGGTAAATTTTTTATATCGTACAGAACGATATTGGGGAGCTCCCTAAAATATACCAATAGAATCACAATCTCCTTAACTGGTCGAAATTGGTTCATTATTTCACCTAGTCCCCAAATAAATGTTCTGTTGGAGTAATATTTTGAAGCTCAAATATCAAATATCTACAGAATTCTGCACAAATAAAACATTTTTAATCCTAAAATATTATTTAAAAAAAAAAAAAATTTGTATATACATAAAATATGTAAAAAATCTACATAAAATATGGCTTTCAGTTTCAAAAGGATTGCTTTAAATTAATTGTAGCTTCTATATAGGTTATCTCCCGAAAATCAGTTAAAAGTACTTAAATCCCACATAAATGCTAGTAATATTAATAAAATTTGGCTCAAATTTTTGTTATGTTTAGCATCCATTTAATGCTCTCTCTCAAGTTTGTATTATTATTAGTCACATACACAATAGTGTAGGATATCGATATTCGTCTGCCCGTCCGTTGGTTTAAATTGCGTTTTTGATCCCATCGATAACTGTCATATATATATATATATATATATATATATATATATATATATATATATATATATATATATATATATATAGGAAAAAGAAAAGAAGAAACAATTTGAAGAAACTGATACATTATTGACCTCAATATCAGGGATATTATCGAAAACTGTATTACCTACAAAAAATTGTTTAAAACATCTACAACACCATCCCAAGTAAAGTCATTCCCTTCATTAGCACATCTGGAATTTAAAACCTTCCATAAACTTGACGTATCTAATCTCCAAAAGAGTCTACAAGAAAACTTTCTTTTCTCTCTCCATATTACAGTCTTGGCTTTATTACGAAGCTTACAATATAACCGCCAATTTTCCACACAACGATTTCTCCGATATTCAGAATAAGTCATATCCCTTAACGACCTCGCAAACAAAATTTCTCTTGAATCCATCCAGGTATTACTATTCAGACGTACTCTTTTCCTAACAATAGGAACATATTGAAACAAACAATATAGATTTGAGAAAAAATAGTAACTTTATCATTAACATCAGTAGTATTAAGAAAAACGTCACAATCAAAACTCGACAAGTAAGCAAAAATATTATTCCAATCTACAAAATCATGCATTTGAATAGTGTCAAAAGTAAAGCAAGTAAAAACCAGTGCATGATCAGATAACGACGAACAATGAAACTGATCAGAAAATTTTATAATAGATTGATCACTTACTAAAAAATAGTAAAGTAAAGACGTATAGTCATTAGCTATATCATAGTGCGTTGGCCTAGAATTATGAACTATTGATAAATTCAGTCTTAAACATAATGATCTCATTATATAGGATTTAGATATATTAAAGAGGTTACAGTTGAAGTCACATACAACTACAAAATAAATCTCGATGACGCACTTCAAACATTTGCAAGTTACCATTCGGTGGGTATACCACACCAATTAAAACTTTAACATGTCCAAAATACATTTCAATGAATAATGACTCACACTGACCAGCAGCACACATCCTAAAAACTGATTTTAACTTAAGTTTCTTCAATACACAGTGGGGCAGAATCGAAATTTTTTGGAAATAAATCTGTAACTTCTGATCGGCTGGTTAGATTTTCATGAAATATATATAGGCGTAGCAGAGGAGTGTACAATGTTAGGTTTTGAAGAGGGGCACATCAAACCCCTCAGGGATGGAGCTAAGGGGGCTCAAAGTTAGGTACCTCTGACATAAACAATTTTTAATCGCTTGCCAAATTTTTGTTTCTCGTCCGATTTCAAAAATTTTTATACATTGTTGTAGGCCCTGATAAGACCTATAAAAAACATGCTTACGTGTCTTATTTATCTCTTATAGTTTCCGAGTTATTTGCGTTTGAGTTTTTAATCACCATAATTTTGCATGTTCTTGGACCAGTTTTTTTCATATATATCCTAGTATTTCCGACCGATTTTATTAGTTTTTTTTCTTAACTAGTTACAGAACAAAATTATCTATCGAATAAAAAAAAAAAAAAAATTTGAAGATAAAGACATCGAATCTTTACCGAGTCCAAAAATAAACGATTTTGAATTTGAAAATTGCAAAAAAGACGACTTTTTGTGTTTTTTTAGCCGAAAAAGTATCTACACTCTTTTTTATCTAAAATAAAATTTTCTTTAGCAACATATAATAATTTTGCACTTTTCTGAAAGGCAACTTCACAGAGATGAATTTAAAATAAAAAAGTCATGGTACACACCCTCCCGAATTCGACCCATTTTATATGAAAGTTTTGATTTTAGACCATATTTTCTCAAATCCCAAAGCACGAATCGACAGCGAAATATATTTTAAGAATCTTTAATATGTTGTTAAAGGTTTTAAATCGGAAAAATGTGGATTCTATAGCCAAAAATGTAAAAAATCCCATTTTTGGGAATTTTCATTAGTTTTTTTTTTTGAATTCAGGAAAACCCTACACCTGATTGAAATTTGGTTAACGCGCTTTTATTTATATTAATAAGATTCACATTTCCTGCAAATTTCATTAAGATATCTTTATAAACAAATATGTTATTACAATTAAAAAATTTGTATTTTCTCCAAAAACCCCAAATTGGGCCTTTTGTTTGGTTTATTTCTAAATATCGAAAGAAATTTTAAAAATATGTATTCCAAATTAAGCTTATCCTTTAGCATATATAATTTCCGATCTTCTGCAAAAAGATTCAACTCAATATCATGCCTCATTTCAGAAATATGTCTTGGGAATAAGGCAGATTATATTGTGAGATCAGCTGTCTTAGCTTTGGCAAATTCTGTAGCGCTCGAATAGGAACTACTTGAACCAACATTAGAATATTTATGTGAAAAATTTCACAAAATAAATGAGAATTATTAATTCTCTATAACATATGATGGTAAGTAGCAAAGGTAAATACGTTAATGTATTGGTGTTAACAAATGTAGTTACAAACGAGCAATGGAGTGAAATGTTAATGGGGTACAGATATGTAAAAGAAGAAAATAAATATAAATATTATAGGTATGTAACATAGTTTAAATAACTATTACTATTAACTTTGTTACAAAACATTCTGATGATTTTTGTTGATGTTTTATGTTTATTTGTTTGCAAACAGGAACTGGATTTAACAAATTTATGTTAATTTTTTGTTGAATATCTTTTAATTTAGATTGCTTATGGTAATTCCAAAAAACTTTATAAACATCTAAGTTACTTTTTTGAGATGCCACCCTAATGTGGCACCAAAATTAAATAAAAAACCAACAATTTGGGAAAAAATTTTAAATAACTTGAAAGATATAAAGAACTTTTAAGCTTATGGGATGCAGTGTTGTCAGTTTAGCCTTTTTAAGACTAAATCTAGCCATTTTATTTTACTTTTAATCTCAAAACCTTAAAAATTGCCTTAAAAAGGTTAAAATGTTACTATTTTAGCAACGAAGAAAATAATTTCTTATTTGTTAATACTAATTTTATTTTTACAGAATCATCCATTTAATAATTTTTGTGTATTTATTCACACAAGAAATCTGGATTATTTACATTTGACAAAAAATTTCGCCTGCGATTCTTCATTCTTCAAATCAAAAATATCTTAACAAATTTTATGAACTTGCTATATCGATTATTATAATTATTTTCTAATATACTTCATTAGCCATTAGTAACACAAAGAAGCACGACTTGCGCGTGCAAAGAAAGCAATAACGAGTAAATCCATTGGAGCTGCCGAATTCTGAGTAAGTGAATTTGAAATTCTGCTGGTAAGATGTAAATATTTATAGATTCCGTCGAATTTTTCGTGTGCCTAAAAAATTATTTCAGGATATGCTGCAGGCAAACAGCAGTTCATACAACTTTAAAAGTAGTTATTTTCCTAAAGTTTTTAGCGACTGGCAGCTATCAAAGGCCAGTAAGAAATGACTTTCATGGTTGCGTATCTCAACCCACATTTAGCAAAATTTTTGGACGAATGTTTGCATGCATTTGGTATAGGATATTGTCCTAAGGAAATAATATTTAAGATGACAGAAACAGAGGGACAGAATACGAAACTTTCCTGGCGTTATAGGATTCGTCGAAGGGTCACACATAAGAAATTTTATTCTTATGTGCGGTAAAAATTGAAACCAATTAATTAAAAGACATATAAATCCAGAAACCTATTATAACCGTAAAGGATACCACAGCATAAATGCAATGATAGTAAGAAGTGTTTTATTAATTAATTTAACGAGTACCAAAATTTCAAATATGTTATGGTCAACTTCTAATACGATTTGTCCATGCTAAGCATTCTGATAGTAATCATTTAAAGCAAGTCAAGCTAGTCTTTTACTCAATTCCTTACTAACTTATTTATTAGGTATCTATCTATCTATCGATCTATATATCTATCCATAGGAGATTCTGGTTATTCATTATTATCGTATTTAATGACACCTTTGAAAAATTGCAGTAACCAATCAGAAGAAAACTTCAATTAAGCTTTGAACGTTGCATTGGGGTCGTTAAAAGTAGATTTAAATGTATTGTAGGAGAAAGAGGACTTCACTACGAAGCAGAAAAAATTATAAGGATTATTAATGTGTGCTGTGTCATGCACAATGCCTACATAAAATGTAATACGTCTTGCTTGTTGAAGAATGCCAAATATTAGGAAATGTGGAAAATCATGTAGAAGCTAACATAGAAAAAAGTTCGGAGGGTAGCTATATACGAAGAAGAATTATTAACAGTTTTTAAATATATGGTATATTATTTAATTGTATTTAGCGGTAAATTGGCTAATTTATTATAGAGTATTTGGAGTGGATATGCAAATTTGTACCGATAGTCAACCCGGGTGTCTATTCGACATCCAGGCTGGTACATGAATGCCAGACATCTTTAAATGAGATGACGAGACATTCAAACCTAGAATTGGTCTGGGTAAGGGTTCATTCAAGTACCCCGGGAAATATTATTGCGGATGAATTAGCCAGAACTGATTCCCTCCTTCAAAGTGAAGAAATGGACCAGTTAATGTACATACCGCTGTCATCTTACAGTACTTGTCGAGAATAGCTCAACAAAGATGGACAAACGAGTCCGCATGTTATATCTCGAGACAGATATGACCCCAGTACGATCAGGAACGGACGAGTTTCATTCCGGGATTGCCAAGGTATCAGCTACGAACACTTATAGCCATTATTACAAGGCACTTTTAACGACTGTTGTAGAAGTTGCTTTAATGAGGAGGAGGAAGAGCCAGTAGAACATTATATCTGTCACTATCCTGCTTTTGCGAATATAAAAACTGCTGAATTTGACAGTTCGTATATGCACGGGCTATCTGATCTCTCTGAAATTGAAGTTAGATTTCGTTCGTGCGTCAGGTTGGTTCGATTCGAACCTATTTTCGGACATGTGAAAACAGATTCACATGATCCATCAGGGTAACACAACGGGACCAATAGGACCCGAGTGAGCTGTATAGTTATATTTGCAGCTGCCCATCTAACCTAACATAACCTAACCTAATTGTATTTACAAAATTAAAAAAATATATTAATCTGAATTTAAATAATTTAAAAAAAATTTCCTCAAACGCAGCTGTATTTTCAGTGGGATCTGCCTGTTTCTGCGGTGTTTTAGTATTTTTTTTTTTGCAATTTGACAAATCTTATCAATTTTGTCTATTAATTGCTTTTGTTGCCATATCACACCTGTTTTATCAAAAATTCCGTTGTTGTATTGGCATCACTTTTTTGAGGATATATTTTGGTACGTGGTTTACTTGTTGATGGGGTTTCAATATCAGTGACTACAACTTTTTCCTTGAATCCATAAACTTCCCCGGGTGGTGCTGCTGCACCTTGTAAGTTTACAGCCTCATCCACCGTTTCCTCTAAGGAGTGTGAGTAACTGGTGGTTAAGGGAAATTTTCCTTTTTGTCCTTCAGGCCAAACCTGAAAATTGATTTGAATACACATTTTAAAAGAAATTTTATTTTACTTTTTACCTTTTTCCACTCCAAGGCATCTCTAGGAGGCCCAATTGCATTTAATTTTGCGGTTATGTCCGCCCATGCCATATCACACCTGTTTTTATTTCTTCTAAAAAAATTATTTATTAGAAGCGAGTTCATGATATTCCTTCATTAGGTTTCAGATCAATTCAAATTGCTCGCTGGTGGTTTTCTTCAGACTATTAAGAAAGAAGAATCGGGATAAGCTATTAATAAGAAACCAAATCAGCACACTTATACCATTTCGCAGAATTTTCCATTTTAATATTAATTATTGTTTTTTATAGTCTAAAGTTTTTATTTTATGTCATTTATTTTGTACACAATATTTCCATATTAGACAACTATACAAGTTAAGAAAACTTTTTCTAGAAAATTTAAAATTTTTAAATTATTTTTCAACATTGGCAAGAATCACGTAACTCAAACGAAAAAATTATATCGACATAGATAATTTGATTTGTGACTGTTTTTCTTCTCCAGACGGAATGCAAAATCGACATAGAGAATTGGCGCATAAGTCGATGCAATTTTTTTGATGTACTTTGCCATCAAATGAGATGTTGCCAATATTAAAAATAATGGTGTCTATTCTTGAAGAAGTGAAAATTTCCATTAAAACAAAAACAAAGTTTTAAAAAATTGTTTTTGTTTACCGCACATTTCTAAAATGGAATTTACCGTTTTTAAAAAATAGAGAAACCTGTTAAAATTCTCACGTTTATTACATTTTAAAAATATATGGTAAACAAAAACAATATTTTTTAAACTTTGTTTTTGTTTGAATAGAAAATTTCGCTTCTTCGACGCGTTTTCAAGAATAGACACCAATATAAATTAAAAAAAAAATTTTTGAGTTTTTCTAAAATATTACTTTTTTTTGTTATATTAATACTGGTTACAATAAAAATGACAATTCAATTCTAATAGAATTTGTTTATGCTTCATTATTTTTTTAAAATGTGTTTTAAAAGCTTGGGATTATTATTAAAATTCGTGCATTTGGGCTTTGACCGGACTTCTAATTCTTTAGTGGAAGCAATGAATATTAATCATTGGAATCTTGTGAAGAATGATTGACACTCATTAAAAATGCACATTTTATTACTATTCCACAATCAAAACGGTAAGAAAATAATTAGTGACTGTTTTGACATTTCAAACGATTACTATCGACATGCAGAATACAAAATTTTAAAGCAAATAACGTAGTAAATTGTTATTATCAAAGACAAAAACACAAACAGTTGTATAGCGACATAGAGAATATAAAAATAAGCACTTAATAGTATTTAAGATGGAAAACGACAAAAATCGACATACATCAGGGCATAAGTTCATAGTATGTGAAATACAGAAATTACCATAAAAGGGATGCAAAAGTGCTAGTACGTCCCGCTTTTGTGGATTCTAACTCAAATATATTGTTACGTTTTTACCATTTAAAAACTGTGGTTTATTTCCTTTTAAATAAACTGGTACTTTAAATGCAAATAAAAGCACTTTAGTAGTTTAAAAGTTGTAACGACTCTTTATTTTATTTAAAATGTACAACAACAACAGTTTAAATATATACATAGTTACTTGTGTTCTAATACACACACACTTAAATTACACACTTTATACAGCTCACTTTAATAATGTACAAGAATATACAGCCAAGGCAGTTAATTTGTCTTTACTTAACGATGCTTTCAATTAGACTGACTCAATGGTGTTCTCACGGCCAATTTATATACACTGCATTACCCTCTAGATGTTTCTCGACAGCTCTATTTCTTTCTACAATGTTCTTAACGGACAAACTTGTATATTCGAATTACAGAGCTTTCGATGTTAATGTTAGCAGCTTAAACATTTATTGTCGCCATACTTACAAACAACGGTGAACGCTTTTCATTCAATGTTGTATGTTACAGCTATATTAATAATTTCTACAGATATGTTAACTACTGTTAACATAAACAGTAAGGTCGAGAAGCATTGAGAAAGGTTGAGAAGCATTATTTAACTTTAAACCAGCCGGTAAAACCGTTATATTTGAATTCAAGTACAATTTCGTAACACTGCCCCCCGCTTAAGCCTGTTCGTCCCTAATAGGCACTTATTCACTTCTCCCATAGGCAGCTAGTCGTTCTAGATGTACGACCTTCATCTTAGATCTCGGGCTCTTTTCTTTCTGTATTCTGTACACCATGTCGTTTAATTTCTTAATCACCTTGCATGGTCCATCCCAATGGGTTTGTAGTTTGGGAGACAGTCCTTTCTTCCGTTGTGGGTTATACAACAGTACAAGTTGGCCCTCATTAAATCAGAATTCGCTGCTCGATTGTATCCGGCTTTCATTTTGTCGCAGGTTCATGAAGTTCGTTTAGGTCATCTTGCTCTTGGGAAATGTTTTCATTATTTGTTACTTAATACATTATTAATACATTATTAAGCAAATGAATTGGTTCTCCTTTTTACTGAACAGACGTATTTATATCGAGCTCTTTGAAAAGCATTTGTTTTTTTTTTTTTTTTTTTGGTATTTATACTTTGAATTTTTATGCTTTATCGTTAAAGAACATTAATTAAATATATTGTTTTTATTATTGTTTGTTTTTTTCGTGATTAATATTGCATTAAACCAATAAACTAATTTAAAATCGCAAAACATTTACTAAAAATAACAATAAAATAGAAATAACAAAACAAAATCTTAACTCCAAAAACAAAGTTCAAAAGAAGATAGAACAAAGTTCAAATAAAAAAAAAAACAGCAAAAAAAAAACACACTTAATATAATTTCTATAACCTCAGTGCATATGAAAAAAAAAAAAACATAAATAAATTTGTGTATATTTTCTCTTTTAACATAATTAATCTCTTTAATATAATCGTACACCTTTACCTCAATTATCACCTGTTATTTAAAAATTTATAATGGAGTGTTTAAATAAAAAATGTTCAATTTCTAATCCGGATGAGAGGATGCTTGTATGCTGGTTATGCCACGGATTAATTCATTTTAAATGCAGTGGTATTTCTACTCTTTCTGCAGAGGCAACTCAAAAACATGATGGTCTACATTGGTGCTGTATTAACTACAGAAAAATTGGTATTGATTTTTATAACTTTTTTAAATTAAGAAAATTTTTTGGAAATTCACAATGATATGACTAATGTTGTCAATCGTTTGTCGGAACATGGGAAACTTTTCGAACAATATACTTCACTGGATAAATTCGAATCTCCACAATCTGTTACCCAATGTTCACCACCTCAACCTTCCCCTAAGCGACGAAAGTCTGCTAGGAACATAAATAAGTTAAATCTAACTGAATTCGATAAACCTACTACCGCTCCCATCATACAGCCTGAAAAATCTAAAGTTACACATAGAAGAAATCTTGCAAACCCTTTAGTTTTTGATGCTGTTGAGCAACCAACAACAATTATAAATGAAAATTCAAACACTTACCGTGAACTTCGTGTGTTACCTCCAAAAAGACACATTTTAAATTGAAGACATAAATTACTACGTGAAAAATAAGCTGAATACTAATGATTATATTATAACTTACAAATTTTTTTATTCTCAGCCTGGAAGTATTACATCATTTAAGATAACTGTTCCTGATGGTTTGTTCAAACAAAAGATTATTCCGACTTTCTGGCCTGATAATACTCTAGTAAGAGAATATGTATCCAAAGTTTATAATAAAAATATTAATGTTGCCCGAATTCCATCAACTACACCATTAAATCCAAAAAACTAAATCTTACCACTGATAAATCCAAAAAACTAAATTTTACCACTTATAATCAACTACATATCGTGTATCAAAACGTTTTCGGTTTAAATTCTAAACTCTCCAATCTGTATTTAAGTAGCTTTGGATTCAATCATCACGTAATTGTTCTCACCAAAACTTGGCTAAAAAAATAATACTCTTAACACCAAAATACTTTACAGCAATTATAATATCTTTAGACGTGATAGAGACACTAATACAACAGGTGGTCATGTTCTAATCGCGGTATCTAATTTATTTCCTTCTGTGGATATAACTCTAATGACACCTAAAGGTATAGAATTTATTGGAATATGTATAAAACTTAACAATGAAAATGTATTCATTACTTCCACGGATTCAAAATAGAAATCCATTAATTTACAATGAACATATAGAATTAATTAAAACTATTATAACGAACTCTAAATCTGATGATTCTATTCTTATTTTTGCAGATTTTAATATGCCCTCAGTATATTGGAAGTTTACACCAGACTCATTCTTTCATACCCCTATTAAAGCAAATGATTTTTAACAACTTGTTTGATTTATGTCTTTTTCAAATAAATGGAATTTATAGTAGTTGTGGTAAATTACTTGATTTGGTACTTGTGAACGAACCTGCGGATTGTTCATTAATACGTACTAATCCTACTAGTCTTCTGTTTCCAAAGGGCCGAGTTAAATCATCTTTAACGTAATACAAATTGGATGGAGCTGTTAACCTTATCAAACTGTATCCCAACTGCCATTGATCATATTGTTTGCAAATTCTACAAGAAAATGTTTGAATATGTTGACAAATGTGTTCCTAAAATAAAACTACCTCTAAAATCTGGTCCTCCATGGAGCTCAAAAGAATTGCAAAGGCTAAAAAATTTTAAATATAAACGCTTCAAAAAGTACAAAAAAATTGGTCTATTCTCTGATTATGGTGAATTTGCTGTTATCCGTGCTAAATATAACTCACTCAACGCTGTTCTTTATAAAAATTACATAAATATCATAAAACAAAACTTAAAGTATGATGCAAAATCATTTTATAATTTTTTGAACTCGAAAAGAAAAATTGACATTTTTCCTACTACTATGAACTACTTAACACGTGCATCTGGTAATGATTTGACAATATGCAATTTGTTTGCTGACTTCTTCTCCACCACATATTCCGATCTGCAATATATCAACAGTGTATATCCTTATCCAATTTTGGAATATCAACCAATAGTTATGCATCCTATTCATACGTCACAGATGGCTATAAAAAATATGAAATTGTCTTTTCGGAGTGGTCCTGATGGTATACCCAGTTGTTTATTAATTAATTGCGTAAATTGCTGTTCCGTAAACCATAATTTTTAACATCTCTAAAAAATACGGTTATTTTCCCCAGTATTGGAAATAATCTTATATTATTCCAGTATTGGAAAAATTTCTTTATTATTATCACCTTATCAACATGAGTTCAGGAAAACTGTTTAACAGTAACTAATCTTTTGCAGTTTACCACTATAGTTAATCGCGGATTTAATGACAAAAACTAACTGATGTCATATATACAGACTTTAGTAAGGCATTTGATAAAGTCAATCATGACCTTTTGTTAATCAAACTGCATGGTATTGATGTTAATTTCGTGATGTGAGGATATCAACTGGAATTAGTATCTGAGTTCCTTGATCTTGGTATTCTTCTCGATCCTCAACTAAATTTCAAAAAACATATAACAATGATAATAAATAAATCTGGTGGTGTTCTAGCATTTATAAAACGATGGTAAAAAGAATTTAATGATCCTTTAATTACCAAACGTTTATATACATCCTTGGTAAAACCAATTTTAGAGTATGGTTTTATTATTTGGGATCCCAATATAGTTTATCTTAAAAATAATATCGAATCCGTTCAAAAACAATTCCTTTTATTTTATTTGGGAAACTCAACTTGGAATCCAAATATTAATCTTCTTCCTTACACAATAAGGTTATCTATTATAAAATTAAATACTTTGGAAAGTAGAAGGAAGATGCTGACTGTGGCCTTTTTAATAAATTTAATTAATGGATCAGTCTGTTCAGATTTCCTGCTTGGTCATATAACCTTCTCAATTCCTCGGAGAGTCACTCGGAACTTTATACCAGTTTACCTTCATGTTTTCCAGAACTAGGTTGAGTCGTGAACAGCTGATCTGTATGCCAATATAAATTTCGGTTTGTGTTCATCCCTTCTGATGTACACTGACCACTTTTCTTAAATATTCCTCCAGAGTGCGATTGAATCTTTCGACCATGCCATCAGATTGAGGATGCAGTGGCGTTGTTCTGGTTTTTCTTATTCCGTATAAATTGCACATTTCCTTGAATACGACAGATTCAAAATTTCTACCCTAATCAGAATGCAACCCCAGTGGAACATAGCGGCATACAAATACGCTTATAACCCTTTTAGCTTCTTGATCGGGTATAGCATATACCTCCGGCCATTTGCTTAAATAATCCATAGCTACTAGAACATAACGGTTTCCGGCATCACTGACAGGGAAAGGGCCTGCTACATACATTGGAATCCACTCGAATGGCGCACCTGAGTTATACTGCTGAAGTTGTCTACGACTTCTTCTTACTGGATTCTTTGTTACTATGCATTTTGGACAATTGGCTACCTAATCGGCTACTGCTTGTTGACAACCCACCCAATAAAAACGTTGTTTTAACTTTTCTAAGGTTTTTGTCACACCAAGATGACTACCACTGGGACCGTCATGGAACTCTTTCATTACTTCGTTTGCTTTAGAAGATGGTACTACAATTATTTACCGTCACAACTTTCCCATATGCGGTATAAGCAGCCATTTAACAACTGTAGACTGTTCCATAGGGCCCAATATGATTTCATCAGTGGATATTTCATTGCGAGCTGGCATTCTACCTTCTTCTTTTGGCGATATTATTTTCGCCAGTATGGGGTCATTTCCTTTGCGCTACAGACTAGTCTTCACTGGACTGGACTGGCAATTGTATCAAACTGGAGCTTGAATACATTAGATGGTGTGGTGCCATCAAAACTAGGGGCCTTTATTCTTCAGCAAAAAGTTTTTCGTTATTTACTTTGGAAGTTTCTTGAAATTTAATTTCAATTATTTTCTTCTTTAACTTCAGCAAGAAGTTTCTCGTTATTTGCTTTAGAAGTTCCTTGAAATTTCATCTCCATTATTTTGTTTTCTTCTTTAGCTTCAGCAAGAAGTTTTTCGTTATGTACTTTAGAACTTTCGTTAATTTCAGCTAGAAGTTTGTCGTTATTTACTTTAGAAGTTTCGTTGGCTACTTTAAATTACTCCATTAAAGCAGCAAACATTGTGGATAAATCCATGGTGCTTGTTGTTGCACGGGTAGAAACTTCCATTTCTTCTTTATTCTCGAATTCGTAAGCTCTGATGACAATATCACGCCGCTTGAATTCATCTATCAGCCTCTTTTGTAATTCTGCTTTATTACCAGCTGTAGGTTACTCCAACTTATTCAATTCTCTCTTGAGTTGCTCCACTTTTAGCTCTTTAAACTTCATGACTGCTTATAATTTTGCAATCTTACTTCTGACATCAATTGTTTCGTTTTTACCTTTTAAAAACGGTGGTTTATTTCCTTTAAATAATCCCTATAATAAAAGCAGTTTAGTAGTTTAAAAGTTGTAATGACTCTTTATTTTATTTAAAAATGTACAAAAATAACAGTTTAAATAGTAACTTTGTGTTTTAATACACACACTTAAATTACACACTTTATACAGCACACTATAATAATGTACAAGAATATACAGCCAAGGCACTACAATCTCCATATCCGTAATGCAGCAGAAAATAGCAATCTTACTGTTTCTGGTTACATAAACGGTCAGCAGCACGTTTTTACTATAGACACCATCACATTACAGTCTATCATTTAGTCAAGAAAACAATTGAACCATTATGTGGGGTAAGTCTGCGCACAGCTACTGGGGAGCCAGCCACTGTCTATGGTAAAGTAAATGTGAAGTTGACCATTGCCAACGTTAGCGTCAATAATGTATTTATTGTTGCCGACATTATAGAAAAAGTTATCATTGGTGCTGATTTCATGATTAGTCACGGCATAACTTTGGATATGGGACAAAAAGTTATGATTTGGCGAAATGTGGAGATACCCCTTGACGTCGGATATGAAAATAGGACCCAAGTAAGAAAGCTAGTTACCTTCGAGCATCAGAAGCTACCACCACTGTTAGTAATTTTAGTATGGACTGGTATGGATTACACACACATGGACAACAGTTTGTGGGTGGTAGAACCAGCAGAAATAACAAGTGCCCTCGTTAAACCCTACAACAACAAAATAGTTCCTGTAAGAGTGCTTAGTCTGCCCAGCTATGAAAAAGTCGTTAAGCCAAATTCCGAAATAGGTCAATGCACTTCAGCAGAGGCAGTAATCAATTGCGAGAAAAACCCGAAACCTGCCAATAAATCCACCAAAGAACACGAGCTATTAGCGGAATATGTGGGGAAATGGTTAGAAGGATTAGCGCCCCCAGACAGAAATAAGGCCAGACAGATTCTGAAGAAATATACCTCCGTCTTCGCCTTAAAAAGTCAAAGCCATGGTAGAACGGTAATTGTAAAGCATCAAATAAATACTGGCGAAGCGAGGCCAATAAAGCAGGCGCCCAGAAGTGTTCCTCTAGCAAAATGAGGTAAAGTGAAGGAGTTGGTCAATGAAATGGAGCAGAACGGTATAATCGAACCATCTTCAAGTCCTTGGAGCTCGCCTGTTGTTTTAATTAAGAAGAAAGACGGCAGCACTAGATTTTGCGTCGATTATAGAAAACTGAATGACGTCAACAAGAAAGACAGCTACCCGCTACCAAGAATTGACGACACTCTGGATACACTAGCTGGAACACAATGGTCCTCCACATTGGACTTGCAAAGTGGTTATTGGCAGATAGAGATTTCAGACAAAGACAAGGAAAAAACCGCCTTTAGCGCGATGATGGGTTATGGCAGTTTAATGTGATGCCATTTGGTCTCTGCAATGCTCCAGCCACATTCGAGCATTTAATGGAACAAGTATTAAAAGGCCTTCACGAAAAGACATGCTTAGTGTACCTCGATGACATAATTCTCATGGGTAAGTCCTTAAACGAATGTCAGCGGCTGGACTCAAACTCAGTGTAAAGAAGTATGCATTGTTCCAGAAAGAAGGCAAATAGTTGGGACATCGGGTAACAGCAGAAGGAATATCAAGAGATGAAGATAAGATAATTGCTGTAAAGGACTGGCCACGTCCGAGAAATCTCCACGTAGTTTCTTGACCTTTGTACATACCACGATTTGTCCCGAATTTGGCCAATGTAGCCACAAGATTACATGAGCTGACCAAGAAGTCACAATCGTTCCAATAGAGTGAAGCACAAAAACTAGCATTTCAAAAGCTCAAGGATCTATTATGTATGGCACCAATTTTGTCATATCCTATACCTGCAGAAACGTTTGTGATAGCGATGCAAGCGGGTACGGAATAAGCGGAGTACTTTCACAAGTGGTCGATGGTATTGAAAGACTCATTGGATACTTCAGCTCAACGCTTTCGAAGCCTGAAAGAAACTACTGCATAACGCGACGAGAACTTTTGGCAGGATTAGAGTGTGTGAAGTATTACCACAAGTGTCTGTATGGTAAAAACTTCCGACTGAGAACCGATCATTCTGCCCTCAGGTGGTTGCTGCAATTTAAACAATCTGAAGGACAACTGGTTCGTTGGATAGAGCGGCTTCAGAGCTATAATTTTAGCATCGAACATCAGAAAGGTTTGAAACACGGCAATGCGGACGCTCTATCAAGACGGCCCTGCAACGTGGAATGTAAACATTGTACAAAAGCTAATGCATACAGAGTCCAGTGAAGATTGGTCTGTAGCGCAAAGAAATGACCCCATACAAAAATATTATCGGCAAAAGAAGAAGGTAGAATGGTCTACAGTTGTTAAATTGCTGATTATACCGCATATGGGAATGTGCTGACGGTAAAACAGTGACAAATCTAATTGTAGTACTATCCTCTAAAATAAACGAAGTAATGAAAGAGTTCCATGACGGTCCCAGTGGTGGTCATCTTGGTGTGATAAAAACCTTAGAAAAGTTAAAACAACGTTTTCATTGGGTTGTCAGCAAGCAGTAGCCGTTGGGTGGCCAATTGTCCACAATGCATAGCAGCGAAGGACCCAGTCGCATGGTCGTGGACAACTTCAGCAGTATAACTCAGGTGCGCCATTCGAGCGGATTGCAATGGATGTAGCAGGCCCATTCCCTGCCAGTGATGCCGGAAACCGTTACGTTCTAGTGGTTATGGATTATTTCAGCAAATGTCCAGAGGTATGTGCCATACCGACCAGGAAGCTAAAACAGCTATAAGCATATTTGTGAACAACTGGGTGTGCCCCACTAGAGTTGCATTCTGATCAGGGTAGAAATTTTGAATCTGCCGTATTCAAGGAAATGTGCGATTTATACGGAATAAGAAAAACCAGAACAACGCCACTGCATCCTCAATCTGATGGCATGGTCGAAAGATTCAATCGCACTCTGGAGGAATATTTAAGAAAAGTGGTCAGAGCCGCCCTATTTCGTTCGCTCTAAGCCAACGACTCCCTCTTAGCCAGACTACTCCCATGACGAATCTTATCAAGCTACCTATATCGACCCTTGATATGCTATCCAATTCATTCGACTGCCTAGCCATTTTTGCTTACTTAATTGTAAACATGGACAGTGAAATATAATATGCTCCACCGTCTCTATCTACTCATTATCTTCCTGTAAAGAACCTATCTCCCAATTCCCTGTCATTATCCCTAAGGGACAAGGACCCGTTAGACACCTATCATAGTCTTCAGGTTTCCCCTTTTCATGATTTCTATCTGCTGTATCAAGTGGTCTCACACCACTTTCACTTACAGCACTATGCAAAGCTGAGCTATTCCTAGCTAATTCATCAGCTACATCATTGCCAGTACCCAGCATCATGACCCGGTACCCAGCAGAGTCTAATATGATAATTGATCATCAATCTCCTCAGAGCCTTTTTGCAGTCGCTAACTAACCTAGACTTGACAAAATGTCCTTTCAGGGCTTTTAGCGCCGCCTGGCTATCTATATACAGAGTTACCTCTCTATTCTCTTCAATGTTCCTTGCTATCAATTCCGTGGCCCTAAGAATACCTAGAATTTCTTCCTGGAACACACTGCAACTATCCGAGAGCTTATACGATACCCTGACGTTCTCCTCAAACAGATAAACACCTGCACCAGTGCCTATATCCATTTTGTACCCGTCAGTGAATACCGATGCTCCACTGAATAGTTTCCCCTTACCTGATCATTGGTCCCTATTTGGGATAATCAGTGTAGGATTTTCCCCGAAATCAAACTCCGTGAACATGTAATCCGTTTACAAGTTTGGAATGTCCTATTCTGATTGATCCTATAAGTCCTAGTTCACTAAGTCTAAGCAGGCTCCTTGCAGCCATTCCCATCACGAACTCCTCAATGGGTAGGAGATACAGAATGACATCAAGTGCCGCCTAAGGTGTGCTTCTTATGGCACCTGTGACGCCAATCGAAGCACATCTCTGGGCCTTAGACAAAAGATTCCTACGACTTCCTATTCTCATTGTCTCCCACCAGACTAGACATCCATACGTCAAAATTGGTCTCACTATCGATGTGTAAATCCAATTTACTACCTTCGGTTTGAGGACGCAATTTTTACCTATGAAGTTCCTGCATGTGCAGTAGGCGTTGAGACCTTTTTAAGCCTTTCCTGTGTATTCCTCTTCCAAGATAGTTTACTATCAAGAAACACACCAAGATATTTTGCTTCATTTGCCAGTTTAAGTTCAATTCGCCCTAGTACCGGGAGCCTAAACTGCTCAAAATATACGTTCTGGTGAAAAGAACTAGCTTCGTTTTCTCCGGGTTAACCCCTAAAACCTTACTAGTAGCCCATGAGGACAGTTCGTTAAGTTCAGGCTGCATGACGTTGATGATCGTGCAAAGAAGTTTCCCTGTGATCAGAATAACAACTTCATCAGCATAAGCAACGATTTACCGCCCTCTTGCGCCAACTTGTCTTAGAATGACATTGACGGCTAAGAGCCATAGTAAGGGCGAGAGAACTCCTCCTGGCGGAGTCCCTCTAGTCGCTAGCTTCCTTATGCATGCATACGCCAAGTTCGAATTAATTATTCTGCTATTCGGCATCGAGATAATCCATTCGATTAGGAAATTTTGAACGCATAATGATTCTAGTGATTCTCTAATAGCCTCAATCTTAATATTATTAAAAGCTCCTTCTATATATATCAAGGAACGCTGCCAAGGTATACTCCCCATACTGTAGGCCACGTTCAATGTAAATCACCACATCATGCAGCGCACTCTCAATAGATTTACCCTTTAGATAAGCATGCTGAGCACCACTGATGAAATGGTTGTCCAGGGGCACTTGGATCCTTGGATAAAATTCGCCTGAATCTGGATAACTCATTTACAGAGTCGATGGACTCACAGTAATTCCTCCATGAGTCCCTCTTTGCTCTCTTTATGTCTGCCTTATACCTATTAAAATTTTCCCTGTAGCTTTTCCAATCCTCACATTTACGTGTTAGTTTTGCTCTATTGAACAGCTTCCTGACGATTCACCATTGATTCTTAAATTCCTTGGTCCACCATTTAGGCTGTTCCCTCTTTCCCGGAAATATTACCGGACAAGTTAGTTCATAACTATTCCTAACTTTTCCTGTGAAATCCTCCACTAAACTCTCAACTCGCTCTGATGAGAATTGCCATCCTGGAGCGGCGTGTAGTTCTCTATTCATAATGGCCCTAAAGGTGTTCCAGTCGGTTCTCCTTGAGTTCCCATATGGTTCTCCTTTTGACCCCGCGAAATCTAAACTGAAGGATATCCTATTATGACCTGAAAAGGAATATTCACTATCTACCCCCCAGTTCGTAACGTAATCGCTCCTAAAGTTTGTCACTGTTATATCTATAACTGCTTCCCTATCCTTTGTTCTTAATGTGGGCATATTGCCCTTGTTACAGATAAAAAGATTGTTAGTAGTTATAAAATTAAATACTTACTCACCCCTCTCATTAATATCAGCGCTGCCCCATTGGCAGTGGTGTGCGTTAGCATCGCAACAGAGTACCAGATATACGCCTCTTCTCTTTGCGTACTCCATTAATTCCCTCACCATATCGCCCGGTGGTTTGGCCGCTTCGTAGGGCATATATACGGAGGCGAGTGCGAGTTTTTTCCCGTCTCTATCCTCTCTTTGAACGACCGTTAGGGCTCCATTGCAGAAAGAATGAAAATTTATAAAATACAACTCATTCCTAGCTAATATACACGTTCTTACCTTATCCTCAGTGGATGGTACGAAAAGTGTGTACCCTTTGACACTTAATCCACATACCCTGGTGTTGTTGATCCACGGCTCTTGGTTTAAGGCCCTTTTAGTCAGTAAGGTTTATTGCTAATTCGATTGAGGCTGCTTCACTGTGATGCAAGTTAATTTGCACCACTTGCAGCCTTGTTGGTACAGATTTCGGATACCGGAACCTGATAGTGCCCAGACCGAAATTAGCAATTAACCCCATCGACTTCAATTTCCTGAGAAACTCCTGGTTTATAGCAAACTTGAAGTCCCTATCGAGGTTCTCTTTACAAGTCAGAGAAGTTAACAACTTCCACAGACCCTCGTTCTGGTTGACCAATACTGTCAGTATAGTTTTCACCGGTTTTATGTTTCGCCTCTGGACAAAAGTTGCCGCACTTGGCAATTGTGACCTTGAGAAATTTAAACGATTTCTCATTGCCACAATTGACAGTTTTGATTCCCCTTGACCAGTCCGCGACTTTGAAGGACACTTCATCCGGTCTTCCTTTCATTAAGGCGATCTCATCTATGAGCCTATCTTCAATCGACTTCCATAGATTCGTGCTAATCCTCCCATCTGGGTCAGCACGGTCTATAACAGCTGCCTGAAGATATCCCGGATTTTTTCGACTCCTGCGCCTTTTTCGATGTAGAAGGCTTGTCGTTGCCAGATCTAGCTCTCTTATGACTTCTTTTTGGGGTCCCTTAAGAGGTCCAACCTGTGTGTGACTCGCCTTCCTAGCAGTCGATATTGGTTGGTCATCATCAGACCTAGCTCTCTTAATGATCTCCTTACGGTGATCCTAAAGAGAGCTGGATGGCTCATGTCCAGCCCCACTTCCAGCATTCTTTATCATCTTCTTTTGAAGACCTTTAAGAGAGCTGGGAGTGTTGTTTGCCGCACCTTTCTTACTTGTCTAGGGTTGGTCGTCTCCAGGCCTGGCTCCTTTAGTGAATGATTCACCAGAGTTACCCCCCTGTTTGGCGATGATAGGCAGCTTCTTAGTTTTAACCGATCGTTCCGAAGATATGATAGTTTTATTTGGCCGGCTGCTGTCATTATCATTGTTCTTAGACTCCAATGCGATCCCTGACACGGTTTCTATACTCTCACGAGTCCTTTCTGGAACGGTGTCAAACATCGCATTTAATCTCTCAGGATAAGACATTCCCAAGATGGCGGTGGTAGAGCCGTAGATTTTCTCTAATCTAATTACACTCTTCCTATGCCTCTTGATAAGGTATTTATCCCTACCACTCACTGACGACAGATACCTCTTGACCATCTTGTTAAGATAGATCAAGGAGGATCTGACGCCATTCTTTGCCCTCTCCTCCTTTATTCGGCTGTCGACGACGGTAGTTACACTTGGTTTTACTGCGTCTTGCCGAACTAATTTTGAACCCACCTGTTCACTATCCCGTACGGATGACACTTCGGATACTGGGAGATCTTGTTCCTGAGCGTAAACTGAACTCATGGTGATTTAATGTTCCTCATCAGAACCAAGGGAGAGATCCTCCAATTTCTCCGTAGTGCCCGTTTCTCCGAGAGAGTCACTAAGTGAACCTCGCGCAGTGACGGCGTACGCAGACTAGGATTTTAAAGAAATTACAACAAACCCGTGCCATGGGCGTTGGAGGGGAGCTGTTAGCGATTAGTTTATTTAAGCACTAACTAACCATGCAGATCCTCGGCACTGCTACCTCTCACCTTGATCTTAAAAGTGCACTTGATTTATTAGGTCCGCGAGATGTGATGCGTAGGATCCGACTATAGTCAGTGCATGGGGATCTGTAACCAGTGGTAAGTGATCTCCAATCCACTGACTACAATCGGATCAGAAACCTTACATCCGAACCCCCTATCCACCACCAGGGGACACGTCCGATGGGAGTAAACAAGTAAGGACTCCACACGGATACTCCTAGGTTAATTATTACAAAAAATTCTAAAAGTACCATTAGAAGAACGAAAAAGTGCCACAAAGTATCCCCCTTGTAAATTCTTAATCACTTAAACCCACATACACTTAAGTTCATGTTTCTAGGTTTAATATTATAGAAAAGTCATCATTGAATTTGAGCAAAATATAATTTCCCGCTTTTATCCCCTTTTTGGAAATTTGAACGTTTAAGGAGTAAAAATCTTACCTATTTTTAGTACTTTTTTCATAAAACATTTTTTTTATTTATTGACATCCCACTACAATTTAAAAATTCATTAGAATATAATTTCTGTTATATCCATGGGGGAAAAAGTACCAAAAATAGGTACGATTTTTACCCCTTAAGCGTTCGAATTTCCAAAAAGTACTAAATTTATATTTGTTATTTTTTGGTAAGTTACGAATACGACATAAATTTTATTTCCGCGTTTACTGGATAAAAATATACATAGAGTGCCAAAAAAGTACCAAAATACAGATTTTATCCTTTTTTCCCCTAAAATTGCTGATTTTCAAAAATGTACCAGACACCTGTCCGTTTATTTTTTAAATGAATAACGATAGGTATTTTTTTTATCCCTAAACATATTCAGCCTATAATGAGTGTCATTCTCGTGACGATTTTGTGACGAAAAATTGTCGTTGTCATTTAAATGTATTATGGACGTCGAAAATGAAAAATACGACTATTGCAATTTTTGGTACCATGAGTATCGTTATTCATTGTTAAATCTATCGAAGAACGTACTTAAGGTTTCTAGGAACAAGAAAAAAACATATAATGTTATTTATTAAATAAAATTGATTTAAACAACATATAAGTATAACTTTGTTATTGTGTTATTTATTAAAGTATTATATGAAGAAAAATCAGTGCATTTTTGGTGAAAATTTGGATTTTTAGCATTTTTAGTTTTAGCAGCAATACTACAAGCATTGTGACATTTGAATTTTTTAATTTTGTTTAAATTTTTTCCAAAAAATATCTAAACGCTTTTTTAAATTTAATATTATGTTCACACACATTAGTTTAAACATCACTGTTCACATATTATTTTGTTGTTTTTCCTTTTGATTTGTTTTTCGTATTTTTCGTAAATAAACTTTTAAAACAAATAAAATTTATGAACAAATATAAATTTCATTCATAATTTTAAACTATTTGACAATTTTCACATATTTTTTTTTGCCTGTATGGAAATTTAGTATGTTAAATAATTAAACAACTCGAATCGAGATGTTTTTTGGCTTTGAAATATATGAAAAAACCAAGAAAAAACGAGTCGTTTTCTCATACAAATTGAAAACGACTCGTTTTTCAAAAAACCTCTATATGTGAGCATAAGATAGCTAACAAACCTTTAAGAAAACGGAATTTAAAAAATAAAACTGGTCAACCAAATTCCTTTTTTCCTTTAATTTTTTTTATTTATTTATTTGTATTTTTTAATTTTTTTGTTATTGGGTATTTCTATGACCCTAACTATGAAAAAAATATTGATTGAGATTGCTAACTTTACTTTACTTTTTGAAATATACAGTTTTATTATTTTGACAAAAAATTAATACATATGTTAACAAAATTTCTATTGAACATTATAAAATGATATTTTATAAGATTTCCTTGAACGAACGACTTAAGGTAAATCTCGTTGCAAACTCCAGAAGTAGTCTGGCATTATATGTGAGTCCCACCTTCCCTGATAACTCTCTTCCATTCTCCTAAGATCCTGATGAAACCTTTCACCCATCTACTCACTAAAATCACCCAGATTTTATAGAAATCGGTGTAAATGCGAGAGTAGGAGGAGGATTATTTTGCTTATGTTGCACCCTAGTTCTTGCAAATTCGATAGCATACACTCAACAAGCCCGACATGGTAGTCAGATTTCTTTTTGCCTAGCAAATTACTCATAACCGAAACAAATGAATTCCAAACTCTCAGTTTTGATTTGACAAATTTACGATCTTTCACGCTTTTGCTCGCGTTCACAAATTTGTATCATCAGAAGATTTAGATGTGCTGGATTGTACCTCTCGTGATTTTAATTGAGGTCGTTGAGCAGAAGATAAGTTAGGGTATGACCATTTACTTCGATTTCCAGGGTTAATTCCGTTTATTTTCACAACGCAGAAGTAGCAGTCGTCGATGTTTTCGCCAAATCATAGGTGTTACGAACACTATTGCATCTCTTTTTCCACTGGACCATAACTGCAGACATACCACACATTTCTGGCATGCAATATGAGTGTTGGTTTGTCCTGATTCCACAATATTAATTTAAGGTATTGATGATACGCAGTTTTCACAAAGTCAGATATATTTTTTTGATATTTTTCAAATATATATTCACCACAAATATAGCAAAAACAATTTGAATTATGCTCACATGCGAATCCATATCGAAAACAAAAACAAAATATATTTTAGTGTCCAATAAAAAACGAAAATATAAGAAAAAATAATAAATGAGGGTAGTTAGCTATAACTCAAAAACAAAAACTGTTAAGATATTTTGCTTCATTTGCCAGTTTAAGTTCAATTCGCCCTAGTACCGGGAGCCTAAACTGCTCAAAATATACGTTCTGGTGAAAAGAACTAGCTTCGTTTTCTCCGGGTTAACCCCTAAAACCTTACTAGTAGCCCATGAGGACAGTTCGTTAAGTTCAGGCTGCATGACGTTGATGATCGTGCAAAGAAGTTTCCCTGTGATCAGAATAACAACTTCATCAGCATAAGCAACGATTTACCGCCCTCTTGCGCCAACTTGTCTTAGAATGACATTGACGGCTAAGAGCCATAGTAAGGGCGAGAGAACTCCTCCTGGCGGAGTCCCTCTAGTCGCTAGCTTCCTTATGCATGCATACGCCAAGTTCGAATTAATTATTCTGCTATTCGGCATCGAGATAATCCATTCGATTAGGAAATTTTGAACGCATAATGATTCTAGTGATTCTCTAATAGCCTCAATCTTAATATTATTAAAAGCTCCTTCTATATATATCAAGGAACGCTGCCAAGGTATACTCCCCATACTGTAGGCCACGTTCAATGTAAATCACCACATCATGCAGCGCACTCTCAATAGATTTACCCTTTAGATAAGCATGCTGAGCACCACTGATGAAATGGTTGTCCAGGGGCACTTGGATCCTTGGATAAAATTCGCCTGAATCTGGATAACTCATTTACAGAGTCGATGGACTCACAGTAATTCCTCCATGAGTCCCTCTTTGCTCTCTTTATGTCTGCCTTATACCTATTAAAATTTTCCCTGTAGCTTTTCCAATCCTCACATTTACGTGTTAGTTTTGCTCTATTGAACAGCTTCCTGACGATTCACCATTGATTCTTAAATTCCTTGGTCCACCATTTAGGCTGTTCCCTCTTTCCCGGAAATATTACCGGACAAGTTAGTTCATAACTATTCCTAACTTTTCCTGTGAAATCCTCCACTAAACTCTCAACTCGCTCTGATGAGAATTGCCATCCTGGAGCGGCGTGTAGTTCTCTATTCATAATGGCCCTAAAGGTGTTCCAGTCGGTTCTCCTTGAGTTCCCATATGGTTCTCCTTTTGACCCCGCGAAATCTAAACTGAAGGATATCCTATTATGACCTGAAAAGGAATATTCACTATCTACCCCCCAGTTCGTAACGTAATCGCTCCTAAAGTTTGTCACTGTTATATCTATAACTGCTTCCCTATCCTTTGTTCTTAATGTGGGCATATTGCCCTTGTTACAGATAAAAAGATTGTTAGTAGTTATAAAATTAAATACTTACTCACCCCTCTCATTAATATCAGCGCTGCCCCATTGGCAGTGGTGTGCGTTAGCATCGCAACAGAGTACCAGATATACGCCTCTTCTCTTTGCGTACTCCATTAATTCCCTCACCATATCGCCCGGTGGTTTGGCCGCTTCGTAGGGCATATATACGGAGGCGAGTGCGAGTTTTTTCCCGTCTCTATCCTCTCTTTGAACGACCGTTAGGGCTCCATTGCAGAAAGAATGAAAATTTATAAAATACAACTCATTCCTAGCTAATATACACGTTCTTACCTTATCCTCAGTGGATGGTACGAAAAGTGTGTACCCTTTGACACTTAATCCACATACCCTGGTGTTGTTGATCCACGGCTCTTGGTTTAAGGCCCTTTTAGTCAGTAAGGTTTATTGCTAATTCGATTGAGGCTGCTTCACTGTGATGCAAGTTAATTTGCACCACTTGCAGCCTTGTTGGTACAGATTTCGGATACCGGAACCTGATAGTGCCCAGACCGAAATTAGCAATTAACCCCATCGACTTCAATTTCCTGAGAAACTCCTGGTTTATAGCAAACTTGAAGTCCCTATCGAGGTTCTCTTTACAAGTCAGAGAAGTTAACAACTTCCACAGACCCTCGTTCTGGTTGACCAATACTGTCAGTATAGTTTTCACCGGTTTTATGTTTCGCCTCTGGACAAAAGTTGCCGCACTTGGCAATTGTGACCTTGAGAAATTTAAACGATTTCTCATTGCCACAATTGACAGTTTTGATTCCCCTTGACCAGTCCGCGACTTTGAAGGACACTTCATCCGGTCTTCCTTTCATTAAGGCGATCTCATCTATGAGCCTATCTTCAATCGACTTCCATAGATTCGTGCTAATCCTCCCATCTGGGTCAGCACGGTCTATAACAGCTGCCTGAAGATATCCCGGATTTTTTCGACTCCTGCGCCTTTTTCGATGTAGAAGGCTTGTCGTTGCCAGATCTAGCTCTCTTATGACTTCTTTTTGGGGTCCCTTAAGAGGTCCAACCTGTGTGTGACTCGCCTTCCTAGCAGTCGATATTGGTTGGTCATCATCAGACCTAGCTCTCTTAATGATCTCCTTACGGTGATCCTAAAGAGAGCTGGATGGCTCATGTCCAGCCCCACTTCCAGCATTCTTTATCATCTTCTTTTGAAGACCTTTAAGAGAGCTGGGAGTGTTGTTTGCCGCACCTTTCTTACTTGTCTAGGGTTGGTCGTCTCCAGGCCTGGCTCCTTTAGTGAATGATTCACCAGAGTTACCCCCCTGTTTGGCGATGATAGGCAGCTTCTTAGTTTTAACCGATCGTTCCGAAGATATGATAGTTTTATTTGGCCGGCTGCTGTCATTATCATTGTTCTTAGACTCCAATGCGATCCCTGACACGGTTTCTATACTCTCACGAGTCCTTTCTGGAACGGTGTCAAACATCGCATTTAATCTCTCAGGATAAGACATTCCCAAGATGGCGGTGGTAGAGCCGTAGATTTTCTCTAATCTAATTACACTCTTCCTATGCCTCTTGATAAGGTATTTATCCCTACCACTCACTGACGACAGATACCTCTTGACCATCTTGTTAAGATAGATCAAGGAGGATCTGACGCCATTCTTTGCCCTCTCCTCCTTTATTCGGCTGTCGACGACGGTAGTTACACTTGGTTTTACTGCGTCTTGCCGAACTAATTTTGAACCCACCTGTTCACTATCCCGTACGGATGACACTTCGGATACTGGGAGATCTTGTTCCTGAGCGTAAACTGAACTCATGGTGATTTAATGTTCCTCATCAGAACCAAGGGAGAGATCCTCCAATTTCTCCGTAGTGCCCGTTTCTCCGAGAGAGTCACTAAGTGAACCTCGCGCAGTGACGGCGTACGCAGACTAGGATTTTAAAGAAATTACAACAAACCCGTGCCATGGGCGTTGGAGGGGAGCTGTTAGCGATTAGTTTATTTAAGCACTAACTAACCATGCAGATCCTCGGCACTGCTACCTCTCACCTTGATCTTAAAAGTGCACTTGATTTATTAGGTCCGCGAGATGTGATGCGTAGGATCCGACTATAGTCAGTGCATGGGGATCTGTAACCAGTGGTAAGTGATCTCCAATCCACTGACTACAATCGGATCAGAAACCTTACATCCGAACCCCCTATCCACCACCAGGGGACACGTCCGATGGGAGTAAACAAGTAAGGACTCCACACGGATACTCCTAGGTTAATTATTACAAAAAATTCTAAAAGTACCATTAGAAGAACGAAAAAGTGCCACAAAGTATCCCCCTTGTAAATTCTTAATCACTTAAACCCACATACACTTAAGTTCATGTTTCTAGGTTTAATATTATAGAAAAGTCATCATTGAATTTGAGCAAAATATAATTTCCCGCTTTTATCCCCTTTTTGGAAATTTGAACGTTTAAGGAGTAAAAATCTTACCTATTTTTAGTACTTTTTTCATAAAACATTTTTTTTATTTATTGACATCCCACTACAATTTAAAAATTCATTAGAATATAATTTCTGTTATATCCATGGGGGAAAAAGTACCAAAAATAGGTACGATTTTTACCCCTTAAGCGTTCGAATTTCCAAAAAGTACTAAATTTATATTTGTTATTTTTTGGTAAGTTACGAATACGACATAAATTTTATTTCCGCGTTTACTGGATAAAAATATACATAGAGTGCCAAAAAAGTACCAAAATACAGATTTTATCCTTTTTTCCCCTAAAATTGCTGATTTTCAAAAATGTACCAGACACCTGTCCGTTTATTTTTTAAATGAATAACGATAGGTATTTTTTTTATCCCTAAACATATTCAGCCTATAATGAGTGTCATTCTCGTGACGATTTTGTGACGAAAAATTGTCGTTGTCATTTAAATGTATTATGGACGTCGAAAATGAAAAATACGACTATTGCAATTTTTGGTACCATGAGTATCGTTATTCATTGTTAAATCTATCGAAGAACGTACTTAAGGTTTCTAGGAACAAGAAAAAAACATATAATGTTATTTATTAAATAAAATTGATTTAAACAACATATAAGTATAACTTTGTTATTGTGTTATTTATTAAAGTATTATATGAAGAAAAATCAGTGCATTTTTGGTGAAAATTTGGATTTTTAGCATTTTTAGTTTTAGCAGCAATACTACAAGCATTGTGACATTTGAATTTTTTAATTTTGTTTAAATTTTTTCCAAAAAATATCTAAACGCTTTTTTAAATTTAATATTATGTTCACACACATTAGTTTAAACATCACTGTTCACATATTATTTTGTTGTTTTTCCTTTTGATTTGTTTTTCGTATTTTTCGTAAATAAACTTTTAAAACAAATAAAATTTATGAACAAATATAAATTTCATTCATAATTTTAAACTATTTGACAATTTTCACATATTTTTTTTTGCCTGTATGGAAATTTAGTATGTTAAATAATTAAACAACTCGAATCGAGATGTTTTTTGGCTTTGAAATATATGAAAAAACCAAGAAAAAACGAGTCGTTTTCTCATACAAATTGAAAACGACTCGTTTTTCAAAAAACCTCTATATGTGAGCATAAGATAGCTAACAAACCTTTAAGAAAACGGAATTTAAAAAATAAAACTGGTCAACCAAATTCCTTTTTTCCTTTAATTTTTTTTATTTATTTATTTGTATTTTTTAATTTTTTTGTTATTGGGTATTTCTATGACCCTAACTATGAAAAAAATATTGATTGAGATTGCTAACTTTACTTTACTTTTTGAAATATACAGTTTTATTATTTTGACAAAAAATTAATACATATGTTAACAAAATTTCTATTGAACATTATAAAATGATATTTTATAAGATTTCCTTGAACGAACGACTTAAGGTAAATCTCGTTGCAAACTCCAGAAGTAGTCTGGCATTATATGTGAGTCCCACCTTCCCTGATAACTCTCTTCCATTCTCCTAAGATCCTGATGAAACCTTTCACCCATCTACTCACTAAAATCACCCAGATTTTATAGAAATCGGTGTAAATGCGAGAGTAGGAGGAGGATTATTTTGCTTATGTTGCACCCTAGTTCTTGCAAATTCGATAGCATACACTCAACAAGCCCGACATGGTAGTCAGATTTCTTTTTGCCTAGCAAATTACTCATAACCGAAACAAATGAATTCCAAACTCTCAGTTTTGATTTGACAAATTTACGATCTTTCACGCTTTTGCTCGCGTTCACAAATTTGTATCATCAGAAGATTTAGATGTGCTGGATTGTACCTCTCGTGATTTTAATTGAGGTCGTTGAGCAGAAGATAAGTTAGGGTATGACCATTTACTTCGATTTCCAGGGTTAATTCCGTTTATTTTCACAACGCAGAAGTAGCAGTCGTCGATGTTTTCGCCAAATCATAGGTGTTACGAACACTATTGCATCTCTTTTTCCACTGGACCATAACTGCAGACATACCACACATTTCTGGCATGCAATATGAGTGTTGGTTTGTCCTGATTCCACAATATTAATTTAAGGTATTGATGATACGCAGTTTTCACAAAGTCAGATATATTTTTTTGATATTTTTCAAATATATATTCACCACAAATATAGCAAAAACAATTTGAATTATGCTCACATGCGAATCCATATCGAAAACAAAAACAAAATATATTTTAGTGTCCAATAAAAAACGAAAATATAAGAAAAAATAATAAATGAGGGTAGTTAGCTATAACTCAAAAACAAAAACTGTTAAGAAAAAATTGTTGCCCTATTTAAAAAATACTCGTTAATTTCAGATTAAAAAAAATCACAGGAAACAATTTTTTTTTTTACATACACATAAGCATTTCCTGTGATCTTAATCGCCTTCGTATAACATTTAACATCTTCGCAAGATGAAAATAAAGCCAAAGTCAACATTTTTATTAATTTTTTTTATACAATGTACATTTTTAAGAAATCGTAATAAAAATAATTAAAAAAAAATCAGCACTTTTAATTATACAAAATTATTACAATTATGAATCATTTTGTAATTTACATTAACTTTTTTTGGTTATTAAAAGTACAAGTTATGCCAAAAGTGACCGATAATCTAAAAGACAGAACATCTGACCATTAACTTATATCGCAAGGTTTATGCATTTAGAGCTTCCATATTTTATGCTTTATAAAAGAAATAAATAGAAACATATATTCCGTTGCGTTTTTTAGTAACTTTCCTATTTATATTTATAATTGTTATGCGTTGACTTTTATTTTGTTTTAAATCATTTATTTAAAAAAATTCCTTTTTTTTTTAATTGTTTGTATTGCCGTTACCGGCCGTTACATTTAAAATTTTCATGTTGCCACTACGTTAACTGGCCAAAAGTAATCGGATTTTTCTTCGACTTACCAAAATTATAAAATTTAACTTAAAACAAAGTTCTAATAACCAAAAATAGGTAAAGCTTATTTTATTGCTCACTTTAGTGGTGATTGGTGACTTTTTTCTGTGCTCGATCTACACCTTCATATAAAAAGATAGAGTTTCCGAATTCATCACCCCGAGTTTAATGGTGAGAATAAGACGCAAAATTCTCGAAGGTCAAATAACAAAAACCCGTCTGGCAGTACTTAAAATATAACTACAACGACGCGAGAGTTGTTCCCCAACCCAGAGCTTCTTTACGACTCGCATGATGAATGTATGAACAACAAAGAAGGAATAAGAACGTGCTCTATTATAGTGGTATTTATGGTATCCAATTCCAAAAGTAATACAAATTTTAAAATCGCTTTGGTAGAAAGTTTTTGATCGTCGAACATAAATTATTTGCGATAAAACTTTTTCTACCACTTTGTTGACTTGTGTTAAGAAATTTTAGAATCCCATTTACAACAAGAAACCTAAACATCTTTTGGACGAAATATACTAAGCGCTTAATTTTTAGTTATTGATAGGTAACTCAAGATAAATTTGTATTTTCTAATATTCTTCCTGTAATAATGAATAATGATGAATACGGATTGTTTTAGGAAATCTATTGGACTTTAAAAACAATATTCCATAAATATTACATTGTTTATACAAAACATATTAGAAAATAAAATACTGAAACTAAAATATTTTTGGAAAGTAATAATTTCGATGACGTATCGGTTGCGGTAACCCGTTTTAAACGGTATTGTATCGGTATATATAACGGTATCGGTTTCCAACTTTTTTTTTTTCTAAAAAAAGAAATACATTACTGAGAATTTTGCAATTATTTTAAAGAATATTAAATTTTGAAAAGTTTCTTTTTATTAAAGATTCCTTTTATCAAAGATTACTTTATCATTTCTGCTAGCATTTTTAGACTTTTGCGACTTATTGAAGTTGAATTTGTATCACAAGATTTTATACTATCTTAAAGTTAAGATTTTGGACCATCTTTAGTACTGTTAAGTGTAAATAATTGATTTTTGAACCAGTGTAAATTATTTTGAAATATAAAGTGTGTATAATTATTTTTAAAATACAAAATGCTTTAAAACTTTTCTTTTAATATTAAAAATACTCCACACATTTTAGGCATTACAAAAACAAAACATTATTTTCAAAATATTTTATAACAACACTACTTACATTTTTTTAATTTTTAAAAAAATTTAAATATATATGACAGTCATAGTATGAGTGTTGCCCGATTACACCAATCGTCGTGGACGTGGACTCACATTTCGCAACCGTTGCTCTATAAGGCGATGCGAAAACAAGGAAAAAGTTCTTGTTTACTTTTCAGCCGGCTAACAGCTTATTATGAGCCGCCGCCAATAATTTTTCAAAAGCCGCCGCCGTTAAAATTGATCGGCGCAAGTCTCTGTTGTTTTATGCGAGAAGAAATTGTGTTTACAGAAAATATATTTTTATTTTTTAATAAAAAAGCAGAAAAATACAAAATATATAAATTTAAATCGTGTTTGTAGTCTGCAATAAAAGTGTAGCAAACAATGTCCGACAGTGCCGAAACAACACAACAAAAAATAGATCGCCGTAAAAAGAGAACATCGACCAACCAATACATGATGTACATCGAAATGATGGAAAAGGATCCCGTGTTTGCAACTGGACGTATACCACGAGAATATGACTCCAATTATTTAACAAGAAAGTGGAAAGAATTGTCGGATAAACTAAATAACTGTAGCAATGGTCCAACCTTGACTTCGGAAGAATGGCGCAAGGTAAGTTGGTTCTCGGCGGAGGCAAGAACATTCTAATAATATTTATGTGTGTATATATATATTTTTCTCTTAGCGTCTAAATGACTGGAAAAATACGACAAGATGTAAGTACAGACGAAGTATATCTGGTGAAAAAGATATTACCATGACCTCGTTGGAGTTACGTGCATTGGAGTTGTTTGGTAAAGTACCTGCTACTGCACCGCCTGAACAGATTTCTATACATTTCAAATCGGAAAAAGACGATGACGATGAAGAAATGGAACATATGCCAACAACGGAAACATTCCAAAAACAATTGCAGGCCGCCGTGGAGGAAGCCATCGGTGACGATGAGGCCGAACACATGGTTGAGACCGAACATGACGATCATGAAGAAATTATACCCGAAAATACACATAGTTCTAGCATTACACATGGCGGTAATGGTGGAGGCAGTGGTTCCAATAATGGGAATTCTGTTAGCGGTGGCACTACTTATCGTACAATTGTTGTTGAAGATTCCGCCTATCCCGAAGATGAACAACAAGATGAACAGTTAGAGTTTATAACACATCGCCGATCTACAGTCGGTTCGTCAAACACTGGATCTGCAATACAAACGGCCGTTGTGACAACAACACCCTCTGCTGCTGTAGCCAAATTGATTAATGGAGACATACCGCTTAAACGACTACGATCACAAATTTCTGAGCAAATCATATATGAAGGTAAGTTTTGTTAATTTTCAGTAATAAATCTATGTATTTAAGAATTGGTATGTTCATTTAGCTGTTAGTTTTTTCAAATATAAAATCATGTTCAAAATAGAAGAAGATCCAATAGTACTAGCTTTAAAAATTCTTCCATATAAAAAGTAAATAAAATAAAAAAAAAATTGTTTAGTGTTGCGTTAGAATCTTTTCGAATCGAATCATATCTTTTTTTTTTTATCGCCAAATATTCAATAATAATTCGAATGCTTAAAATTTAAATATAGTACTCTGAAATGGTTACTCGTTGTTTACTATATTCAGAAATTTTGTCCAAAATTTAATTTATTACTAAATATGAACATAAAATCAAAAATATTTTGTATGTTATGTCGCAGCTTCTTCAAGTTTTGTTGAGTGGATGTGACAAACCAATAAAATAGTGTCTAGGGAAAAATTCTGTGCAACTAACACATATAAGGAAATGAAAGGTAGTTACTATTTTATTTAAAAAATATTTTTCTTACCATAATTTTTGGTATTTATAGATTGTCTTCTAATACAATTTTCAATTGAAACTGAAGGGACTGTATTAACAAAACCAAGTTTATGGTTTGAACATTTTACATTCATTTTTACATTTTAATTGTGCTTTATAAATTAAAAAAAAAAAAAAAAAAAATAATAATAATAAACTTATTAATAATTACTTAGGTATGATTTATTATTTATATTTAAATATAATTTTACATAATAATTTTTTAAATAAAATTTTAAAGTACTATTCAAGCCATCATGAGAACAGGGTTATCATTTGAGGAGTTTTGATAGCACTATATCAGAGCGCTCTCATGACGCTGTTACCATCATCAGAGCGTTATGAAAGCGCTATAGTTACCAACATCGTAGCAATACAAACAACCATCATAATTGTTGCAAATAAAATCACGAACTAAATTATTTATTATTTTCTATTTATGCGTGTTAAAGTGACATTCCGAAATTGGTGTTGTATGGGAGATATGACCAATTAAAGGCCGATCTTTGGGAAATTTGATAGCATGATTTATACTAAAAAAAAAAAAAACAAATTTTAATTCGATACTAGCATCTGTATGTTATTTATACACGTTTAAATAATTTTCGGGAAGGGGCCTCATATGGAAACTATGGTCAATTATGCAACCAAACTCCTAAAAATTTATATGACGAATGACGATAAAAATCCTGTCTACTTTGAATTTCATATAAATATTTGCATATTCAAAACAATTCTTATCACTTAAGCACATTTTTGGGAAACATTTGCATGGAAGCTAGGTCTTTAAGTCTAAAAAACGACTGTGCCAATTATCATTAAATAATATTTATAATTACAGCATATATTTGGAAAACAAAATTTATACAAATATTCACAGATTTTTATAGTTTTATAAAATTTGTACTGTTGAAGCTAAAGGGACAAAATGTGAGATTCAGAAATTCCATTATGATGTTTTCAAAATGAATATATTTTCAGAATAATTTGTTAGAAAGCAAGTATATTAAAGGATAAAATATTTGAAGGATATTTTGACATTATAAAATTCCGACGGGTTAAAACAAATAATTTTGTTGAAATTTATAAATCATATTTTATCATTTGATACCCATATCGGCATTTTTGAGTAATTAACACATTTTAAAATAATTCATAAGAAATTATTATAAATTGTTCATTGTACATTGAGTTTTTGGATAGGGATACTAAGTATATTTTTGGTGTTGTCCATCTTCCTAATGGTAATGATGCTTCTTTTGAAAATTACCACCTTGATTTACTTTTTAGATTTTCTAAAATTATAATTGTTGGCGACTTTAATTGCAACTTATTTAATGTTATGAAGGCTAGTGTTATGAGATCGCTTTGTCTGAGATGTAATTTGTCTCTGTTTCACAATTCTAAACCAACTTATTTTGATATTGCTCATAATTCTACATATTTACTTGATTTTTGGTTGGTGAGTGAGATATCCTTGATTAGTTATTCAGACCAAGTGCAGTGTCCTGGTATATCTCATCATGCTTTAATTTTTGCTATCTTTTATGTAAATTCTGAGTTTCATTTACCTTTTTTTGAGTATAGGAATTTTAAAAATATTAACTGGGAAGGCCTATTTTTATTTTTATTGAGTGTTGACACTGATTCCTTTTTTTTTCTACGTCATGCATTGATTCACAATGGTCCCATTTAAGTTCCCTGTTTGAGTCACTGTATTCCTTTGTTCCCCTTGTTAGGAAGAGAATCCCGAATAGCGTTGACAACTGGATGCAATCTAAGTCGTTAAGGGATTTGGCTTGTTCTGTTTTTAGATCGTCTTCTAGAGAGAATTGGGAAATCTTTTGTCGATATCGCAATAATGCCAAGAGTATTATTCGCAAAGACAGGAAGAAATATTTTGCTAATTTGTTTTCTAGTTTGGATTCATCTGTTCTGTGGAAAGTTTTAAAAATATTTGGCTCTGATAGAGGCTTCAAATGTGACTTTAGTGTGGAGGTTATTAATGACCACTTTGTTAATGTTGTTGGTATGGATGATTCGGATAGTGTTGATTTCAGTAATTCCATTTTTTCTAGTGGTACTTTTTCTTTTAGATACTTATCTGAAGATGAGCTGTGGTTAAATCAAAATCTGTGAGAAATGGCAGAGTTTTGGGAATTTTACGTCGAATTTATTCAAATAATATTTATTTACCTGTTCAAATCAAATATAGATTGGCTTATGCTATTTTAATGCCTCATATTTTTTATGGTCTTGAAGTAATATCTGGCACTACTGCTTAAATTTCTGCAAGATTAAATCGCATTGTTAACATTATTGTGCGCTATGTTTATAATGTCCGTAGATGGATGCATATTTCGGAATATGTTAAACGTTTCCTTGGAAGTTGTTTTAAACATTTTGTTCTATATCGTAACTTGCACCTTTTTTTTAAATTATTAAATATGGTCTCCCTTCCCTACTTTGTTCTGAGTTTTGCTTTTTTCACTCCAGTAGGAAACCTCAAATTGTTATGCCTAGGATTAGGTGTAACTGTTTTGAGAAATCTTTTGTTGTGAGAGTTGCACGATGTTGGAATTATTTACCATTAGAACTACGTTTATTTTCACATTCTAATAATGCATTCCGTTTAAAATTGTTGGCGCATTTCTCTTTTCTCTAATGGCGATTTTTACTAATTTTGCGATATAAATTGTTTTCACATTTGTTCACTTACGCCATGTAACTTTTTTTATTCACTTATACTATTTATTACTGTTGTTTTTGATAATAAATCTTTTTAATAATTTTATATTGAACAAAAGTTATTATTCAGTTTTTAAAGTTGGCAACCGTTACTTTTATGTGTAACGATTTTCAGAGTTACTATATTCTTATAGCTACTACTTAGGGACATTTCATCCATTCTTATTTATTTTCTTTAATTTGTTCTACTTCCTCGGCTGGGGAGCCATTAGTTTTTTATAACTTTTTTTTTTATTTAAGTAAGTTTTATTTATTTTTTTTATATTTTTATCATAAGAATTTGATAATATACAAAAGCCTTGGAAGGCTTTTGTATATTACTTGTTATGAAATAAATAAATAAATAAATAAATAAATTTCAGTCATTTTAAAAGGTAATTCGAATACGAAATGAAAAATTGAGTACGCAGTCTATCATAAAATGTCTCTACTTTTCATATATATATTTTTTGATTAATGTGTGAAAAATGCTGTTGTACGGTGTAATCAAATAACCTGATGAACAACCTATCGAGAACAACCTTATTTTAATTAAATCCCAAAATAATTATATTATTTTTAGGTACACAAAAATAAAAAATATGAAAACAAATTCAAATTCATCCATGTATCAAAATATTTATTTGGCTCGAATTTAATTAAGGTCTTCAAAATTGAGATTTGTACTTTGTCCGGACATCGTTAAATCAAATAAGAAAGTGACCCTGTGTAGAACGTAATACTTTTAAATGGGGGTCCGAAGATTTTTTTCTGTGCGTTACAAATATCAGCCCAAATGCATAATACTTAGTGTATGATATAAAGACTTATTTTGGACGTTAAAATTTGTTTCTACCAATTGAACATAAAATTGCAGTTACCTGATAAAAGTCGCTGATCCAAATTAGATGGATAGTTCACATTACACAAAGTTCCAATATTTCTTTGCCTTATTATTAATTTACTTTCGGTGTTCAGTAAATTTAAAATATTTGCTTTGTTTACATATTTCAATTAAAGTCCGCCACAATATAGTGTTTCCTATTTTCAGAAAAGGACCGGTTAACCGTTTTGAATCGAACGAAAAAATATCTCGACGGGTGGGGAAAAGCTTCCAAACCACCTTTTTTCCAAATAGTTTTTAATTGGTCGTACATCATGACGCCGAGCATTGTCATGATGGAACATTACGGACTCGTGTCTGCTCGCATATTCTGGTCATTCTTCGTTCAATGTTCTTTTCATACGGATCAATTGTGATCGTTTCACTCTGTTTTATCACCGCATAATAGATGACCCACTTCTGCTTTTATTAAATACAGAGCACTATTTGGGTGCTATAGTTATTCGGCTTTTGTATCGATTTTCCTGATTGACCGGGCTTTGGGTTATCATAGTGTATCCACTTTTCATCATCCGTAACAATTTGACTCAGAAACGATTATGTTTTGTGTTTTAAAAATCAGAAAATTGTTGTTTGATATACTCCCAATAATTATGTAAGCATTTTTTGTATTTGGCACGAGTCTTGAGCGAGCAAAGCCTCTAATTCTTTATTTTTTTTCGCACATCGAAATCGGCCTTTAATTCGACAAAGTTGTCTCAGCTAAAGTTCCAAAATAAGATGGTTTCGAATCGGTTTTCTTAAAAAATAATAAAGTAAATTTTTCCAATCAGTCCTACTCCACGGGTAACATTTACTATATAAAATATAGAAACTATGTTTTATATTTTAAGAACACAATCTTTAATCGACTAAAACGTTACTATGGAACCCCATTTGGGAATTCATTAAGTCAACGTTCTTCATTAATTTTCTATCCTTTTATAATTTATTTCCTTTTTTGTTTTTTGTCCATTTTTGTTTTTTGTCTCCTTTATATAGGCATATAGGTTGATGCTATTATCTTTAGTTTGTGAAATATTAATCGAAATCAAACTCTAATTGAAAATATTTATGGAAGGAACATTTATTATATAAAGTGAATGATGATATTTTGAACTGTAGCATTTTATATTATATAACGTAATCTACTTCAAAGATTATATTTATTACAAAACGTAATTTTTATAAATTTTTAGTTAAAAAGGCACCACACGGAACGCGAACTTACACTGTAACGCATCCTCATATTCAACAACATCAAACACAAACACATCATCAACAACAACAGCAGCAACATCATCAACAACACCAGCAACAACATATTAGCCAAGAGATACCAACGTCTTCATCGACAACATTGGGTGGACAACTTTTGGCTTCACAGGATGTCCGTGAAGTTGCAAGACAACTGAAACGCATTGCTGATATTAAAGCGGAAAAACTTAAATTTGATATTGCCCGTTTTAAATTTAATAATCCCGGTTTCAGTTACAATTTTAATCCCTCATAGTAGGACCATAATATAGAATATTATTAAAAAGAAAAAAGAAACCCAATTAAGAAACAAAATAATTTTAAGATTTTAATCTAATTGTCACACAAACTCAATTTTTTTATGATTTATTTTTTACTAATTATTGTTTTAATTCTTTTCATCTCAAGCTACATACATTTTTTTCAAAATACTACAACTTTTACATTTATGTATAAAAATATAAATATACATATTCATAAAAAAATGATACAGTGTTAAGTAAAAACATTTTTTTATTCTATAAAATAAAAATATGTATTTCCTATATCGAGTATTTAGTATTATTTTTACAATTTTAATTTTTTGCAAATATTTTTTTTTATTAAATACTATAAATACTCGGTGTGGTGAAGAACTTTGTATTGTATTGTACTATTATTAATTACGTTACTTTAACGTAAAAGGATATATTTTTCACAAAAGCTACATTTTATTTTAGAGAATGTTCATATGAAAACTTTTATTTGTAAATCAATCAAATATGTTTAAATTCAGTTTTTTAGTCATTTAGTTTTAAAAGCCATTTTAAATAAAAAAAAATATATATATTAATAATAATAATTATAGAAAAACGTTTTAAATTTATTATTTTGTATGTTAAAGTCTAGAAACTCTTAATTTGAAAACTGTTCATGAAATCAATGTTTATAAATAAGAATATAAGAAAGAAAGATAAATAAATACTAAATAAAAAATTTAAAAGACAAAAATATCATCATTTACTTGTTAAAAGAGTAATTCAAATAGTTTTTATCATTAGGAGATGCTGATATTTTTAAATAATATTATGATATACTAAATGGTCCATTCGCGTTGTTAGGTTTATCTTTAGAAATCGATATAAAAGACGTAAATCTTAAACTAACAAGTATATATTGTACAAAAAGTCCCATATAAGCTACGCGGAATTTGATCATAAATAGTTCACATATAACTTATTTATGTATTTAATTTTTTTAATATAGATTTCTGATGGTTTTCTAATATTTCTTGGAACAAATTAAGATCGCCGGTTCAGTCGATTTTTAAGCTTTCTTTCATAAAAGGCCTACATTTAGTAAATAAAATAACGTATTTTTTCTCCGGTCTCTGTTAGTTTTCGAAGTATAAGTAGCAAAAGTTGTGATATATAAATTCAATTTACTCCATTTTTAATTAATCAATATTGGCATTATGGGTATCAATGGAAAGTGCTTCAAATGATATATAAAACGTGCCAAATCAATAATCAATTGCGAGCTAAAATGATATTTTATATATTAATTTTGATTTTTTATAAAAATACCGTTATCTGAAAAATACATCGATATAACGGCACTTACATTAATAATAAAACTTATGGAGGACACTTTCAGCTTTCATATGATACCAATATAAAGTTTATATCCCATTACATACTCAGTATGTACGCTTCAAAAATCAATATTTTGAAAAATTAATTTTAATGTATGTGTAATAGTAATCGATTTTTTGGAATGAATTTTTTGGAAGGAATTCTTTTAATATTAATCAGGAAGGCTACGATTTGAATTTATTTCAATATAAACGGCTAGAGAATTTTTAATTTAATAGTTTTTATTCAAAATGGGACGTGGTAAGGCTCTTAATAACTCCGAAAAAAAATTCTGATTTTGAAATCTCAGGGTCAGAATCCGGTCCAAATAGCCAAAAACATTAATAGAGGAAAGACAGTTGCGTACAATTATTTAAGTAACGTGGAAAGATATGGAAAAAACATGAAAGGGCGGAAGAAAATGGCAACAACTCTAAAAGAAAGATGAAAAATTCTTAGAATTGCATCAAATTCTGCCATGTCCGTATCAAAAATACGTGAAAAAGTGGAGTCGGTGCCAGTCTAATAAGAGTGCACCGTATTTTAAAGTCGTGCCCATACATAGTCCGACGAAAACTGAAAAAAAAAAACACCACTTAATGAAAAACGCAAATCACAGTCTGCCAAAAATACAATGACATGGTCCGACAAATGGTTTAAAGTTGTATTTTCCGATGAAAAAAAGTTTAATATTAATGGTCCCGACTCCGAGAGGGCGGAATAATGGTATGGGGTGCCATTTCGTATTATGGTACCATAGAATTCGTTTTTGTATCCAACAAAATGACTGCAACGACTTACAAAAACATTATGGAGGAAGCATTTCCAAAATTTAATGATTTCTTTGGACCCATACCTTGGACGCACCAACACGGCAACGCTCATTCATACCGCCAGAGCAGTAAAACAATGGATTAATCAACAAGATGTCCAACTTTTGGATTGGCCTCCATATTCACCAGACCTGAATCCAATGGAAAATGTCTGGGGTTGGCTTGCAAGAAAAGTTTATGAAGGAGGAAAACAATTTGAGACGATAGAATCCTTAAAGGATGCAATAACGGAAGCATGGAGTTCAATTTCACTAAATTACTTAGAGTCATTAAACAAGTCGATGCCAAATCGTATTTTTGAGGTTCTTTCTGAAAATGGTGGCAGTACTCGTTATTAATTGAATGCTAAAAGATAATAACTTTCATTTGTATAACCTAAAATTTAAAAATAAATTACAGTTTGCTTAGTTTTAAAATATTTCTTATTGTAAAAGTGACACACGAAAAAGTACCACAGAAATACATGTCTTTAAATAAATGAATAATTTTAATATAACAAAATATGTATATTTTTTTATTTCTTCAGGGAACAAAAGCCAACATTTTGAAATTTGGTTGCGCAAAAAAATATTTTTTTCTGAACTTTAGTTTAGGAGATAACTTAACTAAAGTTAAAAAATGTGATTCCAGTGATTCAAGTGGCAGGCAGTGTATATCTTTTTATTATCTATCTTTATCTTTTATCTTTTTCTGGATTCTTATTACGTCTGTCATAAAAAAATTGGATTTTTTTAAGAATTTTTGTGTTGAAATTTAACCGATTTATAAGCTAAAATGCGTTATTAGATTTTTTTGAAGCTCCTATATAATCTATGGACCTCATTCTTGCACAAACCTATCACAAATATTTTTTTCGAATTTCGGTTTTTTTTAAATCAGTCAAATCGGTCCATAAGTTTGCGCCATATCCTTTTTTAATTTAATATTGTCTTACATTTGTAAAATATTTGTTCTGCACCGAAGAGATTATATCTTCCTTAGATATGAGCGAACTTTTGTAAAATTCCAAAGTAATAAATTTGTTTTTACCGGTGCGCTTCGCTACCCTATTTGATGCGACAACTAATATTTACTTTATATGGGAGCTACTACTCCTCTTGGACGTATTCACCCTATTCGAAATTTGATATGAAAATTACTTTTAAATGTTTTTAATACTCATTGTAAAAGTTCTTTAAATGAGAAAATTTAAATTTTCTTTGTATGGGGGCTACTCTATATATCAGTCCAATTTTCATTTCATCAATGTGCTATGATAGGATAAAGGTTCCCATGAAATTTGAGGGCTTTCACTGTAATAGTTCCTTAGATATGGCATAATGAATATTTGCTTTATATAGGGATACTGCACCCCCTGCTCCGATCTTTTTTAAGCTAATTGGGTCATCGTTTTGGAAGTTTAAAAAAATGGGCGTAAATATGGGTGTGGCATTAGATCAAGTTCCAACATAACCTATAACATTTTGCAGTGTAAGCTCTGTGCGTCAAAATTCATATAAATAGCTTCGTTAATAACGTGTAAAGTTGAAAAACAGATTTTCCAATCGAAATCTAGCAAAGCCTATAACCGTCAAATTTCGTGAAAATCGGTTCAGCCGTTTAGACGTGGTTGATACAAAAAAAAAAAAAAAACGCCATTATGTACGAGCATAAAAATTCGGGAAGGGGACTTATATTACACCTGTGGCCAATTTTACAAAATGTAAAATAAAATATACAGAATGTGTTGATACTAACATCTAGATGATTTTATGCACTTTAGGGCGATTTCTGGAAGTGGGTTTATATGGGAGCTAGCTATGGTAAATTATAGACCGATTCTCATAAAATTTGGTAATGTTTTTTCTACTTACATAAAATTTATTAACTTGATACTAATATTCGTATGGAATTTATTCACGTTAAAGTGATTATCGGAAGAGGGGAGCTGTGGTCAATTGTGGACCGATCTTCATAAAATTAGTTACAAAGATTGATATTTGTACAGAACTTCTTTGCACCGATTTTCATTAAAATATTATTATTTTTAAAGCATTTTTGAGTGTTTAAACTCTATTCCTAGGTGAAACAATATACCGATCTTAACCAATTTCAATAGGCTTCGTTCTTGTATCATAAAAGCCACATGTGCCAAATTTCATTGAAATATCTTTGAAATTGCGACCGGTAATTTATGCAGCCAGATGGACGGACATCGTTAGATCGATTTAAAAAGTGATTCTGAGTCGATTGGTATATTAAGGTGGGTGTTAGATAACTTTTTCTATGCGTTATAAACATCATCCGAAACGCATAATACTCCAACCACCTATGGTGGTGTAGGGTATAAAAACAAACGAATAAACAAACAAACTTACACCTCATTTTTATAATATATATAAGAATATAAAGCTTTTTAAAATCTTGATTCTATTTCAACTTTATATGAAAATGCAAATTATTTAAAGTTTTTAGTGTTTACGTAGATATATTATAGATAAATAATATATATTGGTAATTACATCCAATATAATGTATTTCATTTTCATATAACACATCTCAACAAGGGTGAAGGGCATATAAGATTCGGCACAGCCGAATATATATATATATATATATATATATATATATATATAACTGTTTTACAAAAGTATCGTTATCTTAAAAATACATCAATATATTCGGCTGATAATTTAATAACAACACTATATAACAATTAAATAATTCTTATATATATATATAGGTGCATGGAACGGTAGAAGCTATGGCCATGCGACCATTTTGGGAATCTCGGATGACATCCCTGTCAATATTGATTATTGTATTCCCAAACCCTTTTTGGACAGAGGCTCCTCCGTTTCAATCTCAATCCCACAATAAGAGACGGATCGATTGAGGTTTACACTGATGGATCCAAATCTTCTGAATTGGTTGGGGGAGGTGTCTTCATTACAGCATATAGGAGGAACATCTTTAAATTGCTGGATCACTGCACTGCTCTTGAAGCGGATATCTCAGCCATTAGGAGAGCGGTAAATTGGCTAATGTACTATAGAGTATTCGGAGTGGATATTTTTTTATTGACTTTATTGAAACCTTTATAAAATAATTAATTACATTGTTATGAGGATTTACTTAAAAGTATTACAACAATTAGCATCTAAATAATTAAATAAGGAAGCTACTAATATCACAGTATTAAGGAAAAGCTTGTTAAAAAAAAAACTTTGTACATACTTAAGTTATAAGAAATTTTAAAAACAACCATCAAATATTACTCTTTAAGTAAAAAAGAGTCTTAGTGATTGTTTAGCAAATTTCTTATTACTTCATATGTAGACGTTCTGCATTTTTCATTAAATGACAGAGTCAGTTCACTTGCAAATGAATTAAACATTTTATGTTTAAAGTTTCTATGCAGTAGATCAGTAGAATATCTGGGGTGTTTTTTTTTTATTATTATTATTATTATTGACTTTATTGAAACCTTTAATAAAAATAATTACATTGTTATGAGAATTTACTTAAAAGTATTACAACAATTAAAATCTAAATAATTAAATAAGGAAACTACTAATATCACAGTGTTAAGGAAAAGTTGTCAAAAAAAAAACCTTGTACATAAAAAACCTTGTACATAAAAAACCTTGTACATAAATATCTGGGGTGTAGGTTATGAATTATTTTCAGATTTTTATTTTGTATTATCTGTAATTTTCTTGTGTAAGTTTTAGCAGCTTTATTAAACCAGAGTTGGCATCCATAGATCAAAATTGGTCGAATACACATTTTGTAAATAAGGATATTGTTTTTTAAATTAAGTTGAGATCTTCTATTGAGTAAGGGGTAAAGTGCACGGTCACATTTGATTGCTTTATCAGAAATATACTGTATGTGTTGTTTAAATGATAGTTTTTTATCTAAGATAATTCCTATATATTTGATACTATTCTGCAGAGGAATAAAAACTCCCCTAGAATATAAATGTTTTGTATTAATACGTTTCTATGATCTATTATATTTTCATATAATAGATCACAGAAACTTGTGTTTTACTAACATTAACTTTTATCTTCCATTTGTCAAAGTATTTATTGGTAGATTTTAAACTATCTTCAATTTTTTTAATTATTGTGTTTGACACCTTACTGCAGCAAATAAAAGCACTGTAGTCAGCGTAAAAATCTACTTATTGATTCTTTCGAAAAGTAAAATCGGAAATATATATTGAATAAAGATTAGGTGATAATACCGATCCTAGATAGTCTGTTATCTATAGATTAGGGTTTTCAACCGGTTTTTCCTGGATAGATGCCGTCGGTTTTTTCAAAATGTCATTTTTTCGAATGTCGAATAATCCGGTTTTTTTAACCCAAAATTCGTTTTTTCTATTTATTTAATTTTCAGTATTTTTTTATTCTCCCATTGCATTTTATTTAATAATTTTGAAGATGACGAAGAAAACAATATTTTCGATTTAGGCGATAATGTTTGTTCAAAAAACAATTAAAAAAAACCTTTAATAAATCGCCCGAAAAACAGAAAAAACTACAGATTTACGTTAAAGAAAAGGAAAAAGAGGAACTTAAACTAATTCACGATATGAAGCATCGTTGGAATTCCATGGCGAAAATGATTTCTCAATTCTTAAGAATTTATAAGTGTGTAAAACATTCACTTTTAGACTTGGGACAGTTACCTTTTAATGAAAAGGAAATTAAAACATTGAGATAATTAAATAATATTCTGAAGCCTTTATAAATTGCAGTTAAACAGTTATCTAAGAATTCAACTACTCTTCTAGAAACTGAAGAGATTTTTATATTTCTCTTTAAAAGCGTTTCAAAAATTGAAAACATATTGGCAGAAGATTCACTTGAACGTTTACAAAAGTGGATTAACGAACGTCGCATAAAAGTTTTAAATACATTATTGCTATATTTAAATACAATGAAGTTTCCCAAAAGCGATCATTTTCTCAAATACTCTTCTGCGACAGAAACCAAGAAATTTGCCTATAAATTATATGGTCGCTTATTGGGCGAAGAGGAGGATTGTTGTTGCGATAAAGAAGACGATGTAACAATAAACGATTCCGAGAATTTGGAATATATATTAAATAATACCATTAAAAATGTACAGAATTCTAAAAACAATAAAACATGCCAAGGAAGTATTTTAACTGATTTTATATGTTTAGACAATTTCATTTGTCTGAAAAACTGCATAAATTATGTAATGCTCTAATTACTGTATGTCCAAATAGCTCTTTAAGTGAAAGATTGTTTTCTATGTGTAGAAAAGTTCAGATACTGCAAAGAATTTAAATTGTATTTAATTTTAATTTTAAGAGATTATTTTAAACAAAATACCTGAACAACAGTATTTAATACATTATATAAGCAATAACTTATATTGCTTATAGGATTATCCTGTTTTAATGATATTTATATACTTTTTTATTTAATTTTTTTTAAGGAATTTTTTTAAGTTTGAAATTAATTTTATGTACCTATACAATATTATTTTATTGTAATTCTTGAGAAAATAGTTGAATAAATTGTTGGTTTAAAAAAAGTAAAACACGTATAATAGTTGTTTTTCTTAAAAAAACGGTTAACCATTTTTTCTGAATTTCAAAAAGTGCAACCGGTTTTATCAAAATACCAACTATTCGAACTATTCGAAACCGGTTTCTCCAAAAAGTCGAATAATACTATAGATACAGCAAATGAGCGCTGGTCTAAAAAACTCTTTATTATCTTTTGCAAGTACGTTGAACAATTGATGGAATTTAGTTTAAAATCCAGGCCTTGATGCCGTATTGAATCGAAGGCTTTTTCAACGTGAAGAAAAATAACTCCAGTGCTCTTACGATTTCTTTTGTTTGATTTAATAAAATTAACGACTCTTTTTAGTTGATGTACTGTTGAGTGCTCCTTGCGTTAATAATATTATTTTGGTTGGAAAAGTTTAAAATTCTTTTATTAATTATTTTTTCAAATACTTTATCCAATAGGCTTAGGATGCTAATTGGTCTATAGCTAGGCGGTAATTTAGGATCCTTCCCTGGCTTAGAAATTGGGATAAATTTTGCCTTCTTAAAAATAATTGGAAAATAGCCTTCTGTTAAACAAGAGTTGAAAAGATTACATAGAGTTTCAAAAAATTAATCGGGCATCTTTTTAAGGATAATGCTATTAATGCCATCTAAACCGGGAGCTTTATTATTTTTCAATAAAAGTACAAACGATTTAACTTCATCTAAATTGGTAAGCTCTACGTTATATAGAATTGTATCGTTAAGATTATGAATGAGTCTTCAGACTGCTGTGTCCATAGGTGAACAATTATTTAAAGTAATGGTGTGTGAATTACCAATTACGTCTGCCATTGAATTAGCCTTTTCATTGCCAGTTTTCAAAACTTCACCGTTTATATGAAGATCAGTAAAAGACATTTTGTTTCTTTTAAGGGCTTTTTTACTTTCCAAATTTTTTTAGAGTACGAGGGCAAATTTGAAATAAATTTTGACTAGGATTTATTGCGGTCTTTATTAAGGTGGAAATCAATAAGTTTATTTAATAGATTCAAAATACTTTTCAATTGATTCTTATAATTAAAATCCCTACATCTTTGAAATTTACGTTTGTATTTATTTCTCTGACTAACATTTTACTAATATCAGAGATTTCACGTTGCCAAAAATTTTTATGACCAACAGGTGTTTTATTAAACGCTTCTTTAATTACAGACATTAATTTGTTAAAATATAAATCTGTTCTGACACTTAATTTCATTTTCCACCCAGTTTCTGATTGCTGACCAGTCTGCGCGAACTGAATATGTCATGTTTTGAATTGGTAGTATGAACTGGATTATACGCTGAAGTGAATATAACTGGCCTTCTATTAATCATAACTTGTACTGAAATACTTTCAGCAGTAATTATTTTTATTTTTGGTAACAACGTATGCTTAATAATACCTTTAATTGCAATTAGAACTCCTCCGCCATGAGTAGATCGATCTCTCTATAAATTTTATAATCATCAAGTTGAAATTTGTGATACGATTTCAAAAAAGTCTCATTTAAAAGGAGAATGTTAATTTTCCTTTTTTGTAAAACGTATTCCAACTGGACAGCTGCTGACTCAGTTGTTATGGCTTGGGCATTCCAATACATAACATGAACATTGTGTCTACCAGTCGAATTATATGGCATGTTGAAGCATCATACCCAAAACTCGTAGGTTGTAGTACTTATTTTGACATCTTTGCAAAGCATCGACAGCATCAAAAAATATTTCCAGAAGTCTTTCATTGGAAATGCCATCATTATTATTGTTGTCGTAGCTCTTGCCTTTAGCTAAATCAGAATGCAAATTACCAAAATCGCGGGAATTGCGTGTATTATTATGGGGTTCTTGCCTTGGCAATTGAGGAAAATAATGATCGTCTTCTTTAAAATATGATACGTTAGTTCTTCTGCTGGTTGCCCTAGATTTAGATGTTACTCGATGACGGATTTTTAAATATTCTTGACGACTTGGGCACTTTGGGTCATCAGCTCTATGGTTAACGTTTTTTAAGTTCTTCTTTATGCAGTTGTAGCACTTATAAATTATCATCACTATTACCTTTGTTGAGTGAATCATGGTTTCCGGCGCAGGCTGAACACACTACGATACGGTTCCAATTTTTAGCACCATGTCCATTCATAGCGCACTTGGAGCATTGTGTGGGACCTTTATTGCCCTTTATAGGTTTTCTCCAATACACAGATAAATTACAAAAATATCTTATTTTCATAATCTCTCTCTTTGGAACATGAGAGTGTCATCTACACTGGACCTCTTTGTTGCCGTAAAGCTTACCGGGTTTATGTTCAGCGAGCTAACAAACTCTTCACCAATTGTCTTTGTGTCCAGTTGTGGCAGGCAAAATAAAACCAATTTAAAAATTTGCATCCTTTAACTCATGCGTATAATACTGGAATTTTTTTTGTCTTTGAGAAATCTCAAAGCTTCATGATACAACGATAAAGAGTTTGATACAATTTTCGTACCAATAGACATTCATTTATAAGTATATTTATCCCCAATTAATCCGATCACAGTTGAAAAACTGTGGGTAGAGTTCACAATTATTGGTGGAATCTTTTCTTTGAAAGCAACTACTTCTTCTTCATTTTCAGATAGAAGCTGAAACTTGTTGGCTCTAGTGCTATGACCGTCTATAGTTTTTGGCACCTTGAATTTTCGGCTTTCTTTTTTTTGAGCAAACATTGCCAAACGAAAGAAAGTTAAAGCAAATTTAAGTAGTTTTTTACTTTTATTAATGTTTTCTTGCAGAAATTAGCGATGTTTTTATCTTGAGGCAGAGATGCCAGATGATTCGGAGTGGATATTCAAATTTTCGACATCCAGACTCGTGCATGAATGCCGGACATCTTTAAATGAGATGGCGAGACATTCAAACCTAGAATAGGTTTGAATAAGGGATCATTCAAGTACCCCGGGAATATTATATCAATGATACTGCAGTACTTGTCGAGAATAGCTCAACAAAGATGGACAAACGAGTCTGCAAGTTCTATCTAGAGACAGATATAACCCCAGTACGATCAGGAACGGTAGAGTTTAATTCTGGGGTTGCCAAGGTGTCAGCTATGAGCCACTATTACAGAGCACTGGTTTGCTGGTGCACACGCTAGGAGACTAGGACCCCTTTTAACGACTATTGTAGAAGTTGCTTTAACGAGAAGGAGGAAGAGACAGTAGAACATTTTCTATGTCACTGTCCTTCTCTTACGATTATAAGGACTGCCGAATTTGGCAGAACGTATATGCATGGACTATCTGATCTCTCTGCAATTGATGTTAGACGAATCAGATCTTTTGTTCGTGAGTCAGGTTGGTTCGATTCGAACCTATTTTTGGACAGATTCACATGATCCATTAGGGTAACACAACCTGACCAATAGGACCCAAGTCAGCTGTATAGTTGCATTTGCAGCTGCCCATCTAACCTAACCTATAACATTTTTGTTAAGATTATTTTTACCCGTGTAGACATGCAATTTTAGGGTTGCAGGATGCTTTAATTATATGTGAAAACATGGCATCACTTTTGACTATATTTGAAAGTATGGCAACTACAAAAAACAAAGTTATACCTTTCCCGTTAAGTACAAAGCATAAATGGGAAAGATGGGGTGTTTAAGAAAAGGTACTTTCTTTTCAAAATCTAAATTGTCCTTGTGCCAAATAATCCTTTTGGTATATTTTCGGGTGCACAACTATGAGCTGCAGTTTATACAGCTGCAGATTAAAATTTCCTACTGACAGCAGTAGACTTTTTTATTTATTTATTTTACCCCAGGTCTACAACTGAGATTAACGTTGATATAATATGTGAGACAACGCCGGCAGAAGAGAGTAATCATTTTGTTTATATTATGTTATATCTTAAATAAGGGGTACACGTATTCTAATAAATCCTATAAGATATCATTATTTTCAATCAGTCACAGAGTAAACATGTCCTTTTTATTTAAGCAATTCACACTTTTTTAGCACAATGTTTATAAAAATGTTTTTTAACATGTAAAACACACTAAAAGGAAACAATTTTACAAAAAACATTGTTTTTCAGTAATTTCCAAATTAACATGCACACACACAAACAAACTTTCGTATATGTGTATTTTTTTGACAGTTCATCTTATAAGATGGTTGTGTAGGGAAATCTATTCACAACAGTCTCATAATATATCTTGTAATAATAATATTTGAATCTACACGTGAAATAATTCGAAAGCGAATTTGACACTCTCTGAAATAAAAATCTTACATATTATGTTAATCTCAGTTGTAGACCTGGGGTTATCCACCTGTCAAGGAATTGTTTTTACATATGCGTAGTGTTGCCAATTTTTTTATTTTGCTTTTAACTTTTTTCTAGCCTTGATTTTTTAATTTGCCTTAAAAAGGCTAAATCAGCATTTGAACAACAAAGAAAATAATGTATTTTATATTACTATTTTTATTTTTTTTACAGAATCATGCATTTAAGCATTGCGCTGATATTTGTAACGCACAGAAAAATCATCCAACACCCACCTTAAAGTATACCAATCGACTCAGAATCGCTTTCTGAGTCGACCTAACCATGTCTGTCCGTCCGTCTGGCTGTCCTTGTAAGTCTTGTGCACAAAGTACAGATCGCAATTTTGAAGATAATTCAATGAAATTTGGCGCGTAGGACTTCCATGACACAAGGACGTAGTCTATTGAAATTGGTTATGATCGGTCCATTATTTCACCTAGCCCCCATACAAATGTCCTCCCGGAATTGTGGTTTAACGATCATAAATACCTTAAATATAGCAATATTTTAACTAAATTCGGTATAAGGAAGTTTTGTATATGTATCAATCCTTGTACCAAATTCCATGAAGATCGGTCCATAACTGACCATAGTTCCCATATAAAACCCTCTTCCGAAAATCACTTTAACATGCATAAATCACATACAAATGTTAGTATCAAGTTAATATTTGACACAAATAAGTTGTATATAAATAGAAATCACAGTGAAAAATTTTATGAAGATCGCTCCATAATTTACCATAGCTCCCATATAAGCCCACTTTCGGGAATCACCCTAAAGTGCATAAATTCATATAAATGTTAGTATTAACGTAATGTTCTGTATTCGTATATTTTATTTTACACTTAGTAAAAGTATCGGTCCACAATTGTCCACATGTCTAATATAAGACCCCTCCACCAATTTTGATGGACATACACAATGGTGTGGGGTATCATATGGTCGGGCTTGACCGACTATATCTTTCTTACTTGTTGTATATTTATTAAACAAAAAAACGAGATTATTAATATTTAACAACAAATTTCTACTGCGGCGCTTCATTATCTAAATCAAAAAAATTTAATTAATTTTATGAATTTACTAAATCGATTACTATAATTATTTTTTAATATTTAATATTTCATTAAATTATAGTTTAAAAATGAAAACATCACTTCAAATTATTGTGTTATTTTTTATACGAAATATATTATCCCAAGTTTGAATGGAAATTTTTTGGGTGAGTTTTGTTGGATCATTTTACTGGCAGTCGTTCTTTATTTTATTTATAAATTTATTATAACACCTTTAAAAATTATCAATATAATGAGAAGAAGAAAAAATAAAGGGTATTAAATTAGAAAAATTTTAACTTTTTTCTGGCCTTATTTTTTGGCGCATTTAGCATTTTTTGACCTTTTTAAAGTTTTTGTTGCTTCTTGGAACTTTCGTAAACGTAATACAAAAATATTCGTTCTAGTCTATAATATATATCACCAGTGATTCACAAATTATATATCAAGTATGTCAAGTGAAAAAAATTAAAGGATAAACCCTTTTAGGGTTTCTTATGAAGTGTCAAAGATATTGGATAAATGTATTCCTTATTAAGGTAAATATTTAATAGCGTATTAAATCGCTCCAAAAATTACGTAACTTTGCAGCTTAAATCTAGTAGTGGCCATTGGCATAAAATATTCGGCAGAGTAGCATAGAAAATTTAAGGAAACTTCGCAAAAATCAACAAGGGCTCGTTTTAAAAAACAAGAGAACATATTCGGGCAAAATGTTGAAAAAATATTGTTACTCGCTATGATTCGTACTGATATGCCTAAAAATTAATGGCGCGAATTTATATTTTGTGGGAATGGTAAAATTATATTGTAGTATAATTGAATCCAAGCAGAGTATGGCGGAAACCTTAAAAAGCTTTTAGAATTAAAAAAATGATATTCATACCTTCATATTTAAAAGATATTGTTAAATACAGACACAAACATATGTATTTCGTTCAAAGTAATTGCAAATTCGGAGTGATAATGCGGATATTGCTGAATTGCAAAAAAGGGTTGAATATAGCAGCACAGAGTCCGCACTTGAATCCCATTAAACTTGTGCCCATATGTTAAGAAGTATGTGGCTAAGAGGTATTACAAGACCATAATGAACTAAAACACCGCAATATTGGAGGATTGTATAAAATTCCAATTGACCAAGACATTCATTAATTAATTTATTTGATAAAAAATATTCTCCAAGCAGTTATACATGCCAACTGTTGCCGTATTAAATTTTAAATCCCGAAATTATGTGTTTTTCTTTAGCCGTTTTATAAATGTAAAATTAATTTCTTGACACGAAAATGTTTGTGTTTGTTTAGTTTTTGATCTGTTTTTAACATTTTAAATGTTTTATATGTTATTTTTCTTTGTGCTATATATTAATAAATATATTAGTGTACATATTCCTCTTAAAAAATATTACATTAGCTGAAAATATATATACTTTTTAAAGCCAAACTATGAAAATATCTTATTTTCTTTCAATGTAAAATCAATTCTTGACATACTGCATCTATAGTATTGAATATGACCTGATGTCCTAGAATTTTAAAAATACGAACTGACTAAAATATTTAAACTTTAATAAAAAAAAATTCATATAAAATTTTACCAAAATATTATTTTCACCAGAATAAAAACTAATTTCAACAAAATGTTTGCTAATGAGTCATAATGTATTAATCGATATGTGTCTACTATTTGTTGTATTTTTTTTTATCAAAAATTTAAAATTGTGTACACTGTTGATTGAAAACTGTATTTTTGGAGGAATTTTAAAAATAATCCAGCTCACGGGACCGAAATATTTGAACCGAAATATTTTGGTTATAAAACTTATCAAACTGATATAAGTCATCTTAACATATGAATTTCTCTTACCTCCAAAGCCATCCATCCTTTATATTGGCAGCTATTAATTTTAAATTATGTCATTTTAAACATTTATATGTTCCTTATGCTGGGATCAGTTTCCAAAGCATAAGGATGTCAATGATGTCCTTTGTGATTTTACCATCCAATTCGTTACCGAAAATTCGGTAAATTTCCAAAACTCCACAATTGTCCATTTTTAAGATTTTCCTATTTATGTTTTGCATTTAACGGTAAATGCATAACTTTGTTTTTTGTAATTTAAATACTTTCAAATATAATCAAAAGCAGTGTCATGTTTTCATATATAATTAAAGGATCTTGCAACTCTAAAATTGCATGTATACACGGGTAACTTTAATCTTAACAAAAACATTATTAGAATTATTTAGTTTTTATATAGTGTTGCCAATAAAATTTTACTTATCTTTTTATATTAATCGTTATTAAATAATCGGCATTATTAAATTATCATTAAATTATCATATATATTGATGTGTTTTTAAGATAACGATACTTTTGCAAAACAGTTATATATATAGCCGAATCATGATTTGAAGTCTATGGGTTATAAACTCAATATTGGTATCATATGAAAGCTTGAAGTGCCATCTATAAGTTTTATTATTAACGTAAACACAGTTATATCGATGTGTTTTTAGATAACGGCACTTTTATAGAAAAAGTAAAATGAAAATATATAAAATATCATTTGGATCTTTTTGTATAACATTCAAAAGGTCTTCCCAAGCACTTTCCACTGCTGCCATTTTGCCTATGTTAGGTTATAATTTAAAAAATCGGTTATTATTCCATATAAAAATCTATTAAGTTTTCAAAATATTGGTATCATATGAAAGTGTCCTCTAAAAGTTATATTTTTAATGTAAGAACCGTTATAGCGATGTATTTTTGAGATGACAGTACTTTTGTACAAAATAAAAATAGAAATACATAAAATATAATTTTGGCTCGCAATGGGTTAATATATAACATTCAAAAGGTCTTCCCAAGCACTTTCCAGTAATGCTCATTTTGCCTATGTTAGGTTATAATTAAAAAAAATCTATTATATATTATTTATAAAATAAATATTTTATATAAAATATCTGTAAGTACCGTTATATCGATGTATTTGTGAGGTAACGGTACTTATATTAATGCATTGGGGCGTTTTATGTATCATTCAAAAGGTCTTCTCAAGCACTTACCACTAATGTCCATTTTGCCTATGTTAGGTTATAATTAAAAAAATCGGTTATTATTACACATAAAAATCTATTAATTTTTCAAAAATATAGTTTATTGAAGCGTAATATACTGAGTATTTAATGGGTTATAAACTTAATATTGGTATCATATGAAAGCTTAAAGTGTCCTCTAGAAGTTTTATTATTAATGTAAGTTCCGCTATATTTTTGATATAATGGTACTTTTATAAAAAGATCTAAATAAAAATATATAAAATATCATTATTTGTAATAGATTTATGCAAGAATGAGGCCCATAGCTTATATAAGAGCTTCAAAAAATTTAATAACGCGTTTTAGCTTATAACTCGGTTAATACTGGATCAACTTAGATCACTTTTCAACACAAAAATTCTTTAAAAAAAATACAATTTCTGTGAAAGAACAAAGTTTCTACCTTACATATGTGCTTCAAAAAGCTGAAAAAAATAAATATCCCTTAGTTTATTATTGTTGTTTTTCAGTAACCTTGAAAACAACAACTATAAGGAATCAGACATTAAATAAATAAAAAATTGCTAATAACTTGGTTATTTATGAACCGATTTGGTTGATTCAAAAAACCTACACAATTTTTTTATGGAGTTTTGACGTTTAAACAAATTAATGAGAGAGTGAAATTTATCATTTTATATGGAATTTAACAATGTAAGAGCCCAAACACAAGCAAGCAGCTGCGGTTGTTCTTTCCAGTTTGTAGTTACTGGTTATTAGATGGTAATACGATATACTAGATGGGTTTTGTTGCTGGTCTGAAAACCCAGCACACATAGCTCGTGGAGGAGGCTGTGTCTGTAAACCCTCACTACCTGGAAATTGAGGAGGTGGTTGATTATAATCAGTTCCTGGCATCACACTTGATAGTACTGTAACTTCTCTTCCGTTTTGAGCGGATTGTTGGTGGAATATTTTTCCGACAACTTTTGTTGTGCAAGCTGTCCACTTACAGTCTGAGTTGTCTGAATTATATTGTTGCTGAGTATTTATAGCAAGCTTAGTTTCCATCAAGGCTTTGTTGAGTTTTTCCTCTACTTGCCTCATGAATTGAGCCTGGGAAGACCAATCGAGGATTTAACTACCTCCTGAATATTTTGATGGTTTATTGCAATAGGCTTATTTTGTTGGCTTGCCATATTCTGATTAAATTCATGGAACTGTGATACTACTGTATTTTGAAGACACAATTATAGAATTTAATTACTCGGTATACATCGGTAACACGAGTTACACCCATGTTGCTGCTTATTGGTTCGTTTGATAAAATTCTACTGGTTTCATGAGTCAAATCCTCACAAAAGGCAAAAAAATAATAATAATAAAATAAAAATCAAAATAAGTTATCAAACTGCAAATAAAAAACTAAACTAACGAAATATCAAAAGCCGAACAAAATGTTGTGACCAAAAGCACAAAAATTTCAAACCACTTAAAAAAAAAAACACTTTGACAAGATCGACCGTCTTGTCAAATAGTTAAACATCCGTTTTGTTTGGGCTACCAAATAGAACAGACGTTTTGTTTGTTTCTTTGATAGCGTATCCGCTAAAACTCGCCGGATTTGGTGGAGTTCTTGCTCATCTGTTAGCCAGTAGCCGGGTACACAAGAAAAAAAAAAATAAATAAATAAATAAAATATACCAGCTGAAATGAAGATAAACCATAAAAGTGTTCACACTCTTGCTTTCCTTCTAACCGGTAGATATTACGCTAGGATAAATTATCCCTCACACAAGGGTATAAAACTGTCGTATCCATGGTAGCCTATTCCTAATTTGGTTACCCATCATTCCAATCACTTACCTTAAAATTTCTTTTACCACATATTTATAAAGAATGTTACACAATTTATTTTCATAAAAACGTTATAAAAAATTTTGTGTATTCACAAAAAAAAAAAAAAGAAAAATAACTAGTTTCTTAACATTCTCAGGAATTTACATTATAAAATAAAATTTACAAAATAAATAAATAAAAAATGCAAAATAAATAAAAAGATTTACAAAACTGAGGCAAAATTCATAGAGAAGGTGAGTATAAACGATTTGTTAAAAAAGGGAAAATAAATAAAAATATACAAACTTTTTATTATTTAGAACTCATTGCAAGGTTTGGCATCCATCTTAATTCGCCCTAGTAGAATTGTACGGGTAAACAATTTCTTTTATTAAAATTAAAAAAATCATATATTTACTTTTTATCCCTATAGGAATCGTAAATACGGCATTTAAATGTGCGATTCTACATACCCAGTAAAAAAGCTTATTTTTTTCTATATATACAGTCCGAGTCCGGCGATACCTGAATCTGCTATCCTGGGGGAGTAGATGGTGATGTGGCAGAGGTGGAGATGGGCGTATATTAGCTTTATCTTATTTAGTTTCCTTTTTTTCGGTATGTAGATTTTAAGTTTTTTTTTTCAGAACAGTTTTTAAGTTTTATTTTTATTTTTAAGTGTAGTTTTAGGTTTTAGCTTCAATAAAACATTTTCTTTAAAAAAAACTGATAGTTTATTTATTTACTCCACTTGCCACATTGTTTCGAAGACCAATCCAAAAAGAAAGAATTTTCTTTAGAGGCCCTTGCAAGACCCTTTGCAGAGTCCACAAAATGTCTTCCTTTTCCATAAAAAACTTTTTCTGCAATTTACTTCATGCATTTTTTTTTAATTTTTTCTCCTTTTTGTTTACTTTTTTTCTACAAATGTTAACTTCTATCTACGTGTTGCAAATTATTATTTAGCGCCCACAGGGTGCACACAACAAGTTCTCATTGAGAAGACCAAATTAAATGAAGGCGGAGACGAAGACAGTTTTTTACATACATTTTTTTTGGTAATTCAACAACAAAACTCATGACAACAACAAAACTACATGTATAAAAATTTTTTTCCCCCTCTCTTAACTCCATACATAAAAAATATAAGCAAAGCTTTTTTCTCTTACTATCTTACCCAAGATCTACAACTGAGATTAACGCAGATATAATACGTGAGTTAATGCCGGCAGAGGGGAGTAACCATTTTGTTTATATTATGTTAAATAAGGGATACACGTATTCTAATAAATCCTATAAGAAATCATTATTTTTAATCAGTCGCAGAGTAAACATGTCCTTTTTATTTAAGCAATTCGCACTTTTTAGCACAATTTTTATAAAAATGTTTTTTAACATCTAAAATAAAAACTAAAAGAAAACAATTTTACAAAAAAAAAACATTGTTCTTCAGTAATTTCCAAAATACTCATGCACACACACAAACAAACTTTCGTATATGTGTATTTTTTTGACAGTTCATCTTATTAGATGGTTGTGTAGAGAAATCTCATCACAACAGTCTCATAATACATCTTATAATACTAGTATTTGAATCTACACGTGAAATAATTCCCTCAGAGAGCGAATTTGACACACTCTGACACAAAAATCATACATATTATGTTACGTCTAGACGGGCTGTTATTTAAATTTAATGTAAACATATGTGATTTATTTTTCTACAACGGCAACACCAACATAGAGGGAGAGTAAAAAAATAAGAATAAAAGTTTTTAAAGCTTTTGTATATTAAACGATCCTGAAAACATCATAATTCAGCAAATTTCTAAAACTAAGTTGATCTTTTGATTGATTTTAAGTTTGGTGTAACACATAAAATATTATCTGTGTGGTTTTTTCAATTATTGAAAAATTTTATTTATCTGCAACACAAATTTAATTTTTTCCCTCTTATTTGCATTTTCTTTGTTTACTTCATTTATATTTGCTTATACCAACAAATATTTTAGGCCGAATTTCTACACGGTGCATGTTATTTGTTTTTCCTAATCCAGTACCTTTAAGTATAACACTTGGTTTATGAATTTAATAAATACTCCTAACAGTGACATCTAGTGGTGAATAGATTATTATTACGCAGCGAACAAAACTGCGTAAATAATTTCCATTAATTCTTATAATGAACTGTCTGAATATTAATTGTAATATTTCCGGAACGGAACGTATGGTATCTTGCTGGCTATGTTTAGGTTACTATCATTTAAAATGTAGTGGTCTTAGGGCTCGTGATGTAGATGCACTTTTCGATGCCTCTTAGTCCTTACATTGGACTTGTCCTATATTGAATTTTGAACTATTTACTAATTATCCAAATTTGGATGAATTATCCAAATCCCATCATAATTCATCTCCGAAACGGAAGAAGCTTGCTGATAAATCTCCTATTATTCCCATAATAACATATCCTTTATCGGAAATTCCTGATATTTCCAGTTCTCCTTCACCAGCATCGTCATTAGCAATGCCATTGCTCCTAATCTTCCATTATCACTATTAGTCATAGTCCCTCCATTGGGAAATACTGCTGAGTCTCTGTATCCATCATTAACCTCTTTCTCATCTACAAATAATACACCGAATCCATCGATAGCATCTCATGAGACTGGAGCTGAGCCTATAGAACCGCGTATACTTCCGCCTAGAAAAACTATTTTTGCTACAAGATTTTATCATAATACAACCGTAGATTATATAAGGAACTACATGAAAGGTAAATTTAATAATTTAAATAAAAATTTATTGCTAGAAGCTGTTATAATTTGGAAAATAAGAGATGTTTATTATTATTATTATCTTCATAAAATGAAATTAGACATTAAACGAAACCCGAAACTGTTTTATAATTTTATTAATTCCAAACGAAAAATTTCCTCATACCCGACTACAATGAAAATGAATAGTTGTACTATTTCGTAGTGAATGACTCACGACGATCATTAACATAGTTACATGTACTGGTGCAAAAAAATTGCAACTCTGTTACATGAAGTTGGGTGCAGTTCGCGAAAAATGTACCTGGTCGCCATAGTAATTATTCTCATGGCGTATTTCCGTCTTTTTCGATTGGTACATGGTGGTGAAAGGTGGCTCAACTAATGACAAATAAATCAGGACACCCATAAATCAGAATTTGGATAGTTTGTTTGTCAGTAGAAATCGGAAACCCCAATAAAAAGAAACTACGGGAACATCGTGTCATCAGCTTAAGAAAAAAAAAAAAAAAAAGAAAATCCTGGCTTCTTATCTCAAAAAAAAAAAAAAAAAAAAAAAAAAAAAACTGAGGATTTGTGTTGGATTTCTCTTCAAAGTCAAATAAACATCTGTATTTGAAAGCGACAACTATTTAGTAGCTGATTGACAATGACAGTGACAAACCGATTCTATACATAAGCAAGAGCATCATCCATGGCCATCCTAACAACACCCAACCGCAACTACCCAGATCATAGAATTACTTATCATCTTAATCGTATACACAACAGTATAACACCGTCTACAATACGTACAACAGTGGTAAGGTAACATTTCTCCAACCTCGATGGAACAACGACAATAGGACTTTCGCAGTCAATCCAACTAAGAATTCCATAGCCCATCCCGCTTAAAGTAGTGTAACAAAAAAAAAAAAAAAAACGACACACCAATTCGTAACATTTTCCCATCAAAACCATCATAAATTGTTTAACAATAATAACCCCAATAGCAGCATTAAATTGAAATATTAGAACATATCAGAAATTTCATCACCTAAGCTACTAAATGTCAACTATATCTTGGTCTCGGCAAACTACTCAATCGCTGTAATAGCAAACAACACAATAGCATTTAACAACATCAAGCATCGTCTATCATTCAGTGTCGATGACAGATAAGTACTTCCTATTCACCTTTGTAGTGTAGTTTGATTAACCCCGTATTATTTTGAGAAACTTTTCCATAAGTTAGTTTTTGTATAATTTTTTTTTTTCTATAAAAAAAAAACATCATTGTATGTGACCACGAATATTTTGGGCATTTAACGCCTGAGGTGAGTCTGACCAGGATCTACTGGTCCTGCTTGCATAGAGAGGACCTACGCTAGTAGGAGTTGTGGTGATAGGTCAGAATAGCCTAGGCTCATTAAGCAAAAGCTTGTTCGATTTGGAGGGAAACAATAATCCAGGTTATAACTTTTGGCTTCATCCTAAGTACTATAAAAAGAAAATTTTTGACGATTTATTAATTTAATTAAAAAAAAATTAGTACATAAACAACGGCCGTTTTATATAGGTAAATAAACAAAAAGTGTTGCCGAGTACTATTTTAGTTGCAGCTGAATCCTTTTTTAAGAGTTTGAGCACAAAGAAAAAATAATAAAAAAAGAGACACTTCTATTGATTTTCGTACATGATTTATAAATCTTTATAATTATTAACACTATTATATAACATTATATTTTATATTTCTTAGTTATTCTACAAAAAAAAAAATATATATATATGAAAACATTATTATAGTATAAGTTTTTTTCTTGAATTTTTGTACATGTTCGAACACAGGGTAACAATTAAAATAGCCTCAAGAAGCATAAGATGAATAACATTGTAAGATTAACTAGGAAATTAAAGAATCTGAAATAATATTGTGGTAAATTAGAAAAACTAGGAGGTGAGTAATGAGTGGTGATCAGAAAAGGGGTAGTATTGAAATTATGTTTACTACAATGGATTCTAACAAAGGAGATGGTTATAGTAGGCAATAACAGCTAGGTCTACTTGAAGATTATGGATTATTATATATTTCTTTTTTGGGTTTTGGGATTTTGGTGCACTGACATGGCATAATATTGTCATGAATTTTCGCCCAGTCCACAGCAACGTACCGCCACCCAAGGTCGCGAACATCAGCCGTGCCGAAAACAAAATTGTCAGTGCAGCAGTGACCTGGTGGGATTATCAAGGCGAACTTGATAAGATATCGAAACATGACATAGTGCAACATTTTCCTCGAGGAGACATAATAATAAACAATATCCATTTCCTATCCCACATTCACCATAGATTAATATATTGTCCCTGGACGTTGAAACAGTTTTAAAATATTTAAAAAATGTAAAAAGTTCATTCAGTCCTGGCCCTGATGGTATTCCCACATGTATCCTTAAGAACTGTGCGGAAGTATTAGCAATGCCTCTTACTCACATATATAATAACTCTCTTAAGATCGGTATTTTTCCAGAAAGATGGAAGAACTTCTATATAATCCTCTTTATAAATCAGGTAGTAGAAGTGCAGTGACAAATTATGGAGCAATTGCAAAGCTTAGTGCCATTCCTAAACTATTTGAGAAAAATTATAGCATCGATATTATCGCCACAAATGTCATCCATAATATCAAAAACACGGCATGGATTTTACCATGGAGGATCAACATTTACGAACTTAAAGGAGTTATCATCACATATTAATTCCTCTGATGTAGTATATATATTTAGCAAAACCTTTGACAAAGTTAACCACGATCTATTAATTGCTAAACTAGATGCAATTGGATTCTGTGGAAACTTCCTTAAATGGATTTGTTCCTATCTGAGGAATCATAAACAATGTGTAATGTTCAATAGCACATATCTTACTATATGAACGTTACATCCGGTGTCCCACAAGGCTGTCCCACAAGGCAGTCATCTTGGTCCACTATTATTTCTACTTTTTATAATTGTTCTTCCTAATTCTATTCAACATTGCAAGATCCTAATGTATGTAGATTATGTAAAGCTATTTCTAGCTTTATCAAATGAAGAAGACGTACAAAGTCTACAAGCCGATATATCCAGCTTTAATAATTGATGCAACATTAACCTAATGGAACTGAATCTTAGGGAATGTCATTGCATGTCCTTCTATAGAAATTGAACTCGGTTGATTCCTTCATTGATTTAGGAGTAAATTTTGATAAAAAACTCAACTTCAATAATCATATAATAATGACTTATATTATACTCATGAGTTAAAGAATGCAAAAACTTTTAAATAGGTTTTATTTGGCCTGCCATTGTTAGCTCGCTCAATATAATCCCGGTAAGCAATAAGGAACTAGCAACAAATAGATCCAGTGTAGATGACGCACTCTATCTTATAGAGTTTGATCGTCAACTTGTCTTAAAAGGAGAGGTTATGAAAATAAGATATTTTTGTAATATTTCTGTGTATTGGAGAAAACCTCTAAAGGCCAATAAAGGATCTACAAAATGCTCCAAGTGTGCATGGTTTAGATGTATCATGTATCATGATTATGCAGTTTGTTCACTCAACAAAGGTAATAGTGATGGTAGTATAGTTTATACGCGATACAACTGCATAAAGAAGAAATTAAAAACGATAATCATAGAGCTGATAGCCCAAAGAGCCCAAAACGTTAAGAATATTTAGAAATCCGTCATCGAGTAACATCTAAATCTAGGGCGACTAGCAGAAGAACTAATATCTCATATTTTAAAGAAGACGATCATGATTTTCCTCAATTGTCAAGGGAAGAACCCCGTCGATGCTTTGCAAAGATGTCGAAATAAGTACTACAAGCTACGAGTTTTGGATATAATGCTTTAACAAGCCATATAATTCGCCGGTAGACATAATGTTCATGTTATGCTTTGGAATGCCCAATGCATAACAACTCAGTCAGCAGCTTTCAAAGATGTAGCGATTTTAATTATAAAAATCAGTTGAAAAGTATTTGAAACTATTAAACAAGCTTATTTATTTCCACTTTAATAAAGACCAAAATGAATCCTGTCAAAATTTATTTCAAATTTGCCCTCGGGCTCTAAAAAAATTTGGAAAGTAAAAAAAGCCCTTGAAACAAAATGTCTTTTACTGATCTTCATATAAACGGTAAAGTTTTGAAAACAAATACGTCTGGTAATTCACACACTAAATAATTGTTCACCTATGGACACAGCAGTCTCAAGATTCATTCATAATCTTAACAATACCATTCTTGACAGATATAACGTAGAGCTTACCAATTTAGATGAAGTTAAATCGTTTGTACTTTTATTGAAAAATAATAAAGGTACGGTTTAGATGGCATTAATAGCGTTATCTTAAAAATGATGCCCGATTGTTTTTTTTTTAGTCTATGTAAAGTTCTCAACTCTTGTTTAATAGAAGTTATCCCAATTTCTAAGCCAAGAAAGTATCCTAAATTACCGTCCAGCTATAGATCAATCAGCATCTTAAGCCTATTGGATAAAGTATTTGAAAAAATAATTAATAAGAGAATTTTAAACTTTTCCAACCAAAATAATATTATTAACCCTCAACAGTTTTTAGTTAAGAGCACTATAGTTATTTTTCTTCACATTGAAAAAGCCTTCGATTCAATATGGCATGATGGGCTGGTTTTTAAACTAAATTCCTTCAATTATCCAACGTACCTGCTGAAGACAATAAAGAGTTTTTTAGATCAACGCTCATTTGCTCTATCTATAGATAACACGCTATCTAGTGATAGACAAATCCCTGCGGGTCTGACGCAAGGACCGGTATTATCACCTACTCTTTATTTAATATATATTTCCGATTTTGCTGTTCGAAAAAATCAAGAAGTAGCTTTTTACGTTGACTACAGTGTTTTATTTGTTGCTGTAAGGTGTCAAACGCAATAATCAAAAAATTGGAAGATCGTTTAAAATCTACGCATAAATACTTTGATAAATGGAAGATAAAAGTTAATATTAGTAAAACACAAGCTATTATATTTCCATATAATAGATCACAGAAACGTATATTCTACGGGAGTTTTTATTCCCCTGCAGGATAGTATCAAATATCTAGGAATTATCTTAGATAAAAAACTATCACTTAAACAACACATAGAGTATATTTCTGATAAAGCAATCAAATGCTGCCGTGCACTTTACCCCTTACTCATAGAAGATCTAAACTTAATTTAAAAAACAAGATTCTTATTTACAAAATGTGTATTCGACCAATTTTGACCTATGGATGCTAAGTCTGGTTTAATAAAGCTGCTAAAACTTACACAAGAAAATTACAGATAATACAAAATAAAAATCTGAAAATAATTCATAAGATACACCCCAGATATTCTACTGATCTACTGCATAGAAACTTTAACCATAAAATATTTCATTCATTTGCAAGTGAACTGACTCTGTCATTTAATGAAAAATGCAGAACGTCTACATATGAAATAATAAGAAATTTGCTAAATAATCACTAAGACTATTTTTTACTTAGAGTAATAATTGATGGTTGTTTTCAACTTTTCCTTACATGGTGTCTACATTAGACAATTTTTTTTATCAAGACAAACGTCAAACTTAACGCGAATTTGTGGAAGGTGGCAACAGTTACACAAAAATAACAGTATGGCGTATTCATTATTGTTTTTTATATATGCAGTTTGACAACTGTAACAACCAAAATAGTAATCAGCTGTTTAATTAAGTTTACCTTGTATATATTCGCACTGATTTTGACGTTTGTTTTGACAAAAATTTGCCAAATGTAGACACTATTTTACCTACCTCTACATTAGGCAATTTTTTATCAAAACAAACGTCAAAATCAGTGCTATTATATACAAGGTAACCTTAGTTAAACAGCTCATTATTATTTTGGTTGTTAAAGTTGTCCAACTGCATATATAAAAAACAATAATGAATGCGCCATATTGTTGTTTTTGTGCAACTGTTGCCACCTTCCACAAATTCGCGTTAATTTTGACGTTTGTCTTGATAAGAAATTGTGTAATATAGGCAGACACTACGTCACGTAATTGAGACAACAACATGAATATAACATAATTTTGGTTACTAAACTTGCAATTTCAAAAATTCAGTGGATGAAAACACTTTCGAATAATTGCCTAAATTTATAATATCTTCCTTAGTCTTACCGTTATAGGTCTTGTTAAAAACAAATGGAGAAACAAGTTGAGAACTGCAATTTTATATAGTATCCTATACATTAGAGAATAGGTAAAATTAGAAGGTTAATGATGCTATTCCTTTGATATTCCAAATAATTTTGTTCGAAAATAAAATCGTCTGAAAAATATGAGAAGCTCGTCAAAAGTGAGGAAAATGAGGAAGTAGCAAATATTTTAAACTGTTTCGACTACTTTTGAATGCCTTATGTTTATATTATTAATATGTATGTATATGTAATATTATAATAAGTAAATTTTTATATTAAACCATTTTTTCAATATATTAATTTTTCATTGAAAAATAAATTTGTATTGTTGCAAATTTTTGTGTTACGGCATCTAGATACACAATTCAAGTCCAATAGCTTAACGATTAAAAGTTACAAAATTTAGCTACTAATACTACATTGATAGTATAAAATCTAATTTCATGTTTATTTTTTTTTAATCCAAAAATAATATAATTTAAAAATAAAAAAATTAGTTATAAATAATTTTATCTTTCAATCGATTACTTTTATTTTATACCTGTTAGTGATATATGGTGAAGAACAAAATGTGTCCTATCCTTGCCAAATATATTTCTTAAAAGCTAATCTAATACTTTTTATGCATTATATTTATTCAATATTTATTAAGGCGACTCACTCCTTATGGGAGGAGAAAAAGTTTTTGTTATCCCCTAAAAAGTCTTGGTATGTTTTATAACGTGCCCCAAAATATTACGGTTTTACTGATGACCGTTCGTGAAATAACAAAAAATATAAAAAAAAAAATTGAAAAATAGGATATTTTGTGGAATATAAAAATATTGAGGTCACTCTTGGATATGTTTTATATACCAATGGACGCATCTTCCAAATACCTTTCAAATGATACCACATTTTTTATGCGTTGCCCTGAAAGAAAATTTTCAAAAAACTAAATAAAAGACCCTTTTCAAAAACAGTCCAGCTCGCGAACGGTCATCAGTAGAACCGTAATACTTTGGGAAACATCATAAACAAAAACACTTTCTTGAGTGATCTCCTTAATATTTATGGATTTGTTTAAACAACAATATAAATCTTATTAAACAACATGTAAAATATCGCAAATATTAAACAAAAATCAAAGATATCTTGTAAAATGTTTGAAATGGAATATGTCATATTTTAGTTATCTATTATTACGTTTATACACAGCTCTTATTTGCAAATAAGTGTTATGCGTTGAAGTATAATTTTTATTATTATTATTAACTCACGAAAACAAATCCTGATTAACGAAACTATTTACAAATAAGGTCTAAAGTGATGGCATTTAAAAATTTTTTGTCTTTTCAAAAATGTGACAAGTATTGAAAAATATTGTGGAAAAAAGAAAAATTAAAAAAAAAAAAAACAGAAAATTATTTATAAAAGAAAAAATAGTTTCTTTTTATTTATAATATAATATCTACAATATACTATTTGAAAATAAGAAGTTCAAGTATAATTCTATAAAATATTCAAAAATTTCTATTTCGAAAAGGGGGTCTTGGCAAAACAATATTTATTGTAAATCTTGTAAAATAAAATTATAACTATATTACTCTACATCTACACGAAGACATTTTTATTTCCTAACATAAGAAATAATGTCGGCAGAATAACGGGGACAAATTTTAAGTTTTAAATTGCCCTTTTTACCGAAAATTTTAATTTTTTTCCGCTTTAACTTTTTATTTGTCTTTTTAAAACAATATTAGTACATTTTCCACTTTTTTTTGTTAAAAAGAGAACATTAAATTAGACAGGTTATTTTTAAAATTATTGCTCAACTTTGTGTTTATATATTTATTATAAAATAAATTGGGCTATAGATTTCTTATGTAAAATTTTAAAGAGAGAGAGAGATAGAATTTGACAATTGCCAACATAAAAATGTCTACGTGTAGACTAGGGGTTAACTTTATTTAACAAAACGACAGAGTAAAATACTGCTTGAAATATATGTTTGTTTTATTTTATATAGAATATTATATAGAATATTATTTTATAAAAATATTGAAATATATATTTATATTTTCTTGTTTCTTTCTTTTTGTAAAATATATGAATTTTGTATTAATAAAAGATATATATTTATACTGCTATTAAATACAAGCTATATAAACAGTACAATTCTCTCATTTTATTATAATAAATTTTAAATTTTAAAAGCAAAAAAAAAAAAAAAAATAAACAAAAATATATAATGTGGGTAAAATTTTGCATTTAGACATCGAGAATTTTCTGGCAACACTGCTCGTTATGCTAACGTAGTGTCTATACTAGACAAATTGTTAGCAAGACAAAAAATCAGTGCTCGTATGTACAAGATAACTTGAGTTAAACAGTCGATTATTATTTTTTTTGTCAAACTGCATATATAAAAAACATGAATAAATTTGCCTTTTTGTTGTTTTTGTGCAAATGTTGCCATCTTCCATAAATCCGTGTTAACTTTGACGTTTCCTTGATAAAAATTTTCTAATATAGACACTACGTAATGAATGTTAATCTATGGTTTCTACGAAGCAAGGTAGATTAATCGGGTATCGACATTTAAACAGCTGAGAATTTTTATCTTTTTCGCAGGATTATGGCGGCTTGTGTTCTGAAATCTGTAGTGTCAAATTGTTGTTTATGTTTACAATTTTTGTTTACATTTTGTGTTTACTTTTGTGTATTGCGTCTTATAACTTTTTTATTACTTGAAATGTCAAACGTGTTTTTGTTTTTTGTAAACAAACATGTGAAATGTCAAACTTAAAGTTGAGATAAGAGATTTCAATGCAAAAACAAAATATATGGAGTTTTTTTTTTGATGTTGTAGCTGTTGTAGAGTTATTGTTGCCTAACTTCTTGTACCATGTACGAATGATAATTCAGCCGATATTTGTAAGTTTAGAATTGATATATCAATAGAGTCTTAGCCTGGTCGTAAAGTAGCTCTGGGTTTTAGAACTACTCACGCGTCGCCGTAATAATTTCTTAAGTACAGTCATCCAGGTTTTTGTTGTTTGGCCTTCGAGAATTTTGCGTCTCTCTCGCACCGGTGCAGTGAATTGTAATGCATACCTGTAAAAGTTGTGCGTCATTTATATTGACCGCGCGCTTTTATCTGAGTGTTACAGCTTCCTATATGAAGATATAGGTCGTATGGAACTCGGATTAACAACCCCCTAAGTAAAAAATCTTGGTAGGCTGGTAAAATAGACCCAGTGTCTCGGATCAGCTTTTTATATATCTACTCTGGTATCAATGAAGGAAGAAGAAGAGTCTTAGTCTGGTTTATATGATATGATGGTGATGGCTTGAATGAAACTTGTGATGAACTTAAAATTGAGATAACCAGTAAACTTACACTTCATGTTAAGAACCATAATTCAGAATTATATAATTCATAAATATGTCTTATCAGATTTTAATTTACCCATTTTTCGGACAAAGTTATACGAACATTAATAAGTTTATGTGGTACTATTAGGGGTACTGATTTAACTATCAAAGAATTAAGTAAATATAGTGAAACAATGGCTTTTTAAAAACACAAGATAAAAATATACTCAAATTATAATTACATATTCTGTTTGGAACACTATTATAGAAGGAAAATTTAAGGCTCTTATAAACTAAGTTAATCCAATTAATGTAGACATATTTTTGATGTTTCAAATAATTAAAATTAATTTTTAACATTATTTTTGTTTTCCTTTTTTATAAAACAATAAAATAACACAAAATGCATGCTTTATTTTTAAATATTAATAAACATTAAAAAACGACCAAAATTTTAAGGTATAATTTGTTCGAATAACACTAGTAATTTAAAAGCTTTACTCCAATGTTCGATTAATTTAAAAATAACATTTTCGAGTTATTTGATTAATCGAATAATTAAAAAGTTGAGCAAAATGAACAAACTAATAGATAATAACTATTAATATAAAAATCTCAAAATTATAAGTAAATTGTTTATTTATAGAAAATATTTATGACGACCAATTTATTATTTATTATCATATTCGATTCAACTACGTTTTTTTTTTTTTTTATTGTAAACACTTTACAAAAGGTCGAAAACTTTTGGTTATTTTTATAAAAACATTTAATTTCATAATCAAGGCATTCTTAAATAGCGGTGCTAAGTACCACTTGCAGCAAATTAATTCAGACATTCTTTTTTTTTTAACTAATTCAAAAGTAAATTTTGTATATCGTCGATGCGCTTACAAAAAGATCTAAATTTTTGTTAACAACTTTTCGAGAAACATAGTAAATATTTTTTTATTTGAAAGTCATACACAATCAAGTACCATTTTGATATGCATATCTTCGGACTTATTAGATATTGGCAGACTTTCAAAATAGGTCGACAATATGAAATTTTTCTTTTTAATTTAAATTTATTTAAATTAAATCATCAATAAATTTAAACGGCTCAACTTCTATATATTTGTATCATAGTATCATGGACAGGGCTGTTAAATGTGGCGATTTTTCGCCAAACGTGGCGCTTTTTAATTACTTTTGGCGACATGGAGAATTTTTTGGCGATTTATTTTTTAATTTCAGTATTTACCTATCTAACAACACGAAGGGCCTTAATTTAAAAATTCAACTTCAACTTAGATTGAGAAATGTCAGGATTTCGCTCGAAAATGCGATTACAAAAAGAATTAAAGACAGTGGAAACGCTTCTAGGTGTTTTGGTCAAAACTGATTGCTTTCAATTCAGTGGAAACATAATTTAATTTTCTATTCAATTACTTTTAGCTACTGCAATCATCATTGGCTTTGTTGAGGTTGAATTTACATGAATTTACATATATAAATTATAAATTTGAATTTGAAGGAATTTGAATCATTAAAAATTATACGACACTAAAACTTTTTGTTAACTTTTTATTTATAGCCCACATCACCATAGGTGGTTGGGGTATTATGCGTTTATGCTAATGTTTGTAACGCACAGAAAAAATCATCCAACACCCACCTTAAAGTATACAAATTGAAACAGAATCACTTTTTGAGTCGATCTAGCGATGTTCGTACGTCCGTCTGGCTGTCCATGTAGACCTTGTGCACAAAGTACAGGTCGCAATTTTGAAGATAATTCAATGAAATTTGGCACGTAGGGCTTTAATAACACAAGGACGAAACCTTTGAAATTTGTTATGATCGGTCCATTATTTCACTTAGCACTCATACAAAACAAACGTCCTCCCGATATAGGGGTTTAACCATCATAAATGCCTTAAATATAGCAATGTTTTAATGAAATTCGTTGTAAGGAAGTTTTGTGGAAGTATTAATCCTTGCGCCAAATTTCATGAAGATCGGTTCATAATTTACCATAGCTCCCATATAAGCCCACTTTCGGGAGTCACCCTAAAGTGCATAAATTCATATAAATGTTAATATTAAAGTAATATTCTATATTCATATATTTTATTTTACACTTAGTAAAAGTATCGGTCCACAATTGCACACATGTCTAATATAAGACCCCTCCACGAATTTTGATGGACATGCACAATGGTGTGGGGTATCATACACTTGTTTTTTTAGCTAAATAAAATTTTAATTTGGCGATTAGCAATCTGGCGACAGAGGCTCAAAAAAATATGACAACACTGATCATGGAGACAAGGTAATACAATTTATCTCTGAGAAAAATTTTTTGAAGTGTAAAATATTTTTTGAAATATATTTTTTTTATAAACAATAAAGTCCTGCGTAAGATGATTTGAAAAGCAAATCTACTAGTTTTTTAAGTGTGTTGTTCATAGCCAATACGTACAATAACAACAATAAATGCTGTTTGTACTGTTCATTGACTGAAGAAAATCAAATGAGTCGAGTGTATGAGCGATTGCAAAAACATTCGTTCAAGGCATTTGTCGCAAAAAGTGGTGTATGTGGTGTGGCAAAAGACATTGAGAAAGTATTTAAGATGCCACCACCATAGATGGACAGCCAGCCAGACCGTCCGTCTGGCTGGCTGTCCATGTAAACCTTGTGCACAAAGTTCGGGTCGTAATTTTAAAGATAATTCAATTAAATTTTGACACGTGGGACTTTTATGATATTGAAATTGGTTGTCATCGGTCTATTATTCCACCATACAAATGTCGCCCCGGAAACACTCAAAAATGCCTTAAAAATAAGAATATTTTAATGAAATTTGGCGCAAAGAAGCTCCATTCTAAACCCCACTTTCGAAAATCACTTTAACGTGGACAAATCGCATACGAATGTTAGAATCAAGTTAATATTCGACTAATAAGTTTTATTTAAGTAGAAACAACATTGCCAAATATTTGTATATTTTATCATATAGTCGGTCATATAGTCGGTCTTGTCCGACTATATCTTTCTTTCTCGTTTTGTAATAGGTAGCTGCTATATGTGGCAAAAAACCTTCACAATTTCTCATTTTTCTTCAATACGTATATAATTAGTAACTTTATCAACATTTATTAATTATTTTGATTATAAATCACAATAATAATATAAATAATTCTTTTAAACGACTGTTTTGCCTACGAAAATACTGTCATTTACACAGTTATGAACGCACACACACAGATATGTTGTTCCTATAAAAAAACATGCAAAGAAAACAGAAAAATTCTTTTTTCCCTATTGAAGCAAACAAGTGGTCAAATGTTTTATATTATGTGAGCGATCGCACTCTCATGTCTTATTGGGGTGCTATCGCAATCAGTGTTGCCACGGCAAAAAGTTTTTTTTTAACCAAAATTTCGGAAAAAGTAACCAAATTAGGAAAAAAATAACCAAATTTTAAAAATTCAAACTTGTTATATAAAAATTAATATGATCTTAATATATGTATTCAGGTTTTAAATAATTTGTATTCTAATCATAAACTTTAGTTAGTTTTTAGGAGAAAAAGGTATTTAAAATTTAACTGTTTAGAACAATGTTTATCAAAATGTGATCCAGATCTAATTTTGTAGGGGGTCGGGATATAAAGATTAATAATAAAAATTTAATTATTCTCACGTTCTTATGATATGATATCGAAAACAAACAAGATTGTAATAAATTTAGAATTGCAAAACACCTGAGTCGAACAGTAATAGAAAAAAAGGTTGACTTTTACAATTATGTGTTTATAGAAAAATAATTTAGTTATTTTTTATAGGGACTTAGCTTATCTAATTTGCTAATATGAATTCCATTTTTTAGAAGCGTTAAAATCTAAAGATTTAAAGTAAAAGATAGTTAATTGGGAGATTTGGCGAAAAGATTCAATATCAATCGTTCATTTACCAAAGCACTCACATACATATATTAAATTTTAATAAGTTAATTTAAAATTTGTGTGCAAAATGTTGGTCCAATTGAAAATACATCGGGCCTGATAGAACACTTTTATTGCAGTTATTTGTAAAATAATGTGGTGGCCTTTTAAAATTTTTATTATTATTTAATTATATTGTCTTGCACTGTTTTAATAACTAAACAAAGTAAATTTTTTTATTCCCTACAGCACCACATTGGAGAACATTCTAAAGCAGAGGTTCTCATCTCTTCATGCTTCACGGATCCTCTTAGAAATTTTTGCTTTTTCGCGGACCACATTTTGATTTTTAGTATAGTAGAAATGAAAATTAGTAAAAACTCAAGACCCATTTATTTTAAATAAAACTGCGTTACCAAAATTCATTTACTTTTTAAATACCAAAAATAAAAACCTTCTAAATTTAAAATTGGGAGAAATTTCTGAAAAAGCAAATCTCATTTCATTTCCACATCCAAATATGATCTATATTTGGATTTTATGAACTGTAGAGCAGAAAATAACGTTTCATTCCCACCTATCGTGTAAACTTTGTAATATTTTAACTAAAAATATTCAACCGAGATAGATTTAAAGTCAACTTTGGCACAGGAATTATTATTTAGTTCTATTGCTTATTCTTAAAAAATTATCGAGTACGTCATTAATAGCAATGTTGAATGGATTACGAAGTAAACTGGTTTGGCAAGAATAAGTTTTAAGCTCCAGATAATATCGGGAAATTCATTGTGAATTGACTCCATAATATTCATAATATTATTATATTTTTCACATGTTCTTTTTGAACATCAGATGAATCCAAGATATCATTCAGTAGTGGAAATAAGGTATATTTTGGTAGAGGAGATTAAAAATTTCTTTTCCATAAAGAAATTTTGCACATAAAAGCACTTACTAAATCAAATTAATTTAACATATTTACTTGTCTGTCTTGTAGTTTAATGTTAAGATTGTTTAACTTATAGTTTTCTGCAAATTCTTTATAAAAATCTTCCTTAGCTGGTAGAAATTGGTTCATTATTTCACCTAGTACCCAAACAAATGTTCTCTTAGAGTAATATTTTGAAGCTCAAATATTTTAAATACATATAAGCGTATTTCTACAAAATTCTGCATAAATAAAACATTCGCACACTCTCTTTATATTGTTTTTTTTTTATTGTTGGTGAGATTAATAGAGTAAATAGCATTTTTAGAACTAATAAAAATAAAATTTTAATTTAACAAAACAATAACCAAAAAGTAACAAAAGTTGTTTAAAAATAACCAAAGCGGCAACAACGATCACAATACACACAGCATCTGCTCATAAAGTTGAACTGCACAAGCAGTATTTATATAATTTTAAATACCTGCAGAACAGTATTTATTTCTCCACTCACACACTGAGTGGCTGTAAAATTAGTACTTAATGAGATTTATTTTTACTAAATTTTCTATTTATGCGATGATTTATATAGGAATTATGAACGAAAAAGTAATTCCGGAAGAGGTTCCTGTATGGGAGGTTCATGGACCGAACCTCATAAAATTTGATATCATGATTTTTCTTAGAAAAACTCATCTGTGATGAATTTTGTATAAATATGTATGGTTAGGTTAGGTTCTTAGGACAGCTGTCTAGTCAAGTCAAGAGACAGCTCACTTGGGTCCAATTTGGTCTCGTTGTGAAATATTAATATGGAAGGGAAAATTTTAATATGGGGGCTGAGTGAAATAACGATTTGGGGTCCGGAAATTCCAGGGCGTGAAATTCCGGAATTTACCGCCAAAATGCTTTCGGAAATTTCCGGGATTTTTTTTAATTTTCCGGGAAGCGGAAATTAAATATTGTCGTACTTTTAAAATTCTATAGCAAACATTTTTATATTTTTAACATCTTATATCAAAGAAAGAATATATATACAAGACATATAAAGGTTTAGACAAGCGAGTGGTAGCCAGACGAGTACGTAAGAAAATTAGTTTTTTTAAGTACTCATCTATCTTACGTTCTTTTACGTTGTTTTTTTCTATTGTCAAATGTTATTGTTGTCATTATGTTTAATTTTTACATATCGTAAATATTTTTCATATAAAATCATGATTTTTGAACATAAAAATTGGCAACCCTTAAATATACACAAAAACAGCTGTTTTTGTTTACTTAAAATGTTGTGATGGGAAAGTATTACAAAAATAAATTTCCATAGTACAAAAAACTAAATTACAAACATATTTGCTTTTAATTAACAATAATGTTTCCATCAGTGGCATATTATTTTAGCGAATCGAGTGATTCTAGTAAGAGTGGTGTTGGTGACACACGTATATGTCGCAGAAATGTTCGTGATGCATTAAATGTGTTAGATTTGTCAGAGAAGCGGTATGTTTATAAAAATTTTAAAGATAATTTTTAAAAATTTGTTATATCTACAGTTTTATCAACGCATTTCGCATTAACAAAGAAATTTTTTCAATGTTGCTTGCTGAATTATAATTTAGTTATAGAACTAGAGCTTCACGGTTAAATTTTACCGATTGTCTGCGTTTGACATTAATGACATTTGTAAATGCGTTAAAAAAACCGCAAAATGTGTACAAGAACGTCAGTTCTTACGTTTTTACTCACAAAAACCCGACACATGCCTTACAGAAACGAAAAATAAATTTTAGATTCCATAATTTTAGATTTTTTAGTTTTATTATAGATTTCATAGCTATTCTTTTATTAAAAATTTATATTTTTAGAAATAAAATAGTTTCAAATCATTTTGTAATTTTTATAATACAATTTTCAGTTACTTGACATTAATTTGGATTAAATTATTTAAATATTATTCCATTTGTTAACAAGTCAGATTAGAAAATATTTCAACAGAAGTTTTCGAATATACTTTTATAAAATTTAAATCAAATTACAAAGTCCTCAACTAATTTGGAAATAAATTTTATTTCTTTAGTTTGAATACAATTATTCTTTATTCTATTTCATATTTTTGAAAATGAAATAAAATTTGATTTGAAATATTTAATTTTTTCTATTCATAGAAAATTTTTCAATATTTTTAGTCAATATAAATTTGTTTGAATAATTTTAAATTTGTTTGGAAAAAGAAAAATAATTAATATTCTTTTTACTACTGAAATTATTTAATACGTTTAAATAAGTTTATTTCGATGATTATTGGTCGCGTTATTTACTCAACTTTAGTCATAAGATTCTATTTTACAGATTCTTTTACAGTCGGAGAAACCACAAGGAATATTATTTGCTGAAGAAACTTCTGAAACAATTGCAACGTTATTCTTTTTAACTTAAATAATTTAAAAAAAAATTATAAGTTTTTTATGCAAGCCACTTGTGGTTGAATAATTTTACTTCTTTGATTTCTTTTTTCAATATCAAAATATTTATTTGAAATTTGTCTATTTGAATATATTCTTTTTAAATAAAAATCATAAAAACTTGTTGAAGTTTTTTGTATTGAAAAAAAAAAAAAAAAAAAAATACGTATGAATATTATTCAAGGTTGGAATATTTAAATATAGAAAAATAGTTTTTTTTTCTAAAAAAATATTTTTCACTATTGATTAAATAAAATATTTTCTTTTTTAATTTATTTTGTTTAATCAGGTTCAAAATTATATAAAAATTCATTTGATTTAGTATAAGTAGAAATCCTTAAAGGTTTTATTTAAAAAGATAATAATTCGATTAAATTAGAAATAAATAATGGAAATAAAATTAAAAGAATTTTTTTATATTAAATAGGTTGAATTTCGAATTACTCACTATTGTAAAAAAAACACGGTTGGGAGATTTTTCATTTTAACACAACATTTTCTTTTTAAATAGCATATTTTATTAAAGCAATCCACTTGTAAATATTATAACTTTAAAATACTGATAAAAACTAATCTCATGTTGTATTCATACGTATGTATATGAGATTATTTCTGAACACTATGATTCTCATGAAAATCGTTGTTACTAACTAATTTTTAGTATTTTTCACATTTATGTTTAATTTAGTAAGAATTATTCAAGTAAAAAAAATAATGTAAATAATCAAATAGATTAGGGTATATTTTTAAAGAGTTTTATCATCAAACACACAATCTGAGACACAGTTTTTAACATAAATTACGAAAGGTACTAATTTTATTTGTATAAAATATTTAATTTTATTTATTATTAGAAATAGTGTTATGCTTCTATGTTATTTCATTTTTCGTTAATTCAGTACTTTTTATAATGTTTCGTTTTGTTTAATTTAATAAATAATTAAAAAAAAAAAATAGATAGAAAAAATAGATTTTTTTCGTTTTCGTTTCCCGGAAAATAAATAGTGCGGGAAACCCCAAACCCTATTACAGGACCAAATTTCATAGAGTTACCTTTAAAAGTGCGACCACCAGAAAATATGATTTATGTTAAAAAAATAAATAAATTTAATAAGTACTTTTTCGATGTACATAATGAGCTAATTATTGCAACAAAATTATAATTTAAGAGCCATTTTTGGCGATTCTACCCCAATGTGCGTTTCTACGATCTCTTACCCGCTTACTATTATTTTCAATAAATCTGTTTAAAATCATTTGGAAATCATCTTTTATAATTTCATTGTTTAAAAGTGGAAGCAAATATGATGTGTCGAATTACAGAGGAATTGCTAAACTTAGTACGATTCCTAAACATCTCGAAATAATTCTCACAGACAGCCTGTTTCATCAAATCTCTTCCACTTTAACACCATGTCAACACGGTTTCCGCAAGTCCCGTTCTGAGTAACTAATATTCTGGAACTTACCACAATTGTTAATGATGGCTTTGCAAAACAAATGCAAACTGCTGTAATTTACAGGGATTTTAGCAAAGCTTTCGATAAGATCAATCACTAAATTTTACTTTATACTAGTTAGTTATCAATTATGAAATATAATGATTTAGCAGTTAATTGGCTGTCTTCTTATCTATCTGATAGAACACAGAAAGTGAAGTTTGAAACTGACATATCTAAATCTATATCTGTTACCTCTGGCATTCTTTAAGGTAGTCACCTAGGTTCCATTTTGTTTGCCTTATTCATAAATGATCTTACTTCCGTTATTCGGCATTTAAATGTTTTAATGTATGCTGACAATGTTAACATTTTTCAAAAATTTAATGATAAGATGACATCACACAATTATCACATCACACAATTATTACAAATTAATCTAACATAAAAAATTTAAACAAATGTTTTTTTTTTTACAGAACGAAGAAATTAGATACTTTTTATAAAATTAATGGGATTAAGTTGGAAAAGGTCCAAAACTTTCTTGATCTTGGCATTCTACTTTACCATAGAGTAAATTTCTCTGATCATATTTTGCTGACAACATTTTTCTGTTCCTTATGTTACCAAAAAATTATGCCTTAATATTTTCATATTTATACTTAAAAAATTATACATACATTTGTTCTACAAACAACGCTTGCTTAAAAAAACAACAAATTATAATCATGTATATATTTATAAATTATTGGGTGTATATATAAACAAACTGACTGCATATACAAAAAACAACAGCACTAATAATCATTGCAAAGCTTAAATAAATGTTTATGTTTGTATATTATTGTTAATTAATTTTTCAGTTTTTGGCCCATAACTCGGTTCTTTATAAACCAAATTGGTTGATTGAAAAAACCAAAACTTTATAAAAATATTTATGACCGATCTATGTAAAAACGAAATCCGTATCTTCGTTATTACTGGATCGACTTAGTTTATTTTTTCAGCATATAAAATTCAGAAAAAAAATTTCCAAATCTTCTTTTAATAAATAAATACATTTTATTTATTATAGAAGTATAGATATATTATTATCAAAAATTTTTGATTTTAGGCCTTCAAAAAAAAAAAAAAAAAAATTGTTTTTGATATATATATATATATATATATATATATATATATATATATAACTTATAATATTTTCAGTTTTTGGTGGTATTAGTGTGGCATATTTTAAGGATTCTTAATAAAATTTAAAAAATTTTTATTGTACTAAAAATCGCGATTTTTTAAAATTTTGCGAAAAATGCGTATCGAATCTAAGTCACTTTTCCATATATTACACGAAAATATATTTTATTACAGTTTATTAGAAAGGAATTCTATTTAATTTATTTTTTTTACCAAAGTAAATTTTTTTGGTCCGTAAAATATTTATCTTTAGAAATTTTTTGATGCGCCTCTACATTTTCGTTATTCATTACAAACTCCAACTATTTATAACTATTATATTTAATATCGTGCTGTACATACGATGTGCCTTAGCAAAATGCTTTTTGACAAAAGTGTTTCGTTTTGAACTATCAACCATTGAAAAAACCTATCTATTGTTGCTACGTTTTTGCTCCAACAAATTGTTTTTTTCCTTAATATATTTTTTTGCTTTAAACGCATATTATATCGCATTATTGCCTTCTCTGGTTATAACTCCAATGTACAAATTAAAATAAATATTATTACTAACATTTGTCCCATGTTTTGGCTGGATTTAAATTGAGAATACTCTTATTGCTTAAAAATCAAATTATTCACCACAAAACTTCGTCACGCTCATCATATTCATTGTCTGTCTGTATGTTTTTATTTAAAGTTGAAAATATTGCAAATTGCAATTTTATTTTTGCTACAAGCATTTTTTATTTTTGTTTCTTTATATACATTCATACTATGAATATCTTTACAAAATGAAAAGTTAAATTCGTTACATATGAAATAAAAATATATTAATTTTTATTCTAATTTTTTTCCTCTATGCAGTTAAAATCACTGATATATCACAAGTGATTCTTTTTATATTTCTTAGAATTTGGCTGCAGGGTGTTTTCGGTCAAATTCATGTCAGGGTTTAAATTTGTAATTTCTATTCCTATTGTTAGATATATTTTATATAAGAAAATGTATTTGTATTTATCTTATATAATTACATATGTATATTCCCATATGTACATATAACAAATCAGAAAGGAATAGTCAGTCAAGCCCGACCTTAAGATATCCTACACCATTGGGTATATACATCAAAATACGGGGAGAGAGCTTTGATGGGACCTGTGGCCAATTATGGACCGGTACTTGTATTAATTGTAATGCATATTTTTATAAAGCATGTATATCCATTATATTATGCTGATGTTATCATATATATAGGAATTATGTACTTAAAGGTGATTCCAGGAAGTGGGATTTACATATATGGGAGCTATGGTCAATTATGAACCGATCTTCATGAAATTTGGCACTGTAGTTTTTACTTATCTAAAACATATCTGTGTCAAATATTAAAATTTGTACGGTGTTTATGCACGTTAAAGAGATTTTCGGAAGTGGGGTTTATATGGGGGTTATGGTTAATTATGGACCCATCTTCAACAAAATTGACACTTGTCACGAATTTTACTAAAATATCAATATATTTAAGGCATTTATTCTTCTAAAACCCCTATTCCGGGAGTACTTTGTTATAACCAATTCAATTCAAATAGATGTACTCAAAAAATAAATTGAGTATTCCGTACTTAAATCAATCCGGAGCGGTGTCAAAAGTACGGTAAGTACGGATTTTGTTGAACCAAGTGCAAAGTACATGAATCAAGAATGGCGAAAAATTCTTAATTTTATCACTATTTAAGCCTATTTTGGATTGAATTAATCTAAAATTTTTTTGGTTTTAGAAATCTTGAAGTGAGCATAAATAGGATTCAGACTAATCGGATCACAATTAATTTTAAAATGTGCTTGATTTAAGAAATACAGATTTTGAATAAATCATAATTGCGATGAATTCGATTTTGGCATTTTTTGTACTTGAAGAATAGCCTTCCACTTCGGTTTCTCGTTGCCTCTCGAAATGAAATAGTAATCCTGAAAAAATAATAAATAAAAATTATAGATTTACGGTTTCGTGCATTTAATATAAAAAAATTATATTGAGTATTTACCTTATTTAAAACATATTTTTCTCTAAAATCGCCCTTCGACCAACTGTCAGCTTTGGAGTCGATCGAAAGGGTATCCTCATCGATGCCAAACTATATTATTAAATTAAGAATTTGAAACAAATTCCGGATAGATTTACATCTAGAATTTTAAGAAATTTTATTAATTTTCAATTTAATTTTTGAAGATATGCGGAAAAAGAAAAATTGTTCTTAGAAACAAATGACGTTTTTGTGGTTTTTAATAGAACCAATTCATTGACTAGGAAATTATGTTTTGATTTAAGTACAATTCCTACTTACATATTTATACATGTATGTACAATGTACATATATTTACAAATACATGAAAAAACAAGCAAAATAAAAAGAATTTCAAAGAGAGCAGAATTATATATGCTTTACCCTTCCCCCTTCTGTTAACACCATACTAATATAAAAAATGACAAAGTATTTGTCAAAATTGTACTTAAATCAAGACATAATTTCTTAATCAATGAAGTGGTTCTCTCAAAAGAAAGTCATTTGCTTCTGAGAATTTTACTTTTTTGCGTATTTTGAAAAAAAAATTAGCATGTTTTCTGTATGGATGTACATACACACCTAATACATAAATTATTTTTGAAAATAAGTTTACATACTAAGTACATTTTGTTATTATTTATTAATTTATTTAATTACAATTATGTTAATAAATAAATAATTAATTGTACTTGGCATGTGGCCACTGTTGCCAGATTTGATGAGTTATCGTCATTTTGATGATTTTTGATTCTAAAAAGGGCCTGTTGACGATTTTTGTCCCAAATTTGACTATTTTTTTCTAAAAGGAGATTCGGAACTATTTTCAGCATTTTTATATATTTTTCTTTAAAAACAAATTAGTTGGTACATAAAAATTAACAATTTGAATACAAATTTTCTTAAGTTTGTCAATGTAAATGGTTAATTTATAGGAAAGATTTATCGGAACCAATTTAATATTATATTCGATTCAATTACATATACTTTCATTATGCAATGGCGAATAAACACTGTACAGATGTCCAAAACCATTTTGCTACTACTAGTACTGCTATTAGTAAAAAGGCCCATGTGTTTTTTTTTGAACTTTTCAAGAGACAAGGCAAATAAATACTTAACTTATTTTTTGCTTAAAGGTTATACAAACATTCATATTCATTATTTTTATGCATATATCATCAGACTTAATAAATACTACTCGAATTTCATAAAAGGTCGACAATATAAAACTAATGTAATTGTTATTAATTTCTTTTTAATTTAAAATTTAATCATAAATAAAGCAAATTTTTCATAAAAAATAGAAAATATTAACTAATAACTAATTTTTGATGTTGAGGATTTTTTTGACGATTTCAAATAGTCGATTTGACAATTTTTTCTCCAAACTGAACGATTTTTCATCAAATTTATATGGCAACTAAGCAGGTGGCCTAAATATGTAATTTTTAACTTAATCTAACAATATGTCTGACAATATACATATGTATGTATATATTGTTGATCCTCATTCTATCTGCTCTCCTATACCATTTCATTCCAAAATAATGCTTTAACAGTTAGCTACTTTTAAAGCTGTGTAGAGATATTCTCTAGGGATATTAGATTTTTCGGTTTCGTATAATGTGATCCAAAATTATAATAGCTTTTATACCTTTTTCGGTTAAAAACTGTATACTTTTTGATTAACTAGTCAACGTCATCTTGAATAGCTCTAAGGAAATGAACCGTTTGAGTGATCTTCCTACAAGTGCTTAACGGAACACATTAATATATGTACATGACATATGTAAGTTGGTATGTACATATGTACTGTGTGGATACATATACAGTAAAATTAAAAAAAAAAAAGATAAAATCCGTTAAATCAAGAAGAAAAAAAAAAATTATTTAATTGGCTGCTTACATAATCATAACCCTTCGTACATTTACATTCTTACAAATAGTACATACAATATATTTATTATTGGCAGTTTAAATTCTTCTTTACAAAGCTCAAAAATATGGTCACCAATCATTATAAGTTGTATTATGCAACATCTGTTGCAGAAATGTTGTTGACCTTTTTTGTTCTTTGTAATTTTGATGTAAAATTAAATTTAGTTCATGTTTGTCTTCCTACTGACAACTCTGTGAAAATATAGAAAATGCGAACTTTAGAAAATAGTTTCAATGGAAAGGGTGTTTTAAGTTGATGAGTTTTTCAAGATTACATGGTTTGACAGTGGAAATGTATTAGTTTAGGTCGTAGGCCTAATTGAGTAGACCATTTTGTATTTTAGAATTTATAATACACTCTCAAAATCTAAAGTCATACACAATAAACTTTTCTTAAGATTTCACGAATTCAAAAAAACACGTAAGTTATTTTTAAGTGGATTTTAAATTTTAAAACTGGATTAGAAAGACGAATATATATATATATCGGTAATTCCATGAAAGAACGCCGAAAAATTTAACGAGTGTCTTTCGATCTATATAAATTTCAGTTTTCAGCTTCGCGAAATTGCGAAAACTCGCGTTGTTATTTCGCTTTTTTACTCTAAAAAAACTAAAAAACCTTAAAGTATATAACTTAAATAACAATATTTATGGGAAGGCTTTGTGTAATTCTAAGACCTAAACGACGTTTGAATTGTGATTACATCAGCTTTAATACGAATATATCATAAATAAAAATAGATTTTAAAAAAATGCATTTTAATACAATTGCATTTTTTAAATGCAATTTTCGTTTAATATGCTTTTTCAGATTTTTTTTATTCAAAATAAGAATATAAATATTCGCATAGTTTTAAAATATGAGTAGTTTTACATATTTTATTTAAAAAATTTATTGGGTTACATTTTAAAAATTTATTAAAAATACTAAACCCTTATGTAGTAATTTGCAATTTATACTAAAAAGAGTAATTTAAAATTAAAATTAAAATTTCACAGTTCACAGTTGTCAAAAATTTCCTTACAATTTTTGACAGTTCATTTGCAACATTGCACAGTTTGCGAGGGTTTTGCGCTTTTTCATGAGGATCTTTATTATTTTTATATGAAAAATTTGTAACATGTTTTTTTGAAAATTGTATTATGCATAGAAGATTTGTTCGTTCCAAAAATTTAAAATTTAAAATAGCATATTTAACGAAAAATGCGTTTTTAAAAATCTTTCTTTCGACATAAGAAAAATTCGAACACCGTGTAAATCATTAAAATTTACCAAGCCGTTCGAGAGATATTGACATTTAAAGTTATATTCTTTTGAAAGATGTTGGTTTTTGAGAAAGTACAAGGGCGAAATAAAATCGCGAGTTGCAATTTTGCAAAAGTGAAAACTGAGATCGATAAACGGATTAATGAAGTTTGTGTATACAAATTTTTATGGAAATTGAAAGACACCACATAAAAAAATACCTTTTTTCGGGAGTACTTTCATGGAATTTCCGATACATGTTAATAGATTTTTTTTGGTAGTTTTACCGAAACTCTCTGAAAATTAAAATTTTTCATATTTGACAAAACTTTTTATATAATTTTGCTTGAAGCTATACAAATTTCTTAGCTTTATTAGAAAGTCTATTTAATTATGAATAAAATCAAACCCCCATTTGTTAAAATCGAAGAAAAAATTTTTAAAAATATCCAAAAAAGAAAAAAAAAAAAATAATAAAATTTTCAGATGTATTTGATAATACTTTCGAAAAACTTGGATTATTGTCTTCTAAATAAATAATATTGGTATCATATGACATAAAGGATCAGGTGCAATTACAGTATGGAGCAAAAGTGAACACTTTTTTGTGACAATTTACTTTTTTAGACATTATGTTCTTATCAATACATTCGAAATAAAATTAAAATAGTAAAATATAGTGTTTAGGATTTAATTTAACAAAATTAAATACTGAACACTAATATAACTGTTTAGCTGATATAAAAAGTAACGAAATCTTTAAAATATGAAAGTGTTCATTTTTGCACCATTTTCAAATTTTATTAATAACACCTTCTCAGTTGTTCAAAACTTTTAAATATAAAAAAAAAAAAAAAAAAAATATGTAACGCGAAGAGCGTGGAGTGAAAAAATAAACTTCTTAGCATTCTGTTAAAAATATTTAAAAACGAAATAGCCAAATTAAATCCAGAAGTCGAAAAAAAACTAAAAATATGTTTTTAGATAGATTTCCTCCAAAAAAAATTGGCAGGACTCGAAACAATCTCAAACCTTGATAATATAAATAAATAGCATGAAAAGATCCAAGAATTTTTAAAGAATGAGCGATAAGAATATTTGAAGATTACTAACATCGAGTAAAATTAAATCACCAAAAAACATATTAAAATTAATAACTACAATGTTAGTGTATGGATTGTATTCAGATATCTTAAAAATGGTACTATGGGACAAACCAAAAGTACTAAAACTAGCTATCAAACAAAATTTAGTGAATCTTATAAATTTCAAAAAATGGTGTTAATCCTGGACCTTGAAAAACTGGAAATCTCATTTTTGCTCTTAAAGGTTTTTTCATTACTTTTTCCATTATTTTTAGATTTTTGCGACTCATTAAAGTTGAGTTTGTATCACAAAATTTTAAACTATCTTAAAGACAAGATTTTGAATCATCTTTACTAATGTTTAACGTAAATAATTGATTTTTAAAACTGTAAATAATTTTGAAGAATAAATAAATGTGTGTTAATATTTTTAAAACGAAAAATGCATAAGAACATTTCTTTTAATATCAGAAACAAATACCCACATTTTTTCAGAAATTCCCACAATCCATCCTACACATTTCAGGCTATACAACAACAAAACACTTATTTCAAAATATTTTATAACAACAATACTTCAGTTCTTTTTATAATTTTGAAAAAGAAAACTTAAATTGTGTAAATACATACATATATGTGATTATGACTATAGCCATGACTGTATATGTATGCATATATGTATGTATGTATGCATGTATGTATGCATGTATGTATGTATGAAGGTATGTATAGGAATATAATGTTGAAGACAATGAATTTTAGGATAATATTGATTTTAAATTAAAGTCCAAACACAAGACCTTATTTGTTTAAACTTGTCCATGGAGGTACAAGTTATGGGAAGATTCGCAATAAGTCCAGACTTAAATCTATTTAAAATTATGATTCGTATAATCTATATATATATATATATATATATATATATATATATAAGAGTAACGTGACTGACTCATTCATCATCCCACATCCCAAACGCCTGAAGCTATAGAGATGAAATTTGGACTGTAGATTGACCTACCGCCAAAAAAAAAATCCACTAAGACGTGATTTTTGGAAATTCGAAAGTTTAGGGGGTAAAAAAGGGTAAAAATGGATAAAATCGGTAACCTTATATATCCTAAATTAAAACAGATATAAAAATATTTAATACGTATCGTTATTAGTTTGAAAAATAAGCTGATAGTTATTTGGTACTTTTTTGAAAATTGGCCCTTTTAGGGAGAAAAGGGGGGATTTTGTGGTACTTTTTTGTTCTTCTAATGGTACGTTTTGAAGTTTTTATAATATTGAACGAATAAACATGAACTTAAAATAATTGGTCGTATGTGAGTAAGATTCACAAGGGGGATTTTGTGGAATTTTTTATAATATTGAACGAAGAAACATGAACTTAAAGATACTTGGTTCTATGTGGGTAAGAATTCACAAGGTGGGATTTTGTAATGCTTTTTTATTCTTTAGTGGTACTTTGAGAACTTTTTTTTATATCAAACCTATAGACATAAACTTGTATGTATGTATGTATGCATGTATGTATGTATGTATGTGGTCCTTAGTGAGTCCACAAGTGGGAATTTTTTTTCTTTTTCCTTCTAAGAATAGTTCTTGAATTTTCTGTAGTACTCAGCATAGAAACATAAAATTGAAGATGTATGGTTCTAAATTAATGAGAATCTTTAAATGTTTTTTTGTGATACCTTTTCCTTATTCTAATACTACTCTTTAATTTTTATACAATAATTAACCTATAAATATGAAAAGTCCTATTAGTCATATTCTTCTCTATTAAAAAATAATAAAAGTAATTTGGTAGTTTTTTAACCTTCAAAGAATCTTCTAAACCATAAACATTGAAATAAATTTAAAATAGTATCTATCTTTTTCACAAATATACCAACCACGACTTTGGTACTTTTTGAAAATTATATATATATTTTTTTACTTTTTGGTGCTTTTTTACTTAAAATATTTAAAAAAGTTTATTATTGTTAATGCCGAAACAATGCCCCAACATTTTTAGAAATTTGAAGTCTTGGGGGGTAAAAGCCTTTAAAATAGATACTTCATTTCCTAAGCTATTAATTGTAAGAACCAAATTTAAATATTTTTTTCTACCAAAAAAAAAATATTTTCAAATTTTATAAAATGCGATTTTTAATTCGGTGATATATATAATTCTGTAGTTCTTTTTTACCCTGTGTTATTTAATGATGAACTAATAAAGGGTTATGAAGTGGTACAATATCCCACTCCATGGATACTCCTTATTTAAATATAATTATGGAGGCATGAAATTGGAATCACTAGATTGAGATATTTGTTATTAATTTTTCAAAAATACCAATATTATAATTGTTCCTACGGGAGTAAGGAGTTAGTTTAATTGAACGGTTTTTTTTTTCAATTTTGGTAATACATTTTGTTTTTTCTAAATTTAAAAAAAGTTTATATCTGGTCTATGTATTAGTCCCGTGAGTTCGCTAACGCAGTAGCGGGTTAAATTCTAGTATAAAAATAAAATTGAAAAGCGTGAAGCAGCAGCAGCAGAGAGTATAATATACATTTTTTGAAAGTATAATATATATTATGTATTAAATTCGTGAAAAGAGAGTCATTATCTGTTATTAAAAAATATATTTTTTTTTGCTCATTTCTTTAACGAAGCAAAACTGAACACTTTTTTATTTTAACAATATCATAATAACTAAATTAATTTTAACTAATTTATTATTATTTCAACAAATCCCTGATTAATTTACACTATTAATTATTTTTGTATTGCCTAACGCGTCAGGAAGATAAAGCCTAAAAAGTTAATTATTACAAAAAGTTTTCACTTTTGCTCCATAGTGTATATTCGAAATCTTGTAAATTTATATATTTGAAATTTTTACATAGAAATATTTAAAAATATTATACTAAGGCAGTTATTTTCGTCTTTTTTTTGGAATTCGAACTAATTAAAATTTTATGTGAGTTTGTTAAATCCTATTGTCTACCTCGTATAATATGTTGGAATTTATGCATTATTGATATTAAAATACGCATATTATATTTTTTATTTATTTATGTTTTATTTATTTATTTATTTATTTTATGTCTATTGATAAAGATCCTTACAGACAGAATATATGAATTTTTATTAGTTTGTAGGCAAACATTAATTACACGTTGTTACAAAACGACTCTTTTACTTAGTTTATACACTAAATATTTCGTAGCTTCCTAAATTTTAAGTCAATTTAAGAATTTTAAGTTGTATTAGAAAGTAGAAGAAGGTAGCTTTTTAACAATATTAAAATCTTTTATATACACTCCAAATAGGTAATGATTTATTCAAAATTTTTAAATTTACTTGCCTTTCCAAAATTTTGACTTTGATGTAATTTTTTTGGATTTTTTTTTTCTTAAGACTAAGTATCATATTTACATACAAAATTCAGAAAGTTATTAAAGGTTTTCTAAATTTTATTAAAAAATTTCCGTTATATATTGTGACAAAGTATTTTTTTATATTTATTATTTGGTGCTTACTTCTTGAGAAAAATTACAAATGTATGGAAAGTTTTAAAATTTTATTGTAAATAAAATCAAATAAAGGTCTTGTTACTCCACTGTAAACATAAATGTAACAATTCATCTGACTCGTTTTGCTTATGAGAGTTATGTGTATACGGCTACTAATAAACGTAATTGTAACGTATTGACTTAATGAAATTATGTCGCTCTAAGTTTTTACGTGCTTACATTTACGGTAGAGTAACGGAGCCTTAAGATCTACAGTTTTTGTCTGATTTAAAAATACTAAATCTTGTTATGTTTACAATAAAAATGACTTTAAAAATTATTGCTTTTATATAAAAAATTGTAATAAATCGCAGTTAAACTAGAAAAATTGTGGAAAAAATTTTATTTTTGCTTGATGTTGTTTAAAGATTTGTTTTAATTTTTGACCAAAGTATAAAAAATATATACAGTTGAAAAGCCAGATCCTTTTACTTCCCAAAAATATTTAAAAAGAAAAAAATCAACAAAAGATTATTAGCATTAGTGAAGCATTTATATAGGAACCTACCCAAAAATAGTTTTTTAATCATAACTCATAATTTTTCGGGTATATGATATTTATCGAGTGGTTTTTCATTCGATTGATAAATATTGTATCTAACATTAATCTACAACTTTTTAGACTGGGTAACTTAATTTGTAATATTTTGGTTTTATAAGATGGTAAATTGTATACTGTATTTGGATAATGTGTTTCGTAAAATAACAAGTACAAACTGTTTTTCTATATAGTAAACGATCGCTATGTATGGTATAAGCAAGGTTCCAAATAACTAAGCAATACTTTATAATTGGTTTGACCAGAGAAATATAGTCTCGCTATGCTGGGATCATTAAATAGAATTGCTGGAGCTTACAAAAAATTTAACATCGTCCATGTACATTAGTATGTTGGAAAATTTTATTAGGAATGGAAGATCATTTATGAAAAGAAGAAAGAAAATTGGCGCGAGATGACTGCCTTGCGGCTAGAGAAAGCATACCGGGGTTCGAGGGAATTTTGCAAATTTTTGTTTTTGATGTACGTTATAAATTTGTCAATAGTATGGAAATAAGATTAGTAGAAAAATTTAATATACAATAGACTGAAGCTTGTGTGGTCTACAATTCTTTTTTGCAAGCTATATTTAAACGTACCTAAAATTATGGATTGAGTCATAACATATAATATATTGGCAAAATTTCAACTTTCTACGACAATTGGAACAGGACGCTACATGGCAATTTATGTTGATAATTCCAAAACAAATCTAATTTTTTCATCACTAATATTAATGATATATACATTAAACTTGTACAAGGATTTTTTGATAACTTTTCCTTAATACTGTGATATTAGTAGTTTCCTTATTTAATTATTTAGATGTTAATTGTTGTAATACTTTTAAGAAAATTCTCATAACAAATTTACAAAATACGGGTTTATTTATTTATCTATCGTTTTATTTTATTAATAATGAACACAAAAATTTTCTAATCACAGTTGAATTTGGCCAAAATATTTATATGATGTCCCCTTTTACAATTTTATGTATCTTTAAATATGAGATACCTTTACAATGTTAGAATATCTTTTTTAAGCTGCAAACATATTAATGCCTTTTCAAATCACGTTTGAATATGCTGAAGGGTTTCGGAAAATGCGATTTTTAGCCACTATTTTTAGATTTATTAAATTCTAATTTTTTATAGTAAATTTTTAACAAATTTACTTTTTATAACGATTTACAAAACTTAAAAACTGTTATAATAGTATCAATGTCAGAGTAAATATTTTGAATCTTTTGAAAAATTATCCATAAAAATTTTTGTAAAACAAAAACAAGTTATATGAAAAATTTTTCAAAATGATATGTTATAAAGTAATCCTCATTTCGTTTCAATTATTTCGCTCCCGTGAGCTGGACCAGAAATATACATTTCGATCAACAGTAAATGCATAAAAAAAGCATTAACTCGATTATTACCGCGGCTTTAAATTAATTTATCATATTTTTCATAAATTCATTGATTTTAAGTATAAAAAATACTTTAATACATCTTACTTACAAAATTTGCTGATATAACCTTTTTGGAACCAAATGTAAAAAATTGACAATTTTGCTCTTAAAGGATTAATTACCTTTAATCTTCAATAGCATTAGGATAGACTTTTCTATTGGTACCTTAAAAACAAATATGTTTATGTCGAAAAATTCCCGAAATATATAAAATTACATACTTAAATATAGAAAATATAGCAAACATATTAATAGAATCATAATATTCAGCGAATTTAAATATATTTAACTAACAATTATTTGAATGGATATTCTAAGTGTTAGCATGTTTCTATTATAACGAAAGTTTTGATAATGATATTGACAGAAATGCATATTTTTAAAAGTATTTTTAAAATGGTCCACCTCTCGGAAATGAAAGCATTGAGATGTGATATTTTGGGAATTACATAAGAACATACTATCTTTATTTCTTGAGAGGTACAACTTTTTTTTCGTGAGGCACTTTAATGTACACATACATATGTATACTAAAGTGCATTGATTTGTATGGAGATAAAAAATGTTGTAAATGTACCCCCCTAAAATTACCGATTGATATGTTTTTAACTAATCCCCAAAATATTTCGGTTTAAGTATATAGCTTTCTATCAACATTGTATATAATTTTTAACTTTTTGGCAAAAAAATTACAACATATGATAGATAAATGACGTTTAATACATAGTGAGTAAAAGCATTTTTAAAATTAGTTTTCATATTATTTTTTAAAGTTTGAATATTTTGGACATTTTCCATCATAATTCATACTTTAGGGCATCATTGGAAAGGTCTCGTCCAATACTGTTGATATTTGTATTCATTTAACCTTTTAGCTACTCAAGTAATATTTTGGGATTTCCGGTCCATAATAGGTTAAGTTAATTTTTGTGTCAAATACATGGTTAGTCAAGAACATAAATGTCACCAAAAGTATACATTTATCATAAAAACTATAAATTCGTGTAAAATAGTAACTAATTTAACCTTTCGCGAACTAAATTCATAAAATTGACCCTCTTGCCGTTAAAAGTTTAATTACGTGTAATCTTTAAAAGTATTACGATAGACATTAATACCCAATATATGTTGAAAAACGTCCGAAATTTATAAAACTATATGTTTGAATAAAGAAAATATGACAAAAAACGTTAGTAAAATCTTAATATTCTGCAACTGAAAAGAGACATAACAATTATTTAAATGAATATTCCAAGCCTTACTATACCTCTATTATAATTTGAAGTTAATTTCCTTTTACCGAAATACATATTTTTAGAGGTGTTTTGAAAATGGTCCTGCTCACGTAAATTTAAACATTCAGATGTAATATTTTGGGAATCATATAGGAACAGACCAATCTTCATTTCTAGAGGGGTACATTTGCAACTTTTTTCGTGATGATCTTAAGAGTTAAGACATTTATTGGCCGAGAGCAGTATCATTTTTATACCCTACACCACCATAGGTGGGAAAGATATTATGCGTTAGCGCTGATGTTTGCAACACCCAAAAATATTGGTCTAAGACTCACCTTAAATTATACTAATCGGATTAGAATCACTTTTTGAGTTGATTTAATGGTGTTCGCCCGTCCAAGTAAACCTTGTAATGAAACTAGGGGTTAAATTTTAAAAGTAATTTAATGAATTTTGACGCACAGATTTCTTATGATTCAAGGACGAAGTCTATAGGAATTTGTTATGATGGGTCCATTATTTCACCTGGCCTACATATAAATGTCCTGCCGGAATGGTGGTTTAGCGATCATAAATCCCTTAAATATAGCAATATTTTAATAAAATTTGGCACATATACGTCTTTAATAAGTAATCTGTGTGCCGAGTTTCATGAAGACCGGTCCATAATTGACCATAGCCCTAATATAAACTATATATTTCTTACTTGTTTTCATTATAAAAATTCAACACAAACGCACAGTACCTCAAGAGTATTAAGAGTGTTTGAAAAGAATTTAAAATAATTTCAAAATTATCCATTAATAAAAGTACACGTACTTTAATCATCGGCTTTTTATAAGATTCTATGTTTGATTTAAAGGATTTTTTTTATTTAATGAATTAAATTGACATTATATATTACATATGTATATAGAAAATCACTATGTTGCAGCCCTTAAAGAAAGACCATGTATAACCACCAGCTTTTTAACAAGGTTGCAGTTATACTTATATAGTAGACGAGCTACTGATGATAGTCGTCATTCAGAAGTCATTCCCTCGAAAATATAACAACGACAACTGTAATAGATGATGCTGAGTACTGACAATTCAAAATATGGTTATGGTCATGGATGTTCTTGCAAATGATGCGTTTTTCACCAAATCCTCCTTCTTTTACGTCTACTTCTCCTTTTCATACTAAATTTTATTGGCTGTGTAAAATAGAAACAAACAAAGTGCAATAGATGTTGCTGCTACTTTACAACTGCTGTTGTTGGTGCTGTGTTGTATGTAGTTTTTTTGTTTTGTTTTTATTTAACAATATTTTTGTATGCCTTGCAGTGTTGTCAGGGGTAGTTTGAAAAAAGTTACAGGTTTTTGTCAAAAAATTTACAATTTTTCCTAAAAAATTACATTTTCGGAATTCGAAGAAATAAATGACCAATACGTATTTATTTCCTATTATAAATTTGGAAGAAAATAATACAAACATTTGGGTATAAATTAAGACCACCAGTATACTTGATTTTTAATTCATTTTGGTAATGATTCTGTAGTATTCCTACTTGTGATTAAAGTAATATAAAATATATATTCCCACTTGCTCATAGTTTACGAATTATGAGACTCTAAAGTTTCAATACATTTTTCTGAATATCTTTATTAATACACATGCAATTTAAATTATATTTAAGCTTTTAAAGTACTTAAAAATATCTTTTTAATGATATATAACATGACCATATAATAAATCTTTAAGAGGAAAAATGGCATTTTTATTGAAAATACCGGCAATTCGATTTCCATAAAAAGTTTATTCAGCGAAGCAGGTATTTGTCATACCTGCTTCGGAATCACTGACTCCGGTCGAAGGCCAAAAACTCAAAGAAATCCTAATAAAGGTTAAAAAAAGAAATAATTAATTTAACGGTGCTTGCAGTCTTCATTTATTATTTAACCGGCTACAACGATCTGATTTAATAATTTTTGTTGACTAAATATAATACGAGTATATGTGTTTTAAAATACATATGGCTTTTTAATATTGTTAATCATGACAATAGCCGTCGGTACTTAAATTAGGATATAGGGCTAATGTCTTGTTATCGAGGTGAATATACTGCCAAAATTTTCCCGTGAATAAAACTTTTTAAATTAGGAAATTCATTTAATAAATCAGTTGTGCCACATTAGACTAAAATATAGTATTGTTAAAATCAAATGTAATATTTTAATTTATATAACAAATACACTATTTTTTAATAAGGATAATTCATCTGGGTATTTTTTTATATAACGAAAACTTTGGAATTTTTCATTTGCACAAATTTAGTTTTTAACCAATTCAATAGCATATTACTTAAATCTTCTACACTGAATTAAAGTTACTTTTTGTGTAAGTTTGTAGACCAAAAATGTATTAAAAAATCGAAATAATTTTATCTGCCCCGAAAATCGGAAATTGTCACGTGTAAGAAAAAAGCATATTTCAATTTTTGTTCTTTTCAATAGAAGTGATGTGTTAGGAGGTAATTTTTGAGAAAGTCTCAAAAAACATGTTTGAAATGTTGGTAAATATTTGCATGAACTATGTATGTCAATGATCTAATTTTTGAAGGGATCAAAATTTATGAAAATGTGGTTAAAAGCAAAAAATTATGTATGTTATGTAAAGCTTTGAAAAGTTACAAAAAATGTAAAAAATGTCACTAAACGGCAACACTGATGCATTGTCATCGTATACTATACTTGTTTCAGTTGTATTTGGTGTTCTATTGTGTATATGTGTGTGTTTTTCGCTTGTTGTTGTAATGTTCCCGTAACATTTGTTTTAAATTGCACTCAGTATCTAAAACAAATTGTAACTATGCGAATAATTGCAAAAGTATATTTTACAACAAAGAATCGAAATAAAAACAACAATCATCAACTAACCAATTGCAACAATAATAACAAGCAGCAAACTGACGTAAGTAATACAACATGGGACATTAAACAAACTACAACAAATACATGAGCAACAAAAACAATAACAACAACTACATATAATCAACAACATGAAAATTTGATTCATTAAATATATAGAGTGACAGCAGAAGCGTTGTTCGATACTAAGGATTGAGGGTGGGCATCGATTTCTAAGAATTTGTGCATCCTGAAGTGAGGGGACCATTCATGGCACTCAAGTTATAATGGAATTTGAAAATTTAAGCTAATTTGATAGGTGGAGTAGTTGGAATTTGGCGTGATAGACAAGAATTTGCTTTCAGTTTCGCGACATGTCGTGTACAAAAAGAGTAAGTTTTTTAATTGTCGTTTTTAGAATTGTGAAATAAATAGTGTGTTCCAATAAAACGTTTTATTGAAATCCAAGGCTCTGTCTGCCAAATTAGTAAAAAATCCAAAACCGACTAAAGTTTTTTTGACCTGGTTTCCCAAGATTTTGGTGTGTAGCGAAATTAAATTTGACATTGGATCTCATTCCGAATTTATTAATGCGAAGACCGTAATATTATCAAACATTCTATTGAATCCATTCACTTATTAATTGGTCATATTTTTTAATAATTTCTATTCAGTGCCACCATGGGCTTAGAGAATAATATACAAGTTGTTACAGAAACATTGTATTTTTAATATATCTGTTGCGTGAATAAACTAATTGTTCTATATTTCTCTATTTCCAGCATACATATACATAAATATCTATTTTTAAATTAATAAAAATTATTTTATTTATATTATTTTTTTTTTTAAGTTAAGCGGCGTAATATTATTTTGTATAATTTGTATAATATTACATTCAGCATAACCGAATTGCATTCTGTAATCCAGTAGAGCATACCGAAACATTTAGTAATTCCAGTCGAATTATGAGATACTTCGTGTAACCGACAAAATTCGATTGCTAAAAAATTCGGTAGTCACAACGAATATGTTTTCTCTGTGTACATTCATATTGCAACAAACCTCTCGATTTGGAACGTGTAAAACTGGGCATAAGAAATTGAAAATAAAAAAATTATACACTTATTGGAAAACATTTTGTGATTTTTCGGGGACTTTCGTTTCACTCGATCTATTGTAGATCTCTTTATACCCAAAATTGGCTTTAATGAGGCACCAAAATATTCTTTGGATTCCTTATACCAACACTACAAAACCTTACAATAGCAATAATGTAAAATTACATACATACATAAATACATAAATACATACATACATACATATGTACATACATACATATTTTTCCTACACGTTTTTATTTCCATAAAAACTAAACTAACTATATCTTAGTCCCTTAATGTCCTCGAAAAAGACCAACTTAAGAAACAAATTAGGAAATAGCCACATAGATTTTTTACTGCTAAATAAAGTATCAAAAAAACTGACTTTTTAGAAAACTAGTTTTCGATTTTGGATTCTTGAAAAAAAAACATTTTTTTTTACAAGAAAATATTATTTTTTTTTTATTTTTTTTTAATAAAAATACTCTGCAAAAATAATAAATTTTGATGTGCATAATTTCAAGACTAAAGTTTTTTATTCACGTTCTAACTTTAGAAAAAATATTATTATATTTTTAATTTGAAATTGTTCTTACCTATTTCATTTATTTTATTTAATAAATCTTTAATATTTTATTTCTTGTCCTGTATTTGAAAATATTGAGATACTAAGAAGTGAGCACAAAAAAAAAATAGTGCATAAAATGTTGGTTATGAAAATTATACCAATAGGAGGTTTATGTTTTTTATGAAAGACACTTTTAAGTTTGATATACACTCGAACTCGGATATAACGAACTCGAAGGGACTGACAAATTTAGTTCGATATATCCGTAAAATACCAAAAAATTTTATTGTTAATAAAATTAAGTATTTCATTACGATACTAATATTTAATATTTTTAATTAAAGCACATTTCTTTACTTAAAAGTAGGCTGTATTTATGATTTTTAAATATGTATTAGTGATTTGAATATCTTTGTACATTCATCATTCATTTGGCAAGTGGCAAATTGATATTAATTATATTTTTTATACTAATTCAATGTTTTCATTTGTTATCGTTTGTTACTCTTTGAGCAATAGTGATTCTCTAATATTTAATTTTTAATCCTCATATAATTTGATTTTTATTTCTAGCTATTTTTGATAAATGTATATACGTTATGTTAAAAAGGTCAACAACTATAAATTTAAAATTCCTCTTTTATTTGTCCGATGACTGAACTTGAAATTAATGAATATTATTTCTGTTAGTTGTTACATTTTTGAAACATTTTGAAATGTACAATTTTATATATCTAAAACTAGTATTTGTGGGAGTTCATTATAAAATCATTTTTTTTGTATGAAATATTATTCTTGGGACCATAAAAATATGTTTGTTATAAAAAAAGTTCGCTATAACCGTGTTCGTTATAAATGTAGTTATTTGCATGAAGAATTTCTGTAAAATCAATGGGACTGAAGAAAAGTGTTCGCTATAGCTATTGTTCGTTATAACCGTGTTCGACTTTAGTAATTAATTTCTTATTGGGTTTTAATAAATCCTATAAGGTTTTCTGCAAAACTTTTACTGTGTATTCATCAATTTTTGTGTGTAACAACTTTTGGTTGTAATGTTTATACTTTTAAGCTTTTAGTATCCTTTAAATATTAAACCAATATTTCAAAAATTATTGAATATATTGTTTATCATAAGCTTTTCTTCAATGTAAAGATGCATATTTCTTTATCTCAACATGGATTTATGACTGGAAGATCAACTTGTACTAATTCAGGTGTCTTTACCAAGTATTGTGTTGATAGTTTTGAAGATCGATTGCAGATTGATGCGATTTACATGGACTTTTCTAAGGCATTTGACCAAGTACCACATGAACTTTTATTATTAAAATTATATAAATTGGGCGTTCATTCCCGAATGTTATCTTGGTTTCGTTATTACTTGTCGGATTGGCAAACCGTATTTTCTCTTCATGGTGTTTGTTCTACATCATTTATTCCTATTTCTGGTATTCCACGAGGTAGTGTTTTAGGTCCTCTGTTATTTAATATATTTATTAATGACGTTGACCTATATTTCAGAAAGTCTCATTATTTATTGTATGCTGATGATTTAAAAATTTTTAAAACAATTTCTAACGTCAATGAGGTTTTTAATCTTCAGGAGGATTTAGATAGGATGAGTTCTTGGTCAGTCCGTAATGGTTTACCTTTTAATTTAAACTTATCATAGATGTTGTAACACTGTTATATCTCAATATAGAATACATCAACGTTTACTATCATCCTTTGATGAAATTTTAGATTTAGGGGTATTATTTGATAAAAAATTATCATTTAATAATCACTATTATACCTAAAGCTTATTCAATGTTAAGCTTTTTATGCCGTAATTCTAATAATTTTGATCATTACATCCTTTGTGAGATCTAGATTAGAATATGCTTCATTTATCTGGAGCCCATGTACTCAATTACACACAAATAGAATTGAAAAAAATCAAGTAAAATTTATAAAATTTGCTCTTTCATTTCTAAATTTTTCATTTGTAAACCCTCAAATTTTGATTTCTATGAAAACTTTAGAAACAAGACGTAAAATTTCTTCTATATATTTCCTATATACTATAATTCATGGATTAATTGATTGTCCTGATTTGCTTCATACCATAAAACTATATGTACCTCCTAGACCTCTAAGGAAAAATAATTATATCTTTGTATAGCTATTCATAGAACAACATATGCTTTGAATGAACCTTTAATAAAAGCTATGAGATTATTCAATAAATATTCTAATGAATTAGACTTAAGTATATCAAATCTTGAATTTAAAAATTTGTTAAACAGTTTATTTAAATAATTAATTTAATTATGTATATTAAATTATCATTGATGACTGTAAGGATAATATTGTATCCATAGACTGAAACTAATAAATAAATAAATAAATAAATATTTGTTGAATAAGGTTAAATACCTTTTAATTGATTGAAGTTTTAGGCAATTTGGTTGATTGGACTTCTTTGGTATATATATAATATCATGGTTAGTATTGATAAATATATTTAATTTTCATTGAACATCAAACGTTATAAAGCAAAAATTTTAAGATAATCATTTTTTAGTGCGCACTCAATAGTTCAATTTATTTCAACTATTTAAAGATAATTTTCAAAGTTAAATAAGCCATCTTTCATTTTTATTGCATTTAGCACGTTTCGTGAAATGTCTACTTTTAGTCATGTATTTGTTATATTTGTTTTTTTTCCGTACATAAAAAGTTAAATAAATTGTTGCTAAAAAACCGATTAACAGCCTTAAAAAAAAACTGATTTTCGAATAATACCGATTTAGAAAAAAATCGAAACCAACAACGTTTGTTGAAAACCGGAAACAGGTTTTCGCTTTTAGATACTCTATGCTAAATAAAAATTTATATATTTTTGAAATATTTTTTATATTTGATTTATAAAAAATACACAAATGTCAAAATTTGTTTGTTTTTTCGAAAACTTTTAAAACCAATTAAGAAATTTATTAAATCAATTAATGTGTTAATTATGTTTTACTATAAAACTTGTGTTAATTGAAAAATTCTAGGAAATAATTTTTTCTGAACAATTCTGTTATTCTTTTGTTAATTTTTAATTTATAAACTTTTTTTTTCGGAAGTAGAAGGATATGGTTTTTCAACCGTATATATTTGTTACGGTTTGGTCCAATATTAAAAGCTAATTTTTAAACATAATCTAGAAAAAATATAATTTTTTTCAAAACTTTTTGAGTTTATCTGCAATTTATTAAAATTTTTTCTATAAAAGTCTATACAACGAAATAATAATTAATAAATCAAAAACTGTAGTACTCATTCAATTTTATCTAGAATAATATATTAAAACTTTCAATACATTTCTCATTATTCTCAAAAAGTAAGCACTAAATAAAAAATATAAAAAAATACTTTATCTTAAAATATATGGAGAATTTTCTAATAAAGTTTATAAAATTATCTCGTTTTATTCTGAACAAAATAGCATTTAAAACTTTGTATAGAAATATTTTTAGTCATAAAAAAATACATCAAAGTCAAATTTTCGAAAAGGAAAATAAATTTAAAAATGTTGTATAAATCACTACTTTTTTATTTGGAATATATAAAAAAGATTTTAATATACATTCCTCTGCTTTCTAAGTCAATTGAAACATTTTAAATTGACTTAATATTTAAAGAGGTACAAGATATGTAGTGCAGGAACTACCGTAAAAACAATTTTTTCGCAATATCTCAAAATCCTCAAGAAGATCTACAGCCCATATAAGATTGTATTTCGAGTGAAAATAAAATTCGTTTGTAGCGGCGTAATATTTATATTTTTTATATAATTTTAGGTCTAATATTTGTTGTAGGATTTTTTATCCATAGCAGATAAAAAATGGTTTCAATTGCCAAAATGATTCATATAATCAATAAAATGTTTAAATTTGCACCTCTCACCAAAATGATTACATCAATTATTAAAATGTATAAAAACTGAAAAGGGAAGATTTTTTTACAATTAAACATTTCAAACAATACACAGAGTAAGTAGTCTTTCGAACAGTTTTCCGGCAGAAAGTTCGAATTTTGTAAAACTAAATATTGCATTCAATAGCTAACAATGTACTGAACTTTACCAAATTTATTTTTATACCCACCATCAAAAAGATATTCTGGGTTCTGGTAAGATTCTGAGTCGATCTAGCCATGTCCGTTCGCATGTCTGTTGAAAACACACGCAGAGAAAAAATATAGTTATTGCGACTAGATTATGGTCGCTACAACTTTACAATATATTATGATTGGAATATATGATCACAGCGAAAAATAGAAATGATTTAAAGTAATAGTCATTATGATTCCATTTTGTCATATTGTATCCGATTTTATGGTTTGTTTTTCCATATTATGATTCTAGTTAAACAAGTTTGCAAACGTAAATTGCCTTGTTGCAGAATGGAATACGTATTTTCTGTGCCGCTACACACTTCATCAGCATTCGTGGTGTCTTATCCACTTTGTTTTCGTTGAAATCTAAACACTAGTTTTATATAAAATTAAACAATCTTACTGCATCATTATCCCATTCTATCAGATTAAGATTTGATATTACTATATTATTATTCTATCTTATTATATTATTATACCACCTTGTCATAATATGACTCCATTTTATAATATTTTTATGCTATTCTTCATATTATTATTATTCTATTTTATCATATTTTATTTACATATCATTTGTTACATATTCATTTGTACCACCATATGTTGTTCAAATGCAATATATTTTTTTTTAACTGATCCCTTTAATGGTAGTTAATCGATATCTTTATTGCTTGAATCATACCGAATATAATCAAACCTTGTCTATTTATATTTATTCATATATAAACTAAATGATAAATACAATAAAGTTAGAAAACAAGCATTAAAAACAAAATATTTTTAAAAACAAACAAGTTATGAAATTTATAACTAAGTTTATGAAAAGGATAAGTATTATATTTATTTGAAATATTTTATTGCCATGGGATAATAACATTAATATGGTTTAAAAACAGAATATGGTTTAAGAACAAAGAAAGAAGACTGCAAATATTTAATGGTTGTAGAAGTAATGATATTTTTCATAATAAAATTTTGTTTCTGGTAAATATATTTAAAAACATATAATTTTTCAAGTCAACCAAATTAAAATTTTTATTGAATATAAACATTAAATGACAAAATTATTATTCAAGAAAATTAACAATGAGAACATAATATTGTGATAATGTTGTAACCATGTTTTTTCTCTGCGTGCAGGATAAGGCTCGGGGGAAAAATCTAGGGGGACGAAATAAGGTTTGTTTGGTATTAAAAACGGGCAAAATCGGTTAATAAACAAAAAAAATTATGGGCCAAATACTAGGAACAGAGGGTGTCCGTTGTAACTTCAGTTCATAGTTCAAGGGCCAATGTAAATTTAATAATTTAGTTGTTAAATTTAAACAAAATATACAATTAAAATTCTATTGAAATATAGGATCATGAATTCCTATTTTCAAATATATTTTAAACGCTAAATTTCAAAACTTGAAACTAGTAAAAAGTATTACTAAATATAATTATGTAAGAAGCTACTAGTATTACCAATGAGCATCTTTTCAAATAAAAATATAAATACATTAAAAATCGGGCTGAAATTAATCTAATTTATGATTGGAATTCAATTATGATTGGATTCAATCGATTTACTGTTTATGAGTAAATTTTATGCGATTTTAAAAATTTATTTAAAGAATTGACTCCTTCGAGTCATAGCTAGAGCCCTACATTACAATAACCAAATTATATGAATAACGCCACTGTGTATTTAATTTTTTTCTGATACTGAATATCAATTGCATGTTGTTGTTAGTTTGATTTAATCCTCTTCTACGAGTATATTGTGATTGTCGTTGTTGTTCTTGTTAGAGCTGTCATTTATGGGCCATCGTCGTACTACAATCATTCGTAACCAGTTGATGATTCTAAAACAAAAGCAGTCCTAACATTCATCTATCCATCCATCTATTCGTCGAGTCAAATTATACCCTTATAGGATTTTTTTTACAATAAAATCAACAACAAAAACGACAGCAACAATGAAAAAGTTAAGAAAGAATACAGTTCGTTACGCTAACACAGCCTAAACTTTAAATAAAAGAAGTATTGATACTGACTGAGTATCATGTTGTAAATACGATTGACTCTCTCTTCTTCTAAATATATACAATGACAGAGTCATTGTATTTTAGATTTGTTAGATTGTTGTTTCTAGTCGTAGTGTTATTAGTTGTCTATCGTGTGAACAACTAACAATTGCATTCATTTCTTTATATTGTGGCAGTTGTCAATTTGTTTTTGTTTTGTTTTGGTCTGTTATGTTCTTTTATCATCGTTTCTTGTTGTTTGTTTGTTTTTTTTGCAAAATGTTTGAAACTTCTTGAACTTGATGTTGTGCTTCATTTTAAACTTGAATTCTTGTTGTTGTAGTTCTGACTATCAATGATCCTCCACAATTGTAATAGCAACAACAATAACAACCAGAACTATCTGAAACAACTGGCATTATACATATATTTAGTACTCAGTCAAACACCAAAAGTTTTTTGACCCTTGGGAGTAGTATTTTAAACACGTACAACAGAAATAAAAATAACAACAAAAACAACTACAACAATTATTTGGTACTAGTATGTTAATAATATTTAGTATAGAACAACTGGATTGGTTCCCTATATCATGTTAGTATATAGCTTTATATCCATATTAAATCTAGTATTTTTGGGATTAATTTATGATGCCGTTATTTCCATATTCTTTAAATTTTCCGGTTGGTCGGAATTCTAGATAAATAATAAATAATATTGGTTGTGATAACCAATAATAATGTCATGTGTGATGTCAAGTGTTTAATTTCAGATGGATGTCCGACGGACATAATCACTAATTTATCACTTTTAGCGCTAGATCTACCACTATTTAAACTCATTTAGCACGAAAAAAAAAAAATGAATCTGGAACTTTTTTTTAGCACTTTTCAAATTATTCTTGACATTTTTTTAGATTTTTTTTTTAAATTTGTAGTTTTATTCCCTAAAAGCATTATTAGTTTTTTTTTTAAAGTAAAGCTGCAACTAAAATTTTGTATTTTTAATAATGATAATTAATGCAAAGAGTGCGTTTGGCAAAATAAACTTTGTAAAATCCAATGCAATTACAAACGGTTAACCTATCAAGTGAAATTTTGGCAATTAAACTTTAACTTTAATTTTTTTGTTATAAGAAATAATTATGATATAATAACTAATTAATTTTATAACTAATTAATTTATGTTATGAACATAACTCAATTGATATCGTAAATTAAAGTGAAACAAAGTTTTAATTAATTTCGAATCTTCTTAAAAATAAAAATATTTATACATAATTAAACAACTTTTTATTCAATTTAAAACATCATAATTAGGTATGTGATGGAAATTGATCGTTTTCAAATCGAACGGGTTGAAAAGTTGTGGAGAATTTCGATCGACTTTAAGAAAAATATTTGTAACAATGCTTTATTTTTCCTTTACAAAATCCAGCATTATTGAAAACCAAGGAAATAAATATCGTGGAACACTTAAAATTTCATAATAACATCTCATAAAAAGTGAGTTTACTGTAATTTTCATTAGTAGAGAAAACGAAAAAATAAATACATCAGAAATTTTTTCGATTTGAATTCGTTTCCATTACATACTCGAATATATTATGGGCCATTAACTTATCAAATTTTAACCAAAAGTTAAAGCCTAACAAAATGATTAGTTTGTGTGAAAAGAATATCAAAAGAATATAAGAATTATGCTTTAACACTTGCTTAAAATTTGATAAGTTAGCAGCGCTATGACGTTTTATTTATTTTATTTTATTTTATTTTATTGTGAGTATTTTGTTACATTTTTAAATAATTTTTTTGAAGACAAAATTTTTCGAGAATTTTATTTTTGCTAAATATTGGTTTTTGGGTCTGCTATAATTATCCAGATTTCCGAGTTTATACTGTATCTGGTTTTTAATAAATGAGATTTTAAAAATCAAGTTTTCGGTAAAAGAAATAAGATTTTAGTTCGTCAAAATGTTAACCTATATGTTATTTGGAATACGTATAACAATATAATTCAGATAACACATACTTGAATACCTTATGATAAAATTATAATTTTGAAAAATAGACTCATAAGCATTTTTCTTTATAAATTCTAGCACTTTTTCCCACTCAGGTTTTGGTAACACTGGACTTAGTTAAAACCATAAAATAGAACTAGAATTTAATGTGAGAGAATTTCGAACTAAATTATTATTTTTTTTTCTTTTCAAAACACAAAAACAAAATATATTTGACTACATGTATTTTGTTGTTTCACGAATTAGCTTTTTGACAATTGAATCAGCTTTTTTTCTCTCACATAAATATCTTCTTATTAATCTAGGTTAAAACCATGACATGAAAAAGCAAGGTAACACCGTTCTCTCTCAGAGGAAAGTTTTTTGAAGTATAAAAGATTTTTTGAAATATATTTTTTTTATAAACGAACGAAAAAATCATTGCCACATTACAAGAGAAAATTATATTTAGGAAATTGTTATCGAAGTTGTGTAATTTGCTTTATCAAAAACTTCTGTCTTATAAATATTCCCTTCGCTAACCTATTAAATTACAACAAATATATATTAAAAAGGTTATTTAAAGTATTATTAATGGGACTTTGACTTTTGTCAACAGTATTTAATTTTTGTCAACAGTATTTAATTTTTTGTTGTTATATAAATTTGGGAATATAAAGCAATGAGGGTATCGCAAAAGTAATGAATACAAGTTAATCAAACATCGTACAATGCACAGTGGGGCAGAATCGAAATTTTTTGGAAATAAATCTGTAACTTCTGATCGGCCGGTTGGATTTTCATGAAATTGGGTATAAGCGTAGCAGAGGAGTGTACAATGTTATGCTTGGAAGGGGGGCACAACAATCCACCCAGGAGCCGAGCTAAGGGGGATCAAAGTTAGGTACCACTGACATAAAAAATTTTTAATCGCTTGCAAAATTTTTGTTTCTCATCCGATTTCAAATATTTTTATATATTGTTGTAGGCCCTGATAATGTCCTATTATCTCTTATAGTTTTCAAGTTATTTGCGTTTGAATTTTTAAGCACCATAATTTTGCATGTTCTTGGTCCAGTTTTTTTCATATATATCCTAGTATTTCCGACTGATTTTATTAGTTTTTTTCTTAACTAGTTAAAGAACAAAATTATCTATTGAATAAAAAACATTTGAAGTCGATATCTTTACCGAGTCCAAAAATTACGATTTTGAATTTGAAAATTGCAAAAAACGAGTTTTTGTGTCTTTTTTTAGCCGAAAAAGCATCTGTTCTGAAAGGTAACTCCACAGGGATGACCTTAAGATAAAAAACAAGCCCAATAACTCAATTAGTCATGGTACATACCCTCCCGAATTCGACCCATTTTCTATGAAAGCTTTGATTTTATACCATATTTTCTCAAATCCCAAAGCACGAATCGACAAGCGGAATATATTTTAAGAATCTCCCATATATTTTTAATTGTTTTAAATCAAAATCTACGGGACTTCAGAAAAATGTGGACTCTATAGCCAAAAATATAAAAAATCCCGTTTTTGGGAATTTTGATTAGTTTATTTGGGAATTCAGGAAAACCCTACCCCTGATTGAAATTCGGTGAACGAGCTTTTATTTATATTAATAAGATCCACATTTCCTGCAAATTTTATTAAGATATCTTTATAAACAAATATGTTATTACAATTAAAATATTTGTATTTTCTCCAAAAACCCCAAATTGGGCCTTTTGTTTGATTTATTTCTAAGTAGCGAAAGAAATTTTAAAAATATGTATTCCAAATTAAGCTTATCCTTTAGCATATATAATTTCCGATTTTTTGCAAAAAGATTCGAGTGAATATCATGCCTCATTTCAGAAATATGCGCCTTTAAACTTTTATATTTGCAACTTATTGTACATATGACTATATTTTTACATATGACTATTTTTTGCAACTTTTGCCATTAGATTTGCGTGAATAATTACTTAGAGAATTATGAATATTTCTGTATGCTTTTAATAATATCTATACACAAAATATTTTTTAAAAATAATTAATAAATATTTTTTATTTTTAATAGGGTTGCCACATTTCCCAAATTTAAGTAAATCTTTATCCTTTTCTAAGCATTCATATATTTCTATTAATGAATTTAAAATAAAAAAACAAACAAAAAATTTCTATTTTAACTTTTAGTTTACATTTATGGTGTTTACCTAAATTTAACAAATGTATTTATCTATTGGTGATGGTTAAAAATTTATATATTTACGATCTAGTGGCAATGTACAGGTATCCTTTCCGATGATACCTAGCTGTAGCATTTATCTATTACTGGTGGTTCAAAATCTATATTTTTATGAGCTAGTGACAATGCACAGGTAATATCCTTTCCGGTGATACCTAACAGCAACATATAATAGCAATGAATTCGGTATAGGTAATCTCCTAAATTGACTCTTTCAGATATTTTACCTGATGAAAATTCACAGAATACCTGTGCGATATATCTAATAGATATATATAAATGCGCAGCTAATCCTTATCAACATCATAACGAAGTTAATTACCATGGTGATTACATTGAAACATGAACAATTCTGTTGTGTTCTGTGGTGTTTATCTAAAAATTATCTTAATCGTTTAGAAGCTATATTGGAATTCATAAAAATATATATCATGCAAAAGTCGACGTCATTGGTAAATTTCAGATAGAGAGCTTTTTAAAGTTGTATGACGTAAAAATGTAGTCCTTGAATCAGCGTACTAACAGATTAAAAATTAAACATTCCGATTGGATGGATATTGATATAGAAATATCGGCGTGCAAAATATCAACTGGAGCACCCTGCAAGACATATGATGATTTAAGTATAAGATCTAAGAAGAAAAGACTGGCCCATAAACTTTCTAAGATTTCGAATGAAGAAGTTTCTCATACATTCAAAGAAATGTTAAAAAAGGAGAAACAACCTAAGAGTGCAATAAATATTGCTGAAATACTGCCAACTTCATCACCAAAACGTCTTAAACGGATTGCCGAAAGTGTACCTACTCCAACATCATAATCCAATCTTACAGAAGAAGAAGCAATTACTTTAATGCTTGAACCGGACCTCAGCCGAAACAAATATCAAATTTAAAGAAAAGCTCTGCTTGAAAAGGGATATTGTATTCTAGCATAATACAAGGATATTAAAGAAAAAAAGCAAACTATTTTACCATCTATTTCGGTTACCGAAAAGGCAGCATGTGTAGAGCTATCTTCTTTGTTGAGAATACAGCTACCAGGATAGTTGCAGATTTTTCTGCAGATCAGTTGGAAAAAGTAAATAACAGCGACGTTGTATTAATCTGTAAGTGGGGATGTGACAGACTATCAGCCCTTCCTGAATAAAAACATGCTAGTGGAAGTAATAAAATGGCGGATTATAAAAGCGTATTTATAGCATCTTTGGTACCATTAAGAATGCGATCTTATTCCTTAAAGCAATCTTCATCAAAGTGTAAAAACTCATTTCAAGATATATGGCTTAACACCATTCCAGGATCAAAATATTTTTGCAGACCTATTTGGTTCGAATTCACAAGGGAGTCTAAGACAACAACAAAGGATTTAGTAGAATATATTAAAGATGAAATAAATGATTTACATCCTCTTTCAATAACCATAAACCAATACACATTCGACATATCCTTTCAACTTAGTCTAACAATAATTGATAGAAAGGTCAGTAATGTCATTACGGAAACATCTTTTTTTTGGAAATGCTCACTATGTGATGAGACGAAATCACAATTTTCGGAGTTGGTAAAGCAAGGAGTATTAATGAAGAATTTCTGTCTTTCGGAATATCTCCACTTCACGCCAGAATACGGTTCATGGAGCATTTTCTGCACATAGCATATAATTTAAAGTATAGAAGTGTGCCAGAAAATTTAACAAAACCTACCAGAAACAACAAGGATTTAAAAACACTTAGTATATCTGAAAAAAGTAGAATCCAGGATGAATTCAGAGAAGAGATGGGATTAAACATCGACAAACCTCTGCCGACTGGTGGTAGTACAAATGATGGAAACACAGCAAGAAGGTCTTTCGGAAATTTCGAAGCTACATCAAAAATAACTGGTATTAATAAAGAGTTACTTGAAAGAACTAACATACTATTAATGGCAATTAATAGTAAGCACAAAATTAACTCTGCTCAACTTGGAGAATATGCAACAGAAATATCTAAACTACTTGTTTCTCTATATCCATGGAAAGAAATGACACCAACAGTACATAAAGTATTGTGCCATGGCGAAATTATAATTGAACGAAATATTCTTCCACTTGGAGAGCTTACAGAAGAGGCTTAAGAAGCAAGAAACCGAGATTTTAAGCACGTTCAATTATTCAGCTCCAGGAAATGCTCCAGAACGTCACAAAACGAGGTTATTTTTAATAGCCTATTGTTATCATCAGACCCTGTACTATCATCAATGAGAAAAAATTGGATTTATTATGAGCCTTTATCAACTCAAAATACTGAAGACTTGAAGGACCTTTGTTATCTTTTAGATATGTATACAGATACAACAGATTATTTTATAGAAAATAAGTAGTATAAGTTTAAAATATTAGAAAAATTGTCTACATAAATTTAATGTAAATAAGTAATAAAAAATCGTATTAGAAATAGAATATTTATTAAGGAAGATGATAAATACCAACAATAATAATATTGATTAAGTTAAAATAGATATTTTTTGTTTGCTTTGTTATTTTAAATTCATTAATAGAAATATATGAATGCTTAGAAAAGGATAGAGATTTACTTAAATTTGGGAAACTAAAAATAAAAAATATTTGTTAATTATTTTTATAAAAATATTTTGTGTATAGATATGAGTAAAAGTATACAGAAATATTCATAACTTTCTAAGAAATTATTTACGCAAAGCTAAAGACAAAAGTTGCAAATTTGTAAAAATATAGTCATATATACAATAAATTGGAAATATAAAAGTTTAAAGGCGCATATTTCTGAAACGAGGCATGATATTGATCGGAAAATATATATGCTAAAGGATAAGCTTAATTTGGAATACATATTTTTAAAATTTCTTTCGCTATTTAGAAATAAACCAAACAAAAGGCCCAATTTGGGGTTTTTGGAGAAAATACAAATATTTTAATTGTAATAACATATTTGTTTATAAAGATATCTTAATAAAATTTGCAGGAAATGTGGATCTTATTGATATAAATAAGAGCTCGTTCACCGAATTTCAATCAGGGGTAGGGTTTCCCTGAATTCCCAAATAAACTAATCAAAATTCCCAAAAATGGGATTTTTTACATTTTTGGCTATAGAATCCACGTTTTTCTGAAGTCCCGTAGATTTTGATTTAAAACAATTAAAAATATATGGGAGATTCTTAAAATATATTCCGCTTGTCGATTCGTGCTTTGGGATTTGAGAAAATATGGTCTAAAATCAAAATTTTCTTATAAAATGGGTCGAATTCGGGAGGGTATGTACCATGACCAATTGAGTTATTGGGCTTGTTTTTTATCTTAAGGTCATCCCTGTGGAGTTACCTTTTAGAAAATTGCAAAATTATTATATGTACGATTAAAACATTATGCAGTTATCAAATGTCGCAAAAGAGAACTAAATGTTCTAGATATAGAAAACAACTAGAAGACCAACTTGCTCTCAAAAAACCTAACTCAGCTGTCAAAAAAACTTAACTCTTTTTATGTGTTAGTAGAATTTTCTACAGAAACAATTTATACGCGTGAAGAAAATATTTTGTTTTTTTTACCGAGTTACAGTTGGACTTCTAGCTGTTTTCTATATTACTGGGCCTTATGTCCTACATGTGTCTATTAATTTTCATAGTAATATATTAATTTGTTTTTTATTTATAAATAAAAGTAAGTAATAAAACTTTACACAATTTTCACATTTTTAATCTAAAACAAAATTAAATACTTATTTTATTAAAATAATATTTCTTTCTACTATAGGTATGTTCACTTCAAGAAATTCACATTAGCCACAATTTAAACATGTTAACATATTGGTGTTTTGGTTTCTTTTATTTTATATAAAAATTCTTATTTTGTGTAATAAAATACAAAATAATACTACTTTTTTAATTAAAAGTATTCCTACATCCAGTCTTGCACTTTTTTGAAGCTAAATTATATATAGAACTAGTTTAAGCCAGGTGTGTTTCGATACGTCATAAAATGGAAAGTTTAGAGCAACGGTTCTCAAATTTAAAACATTTATAGAGGGTCACGAAGAGGTTTTACTGTAAGACACAATTTAAAGATTTATTTGTATTTACAAAATTCATAATATAAATTAATTCCGTTTTATGTTCTCATAAAATATATTGAAATTTAGTAGCATTTAAATGAATTTATTAATTCATATAGTTGTCAAAAGTAAGTAAGGAAAGGAAAAACATGGTTCCAAAATACTCCCTGTAATTAAGTCATGTTCCTAAGATAAATATAAAAAAAAAATCTACCCACTTTCAAACTCGCGAGATATCAATTACTCTAGTTCTTTAGATATTCGATATTTATTATTTACTTTGTATTGGGGCTACCTCTCCCCCTACACCTATCCGTCCTATATACATCTCACTTGTATAAATTAATAAGATAATTTTTTCCACGAAATATTAAGACTTTCGCTATAATAGTTCTTATGATATGCGTAGGGATTATTCGACTTTTTGGAGAAATAGGTTTTCGAATAGTTCGAATAGTTGAAATTTTCAAAAAAACCGTTTAACCATTTTTTTAGTATTTTCCACCACAAGCATTTCATTAAAAAACTTAACGATTCATGGTTAAATTAATTAAAGATAACGCGGTGCTACAAAAATAAAAAAAATACGCTTGGAATGTAACATAGAGTAGTTTGTAAGTCTCGATTTGTGTCATTTCGATTTCCGACTTTTTAATTTGCTTCGCTGTTTGAAATTTCAGTGTTTCGATTCTCGTCGCTAAGATTTCAATTTGTGTCGCCATATACAGCATATTTTTTTTCTGGAAGTTATAGTAACTTAAGTTACTTGAGTTGTATATGAAAAATCTGAAGATTCATTGATTTACTTTAGTTTATTTTTAAAAGGTAATTTTTCACATTATAGTTTGGTAAAATCCATGGTATAAGGACTTTCATAACACAAGTTTACAATTTTGGGTTAACTCTTGGACCTGAGCAGATGATAACTAATATTACTGTCTGTTTTTATAACACGAGCGCAAAAATGACTCGTCCAACTTACATTTAAAACAAATACAAATTTTGAAATTTAAAATGAAATGTAAGTTAGACGAGTCGTTTTTGCGCCACCACCAGTTTTTTTGAATATAAGCTCTGTTCCAGTAAATGCTAGTCAGATTTATCTGACAAGTTCTGTTTGAAACCTGAATATTTGACTATATATCTATTTTTTAAGTTTAATAGTCACATTTAAAATTTGTTAACGTTTGACAAAACAACTTAGTTATAATTTTCAAAATTTTCAGCAAAAATAAAAACTAAATACTATGGAAAAATAAATTTTTGGGAAATATCTTTAAATCTATGAATATTATCATTATTTTGATAATTAGTTAATCTAAGGAATAACAATTACGTGGAATTACTCATGATAGAATTTTGTTTTACTTTTTTGTTGACTTTGTTATTCAAATTTAGGTTTTTATTTTTCTAAAACTTTGATGTCCACGCAATTTCTGTCAATTCGATTTTAATAATTTTATAATTCTTAGATCTACGGTCGGTTATGTTTTAGTTATACAAATTTCGCCTCTACACCCACTCCTTATACCTCATTAAGGTTAATGGAGAAATTCTTGATTTTGACAACTTTAAAGACTATGTGTAGCAAATTGGAGAGTTTATTTGTACTAAATTTTAAAATATGAATAACTAATTTATTCTATTTCGTAGCTATTAAATTATATAACCTAAAAACAGGTCAGTTAAGCATATTTTCTTTGGTGGTTAATGGGTAAAAAGTGTGACGTAATGGAAATATTTCTACCATAAATTAATAACCATATATTTGTGTCAGAGAAAAAACCTGATTCAATTGTCAAAAAACCAATTCATGCAACAACAAAATATAATATATGTGATTACATGACATATATTTTGCTTTTGTGTTTTGGAAAAAAATTAGTAATTTTTTTGAAAATTTAGTTCGAAGTGCCTCTCATATAAACTTGTATTCTATGGTTTCTACACTGTGTCTAGTGTAAGGAATAAGAATTTCGCAGATTTTTTTTAAATCTTTGATTTTTATCATGGGTGTTTCAAATCACCAATTTAAATTTTTTCAAAATTTTGTTAAAAAAAATTTTAATAACAAAAAAAAAAAAAAAAAAAAACTATGCTGTTTTATAGACTAAACCACAGAAAGTAAAAATAAATAAGAATTAGTTCGATATCTCTTTTAATTTTGACGTACCTTAGACTTGAATTTTGCGGATTTTTGCAAAAATACATTTTTTCGTGATTTTTTTGTTGTGGAGTCCATTTTTTTGGTCTAGTATACAGATTATTGAAAATTATAATATATATAATGTAGATTTTAAAAAATATATTTCGAAGTTTTTAACGCATTACAACAATGTTAACCTCTAAAACGCAAAGGTCAAAGGTAAAATTTTGGATTACTTGTGAATTTTGACGAAAATATAACTCAAAAATATTTTCTTTTAGCTAGATTTCAATGTAATTTTACAAAAATATAACTGATAGACAATAGAAGATACAAAAGCATAAATTTAACCCTCAACTGAACTTGGGGCCAAAATTTTTGGAAATACACTGCTTTCTTGATTATGTGCAAAGTAAATTTTATTAACTAATATCATAGATAAAGAAAAAGAACCTTAACTCGTTTTGCCATGTAAAGTTATTCTAATAAAGCTAAATTTATTATAGAAATCACCTTCCTTTAAAATCCAGATCAAAATAAATAATTTTGACTTATATTTCGGATAAAATTCTCAAATATTCCTATTTTAGAGGTTAACATTGTTGAAATGCGTTAAAATTTTCAGAATATATTTTCTATAATTTATATTATCTTGTTATGTTATAATTTTCAATAATCTGTATACTAAACCAAAAAATTGACCACAATACAAAAATCACAAAAAAATACCTTTTTACCGAAATCCGCAAAATTCAAATCTAAGGTATGTCGAATTTATAAGAGATATCGATCGGTGTTTTTTATAAAACAGCGTAGTTTTTTTCCCCAACTTTTTTGAAATTGGTTTAAAAAATTTTTGAAAAAATTGTTATAGGTGATTTATAAAACCCATAATGAAAATTTAAGTTTTTTAATTAAGTATGAAAAGGCGATTATATTATCCTGCAGTATTCAACGCTTATTTTTCAGTAATTATGCTTCAAATTTGACTTAAAATAGCATTTTATTTCAATATATCTAAATCTGATATCTTTCCAAATAAAAACAATAAAAGATTTAACAAATCTAGCCTGTTTTTCATTATCACTATTAACATTTTAAATTATTCAAATACAGATTTTTATAATTTTACTTAATTTTTAACTCTTACAGCCTAGAGAAGTTCATAGTGTAACCTTGGAATATATGTATATTTTTGAGAACCTCGAGATCATCTATGTTCTGGGAGACAAGGTTCAGAGGATTGTAAGGGTAAATGTACTTGTTAGAGCTTAAACATAATGGTATGTCCCTACTCTTTTGTGATTGAAAAAAAAAAACTAATTTAAGACGGATCTGTAGAATAACTAGACATTACTGTGTAACAAGTGCTAACAGAGTGCTGATAGGGCTCCTGTAGGAGGTATGGAAACGAATAAGAGGACACACTCCACTAGGAAGAATTCTAAACAGCTTCTTTAACATTTGTATCCTTCGGATATGAAGTTAAAACGCTATATATATATTTTTTTGTAAACTATTTTTTGTGTAAAGGTCCTAAATGTTAACATTTCTCCAACAATATTATAGTTTAATTTTGATTTAAAAACAAATTGCTTTCCCATGGTAAAAGAAGTAATTAGTTTTCATTTAACGCATGCATTTAAGAGAAATATTAACAAGAACGATGGTAAATTTATAATTACCTTTAGAAGAGAAAATAACCTTAGGTTTTTATAAATATATAAAAAGTCTTGACATTTAGAAATACATACGTTTTTTTTTGCTTATTTATCCATTAGCCTACGTAAATATTTGTTTCTTTGTGCTGAATATTTAAAAGTGATCATCACTTTATTTGCCTAAAGCACATCCTTTTCATCTGAAACGTGTTAATACTCATGCTCCATCTAGACACACATAAATACATCATTTTAAACATCTTGGACATGTGGATTCTTTAGAGACGAACTAACAAACATGTTCGTACTAACAAATACATGTACATGAACATGGGAATAAAGGAAAAACATTTTTAATTTTTCATACTTATTCCTTAAGGGCCATTCTCTAGCTATCTTACATTACAACCCAGCAAAAAAAAAAAGGACTGAAAAAGTACTGTGTTATCATTGGAAGGAAGTATTTATCCAGCAGTTTTTTCGGTATCAATTGACCCCTTTTTAGACAGTAAAATTCATTCGTGTATTTGCACATTGAAAAAATAATAGATTTTCTTATTTACATTCATTTATTCTCTCTTTAAAATCAGCTATGTTTTTGAGTTCTTCCATAACTAAAATTTTTCTTCTACAGATTCTGGCATCTTGATTACCTCTTTAGCTTTTTTTTTTAGCAAATGTTATTGAAACTTTTTGGAATATTCTACTCACGGAGGCTTGACTGAAGCCAAGAATATCGGAGAAATCGTTCTCAAAATTATTAATCCCTCTTAATGCGGCCAAAACTTGAAGGTATGCCGATATTCTTCCACCTTTTTCCTTCCTTTTAAATCGTATCTTACCATTTCAATTATTTTTTTTGCATTTTGTTTAGTAAATCGTCATTTTTTTCTAAATTCAGAATCATTATATATATATTAAAAATTTATTTTTCCTCATTCTATAACCCGCTTTCAGCTTGAATTTCTTAAAGAAACCATAGAATTTAATATAATTTTTTAATTATAGAAAATTATAGTTATTTATATTTTTATTTTGATATTAAAAGTTAGTGGTAATTTGGAAGCTCTTTAACATAAGTTAAGTACACATTTTACACAGAAAAAATTAAATTTTGTATTCTATTACTAAATTCATAAAACCAATTATATTTTTTACTGAAATCGGATCTATCACTGAATTAGTAAAATCAAATATTCAAATTCGTAAATATTTTATTGAAAAAATTTAAATTTTTTTTTCTTATTAAAATATTTTTACTATTTATAAATTTAAATATTTGAAAATTCTCAAGAAATTCTATAATATGGTTTATTAAAACCAATAAAAATAATATTAATTTTTTTGCAGATTTTCAAACAATTTTTATTTTCTATTTAATATTTTTCTTCTTACATTTTCTATTTTATAAAAAAAATGTTAGTTTTGTATTTTAACATGTAAATGTATGTATGAAAATTCGGTGTAGAGAAGCGAAAATTTTATTAATACTAACTAACTAATGAAGACTTTTTTACATGAAATATAGTTTAACAGTAATACACAGGGTATAGTATGTAGATAATGTGTAATTATGCTGGTGAAAAATAATGGTGCCATAACTAATAGTTTATGTATTCATGTATAGTAGTATATAAAATATACATACATGAATAAAAATATATATATGAAATAAAAGAAAACACGACATTATTTCCAAATTTCATTAGTGGCCAAACCAACTAAAATAGAAACCCAATCGTTATCAATTGAAACATTTTCTAAATGAATTTATCTTACATACATTTTAAAGTTTAGGCAGATTTTTCAACGTATTGAAATATCTAAGTTTCAATGAAACAAAAATAGATAGGATATAATAAATGTGCAAACAAACTCTGGTACTGGTACTTTGGTACTGCCAAAACCGTACAACAGGGCAACTTACGATTGCAAACATGTATCATTTTGTTAAAGACCACTTCCGCTAAAGACCATTTCCGCAAAATACTTTTAAATGATTTGAAATACATTAAATTATCTTCAAGAAGTCCAGTTACTTTCGCATAATTATATCACGAGAGGGAGCTACATATTCTGGCACACAATTGAAAGGAAATAATTTAATCGATTTGGGGATTATATAGCAATATACAATAGACGCCATAATTTATGCGATATATTGCTACCTACATGCATATTTCATGTTCTTTTGATTCATCTAGAAGATACACAAAAATAAATCACTATAATGAAATATATACGAAAACTAAGGTAACTTACCTTTGGAATCCTGCAAATGGTGGATTTTATATTTTTCTGTGTCAACATTTTTTATAATTTTATTTATTTTTACATTTTTAATTGTCAAAAAACAAGAAATTGTTATTGTTTTTTGTATTAGTTTAGAATGAATTTACAACCAATAAAAAATCAAACAAATTTTTTTTATAAAATTTTATTTAAAAAAAATTCCAGTCATAATTTTTTCTGTGTAGCATTAGTTTAGAATATATTTTAAATAAAACTAATTCTAAAACTATGTTAAATATTAATTTTTAATTCGGGTGTTAGAAATTATAAAGCGTCTTTCCTGCTAAAAATAAATTTATTTTCACTTTTTTATTAATAACTTCAAAAAAAGTACAAAATATGGACTTAATTCTACTTTTGAAGTGGTAAAAATGTACTTTTCTAGAAGCGTCTGCACGTTTTTTTGCTGGGAACACATGTGATCGTGCATAGAAACTTATAAAAGATCAACTGTGACTCTATGACAATTAATAGCAAATTATAATTTAAAGGTACATTTTGCTCCAAAAAAAGAAAAAGAAAAAAATAACTTTAAATTGTTTCATTTGATTTTGTGGATTAAGATGAAGATATTCAAAATAACTTTCTTCAGTCTAAAGTCTTCATTATACGACAAAATTTTTATACCACTTTTATGTACTACAGTTACAAAAGTTATGGAAATAATAAAAATTAAGATATTAGAAGTTTGATTAACATTGAAAAAATCCTTGAGTTTAATGAAATATTTTTAAATAAATTTAACAAAAATTTCGGTTATTATTAATCAGTATATTTTTCATAAGAAAGTTTTATTGTTTCGTTATATTTTTGAAAATTATTGTGTTTGAAAAACAAATAAAAGATGTTTTGTTGGGTACATGATAAAATTTCTGATTTTGTTTAATTTTCTAAAATAAAATTTTGAAAGTTATATAAATTTTTAACATTATTTTACATAGAGTAAACTATATACCCTAATCCTAAGAATTTTAGTAATTCTAACAACCTTTACTTTCCAGAAAAAAACCATTATCATGTACATAAATAGTCACAATTTAATAATATTTTCTTAATCTTTATTTAGTGATCAATAAAAATATTTTTTTTTTTAATGCAGACACTAGTAATATGTACCTATATAGATATGAATTTATAGAAAATTCTGCTTGAGTAGCATTTTTTCATCATGTACACATGTAGTTCATTTTAGTAAGATCATCTTGTATGACAATCTCATTTTGTTATATTGAGGAGATAAACACGCAAGTTATGATAAAATAAAAAGGAATTTTATTTTAATGTGATATTCGTTATCTTGCGTGGATTCCAGTAATTATTAAAAATATCAATTCCTAAAAAAAATGAAGTCGCTACTCGCAAAAAAATTTAAAAAAAAAAAAACAAATCTAACTATTAAAAATTTTGCTCCTTAGAACCAAAATTTTATGAGTTTTTTATATATTTAAATATATACGGGTAATTCCAAAAAATTACAGCTTTGAAATTTTCATATCTTTGATTTTTTTTTAAATTAGAATATATAATAAACTCGTCACAGTGTTGCCAAGAGATAGAAAAAGAGGACTTTAAAAAAGGTCAGAAAAAGCTAAATGCCGCAAAAAGTAAGGCTAGAAAAAAGGTAATATATTTTTTTATTAAAAATTTATTTATTTTTTTATTCTCATTAGTTTTTGATATTTTTTTAAAGATATTGTATTAAATTTATAAATAAATTTATAAATAAGACATAAAACAGCTGCCAGCACAATTATTCAGCAAAAAGTCGCCTACAAAATCTCCATACAAATTTGGGTTATACTTATTTCATATGAAAAATGACCCAGTGTTTTTACGTGACTTTTCGTTATTTTTTATTTATAATTCCTTTTCGATTTATCATTTCCAAATTTTTGAGTGATTTTTCGCTTTTATAAGATTTTTTTATAAATTTATTCATAAATATTTCCTGTGGTTAATAAAGTTTATTAAAAATAATTACCATAAAATTAGTTGTTATATTTGATTTGGAAGTTGAAGCGTCGCATGTGAAAATTTTAGTTAAATATAAATAGTCTCGATTTTTTTGTGGAAATTAATACACAACTATTCGTAAATGGATGATTCTGTAGAAATAAAATGGTCAAAGCAAATAAGAAATTATTTTTTCTTTATTGAGGTACTAAAATTTTAGCCTTTTTAAAGCAATTTTAAGAATCAAAAAAGACTAAAAAATGCTAAAAGCTAAAACGAAAATTTTGAGACTAAAAGCAAAATAAAAAGTCTAGATTTGGCCTTAAAAAGGCTAAACTGGCAACATTGTTCGTCGTTTCCTCTATTATATTATAAAATACCGGTTTGTAGATATCTCCGCCATTTATGAACCGTTTTGCTGAATTTCAATAGCAAAATTCTCGAAAGTACTTAAAAATTTTATTGTTTATTAAAATAAATCCTATCTATGTGTAACACATGGAGCTGGAGTCAAAATCCTAACTAAGACGAAATTTTTGGAATTACCCATACACATGTACGTATATCTTTGTATGAGTAGTTTAAATCAAACATTTAATCATTTAATGCGTTCTCTGTACCTGTTTTATCCATGCCAATGATAAATTGAGTTTTGTCATCGTCAAGCCTATCTTAGCGGATATATTTTTATAGCATTTTTGCTGTCTATTGTTATAATAATGCTGTCATAACAGATTATATATGCATTTCTTACAACAACTTAGGAAATATATAGAAAATACATAGATGCTCTTGTAGAATATCGTCTTTAATTATTACATGCATAAGCAATTCCACAAGTTCCTTATTCGCATATTTTTAATTCTATATAAATTATATTGTTCTGCAGATGGATTTAATGAAATCGCATTCAAAATTATTCTTATTTGTTGAACATACATTTTTAATAAAATTTAAGAATTTTTAAATTATAAATTTTTTAAGGAAAGTTCTGCTGACGAATGCAAATTTAACATTTCTAATTTTGTTAGAAAATAAATATTGAATGAGAATTTATTTTTGGACGTTGTGTACTGTAACAAGTTAGAGTATAAAGCAAATATTCATTAAGGAACTATTTCAGTGAGAGCCCTCAAATTTCATGATAATCTTTATCCAATTATATCGCATTGATGAAATGAAAAATATAGGTCCAAGGGCAGTGATAGACCCCATACAAAGAAAATATAAGTTTTTTCATCTGAAGAACTATTACAGTGAAAGTCTTAAAAAAATTTAAAAGTAATTTGCATATTAAATTTCGAATAGGGTGAATAGGTGTAGGGTGAGTAGTATAAAATTGGGTAGCGAAGCGCATCGGTAAAATCCAGTAAATAACAAATTTAATACTTTGGAATTTTACAAAAGTTCGCACATATTTAAGGAAGATATAATCGCTTCGGTGCAAAACAATTATTTTATAAATTTAAGACAATATTAAGTTAAATAATACCCCAACCGCTTATAGTGGTGTAGGGTATATAAAGGGTATTGTAGAAAATTTATGGACCGAGTTGACTGATTTAAAAAAATTGAATTCGAAAAAAAATATATTTTTGATAGATTTATGATTTAAAAAATCAAGAAGTTAAAAAAATCAAATATGCTTTAATTTATTGTTGTTGTTGATTTTCAGACCTTAAATAAATAAAAACAAAAAACAGATTTGCCAATAACTTAGTTGTTTATGAACCGATTTGGTTGATTCAAAAAACCAAAAATTCAAGCTAAGTATTTCTGATCGATTTATATAAAAACCAAGTCCGTAGCTCACTTATGACTTGGATATCGCAAAAAAAGGCATTTCGGCCGATATTTATGCAACTAATATACCGAATAAGTTCATTTCTTCAGCAGAAAAATTCAGAAAAAAATGTTTTCGATTTTGTTTTGCAAAAACAAAGTCCTTCAGAAAATATTTTCGCTATTTTTGAACCACTTTTTTCCGAGATTTAATAGAAAAGTTTTGGAAAAAATCTTTTGATATAAATGTATAATATATCTATGTTATTGGGAGGCTTTGCAAACGCCATTTAAACTATTTTGAAAACCTCAAAAACCAGTTTTTTGTAGATATCTCTGCCATTTATAAACCGATCTTGGTGAATTTCAATAGCAAAATCCTCGAAAGGATTTCCTTTCTTTTTATATATATATATATATATATATATATATATATATATATATATAAAGAGAGGAAATGGCAGTTATCGGTCCACAAAAAAGAAACTTTTTTGCTCATAATGACAAATTTATATAAACCCTTTTACACCTGTGCTGAAAAAATTAAATATGTATTCTTTATAGCAACTTACTATGTCTCTGACAACACTTTCTATCAAAATTGGAATTAGAAGGGACATCACAAGTAGTAACAAATGAATATGATATTATTCTCTTATCAAAGAAGAGTCACTGTTCAGAAAAAAATGTGCCGCAGTTCTAATTATCGAATTTTGATCTAAAAAAGAGTTCTCTAAATAGTGTCATCAAAAAAGTATGACACTATTTAGACAATTCTTTTTTAGATCAAAATTCGATAATAATGTGTTTTGTTATTACAAATTTGTGTATTTTCTTCTTTCGAACATTTAAGAGTATAAAAAAAGAGTGGATGGATAAAAAAACTCTCTTTCAAATGCTGGCAGGGGTATAATATTTATTTTTATATAATTATCAGCATTATAAATACATGCGTTATTTTAAATGCAAATAGTTACCCTGCCAACATTTTCTATCGAAATTTAGTCTAAAACGTAACTTCAAGTAGTGCTTAACAATCGAATATGATATAATTTTTTGCCGCAGTTTTTAAGCTTTTAAGTGACACTATTAAGTGCTTTCTTCGCTTGTCGAAATAGTCTTATATAGAGATGCAAAAAATTCTATCTAGAAATTATCGAAATACAATGGATTTTGTATAATAAAAATGTATTAAATCCAGATGGAATATTTCTAGTACATATCAAGTGCCATTCTGTCACTATAGTGACCCTTATCTATGGTATAAATTTTTCCAATTTTTAATACCTTTATCTTACACAATAAATATTTTTGAGTACAAAAGTCTCTATATCTATGAGTAATTATTTTATATTTTGACATAATAAACATAACATATGTATAACATTTGTGACTATGAATTTATACATGCTGAAATGAATCTGTTCAAAAAATTTAAATCGATTCAACAGTTTTTCTTATACTATAATAAATATTCTCTTTATATGGCGGCTGCTACTCCTTGAAAACCTACCCTACCATAATTGTGTAAATTGACAAGAAAATTATTCCTACAAAATCCCTAGATTTTCTCTGAAATAGTGTCTTAGATATACAAAAATTAAGATTTACCCTGTATGGGGGCTAACACTACCCTATTTTCATCTCAGTTATGAATCTTGAAAAGGAAATTATTCTCATACAATTTTAAAACTTTTGCTTTAATAGTTCTTTATTTAAGCGATAAATAATTTTTACTTTTTATGGCAGCTTCCACTACCACTCTGTCAACCTCTTCTATTTTCATCTTAATTGTTGAAGTTATTTCCACAAAATTATAAGATTGTTGTAATAGTTTTTTACATATGCGATAATTATTATGGAGGGTAAGATTTCCCCTAATCCGATCAACTTTTTTAGATCAAAATTCGAATTGTTATTTTAAATTTGTGGATTTTCTACATTTGAATATCTAAAAGCGTCTAAAAAGACATTTTTAATAGATGAATCAAAAAAATCACTTCCAAATGCTGGCAGTTAGTGACAAATGAAACTGTAAAATTTCCAAACACTTTTAAACAAAAATACAAACACTCTCACAGATACAAGTATTCTAACCAATTAAGGTATAAACGTTTATAGCCAAATTTGTAATCAAGAAAGTAAAACAGAAAATCTCTATAAAAATATTTTAAAAATTTGAAAATCAAATTTGTTCCTAAATGTGTGACAAAAAAAAAAAAAATAAAAAAAAAAATAAAAAATAAATGTTTCTTTTTTGTTTATGTTTTTAACATTTAATGGATTTACTTTGTGGAGAAAAGTATAAAATTCGTGAAACTAAATGAATATCTTTGTTGCCTTAAATTTACCCTACACATTGTTGTATTATATGTTTGATAGTGGATTAATTAGAAATTTGTATTAATTTATTATTTAATCTTTGCTGCCTATTTACAGGTTTTGTTTTTTATTCGACATATGAGCTAGAGCTTTAGCTAAATGATTTGTACCGCAATTCCGTAACTTTTTTTCATTAACTACCGATATCGTTAACTAACGAAAAATTTAGATTGTTTTAACGATTTTGTTATTCTCTACAATAAGTTAACCATTTTTTTCGTCAGTATATTTTGACGACGAATATCGATAGAAAAGATAGAACGTCATTATTGGAAAAACAAAAATTGAAAATTAAAATTGGATTTTTATTTAAAAATAAAATTATCTTCTTGAGAAAATGTGAAAGAATGTGTAAATATTTTATATAAATGTGAGCAGATTGTCTACCAGCAACATACCAATATGAGTATATGTATGTGTGGTATGCTTTTGGAAATATTTGTGAAATTAATTTGTGTGGTGTTAAGTGTTTATTATATTAGGACCGTTCATTGAAAATTTGTGTTAAAATTATAAACAACATAACGATGTCAAATTTATTTTTAATAATTTCTAAAGAATATTTTTCTAAAAAAAAAAGATTTTTCGTCAAATATTCCTTTCAAAAAATTCACTACAATAAAAGATTTCTCTAAAAATACAAATTTTTACAAAAATTCTAATTTTGACTAAAAATTGAAATTTTTACTAAATATCTAAATTAAAAAATCAAATGTATATATCCTAATTTTCTGAAAAAATATAAACTTTTACTAAAATCCAAATTTTCAAAAAATTTCTAATCTTTTGCTTAAAATTAAATTTTTCATTAATAATTCAAATATTCAACAAAATTCAGTATTTTTTCTAAATAAATAAAGTATTTTTTTAAATAATAAATTTTCTAAATAAATAAATAATAATAATAAAATAATAATAATAATAAATTTGTTTCAAAATTGTAAATATTCAGTTACAAACTCTTATTTTGTTTTCTCAATTTTTGCTAAAAATTCATTAAAAGTATTTGGTAAACGAAAACTCAGTAAAAGTTTTTACGTAAACGAACGCACTTGTTTTTTATTATATTTTTTCTTAATTACATTATTTATAAAGAGTGTTATAAAAATTAAAAAAAAAAAAAAAATAATAATATTTAAGATCCAAAAACAGCTTTCTTATAATATATTTGCAAAAACTTAACAACATTATTATTACCGTTATGGTTTTTTTATATGTTAATGAAAATTTTCTATGCTTTTTTGATAAAAATTTGTTCTATTTATGATAAAATTTTAAATTAGTACGTTTACACCAAAATAAAACCAACTGAATTTGCAAAAAACTAAATTTCAAAAACCAATTCCTTTACATCACCATTTTCTTCCCTGTACATTTTTTGTTGACGTATAAGATCTCTTGTTTGTATTTTGGTTTTTACATTGTTTGGTTTTTAACAACATTTTGTACACTATTTATGTGTATAAAATAAATGAAATGTTTCAAAAAATAACAAAATATCTACTTTCATAAAAACTATTTTTAAAGACACATATGTAGGTTTTCAATCAGAAACCGAATAATGCCAAAACTACTAGTTTTCCTTTGGTATAAATGGGTTATTAAAAATAAATTAATAAAATTGGTCTATTATGAATGTTAAATAGTACTTTTTTAAGTCTGATGATATAGCATAAAAATTATGAATATGTAATACAAATAATAAATAAGTTATTTACCTTGTCTCTTAAAAAGTTAGAAAATATACATAGGCCTTTTTGTAACCCCATCAGTGTTGCTAATTCAACACTTTTATTGCTAGATCTAGCACTTTTTAAACTCATTTCGTACGAAAAAAATTAATCTAGCACCTAACACTTTTTCTAGCACTTTTCAAATTATTTTTAGCACTTTTTGCATATGTTTTGTATTATGAAAAGATTATCAGTTTTTTTTTTTGGTGTTTTTAAAGATGGTAACTAATGCGATCTTTAAAGAGTGACTTTAAATTTTGGCAATAAAGTAAACTATAATTCTTTTGTTATAAAAAATAATAATGATAAACATTTTTAAATATAGTTCGCTATTTAGTTGTGAACATAACGTATCGTAAATTAAAGTGAAACAAAAATTAAAATATTTATAATAAATTAAAAAGCTTTCTACTCTATTTAAAATATCATAATGCGATATTATGGGGCGTTAACTTATCAAATTTTAACCCAAAGTTAAATCAAAATGATTAGTTTTTGTGAAAAGAATGCCATTTTATATATGGTTATGCTTTAACACTTGCTTAAAATTTGAATAGTTAGCAGCCCTATGATGTTTTATATTATTATATTTTTTGAAATAGGATTATGGATATTTTGCTAAATTTTTAAATAATTTTTTGAAGACAAAATTTTTCGAGAATTTTATTTTTGCTAATTGTTGGTTTTTGGGTAAAAGTGTGTTTATTTAATTAAATTTATTTTATTTATTCAATAATTACAATGCAATTACAAATTATATTCTAACCGAGAGGAGTAACGAAGACTATTGCTCGTTGTAGTGAAACAGACCACAGCCTCTGGTGGTAATCGAGCCCACAACCCCCTGACTGACAGACTAGCTCACTACCAACTAGACCATCGGAGCACCCTTATTTAGTTAAATTATTTTTTAATATTATTCGAATATCATTTACTTAGTTCAAAATTCTAATTATAAAAAAATTAAATTGATTTGGTTTATTCAAAGAGAAAAAATTTTTAAGTAATTTCATGTCAACGTTTCTTCCAAAAATTCTTCAGAAAAAAGAGTACAAAGAAATTATTTTTTTTTTAGATAAAAAAACTTAAAATATGAAATGTTATTTGACAAGAAATTTGAAAATGCTAATCTATATGTTATTTGGAATACATATAACAGAATAATTCAGATAACATCTTATGATAAAATTAGAATTTTGACAAAATACACTCGAAAATTTTGTTTAATTTCTAAAGAACTAAATTCAGAATGATTTTTTTTATTTTCTTTAATGTTCTTTTAGCTTTAGCCCTGAAAATAAATAATATATATATATATTTTTTTTTTTTTAATACAAATAGTTTCTACTATTAGCATTTTTCTTTGGTAATTTCTTGCATTTTTCTTTATAAATTATGGCACTTTTTTTTCCTTTAGTTCCCATAAACCTTCTATAAGTGAATCATTTGCATTGACGAATTTAAGAAGATTTTTATTTTAATTGTTAATATTTATGTATCAACTAATTTACTTTTAAAGAAAAATCTCATATTAGAAAAAATCGTCAAATTTGGGTCAAAAATCGTCAAAACCAAAAATAGTCAAAATGACGATAAATCGTCAAATCTGGCAACAGTGCTACAGAATAGCACTTAACGACAAAATTTGTTAACTAACGAACTTAACAAAAAATTGTTGTTGTTAAAAAGTTATGAAATTGCTGCACCTTTCATCGACAATTTTATTAAATTGAGCTAAAAGTGGACTCAATTAAATAATAATATTTTAACTGCAAAAAAAAAAAAAAAAAAAATGTTTTTAATATCTTTAATTTATTCAACTTTGAATTAGTTAATTTGGAATCAACAATGAAGAATAAGATTATATTAAACATTAGGTTGAATCATTTAAGTCCTGCAATTTTTTAATGCAATACTAAACCTGATTTAGGACACTGTACCTAGTATAGGGTATTTGAAAATTTAATGTACATATTATTTTAGTGTTTATTACGGAAAACCAATTACATATAGTTTTTTTTTTAACTGTTATGTCTTTTTGTTTTTCTCTAAACACCCAATATCTAACTGTTTAAGCCACATTTGAGTGTGTTTAAGTCCATAAAATAACATCATCGAATCAATTGTAATTTCGATTAAAGTTGTTGCACAGTGGAATAGATTCAAAATATTTTAGAAATAAGTGTGTAAGCATAGTAGTATTTGGGTTTGAGTTTTAATGGCGGATTGTAAAGATCCTAGAAGAATGGAGCTATGGTCACATTATTCATGCAAATTTTTAAAACGCTTGCTGTTTTTTTTCTTCTCAACCAATTTTTATATTTTATGAAAGTTCCCATAATATATAAAATCGCACGTGGCCCCTTTTACGCTCACAGTTTGTATGAAATTTTAACAAAAAATATACGATTTTTTTAGAGATGTATATATATATATATATATATAATCCAATATTTGAAGAAATTGTTATCACTATTTTCTTACTGATTTATGATTCGGAAACACTTAAAGGTGACAAACTGTATTTTGAGTCATAAAATAATTATATATAAGTACGTAATAACATATTTCATATTTTTTATTATTACATTGTCCCGTCGAAAGCTATTTTCTGCACTCTTGTACCCAGAAAGTAATCAAGCCAATTTTTAATATTTTTAATTTGTTATATTGGATTATTTTTGACAATTTATTTGCTAAAGATGAAATATTTAAAAAATTTTATAAAATTTTATAATGTTAGTCAAAATAATTATTATTAAACATTTTATTGATTCAACAATAAATATTGTTTGAATATCTACTAAAAACTTAATATTATTTTAATTGTTTTACTTAAAAAAAATATTGAATCTTATGAAGATTTTCAAATATTTAAATATACAAATAATAAAAATATTTTAATAAGTTAAAGCAATAATAAAACATTTATGAATTTGAGTATTTGATTTTACTAATTCAGTGATAGGTCCGATTTCAGTAAAAAATATAACTGAGTTTAAAAATTTTGTAACAGAAAATGATATTTAATTTTTTCTGTGAAAGTTAAGTACAATATTTTTTAATAAGTTTTTAAAGAGTATTCCTATATTTTTTTTTTTTAATAAAATATGTAAACTTACACACATTTTAAAAATAATACCAAAAATTTGAATTTTTATAAGAAAAAATGCGAATAGGTTTGTGTACTAATCAAATCAAATTGTGTAATAATCGAATTTAAAAAAAATCAAAAATTTGAAATGGTTTATAGAAATAACAAAAAATGCAATTGCGTTTTTCAATTTTTCTCTTTTTTATTTTTGAAATTTTCGTATTAAAGCCGACATAATTCAAACGTCTTTTAAATCACTAAAATCCAGTAATTCTTCTCAGAAATATTCGCCATTTTGCGAAACTGAAAACTAAAATTTTATTAAAATCGATTTTATAAAATCTTTCATGTAATTGGTGTGATTCGATGTTTTTCAATGAACTTCACTACAGACATTGGCTGTTGTGCTTAGTTTTTAATAACTTCTAAACACTATAGATATTCATATTAAAGACAAAGATATAACTTTTATAACGATATGTATAAATTTTATTTATATCAAAAGTTTAAAGGCCAAAGTTGGACATATAAAAATCAAACCATTATATCTCATAAAGCAGTATTTTTAAATCTCTCCTAAAGTCGAAGTATTTTGTTAAAATTGGTTCAGTATTTTGTCAGTTATAAGCGTTAAATGTTTGAGTTATTATTATTCTCTTGTCTCAAATAAGTGATATGTTAACATAAATTTTACCCATACTACCCACTGTGCAATAATGTAGCATTTTTAATCTGTATTTTTTTGTTTTTTAACTTAAGTGAAAATTGCACACTATTTACACAAATTCGTACATACATTTTATATATTGTTGCATTTGGATGTTGCTGCTGCTGTTGTTGTTGTCACGTTTAAAGTGTTATTGTTGCTATTGTCATTACTATTTGTTGTTCCTGTTGTTGTAGTTATTGTACATTTAGCGTAGAGTAGACCAATTATGGACAAATCAAGTTGTATTGACGCTTTAATTATTTGTAATTTTTCGTCGTTTTTGTTTTTGTTATCGAAGCTTTTTTTTGCTATTATTTTTCTTTTTTAAAACAATTGTTATTTCTTTCGTACAATAATATTGTAGTCTATTGTTGTTAATTATTTCATTGTTATTGTTAATTTGTTGTTTATTGTCAAAATTAAAGGAAATTTTGTATGGGTGAGTGTGTAAGTGATCAAGGTAATTTGTAAAGCTTTTCAATAAGTTGGTTGTTAGTGGTCACTTTTTATTGACAGCATATAATAGTTTTTTTTATACCCTACATCACCATAGGTGGTTATGGTATTATGGGTTAAAGTTATCCAACACCTACCTTAAAGTATACCAATCGACTCAGAATCATGTCCGTCAGTCTGGCTGGATGAACGACTGGCCGGCTGTCCATGTAAACCTTTTGCACAAAGTACGGGTCGCAATTTTAAAGATAATTCAATGAAATTTGGCACGTGGGATTTTTATGACACAAGGACGAAGCCTATTGAAATTGGTTATGATCGGTCCATTATTTTACCTACACCCCATATAAATGTCCCCCATAATAGAGTTTAAGCAGTCAAAAATGCCTTAAAAATAAGAATATTTTAATGAAATTCGGTGCAAAGAAGTTCTGTACAAGGACAATAGCTCCTATATAAACCCCTCTTCCGAAAATCACTCTAACGTGCATAAATTTATGAGAATCGGTCCATAATTTACCATAGTTACTATATAAACCCACTTCCAGGAATCACCCTAAAGTACATAAAATCAACGCATTATTCTGTATTTGTATATTTTATTTTACACTTAGTAAAATTGACACAGGTGTAATAAAAATCCCCTTCTTGAAATTTTATGCTCGTATAGAATGGTGTAGGGTATCATACAGTCGGTCTTGACCGACTATATCTTTCCTTCTTGTGTCTTTTTACTGAAATGCTTTAAACGTTTTAAGTTGTCTTTTTATGCTGATATAACAACAAAACAAAGTGCATTTATCGCATAAAAATGCATTAAAAATGTTTTTCCTATATTGATATGGTTTAAACTTTAAAGTGTTTTAAAATGTAAAATTGTAAAAATTCTTGCTTGTATCCTAGCCTTTTAAATTTTCATTTTGTCCAAGAATTATAATATTAAAAAAATACAAAATAATATTTTTTCGTACTTAGGTTATTCGCTATCAGTGGTTGGATTATAATGTCCGTCTGGCTGCATGTTTGTCTATCCATGTAAACCTTGTCACATAGTACAGGTCGCAATTTTAAAGACAATTTGACGAAATTTGGAACATATGATTGCTTCTACTAAAGGACCATGTCTATTGGTTAGGATCGGTCCATTATTTCACCTAGTCCCCTTACATACTTTTAGTCTATACTATTGAGTTCGAACTTTTAATATAAATATATATATATATATATATATATATATATATTTAAGATTCATATATATATTTAAGATTAAATTTTTCTAGTTGATTTGAATTACATATTTCAAAAAAGTCGAAAAAATATTAATAAAAATATTTTATACCAATATAGAAAAACACTCCTTTCCCAATCTTCTGTTTTCCTCTAGAAAAAAAACAAGGTAAGAACAAGGCTTTTTTAAGCATTTACAACTTTATTTAAGAAATTTGTTAGTTTTTAATTAAAAAGAAAGGCCTGATCGCAAAAATTTTGGTAATAAATCTATATCTCGTAAAGTACTGGTCTGATTGGAGTGAAATGTATGACAGAGTTTTAGAGGAGGATCTAAGCTTTAAGAAAACTTATCTTGAAGTCACCCTGTGATAAAATATAGGGTATTAAATTGACCACCTCGAGAATGAAAAAATTAAAAAAATTGTAACCTACTAATTAAGTCCGATTTCAAAATATTTCTCTAAAATTTATAAAAAAAAAAGTAACGCGGGCTTTTTTAAATTTATGAATGATTTAGGCATTGTCTGTGTGACGCACACATTCGCAGGCTTATGTTTATTGCAGTAGCTTATGCCGTATGTGTCTATGGGAGGCTTAAGAAATGAATATTTTATTGCTAAAAATTTTAGATGTGAAAACTTGAAGAATGAAAATTTATAATTGAATAATTCGTAACAAAAAACTTTAAATATGAAGCCACATACATACTGCAGAGGGATACTGCTGATGAAACCTCCTATATGTGCGTGCTTGATGATTTTCCCTCACATTTATCAATAAAAATTTTATTTTTGTGAACAAAAACAAAGAGATTGTATACATACATACATACATACATATATATATATATATATATATATATATATATATATAATTGCTTGCTAAACAATTTTAAAATAAAAATTTGGAAAAAAAAAACAGAATTGTATGCTGACAAAGGCAATGTTTTATAATATTTTACAATATATATAAAACTATTTATTTATACACACAAAAAAGTTTGTACATAGATATAAAAAATTTACTTTATTTGATTTGGGTTCATAATATTTAAGAATAATTTCTTAAATATTAAAACTATTTTGAAATTTTTTCAAATTTATCAAAAGTCGAGATGACTGAAAAAATTGTTTAAATTTTCATTTATATTTTTAATTTGTAAAAAAAATTTTTGAAATTTTCTGTTGAAAATTTTAAGTTTGTAATGATTTTTAGCCACAATTTTGGAACATAAGTACAGAACAGAAGTGATTTTTATCAATATGATGTGCTAAAGAATGCGCGCAAAATTAAGCAAATTTTTAAAACATTATTTTTCTTAAAATGTTAAGACATTTGTTGTTAATATTTTCATGTACAACTATTTTCATTTACCATTTGCAATTAAATCTAATAAAACTGAATCAATGTTTTTACATAATTTTTGAAAAATTCCTAAAATTTTCATTATGTACAATTTAATAATATCTATGAACAAAATTTCATTTTTTATGAAAAAAGTTTGGGAAAAAAATGTCATGTTCGATAATAGTTATGAAAAAATTTTAAAATATATAAATATATAAATTTTTAAAATATATAAAATTTAATTTAAAATAAAAATTTTTACTTTCAAATTTTAATAAAATTAAAAAAAAAATATGTGTGTCTGGAAAGCTGTCTTTGATATTAAAGTTAAAAGTTATTTGACATTTGGACCAAAACGATATTATAGAACCATTTTTAAGTTTAAAGATTATTCTATTAAGGTGGAATTGAACATATCGTGGTTATATAATGATTGTTTATTAAGTTAAATACTAACTTCCAGTTTTATCAAAAAATTAAAAAAATATATTAACACAAAGTTCTCGTTGGCTTTAAATTTAATCAAAAAATTCTTCCTTACATTATACATAGTGGACGAAGGAGTATAATAAAAAAATTATATCCTCATGGATATCGGCTAGTTACGCAAAGCACGGGTCACGAAATCGGTCAATTTTTTCAGCATACATATGTATATAACGTATAAACTTCTGCACCAACCCGACATAATTAACAAAACGAAAATCAATTACTTTTTATTGATTTTGGTAAACCATACACAGAAAAAAGTCACCAATCACCGAATATATTAGCAAATAATTCATTCAATTAAAAGTTTTTTAATTTGCACAAAAATGATTATTTCAATTACTAAAAACTGTAAAAAATGATAAACTGAAAGATTATTCCAATTAAAAAATTCTCAAATCAATCAAGTAGATAATTGAGTGAATGAAAAATTTAAGTCAGAAATAAAATTTTACTTAAATTTAATATTTTTCTTATATTTTCTTGAATATATTTATTGAATTTAGATGCAAAATGAAACAACTGTGTTAATTGAAAACTATACGGTAATAATTTTTTTCTGTGTATCGATGTACATTTTCACAACAATTTTTAGAGTGTTTACTTCGTTAATTGCGAATTTATTAACAAATAAAAACGACCCATATACATGAATATTAATTTATTAAAAAAAAACCAATCTGACTTATTAAATGTACATCAGAGTGTCTCGAGGAGCTGTTTTTTTAGATTCTGATGCGTACTGATGAGTTGAATACAGAAAAAATAATAAAAAAGAATAAAATTGGTCTTCAGCGATTGAAAAATAATGGCTAAAAAAAGTTTTGATTTTTTCTCGAAATAGGTTTCAAAAATAATATTTTGCCCATGCGATTTTGGTTCGCCGGAGAACTTTTCAGTGCATTTTTGAGTACAAATTTGTTAAAACTAATTTAAGACGAATCATAACTTCCAAAGAACAACTTGTCAATATTTTACACATAAAAGGAACAAAAATGATTTTTGGAGATCGTTAGTGTGTACTGATTCTTTTATTCGATGCTACTTATAATTCAATAAAACATACATATACAAAATATTAAGTTAATTCAAAAATTTTTTTAGAACTTATACATTATAAAGTGATTACCTTTAGTGGGCATTTATGGGACTATTAATTGTGGGCCCATCCTCATAAAATTGGCAATTAACTTTCTACTGATACAAAACTTAAGTCAAATATACATAATCCTAATTCTAGCACAGACTAAAATATCTGTGGTGAATTAAATTAAAATATTATTACATTAATGTACTTAAGAGCGTTAAACTTCTATTTCGGGATTGTGTTTGTGAAATAGTAGACCGATCATAATCAATATGTTCATCAAATCTACTCAGAAAATGAGTCTAACAGTACACTTAAATTTTTGTCATTTTCTGTTCATAAATATGTAACTTTTTATTCTTTAATAATAAATAGAGTTATTAGTTAATATAAGTAAAATCCATTTGCAAATTATTTGATTGCATAAGTTTAAATTATAATCGTATTAAAAATTTATGAAATTTAGAGGAACGAGGGTAGGAATATTAAAGCAATTGGTTTATAGAATATTTTGTAAATATCGTTATTGATTTAAACCTGATAATAGAACACTATTTGTGATTAAAGGTTACTTTTCTGGAAAGACAACCGGACAGATATGTTATAGCTACCTTATAATTTTGTAATGATCTGTAGTAAATGGTGTATTATCTAGTATTATCTCCTCTGGCTTCATAAAATTTTTAATTGTAATGGATTAATTTGATTCAAAGATATTAACAAAAAGGATGTGATAAGTAATATATTTCAATATAAATAAGTTTTTTTTTTGAAGTAATTCCAAGATATCAATTTTTCATTTTATATTAATTTAAGCGCGGATGTAATGGGCACAACAAATGACTATCCATTGAATATTATTTTCAACCCAAAATATTTTAATGAAATCTGTACAAGAATTTTAAGGTACTATTTTTTCTTTAATTTGTGACTAAAAATAAAATCTTCATCTAAAATGGTATAAATTATATTACACAAAGTTTAAGATGCGGAAATAATACTCCTTAAAATGTGTGAGCTTTTTGTTCAAACATTTTTATTTCAAATATACTAAATTTTACCAATATTTTAGGATAGTTATATCGGTTGGAATTTCCAAATATTTTGACAAAATAGTTCATGATATGTAAATTAAAAATTTTTACAAATTTTAATAATTTTCAAAAAATATGTATAATCAGCTCGAATTCTAGTAATTCACAAAGTATAATGGTCGATTAATTTATAATCAAAAGAGAAAACCCAACAGAATTTTGTAAAAAATGTTTTAAAATTTCAATAATAAGTTTAGCTGTGAAAGCGTATAAATTATATTAATAAATAATAATTTATGATTTTCTTCTATATATACACTAGACTGCTCCAAAAAAAAAATGACTTTTGAATTTAGACCATAAGTCTCCTCCCTAAGATTGCTCTTTTTGATGATATTAGAGCGATTGGATGTTTTTTAATGTTGATATTATATACTTTTTTTATAATTTAATTATAAAGAATCGTAACCTAGGCATGATTATCTATTAAATAAGATAAAACGAGTTAAACTCGGTTTGAAAATATTAATGTTATTAAAAATTCTTCCGACCATTAACGTGTTTTCGTACATGAAACATATGTATTAAATGTATAAATTTTTTATTTTAAAATAAATGTTGAAATAAAATACTATTTTTATTCAAATTTCAATCATAGTTACAATAAAAAAAATTATAATAATAATAAGCTTTGATTCCTGCATGATAAGTCCCTTTCTCATGCTTGATGGCTATTTCAAAATTCAAATTTCACCATATATTTACATAAAAAAAAGAAAAAATACAATCCCTTTGGGAGTTACGTTCACAATTCGTAAGCTGGGTTTTTTTGCAGCAGTCTAATGTATATGTACCAAAGACTTCGTTTAGCGCTAAATCGATCTTTATGTACATATTTGGTTATTAAAACTATTATCAAAATAATAAACAAAAAAACAAATATAGCGTGAACTCTTTTCTTAGATCGACGAACTTGAAATTTTTTTAAAAAATTCATCATTTTCAACCAATGATGGACGTAGAGTGCAACTATTAATCAAACTGAAATTTATTTTTTAACCTTTTCTAAAGCTTTTTCTTTTGATATACAATATGTAAAAAAAAAAAAATATATAAAAATTTTTATCTTGAATTTTATAATTTTTCACGTCTAGACGAGTTAACCAAAATCATTTTAAGATATATAGGGAATCACAGAATATTTTCTTTCTTATACTACGAAAATTAAAATGAAATCAAGGCAAAAAATAAAAAAAAAAATTTTAAATTCAAACGTAAAAAGAGAACTTGTTCATAATCAAGGTGATCATCTTTAACACCCATAGCTCATCTCGTAATATAACAGAGTGATAATAAAATGATTTTTATGAAAGTTTAGTGTCTCCTCTATAATTTTCATATACATTTCAATTTGATATCATTCGAACGATAAAACGAATATTGTTATTTTTTCACTAAATGTGGAAAAAACTAGATTGATTTTTTTGGATCATTTCGGACCTTGAAATATTTAAAAAAAATCAATAGACAGAAGGACGAATGTTTCTTTATTGACAAATACTATTTATGCAAATCCAAATAGAGAAATATTTTAAATATATCACCCAGACTTGATAAAAATAAAATTTCAAGTAAATAAGAATCATAAAAAAGAACATCATACCAATGACAACCATGGGTTGAAATAATTGCAGCTTTATTTCAGCACTAAATACTTTCTTCCTATGACAACACTTTGTATAATAAAATCATTACTTTTTCAGTTTTTGATTTTTAATGGGCCACTTTCACTTTGTAGATTAACTTTTATGAAGTCTGGGTGATAATAAAGGTACGTTCACACTAGTCAAATATTTGACCAAAATGACGCAAACATTATATAAAATATTTCCTAATTTTTCTTTTTTTTTTAATGGGAAAACATTTTTTACTTATCACTAATCATAGCTGACTTTTTGTCGAAATTTGTTTGACGTTGTTGTCTCTTACAAATCAAACAATGGTAAACAGTATTTTGATCAAATATTTGCCAAATGTGAACATAGCTTAAAAAGGTCACATATTTAAAATATTTTTTGTATATATTTTTTTAACTTACAAATAATTTTATATTAATTCTCAAATAAATTGTTTTAAAATTATTTCGGAAAAAACACAATTTTTGGCCCACCACCTCCTACACTATAAAATTTGAAGTTCTTCAAAACTTTAAAATTCGTTGTAATTTCGTTTTTATTATGATTCAACTTTCACTTTTCAGATTTTTTGTTTAAAAGACACAAAATTTTAAATATATATATCTTCGGACTTATTTGTTCGATATCAAAAAACTTTAGCTCAAACTGATGCTTAATAAATCCAGTTTCTAATTATTTTTGTAAAAACACCATTTTTGAAAATAAAAGGATAACGAAATCAATATTTGTCTTTGTATCAAGAATATTTAAAAAATCATATCTTCCATTTCTATAATTTTTCTTTAAAATGTTTTTTAAAGTGTCGGCAATAATATATAGAAAATTTAGATTGAAACCATGCTGAGAATATTTAGTAAAAAAAAAATTATTTATTTCAGTAATAATTTGAAAATATCAAGTGCTTTTTGAATGAAACAATTTATTTATGTATAAAAGAACGTTATTAGCGATTCCAGTTTATTAAGTTAAAAACTTTTAGAAAATAACTATATCTTGGCGAAATAACTTGAAAAAAATAATCCTTGAAAACAGGATTCTCAGTGCAACAAAATGGAAATATTTCGACAATATATCGGAGATTTCTAACTGACCGTTATGATTGATGAGGTTTTTATCTATTGATATGTTAAAAACTTAAAAAATCATAAAAGTATGTAAATTTAAACCAAAATATCTCGCAGACCGTTTAACAGATTAAAATAATTCAAACTGCGTTTAAATTATTTAAATTTCGAAAAAAGGCATTTTAATGCAATTGCATTTATTAAATGCAATTTTTGTTGAATATACCATCTTAGATTAGATATGTTCTTTTTTTAGTATTTTTAGAAAGTATGGAATTTTTTCATTACAATGAAAATCCAAATACAAAACAAAAATGTATTAAAAAATATCAAATTAGTACTGAAATAAATGATTTTTTTTGCTAAAAGTTCATTTTCTCCGTCACTAGATTTTTTATATATTGTTGCCAATACTTTAGAAAACATTTTAAAGAAAAGAGATATGAGTTTTTAAATATTCTTGATACAAGGACTATTATTGAATTCAATATCCTTTTATTTTTTTTAAAAATGGCATTTTTATAAAAACAGTTAGAAACTAGATCCATTAGGCATTAATTTGAGGCAAAGTTTGTTGAAATCGGACAAGTATGTCCGAGGGTATACGGATTTAAAATTCATGTATTAAAAAAAAAATCTCAAAAAGGTGAACTTTGAATCGCGGTAAAAACTAAACTACGAATTTGAAAATTTTGAAGAACTTAAAATTTTATATTGAGGTAGTGTGTCTACCGAATTTAATCGAAATCGGAGATGGTGAGACTCGTCGGATCTTCGAAAATTTTTGTTTTCTCCCGATAACATAAAAAAAAACAATTTCAAACTTTTTTTTATTCCAGTTCAAATATTACGAAAATCTAATGTCACGAAAATTTTAACTTTAATTTTCTAAATCTCATTTACATTTGAAAAATTGTTAATTATGTTACAATTTTTTTGTTCTGCTGTTTCCATTTATAATGACTAATGTTGTATCCATAAGATTTTATATCTTGTAACATTGGGATTATCAATAAGCAAATCAATATATATATATAATACTCGTGTCACGGCGATTGTATTTGAACTCCTTACTCCGAAACGGCTTGACTGAGTTTTATAAAATTTTGTATGTGTATTTGTTAGGTATGAGAATAGGTCGTAAAGTATATTTCATATCGCTAGAGGACATAAAATAGGGTAAAAGCTCCCTTTCCTTATATCTTCTTAACTAATAAACCGATATTCTTCAAATTTGGCATGCAAATAGTATAACATCTTGAAAGAACTATAGCCTATAATTTTTATTATTTAGGGTGGGAAATAAATTCAATCAATTTACCGACTATATGATTCCCCAGATGGACTTCGGAAATACTATTAAAGTCCTATTCCCCACCAGGAGTGAATGGAGAAGGGGTAATCTTCTTGAACAATATGGAACTAGGATATACGCTGACGGCTCAAAGATGAACTGCGGTGTCGGCTCTGGTGTCTTCTCTGATGATCTTGGAATTAGACACTCATGTAGACTCCATGACGAGGCAAGCGTATTCCAAGCGGAAATACTAGCGGTCAGGGAAGCGTGTAAACTAATTCGCGATAGAAATATTTAAGGGAATATTGGTTTATTCGTCGACAGATAAGCGGCAATACTATCGCTCAAATCACCGAAAACTACCTCTATTCTAGTCAGACAGTGTAAAGAGGAACTGCTTGGACTAAGTCGACTGTATGACATTACTATAGTCTGGGTTCCTGCGCATAGGGATTACTATGGTAATGAACAGGCAGACGAATTAGCCCGGGTAGGCTCTGCTATGAATGCCGCCTTATCGGTATCTGTCGCAATGCCGTTAGGAACAGTCAAAAGCAGAATCCAAAAACACTTTCTAGAAAAGGCAAAAAATAGATGGCGAAATCTGGAAAAATGTAGAGTCGCGAAAGAAACGTGGCTTACCTACAACGAAAAACGCTCAATGCAACTCATTGGCTACAAACGAAAAGACATCTCGAGACTAATAGCATTGTTTACAGGTCACTGGACGATCGGAAAACATGCAAGCAGACTTTGTCTCCCTTACAATGAATATTGTCGTAGTTGTCGTAGGAGGAGACAGTTTTTCATCTTCTATGTGAATACCCAGCCTTGAACGCAAGCAGACATAAATTTCTGGGAGGGCACCAATTAGACAACCTCTGTGAGATATCTGACACTAGACTCAGTGACATCATTAAATATCTCAATGCTACAGGCTGGATCTAATTAATTTATGTTCTCATTGTTCTTCCCTACACTTCTATCTCATTACAGACTCAATACAACTCATTCACCTGGCGAGTAGTGTGGTTCCATCAAAACGGATTCTAACGAGTCTAATTGATTGCCCGTAATGTTACGGGCTACCACGTAAACCAACCAGGGCAAAACGGGTAAAAGCTCCCCCTATCCATGTCTTCTTAATTAATTATCCGATGATAGATTCAAGTCTTGAACGAATTTATATATTTTAACACTTACACTACATTCGTTATTTTTTAATTAAGAACCAAAATATTCACTAGGAATAAGTTATATGGTAAAACAACGTTTGTCGGGTTAGCTAATAAATAAATAAAATAAATAAAATCAAATACTAATTATTTGTAGATGGATTTTTTGGAAATTTATTTTGATATAGTGTAATTTTGCTAAAAATATAATTCGAGAAAATATGTATGTTGAGTTGAAATCATAGATCAGCTCTGAACAATTTAAATAGGATTTGTAGTTGTTGCAAAAAGTAAGATTTGTTGATAAAATCGATTTATAACGTAATTATAATAACCTTATAGGACTTCCAATACTTACATGTGAATTTTATTTATGTTTTTTGTCTTATTTTAAATGAAATAGTCTTTTTAAATTTCATATTTAATAATATTTTTTTTTTGTTCACTTTATTATTTTTTTTAATAGACATAAAATATACGAATGATTTATAATTCTATGTATGAGTATGTATGCATGAATATATTTTTTTCATTAGTTAAAAGCTAAAATTATCGTAATAATAAATTTAATCAATAATACGAATACGATTATAGAAATGACTGCAACAGTGCAAAATTCCCCTTTTTTAATCTATTAAATAAAATATTTAATTAAGATAAATACAAAGACATGAATGTTCTTATGTAAACTATTAAAATGTAACATAATAATTAAAAATAATAATAGAAACATAAAAATTAAAATATATTTAATATGGACATATAGTAAACGATTTATATTTTTTAAAATTTATGTTTAAATTTATTAGTTAAAGTTTCTGTTTTTTTTTCTTCTTCTTTTTTTTTCTTTATTAATTTGAATTTAAAAAAAGAACTAAAATTAAAAAACTAAATAATGACGAGTATATGTTTTTTATATAATTTTAAAATATTATTTTTGAATTTTTGTGTTTAAAAAGATTTGTGTTTTAGATTGATATATTATGTTATAGACATTTATATTGCAGTTGAAATAATTATTGCATTTTGTATTTGAGTTTTTTTTTGTTTTAATTTTTTTTTGATTTTTTGTAGTTTATTTTTATTTATATTAATTTAAATTGTTTACATAATATTGGTTTGCTTCATTTTCTAATTATAGCAACAGTTTATTTTTTTATTTTATTTTATTTTATTTTATTTTATTAAAATACGATTATATTTGAATATTATAAATATTTAGTTTTCCTTAAGGGATTTTTTTGTTGTTTGACTTTTTTCAGAAAACAATTTATTTAAAATTGGGGTCGGGACATTCATTATTTATTATATTTAATGTGACTTTGAGAATATTTATGTTTTAGAATTAAAAACTAGCAGGTTCCTTTTTATTCAGATTGAGGGAAACCCTTTAATTAATATAATTATTTTTTATATATAAAAAAAGTTATTTTCTTATGGAAAATTTAAAATAAATTCTATATATTTTTTTAATAACTTTTAAAGTAAATAAAAAGTTAAAACTCTTCTTTAATTAAAAAAAAAGAAAAACTAAATTAAAATCACAATTTTAAAGACTTGACAAATGTTAAATAATTTTGCTTTTCATTTTCGTTTTTTATGTTTAAGTGTATGTAAGTAGGGCTATATTAAAAATTAATACTTCGATTTTAAAGTCCTTATTTCTTAGTTAATTTAATAGACTTTAAATGAAGTCTAATTTAAAATCTTGTCGTTTTTTTTTTTTTTTTGTTTAAACAAATTTCAATTTCAACTGACTTGACTCCAATATGAAATATTTTTTTAATAGAAATATTTAAATGGATTTGAAATGTTTCGTTTTCAAGCCATAATTTTCTTTTTTGGGGGAAAGGGGTAAATAGAGGGAGTTTTAAAATTTACAATAATATAAATTAAAAAAAGGCACATTTTATATATTTTTGACAACAAAACAATTAAAGCTATTTATCTTTTTGTCTTAAAAACAACAAAAATTTTGAACACAAATCGAAGACAAATGTTGGTTTTGTTTCGTTTTATTTGTTTCCTAGTGTAACTTTTAGTTAAAAGTTAAATTAAATTTTTGATATCCCTGGTATTATAGAAATTCCAGATATGTTATTTGAAAAATCTGTAAAGAGATTAAGAAAAAAAAAAGAAATATATAAAAATTATTAGACCAATTTAAGATTTTAAGAAGTTTGCGCTGGAATTAAAAATATTTTGAATGGGTAATTATAAAAATATTATGTAATTTTTGCATCATATCCTGAGAACAATTTGTCTGATTTGCTTTAATGAAATACCAAAAAAATTATAATTCGAATTACTTCTATTTTTTGTAATATTTCTGAAAATATTGAGTAGATAAAACAATTATGTAGGTATAACTTTGATGTAATTCGAATTAGAATTTTTTTCTTTTACATTAAATCAAAATAGACAAATCGTTCTCGAGATATATTGCAATATATGGATTAACGGTTCATTTTGAATTATATGTAGAGTCAATTCGAAAAAAGTTATTTATGTTCATAGGAATCTATGATCCCGTACCGCAGAAAAAAAAAACGCTAAAGGGTTTCCCGTAGTGAAATTTTTGACTACTCCTTCCATATCAATATTTTTGCTCATAAACCTTTACCCAAAACTTAATTCCTACTATTCAATTATGGAATTCTTTTCAGCTTACAAAACACCTACAAATCTAATTATTTCCTATAACTTTCTGACCCCAACTCATTTCAACAATTTCAAAACCAACTTTAGCAAATTTCTTTCAGAACTGAACAAAAACTATTGTGGTGGATTTGTAAATTATTTTTAAATTATGTTCCTTGTTCCACCACGTTGTTGCTATTTCTTTATTTATTTTCTGGCCTAAACCTAAAAAAAAGTTAATTTAAATTTAACTACAAAGACGTTAATATGTTAACAACTTTAACATTAATCTAATGCAGTTGAATACTCTACCTCTCTACCATCATTCCACTACCTTCATCATCATCATCATCGTCATTGTTTTCGCTTAACGTTTTGTCTTCTTTTTTTTTGTATTAAAGTAACATTAAAATAAATGAGAAAAACTTAAAATGCACAAAACTACAAATAAAACATTTTAACTCATTTGCGTTTGACTTTTACAACGAAATATGCTGGAAAATCGGGACACTAAAACACGATTCAATTTACAAAATATAAAAAAAAAATTCTGTTTAAGATAAATTTAATATTCTATGTGCAAGATGTAACTAACCAAAACATTTATCAATTACAAGTAATGAAATTGTCTTAGTTGTTTGTTATTTATTCTATAGATTTTGTATGAGAAGAGAAATATTTTACTTCATTATAGTTATTAATGAAACTCATTTAGAAGGTAACATTCAATATTAGATTTGAATTAAGAATATTTAAAAAAAATGTATAAATCTTCGTTAACAAGTATATATATTTCTTTAAATTTTTATAAATTAGAAACTAAGCAGATTTTCCAAAAGTTCAGCCAGAGAAAAATAAGCACATACATGTTGAAAATCATACCATTCAGTGTCAATAGTGAATCTGTCCCGTACTGGTTCAAATTCAACATTGCTTGTTCAAATCATTAACGAGAAGTTAATGTTAATGTTTTCTATTTTGTATATTGAAAATTTGTAAACGAACGGTATCAAAAAGACGATACTGAAAATTGTCAAGTGAACACAACCCTCATGAATTTTGAATCGAATTTTTTCCCGGAGTGTTGATGCGGAGCCCATACTATACTCTGTATCTCACCCTGTGGTGACTACTATAGACTAAAAATACAGAACTTTAATTGTGAAAATTGGTTGTGAAAGGTTTTATTAAAATATTTTTAACCTCTATGCAAAAAGTTAAAAATCATTAAACATACTACATAGGGCAGCAGTGTACAGAATAGGCTTTAAAATTTCCCTGACTTTTTCTGTTCCCTTGAAATGAAAAATAAATATTGTTATTCCCGGAAATTTCTATTAAATAATATAATTGAAATTAAAAGAGCAAAAACCAAACATTGCATATTAATATTGAACTGAAAACATATTTTTGGGTATTTTAAGGCTACAAATTAAATGCTCATAGGCATTAAAAAAAAAAACTTTTAATGAGACTCAATCGACAAAGATTTTACAGAAAGTATTATTAATGGAAATTTTTTAAATTATCCAAATTACAAAATTAACAAGTTTAGGTAAATACGCTTTAAAAATGCTCGCCTTTTTAATAAGTCATATGTTCTTAAAATACACTCTCACTTGCTGCAAATGTTAAATAATTTTCCTGTATCTGCTAATAAATTTGATGTGACTTCTTGAAGCTAAATTTTAGTAATTTTTGTATCACTATAATCTTCTACCTCTAAAAGTTTTTTTGAATATTCTAAAAAGGATTACTTTAAGTTTTTAAAATTAATTAAAACTGAAAAAATAAAACCTTAATTCCCTATGAGAATTTTCTGTGATTTGTAAAGAAAAATTTTCTGGGAAGTCGCAGGAAATTTTATTGCGTAAAAATCCTATTACAGACTAAAAATTCAGAATATTAATTGTAAAAATTAACTGTGAACATTATTAAAGAATTTGTCACCTGCCATGCAAAAAGTTAAAAATCATTAAACATATATACATACAAACATACATACATTTGTTCTAAAAACATGGATACATTGGCTTTTATTTTAAGCCTTTCGTTTCTGACTATTTCACCATTTTGGTAATTTAGGAATTTCTGAAGCTATTTAAAACGACGATAATTCTCCACCCGTGGGGAAAATTTGTCAAATGGATGGGGCAGAATTGTTTATCTATTTTTTTACTTTATTTTATTTTATTTAAATATACTGCAATTGACAAAATAAATAATATAATACTCTAAATCGTTGATGTAAATACAAATTTAATAAAAAATACAAATTAGAGTGATCCCTTAGTCTTAGGGACCAGTGATAATTTTTTCCGACTTCAAATGAATTTATTAAAACAGTTATTGTCAGTTCTTGTTAATTACTATCAAGTTTATAACGCTGAACAATTTATTTTTAAAATCCCAAAAACTATGAAGGATATCGCTGAAAATATGTACAGAAAAAATAATTAATCATGATTGCCTCCGATCATATGTAAATTGAAAATTTCTGTTTTATTAATGAGAGAAAAGAAAATAGATAAGGACCCCCTTCTAAAATAAATAGGTCTTTATATTTAAAAGTTATTGTTCCGTAATTTCCTAAAAACTTAGTTAGGATAATCTTTAAGTGCACAAATTTCAAATATTTGTTGACATTGTTTAAACTTGCAAGTGTTTTGTAAAAGTAGAAAGATTCAAACAAAATTTAATTAAATATCAGCTGTGATTTATGCTAAGCAGAAGATGTTTCTTAATTAAAAAAATATATATTAAATATATTTTATTTAGTTGTTTATACATTTTCATCAAATATTTGCCTATTCTGACCATAATATAAATAACACTGGTCGACAAAAAAAAAAGGATTTTTTTTCCTTCAGAAAAAATTGGTGAACAAGAAAAAATATAACGTGCCAAACAAGAATCTGCTTTCAGTTGTTTTCTATCTCGCATTGAGTTTTTTGTGTGAATTTCTAATATTTCCCAATTAATAAATTCGTTACACAAGTATATTTCACTATAATTCGAGAACGGTTTGTCCGATTTAGATAACTGAAACACCAAAAGATGCAGAAATTGTATTCGCGTCACTTTACCTGCTCAATAGTTTCCGAGTTAATCACATACTAGTGTCGGAATTTTTTTTTTATACAAAATTTGTATATTTAATCATAAAGTTAGTTATGCTACGAATAAAATAAGCCATGAATCATCAAAATTGATTAACAAATCTTAATTTTATTCACAATTAACTAAAGACACCTTATTCAGGCTTCTTCTTTGAACCATAAAAGATATGTGCGCTAAATTTCAATATTTTTGGGTGTTACAAACATCAACACGAACGAATAATACTCTCCACAACTATGGTGGTGCAGGGTACATAAATTAGTACGTAATATTAACAAGTTCGAATATTATATTCGGCTTGGCCGAATCTATATAGCCACCATCAGCAACTTTTTAAAATTTCACCTTATGTGGGAGGTGGGCGGACCACGCCCATTTATTTAAAATTTCGTTAATGTACACGCTTTTTGGTAAAAGATATCGACTGAAAAGTATAAATTGGAGTTACGACGTACACCCTGTATATATAGTATTTTGTCCATAACTTTCTTGTTTATAAACCGATTTTGCTCATTTATTCCAATACCAAACAAAACTTATATATGAAAAATATTTGAGCTAAATTTCATCCCCTAGGATGTACTGCTTTCAACATACAGACGGATTTTGTTAGCCGATTTAGAGTTTATATATATATATATATATATATATACTTTTATACTATATATACTACTATACTACTATATATATATATATATATATATATATATATATATATATATATATATATATATATATATATACGGAATGACAAATTCAATCATCATTTTTTGATGGTGGGTATAAAAAATTGAAAATTGATTCTTTTAATCTAGTCCATCTATTTTTGTTTAAAGGATGATTTTTTTGCTGGCTAGTGTAATTATTATTTTTTTTATTCATGCAAGTATAAAGAAATTATTTTTAAAAGCAGTAATATGAAAACTTACCTCATTAATATGTACTAAAAATCCATGTTTTCTTTATTTTGTGAACACTTAAGAGGACTGATTATTAAAATTTTTTTAAGATTTTTTTGTTTTTTTTTTGTTTATATTCTTAATGTTTTGTTAATGATGGCAACATTTAATAAAATTAAAAGAAAATTTTAACTGCTACAAACGACAACAATGATAACGATGACGAGTATTTGTAATAATAAAATGTATTATATGTATGTAAATGTAGATGTACATATATACTATAAGTTCCTTCTTTAAAGAATATGTGTAGGTAGGTGTTTAAGCATTTAAAATACATTTCTGTTAAACAGAAATTTTGCTCTAAGTGTTGTTTTTATTTATGCCAATTTTCTTTCTCTCTTTTACATGTTTGCTTGTATTACTTTATTCTCTTATACTCGTACACAACTACAAATTGACTACAAATACAAAGTCGCCTGTTGACGATGATCGAAATGATGAATATATAATTTCTTTTTGGATTTTTCTTTGGATGGCCTTAAATCCCAGACTAAATTCGATAGACTACGTGGTCGCGACAAACGTCGTGTTTTCTTTTCGGGTAATTTGTTTGAATCGCCCGACGTACGACCACCACTGCGTGATGAATCGAGAGTACCCTCGCGGGGATTGTGATTGTGACTGTGTGTGGATGTGGTGTGTAGCATTCCGTTTAAACCACCAGTGGTACTAGAACTTTTACTTAACGGCAGTGGTATTGGATGATTGTTGTTGTTAATATTACTGTTACTACATTTAAGTACTAGATCGGGTGGTGCCATAACGATTGGTTGTCCTTTGGGATTTGTTGAGATCGGCGTTGAAATTGAATTACTATCAGGTGTCAACTGAAGACTACTGAGACTTTTGTATCTATAAAATGAAAATAAAGAAGGCGAAAAAGAAGAGGATAAAATTAAAAAAAAAAAGATTTTATGGTAATTAATAAATCGGTTAGAATATCTAAAGCAATATGAATGGTTGTTAATATCTTTAGATTCTAAGCTACTCCTTTTTTTGTATTTTATAAAAATAAAAATTACTCATGTAAATGAAAATTAGCAGGGAATTATATGAGAACCGGTCAATATTGGGACATAACTTCTATATAAGATCTACTTGCAAAAGTCAGATATTAGAAAAAAGAAATATTTTATAAATGTTGTTGCTACAGTGAATCAATCAAATCGTGTTTTTTTAATTTCATTCGTAGCCTTAATAAAAATTTACTTCCCTCGAGTGTTATCTGTAGGGGGCGGATTTTCATGTAAATGCATGCTTTTCCGAAACATTTAAAAACTACCTTCTGTAGTTATCTATACGAATCAAAAATTTTAATGAAAAATGTCATCAATTTGTTAATGTATATTTTTTGCATATTTAATGGAAAATGTTTATTTTGTCATATTTTTCATTATAACATATATATATATATATATTACATATTTTTAAAATTTGTAATTTTTTTTACTTTGTTTACTCCCGATTTTGGGGGTATGTCGAAAATTTCTTTGAAAAATTTTTTAAATAATGTGTAATAATCTACTCATTCATATAAATATGTTTGTTTATGTAAAAAATCCTGTCTTACTAAGTTTGTATCGAACTCATTGTCGGGTAAAAAATCTAAAGGAGTACAAATTTAAAGTAAAGTAAAAAATAGAATTAATTTTTAAAACATAGTTTTAACGTTTAAAAATACAAAATAAATATTTTACAATGCATATATTACCACGAACTGATTTTCGTTTAATTTAATAATTATAAAAGGTAAGTGCATGTTTTTTTTCAATATCTAGAGTATATTTTTGATTTTTTTAAGTATTTTCTGGGCACATATTTTCAAAAAATAAATATATAAAAATCCGCCCTCTATTTATTTGCAAGTAGAAAATTGTCCAATTTTATAAGAGATGCGGCATTAAATTTGTGTTTAAGAGCCAAGATGAAGTCTGAAAACAAAGGGGGTTTTATTGGTTAACAAGTTACGTTATCAATTTTCTTGGATAGACATATCCTATTCATCACTGATTGCCTTTAAAAGGGTATAACAATAAATTGCAAATTATATGTCAACTTACCAGGACCCACTTATTGACAATTTGCGAAAAATTAGCCACATTTGACTAAAAATAAAATGTACTTTTTTCAGGATAAAATACCACTGCAAATGTGTATAATCATCTATCTCATCCAACATATTCCCTTATTATTCGTTTGAAGAAAATTTATGTAGCTCCAACTATGAAGTTATTAGACGAAGAATCTATTGTCTGAATAAATTTTAAATAATTCCCTATTATTACTCTAGACCATGTTATTGTAGTTACTTCTTTTCTTCTAAGGAAACGTTTAAAATTTCAAGATGAAAAATAAAACAAAATTTCATTGCAACAAGGAGTATAAGAAGGTGGGTGTAAAATACTAATTTTTGACACAAGACTTTAACACTTATAATAAGCAACACATATACTTTATTGTTTATAATTACTCCTTAATTTCGTATGAGTGTTAGTTTTCTTTTTTTTTAATTTAAATTAATAGAAATCATTTACCTGATATGAAATAAAGGTGACTGAGGTTCTAAACCACAATCTTTGCTTAATATGCCAGCACTTAAAGGTGGCATATTTCCATTAATGGGCGTATGATGATGATTACTTGGTGTCAAAACTCTGCCATTAGATGTAGCATTGCCATGATGATGGTGATGATGCGTATGATGATGTGCTGCCACTGCGGCAGCCACGGATGATGACAATACATTTACCACCGACGCTTGATGACTATGGGAATTTGAATGATGTGTCTGATGATGGCTGTGTTGTTGCTGTTGTTGATGATGATTATTGTGATGATGATTATTATGATGACTACCATTTGAACTGCTAGTATTAGTGGTGGCGTTGCCGCCACCACTACTACCACCAATACCGCCACCTCCGCTACTGCTGCCAGCACTATGTGAGTTTTTCAAATAAAGCTTTGGTAGTGTGGGACGTTGACGTTTTTCTGGTAGTTTTTTACCCGGTATTGTTTCAATTGGTGGTGGCACTGGCTTAATATCCTCTTGGACATGTGAGTGTTGATAATGATTGACTACACCACCGCCACCACCAGCGCCACTGGCACCACCTGCACCACCTCCGGATGTGGGATGATTATGTGAATGATTCTGATGGTGATGATGTTGACTGTGATGCTGTAATTGTGGACCCATGGCAGCTGGTAAATGATGTTGGTGATGATGATGATGGTGATGACTCTGATTGCTACTGCTATTGTGACTGCTGTTGGTATTTGTATGTTTATTTGATTCCAGACTACTATAATTGTTGTTGTTATTATTATTGGAGCTATTGTTGTTGTTGGTTCCACCATTGCCACTATTATTTAAACTGTTATTATTGCTATTTGTATTATTGTTGTTGTTACTATTATTATTATTATTATTGTTATTATGGCTGCTTGAATTCTGATTAACTCGTATTAGACTACAATAGTTACCGCTACTGTCGGTATATTGTGACTTAATTGTGGGCGTTTCATTGATGGGTTCAAATCTCGATAAAGCTTTCGAAAGTGGCGTCAAACCCCTTACATAATCATATATATGATCAATATCCTTATAATCTTCAGATATTTCCGCAGGCGGTTGATTTTTGTTATACGAATCACAGCTGGCGCTACGTTTGAGAATGTAACCGTTTTCTAAAAGACCATTGGCCACATACGCTACACCGGCTGCTGATGGCAACATAACCACGGGTAATTTATTACGACTACTAAATTTCGAGTCCTTTTTCTCTTTCTCCGATAGCTTAATATCTACTATTTGCAAACGATCACGGGCATCGCTTAGCAGACGTTGAGCTTTCTCAAGAAATCGTGTGTACTCGATGAAATGTTCTAATTGATCCATATTTTTGGCCCTTTGCAATTTGATTTTAGCATTTAGGGGTACTGGCACCAAGTCATTATCTTTTTGTAATGGCAAAGCAAAAATACGATCAATTTCAACACAGCCCAAAAGACGCATTTCTGGTACAAAAGGTTGTTTCAGACCCTTTGGTACGCTACCATGAACTAGTCTGAAAGAGAATGTGAAGATATTTTATGAGTATCTTAAAAGCCTAAACTTCGAATATGTAAAATATGTAGTTTAGCGGTTCTCAAATGAGGGTCCACGACCCACAGGGGACCCTATAAACATTCTAGGGGATCACGAAGACCATTTACTTAAAGACAAAATTGAAGCCTTTATTTTTTTAATGGTCTATATATAATACACGATCCATAAATTAATTCAGTTATGGATCGTTCTTCACACATTGGTGGAAACGTTCTGTTTTTGATAAGTTTCCTCAAAAAGAGTGTTCTAAATTGAAAACCAGACCGACAGTATTTAAACACAATTTTTATATTTCATGTTTTTTTTTTTTAATACGAAAGCTTGACTTCAAATTAAGGATGATATAAAATAAACGTTTTCTCAAATGTCAAAGGTTTGACAATAAATAAAAATAAAAAAGAGAAATTTATTCACAAATTAAAAAATATCAAAATTTTTTCAAACCAAATTCTTAAATATATCAAATATAGATTTATAGCTCTATACCAGTATTAGTTGCATTCATAGGTTTTTTACATAAATTGTCAGAAAAACTACAAAATGCAAAGCAATTCCAAGAACACTTTCTGACTGCAAAATCTAAATCTGACTAAAACTGGAACATAGCTAATATTACCTAGTTCTATTTTATATATATATATATATATATATATATATGTTTTTTTTATATATGTAAGGCTTCAATAGGTTTAAAGTTTTAAATTTTTTCCTAAATTTAGTTTTATCTTTAATTTTGAGATTGATTTGAAAATCATATGAGATATTAAGCACCATTATCTAGTATTTTCTGTTTGAAAATAACTTTTGACATCAAATTGAGAAAACTCTATTTTGTGAATTATCTCCTTTGAATAAAAACGTATTCATTTATTTTTTAGATTTCTTAATGATTTAAGATAAATGTATGATATTAGAATATGAAATTATCATTTATTTAACGTTTTTTTCTTAAATAATCCTCAATTAGAATTCAAACTTAAATTTAAAAACTTTGATCTATGTTTCAACATTAATTGCAAAATATGTAAAACATGTTAAACATTAAAATCGTATTTTAAACCTTTGTCTTGGTTTTAAATTATAACAAAAAGTTGTAGTGGTTTGTCCTCGAAAGGATTCGGGAATCTGATGCTTCTGAGAGAGAACCCGTGATGTAGTTGGTATTTAATTGAAAACTTCATAACTTACCTTACAACAACTGGCATTCTTTTCAACAATAAATTCTTCACAGTATGGACTCCGCTTATACTATCTTCCTTAGCTATAGGTGAAAATTTCGCTTTGGTATCGAGTGGCAGATTAATAATTTCATCCTTAATATTTTTACACTGCAACACTTTGCCATTATCGTTCATGGTCGTTAGCATTTCACCCGCATGTATGGTCCGACTCATCTGGGGACAACGAAATGTTTCACGCACCAAAACACGACAATTGCGACGTTTCGACAACTCCAAAACCGATTCGATGCAACGCGTCGAACGACCATCTTCGCTTAGTAGCTCAAAATAGCCAGGATATGTTTCGGGTATTAGAACCTTAGCACCGACATTTGTAGGCTTACGGCCCTCTTTCAACTTGATGGGTTGGGCGAGAATTTGATATTTCTTACCCGAGCTTAGGAAAAGAGCCGTACTCTGTAGTGAAGGTGCTGATAGTGTTGGTACACCGAGATTCTGATGTTGACCCTTGACAATTTTGGCTACAGCCGGTAGTTTTTGTTTAGAAAAGTCTCGCAAATAAACGGGTGGCGATGATGTCGAGTCCCCAAAACGGGATGCGGCCAATATTATTTGGCCATCAGTAGCGGCCATGTCGCGATTAAAGAATGATAACAGTTTGTTTCGCGCAAAGTTAACATTAAATGCAAGTAAATTTCATTGATTTTGTGTTGGATCCAAATCACTTGAGCTGGCCTCTGTGTTTCTGGACGTTGAGGGAATTTCAATGTTGGCGTTTAAATGGGTATTGGTGGTGCTAGTATTTGCAATAGTATATTTGTTGGTGCTAGAGGTGGAGGCCAAATTGTTGGTTTGACTGGGTATTAAAAGGTTTGAGGTATTCGTTGAAGGTGCAGTGGTTGATGATGTTGAGGTTAGGAAACGTGAGGATGTTTGTAGGGCGTAATTAAAATACTGCATTCGGTTTGAATCTCAATACTTTATATGTTCTCTTTATTTTTTAATTTGATTTTTATCTTTTAATAATATTTCCACAATACTTGTTGTTGTTAAGCTTAAATTGTTGGCAAATTATCCTGTAATGAAAAAAGATAAATGAGTATTTAATAAATTGTTTAAAATAAATTAAATAGCAGGAAATAATTGGATTTTTTAATTATGTATATAATAATGAAATAACATTTGCTGAAATTCCTTACAGATACATATTATACATATTGAATAAAAAAATCAATAAAAGCTGATTATACAAAACAAAATGAGAGCGATGAAATACTAAATTTTCTATGTGAAGTTACCATCAAAAATATTATTCTAAATCTTAAAATATAGCAGTTTGTGTAAATTTTTTAAATCAAAATGTTGTATGTATATTTATTATTGGCGAAAAACTTTCTTTAATAAGGTTTTTTTATACGTTTTTTAGTTTATATTTTTTTAAACTTCTTAATCTTAGTTTAACTACATTTTAAAAATCACCTAATAAAAAATCTTTTATATTTCTTTGAAAACTTAATGCGTTTTCAAAGAAGCCTGTTCTTTACAAATTACCACCATATATTTATGAATTTCCCAAGTGAATCAGTCAGAGTCATTGTCAATTTGTATAAAAATCTTAATTTAGAATTTATAAAATTCTAAGGTCATTAAAAACACACAACTTTTTAACAGCGATTTAATGTGTCAATTTTTAAAATGCCTATAAAAATTTAAAATATTTATAGCAATCAAAGATCAAAGAAATAAAAAATTAATAATTTTTTTCAATAAGATTTTTATAAAACGTTGCTTTAATGAATCATTTTGTAGACATCTTTGTTTATAATAAATGATTTAAAAAACAAGTTGCCTTCAAGTTAATTTTATTTTCGTTATTTTTGTCATTTGAAATAAACGATTTGTATTTAATATAATTAACATTTTTTTTTTGCTACTTTTCTATTAGAAATTAATAAAATATTTTTATTGTTGTTATATCTTCATTATTGTTATTAAGTGTTTATAATACTAATGTAATGTTATGTAAATTATTTAATATAATTCATAAATTAGCAATTTTATGTGACAACTATGTATAAATTAAGAAATGTGTTTCTAATAACAATTAAATTATATTTAATTGGCGAATGGTGGTAGATTTATGATTGTCAATTCATGCAAAATATTTATGACATCTATAACATTTTTAGTAGTTTTTGCAGTGACAATATTAATCTGTCTGTGAAAAAACATTCTTATATCCATGATATTCAATATAAATAATTAAAACTTAGTCTAGAATAATTATCATTATTATAAACAATTTTATATTGAAAATGAGAAATATGAATTAGTCAGAAATTGTCAGAAAAACAACAAAACATATGGAAATTTTGAATACTTAAACACTTTCCTGTAAATTCTGACTAAAACCTGTAAGTTTGATATGTACTGGAACAATGCTTGTAATCCAAATTTTTGACAATCTTAAAAAATTTTAAATATTTCACTTAAAACATTTTTTATTTTTACTCAAATGATGTTACTGTAATGCGTGTATATTACTAATTTATGAATTATGAAATATTTAAAAACATAATTTTTCTTTCAAAAAAAAAAAAAAAAAAAAAAAAACCAATAAACGGTTAAACTTTTTCCCTAAGCCATTTTGATCATCTGTGTGATTCTAGGAATTTTAAATAAAAATGTTTGTCTTCCGTGATTGTTAACAAGATTAATTGTTTTTAATATAAACCAACATGTTTTTAATAATACTCTTAAGTAATAATAATTTTATTATAGACATTTTTAATTTGCACAAAAAAGAAACTAGAAAAGGAACTTTAAATATATAAATACTTAAAGACACGTTATGTGGCAAAATAACAACTTGTACAGAAACATGAATACAATGATTCTGTAGGCATGTTTAGGAAGAATATGTGTAGATGGATGCCTAGTGATGTTGTAAGCTAAAGCAATATAAACATAAAATATGTGGCAATATTAACGTGATGAAAAAATAAAAAAAAAAAAAAATACTTAAGACAAAAGAGTATAAAACTAAAAAATGCCTTTAAACCTTTATAAAATATCCATATTAGTTTTTTTCTTCCTCGAAGATGTTACTGGCTAGAATTGATGATATTTATAACTCGTCTAAAATAGTGCTCTGCTCCTCATCAGCATTGCCAACGTCATCATCACCATCATGATTATGAAAGTATATCTATCTATTCACATTGAATAATATGAGTGTAAGTTGGATTTGAACATCACGTTCGTTCGATTTATTATGGTCACAAGGCAAATGATGGCAAATAAAAGTCATTTTATGTTTTTTGTTTTATACTTTTTGTTTTCTTTCTTAATGCTACAAATAAATAGTTGAAACATCATCATAAAGATGTCCGTTAAAATATACCATATAAAGATGAATAGTATTAGTACCAGCAAAGGTCAAAAACGAATGATACTTTTTAAGCTCGGGATACTTGTGAAAAGTATTGTAGGATTTCTACTGAAATCTAATTTCTATCAAAATAAAACAAGTTTTTAAGAGTTTTTCAATTAAGCATTATGAGAATTTAAAATATATAGGATGCAATACCCAGGGATAGGAAAATATTTAACACAATATTGTCTACAGACTAAGTTCTATAACTTGCGATCAAAGCTATTCCGATGAAAGCCTTTTAAGGGAGCTAAGGTAATTAGGACCGATCCTCACTATATTTGGTAATATGATTTTTATTATCATGTGATTGATTAATGCGAATATTTATATTAGCCTTAAAATTATCTTTGGGAAAATTTCAAATATTTAAGTTATAACGAAATGAAATTAATGAAAGTAGAAAAGACATTATGAAATCTGATAAAATATATTATAGCAGCGGAAAGCAACTATTTATCATTTTATTGGTATTTGATTATAGTACACAAATTCTGTTTTGGTGCCGCCAAACAGAGACTACTTGTTTAGCATATGTGGGAACAATTAGTCAGTGTGATCTCTGTTGATATGAATTTTATTTCATTAGAAACATATTTGTCATCAAAAGGGTTTAAAGTTTACTTTTAAATTAAAGCTTTGGCAAATATCAAATCTTTTTAATATAATATATACTACTTCCAAATGAAAGGTAGATAACACTAGTCAAATGGTTAGCTGCTTTTAGATAACTCAAGAAAAAGTTTGTAAAAATCCCTGCTGAAAAGATTCAATTATATAGTTCCTTGCCAGCCAATTCACCAAAATTTATAGGATTTATTTGTTATTGGTACTTTTGGCGAAACTTCTTATCTTATTGTCTGTCAATTATTAAGATGCTCATAGACACATACTGCGGAAAGATACTGCCGGTGAACATTTCTGTACGTGTGTGATTGACGAGTTTACTACACATTCATCAATCAAAATTTTATTTTTGTGAAAAAAATTGATTAAAAATAAAAAATGTTTAAATATTTTGAAATTTTTTATTGTTATTTGAAATGAAAAACAAAAAATTTCATAAATGATAGAAAATAAAAAAAGAAAACAAAATCAATCCAATTCATTAAAAAAACTGTTTGCAGTATGAGTTTATTTTAAAATCAAAACGATTTTGATTTTTCATATTGCCTTGTCGGTGTGAAGCATACATCCAAAAGCTCTCTCAATTTTACTAATAAATACTTATTGCAGGAGCTTATGCAGTATGTGTCTATGGAATGCTTTAATGTTTTTTTATTTGGATCTAAATTGTTATCCATTATCTTATTGTTGTTCTTCCTTACGATTTTTTCTTTTTCTTTAGCGGTATACCTTAGAAAGGTACAATATTTTAGGCAACTCCTATATAAATTATACCCAGCAGATATGCTTTCATACTTATGCGAATAAAACCGCTTCTGTAATTATTTACAAAAGTCCTGTGGGAGCATAAGAACAACCGCATTAATGAATTTGAAAAAAATTCTACATAAAAGGAATAAAATTATTCTACTATTAAAATTAACAAATTAAAAATCTAAAATTCTCAATAAAACATGGGCCATAATGTAAATTCCAAAATTGCTCAAATAAAACTAAAAGCTGCTCAAATGTATTAGTTAAACGAGCGTTAAAGAGTAGGCACGAAAAAAAAAAAAAATAGATGCACACGTTGAGGCCTATAACCATAGGTTAATGCCAGAAGAAAAAATTGTCAGAAACCTAATTCATGCAACAAAAAAATACATGTAGTAATATATATTTTGCTGTTGTGTGAAAAAAGAGTATTTTTTTTATTTAGTTTTAAGTGATTCTCGCATAATCCTCCAGTTGTATTTTATACCTATTACTTTTAATATATGTGAAGAAATTAGTGCCGTTATCTTTTTTACATTTATCATTATTCTTAATAATCATATGATGAATTTTGTTGTAATAACAAAGTAAGCTTTTCTTAAAGTGGAAATTGAACAAAACTCACTCAAAAGTATATGTAATTCAAATTTATATAATGAATACCCATGTCGATCATATAAAGCAATTACTACGAATGTAAGAATGTCGCGTAATATAGTTTTTTCGGTATTTAAAAAAATATATAGTATTCAGACGAAGCAGACGAAAAGTTGGATTTAAAAAATATGAATTTTGTGTAATGGATGATATTAGGTTCATAATTGCATATTTTTTGCAACACATTTAGTAATATACATTTTAAATGTAGCAGATAAATATCTTCAAAATTCTCCACAATTTTTTGCTCTGAGAAGCCATTTGTTCAAGGGGGTAAGAATAACTCTATTCATAACTAGCCAGTTGGAAATTTCTTTAAGACATCATAAAGTTAGTAATTTATGACGTGTTAAATTCGTTGCTGGCATTGTTCTATGTTCCCATTTAAAAAATATCATGACACCTTATGCCATTTTCATATATTTTGTCAAAATGATTATAAATGATTATAAAAATTCAGCAGGTTGGCAATAGTGCTGACGAAATTATCTTTTATCTTTAACATTTATTCGTATGCATTTCAAAGAACTGAATAATTTCCGCTGATCTTATAATGTGTTTTCTTAAATATCGTTAACACTTTTTTACTTCTTAGTCAAGGATATATTTTAATAAAACTTAAAAAAGTAGTTTAACAATAACTTTGTGATGTTGATGACATTTTTCACTATCAACATAGCTATTAAGACATCTTAAGGTTTTGCTCAAAATGTTATTAGCTTTAGTCAACTGTTGGAAATATAGTGAAATATCATTAAATCGTCATATTTAATATGTCACTTATACTTTAAGAATCTTCAAAAAAAAAAAAAAACTTTTAATATTGAAATGAAAACATAACTCGAAAAAGGTTCACCCATTGCACAGTAGGGTAGAATCGAAAAATTTTGGAAATATATCTGTAACTTCACAAAGTACCCTCAAGAGCGGAGCTAAGGGGGCTCAAAGTAGAACATTTTTAACAAAATTTTTTATCTTCACGGATATGATTTCAGAATTAAAAGCGAGCCGAACCACCCAATAGAGGTAAGTACAGATCACACCTAATTTACCCTATTTTGTATCGAAATTTTGACTTTAGCCTATATGTTCTAAAATTCCAAAGTATGGATCTACAAAAGAAATACAGTTTCGGAAATTCTAATGTATTAAAGAAAGTTTCCATCGGATTTTTCCAGGCCTACATCATTTCTCATCATTACTGTCTATTTTTTGGGTCGGAAAGTACCGAATAATATGGGCCATAGGTACCTCATAAGATTTAGATCAAGTCACTGCCCTGGATACCCCATTATGCTTACGGTAATTGTTTTGCAAAAATTTTCGAGTTATCGTGACTTTTTCTAATGGAAATGGAAGCTTTTGGAAGTCCATGGTTAGGAAAATATTTGAGCATAGACGTGAAAGATAGAAAAATCTGAAATCAGCTAAACTAGTACCAAGAGACGCATGGTAGGTACCACGTTTGGACTTCATACATACATACATACATATATTGTGTGAACTTATAATTTGGTTTAAAGACAAAAACTTAAGATTACATAATTTCTAGAGATTAAATTCTGAATTTTCCTCAATTTTTGACTAAAGTCTACTTTTGACGCCTAAAGTGTTTATGATGTTTCAGTTGTTTAGAAAAAATACGGTCTGAGAGCTTTTCAATTTCAGTTTTTGATCTAAGTATTATTAAGAATAAGATTAGAGTAAACGCTCTTACATAAAATTTCATTTAGTATATTTACACTAAAATACAAAACTTTCAAGTTGTAGGACGAAAGTGTCAATATGATATAACGGACTTAGTATTCCTACCATCTATCAACTTTCAATAAAACCCAATCACCAAAAATAGTTATAAAAATGAAAAGATTAAGATCATCTTTGCCCATAAAAGCATGATTATAAATTTTTTATGATGATAACTTTATATATTGAAAATAGTACAATTGTATAAAAGGATTTCTTGGGCAACTACTTATACACACACACATACACTGAAACAATTTAAAACATTATTTAAAGAAAAAATAAAATAATGATTTTAGGTTAAATTCTTCCCATCATTAGTTAAACGTTACAATAAATTTATGTATATATTCTTGCAACAGAAGTATTTATGCATGTTATGGAGGTATATACACACATACATATACACTAGAGTACTTTAACAACATTTTAAATGATTGTTGTAACACATTTTTTGTTGTTGCAGTTGCATATTGCTCTGAACATAGATGTTGTTGCTGATGATTATGCTGGTTATAAATTCAATACTTTAAACAAAACTAATATAAGATTGTACTGTATTTAATATTTGTATTTGTGCCTTAATATGTAGATGTAAGTGTATCTGTGTATGATATTTAAGTACCTATTTTTTTTTTAAAACTTCATAGGTTTTTATATTGTTGCTGTAATTGTTTTCTAGCCCCAATGCATGAGGACCTAAATGCTCCATTTTTGTTTTCATTTAGCAAAAAAAAAAAAAAAAGAAATAATAATAAAAATAATAATAAAAAAAAGTTCAAATTGCCTCAGTATCCAGTTGCCTTGTTTTTGCCACTCAGTTTATTATTTCTATCTTGAAATTTCTGTGTGTGTGTGTGTTTTTTTTTCTTCTACTTTTTTGTAGTTGTTTGTTTTAAATTAATTATTTTCTCATTTGTTATATAAAATGAATTCATTTTCACTTTGTTCTTTTCACACAGACCATACTGACTGAGACTCGGCCACAGACTCTCATCTGTAGATTAGAAACATAAAAATTGTTGTTACTGCAATAATTTTGTTGTGAAAATTTCTTTTTAGTATTTTTTTCCTTTTGTGGCAATTTGAGTAAAAGGAACTTTTTAGTTGTGGCAGATGCAAAGAAAAAAAAAAGTAAAAAATAAAAAAATAAACTAAAATAAACGTAATTTCTCACGCTCTTGTATTATTAGTCTTTACAAGCGACAATTGCTACTTAGGGATATTTTTCTTTATTCAGCTAAAAATCTATTACACTTTTTTATTGTTGCTTTTTTTCTAGTTACATGTGCGACAGAGATGTCACTTTGAGGGGGTGGAGGTGCTCGAAAAGTAACAAGTTCTTTGAAAATGAAAATAAAATTATAAAAATTGTCATAAATATAAAACAAACATACTCAGGTATAAGTTACCAATCAGTTTTAAATAATTTTGAAAATGTTGTAGGGCTTTGCAGCATAACTATTACTGTATATATTATATTTTAGTATATTTTGTCAATTATTCATATAAAGACTTTTTAACTGCCATGAAATTTTTTTAACAAGTTGTGATATAGTTCTAAGCCTATAATTTACTTGTTGGAGAGGTTTTTATACGGAACTTGTGGGCTTAATATGGAACGATTTTTGTAATTTTTGTAATAAGCGTAAAACATACGTATGTTTAATATTATGTTGATACTAACATTTATGAGCGGGTCTCATGCTCTAAAACAAGTGTTTTATGCGCATAAAAAATACTCTTAAAATCGAAAAACATGTTCTTAAAATTAAAAAAAATCAGAATATTATTTTTTGGCAAAATTTTAAATAATCTATTATTCATGCTTAAAATTATTTGATTTTTATTAGAAATTGCAACAAAATTTTTTCTTCTTGCACTTGAAAACATTTAAAGCAAAAACATTGTATCAGGAAATTGAATATATTCTATCAATATATAAGATGAAAAATTATTAAGGAATTGGATTTTAAAACCGTATGCGAAAGTAAAGAAAATTTTAATAATGGAAAATTATGTAAAAAATTCTATTCTATTGTGTAAAATATGCAAAATTTTTCTTTTAAGTTTAAATTGAAATTATTAAGTAAAATGCTGAAATATACTCTAAAATAAGGATTTTCTATGAAAATATGACAAAATATGCTTTCAAGATTAAAATATGCAAAAAATATACAGTAACTAATCGATGCCAAAATTCTTAAAATTGTCTGAAACTGATAAATATTTAGTAGTTTAGGAAAAAATATAATTTTGCATATTTTTGGTTGCCCTGTTTATGAGAGATTTGTGGATTTTAAGGCGATTCCCGGAAATGGGCATTATATGAGGGCTATGACCTGTTATGGATCGATCCATATAAAATTTGGAACTTTGCATTTTACTAATATAAAACTTGTTTGTGGCAAATATAATCTCAATATTATCATTTATATGGGATTTCTGTCCGTAAAAGTGATTATGGGAGATACGGTCAATTATAGACCGATCTTCATGAGCATTGCATCCCTATTCCAAGAAGAAATTTGTATGGAGACTTTGTTTTTGCACCAAAATAATTATTCGTGCCAAATTTCATCAAGATATCTTTAAAATTACAACCTGTACTTTGTTCACAACGTCTAAATGGTCAACCGGCCAGAGGGACGGTCGGACATCGTGAGATTGACTCAGAAAAAGATTCTAAGTCGTGTGGTATAGTTCAAGGTAGAAATATAATAATTTTTTCTGTGTGATACAAACATCAGTTCAAGAGCTCAATACTCCAACCACCTATAAAAATTAAGGAAGTTGCACCATATATTGTAGCATATTTCGAGAATGATTTGCACGATTTTTTTAAATCAAATACCAAAAACTTGTAATTTAAATTATCTCCACGTTGTATTCACATTCACAGTTTTAATTTGTTCTAAAGTTTCGGAGATGTTTAAAAAACTAAGTGGAGAAAAGAAAAAAATCTTACAAAATTTATTGTTTTTTATAATATTGAAATATCAAAAGCTTTTGATAATTTTTCTTTTTTACTCACAATTAAGAGACTAAAAATAATAGTTTCCATAAAATTTTTAAATTTACTAACACTGATTTCTTTTAAATCCACCCAAATTTCATATAATATTAAACCTCAAAACTACGCAACTGTCACATATCGTACCAGATTTTTTTTTCTCTTCTGCAGCCTGCAGAACCTAACACAATCATAAGTTATGCGAAAACGTGACATTTTCCAAGCTACTGGACAAAAATTGATGCTCGTTTTTTACTTTTTGTTATTTGCTTCTTCCATTTTTCCATTTAGCTAGAAGTTTGTTACTTTCAAACACTTATTAAAAAGTAGCTAATGGAAAAGGAAGAAGAAAAAAAAAAATAATAAAACTTGCAAAGGAAGATGTAGAAAAAATTGTTGTTATAGATACAAAGTACAAGTAGTTGTTAAATTACTTTATACTCGTATTTTTCAGGCTGTTGTTATCATAGTTTTTCAGTTTTTTTTTCCATTTTTACTTGCAAAATTTCATCCTCGGATGTTTGAGTTCATGTCATTTATTTGATGACACAATTTTAAGTCTTTCGCCATTTGTTGTCATTTTTACGCTATAGCCATCTTTCTTTTAGTTCGTTTAGAACGTAAGACATGGAAAAAAGAAAAAGAAGTGGTATAAACACAATTTCGATTTAATCAAAAATAGCTTAATTAATTTGTGACATTCTAAGCTGGAAAAAATTATCAACACTCATACATACACATGCATACATATAAAGGTATATATTTATATAAAAATAAATAACTTGTAGCAACAACAAGTCTAAAACTCATAGATACAGTTTATTCTTGTTACTGTTGTTGCTATTGTTTGTCGTGTTAGTAAAGTTTAATTTTAAAAATTTGCCAAAGCCAGAATAATGACGACGTTAGTAAATGATGGTATAGATGGATGGATGGATGGATGACTAGTTGAATGGTTAAATGGTTAAATGGATGTATGGTTGGATGATTGGATATTTACTAACCAGCATATGAATATATCCACGTTTTTATGTAGCAACGAACAAATGAATGTCTGAATGTGTGAATGTATTTTATCTTTGGCACAAAGTGGCGTAGTAATCGTTATTTGTTTAATGTTTAAATGAAGAACGACTACTAAACCCTGAGATGTTACTCTAAGTCTAGTGCAGTGAGGAATATGGTGGCTTATTAGCGTGAATTTCTGTTGTGGCTGCTACTGCTGTCACTCTGACGCTGGAAGTGTGTATAAGTGATATGTTTGTTTTTGCATTATAGCAGTCTGACTTGCTGACTGGCTTTTAAATAGAAAGTGGCACGACATTTTTTGAGGTTTTTCTTTAATTCATTTAGCATATTATTTTTGTTGTATTTTATTAAGAAATTTTCTTATTAAATTTTCACACTATTTCCAATTTTAAGAATTTGTGAGGTTGTGAATAAATTTCAATTGAAAATTTATTTAATTTTAATATTATTTTCAATTAATTTTTAATACCTAAGATTGATAATTGAATACTGAATTTTCTTTAGGATTGCACATAGGGGCAAAGTTATACCAAAAGTTACATTAAATAAATCGCGGCATTGTAAGGTAAAGTTTGGTATCGTTTGAAATATAGTTTTCGCTAGGTTTTAAATGTGTTTTAATATTATAACCCATCGAACAAAATTAATGACAAAACAATGAAAATATACATATGGATTCTTTTTATTTTCTTAATTTTTTCGTTGGTGAATATGAAATTTATAAATATTATTTTGTTATTCAATGATTAAAAATAAGTATAAATAAACTATTGTATTCTACTATTCTGAAGTTTGTGCAACATATTACGAAATTATATATATATATATATATATATATATATATATATACATAAGAGCTAGTTGTGAAAATTTGCACCTGATATAAAAATTATAATATGATTTATGCACTTTAAGTGAATTTCGGAAAGTGCTATATATAGGCACAGTGGTCAAATATCAGTTCTTATAAAATTTGGCAGAGTAATTTATGGTAACGAAAAATGTTATATTGTTAAATTTTATCAAAATCTTACTATAAATATGTCATTTATAATCGTTAAACCTCTTTTATTTTTGGGTGAAATAATGTATCGATGATAAATAATTTCAGTAGTATTTTTGTTTTGTTTCAAAATGTTAAAATAGAATATACAATTGGACATTCTGATTTAAGGTGTATGTAAAAGTTATAGATAATTCTGGATATTTATGTTACCTTTTTGAAAAATTTTAAAACTTTAAAAAAATAATACTATTTTGATAAATTGTCAATTTGAACATGTAGCTATTTCTTAACAAATTTTGCCATCATAAATAGTAAAAACTCTTTATTTTTATTATAATGTCAGATAATATTAATATGCCATACGAAAATAAAAATTTTATTGATTTTTCTTTCACTTAGGGCTTCAGTCACGACCATACATAAGTGTTGACGACAAATGTTGTGAACAAACATTGTGTAGAAAAATGTCCTCTTTAAACTTATATAACAATTGTATCATGCATTTTTAATTTTTGACTTATTGCCAATAGTCTCCATGTAGTTGCTTTTATGTGGATTATAAAATTAAATTTCATTATTAAGTACTTTACAATTTAGTATACTAAATGAAGACAATGCACATAGGGATAGATCAAACTGATTTCGGTCAAAAAGTTTTAAAAGTTCGAATTTTACATACAATACAGTTAATATATTAATCATCAATCGATGAAGAGAGTTTGTTAATTGTTTAATATTTAAAAAGAAACCATTCCATTAATATTTATATAGCAACAAAAAATAATTATTTAGTAGGATGGTCGAAATTAAAGTGTTTAAAAATGTGCCACTCTGACAAAATAACGTCTTTAATGTATAGAAATCTTCTTAATTCGGTAATGCTTCGATGTGCAGAATGGAAAATGTTAGTTTTATGGAAATCCCAGCACGATAGCAATCCCCAATAAATAGATATAATATCGTAGTCACCATAATCTTCCGAACACAATCCAATGAAGAACATGTAGATGATTCAAAACGTAATATTGGCTAAAAGGCAGAATATAGGAAATGGCAATAAACTTTTGGTTAAATTAAAGAAGCAGTGAAAGGCTCTTAGAAATGACTATATTGAAAAGTTTATAGCCTCAATGCCTAAGGGATGTTCGAAGTTGATAAAAATCCATGATGTAATCAAATATTGAATATTTAATGTATTTTTTTACATTTTTCCTTAATGCTTTTCACAGTTGCAAAATTCATTGTTCAATACTTTTTAGTTATAAATATTTTTTGGTTTAATCAGATAACAAAATAAATTTTTAAAATTTTTAAAACTAGAAAGTTGTGATTCTTAAAAATTGGTTTTCAGTTGTAAATGTTTTGACTACCATTTTATGTTAATTTCTTTGGTTTTACCTTTATGGGACTGTGTGAGAGCTTCTAAAATTTAAATTGTATTGTAAGATTTAAAAAAGAGAAAACATTTTAAACTCCCAAAAATTCTTTTGGAACCAGTTCCAGCATTAACTTTCAGTTTGTAAGAGCTTTCAAATGTGTTTTTTTGTGTAAATAAAAAAGTGCTAATAAACGATTAAACCAAATACGGACGACACTTTTAGAAAGGTTAGTGAAACATGGATCCACTAAAATAAAATATATCTGAGTTCTAAATGAACTCTAAACAATGAGCTTCTTTGAGCGAAAGTGGGTTTGTCATCTCTCAAATGGATACATTTGGCCAAGAACAATTTTTCTTATGAAAATATTATACTAGTGCTAACATGTTTGTAAATTTTGGTAAATTTCTTGAATTGGGCTACGAGCTGCCACACTATCCATCATATTCTCTAAATTGAGCCCACAGTGACTATTTTTAATTTAAAAATCTATACAAGTAGCTCGACGGAAAGTGATTTAGCCCCAACATAGAAATTATTGAAGAAAAAATAATGCCTATTTTGAGGACTCTTACTTAAAAATGATTAAATATTGGGAGAATTCTTAGATAATGTATATTGATTTAAAATAAGATTATGTTAAGAAATAATTTTTTTTTTGTTAAAAAAGTTGTCCTTTAGTCAATAAGTCAGGAGTGAATCAAATCGCATTGGCATGTTCTAAGAACATTACTGTAGGTGATTGTGTCTGCAAAAAAGACGTGAAGGTGACGATTGCTTTCTACTTTTTCGAATTATTCCCTTTGACAATAGTCAGTAAAGTGACAATTATCATCATGCTTACTGGGGGACATACGGGAATGAGCAACGAAGGTATATTCCAATTAACCTTACTGTCTAAAAGGGGTAAATTACCACCAAGTAAACTGGTTAAATAAAGTAAATAATACATTCTGAGCATTGCCACGATTAACTACATTTCATTTACATTTAATATTTTTTTTGTATTTTTAAAATGTTTATAATTTTCCAATTGGAGTTTATTATTACTTTTTTATTTATGACAGCAGTATTAAGCCTTGTTCAGACCGGCGCGAAATTACGAAATTTCATGCCGAAATTACGAATGAAGTCTAGAGTGTCCATACTGGCTAGATGACATTTGATGTAATTTCGTGAACAGCTGATACTTATTGTTTACATTTTAAATTGTTATAGGGGTAAATAAAGTATTTTGAAATGGAAGCAAATAAGAAACAATTACTTAATAAATTGGAAATTATTAATTTGCAACCATTTTTCAAATCATTTTAATAATTAATTTTAAGATTTGTGTTTAAATTTAAGATCAGCTGTTAATTGTTTTTTTTTCTTCTCACGGTTGAAACATGCAGTACATAGTTGAAAAAAAGTATTTTTTCCAACCATGTACAGAGTTGCACGGAAATGGGCATCGTAATTTCAATGTAAATTCGCTGAAATTACACAAAATTATGTAATTTCGCAAGTGTCAAAATGTAGTTTTAAGCAAAATTTTAATAATATTTATTATTTATATAATTTTTTTTATTTATTTATTCATTCATTTAGTAAGAATCTAGCCTATTGGCCATAATCGGTCCACTTAATCTACTCACAATAAATAATAAACAAATTAATTAAAATTAATCCAAAAACTCAATTACTTCCACTTAATTAATAATATAATTTTTATGATTGGAGCAAAATCAAAGAAAATATTAATTAATATAAGCAATTTCGTAATTAAAATCAAATTTTTATTTTTTTTGTGTATGGAAAAGTAAATTTTTATTGAGCTACATCGTCAGATGTGTCTTTAAAATATAACTTTATGATTAAAATCTTCAAATGGCCTTATCTCGGCTTAAAAAAAAAAAAAAAAAAAACTGAAAAAGTAATGATTTTAACATTATGTCGTCATTAGAAAAAAGTACTTATTGCTGAAAACAAGCACATCCTACCATGATTGTCATTGGTGGGGTGTTCTTATTTATGATTCTTATTTAAAGCTTTTGAAGTTATACTCTTAAAATTATGTTTATATAATTTTTTAATAAAAATATTATTTTAACTTTGTTAAAAGGTAATAAATATGCTTTTGAATTGGGGAAATTGTAATTTTCTTATTAATCTTTTTTAATGATAAAAATGCATTTATTTTCACTTTTTTGGAAGTTTTTTAGTTCTACTTTTGAAATTGTGAGAATGTTCTTATATAATGGTTTTAAAACTATAAGACTAAAATAATTTTGTGAATTGAAATCCATTTCATACAGTATATGAAAAAGCATAACACTTAAATAAAAGTTTAAAATACGCAGATCTTTCAAAAATAAAAACTTTAAGCAGAATATTTAATGAAATTATAAAATTCAGAATGATACTCCTTAGCAGTATGTAGAAGGCTTTAAATTGGTGCTGAGGTTAATTAAGGAACAATTTTATATTGCAATTTTTAATGACATCAAAAATTAAAGAGCGACATTTTATCTCGATACTATTTTTTTATACAAAAGTAAAGTCAGTTGCAGGACATTTTTCGAAATACACTTTGGCTACTTGGTATAAGGAAGAGACTCGCTAAAGTGTCGATTAATTAAAATTAGATAAAACAATATAATCTTTTGACTAAAAAAGTTATACTTGGAAATGGTTTACTTACTAGTTTTTATATTAAAATCAAACTCATCTATTTACTTACAATTACTTTAATAAAGAATGAAAATTATTAAGAAATTTAATCAAGAATATTTTGTAAATCAGTTTTATTTCCTCCTGCCACAATCAATTCTACTTACAATAAATGCATCATGCAGTGGCAATTATGAAATTTGGAAAGTTCTAAGAAGACTGACGCCATTATAAGACAACATAAATAAAATGCCAGTTAATGTTGATGATGATAATGATGATGAAGATGATGATGACGATGAAAATCTAAAAAAATATTTAGCAAAGTTATTTGTGTCATACAATTAGTGAAAATGACTTAAAAACCACAAACAAAAATACCAACAATTGAAAAATAAAGAAGAATTGATATAAAAGTATTTAACGAGTTTTAAACATGTAATTTTAAAATGGTCATAAATACAAATTTAAGACAAATAAATAAATAAATACATGAACGAAATATAATTAAGATTAAGTTAAAAATGTGTACATACATACATTCATACATACATACATACATAAATACATACATATTTACGGCGAAACAATAAAAAGGTCCGTATCGTCATAATGTTTGGCCTTTTGCTCTTAGCGAAATTTATGAAATAGTAGATATCGATCAAGTTTTTATTGAAAAAAAAAAAGAATATTATGAAATTTTAGGTAAACGAGATTATGAGAATAGCAATTTTTGAATATAACTGCCTGTCCTACGATGTAAAACGAAAAATTTATTTCGACTAATTGTATGGAAAAAAATGGAAAATTTATTTGTTGTTTTTCATATAAATTGTCGAAATGGATTTTGTGACTTACTGTCCGTAAATTTTCCGAAACTTTTTATATAGGTTTTCTTTAATAGTATTGTGTAGATAAATTTTTTTTTAAATATTTCTGACATTAATAATTTAAAAATATAACACCGTGTAACAGTGATTTTCACACATGAAAAAATCGATATATGCATGAAACTAAAGACGTGATAAAACTATGTACTCAATTTTCCTCTAGGGTACATATTAAAAAAAATATATATATATAAATATTTACGAATGCTATATCAATCCAATATGGGTGTCAAATAAAGTTTTTGGAATCACTGCAATATAATATTTCTCATTATATGGTGCAGCATAAAGAGCTAAGAAAATATCATTTTGAAAATGCCTGCAACAATTATTCTCACACGTGAAAAAATCATTATATCGATAAAGCTAGAAACCATCCATGGCAAAACTGTGTACCCAGTTTTACTCCAAGATGTCAAATTTCCTCTCAAAAGAACATTGAAATTTTTGTAAAAATGCGTAATTTTTAAGAATAATACAAAATATTTGCGAAGATTATATCGACCCAATATGGATGTCAAATTCAAACCACGAATCCCTCTAATATAAAAATATTTTGTATTTGTGTACTACAACATGTAGTACACAAAGTTAGTAAAATATTTTTTGAAAATTTAACCTTTTAATATTACTGTTTTCATTTAATTACGTACTTTATATAAAGGACATTATCTTAACACTTTGTACTGCACCAATCAAATAAAGACGTTTGTTATTTTGCTGGGATTCTTAGTTTTCATTTGACATCTATATTTGATTTGATGAATTCATCGATTTTTGCATGAGTGAATTTTTTTTTGGAAATGTTACACGGTGTAATTAATTACAGTTTCTTTCTTTTTAAGTATTTCTATTTCTTTTAAAACTCATCAACTTAATATAAACAATATTGTTTTTGTAAAAATAAAAAAAGTTAAACAAAAAATTCTACACATTCTCTATACAAATGAAAAAAAAAAAAAAAAAAACGTAAACCAAAGGGCAAAAGATTTTTTGATGACTTAAAAAGATGCACATTGAGTATAAAGTTTTTTTTCATTTTGTAGCGTTTCGTTGCTTTTCAATATTTATTTTTTGTGCTCAAAAATATTTGAAGAAGAAATATGATGAAAAGGATAAGAAACTATAAATGTCGTGCGATGCATTATTAATATATGTACATATATTTGTATGTAAATGTATAGGATTTTGAAGTGTTTATGGGTATGTGTATCTGATGTATTACACATGTTGATCATACAAAAAAAAAAAGAAGAACTACACACCTTTAAATGCAAATGTTTAGTTGTGGGTGAATTAGGAAGTATCTAACGGAATATGTGATGAAAGGCGGAACTGATATTTACCGTACTTTTAGATCCATAGAGGAAAGTGAATTGTTTCAAAACAAGTCAAGTGACAAGAACTTTATGTTGCTCTTACATGAGGTTGTCACTGTTGGATTGGTCACAGGACTAGTCTAAATGTACCTGTTGAATACTGGTCATAATAATATAAATTTTCATAGTCTCAGAACCAGAAGCTGTTACAACAATTTTCGTTAATTTAATTTATTATTATTATTATTATTATTATTATTTAAAAGCACAATTCTTTGTGTCCTGGACACAAGGACTTTAGACGGAACTGAGACGCGTATATTATCAACGAATAGTCTCTTGGAAAAAAACACAGTGCAATTAGTTTATCCAAAATTGTTATTTTTATGAAAATAAAACAAAACTCTCTTGGATTTCAACAACTTTTATGCGACTGCCCCGACCTAAAAAAATAAGATATCTCGGTACACCCTTTTTATTATGATTTGCCTTAGAAATGTATAGCTGAAGAATCTGAAGTCAGGTTTGCCAAAATAACCAGATCAGTAAAATTACACGAATTGCAAATTGGTGTAGGTGTAACCTGTATCTAAGAGTGTCTCATTGGATCTAAGGGGCTTCAAGTTTAAAGCGAGGGATTTTTGTAATTCATGCTTGTAATTGGTAAAAGTTAAAAACTTATTATGATAAGAATATAATGAAAAGGAAAATTGTTCCATGAAATATTTAGACATCAAAGAAAAAACAATTCAAATCCACCGTTTGGTTGGGACCGATCTTTTTTCATTAAAATTTGATTTATAGTAACTTATCAATTGATACACATACATAGTATTCGCATAGCTCGTCGAGTTGGCATTAATATTCATTTATTGTTGTTGGTTTTTTGTGAGCAGTTTTTGTTCCAAGAAATTCACTTTAAAACATATACAAAAAAGTCTTTTTTTTTTTTCTGGAGTACGTGCTTACCGCATGATGTTCTTTCCAGTAAAGAAAGAAAAAACCTCTCTAGTAAAGACTATGATGGTGGCTGGTAATGATGTAGATGGTTTTAGATGTGTGGGTGTTTTTTGCCTTTAGTTTAACTTTATTGTAGACTTGAAAAGAATATTTGAGCAAAATAACCTGGTCTGTATTTTTCCTTTTTTTTTTAGCACAGAATAAAGAGAAACGAAGGAAATAAAAAAGCAAAACTAAATTAAAAGTGAAAATGTTTTTAAGGAGTTATACAATAATAACAACAACTACAACATATGTAAATAGAAAAAAATATATTTATATGTATGTTGTCTGTGCATAAATAAATAAATACGTATTCATTTCATCATTAATCACGGTAAAAGAGGATTTGGCACACTAAGTATTCATGCAACATGATGCATATGTTTATTTACTTTTTTCTGTTGCTACAAACAAAAAGGAACAGAAATTCAAAAACGTAAGAACCATACAATAAAACCAACATACTGAATCTTTAAAGAACCCGTAGTTTTCCCTTATTTTTTATTTTTCAAGTAGAAGAGTGTAAGTGTAAGAAATATATATGAAATATAATATTTAGATTTTTTAAGTTTTATGTTTTTTATACCCTTCACCATAATTTCGTAATTTTCATAATTTTCTTCGGAGAGAAAAGTTTATATTTTCTGGAATTGGCGTTTTGAAGTCCACTAATATATATATATATATATATATATATATATATATATATATATATATATGTATATATATATATTTTTTTTTTTTTAACAAAACTTGGTGGAGTAAAACAACAAAAATTCAAGGCCTGAAATGGTTCCAAGTGGTACCGAGAAGCACTCAAACTTAAAAAATCCAAAAAAAAAGTGTTTGAAAATAACAACATTTTTCCTTTCTTGTGGTTCCTGTAATCGCAAATTTTAGCATATGTGTCCAATTCCTCTAATGTAAACTACATAACAACACTTGCATAAATGGGCCAACTTGTGTTCAATCAGTCTGTCGGTGACCACTGTTAAATTATATTATGGACAAGTGTTGAAACCAAAATTTTCAAAGTTATAATTTTTTGCAGTTTTTCGGTTAGAAAATTTGCGCCGTTTCGAGTATTGTAAAACAAAGAATGAAGGAGAGAGTGCCCAAGCTTGTGGAGAAAAAACGTAAATGGTTCACAGCATAAGAAGATTTTAAAATCGTTGTGGCATGATAAAATACTAAATTGCAAAAACATTATAATTCTTTAAAATCGATCTAAAATCTTGCGTTTTTTATATTAGTATTTTTTTATATTTTATGTGAAATTATATTTATATTGAGTACATCTATTCCGTTTTAGTTAAGCAAAAAATAGTTGTCAACAAAAAAATTACATAAAAAGTATTCACTAATTGAAATCGGAGAAAATTTATATCAATCTGCAGTTCATATTACGGCTTTATCGGAATCAAGTAGCACACAAAAATAATTACACGTTCGAATTTAATGCAACAAGAGTTTTGGGTGTATATTTTTGTCATTGAAAAATTTATTTTATAGTTATATAATTAATATTTGCAACTTTTTATTCAATAACTTCATTTTTGTGGTTAGATGTGAAAAACAAATCAATGAATTAAATGCAATTAAAAAAAAACATCAAAAATCTATGCACACTTTAAATCAGAATTATGGTCCCGTTTATGTTCACTATTATAAATCGCATCGATCCTCTTTCAATTTGTATCTTGTTTACTTTTTTGTAGGTTACATACATATGCACATTTATTTTTGATATCGGACTTAAAATGGAATTTTTACAATTTTAAATTTTTGATTTTTAACTACCATAACATAAACGGTCATTTCTGGTTCATTAATATCATTTTCAATATTTTTTTTTGATTGTCATATATTGAAAATGCATCAAAAATTTTATAAAAATAAAATAACGTGTGGGAGTCCACATACCCCTTAGGAGCGGAGCTATGGGCTCCTCTGACAGAGAAAATTTCTAACTGTTTGCCAAATGTTTGAAATACATCCTAGCATGTTCTGTTTACCTCTTATAGCTTTCAAGTTATTTATATTTTTTTTCAATTGGTTTAAGAATAAAATTATCTATAGAATAAAAAAAAAAATTAAGTATGAATCTTTTCCTAGTCCAAAAATAAGCGATTTTGAAATTGAGAATTGCAAAAATTCAGATTATTTGTGTTTTTTCCGGAAAATTGTACGCTATTTTTCTTTAAAATAAAATTTTCTTTGGAAACAATTTTACATTTTTCTGAAAGGTATCCTTGCGGACATGATTTCAAAATTCGAAATGAACCCAATCACATATTGGGGCTAAATACACACTCTCCCGAATTTGAGGTATTTTGTGTTGAAATTTTGACTACGGCTTTTATATTCTAAAATTCCAAAAGCATTTCTTCCGAAGAGTTTGCCAATGCCTTTTTGCAGACCTGCAAAAAATATGGGCTCCAAAATTCAAAACAAGAAAAATCCAATTTCTGTGATTTATGCCACTTTTTTGGGAATTGTGGGGTATCTTTTATAAAATCTTAATTTTTTTTACATTATCATTTTAAATGAATAAGACAACAATTAATTTCGTTAGGTTATCTTAACTAACAAAAATTTTATTAGAGAAAAAAAATATTTATAGTTTCTCCGAAAGCCAAAATTTTACTTAAATAGAAAAACTACGGGCACAAACTTTTTAAATCTTTTTTTTAAATCGTACACTCCTCTGCTATACCTATGTGAAATTTTATGTAAATCCAACTAGCCGTTTAAAAATTACAGATTTATTTCCAAAAATTTTCGATTCAGCCCTACTGTGCAACGAACAATTGCTAAGAATTATAATAAAAATTTATCTTAAGCTAAAAAATATAACCCACATATCCTTTCAAGAATATCTCATATTCAAAGTTTCACAAGTTACTTTATTATTTACGATATAAAAAGTTCGATGCCATAATGTAGGGTGTAAGTATTCGTATAATTCAAATCTCCTTAAGTGTTCACAGTTCAAATAAACGTTTATGAATCCTTTAGTTGTTTCAGTATATACATATTTACTTTTTCTTAAAAAGAAAAAAGTATGATGTCGTTCTTAAGTCTTTTGCTAGACTCTCTTAGTGATGTAGCATGAATACGTTTCATTTCAAGACAATATTCATTTTTTAATGTTGTTTTGGTTTATTTCTTTGCTGAAGTATACTCATGTCACCGTGACTAATGATGTCCGCATCATGTAAAAATTAAAAAAACTTAAACATAAATAAGTCTGCTATAGTTTTTTTTCTTCATTTTTTTTTACTTTATACGTTTAAGTCAACATGCATATGGATGAATATTTTTCCTGGGATTTAAAGTAATAAAATCATAAAAGATATAATTTAAATATACAATTAATAGAGAAATTTTATTTGTCAAGAACATAAGTTTACATAAAAGAAGTTCCATATAGGTCCAAGATGAAAATAATTATAAAACTAGAACCAAATGCGATTGACTTCTGATTCGGAAACAAGGGCCTATAATTTTAGAAAATATGATTAAGTTATAGGTTAGATAACTTTTTTTCCCCAACTTCTTATTTAGATTTGTATGCATGTATGTATGTATGTATGTATGTATGTATGTATGTATGTATGTGTGTATGTATGTGTGTATGTATGTATGTATGTATGTATGTATACTTTTGGTTTATTTTTAATTTTCCCTAAAGTATTTACTCTTTAACACTCATATTCGTACATTTTGAATAATATTAATAGTTATACGTAGAATGAACACGACTTACACACCATTTACTCTTTTACCATTTCAATCTTTTGTTCACTTTTTTTTTATGTAAAATAGTCAGCCGTGTCTTAAAGAGTATCGGTTGTATTGTAGCAGTTCCAATATGCAGTACTCAGTTAAACACTTTTCTTGATTAACGTTTTCAAAAGTTTATTCAGACTTTTTTCGATTAACGCTTAAAACTTTTGAAAACTGAAAGGAAACATCTTGAGCAAAGCATTATTAATTACTTTTCGTGTCATAAAAAAAATGTGTACAACATTAAGTACTACGAGTTGAGATGTTTTACATTAATTACATTTTGCGTATTTGAAGTATAAAATATACATTAAAAAAGTTATACATTTTTCAAAACGTGTAGTTTATCATGTGTTGTGTAGTACTCGTATTGTGGGCGGTTACATGGAATACAAAAGTTTGTTTAACAACTGAAATCTTGCTGAAGGTATACACGTTAAAAATTTACTTTCATATGGGAACTCCTAGACTAAGTATGCACATATAAACAGGGTGTGTATATTTTTTTTGTGTGTTCTTGAAGGAATTGTAGTTACTACTTTGGTTTGTTTAATGAAGTTTATTTATTTGCAAAAACTATTTTCAGTTTGAAAAAATAGGCCATATCGTTGAAAGATGAATAATTGAAAAATGCACCCTTAGTAAATTTTAGTTTATATAATAAATATATTTATTAGATTCAAACTGATTTAATCTAAAATTGTATAAAAAATAGACTCCAGGATATACTGAATTGATATGTCGTTGCTTCAAATCTGGTCGCTATATATAAATATAATAAACATATTGTTTATTCCACGAGAGATTTATAAAAAAATGAAAATTTTTTGACAGATTGTCATCAGATTTTGTTTATATAACATATGTAGCCGTTTAGTCTTTCTCATTATTATTTTTATAAAAGTTAAACAATTCCACAGAGTACGTAATTTTAAATGTTAATTTCTCATTATGGTTTAACGAATTTTAATGATTCAGCTCTTTAATGTAGGCCAACTCTGTAAAGGCAATAACAAATTTTCTTTTAATATGTTAAAAAGCAATATCTTTACTACAAAATGTAATAATAATTGTTCTTGGACAAGGTGATCTACTATTTTTAATATATATGTATATATATATATTTTTTTTTTTTTTTTTGAAAAAAGACCATCGGTTATTTTATATAAAATTTTATTTTCTTCATAATATTTTTGTTTTTTTAAATTTTTTAATTTTTTTTATTATTCTCATTCAGTAATATGTAATTTGAAGTTTTCATAACTCTTTAACAATACATGGGATTTTATTGATTTAAATATTAATATAAAGTCTATTACAATATTTAGTAAATGATATTGTTTAATTAAAAAAAGATTTTGCTAAAAATACACTAACAACAAGAATTTGATATTTGATTTTAAACATGTTTGCTTAACATTGAAGAAAATTACGTTTACTACATAGGGACAAAAAGATATTATACCATTAATAACAAATTAAGAAATGTTGCGATTAAAATTAATTATAAAATAAACTCACAGAAAAAAAAAACACAAATATTATAAAAAAATTTAATTTCCATATGAAAAAATCTGTTGTTTTTTTTCCCAGAACAATTTATATTGTAATTTTTAGTAAACATTATATTTTTTATAATATCAGGGGAAGACAAAAATTGAAAGGGTAGAGAGTTTTTAAAAATGCATCCTAAAATTGTATTTGCATTATGAATGCATTTTCAACTGGTAATGTTGCTTTTAAATTATTTTATTTAAAGAGGACATATTCATCTTCTATATGTTATTTAAGCCATTAAAATCCGTTTACAGCTGATAAAGATATTTCAGTTTAAAGTTACACACCTTTTAGATTTTTTTTGACTTTTCAAAAAACGAAACTCGTGAATAAGTTTTCGAGTTTTTCAAAATTCAAAAAGCTTCAAATAGAGATATTAAAATGGCTCCATAGGGATGCGTATGCCGAGTATTAACAAAATCTAAAGACCTAAGGAAAATAATGGGCGTTCTTTCATTGAATGAATGATATATCATATCTAGCATATGAAAGCATTAATGAAAGTCCCTTAAAAGGAAACATGATTACAGGGTATATATTTATTTGTTATTAAGCATGGGTCCTACAGAAGCGTAGTTCCATACGTAGAAGATAAAATGTTCCTTTGCTACATCATGGTGTCTTGCAATCTTGGGATATACTTCTTTAATTTCCTATTATGAAGTTATACGTTTTAAACGAAATTCAATTGCCATTATCCCAAATTTACTTTTTAGTAATCGTATATTAGCTATAATGAAAAGTAATAAGAAAAGGTAATATCAATCGGGAATCTTGATATAGTTAAGACTTAATATTAAATTTAATCGAAGGCGTTAAATAATAACCATATTCACAGAAAAAAATAATTCCAAATAATTTTTTAATAAAATTATTAATTCATTTAATATTGAAATTTAATTATATTATTAATTAATATAATTAACTATATAATTGGTTTAAAGATTTTTGACAAGAGTCGAATGAAAACGTTTATCACTTCAAACTGTTGACATATTGTTTAACTCATTGCCAACAATGATGAATTAATCAGTATCAGTTCTGCATATTGAAACTTCACTTTTTAAAATTAATTATATATATAATTATATATATATGTTATATATATAATATATATATATATATATATATATATATATATATATATATATATATATATGTGTATATAATTAATTTTAAAAAGTGAAGTTTCAATATGCAGAACTGATACTGATTAATTCATCATTGTTGGTAATGAGTTAAACAATATGTCAACAATTTGAAGTGATAATCGTTTTCATTCAAATTTAAACCTGTTTAAAAATAAAGGCATCAAAAAATATTGAGAAAAAACTAATTAATATGCAAAAACCAATATAAAAATATTAATAAGAAAGAAGGTACTTAAAAATATTAATAAAAAGTGAGGATTTCCCTTAAGTAAACAAAAAACAACTAAATACAAAACAAAAAATATTTACATATAACGGTATTATTGTTTAATTATGTATGTAAACACGTCATTTTTAAAACTTTTATTTTTATTTTTTTTTTTTATTAAAATGTCAGTTTGATAGTAAAAATTCAAACAACTTTTGATTTGAATTTTTGTTTCTTTCATTTTTACGTATTTTTTATTCTCGATGAAATTCTGTTTTGCTTATTAATCACTTTATATGAAAGAAAGAAACTAAAAATAACGTTTTATTTTTAAATATTCTTTAATGCATGCATGTTTTCTTATAAAATAAATTTTTTTTATTCATCATTTTATAGAGTAAAACTAAATGTTTTGGTTTGGCCCATAAAAAGGTTCCCACAACAGGAAGTGGAAAAAAACCATAGACATAAGACAAAATTTTCACTACAGACACATACAAAATAGAAACAGAAACTTAACCAAAAATAGTTAAACACTTCATAATTTTAAACTCGTATGCGACGGGGTACATTGTTTGGGGCTTGCATATGTCCACCTATTGAATTGAGGTTAAATTCTAATGTTTAAATAAAATAAGGTAAAAACAAAAAAACAAAAATATCAAGAAGGTAAAACAATATTTATGTTTGATACTATGTAAAAGGTCTGGTTGATTATATATTTTTATAGTTGGCTAAACGCAGAGACTTAAACAAATGTATTCGTTTTTTTCAATTTAAATTAATTTTTTGTTTTTGATTTAAATTAAATTTCTTCAATTATTAAATTGAATTGGAAGAGAATTTCTTTGAAATTTATTTACATCGATCAAAAATTATATAAATTTAAAAAAATAAAAATGTAGAGGTTTTGAAAAATTGGGAAATAGGCATAAATTTTTATTCATACTAAAGTAAAAAAATAAAAAATTAAATATTATGTAGTAATGTTTGATTAAGTCTATTCTAGTTCTATATAAAAAACTAAGATTAAAGCAAATATTTTATTATATCATGATCTTTGATTAATATTAATACGAAATTAATTATAATCTACAAAACTATTTAATGAAATATGATTAAAACGAATTCGGAATCAAAGTAATATCTATAATCTATTACTTTATAATCAGTTACGTTTGAAATTTATGGTTTAATAAAGATCTGAAATAAAATTTTATTAATGCCTAAAATCATGAATAAGTTGTAATTTTTGTTCTTGGGAATATTCTTCTATATCCAAAAATATTAACTCGTCATCGATCACAACAATGCAAATTTGGGATATCTGGAGATCGGAAAACATTAACGATATTGTTGAAAGATTTAGCTCACTAAATAATAGAATTTGTGTATTTGCATTATTAGCCGTTTTGTTGTCAGTAGTAGGCCTTCTGTGAGTATTCATAGGTTACATTAGAGAAAATTCTGAAATAACGACAACAAATTTTTAGTTAAATCAAAAAATATTGAATTCTGAAATATGTTTCTATACCCTTCATCTAAGGTTGTATATACATTTTTAATTCCTAATAGGCAGAGGTGTTGAAATATAGATGTCTTCTCGTTTGAGTCAGTTAAAATTAGCTAGTTTGTATTTCTATATTTTGTTACCGTTTATTTGTAATGCGATTTTTTTAATTAAATAAATTAAAAGAAATAACTAGTCTTCGAGTTAAACGGTTATATAGAAAATGTGTGAAGTTGCTCGACATAGTGCAATATATTTCGAGAACTATTTGTCCGTTTTGGTTTAATAAAATGCCTACAAATGTTTATTTAAATCACCTATAAGTCATGCTTACATATTTTTAATCTGCCACATAGCTTTTGAGATATTAAAAAAAAAAAAAAATCAGTGAAAAAATAATTTTTAAAATTTTTGTTTTTTTTATCGAAAACTACCGAAAAAGATATTTTAAATATGGACTTTATTCACAATTAAGTGATGGCTAGTGTATAAAAAAACCGCAACCGGAAACCTTTTAACTGATTTTTACTTTAAAAAATCCATCGGTTTCGAATGATTTTTACTTTCGAATAATTGGACAGGCCAGTTTTTTGTGTCGGTTAATCGGTTACTTATGAAATGTTTTTTCTTTCATTTTTTACTAAATACATTAATATTTTCCTTATTTTAAAAAAGAAATTTTGTATGAAAAATGTTTCTATATTTTTTCAAATATTTTTCGAGTAGTTTTTACACAAATTTTATTTTTATTTCCATAATGTTTTATGTATATTATATTCTAATTAAGTTTTAAGTTTAGTTTTTATTAACAAAATCTAGATCAGTTTTATATTTGATTTTTATCAAAAGAAATCTTTCATCTATCTAAAATAAGGTGAATTTCAGTAAATAGGTGCATAGGAAGTGTAGGGTCAGAAGAATATTTATTAGAACTCAGTTCCAAAAATATGGAGTTATGGGATCTAATTATGGGATACAGCCTCAGCATTAAATATTGAGAAAATACAGAGACGCGGACTATAACCACAGCCCATTGGTATGTAAGAAATACTAACATAGTCTCGTGCCGCACAATTAATGTTACCCTGTATTATCGCATGTCTAGGAAACTAGAGTAATTGATATATTAAGAGTACAAAAGTTAACATATTCTAAACTTATTTTATTCATGATTTCAATAGGTGGTGGGGGGAGGGGGGGGGGGTAGCAAAGTACACTGCATTTAAGGTAGTTGAGATACATTTTTGAATTATTTGTGTAAAGATCGGTCCATAATTGACCAAATATCCCTATAAATCATTTAAAAATGTAAGCACATTTTTCATAAATAATCATCGAAGTAAACAATGTTAAAGTTGTTCCATTATTGGTAAACATTTCTACTTCAGTAGCAGACAAATAAACCGATAATTTGACGTCTCCCATGAAATTATACTTTTATAAACTGTATCTAAATATTTATAATTCATTGAACATTCATTGAAGCTTATCAGGAGACAAAAGAAGACAATAAATGTTGTTGTATTTGTTATTGCTATTGTTGTTGTGATTGTGCATTCGATTAGAGTTTATTTTTGAACGAAAGACAACAGCTAAAAAACAAAATGTTTGATTTTTTATATTTATTTATGCTTCTTTAATTAAAGTTTTTTTTTATTTATTTATTTTTTCGTAATGTGAGTATGTATAAGTATTAATATCTATGTAAAATTATCTACAAATAAAAGTGTGTGTGCTTAAGTTCTTTTGTTTTCAATTTCTTTTACAAGTAACAGTTTGGTGTGTGACACTTGCCTTTTCTGTTTTAGCAAAAAAAAAAAAATCATGAAAGAATTTTAAATGAGTTTATGAGTTAAAAAGTTTATATTTCCTTATTGTTTAGTTGTTGTTGTTAGCGGGCTTTTGGCCAAATCTAACAACAAAAGTTACAAACATTATTGTTATGCTTCATTGAAGAATTGAATAAAAAAAAAAAAAAAAATTAAAAGAAGAAAACTAAAAAACTCACATAAACACTTGCAGCCTTATTTATTTATTTAGATGGATAGTTCGAAAAAGTAATAAAATAAAGAAGTTTTGGAAATTAACGAGGAATGTTTTTAGTATGGCTCGTTTTTGTCTAGGCAAGGAAAAACCCTTCTATAAGTTTTTCTTCTTCTTCTTCAGCTTTTGTCGTTGTTATTGCTGCATAAAAACAATGGGAAAATTTTGTTTGATTTTTGTTAGACCTATATTTCTTTTTTTTTTTTTGGTTTTCTAATTTTTATTTTCTTTTGGGTTGGGCATGTCCCAAAGTGGCTTGTCTAAGGTATTTATTTGATTTTTTCAGCTATATTCCGCTTTTTTTTGTTTGGTAAAGTTTTTGTTATATTTTTTTGTGTAGTTTTTGTTTTGAATTTTTAAATTTTTTAACTTATTGACCTTAAAAAAGAAAAGATCTAGTAATAAGTGTGTCATATGACTTTAAATAACAAAACAATTTGAATTTTGTCTATGTTATATGGCTATTAGAAATTTTTTGAATTAATTTTTTTTGCGAATATTATTTTGGTATTGTTTTACTCTAAAGAAAGTGAGTTAAATTTTTTGTTGCATTCTTTATTGTTTTGATCTTGTTGAAATCACGTTTTGATTTGATTTCAATGTTTCGATAACAATTTTGTGGTTTGAGATTATTTGGTTTTTTTTTATTCCTTTGGATAGAATTTTAGTTTTAGAGAAATTTACATTTAAAATTTATTATTCTTATGCCACTTAAATGTAAAAGAAAAATATTTACTTGGGAAGGGTTGTAATGGTTTTTGATCCAGCTGTAAAAGAAGTCTAAATATAATTTCGATATTTTGAAATATTATCAAACTAAATATTATTAACACATTCGAAGTTATTTTGGTTGACAATAGGAGATGATAAAATTAAAAACCAGTATAAATTATTGGTTTTTGCTGCACTGTTATGATTGAATTTTAATCTCAAACTACTTATGTTACTGTATAAAACTATATTAATTTAAAAGAATTTCTATATTTATTAACTGGTTAAAAAAATTGAAACAATTCCGGAGAAACAACTGAATAGAATTGACATGTTACCAATAAATATTCCAACCCAGCAAAAACTTGGTAAGGACATGTAGTAATGTATCTAGTTACTTTTAAATGACAACAACATACCTTGCACATTACAGAGAAGTAGTTTAGTAACTACATATTTATAACCCTGTGTTATAAATGCTACTTTTAATTGATTTTTTAATTGAGTATACAAATTCATATATTTAAAGAAGGGATAAATGTATGAAAAACTGTATTCATGTAAATATATTCACAACTACAACTTAAAAATATTAATTGTTAATCCAAAAGTCTGTTGTTTTTAAAATCTGTAATTAAAATTTATGAAATATTTTTATTTCTAATCAAAAATGTATTGTTTTTACTAATAATGAGTTTTGTTATACTTATTTTAAAATCAATGAGTTATTGAATAGCTTGGAAATAATTAGTTCTTGTAATGACATCTAAGTAATGACTTTCTAAAATAATTATTTGTAATAATATGAGGTAAGTAATTGCCTCTAATGTTATCACCGTGTTAAAATAATAGGTTGTTCAGTAGTGAAGAGCAGTGAAGTTGCAAAATACAAAAAAAAAAAATTCTTCTATAATAATTCAAATATTAACTACAAAAGAGAAAAAAATTGGTGCTTCCAAACAACAGTAAATTGTGCTGATGAAATAAATTGTAAAATTGTTTTTGACATTTAAACAAAATACATAAAAAATATAATAAAAAAATAATAATAAAAAAATAATTGAACATAAAGCAAAAATATTTAATAATGTACTCTGAGCGTTTTATAATAAAGTGCAACAAGAAATATTTAACTCAATAGCAAAATTCCCAAAAGCATTTTTCAAACTTAGTTTGAATTTCGGTTTTATGGCCTCTTGAAGTTAAAATTCTTTGAAACTAGTTTTTCAATATTATAATATATTTTGCAATATTTTTCAGCATTATTGTACTAGTTTTTTGCTGTATAACACTCTCTTTTTACGCCCATTTTTATCATAATATTATTTATTCTATTATACTTGACTTTATGTCTAAATTACTGAACCGATTAAAATGAAACATAACACATATGTATATCTTTGAAGGACTGGATGATAGTCTATTTTTTTAAGAGAGGGTTGCTCTGTTTCTTAATAAGCAAATTTCAAATTTCATACAAATTTTAATGGCAGTGTTAAGAAAATATCAGAGTATAATAAAAGTGGAAGAAAAAGAGGCGTGGCACCCACACAGATTACTTTTTATAATACGCAATATTTTCTAAGATGTGCGTTCAAATAAATTTCATTTAAAAAAAAGATGAACGGAATAAGTTAAAACTAAGTCAACTATTTGTAGCATTTTTTATTCAAATTTTTCTGATATATCGTTTTATATAAAACTTAATTGCTATTATTTAAAATAAAAAATGAATTTTGACTACTTTTACGAAATATTTCGGCGTATCTGTCTATAAGAATTTAAATTTAATAATCACAAATGCTCACTGCTGTAGCTTTCTTAAATTCGTTTTTAACTTGGATACAATTTCATTACAATTACCAAAATTCTAATATTCTGTGGGACTAAAATCACATTTCCAATACTAAGTGCTTCTAATTTAATGACAAAATTCTAAATCTGGCTAAAAAATTTTAAAAACACTGTTGCATGTCACGAGTGTCATCATGTCATGACACTATTTATTATGATTTTCGAGTTTATTCAGACCAAAGAAGCAAAGCAATCACATATCTTGTCGCACTTTGAGTAAACTTGTCATAAGACACATTATTTTTTATTTATTGTTGTTAGTTCTAAGCTATTCAGGACTATTTTTTCAATTACTCGGTATACAAAACTTGTAACTTGGAATATGAGAAAAGTCAGCAATAACTTATGTTTTCTAGGCTAATAAAAAATATTAAAAATATTTTATTTTTATTTTTTTAAATAATGAGAAGCTTTGTTCTTCTCAGCTTTATTTATTTTTTTTTTTAGCTTTAATTGACTAAAGCTTAGACATAGTTTTAAGATGGTTTATATTTGATTTTGAAGAAATGAACAGAGCGTGTCATTACGCGGTCGAACATGATCGGAATAGCTCTTATGAACTTCTCTAATTTTTGGGCTGGAAATTCACTCTTTTGACTTTTTCTTTTTCTAAACCAAATTTTATCTCATTCTTTAGGTCCTTGTTAAGCTTTTATATTACCATGAAACCAAAATTTACCAAATTTTATTTTGTACATTTTTCTTTGACAGCCATCTACATGCGGACGACCGGATTTAAAGAATTCGACATGTAGTTAAATCCGACATGTCTCTAGAAGATATTGTAATTGAGAAAGATATTTCAAATTAACGGCAGTAAGAGTTATTATGAAAATTTTGGTTTGCGTTTTATTCGAATGCCCATAGTTTCCTCTAAAAAATACTTGATATATGTGCTAAATTTCATTAGAACTTGAAAAAAATAATTGCTTTTTTTAAATTAATTTTATATCCTTTATTTTGGAGGATGCATAATATACATTAGGGTGGCACTTTTTTATGATGGTGTTCAGATTCTCGATGTCACCGCCTCGTAATTTGAGAATAGCCTAAGAACTATAGAGTACCAAATTTTAGACTAATCGGATAATATTTAGAGGAGTCATAATCACAATAATCCCTCTGCAAAAAACTGATGTTTGTGAATTTTGACCGTGAATATCTCGCGAAGATTATACATGATTATAGTTAAATTTTGGTATGATGTATAAGACACCAAGATGAAACTATATGCTGAGTTTCGTTTCTATCCTTCAATTTTCGGTTGATCTCTATTTTTCCTGGGGTTAAAAATTACAACGTTATTTACTTTAACTTTATTTTGCAAACTACTTTTTTGATTTTCGCCATGTCAGAAAGGTAACGAAATATGGAATTCAGAAAAATATAAGCCAACATAAAATCAGTTGTAGTAATTATTTAATGGTTGAATAAATTAAAAACATTTTTAAAAATTTTAAGCTTTAATATTTCAATCGCTTTGAACCATCTCTAAATTTTATTCATTCAGTCTTTCTCTTGTGTTTTGTAGTTTTTAGCCTATACGTAAATTTCTGGGAGGTGAAAGAATGCCACCCTAATATACATATGTGCAAAATATCAGTTAAATTGTTTGAATAATGTGACTACTCATTTATTGCTTCGGCTTCCTTTCCATTGTTGTTTCCCTAGATGGTAAGTAGAAGGTGTAATGCTCACTTATTAACTTTCTCATTACAAACAGAAATATTTTTAATTGCGAGTCTTAAAAAGCTCAAAATGATTTAGTATCATAAGAGGTCCTATTTATTTAAAAGCAAGTCCTTTCCTTCTCGTTTCTTTTTGAAAGGGATAATTGAAGGCCTTGCCTCCAATGACACGCCTTGTAAAATGGAAAGAATATTGGAATGCGATTGACGTGCCTTGTCACTGCTAAATAAATCATTATATAATGCCTCTTTAGCCGTTCTTTTTCTGGCTTTGTATTTATTAAATTTTGATATTCTTAGAATGGGATCAGAGTAAATACCATTATGTTAAAGGAGTTTTATAAATATGGAATTTCATATTTCTGACACATAATATTTGTTATAAATTTAATAATAAAGTCAATTATTTATTCTTTTAGATAAAAAAACTAATAATAGTCGGTATAAATAAATTCCCAATTATTCAAAAAAACATTAACAACTCCCACCAGAAGTGAATGATGAATAAATACACTTCAACTAATTTGTTTGTTTGTCTCCAAATTCTTTTGTATTCAATTTAAACAAATTTGTTTTGATTTTTTTAAATCACTTTTGAATTTTTATTTAAATTTTAGACGCCAGTATTTTCTAACTGTTTGGTGTTTTGGATTTTGGGTTTATTTATTTATTTATTTTGTATATCTTTTATTGGCATTTGATTTTTGATTTTTTTTTAATTTTTTGGTTGTGTAAAATCGACCAGTTTGTATTCATCATGAAGTTGTTTGTTATCGATGTGTATGTTGCCCGTTATTTTGCTTGAAAAACGTTTGTATAAAGTTGGTGGCTTAAACTTTTTAATTTAATTTATTTTGTTTTCTTTTGATAGAAATTATTTTAGATTTTTTGTTGGGTTTGTTTTCAAAGTGTTACTGGTTATTCGGAACCATGAACGACCTTATGACGTTTTACTAAATTTTATAATTATCTCAATTTTATTTAAATTTAAAAAAACACATAAACTCACATTTTTAACATTCATCCATTCATTAAAGAAAAGATAGTGGTGATGAAGATGATTTGTTATACAAATTGATTGGATTAGTTATATGTACATTAAAGCGCCTTATGAAGAAAAGTTGCAAATCTATCGCTCTAGAAATAAAAATTAGTATGTTTTTATATGAATTACAAAATATTACGTTTAAAATACTTCTAAACAGGTATGGAAAATGCAAATATTTATGGGTATCAAAATACTACTTTTTTCATCCTCAGTGTATTAAAATTAAAATTTTTGATAAATATTTTTTATTTAGTGCAAAGCTTAAAGAATATAATTTGTATATATTTAAAACGAAGGATTATTTAGATTAAATATTATAGTTATTAAAATCCACTTAATAAAGTCCAACACCAATTCTTTAAAATCGAGCACTTCAGCTTTAGTTTTGTTAAAATATAATTCGTTATCAAATTGTCTTTAAAATTTAAAACATTTTCCCTTACAGAGTTTTTAGTAATGATTGTACATTTGAAAGTTTACAATTTTCTAAATTAAACCTACAGCTCAATAATATTAGCTGAATGTCTCTACGTTGCATGAAATTTAAAAGTTGAATAAAAAAAATATTTTGAAATTTGTCCAGCTTTTTTCAAATATCGACGTTTCCCGTAATGCTTCTTTAAAGGTTCCAGTTTTATCAAAAAATAAAAAATAATTATTAAAATGCATTTAATTTGCACCTTACAGTTCCTTCCACTTTAAAATTCATCTATATTTAAAATTTCATTAAAATCGGATCAGCGGTTTAGGCGTAATTGCGTCACAAACAAACAAATAAATAAATAAACACACATTTGATTTTATAACATTAATATGGATAGTTTGTTTGTCTTTTGGAAACTTGAAGCCCCAGAATTTAGTCAAAGAAAGTGTTCATTATAATTTCATTATAACTTCTGAACATTTATTGTTTAAAAAAAAACATCGATTTCTATTCGAAAATTATATATCTCCAAAATATATTTACATTTAAAAATGTTATTTTAAATTCGAATTGTGGAATATCCAGCTAATTGTTTGACAGTATCAAATGACTCGAGGGAGTACTTCAATAAATAGTATAAAAAAAAAATACTATAGTAACAATTTTTCCATCCCTGCCTCTAAAAGTATCTAGTTCTTTTAATAGCATTATAAAATATTATGAAGAAACGCTTAGAACATGAATTTAAATAATTCTTACATCAGTTTTCATTCACGAATTATCAGGATTTTATTGACAATTTTGTCATATTTTCATTATTTAAACATGAAGCTGTATATATTTCGGACATTTTTTAACATATATTGGATTTTTAGGGTCCATTGGAAATTGCAGATAATTAACCCTTTAAAAGCAATATGGTAAATTTTATACATTAGTTTTCCAAAAGGTTTAATCAGAAATTTTTGTAAATAAGTTGTATGAAAGTATTTATTATACTTAAATATCAATAAATTTATGAAAAATATAATAAATTCTTTTAAAACCGTAGTCATAATCGAATAAAAGAAAGTCTTGGAAGTCTAATCGCTATTTTACACGAACTTATAGTTTTTTTTTTTTTTTTGGACAACTTTATGATTCTTGTGACATTTATTCTCTTAAATAACTATTTATTTCTCAAAAAAATTAACTTAACCTATTATGTATCTAAATTATGATGGAAAATGTCTGAAATATTCAAACTTTATTAAAATAGTATTTAAAAAAATTCGTAAAAAATTTTATTAAAATCTTCATTTCATTCTCGTGAACACTAATTTAAAAAAAAAAAAAATTAGTTCATTATGTATTAACAGACTTGTATGTATGTAATGTAATTTTATCAAAAGTTAAAATTTATATTCACAGTTTATCGAATACTATATTATTGGAAGTATTTTAGAAAATGGACCAGTTCACGTAAAGAAAGTAATTAAACTGAAATATTTTGGTGATTAGTTTAAAACATATCAATCAATCTTTAATACGAATCGATGCACTTTAATGTACATATTTACATGATTATTGATTAAATATACATACATACATACATACGTGCATACATACATAAGTATGTGATAAATTATATCGTTAAAACAAGTAGGTGTTTACTTTAAATTATAGATTATGTCTTATAATAAATACTTCTTGATAATAAGGTCGATATTAAAATAAAATTTAAATTTTTACAAAATTTAAGGCAAAGAGACCGATGGGGAAATTGAATGAGTTTAGAAGAGAGACCAGTTTTATGTTTTTAAATACTCCTAATATTATCATTATCAAAGGTCATTATGATAATTCTGTTGAATTAATTTAAAATATTTAATAATTATTTATTTTATTTCATTAAAATAAATACATAGTTTTAGTACCTTTAAATTAATAACACCAAATTTAATAAAAAATCGAATTATGTTTGCAAATTTGTCAATTAGAATAGATTGTAAAATTATTATAATTTTTATTTTGAATTGCATTACTAGAGTGAAATTCTAATACTTATTTATTTTGAGAATTTAATATTTATTGTCACAAGTTATATAATAAAAAAACTTAATATAAATAACACTCTGTTAAAATATTACAATTATAATATTCACTTGAAAAACAACATAATATGGCCTGTAGATGCTCTTGAGCACAGCAATAACAATTTTTAAAAAATTTTAAACTGCTGGATTTTGATAAAACATATTCTGGGAATTACATTTATTTGTTTAATCCTTTTTTGCGGTCGTTCTTTGTACTACATTTTTTTTCTTTAAAATTTTAAAAATAGTTATACATTAATATAATTACCAGCTGAGTTATATGGAAATATGTATATACATATGGGCCATTATCAAAAAGTTTTGATTTTAGGCCTTGATTTTTTTTTTTGTTAATGAGGAACAAAATTTTGGAAATTTGGTAAAAATTTTACAAATTTGCATAGAATTTTTGCATTTTAAAATTTGTTAACGCCCAATTGACTCGGAGGTTTTATTTATTAAGAAATTATGTTTATGCGATATTTTAGACAATTTAAAAGTTGTAGTTGTTACGCTAATTATATGTCGAACCATGCCTAGTTTTAAGACATCAACGTCGAATTTTGATGACAAAATTTTTTAATTTTTTTGTTTTGAAGTTTTGATTGATAGGGATTGATACTTGTTGTAATTTTGCCTGTTTTTCGTTATATCTCGTTAATGTGTCCGAAATAGTCAACGCAGTAGATAGTCTCAAAGTTTGAAAAACGAGAGCGAAAATTTTTCTAAAAAGTCAGTTTTTTTTGCGAGGCACATTCACAGTTTCTAATAGAATAGCATGGATTATTACGTGAATTTAGTTTTTTGTTATTTTACACAATAAAAACGAGGAAGCATTAAAAATAAATTTAACAAAACAATTTTATGGTCTTTTTGAAAATTATGCAAAAATTTCACTTTTTTTGAACTTTAAGTAGTAAGTTGCATTTTGTACAAATCTTGCATATATAGATGTAGGAACGGCGATAAATATAATTGATCGGGACCATAAATTGAAATGAAATGTCGTTGACAGTTGAAAACGGGGCATTTTTGTCAAAACACATTTTGCTATAGCACATTAATTGGCATATTTAGGTAGTGTTAGTAATATTTAATGGAAGTATAGAGGCGTATCAAAAAATTTTGAAAGATAAAAATTTTAGGGACCCAAAAATTGTTCTTGGGTTAAAAAAGGATCATAATATTAAATAGCGTTTTTTTTGTAATAAATTCTAATTAAATATATTTTCGTATAATATATGGAGAAGTAACTTATTTTCGATACGCATTTTTCGAAAAATTATTAAAAATTGCGACTTTAGGTTTAATAAAATTTTTTTTATTTTACTAGGAATATCAAACGTTGAAAATATCAGAAATTTTATTTGAATAACTCAGTAGGTTTCGATATGTGCATGCATTCAAGTCACTTTATATATATATATATATATATATATATATATATATATATATATTTATATATATATATATATATATATATATATATATATATATACAATTTTTAACTCACACTTTATAAGAAAACATATTCGTTTCTTATTTTTTCCTAATATTATAAGGGGTCCCCGGAAAATATTGTTGCGGATGAATTAACCAGAACTGGTTCCGTTCTTTAAAGCGAAAAAACGGATCAACTAGTTTGCATACCGCTGTTATCTTACAGATCTGTGATACTACAGTACTTGTCGAGAATAATGCAACAAAGAAAGACCAACGATGGTCCCCAGTACGGTTAAAAACTGTAGAGTTTCATTCCGGGATTGCCAAGGTATCAGCTACGATCACTTGTACGAGAAAAAACCAGTAAAACATTTTCTTTATCACATTTACAGCTGCTCATTTAAGCTAACCTATATTTTATTAGGATTGAAATGAGCCATTATAATTGTAGAATTTTTCTAAAGTTGTAAAACTCATATAAATGTGTGTAGTTTGTTGATGCCATATTTATGATGGAAAATAATGCAAAAAATTCAAACTACACTATGTTACATTCCAAGTTTATTTTTACTGTATCACCGTTTTCCATATATATATATATAAGTATATTTATCCAAAGCTTTCTGAAGCCCCCAACATAGGAATTTAAAATTCGGCTTACTTATATAATTATTCATCCTAAAAATTGTTAAGGAGCCAGATTTTGAAATTTCTGTCAGAGAGAGGAGATACCCGGAATTATATATAATTTCCTAAGCCTCTTTTCTTTCTGCAGAGCTTTCTGAAGTATAAAAAATTTAGTTATAATAGTGTTCTTAATAAAAATTTCAACGGAGCTAGATTTTATAATTTCTATCAGGGAGCGGAGATAATTGGATTTGTATATAATTTCCTAAGCATCTTTTCTCTTTCCAGAGCTTTCTGAAGCTCTAGGATATTTAAAATTGGTCTTACTTGTTTATAAAACTATTCGTTCTACAAAAGCTAATGGAAATGGATTTGTAAATTTCGGATTTTTGGGAGAGGAAAATCATTAAAAATTTTTACGTAAATTTATAGATTTTGGATTTTGGATTTTTTTAATTTTTTTTATTATTATATTGCAATTTTGACTGGTATTTCTGTGGACTTATAGCGAAACATGTTTATTCCAAATTTATTGCTTTTTTTTTAACAGTTTTTGAGATCTTTTGTAAAATTTTAAAACTGGGGTTATGTTGTTTTGTCAAAAGTACTCAGATATATATTTCTATATATCAACTTTAACAAAAAAAAAAAAAAAAAAAAATAGGTGTTTAATATTATTATTTTACATCTGAGTTGACATTTGGGAACATGTTTAAAATCCACAGTATGTGTTTTAGTTCTTGAACTCAGATGAGAACTTATATTATGTAATGATAAGAAAAAGTAAATTGATTTTGTACAACTCGTTGGAATAATTTTGGATCACTGGACCGTTGTGGATCATGTTAATTTTTCTAAAAACTAGTAAATGTTTTCTAACTTTTTTTATTTGTAAATACTTTATATTCAAGTATTAGGAAAATAGTAATTTTTGTATAAGAAAATGTGTATTTAAATAGATTTTCACATCAGTAATTCTTTAAATGAAATTTAATTATTTCAGTATTTACTTAACATAATAACTTTCAATTTAGTCAAGAGATCCTAAAATTAAATCTGCATATAGATTAAATTTTACAATAGAAGAAAATATAACTTTGGGATATAAATATATAAATATTCTTTGATTTAAATAATATCTTTCGTTAAATTTCAGAAAATAAATATTATTAAAGAATACTAGTGTAAAAATTTTTAAATTAAAATTTTTATGTCATATTTTAAACACAAAGAAATTTAGACTGTTTTGTTCATATTTAATTTGACACAGATTTTCTTCATGCATATTTTAATAATAAATTTTTGCAAACGTTTGTTATTTTTAATTTTAAAATATATTTAATTTACATTTGCCAATCAAAATACATAAATGCTTAAAAAATTGTGTATTTGCTTAATTAATTTTTAAGTAAAATTAATTTTTTGTGTAATTATTTTTTGAGACATATTTATTTCAATATATTACCCACATATTACACATTTACTTTTCCTTTCAATGTCATCAAAAATTTCGTTTTCTTATGAAACAAATTTACTTAAAAATTTCACCCAAAATTTCTTGCTTTTCAATTTTTATTTTCATTTTAAAAACACTTCATTACTTAATAATATGAATCATGTCATTTTACTCGAACATAAAAAATATTGTAATACTTACAAACAATAAAAGACAATTCAGCACTTTAAAAATATTATTAAAATTTCGCTTTCATTTTTTGTTTTAACGGTTGGACAAGAAAACAAATAAATAAAATCTTTATATTTATGGAGATTTTTTTATGTTATTTAATTTTTTTCTTATTTGTTTTATATAGGTATATATTTTTTGTTTAACAAATTAACACAATGAAACTGAGGAGGCAAACAGACAATTGTTTTAAATTGCTAATAAAAATAATTTCTCGGCAACTGGAGCTAAAAAAACAACAACGACTAATTTGTTAATGATATTTTTATTTATTTTTAACACTTTTTTTCGGTTAGTTTGATGTTTGATAACGGTAAATTAATAACATTTCATAATATTCTGTAATCAAAAATTAAACAAAAAATAATTGATATTTCTTTGCGTTTTATTAATAAAATTTTTTGTTAATTATTAAAAGATTGTTGTGTTAATAATTTATTGATTTTGTTTCTGCACAATATTCTTTTATTTTGAATTTTTTCTATAAATATTAGCTTAGGTTAAAGCTTAAACAATTTTTTATTTTAAAACACTAAACAATTTTATCGCTTCAATTTTTTTTATTTACACACGTTTGTGTCTTAAGTCTTTTGTTTTATTTCTATTTATTTAACTTTTTATTGCTAAAATTAATTATTTTTAAAATTTATTCTTTTTATAATTTAATTACATTTGTTGCTTTATTAAACTTTATAATTTGTTAATTTTTTTTCTCTCGTTTCGTGTGTGTAATTTTTTTTATTCTTTGCAATTTCTTTTTACGTTTTCTACCGCAACCGCAATGACTGTTAAAAGACACATTAATAAAATGGATTCTGAGTGAAGACTAAACCTACAGAACCCGTACTGACATTAAAGTGGCTATAATAAAATTGTTTTTCAACTTTTTTTCTCGTTATTGTTGTTGTTATTATTGTTTCCTCTCTCTGTTAAGCGAAGACAGCATTATAGTGACGACGACTACGACGACAACAACAACGACTACATAAAAAAACTAAAGACATTGTTTAAAATATTATTTTTTTTGTTACTGCTGATACAACAACGTTGACGACGTGTATAGAAAAAGAATTAAATCAAAAAGCTTTGTATAATGAAAAAAGCAGAAGATTTTTGTTGCTGTTGTTTTGATTTTATTAACGATTGCGATGACGAAGAGAGAACCGTTTAGAAAAAAAAAAAAAAAAAAAAAATCATAAATAAATAAAATCTTAAAACCAAGCAATACTTCTAAATACGTATAAATATGTTAATAGTTAACGAATAAACCTTGTGTACTGAAAGAAACTTAAAATTAAACACAAATTATAAATTTATTTTAGCCGATAGCTTAAGAATCAATGAAGCTTAAACTTCACTCTATAAAATTAAACTAAAGAGTCAAGATACAGATGCACACATACAATATACACTCTGAACATATTATTCGATCATATGTAAGTTTGTAATTGAAGTCAGCTGAGCAGTTTTACGAAAATTACAAAAGAAAGAGTAATAAATATAGAGAAAGAGAGAGACAAAAATAGTAATAGAGCAATAGTAGCAGTTAAAAGCAGTTTAAGAATGTCAAGTGTTGTCGTTTTCATTTCATTTAATTTTATTTATAAAGAGTGAATTAAAAAATAAAAATTAAAACAACAACCACATAAATATGGATAGACCGACAGACAATTTTAAAGCGCATGCTTAACATCTGCTGACGTCGCTGTAGTTTTAAGTGAAAAAATTTAACATTAACACTGTTATTATTAACAGAATAATGTTAAGTACGCTGAATAAAAACCAGTCTGCTTTAAAAGTTTTTTGCCAATATAAAATGCTGCACAGTGGGTATGGGATATAAGGTAAACGTTACAAAATGAAAAGAAGAGAACATGGAGAAGTAAAGAATTAAAAAAAAAAATATATTTCTTTTTTGTTTTTGGTAATAACTACTCTTCATGTTTAAATCCCGTTTTTATTATTTATATTTTGTTATGTAATAATTGAAATTTCAAACCTTAGTAAAGCTAATTTTTAATACGTTTCAGCAAATTTCGTTTCAGTTTTTGTCTTCTTTCGATATTATTAAAAATATTATATTTATTATATTATCAAATAATTTTTTTCTAGGACAAGATTTATATTTCAAGTTTATAGTAAAGATAATTTTTAACATTTTAAAAGAATATTAAATTTAAAAGGGTAGAAGTTTTTCAAAAATTAATCTGGAAATGACATTTTCATTATAAGTGAATTTCAAAATGAACACTTTATATTTGAATTAAGGGGCCTCAATTAGAATTCCTTATATAAAATAATATCCGTTTGAAACGTAAAGATACATTAATATATAAAATTATATAGTTTGTTCATTTGCTAACTTTTAAAAGAATTCATATCTTGAAGAAATTGTTTAGCTTGAAAATAAAAATACAAAAAAAAAAAGAAAAAAAATTAGGAATGCTAATGGGTTATAGGTTATATTTGGACCAAATATATTAAATATATTATAAACCCCACCTTAAATTGTACCAGTATCAGTAACAGTGAAAGACTATTTCTTTTTTATATAAACTTAACTGGTTGCAGAAGTTAATTTTTTTTTATAAAAAACAAAAGTCAATATAAAAAGAACAAAAAATGAGGTACCATTTTAAATTTTCAAGAGAAAGATAACAGCGTATAACAATTTCCCAAAAAATTTCTCACATATGAAAAAATCGATATACTCAGCAAACTAAAGCCCCTACATAATAAAAATACGTAGTAAGTTTTTCTCCAAGACGTTAAATTTTCTCTCAAAAAGACATTAAAGTTTCGAAAAGAAATTTTGGTAAATATAAAATATTTACCAATTATTCTGTAATATTAGTTGAACTGACAGAATTGATGGTTGAACTGACTTAGAAGAAAAACATTTTTATAATGGTATTAAAGATTTTGCAAATGCAAAGTTAATTACCTCAATAAATTTGAGACCTATTAGATTTATGTTTTTAATTAAACTTTTAATACTTGCTATCAAAATCTTATTTGAAATAGAAGAAGTTAAAGTTCAACTTTCAGTTGCAGTAGCAAGTAGTTCCGAAAAAAGTTGGTCATATTTCATAATACAAAATCTATTCGGTTATGTCAACCGATTGAACGTTGTATTAATAAATATAAATAGATTAAATTAAAAAAAGTAATTACATATGTATATGTTTGTCTTAAAAGAGTAAGTGTGTCATATTTCACTAGTTGCAGAATTGTGCATTTACATATTGTTTTCTGGTACATTTATTTGAAGATATATTTCATGGAAATCAGTATAAAGAAATATTCCTACATTATTAATTTGGTAATTTTTACATGTGCACAACAATATGTAGATACATTTTAGATTTTACACGCATTTGTGCTTTTCAGTGGACCCTCACTAAGTTTTAAGTACACTTATTGATACCAAAGCACCAACTGACTCGATTTCATCAGCCCTTTGTAATCTTAAGATACCGCTTTGAAATTGTGTACTACTTGGTTAGAGCTATAATAATAAATTTTCCCACGATTTTTTTAACAAATTTCAATTACTGATTGTGTGTGAAGTATAGACATCTTCACACACAATCAGTAATTCGCTACAACTCCTATGTAACCCTTTCTAACGGTAAGTGTATTATATTGTAGGACTTTTGTGAATATAAGTTTCCTAACTGTTTTACATTCCTTCCATTACAATTATAAAACGTTTGACTATAGAAGATGATACAAACTCACGACAAATATTGAAATAATCCGTCAATTTCATAATGAAATTCCATATATTTAATTTATATAAATCTACTTATTTACATTAATATTATAATAAAATATATAAAATATAAATATTTTAAGATATATATTTTTTTAATTGAATAGACCTAATAGTTTGAAAAAATATTTAGCAAATATTCCAACCACATTATTTTTTAAAACGGTTGTGTTCACCTCAAAATATTGCAACTTCAACCGAATTATGGGATAATATTCGCAACAGATCAAATTCGATTGGCATAAAATTCGGTTGCACCAACGAAAATGTTTTTTCTATGTATGGACTCTAGTTTTTTGCATATATCGATTTTTTATGAGTGAAAATGACGTAGTACAAACCTCTGTGATGAAATCATGGGTTTATTTGATGTGATAATGCATCAAAAACTAATGACTGGTGAAAACTTAAAAAAAACGTTTGATGCCCAATAAACTAATTTGTCAATTTCTATTGGATAAAATGTCCATTAATTTTAAAATGTAGTAAACATTATTTTTATAATATCTTTCAAAACCGTATGTACTTGTATTATAAATATTTTGGTATAGAGTATTAACGTTTATAAATATCTTAAATATGTGAATATTTTTAAAGAATTTGGCACAAATAAATTTTATATACGTAAAACTTTTGCTGCAAATTTACCACCGGTGCGCTGATAAAAAGACCTACGTGTATTTTTAACAACTTTTCAGAAGAGCGAAAAAAATTTATTTTTTTGTACAAGACATATACAAAATTACATATTAATTCTTTTGATAACTTCAGAACTAATGCCGATATTTGAAAATATATTAAAATTGAAAATAGATCAATAAAGCTTTCAAATGTTCTAATAAAAAACTTTTCGGAAAATCAAACATAGAAATTTTCGTCAACGCACCCACGATATGTAAGACATACATACTTCTGATAATAACTTGAACAAAAAATTTTATCCCATATAAATGTTAGTATCAAGATAATATTTGATACAAATAAGTTCTGCATATGTAAAAAGCACCTAAATTTAGGATGATCGGAGAAAAATTGACGTAGTCATGGAGATTTATGCCTATTATTATTTAAATTTTCTGATTTGATTGTAGTTCTCGTTCTAATGATTATTTAGAAAGAACGATTTGTCTGATTTGGTTAATTAAAAGGCCAACAAATTATAATTTGAATTATCCTCAATTTATATTCTTACCTGCATCGGTTTTTATTAAAATCGGACCACGTTTAGACCTAGTACGCATATAAAAGTTAGACAAAAATAAAAATCTATGTATCCGTTAGTGTGTGTTTAAATATGGATAGGGTTCAGGACGGACTTCTGAGGGGACTGAAATTCAACTCAAATGTCTCCCTTGTATAAGGTTTGTTTGTCGTTGAAAATTAGCAATATCGGTTAGTATACATAAAAGTTATGGGTCAAATACTAGAAAAGCTTTATGTCCGTCGAAACTCCAGTTTATACTTTTCCGCCAATATACCCGATATATATATATATATATATATATATATATATATATATATAGTTCAAGAATCGATATAAAACCGGAAACCACAAATGAACGTGATACGCCCATCTCCCATATAAAGTGAAATTTTTAATTAGGGTCGTACAGTGCTAGTTGAAAATATAGTCCGATTTTAATAAAAACTTGTAGAGACAATTTGCTAAATTATGTGCCCGAAGTTCTTCCAGTTTGCAACAAAATATGTGTGTGCAACAAAATGTAAGTACATATTTTTATAAAATGGGTAGTATAATTATCTTTAAAAAGTTTATTATATCGTCTTTTAATATAGCGGATACTAAAAACTATTAAATCGAACATAAGAACACTAATGATGGTAAATAAAAATATACTTCAGAAAAATGTTTGCAAATTTTATACTCTATAAATGCTGAGATGCTATGTGATGCATAAGAAGCGAGATATACTAAAAAAATGATTTTTGTGACCTTCAGCGTACACATGATTTTCGGTGACTTTTAACAGCATGTATAAGATGCCAAGACGAAATTATGTATATATCAAAATTCGCTTCCTTTCAACAAATTCCGAGGTTGATATTAATAATTTTTTTACTTGTTTACTATCAAATTTTTAAACAAATGTTTTATATTTATCTTACTCATTACAATATAGCAACAAAGATTTATTAAAACTCATTGTCCAATTATACCCACTGTGCACTATTTTATGGCTTTGTTTGTTGTTGCTGTTAACCAAATTTTGTTGCATTTTGTTTAAATTTCTAAACAAAATGTTTGATTTAAAAATATAAAAAATAAGAAATGCGCACAAAAATTTGTGTACTTTTATGCTTATAACATTGATATAGTGAAAATAATAATAATAATAATAATAATAATAATAATAATAATTCTGCTAAAATGTCTACATTTGTCATTATGCTCAGTAGACATGTGTTAAATTTTATTGTAATAACAAAATTAGTTTTTCTTAAAATAGAAATTGAACCGAAAACACGCAAACACATAATTCAAATTTATAATGAAAATCCACGTTGGTTATATAAAGCAATTGCTAGGAAGGCAGGTGTATCAGAAAATACAGCCTCTCGGGTCACAAAAATACATAAAGAGACTATGGCAACTGAAAGAAAACCTGTAAGTGGAAGAAACATTTGATTTTCAGATTATCGGACCGCAGACAAAATAAAAAGAATTATAAGAAAAAATTGCAGCATCTCTGGAAGAAAGGTGTCCCAAAAAGTTAATTGCTATGAATCTTTTGTCAGAAAAGTCAAAAGGAAATCTGTCCTGAAGCCATATACAAGCTACAAAAAGTTCCTCATAAAAACACAAGGAAGAATTTGAAATAATAAATTGAGAACTTGAACAAAACAGTTATTAATAAAAATACATATATATTTTTTAAAATATTTTCTCTTTGGTTTAGTTTTTATAACCAGATTTGTATGCACAGATTTTTTCGTGTGCAGTCCTTAAGTTTAATTTCTTACACATTAAGACTAGAAAGATTTCTTTAGCTTTCCAAGCAGACTCCATTAAAATTTCTTGTTTTTTTGTTTTAGCAATCATGTTAATGAGTCCATTATTACTATTATGGTTGTTGTTTTTATGTATGACTTCTTCCTTTTTTTTTCGAAAAAAGTGAAATGATTTAATTTTGTACGACAACAACAAAACAATATATTTTACTATTTTTAACGTAGTTTGAAAATTTATGAAAACTCTGAAAATACTGTTAACTTGTTAAATTTTATACTTTTCGGAAATATTCTTAGTTAGTATTTAATAAGAAAAAATAAAGAAAACTAACTATTTTTAGAAACTTATTCTCACAGCATTTAATTTAATAAAAATTATTGCATTTTATATGTGAGAACTGTTTTTTTTTGTGTTCATGTTTTTATCTTTTCTTGTAAGAGTATTATGATTTATTTTAATTAAATTCTTACCTTTTAGTTTTTTTTCTTTTCTGTTTAATTGTGTACCCGGTAGTCTAGGCGTGTTGGGAGTATAGCTCTGTAAATAAATGTAAAAAAAGAAAAAAAAAAAAACTAAATTATAGTGTTATATAATTTGTATGAAAGGCAGAGTTATATAGAGAAAGACGTCAAGAAAGAATAATATAATTTATAATTATGTTGGTTTCTTAAGTCGTTTGTTTTTCTATTTTGTTAAAGCATAAAACATAATAATTGATCCGCTTTATTATAATTTAATGTCAGTTAATAAAAATAAAAATAAAGAAGCCGGGATTAAAACTATTATTAAAATATAAAATTTAAAGTTTATGACTTCTTTAAAATGTTAATTTTTATGGTTTATTTTCTTGATGCTGATTTTGAGACAAATCATTGTAAAAATCTAAATTGTGGACAGTAGGGTTTTCAATTATTCGATATTGAAGTTGATTGAATAAAATTCCCTATTTTTTTTTTGAATTCTTCGTATGATAAAATAAAATTTGAAATTTCTTCGATTAATAAAGAATAAAATATCTTGTTCGAATTATTAATTACGAGTTAAAAAAATGCAAAAACTAGCATTTTTTATGGTTTTATTAACATAGAACAAATCAAAAAATAACAATTCATTAACATAGAAAAAAAGATATATAAATTGAGATCGTATTCAAATTGCAGACAAATTATATAATTAATTAATATAATTAAGCTTTTTGGCTTTATAACGATTATGTTTTTTTTAATAATCCTTTCACTTACTATTAATGGTGGCAAAATAGCAAGAATATCATTAAAAGGAAATTTCTGTTCTTTTTAGATTTTTATAAATAAATTCAATGATCATCAATACTGAGAAAATCTATTTCTAAATCTTTTAACATTATTTATTGATTAATTGATTGACTTCAGTTAACAAATCATCGTTATATATTTCAGAATCTTTGGCATTTGCAATTACTTATGTTTCACTTTTTGTTGAATATTTAAATGAATTTGTATTTTCTGGAAAATGTCCATAATTTAAAAATAACTTATACGTCTCCCGTATATTCTAACTTTAAGACGTTTCACTAAATCTTTAGAGAGGCTATATTATTTTTTTCAAATAATATTGTGACTTTAGTGTCCGTAAATTATTTTCGACAGGATTTTCCAACCAAACAAAACTTTTTACACTTATAATTGATTCGATTAATCGTTAAAAATTGATCGAATAATTTATTATTCTAAATTGAAAAGTTTTGTCTGTTCGAAAAGAATAAACAAATTTGTTTCTCGAATAATCGAATAACTTCTGTTCGAATGAAAACCCTTGCCGATAGTGTTATGATAAATGTTTTTATAATTCTTTTTAGTTTTTAGGATTATGTTTTAAGCCTACTTTTCTAAAAGGAAATACAAACAAACAAAATCTATTTGTGATTGCTTTTTTTTTGATTTTAAAAATATATTCTCAGACAAATTTATTACAATCAGAATGTTTTAAAATAAAACTTTTGATAATATATATATGTACATATATATATTAAAATACAAGAATCATTTAAAGACCACTTTCCGTATAGTATGATGATGATATGAATGATTTGAATTATTTGAATTTCTTTATTTAAAAGAAGTTTTGAAATTAATTCCAACAATTGAATTTTACCCTCCTTGAAGTTTTTAATTCCCAGAAGTGGTTTGTTTTTTATTATTTTTTCTTTGTTTTGTTTGTGATAAAATAAACTTTTATGTATATTTTTTTAAAATATTAATTATTAAAAATAATAAAGAACCGTTTTTAAAACTGTCATAAAATATTGAGAGAAAATCTTTTACATTTTTATCATGAAGAAATTAAAAATTTAATAAACAATTTATTTTGTTATTTATGTCTCTTTTTGTCGTAAAACTATATATTAAAATAAAATGATTTTTATTTCAAAGTTGGTCTGTTGTACGTTTGGTCGATAAGTTGACAAACGCTTTAGCAGCAATAGTAGTGACCTTTTTTATTACATGAATTCATGATTTTATGACAAGTGACCAATTAAGACGTGAGCTAAGAAAATAATACTAAAAAAATAAAAAATAAACGACGAAAAGAAATTTAAAGAAAAAGAAGAAGCGGTAATAAAAATTGTTTATTTTTCTTTTAATAACTTTTAACCTGCTTCCGTTGCGGAAAGCACGTAAATTAAACGATTTTTATGCACATTTTGTTTATGTTAAAGTCGAAATTGTTTTCTTGGTAAATTATTATTTATTTTTTCTAAAAACAATTTAAAATAGAAATAAAGATAATTATTAGATTGTAAATTAAGATAATAAAATTATTGATAATTTTGCAATAAAATATGTAAAAAATATGAAATATATAAAGACTGAGGTGTGTTAAAGTGATAAGTAAATAATCGCGATTAATCATCTTTAACAATAATTTATAAAGTATTAATTTACTTATTTACATTATGTATACTAATTGACAGTGAAATTAATTTTGCGATATCCTTCTATAGGTTGTGTAAATGCCAGTTATAATCAGGATTTATTTTATTAATAGTTGAATAAATTTGGTCCATAAATGTTTGTTATAAGTGAAAAATTATCAGTATCATTTTTTCTTCTTTTTAAATAGAAGCTTTTTTTTTAATAAAAATGGCTATATATTTTTTTAAAGCAGTTAGTTTACAATTTCATTAACAAGACTTCTATTACCTTATTTCAAGTTTTAAAAAAGATAAGCTTTTTTATATAAAGTTTGGGGGGGAGGGGGGTGGTGTTTATACATTAACACATACTATTTTGCAAAACATGAAGTTCAATTGCGGAAGAATCAAGAAAATTAATAAAATCAAATCATTAAAAGTTTTATCATATCATAGAATTTTAAACATAACACACTGAGTTGTCTCACCAGAAACCTTTTTGAATTTATAGATAATAAGATTTAATCGGTCCATAAGTAATTTAAACTTTATATGCTTAAATGATTACATTTGTAGCATTTAGACTTTTGAACTGGTATTAGTCAATTTTTTTAATAATAGGTCTCAAGGTTTTCAGTAGCTTCCTACCAAAAATTATGTACGACGTCTCTAGACCATACTTTTTAAAATGACCATATTCCAGCCGGATGCATACAAATGTATTCATCACATAAAATAAAATGATTTATAAAAAGTTCTAGAAGTGGAATTTACAAAAAATAAAAATTAATAATAATTTTCGGTACCCTTAATATGTTATTTTTTATACTAAAAGCCGCTTTTCATATCTAGGTCAATTGTGGATTTTATAGGAAAAATTGTAAAGGCACTATTTTTTGGCGATTTGCGTTTTCTTATTTTGTTATTATAATATTCTTTTAGATCAACGTTAACTTTTATACATTTTATTCTTTCAAATTACTAAGTCCATATTCACAGAAAATTTTAATGAAATAACTAAATTTCATTGAAATTGAATAAAGAACAAGAAACTGCCAAACATATCAAAAATATAATAACTATAAAATACATGATTGACTACAAATGTGGTAATACGACCGTCTACGTAAGTTTAGATTTCTGAGTAAATGAAGTTTAAATATTTATAGTTTACATAAATGCTTTTTCATCAAAAATAAGCTTCAAAAAAAGAGGTAAATAATTGCGATATGCAATGAAACGTATATTAATAAAGCACATATTTTTCAGAAAACCTTTTTCATTAAAAGCATGCTTAATTCAAAAAGCCTTTTAAACCATAAGCAATGCCTCACCGAAAAGCTATTTAATTTAAGTGCAAAGAGATCATCAAAACAAACTTAATCAAAACAGCTTTTGAAACAAAGTAAAATAAGCTGCCTTAACAAAAAGCTTTTAAATTTGTTTAAAAAAAGATCACCAAAAACAAAACTCATTAAAAAAGCTTTTGAAACAAAGAACAGTGAGCATCCTCTTCAAAAAGCTTTTACATTTAAGGCCAAATATAGTCCTTAAGTAATTCATATAAAAGCACAGAAGCACAAGAAATATTTTCTAGTCTCTAGAAAACTTTAAATAAAAGAAATAATGTTTTTTAGTCATTAACATTTTAACACCAATAAGTTTTCTTTTAAACTCGGTGGTACATTGAGCTTTTTCTCAAATATGGCTTTTATTTACAACAAGAACGATAAAAATAACTTTCTTACTGATAAATTTTTTTTGATCAAATAAGCTAACAGATTAGAATTACTCATTGTAATTGTAATAACTGCAAGTTTAGTGGTTAACTTTGAAACGCTTTCTTTGGATTATTCTATGTATAAATTTGTTAAATATTTTAGCATATAAAATATTTAAGCTTTACTTACGCAATAGAAAAAAAAATAATAAAAAAAACTTTAAAAGCAATGATTTTAACATAAGTGTTGTCATTAGAAGGAAAAATTCCTAATGCTAAAAAAGCACCAGCACGATTTTAAACCATTTTTATGATTTTTATTAATTGATTTTTAAGTTGATTTCTTAAAATCTGTATTTATTCACTTTTAACTCAAAAATTATTAAATCTTGCTAATTCGAATTATCTCAGTTATAAAGAAAAAAAAAAATTAAATTTTAATTTAAGTTCTTCAATCATTTTAAATAATACACTCTGCCATTTAATGTTCATTATTTTTGTATTTGGTATTAAAGAATTTATTTATTTTTTCATTTATTTATTTATTGCTGATGGCCATTTAAATATTACTTATTGTTTTTATTGTTTACACAGATAGATGTGCAGGCTGTTTGTTACTTTTGTATCTTTAATCAATATAGTAAATATATTTTTATATCTGAAATGTGTGTGCGTTTTCATACTTGGGTAATGAAAATGAAAGGTTTGTATTAAAAGCAAAACTAAAAAATAAAAAAAAAAAAAATAAAATAAAATAGCAAAGTTGAAATAGTCTTAAGACGATGATGATTCTTTATAGTTTTAGTAAAAATTGTATTTACGAGTAACACTCTAAGAAAGCAATTGCAACTGAAGAAGGCTTTAAAAGTTCAACTGATGCTACTAAGACTACCAAAAGTCGTATCCAGTGTGATTATCATCATCATCATCGTCACCACCAGCAATAGCAGCAGAAGCATCAGTATCAGTTTTAATAGTAGTTGTAGCAACTTTAACAAAAACCATCATCATTATAACTTTGGTTACTGTGTATGTTTTCGATTTTTCTGTTGCTATTTCTTTTTTTTTATAAATTTCAGGATTATTCTTCTCATCTTTAACTTAAATTGCACAACTCATTGTCTATTTTTTTCTTATTTTAGTTTGTTTGCTGATCTGTTTAGTTTCTTTTCTAAATTCACTTCATTTCAATTTATTTCATTTTATTTGTTTGTTTGTTTGTTTGTTTGCTTTATATGACATGCAAAGTTCTATATTTGTACATGTACGATATTGTTTTCAAAGGAAGGGTTTTCTCTTCATTTGATTTTCATTTACAATTGTTGTTATTATTTCTTTGTTGCCATTGTTAATTGAAGGGTTTTTCTTCTTGTTCTTAGCTATGTATTTGTCTTTACAGTATCTCACTAAAGTACGTGAATGTTTTTAATTTTTTATATAAATTTATATTTATTAAATGATTTAAAAGAGTAATTCATAGATTTGTTAATTGAACTTCGTTTGTTTATACGTCAAGTTTAGAACGCAAAAAACTGCAATCAAAATATTGCCTTGTTTCCAAGACAACCCAGAAATAGTACGAAAAGTTACTGAATTTACTTCATAAAAGTATTTGAATTTTTATAGCCTTTTTATAGAGTAATTCCATTTTAAATTTAAAAATTTTGACCCTTGATTATCGATTTAGATAAAATTTAGTGGATGTGTAGAGGAGGTTACAGAGGCATGTAAAATGAATTTTTCTCATTTTTATTTTGAGATCAGTAACTCTATAGATTTGTAAATTATTAACATATTTATTCAAATGGCCATATCTTTTATTATATGAAAGATATCAAAATAATTTTTTTGAAGTGGATTTGTCAAAGCTTGTTTTTTAAGATGTCATATAAAAATTTTGAAAATATTTTTATTACCGTATTTTTTTGTAAGAATTTGTTGAAGAAGAATTTCTCTATATGAAGATGTCAAACAGAATAAATAAGATGAAATTATTATATTTTTTTTCTAATAATAGTCCATAAGGTATCACTGCTAAATGTTCACTGATTTACTTTCCCAATTTGGAACTAAGGTTTGGGTTATATTTAGTCCAATTGTTTATTTAACATGCCTATTTTTCTTCTTTAATTAACAAATGTGATAAATTTTTATCATTATGGTAACAAATAATAAGTATTTAGTTGCTTATAAGATTTTTTATTAAAATGTCATATTTGAAGCGTTCTAGTCATATATTATAGAGCATTGCTTCCTTAAAAATAAAATACCTTAAATACCAAGCCCATTTGAGTATCGTTGGTATCAAAAATTTACTTCAAAATGTTTTTTTTTTATTTATTTAAGGTCTATGGAATAAATCCTTACAGAGCAATTATAAAATATTTACATAATATACAATATATAATATATACAATATAAAATATAATAATATAATGTACAAAATAAAGATTAAGACATCCATTTAATTACACTGATTTAGGTACAAAATAATATTACGTTTAATGACATTAACATTAACAGAAAAATCAATAAGAAAATAAAAATCATTATAACGTTTACACAATTTTCTTAAAGGATCAGAATTAGCATAATTAGTTTGGAAAACTTGTAAATAGATTGGAATGTAGAAACAAGTTGATCGAAAAGGAACATTAAAATTTATGTTGCTGAGTAAGAAGTCAGAACAGACTGCATCATTTATTAGGTTGAATAAAAATGAATCGCTAAGCACAGTTCTTCTGCTCTCCAACGTTGGTAATTTTATTAATGCAAGCCTTGTAGTATAAGGAGGAATAATGACGTTAGTATTCCTTGTTGAATTACCCAAGCAAAAAATAAGGAATTATTTTTGGACTGATTCTATAATATTTTTAAGATAATCCGCATACGGATCCCAAATAACAGATCCATATTCCAAAATTGGTCTGACTAAAGATGGTATATAACCGTTTAGTAATTAATGGTTCAGTAAACTCCTTGGCCCGTCGTTTTATAAAAGCCAAAACGCCGCGAGTTTGTTTACCATCATATATATTTTTATCTTGAGATTTCATTTAGGATCCAAAAGTATTCCAAGATCTGAAAATTCTGTAACCAATTCAAGTTGATGTTCAGAAATATCTTTCCAGTATATAGCCATTGATAAATTTGGAAACTAAAACACCTGATTTGACGATACAACTCCAAGAATTTAGAACTTTTACGGAAAAAGTTTTCTTTTTTTTATGAGATGTATATGAAAGGAAACGGCTTAATTTCCTCAAAATTTTAATTTGTGATACTTAATATCAATTAATATAAAAAAATATAATTTTAGGCTTTTTTTGCTTCTAAGTATCTTCAAATGCAGAAAATAAAAAAATTCAAATACTTTGGTGAGGCACATGAAATGACTGCACATTTTGTGCAACTTTTTTGCAGCATTTGGTAGCAGAAATATCAGGCAAAAAAAAAAAAAACAAAAAAACATTCCCATTCATTAACAATTATTATTTTTATTTTTTTAATGTACCTAATGTTATAACTTAAAGTAAATAATTTTTTGTTTAAAAATAAAAATTCACTCATTTATATCAGACACTGTATTTGTTTTGTAGCATTTGCAGATAAAGGATTTCTTTTCTTTGTTTGTTTAGCCCCTTCATTTTTTATTTAGGAAAAAACTTAAACCACCATCATTTCTAGCTTTTATTGACTATGAAAATGAAACTATTTATAATATGGGTTATTCCATAGAAGCCATAATAAAATTGTTGACATTAAATTAAGTAGTCCAGATACTTATTTAAATTAGTAGTTTGTTTATTAATTATATCTTTGATATTGTTTTATTTTAAATATATTATTAAATGTAACTTAAGATTTGTTGTATAATTATTCATTCATTAAGTTAATTGTAAGGGAAGAATGGAAGAATAAAAGAATATTAAAAAGTAAAAGAAGTAATTGAAATTACCGGATCTTGGATGATTTCTTCTTACATACATATTAAAGCGTTGAAATAAATATCTCGAAACTCTCATGTATGAGTCGGTGCTTAAAAGTGTATTAAAAAAATCTTCGATAGAGTACGGGAGAGGGAGGGTGTTCTTACCGGTTGCATTGGGGTATCTTACTCTTTTGAATCATTGGAATCATCGTAAAGCATGTAAAAGAAAAAATGTTTACATTTTTAAATGCAAATATTTAAATATTTAAGGGGTATAAAAAAAGTTTTATAAAACTAGAAACTCTAAAGAATTCAAAGATGCTTGCTGTTTTTCTTTAAAGTTATCAATCACGGAAAGAATATAAAAATTCTAAAAATTAAAAAAAAAAAAATTAACACCATTTTCATGCCATTTTTTAAGAACTTTTGCAAATATTTAAACTTTTTTACTGTTTGCTCGTTTTTTTTTTTATTAATTATTTCGATAACAGACGTCGAACTTTTTAAATGGATTCAATACTCATTAATTTTTTATGGCACACATATTTAACGTGTTTTATAATCTAAACCATTTTTGTCGATTCACTTTTCGTTACCAAGTCTAGTCAAAATATCGATCTGTACATTATTTAGTATTTTATTTGATAGATGTTTTGGATTCAATATATATATATATATATATATATATATATATATATATATATATATACATTTTTTAAAGAAATTTGTCCAAATTTTTTTTGATGTTTTACAATTTTTAAAATATTTTGTTGACTGATCTCATGCTTTATAATATGGATTTTCTTTCATTGTTCTATGGTTATTAGAATGGAATGTGTTTTGTTGAGTCCTCTTAATCTTACCCCTACTCTTAATGAATTTAGAAGATTTCAGTAAATATAAACACTTTTAATCCATTTAAAAAAAAAGGATTATTTAGATATTAAGAATCTTTATTCAAAGCCTCTTCTTTGATTCATAATCGAATTAGTCATTTAAATATCCTTCAATAATAATTAAGCGACCCTGATGTAAATTCCATCAAGCCTAAGTTCAGATTGCAGAAGTATTTGACAAAGTTGCTAAATATTTATTTGCCTAATCTGAATTTTTACAAAACAAAAAAGAAATTAGCTGATTTTGGTCAAATAAAAATATTTGTCTCTAGTCAAAAACAAGTGTGGCAATTGTGATCATTGTGAGAACACAAGAGGAAAAATATGAAAATGACGTGAAAAGAAAAAGAAAACTGAAATTTATATCTATAATATGAATTACTTGATATTTCTAGTTTACCAGTTTTTAAGCCTGTATATTTCAGAAAAATCTAAAATATTAAATAAAAAAAAATTATATGTACAAAATCTTTAAAAATAACTTTAAAAATTTTTCATTATTATTTGTTCCCTGATCGAATATCAAAATCTGTTTCCAATAGGATTTGAAGAGCAAACAATGAATATAGAAAATTAAAACTTTTTAAGACCAAAATCGACCTGAAAATATATTACATAAAATAAAAAGAAATTAAATATCCGTGAATCTTCGCTCCCGGATAGAAATTTCAAGAACTGGCTCCATTAGGAATTGTAGGACTAATAGTTTTATACTTTAAAAATTTTTCATTATTATTTGTTCCCTGATCGAATATCAAAATCTGTTTCCAATAGGATTTGAAGAGCAAACAATGAATATAGAAAATTAAAACTTTTTAAGACCAAAATCGACCTGAAAATATATTACATAAAATAAAAAGAAATTAAATATCCGTGAATCTTCGCTCCCGGATAGAAATTTCAAGATCTGGCTCCATTAGGAATTGTAGGACTAATAGTTTTATAAGTAAGCTGGAAGCTTTAAAAGGAGGAAATGCTTTAGAAAGTTATATATATAGAGTGATTAAAATATCAAAATGGACATCAATTAGATTTGATATTTCCGATTTCAATAAAATTCACTACAGACCTTGGCTAATGGAACTGTTTCTTAAATCATAAACTTTTCAACTCATTGCCCTTTCTGGTTCAAAAATATGATGTTTTGAAAAACGAGAAGCAGTTAAAAACATCATAAATATGTGTTTGTTTAATCGGTAATAACTCCTAAACTATAGATGGGGAATAAGATATTTATGACCACTAGAACCCTATTCCTTAATATTAATTGTAAAAGCCTTAATCAAAAAAAAAAAAAAAAAAAAAAAACACAGGGAGTGTGATTTCAACACACGTGACTTTAGAGTTTTTTGCTTCGAAATAATTTTTTTTAATTGATTTGTTTTCAAAATAAACTATAATAAAGAAATTCAATGAAATCACATATTGCAACATATTTTGAAAACAAGTTGTTTGATTTGGTTTAATAAAATACCAAAAAAATATAATTGAAATTATGAATTTTTTTTATCTGCTGATTAGTTTCGGAGATACTAAAAAACAAAAAAATGCAATTTTTTATCTTTTATCATAAAGCTGTTACCATGAAAACAAGATTTAATTTATTAAAATCGAATGTCAACTTTATTCATATTCTGCATTCAAATTTTTCCGTGCCTCAGAAAAATATTTTAATTTTTTCGTCCTGTAAAATGACCGATTATTGCAAATTTTAAAAACTTCCCGCTTTTTTCGAAATAAAGATTTGAATTATCATTAAAATAAAATTTTTTACAAAGTTGACCTTGCCATCCAATTATCAGAAAATCTACCCTGAAAATGATTCTAAATCGAATCGAATGAAAATAATTTAATTTTCTTTTTGGCAAATAAATATGTTGTTTATTAACTGTTTGGTAAACTAACTGTGAGTAAATGATTTGCATTTAACCTGTTAAGTGCTTTACGCTATTTGACATCTGTTTAAGCAAAAAAGTCAATTTAATGCGCATAATGCGAACAAAAAATCAACTTTGCTTAAATCCAAATATGTCATATTTTGGAGCGTACAATTGTTATCAAGGAGGTTTACTAAAGTAAATTTTATCATTGACTCTGAAATTTAGAGAATAGCGGTTTTAGGACTGATTAAATACCGAAGCCTTTAGTTATGTATTAATATGCAATCGAGCTTAATTTTGGGAATATATGATACATTTAAAATCCCATACTCTTAGTTAAACATATAAAAAAACAAAACACAAAAAAAAAATCAAATCTATTATGTTGACATTTTGTTTTCCCTTTTTTTTTGCTTAAAGTTAAAGTTCTGTTTTTGCAGTTTCAGAGTAGCAAAAGAAAAATGAAATAAAATTGAAAAACATTTTTTAAATTAATATCAGTGATTTTTTAACACAATGCAAAAATATAAATCTGCAAACGTTTCTTTAAGTAAAAACAAGAGAGGCAGTAGAAAAAAACGAATATGGTTCCTTTTTCACTAAATGGCAAAACAAATGAATATTTTGGAACGCGTAGCATCACATCACGTTTCACGAATTCGCGGTAAACATGTACCAAAAAAAAAAAAAAAAAAAAAAACAAAACAATTCAACTCAACACAACACAAAAAAATAAGAAAAATATACAACAGATCTTAAAGAAGAGTTTTTAAGCTGATTTAAAGCAAAAAAACTGAAGAAGAAAAAAATTTCAGCTTTAAGCACATTTTGTCCCAAAATACTGACAGAGTTACTGAAAAAAAAAAACTAAAACCACAACACAAAGACCTTTAAAGTCTCAGCGATTCTAAACAAATCTTCTTCGGCTAAAAGAATAATGAAGAAAATCTATTCGGTTATGAACACTTTTAGTTTTTGTAAATCTTTTTTATATATGAAGATACAAAACCAAAAAAAGTGTCCTTTTGGCTGTGTTTTTTCTAAATGTGTGAGCGAATGCGGTTTTGTATGAGTTGTACTATTGTCTGGTTTATTGTTGTTGTTTACATTTTCACGACAATTCTATTCGGTTACTTGGTTAAACATGTCTTCTTTTTTTAGTTTTTTCTTTCGATTTTTTATTATTTTTTGATATTTTTGTCAGACAATTGTAATTGTGGTTAAATGTGGGATTTACATGACATTAAGCGAAACATTTACTAACTTGCTTACCTAATAAAAAAACAAAATGTTTGTTAAAGAGTTAGTAAATGTCTTAAAGGCCTTCTTTTTATATTTCTTGTTTTTTATTTTTAGGTGTGCTTTGGATGTTCTTCTCATTTATATTACAAAAAATAAGAATAAAATAAAAAAAATGTACAAATGAGAGAGAAAAATAAGGCCCTAAAAACACTAAAGGAAAGTAAATGAAACTAAGAATAATAACAATAGCGATAACAATAAGTGTAATCCCCCAAAATGCATCTAGGAAAATCTAAATCATTAACTGAAATCAAGTTTGTGTCTTAAGTCTTTTGTTTTTTAAGAAGAGTATGCCACTGTCATTTATGCGAGGGCTTTAGGGAAATTCATCTAATGGCAATCGATTTTGTTTTTGCCAAATGATACTGTTTTCTTATATTGAATAAAAACATTTTAGAGAGATCAGATAAAAAAGTTCTGTACACATAACGTGACCAGACGTCCCACTTTTGGCGAGATTATCCCGATTTTTAAACTTCGATCCCGATTAAAATATTTTTCCCAACTTTTATAAAGAAATCACACTTTTTTTAATTCAAACAATTACTTATTCGATTTCCTTGTTTGCGTTTTCTATAACATTCTTATCAATATTTAAGTGTAAATAAAAAGAGTTTGGAACTTTTTTCACTGGAAACTCTACGCATTAATGAGATTGGTATAAGTTGCATTTATAGGATAAGCTTACTTGAAAAGTTGATAATGTTTCTTGAAAAATGTGCTTTGTGCGTACTTTTGGCAACTTTGATTAAGGAAGACCTCCTAAATGATGCGTATTGATGACATGAATACGGACAAAATATTGAACATTTTTCTAAATTCATTTTCAGTTCCATAAAAGTTTTCGAGATTTTCTCCACGAAATGGGTTGCAAATTTTTGTTATTATAAGAATTTTAGAATAAAATATAAAAAGATTTTAGTAGAAGAACTTTTATCCTTCAGAGATATTTTTAGGTGCATTCTGGTGAAACTTATTTATGTGGTCCTAAGTTACTACAAAAATATTTTTTTAGTATTTCATGCATAAGAGCACGAGTTGCTTGTATACTTTTGGCAAAAGATATTGCAATTTTGTTGCCATTATCACCTAAATAGTCATCTTTTGGACTCAAAATTCTTCAAAAAGATATCCATTAATATTTTTTCATAACCAGGGTATTCAAATTATTTGATTTTTCTATTGTTCGGATAAGCCGTTTAAGTTTTTTCGAATTATTCGATCACATATTATAGATTATTCGAATATTCGACATAAAAATATTCGAATTATTCGTTATTCGAAATTATTTTTTCGAATAATTGTTCGTAATAAATTGTTCGAATAATTCCATTGAATATTATTTGAATGAATACCCTAGTACTCACTAAATGAAATAATAATAATACGATTTAATTTTTCGTACACAGAAAAAATATTCGATAATATTATTAAAATAATTTATTATTTAATTGAAAAAGAAAAGTATTTTAAAAACAAAAAGAATTTCAGAACAACAATTTAAAGAAATACGGTGCTAAAACGTTCACAATTCTTGATTTCTTGACATTAATTATGGAAAATTGTATCGGGAGGCACTTTTACACATTTAATACAAAACTTTTGTTAGTTAATTGGTAAGTGCACGTTTTCTATTGTTTAGTGCGACTTTTAAATATTAAACTGTTTTTGTAGATGTTCCCAGCAAAAAAGAAAAGAGCAAATTCGTATAACAAATGTGTTACATTCGTATTTCATTAGAATATGATTTTAGTATAAGGGGTAAGTACGCATGTATTTTTGACGATACTTCAAATAACCAGCCAAATGTATTGAAATCCTTTATTGATGTGCCTTCTAGGTTTTATATTAGAGGCATATTTGCCATATTTTGGAATATCCCGAAGAAATGACCGGCGTTTCCAATCTTCCTATGAAATCTACAAGTAAAAATATATTTAATTTTAAGACCACCTGTATAATTTACATGCATTTAATTGTATTTGTATGTTACTATTAAATATTTATCAGATAGTATTTATGATTTAGCAACATATATGTATAATCAATGCAGTTTTTCTATTTTTATGGAAGGAATTAGGTTTTACTAATATTAATTAATATTTTAATTAATTTAAAAAAAATTGAAATTCTTACAAAAATCAATTATTTCCTCTTAATTAATGTTATCATTTTGATGAATTGAGTAAAACCAATTTATTTTTCATTTTAATTTTTATTTTTTCTGCGTACTTATCTCAAATTTATAATTATTTGAAATCAAATGTCTTCACTATATTTTTAAATTTAGCCTGATTTTTCAATAGCATAAAAAATACAAATTTTTTCTTTTTTTTCTATTATTTAGAGTATTAGTTATTATATTTAATTATGTTAAGTTGAGAAAGTATCACGTTTTTATTTTTTTTAATGAAACGCAATTTGAATTAAAACTTAAATTTAACTATTGCGAGAAATAAAATTTTAATGATTGAGTTTGTAAGGATATACTTAATTTGTTGCCTCAAAATTTCTTTGAGCCATTCTCAAGATGTAACGTCTCAAGTAGTTCTTGAAGCTTTTGAGGATAGATGATTAGATCCATAATTAAAATATATTAAAATATAAAAAGAAAAATACCACTTTTGTATTACAAAACTTTTCAAATTCATAAAATTTTCTTCTGAATCCCAGTTTTTATTCGTTTGGGTGTAGCATTTTGAAAAGGTTTTAAAAATTGAGATTTTAAAATGAAAATTTAATTTTGTGATAGTTGTCAATACAATCGTTTGTGTTTTAATTTCTTATTTTAAATATTTGTAAGTACTATCGCAGATAATTAGTATTTTTACTGAACAGTTAAGCCTAAATTTTTTAAATTTCCCATTTGTATGAACCTCGTTCAAAATTCTAACTTCATCATTTTCCGCCCATTAATACAAACATCATTACTTGCAGACTTTTATATAAATGGTGAAATCTTTTTTTTTTCCCTTAGTTTAGTTTTCTTTTTCTGGTTTAGCCCAATGGATCGTTAGGTATATGTAGACAAAGTTTAAACTTCCTTGAAGATGATAAATTACTCTAATGTCTAAACTAAACCGCATAAAAGTGTAAAAATTTTCACTTCTTTTCTTTAGAAGAACACAATATAAAAATAAAAAAATGCAAACAGAAAAAAAAACATTAGAAATTTTTCAACAACATTCTTTGCAACAGTCTTTGGAATGTGTTAATAACAATTAATATCTGTTTTGAGTACGAGGATTTTACATAAAAGCGTATGAATATCTGTCTGACTGCTTTTTTTTTATTTAAGACCATTTGCCGCTTTGTTTGTTTGTTTAATTGTCTGCACTTATATGTGTTTTGTTAATATTTTATTTGGCCTAAGGTTATTGACAAACCATCTTTCTTTTGCTTATGATCTTTACTTTTTTGTATTTTGTTCAATTTGTTACAAAAGCAGCTACAAATTTAAAATGCAAAGTAGTACGTGTTGATGCTTTTGATTTTCTAAATTAAATTTTATGTCTTCAAGTTAAATTACAATTAGGTCGACAGGCTACCATCTGAGGAGTTTTTTGATTATTTATAGAAATTATGAAGACTATTCTTTTGATTTTTATAGTTTTAGTTGTAATTTATTTGTACACAGAAAAATATAAAAATGGATTTCAATTACGAAATTACTTATATCAATTAAAATTAGATTTTTTGATTTTGCTCCTATCATCAAAATGATAATATTAATTAATTGAAAATAATTGTTTTTTCTGTAAAATCCAATAAATTATATTGATAATTGAATTTTTGCCAAAAATAAAGTAAACTAATGGTTTATATAAATAGTATTCCCACCAAAAAAAAAAAAAATCACAAATTTAATAAATTTATTGAGAAATTATAAATTTTATTGATTTACCTTAAAATAACATATGTAAATTAATAAATATTTGTAAGTAATATACTGAATGGCAGACATTTGTAATTAAAGTTTGTAGTCCATGTATGATATGCTTTTAATGTATGCGAAATATTGAATGACAGACGTGCTTTTAAAATTCAAAGTACTTATACTTATTTCGCAGAAAGTTTGGATAAAGTGAATTTTATAATAAAGAGGATGACACATCTATAAACACATTAAGTACATATTATTGTTAATTAAAAAAGAGGTTAAAAATAATGAGTACTTATTTACTTATTCTTTATGAAAGAATAGATTTCAGTCATTAGTGAGTGGATATTTCACAACAATACGGAAAGGGATTAAATATTTTATAAACCTTCATTCCATCTATAAGGAACGTGAGAAAAATTATATGTTATTTCTTAAAATATTATCGAAACGCGTTAATGTGTACTCACAGGTAGTATATTTTAAAATTTTCTATTGAGTGAAATACACACAAAAGTTCCTAGAAACTCCAAAACTTAATTTAAATGAAATTTCAATGTATATTTTTTCCCTAAAATATTTTTTATTTTATTTGATCTTATTTTTATTTTTCAGAGAATAGTCAATTTTGTATTTCCTTTTTTAAATGTACATATTGACTGGTATGTAGTTCTTAAAAGATTAATTATATTAATTAATAATTTTTATTAAATATAAAAGTAACATTAAAAAATAAATTTATTAAAAAATGTTTTGTTATAATTTTTTCTGTGTACGTAGTTGTTTTTATATACAGTTTATTAATTATTTTGAATTGTTTAATGAAATTAAAAAGGTTTTAAGAATGAAGACAACTAAAATAACGCAATACTTTAAAATTGTATCAGGATGTTGTCTTAAGTCTTTAGTTTAGATTGAACTCTTTTGTTTTAATATTGTCTCCAATATTTATAGGCATTTAATTATCCTAAGTCTTTTGTTTATAGTTCACACTCCTCTTAAATTCTGTTGATGTGTTATTTTTATTATCATTATTATTATTATTATTATTATTATTATTATTATTATTATTTATTAATAAATTTTGTATTTAATTCATTTACAATATGATTGATATCTAAATCTATATATGGTATAACATATTTGTTATAAGCTAGATTGGCACTATTCTAGGCAAGTAAATTACATTCACATAGTTTTGATTTTATATAATTTTTAAGTTTACATTTTCATGGAAAATTATGAAGCAAATTCATTTAAAATTAATCTTATATTAAAATATATAAGATTAATTTTAAATGAATTTTTATGTATTTATACAGGGAGTAAAAGTTTATGCCATTTAGTTGCATATAACTAACATCATTTAAACTTAGTATGGTTTCACCAAAATATTATATTCGAAATTCATTGTATATTGGGCAAACACCTATGAAATGAAATGTGTTTTCCGTAGCATCTAAATTGCAAATTGTACAAATACCATCAGAGTTACTTCTAAAGAATCTAGCATTCAAGTCTAATAATCCATCTCTAGCCCCTATTAATAAACTGACAGAACGTGGAGAAAAGTATGAAGTATATAACGATGAAACATTGTAATCTAGATTAGGATATAGATCATGAAATTGTGAACTAGTTGTATATTGTATATAACTATTACGTTCTTTAATTTTTATTTGGTCTTAGATTTCCACTTTCTGCTTAGCGGTAATATTAAGTAATTGGGGGTAAATTGTACATGATAACAAAGATTTTCCCACTCCTTAGCTCAGTTTATGTTCTCTTCTATAATATTTCATGCTAAAATCCGAGGTATTCTGTAACGATTCATATCAAATATTTTTATTGATGTAGCAGAAGTGAAATCTTAAGGTAGATAAGTATAGTGACTCAAGGTTTGTCTCTAAATACAGCATGTAATTAGGTGTCGTGTTTAGTAGGTACAGCATCTTTTTTATAAAAAATCTAAATAGTTTTTCAACCTCATCATATTTTGCATAGCCCCATACTTGCGCTGCATATAACATAACTGATCTGGACGCTGCTTGGAATATTTTAAGTTTATTATTCTATGATATCTGTGGGTTGCTAATATATTTAGACCAAGTAGAGTTTATCGCCAATTTTGATGCAGTTAGTTTGTTGTTTAAGTATTTCTTAAGGAAGAGATTGTATGTGATGCCAACTCCGAGATATATATAGCTGTTTACAATTTCAATATTATTGCTATCAGAAGCCCACTTTAAATTTGACGAAATTCGTGTACCGACACGATATAAAATTATTTTAGAGTTATTTAGATTAGCCTTCAAACATACATTGAACAATAATTATGCAAACAATCAATAATTTTTTGCAATTCCGTTGGGCTATCTGATAAAATAACTATATCGACGGTTTAAAGCAATACTTTACCATTAACGTCAGCAGGTAACTCTTCTACTAAATCATTAATATATAATGAGAATAATAGGGGGCTTAATATACAACCCTGTTTTATACCTATTTCAAAAGAAAATGGATCAGAATAAGAGTTTCCATCCCAGATACAACTTTCAGTATTTTCATACATGTGCTGTAAAATTCTTTTTATCTTAGAAGATAAACCCAGACACGAGTGCTTGTAGAATAAACTTTTACGAGGAATTGTATCAAAAGCACACGAAAAATCAACAAAGAAAGCATATGTATTCTTGTTGTTGGCTTTATTTATTTTTATTATTATTATTATAATTATAATTATTATTTGAAAAATTTAATATCATTTAACTTTGTTTGTTTCTTAAGTCTTTTGTTTAAGTGCCATATTCACAGTAAACATAATTATACAACAACATTTAATTTGGTCATCATTATATTAATTTTAAAGCAAATCAAACGAAAATGTGGCATATTTTGTTAGTTTTTAAGCATTTAATATTGCTTAAGTATTTTATGGGCCAGACCAAATTACATGTCTTGTTGAAATCATTTATTGTTTACAATCATGTTAAAAAACAATTTTTAAACGATTTTTTTAATAATGTTCTATATTTTTCTTTCCTCTTTATAAAACTTCATGTATAATTAATTACTTAAATGTATTAAACATATTTAGATCATACACTTTATTTGTGTACATTGTCAAAAATAAACGAAACCAAAAAAAAAAAAAAAAAAAAAAAAATTTTAAAAGGTAACATGTTCTATTTTTTATAAATTGTGTACATTTAACATATTTTTCATTTCTTTTGTTAATTGTTTGCACTATTTACTCCACATTCATTTACACATTGAAATGGAAAAAATATAAGAAACAGAAGTACGCAGCACTCACTCACACACTTCCAAAAAAGCGTCAGATATTGTCAAAAAAAAAAAAAAAAAAAAATATTGTATAAAGTTTGCTTTTTATTTTTAAAAAGTGTATTTACGTGAGTAATGATTTGATGTGATAAGTAGGTCAAACGGCTGTTACTGTTTTGAAAACCGAAATATATTTGCTTCATGCTGTTTTTTTTTCCTTAGTGTTAAGAGTTTTTTTTTTGGATTGTCTTTTTTTCTTGTACTTCAATATGAGTCAGTTAGAATCATGTGTGATTAACTGTTAAATGCATGTTTAATAAATAAAATATCATGATTTTACATGTCATATTTAGGTATTACTTTTTAATGTGTATTTTTGTATTTATTTTCATTAACAAAAGCCAGTATTTAAGTATTCTTAAACATATTGCTCAGTAGGGAAATTTGTGTTTTAACAATGGAGTTGGATTTTTTATTTCTTTTTTAAAAAAAAAGACAAATTTAAATTTCTTTTACTTGTAGGGTAAGTGTTAGGGTATCCAATCGATTAACCGTCGTTCGAATAATTTAAAACTGTCTACTTTCGAATAACGAATAAACCGAATAATTTGTGTCGAATAACCAATTCATCGAAATTTAGTTTTCTGGAGTTATAAATTTACAAAAATTTTTATTTTGATGATAAATTTATGTCAACTATATATTTTTTTTAAATATCAGTTATATTCCAGAAAAAACAAAATATAAGTAATTTTTACGGAAATACTTTTTCATTACTTTCCAAATATTAAGTATAAATTTCTTTGTGCTTAAGAAGTAGGGTTGTCAATTAAAATTTCATAATTTTTTTAATTATTCGTGTGATCGAATAAAATTTGAATTTTCTTCCTTTAATCAAACGAATAAAGTATAAAATATATAGTTAGAATAATTAATTAAAAATTTAAAAAATGCAAGGCTAGTATTTTTCAAATCAATTTTCAAATCAATTTTCAAATCAATCAAAAAACGAATTTAAAAATAACAATTCATTAACATAGAAAAATAGATAAACAAAAATTGAGGCCTTATTCAAATTATAGACAAATTATATAATTAATTAATATAATTAAGCTTTTTGTATTATTATTATTATTATTGTTATTATTATTATTAATATTTTTATAATAGCAGATATGAAAAAATCCTTTCGCTTACTGTTGATCAGTAAAAATAGCATTAAAAAGTTTTTCTGTTTGTAGATTCTTCTAAAAAGTAAATTCAAAGTATTATAAGTCATAAAATTTTAATTAACGTTAACAAAATTTTGTGCGTAGAAATACCAATATTAATGTTCACTTTTATAACAAAAAAATCATTCTCTAGAAAATGAAGAGTTACATTAACAATACTGATTTATTAAATAAAACTGAATTGGAGGTATATTTTGTAGAACTAATAAGATGAACCCTTTTTGTTCTAAATAAATAAAATAAAATAACTAAAAAATAAAATAACTAAATAACTACTTCAAAAGATTAAGAACTATAATTAGTGTTAATTATATGTTTTATATGATTGACCATTCGGTCAATCGAATAACTTACCATTAATCGGTTATTAATCGATCAACTTTTAACCTCGAATAATTATTTGATGAATTAACCGAATAATTGGATACCCTAGTAAGTGTACCTAAGTTTGGCATGTGCTAGTAGTCGTCAGTTTTTAATTTAAACTTAAACAAAAATAGCGACTACTTAATATTAACATAAGATCAAATTTACATTGAAAATATAATTTTCTTTCTAGTTCAAATGATTAAGTTACATTAAAATTAATACTTTTGTAGCATTTTCTCTCATTTTGCAGCAATACTTTTTGGATAGCTTTTTTAAGATAAAAATTTTTTGTACAGACAAATTTTAAAACAGCAATTAACCATAATAATTTATATTACATTTTAATAATAAAGTATCCTGGGGGTGGATATCTATTCAAACAATAGTTTTCAAAGTAGATACTGTAGTGAAATAGAATTTCATTTCTTTCATAATTTTCTATAGTCGGCATAGACTGCCGACTATAGGCAAATTCGATTTTTTCCATGAATCCTAAAGAAGGCATCAGCTCTTTATTCTTACTTTAATAAAGTTACTAGACCAAGAAGTCTTGAAAGCATGTTATTTTTGGTGGGTATTTTTTTTGTAGTATTTATATCAAAACATTTTATTTAAATTGTGCCGTTGAAAAAAAAAAAATTTTAATGATGCATATTGGAAAAATAAGCCAAAAATACCCAAAATTGTTTTTATTTTCTTACCAGCGATTGTACATGTTTCACATTATTTTTTCTTAGGATTGATTTTAAACATTCTTGATTTTGAGCTTGTCATGAAAAACTGTGCAATATTTTTTGAGCAAAATAGTAACAAAATTTCATTCTTATTCTTCTTTTGCGAATAAAATATTGAAAAAAGTTTTTCCTGAAACTTTGATCGATCTTAAAGTATTTTTATTTTAAAAATTTCTCTCGTCAAATCTCTCTAAAAAATTATGTTGTGGACCGAAATCGCTAGGACTTTGATGATTAAATTATCCTTATCGGAGTTTGAACTTTTTTATAATCATGTGGTCATAGATATCAATACAAAATCTTTGGTTATTTCGTTTATAATTTATAATAACTTTAATTACATGCTGCTACAAAATGACACATTTTATTTTCACTTGAAAAACAGTCTAATGTAGGCTATAGATCTTTTTGAGGACATCACTTAACAATTTTGAAAAAATTGGGAAAAAATCCATTTTTAGGGGTAGTTCCTGCACTAAAGATCTCGCAGCTCTCTAAATTTTAAATCAATTTAAAATTTTTAAATTGACTTGGAAAGCAAAAGAATGTAGATTTACAACTACACCGAAATCATTTGTTAATTTATTATCATTATCTTTTTCGAAATTGTGACTTTGATGTTATTTTTTGCATATTTTTCTTTAGGACTAAATATATTTATATATAAAATTTTTAAATAGCATTTTGTTTCGAATAAAGCGTGATGTTCGCATATAAAAACGCTTATAAACTCAAAAAACTCTTCATATATTTTAAGAAAAAATATTTTCCCAGTTAAAAACGATAATATATTATTATATATAATCCATGTAGGAAAGTATATGGATATATATGTTTCCATGTATGAAAAAGTATGCTCAGGTATATGAAAATATTTGCAACATATGAATTTATATATAAAACTATATATGAAGAGTATGACCACACAGAAAATTAAGCAATAACTAAATATATTAGTAAATGATTCATTCAATTAAAAACTTTTTTATATTTGCACCTCTCACCAAAATGATTATATAAGTTATTAAAAACTATAAGAAATTAAAAACAGAAAAATTTTTCCAATCGAAAAATTGATCAAACCAATCAAGTAAATGATTAAATGAATGAAAAAAATTAAGTGAGGAATGAAATTTAATTTAAGTCTTATTTTTGTTTTATACTTACTTGAATATATTTATTAAATTTAGATGCAAAATGAAACAACTGCATTAATTGAATAATATACAGTAATAGTTTTTTTGTGCATATATGGAAGCGTATGTGGAACTTTGGAACATGTCATATATGTATATATATGTAATGATATGTCATATATATAAATGATCTATGAGACACATATCCGATGTGAGACTTGAATATAAAACGTTATACTAACATATTTTTAGATCATTTTAAAGACGATATCTATAGCCATTATTAATGCATATTTTCAATATATTTGGCTACAACTCCGAGCCTTTTTAGATATTTAAATATGCAAATTTAACAAGAAATAAATAAAGGAAAATTATTTATTTGTAGTTTCTCACAACGAGTTATAGTCATCTTATTAATTTTGTTTAAATATTATCCAATATTTAATTCATATAAATTGGTTTGTGGTTTAAGCTAATTTTTGTGTCATTGTATTCAAAAAATATTCTTGACATTAAAAAATGAAAACAACAATTTTATTGATAAAATGAAAATGACATGCAAAAGAAAAATTTTATAAAAACATTTAAAATAATAGCTATTCTTTATAACTATCAGCTTCTTCAATCTACACTAAATATGGAGCCTCCAGTCAATCATAAGGATAAAAAATAGTAAGTATATGAATGTTGTATCAGAATATTATCTTACTTAAATATTTTTTATTTTTTAAATCAGCTAAGAAAAGTTAAAAGTTCCTCGGTATGAGCTCAAATTTGGAAGACTCCTTTAAATTATTAGGATAAAAGGTAAACGATTTTTCCTAACTTATTGTTAAAAATGGAATGATTTTTTATTTAACGGATTAATATCATGAAATACACACAGATAAATTATCTGCCTTCTGAACAATTCTTCTGCTTGTCAAATCCAATGCTATATATGTATGCAATTTGAAGGATGTTGTAATGGAATAGCATTTGTACTCGTATGTATTAAGTCGAATATAAATGCATTGTTTTTCCAACTATTGTATATAATAGAAGAGCCGACTATATTTTGCAAAAGTGAAATTAAGGCGGTTGCTCGTTTTCACGACTAGCTTTGTGCTATATATTCTCACAGTTGATTTCCGTTAGCTATTCTCATTATTGATTTCGGTTGACTTCGGTAAGCTGTTATCACGAGTGATTTCGGTTGCTCGTTCTCACGAGTGGCTTCGTGCTGTTCGTTCACAACTGACTTCGGTTAACTGTTCCCATGAGTACTGATCGTTCTTTTAGTAGAATATTACCCCGCAGAAGTGCATGGTAATAGTAGCTTGAGAAGCAGCTAGACACTAGCTTTAGTAAATCATTGTACGAATTTTAGAAAAATGTATGATCTTCAAACACGACGCTGCCACCTGAACCAAAAACCGATCCCGCCGAAAACCCGAAGCTGATTGATAGCTTAGAGTGTCGAAGATGAACGTACAATGCCGATCCCAATTCTGCTACCGAACCAAGTCTCTTCTAAGCCAAGCCTATTATAAATTGGATAATCGAATCGAGTATATTCTAAGCTGAATAACCGAATCGAGTCTATTATAAGCTGAAGTACTGAATTGATCTTTATCTAAGCCGAATAACCAAACCGATCCTAATCTAAGTCGAATAACCGAAATAAGTCTTGTTGAAGAAGGAAGAACCGAAATAAGCCTAGTTGAAGGAGAAGTGATTGAAGACGACATTTATTAAGACGATAGAATTCGAATTGAAGTTATCGTAATAATTCTCTCGTAATTTCTATATATTTTGTATTTGAAATATTTTGAAGTATTTAATAAAGAAAATTTTAGTTTAACCTCCAGAAATAAAACGTCTTATTACTTAAGGTTTGTGGATCCGTAAGTAGACCCTGGACGCGACTAAGTTGCCTCAGCCGACAATAAAACTATGTTATATATCATTGTCTATCAAAAAATTTTATTGTATATTTTCTTTTATATAACATTAAATAAAATTATAAAAAATATTTTTAATATAGCTCACAATAGCGTGATGTATATGAATACATATGTTATATATGCCATATATCTCCATACACCCTCAATTTACGGATCCAAAAAATATATGGAACTCGATATATGTTATATAATATTTTTAGCTGGGATTTTAATATTTTTTATTTGTTGCTTAGTTTTTGAGAAAAAAATGAGAAATGTATTTAGAGTTTTTATAAGTTACCATAGATAAAATCGAATAAGTTCTACAATTTTTGTCTGATTTTTAACTAATTAAAAAAAAAATTCCTTTATAAAAGAAAGTTTAATAAATCGCAGTTGAACTCTAAAAATTTCAAAAGAAATTATTTTTTCTACATGTTGCTTAAAAATTAGCTTTTAATATTTGACAAAAAATATAACAAAGGCATACTCTTGAAAAGACTGATTCATCTACTTTTGAACAAAATTAAAAAAAGCAAAATATACTAAAGAAAAACATAACTGGAAATACATTTTTACAAAAACATTTCCGAAAATAATTTTTTTGCTCATAACTCGAAATTTTGAGGGTGTATTTCAAACTTTTAAAACTGATTTATAATATCCTAAAGAAGGCCTGTAACGTACGCTATGCCATCTCTCGAGTGATTTTTTACTGTAGTAGCGAGTTATGCTTGGAGGAGTTATAACCTAGTCTTCAACCAGCAGATTCGAAGCATCTTCTGGGCATGAGTCGGGGGAATCTAAGTATCATTGGTGGTATGATTACTGCAATATGACCAGTAAATGGGATACTAGCGCGTGCGATGATGTGGATAGAGGTAGTCAGCGTTGATCTACACTTTTCTTATATTTCTTATATTTAGCTATTTTTCCTTTCAATCTTGTGCTTAATTCTACTATGGTTTTTATCTTTCTTCGTCTATCAGTTTTCTCTCTTATTTATGAAGGGATCACAATGGACCGATTGATCCCTGGGTGGAGGCGTGAAGACGCCGCCCTTTTTACCTAACCTAACCTAATATGTTTCTCCAAGTTATAAATACACTTTTTTGAGAAAAAAAGGTAAACTGCCGACTAACAGGACACTTATCCTATATCAAATTTAAATTTTTATTCGTAATTATTATTATTATTATTATTATTTTATTGTGGAAAGTTCCTAAATCAAGATGGAATTAGGCATTTGAAATTAATCAAAATATATTTGAGATACAAATATTTACAAAATTTTTAGAATTAAATATTCATTATTTTTTTAATAAATATAAATTAAACGTATTAATATATTCTGATTATAATTCAATACATGTAATTAGTAATTGAGTTTTTTTCATTATATTACAATATTTTAGTTACATATAATCGCAGAAGTTTTAATAACAATTACTATACATAATTAATTTTGAGTTATTGTTCTGTTTTAAAATAAGTGGCATTAAGTCATAAAAAATATTTTCATTACTTTTCTTAATAATTTTTTGAAATAATCTGCTGAAAAATGTTAGTTACAATGTTAGTTACAATTAATTGTAATTGAAAATGTAATAGAGTTCTTTTTCACAACGTGTCAGCAGATTCACTGTTAACTCTGTTCCAAGTGATGTTTACAAGATGATTTTTTAATTTATTTTATTAAATATTAACGACACTCTCTCACATGATAATCTCTGATATATCTTAATGTTGTAGAAGTGAAATAGTTATAATAAAAACTAGGCTTTTTCTTATAAGAATGATTACATATTTCATTAGTATTTTCAAAATTATAATTATCTCAACTGGATAGTTACAAGATGTCAATATCTGGCCAAAGATGTGTTTTAAATACTTTGAATTAAAAATTATACGGAATAAGTTTGACAGTTGAGCTTAGTGAAAACCTTTGGGGTTCAATAAATACATTTGTGTTATCTTTAAAGATATTTGTAAATGTATAGAACAATATAGAAAATGATAGAGGGAAAAATAAATTGTAGTTAAACAGATGTATACTGAATAATAAGAAGAGAAATAGGACAGAATATTTTGACCATTTGACGCCCTATTCGTGTTTAAATTAATTTGAAGTACTAATGAACAAGAACATGGAGTGTGGGACTCCCACACGTGATCTATATGATAATCATTTAGCAATATCAACACGTTTGCCAGTATATCTGCATGCAGTAGTCTTGATTGTCCCATTGGCCAAAACGAATGATAGGATAGAATGTCTCACCATCTCATCAGTAATTAAATGAATATTTCTACCAAAAATCCTGAAATACCTAAGTCAGTTGATTTCCTTTTTTAAGGGCGATATTTCGCAAATCCATTCTCTATTTTTAGAGTCTTGTAAATATAGACAATTTTAATCGGGGATTTTTAGACATGGAAAATTTCTGCAGAAGAATGTTCTGGTCTTACGCACATAAATATATTTATACTTACAAAAAGAGGCAAATATAAAAAAAGAATTATAAACAATCCAAAATGCAGATAGAAATATAATTTGAATAATTTTTTTATTTAAACTCGTATATGGTCACAGAATTTACTAAGACTGAGTTACATTACTCTGTAAATAGAACGACACTAAATGCAATAACAAAACGAATGAAAAAACTTTATAGCATTTGTAAACTCCGCGGTACACCGTATGAATATTTCATAATTACAACCACATATTTGTTTTTTTTTTTTGTATTATATTCCATCTGCCATAAAGAAAAGAATTGAACAGTTTTTTAATGTTTCATTATCAAAACAAAACGTATAATTGCATAGATACAGCTGGGTTGTGGCAATATCAAGTGGAAGAGTGCGTGTGTTCTAAGGAACAAAGAAAGAAAAGCGGCAAAATGTTAAAACTTCAATCTCATACACACGTATACGCATACACCCAAAAGTCTTTTAAACGCAACAAGTGCCTTTTTGCCACATGGTTTCCTTAAAACATTAGTTTCTGTCCACGATCATAAATGCAACGCCATACTGGTCATAATGTAACAATACAAATAAAGTAAAAAACGTTATTTTAAATACCTTTGGGCTATAAAAATACACACAAACACAGGAAAAGTAACAGAAATAGCAACAACTACCATTGCAGTAATAACAACAACCACAACAATAACTAAAACTTATTAATAATCAATACGTGTTAAGAATTTTTAAAAGTAAAAAATATAAAAATATTTTGTATTATAAAAACTATAATATTTTAGTTATTGTTTTTTGAAATGTACACAACAATATTAAGAACTACAGGCTCACACATACAATCACATACACATAAATATAAACGCACCAACAAATAGAGAGAGAATAAAAAGAAAATAAAAGACATTTAATCTGTCTACATAATCTGAATTTTAAAATAAACGGGTGTTTACCATTTAACGCATTAAGTAAAAATGAATGCTTGTCGTTCTTCTTGAATTTATTTGAAGAATTTTGAAAGATTTCCAACAATTCCAGCAAGCCCACATATTAAACCCTAAAATCATTCAAATCTATGTTTCAATATTAAATGCATAAACGCTCACAGTCTTGGCGCAAAAATATGAATTTTGTGTGACTTGTATGAAAGAAACATATTTGCTATAAAATTCATTTGATTTTAATCTTTATTGATCACTGTCAGCTTATGCAAATAATAAATAAACATTTTCGGTTTTTATGATTGAAGAAATGAACAGAAACAAATTTTTAACGGACCCAACCGGATCTTGTGACACCCTAAAATTGCATAAATTATGATTAATAAAAAGAAAATAATTTTTTATTTTTATAAATTTTATAACATTATAGCTATTATTGAAAACCTTTTCGTTTAGTTAAAAGATTAAAAAGAAAAGTTTTGATCTAACCAGAATGTGTCAGTTTTGAATATTTTCTTCAAGATATTGTGAACTGTCTTGATGATTTTTTTTATAAATCATTAGATATTGGAGCTTATAATGATAAAAATATATTCCGGTGAGTACGATATATTACCCTTAAAAGAATATTAAGATATATGCCCGTTAATCGAATAATTCGACTAAAAAATATTTTAAAGCTTTCTTTTCTTAACTAAACGCAGAGAAAAAAAACAATTTCAATCGGCTTCGTCCTCGTATCAAGAAAGTCCTACATGCCAAATTTTATTGAATTATCTTCAAAATTGCGACCTGTACTTTGTGCATGTAAACTTTGGTTTACATGGTCAGCCAACCGTCCAGCCAACCGGCCAGCCGTCCAGAAGGACATCGTTAGATCGACTTAAAAAGTGATTCTAAGTCAATTGGTATACTTTAAGATGGGCGTTGGATGACTTTTTTTGTGCATTACAAATATCAGCACAAACGCATAATACCTCAACCACCTATGGCGGTGTAGGGTATAAAAATATCATTACTTTTAATACTATTATATATTTGCAGTCTTTTTCCTTGTTCTTGAACTTTCAGAAACTTTGTTGAAAAATACATAACTTATATGTTTTGAAATATATTATTTGTTTTTAATTTTTGTTTTCCAATTCTCATTTAGTTTATATATAAAATAATAGAAATAGACAATGTTTGGTTATACTCGGTATGATTCAAGCAATACAAGATATTGATTAACTACCATTAAAGGGTTTATCTTTCATTTGAAAAAAATATTGTGGTACAAAGTAATATAATTAATGAAGAAATAAGATATATATATATATATATATATATATATATATATCTTTTTTTCTTTCATTTTTTTTTTTTTTTTTACCAGTGAAGACTTTTCTCTATTACTTTTAATATTTTATTTTAATATATGATATAATAATACGATAAGATTGGATAACTATATAATAAGATAATATGATAAAATGGAATAATAGTGTGAAGAACGGCATAATAATATTATAAAATAAGATCATAATATGACAACGTGGTATAATAATATAATAGTGGAGACCTAATATACGAGGCATGTGGCGACCCAATCAACCTGGTGAATGATTTCCAGGGCGATTCTTATGCTACAATGTTAATTTTTTCTACACTTTAAATGAGTTTATCAATACAGCTGTTATTAATTCATTTTGACTATTATCAAGTTTATAAAAATTAACAATATGTTTTTTGAGAAGATATTTGTCACAGAAGTTACTAATAGCGTTGTTGTATCAAAACTACTTTTGTTCCAACAGATCCTGCATATCGAAGGCATACATTGAAATGGGGCTATCGGCACTGTTTCTTTCACTGACGTTTCAAAATTTTGCAAACCGTTCTTGAACAGTTTCTCAATAATACGTCTATTAAACCTCACACATAAAAATAAATTAAGCCCATTATTCATAAAGGTTTGGTATATAGCACTTTTTTCTTAATACATCATCAATAAAAGAAAAATTTTTGGCAAAAATTGGACAACATATTAAATTTTTGATATCTTAAAAGTCAAGAAATAAAAAAGCGAAGTGACGGTTAGCTGGGCCACCTTCAAACGTTACAACTGTAAAATAAAAATTGTAGGTACTGAAATTATAAATATATATTACAAATAAAATTTACATGCGAAAAAAATTACAAAAAATATTAAAAAAATTTTGACTGATTAAAATTTTATTAAATTTCTTCTTAACAACTCAATTGTGACCAAAAGCTTTAAAAACACACATTTAAAAATTATATATATATATATAAATGGTTCACGCTAAAAAAATATTTTGGAAATCTGCAAAAAGCCCTTTTTAGATATAAGCCCTCGATGTACTTCTGAATGTTCACCAAATACATCAAATGTCAAGGTCTTATCTGGTATTCCATGGGAGAGTCTCCAACTATAACATTCTAGGAGAAACTATTGAGCAAGCATAACCCTACAAGAAAAATAATATGAAAGTGATTCGAATTCGTATTGCTTACACGCAGAAAAATGTGTAATCTAAGAGCTCGAATGTTTTGAGTTAAAAATAGATATAATTATTAATAATTTTTATGATTCCATTTTGTTATATTGTGCCCGATTTTATGGTTTGTTTTTTCATGTTATGGTTCGAGTCTTTTGATTTATATAATTTTATTATATTATTATTTCATTTTATCATATTATTATTCCAACTTATCATATTATCATCGCATTCTATCATATTATTATTCCATTTGACCATATTATTATTCCATCTTATCACATTATTATCAAAATTTATCATATACTCGAATAAAACACATTTGTTTCAAAATAATATAAAAAGTGTTTATTAACCGCAAAAAAAAAAAATATTTACATATTATTTGTTCATTATTTAATTTTATTTATTTGTACCATCATATGTTGTTCAAGATAATATAAAATATTTTTTATTCACTAAACCCTTTAATAGTAGTTAATCAATATCTTGTATTGCTTGAATCACACCAAATATAACATTACCTTGTCCACTTATATTAATTCATGATAAACTGAACGAGAATTATAATGAAGATGGAAAACAAACGTTAATAACAAAATATATATATAAAAAAAACAAGTTATGAATTATTTAACCATATTTGTAGAAAGCATATCTATTTTGAACATTTTATTGTTATGAAAATTATAACATTAAAATGGTTTGAAATCTAAATATAGTTTAAGAACAAGGAAAAATATTAATAATCTAGCATTAAATGCTAGACTAGAACAAAAACATTGTTGTCATGAACATAAAATTATTAAAATGAACGAAAATAAACATAATATTACTAAATTCACAATGGCGTAGTTTCCCTCATCGGGAGAGATTGTGCATCACAAGCCATGCAATCTAAGCAATAAGAAATAAATGCGCCAGGAAGAAAAAAAGGCAATATTGATAGATAATCCTCTAGGTGAAAAAGGCCAGATAATCTTCTAGATGTTATAATAAATATATTGAAAAATTATCACTAAATCAATCTGGAAATAATATAATAAAGAAAACTTTTAAATCTTGTAAATCATAAAGCACATAAAACTAAAATGATCACATAAAATATATATTTTTTTGCTAAAAGAAAAACAAATTTTTTCAATATTATTTTTAATTTTTGAATAATCTTTCGACAACTGAAAAAATTGTGAGTGAAAAATAAAAGAATATATTGTATTAATTTCTTCCAGAAGATTTCAACGGGATATCATCAATTTATTGACGAAAAAATAGAAATAAAAAAATAAAAATTTTATATATTTTTTGTTGTTTTTGCCTAATTTTCTTTAAACTGATAAAAATACAATAGTAGGAAAATATTGCTGTGATTATATTCGTCCAAATAATAAAAAGAATATATTACGTAAATATCTTCTATAGAAGATATCTTCCAAATCTTTGTAGGGTAATATTGTGTAACTAAAAATAAAAAACTTCCGTTATCTGAAATAAAAGAGGAGTGCAAGATTATTTAAAGTCAGTCTCTTATGGTTCATATGGCTACATTTTGGTTGCTTTGAAGCTAGATCAAGCTTAGATTAAACTTGCAAATGTTATTTTTTCTTTTTGTTAGAGCATGACAATCGATGAAAGAAAAGTTTCTGGATGATTTTCTAACAAAAAATGTCATATATTAAGAATTTTATTCGGCAAAGTTATAACAAGTTCAGTTGGTAAAAATTTCAACCACAAATCGATAATGATTTTTACATAACAAATAACATAACACATAACACTTATACTTCAATTAAACAGAAATTCAACTATTTTATGATAAAATTTTAAATGCTCTTTTTCTTTAATTATATGACGTAGGGTATCTTTAAACAAAAATATGTGATACTGATACGAAATATTCAGTTCAAAGCTGTATGACAATAAAAGTTTGAAAATTGCCTTTTTTCACAAATACATACATACATACATACATATTCAGACTCGAACTCGAACATAAAAAAACTCAAAAGAAATAAAATAAAATTTGCAATCATTCATCATTTCATTTGAAATGGGAAAAATGATGTTTTATTTTTAAAAAATTCATATTTATTTTCACAGTATGTTGCCTCTAGTATTTGTATATTATTTCATTTAAATTTTTTTCTTTGCCTTCATTTCAATATTCTTCATGTTCAATATTGATTTATTGTTGAATAGATGGTTACGAGTATCCTGTGTGATTTTATTATAATTTTGTGTAAAAGAAACTTTTCATTTAAGACAGGCTAGTAAATTTTTATAACATAGGTGGGGAGGGTATTATGCTTTTATGCTAATGTTTGCAACACCAAAAAATATTGGTCTAATGCCCATCTTAATGTATACCAATTGGCTTATAATCGCCTTCTGAGATGATTTAACGATGTCTGTCTGTCTGTCCGTCCATGTAAACCTTGTAGTCAAACTACAGGTCACAATTTTGAAAGTAATTTAATGAAATTTGGCACACATGTCTTTTATATAGATAGAATTACATGAAAATCACCATAGCTGCCATATAAACCCTTCTTCCGAAAATCACTCTAACGTGCATAAGTTCCATAGAAATGTTATACTACGTTTACATCGAACAAAAACTAGTATTATTTTTTGGCTTTAGCCAAGTTTTGATTGAAAAACTACATGAATTTCTTTAGTTTTTTCATACAAATCAAAAACTATTTTCATCTAATTTTTATTGAAAACCAAATATTAAAATAACTATTTATGATACCAGCCTGTTTAGTTGATTTTATAACATTGAAAATGAAATTGTCAAATTTCTTGAATTGTTTTATTAGCTTTGTATATTTTGTGAATAAATTATGTTAAAATTGTTGTAAAAAACATCACAAACCACAAAAAGAAATCAAATTGTGTTTCAATAAAAATTAATAACAAAACAAGTTTGTCAACAAAAACCACATCATGAGAAAAGGAGGTATGTAATCGATATAGTTTTTGAAATTTTGTTTTCCATAAAAACCAATTAGTTTTTGTTTGGTGTGAATGTTATATTAGTACAAAGTTAATGTTTGACATAAATAAGTTTTATATAAGTAGAATTCACAGTACCAAAATTTACCACAATCGGTAAATAATCAACATAGGTCCCCTATAAGGCTTACTTTCGGGAATCACCCTAAAAAGTATAAGCAACATAATATAATGCATACACTGAAGGAAAAAATGTTGTTGCAAAATTGGCAACGGTTGTGTTTACATTGAAAACATGCACAGTATCTAGTTTTCGAAAGTTATCGTTTTTAACTTGTTAACATATGTGCATTAAATTACTGTATAATGTTTTTGAAACAACCGCCAATGCTTTGTGTCAAAAACACAATATTTTCACACGTCGAATGCCGCTTGTGCCGCCAACAAATGCAAGAGACGTCTTTTGCACAGTTTTTGATGCAGGAATAATATGCTTTTAATTATTTATAATATAAGCTTTAGCTTATTGATTTTAACTGAAAAAGGTGTAAAAAGTGAAATTTTTTTAACGTTTATTGGATGGGCGGGTTTCTGAAAACTTTTGTTTTTTAAATCCAAAATTTAAATGCTTATGATTTCGTAAAGAGTTATTAACCATTTCTTTTTTATACAATTGTATAATTTTGTGTTAAATATTTAATAAAATATATGAAAAATTGGATCTCGAAACCCAATATTTCATAAACTAAAAGTGATGACCTATATATACGGCGATATATATGTGGATAAAGTCATTCCACATAAAAGGTATTTCGTTTAAACATTTTAATTGTTTCTGTTTAATTTCCAAATATCCGCTTGCTCTTTTCTATTAGTTCATGATAAAAATTAAACTGCTGCGTTTTAATAAAGTCTAAATATTAATTTTTAAAATCGGTTCAGATATAAAAAAACCGTAGCGTTTATTTCCAAACTCGAAGTGTCCTTTTTTGAAACTTTGTAGACCCGCTCCTATTAGACCTATATAGTCCAAACGCTAAACTTAAACTCATCTATATCTCTACTATCATCATGTAAAAATTCGTTCAAATCAAACTGTTAGTTTCGAACCTGCTTATTTATTTCTATTTCAATTTTCGAATCGTACACTATCTGTAACTCAAAAAGGTCGTCGCCGTTATTTGTATTGCCAGCCTACACCGCCGGAAGTTTTGCTCTGGTTGGTTTATTTTACAGCGTTATTATTAAATAGCGATTCTAAATGCGTGAAGTTAATGTGAAAAAATTAATTATCTTTTAAAAAATTTATAAAAATAATGATTGTGATGAATTCTCGAGAATACGTGGTGTAGAAGTTAAATATATTATATATATTGAAAATTTCGGTTGCATAACTTCTTCAATAGACAAAGAAACATTATTTATTGTATTCTTTAGCCGCACAATTGACATTTAAGAGTTTGCCCTATTTAAGTATGGACGACATAACTTTTAGGCCTGTTAGCTGAGTTCAAAAAAGAGGTAAAATTATAATTGTATTTTATTTATTATTATTTGTATACCTTTTGTAATAATACTTATAATCAATATGACAGCAAATAAAAAACAAATTTCTTTGGCTTTAATTCATTTGAAATAAGGTTGTGTATAAAAACGGATGGTATGAATATGATACCGATTCGTTTTCAAGTACATACCGATGATGCGGTAACAAGTTCAATCAATGTCGTGTTCAGTTCGATACAAATTTAATTTTAACTTGATAACATTGCGTTAACAAATTTCCGTTGCAGATTTGAACATGCCATTTTCAAATTTAACACACACTGGTCTGATATACTATTGATACTGAATTGAGTCATTTTGAACATGATTGTTATCATTATTTCTCTGGGTGTACATATGTTTCATAGAAATATACAAGACTCTTGATAGACTTGGCCACTCGTCCCATATAACCCCATTTCAGAATTTTGATGTACATACAGAAAGGTGTAGGGTTTCATATAGATGGGTTTGACCGACTATATTTTTCTTACTTGTTTTTTAAGATTTTGATGAAAATTCTATAGAAAAGCCTTAAGGCTTTTATGGAGAAAATATTTAGTGGTATGATGGAATTATGACATTGAAATGTATAAATCGTATGAATGTTTGTAACAAAATTGTTCGTTTTTATGACCAACTAAAATTAATTTTACCACCTCTGAAATTATTTACAACACACACGTATAAAAAGTTAAATAACAATAATAAATAAAGTTTTAATTATTTTTGTTTTGAGTATCTTTTTACAATGCGGTCTTTTTTTATTATTTAATATATATTCTAAAAGAAGTGCTTAGTTTATTGTTTAAAAGAGGAAGAATTGTTTAGGAAAACCTTGACAATTAAATAAGAAAATAAAAAAATGAACTTAATAATGGTTGTAAAATGTTTAGACATTTTTAAACGATAAATTTAATATGAAGACTCTCTGGTTATAAAAAAAATATATCTTGACCCTGCAAATTCCAATTAAAGACGAGCATATAATTTTTTTTTTAATTTTACAATGCAATTCTAAAATATATTTTTAATTTATAAGTTCTCTCGCAAATAGTCTCTGGTACACATTACTTATAAACTCTTTACGTTACTATATGCATTACATTATTACATTATTTCCATGAAATATAACTTCTTCATAATCTTATTTTTGCAAATATAATCTGAAGAAGAATCTGAATCGAACTTGTAATCCCCATGACTAAATTATATATGGAGGAGCAACTTAAGGAATAACACAAGTGAAGTCATTCCACATAAAAGGTATTTCGTTTAAACATTTTAATTGTTTCTGTTTAATTTCCAAATATTCGCTTGCTCTTTTGTATTAGTTCATGATAATAATTAAACTACTGCGTTTTAATAAAGTCTAAATCAATTCGCATGTGAATTAATTATAAAATGAATGAACTTTTTCTAAAAAGAAAAATTGGCCTTGAACTTGACACGATGGATACACCCAGCAAGGTCACGGACCATTAAGCAACAATAACAACAATAATAGTAGCAAAAAAAAAAAAAAACAATACAATACAATACGTAATAACAAACACAACATACATCTATACACAGATTCAGCAACTAAAGTGAGACAATGAAACCAGCAGGAATAAGTAAAAGATAAAAATGGAAGCGAAAAAAATTATATTTATAAATTGTATAAGAAAATAAACAGAAATAAAAGCAAGTTGAACAATGATGTAACTAACAACTTTGATTTAAATTACTTTTTGTTGCTGCTATCCCCAAGCCCAGTCTAGCGAATGTTTCAAAGACTTAAAGCCAGTAGACCGATCGAACGAACAACCAAAAGTCAAGACACACAAAAATAAAGTTTTTCAAACCAATAAAACAAGTGAACCAACTAAAATTAAACTCTAATAAAAAACAATATCAACAAACAACAAAAACTAATATATATATATATATATATATTAAGAAGGCAACCACAACAACAGCAACAACAACAAAAACAATAGCAATATAATGTTTAATTCGTACATAATTTAATAAAACGCTTAAACGATTAGATACATTAAAGGTAGCTTTAATACAATTTACAGAACGGATGAAAATGGCAAAATAACATTAACTCCAGAGATATTGCAAAAGCATTGAAGTACTGCACCATTGGCAGCCATAGAGAAAAGGTAATAATAAAAAAGTTTAAACTCAAAACTATTAGATACGGTTATCTCAAATTAAGAACTACATACAGCAAATAGGAATATAAAAAGTCGAGTTAGTATACTCTGCACACTCCCGTCTACAATTGAAGTTCACATCATTAGAGCAGCAAAAAAAAAAAAACTAAAATGCATTACAACAACCTCGAATGAGGTAATACAACAAGTGCAACCAGACCAGTTCAAAGAAAAAAAAAAAAAACAAGCAAAAGTAAAATCTTTGGAAAGTTGTTTTGGAGGAAAATGAACGCTCCTTTTTTTCTGTTATAAAACTGACTTTTGTTTATCTCTTTGATTTTTTGAAAAGGAAAAAAGTTTCCACAACTTTTATATCTGACTGTCAGTTTCTAAGTTACAAAACTTTAAATCTGTTTAGAAAAATAGTAATAGGCTTCAGGTTTCATGAAACACAATCCAATGTTACTGTTTTAGTAAAGGCAGAGGTAATCTTAAATCCCCTTTGATTAACAGATGAACAAGTGGTGGGATTGCAAAGGAGCAGCTCTTCAAATGGAACTAACTACATAGACATGCGTAAACGCAATAAGCTATATGTGTAATAAGATAATGTGTTCGCAATTTAAAAGGATTAAATTAATATTTATGTACTTGATACTAAAAGTTACTAAGAAGTTTCTAGAAATGGCCAGTATGAAATATAAGTAAACAGAATATTAGAAGAAGGATAATAATAAATAATATTTCATATATTTAATAGAATTTTTAATTTCATGGATAAATAAGTAAAAGTTTCATATTCGGCTGTGGCGTATATTCTGTACTCACAATCATGCTACAATCTTATCTATTAGAATTGCATGCGGACCCATAATATAATACAGTTTGTATATTTTCCTTGCGCCAACCAAAAAAGGATAATTAATATCCTTTTTATTTGATTATAAGAAAGCCCAAACATTATGTGATTTTTTGTTTGTGTGTGAAATTGTAATTTTATTCGTTTCATTTTACAATTGTCTGAATTATTTCCAAAATATTTTGATTCTGTTTGCCTTTACTAAGTATATACGTGCTTCTTATATATAAAAAGAACTTTTCTTTTTAACGTGTTCATCATTTTAGCTTTAATATGCAAATACGAGTATGTACATCTAATTCTGAATGCAATTTGCCAAATAAACGATGAGTTGATTATTTGCATACTGTTACCGTATAAACGTGGTATGTGTAACTGCGGAAATAATTTATTTTATACTCATTAATTTCCATTACTTTTGAAGACTTTAAAAAGAAACTAGTGAAATTGAATACTTTCCATGAGATACTAAATGAAACCTGAGTTCAAGCTGTGGCTGCTGCAAGTCACCTTCAATTTCGGACTTACAGCACAGTGTTACATTTGGCAGTTTTAGAATGATAAAAATCCAGTTTTGAAGATATTGGACTGAAACTTTATATTCTATTAGTAGACAAGGTGGTAAACATTCCCACTAAAAATGGGCGGGTAGAATCACTGCCACTCCCATACCGAAAAATTATATTTTTTTGTAGGAATTTCGGACACATTTTTATAAATTTTATGACAATAAAGAACACTTTAAAGATAGGCGTGGCAGGATCTAATCACATCAATTCTAGTGTAATATTTGCATAACAAATTTTTAGCCAATACCTTAAAATTTTAAAATAATTCTTCACAAAATGCAAACATGATGTACCGCAGTACGAGTTCGATTTGCGCAACCGATATCAACCCAGAGTTGTTGCAACTACCGAAAAAATTTCGATAAGCGACCACTGTATATTATTGCGTTTTATTATATTTATTTTAATAAAGAACCTATGATAATTAAATAATTCATTTAAAGCAAATAAAAGAAAAAACAAATGCATTATTTCAATATTTACGTCTCGGAGTAATTATTTTTTAACTCAAAAATAATCCGGATTCACTGTAATTTTAATTTTAAATATATCTACAGGTTATTAAAACTACGTTTGTGGACAAGAAAAATATCTTAAAAAAATTGATGCACTATTAAAAATATCAATAGAAAATTGCTCTTATCGATAATTTTTTTTGGAAAATAGTTGCACTTATAAAACTTGTAATGTAAAAAGTGCTGGTTGCACATATCGAGATCGTACTGTATTTTAAAAGATCGCAAAAGGGTCTCAAATATAATTTTATGATATTCTTTAATATATCAATCGTATTTTTAAATTGCAACTCGATTAATTTTTTTTTGTTCAAGTCCATTAAAAATAAAATTTCCAAAAAATATGTATTCTTTAATATTAGGATTTCTTTTAAATAATATATATATATATATATATATATATATATATATATATATATATATATATATATATAAACGTTAAAACCCTATTCTGGGTATAAATATAAATTTTTTATGTTTCAAAATTGTTTTTTAAATATAAAATATTACAATAAAATAATTTGGATGCCTTTATTATTACATACCAAAAACAAGAAATAGAAATCATATCATTATCTGCAGTATTTACTAAGATATATACAGTTAAAGTTAATATACTTCTTTACAAAAATTTTAAATAAAATTAATATATTTTTAAAACTAGCAACTTTGACACTTTCTAATATACTAAATATTTCTTCCATAATATATGATATGTTTACTAGTAAATGTGAAAAATTACTTCAATTATTGAGCTTTTATTTTCGTATTTTTGTCGTTCTAATTTGGATAAATGTGATACTGTGCGCTGTAAATAAATAATTTTAATTTTTATGAATTAAGGAAAGTGGTATTGGTTTTTTATGAGATAAATACTTACTTTTGTATTCAATTTTATAGTTGGTTTTTGGGACCCTTTGGTTAGGTGTAATTTAAAAACCTCCACTATTTTAGGGAAAATGAGTAGGGAAAATTTAGTATGTAACCATTGTGAGTTTTATGTTGAACATCCCTGACAACATTAGTTTCTACAAGCGAAGGATATTCTTCAATTAAGGGTTTGCTATAGGGATTTGTAGTGGATCAATGATCAGATATCTTTTGATATACTAGAGTCTAATTTGGCAGTCACTAAATTACAATTTCATCATTTATTTTTAATAACTTCTAAAGAGGTTGTATTCATGCTTTTATAAATGTTAATAAATGAAGTTTATATAATTAAAATTACTTTAGGAGCACAATTTCAAAATCAATGAATATCATATACGCTTTGTGCACAAATTACGGGTCGCAATTTTAAAGAAAATTCGATGAATTCTAGCAAGGATCAAGCCTATATGATTGACCCTTTTTTTTATTTAATCTCCATAAAAATGTATACCCAGAATAGGGTTTTAACGTTTATGAATTCTTTAAATATGTTACGATTTTAGCGTAATTTGGCATCCATAATTGACTATAGCCCTCATATATCCCCACTTCCAAAAATTACTCTAACGTACATAGACCCCTAATAAATATTAGTATCAACATAATATTTGACACAAAGATGTTTTATAGGTGTATTAATAAAACTTCCTAATTTAGCAATAATTGGTCCCCAATTGACCTCAGATTCCATATAAGATCCTCACCGAAAATCACTTTTGCCTATATACAGAATTTCACTATCATATGATCGGTCTTGACCAACTACAGCTTTCTAACTAGTTTAGATGTTATTTTTGTTAATGTTAAGTACGAATTCTGTTAAAAGTTTTGAAATATTTTTATAAGAAATATATAATATAGTTTTGCAGAAATCGCATTCAAAGTTTTTAAATGTTAAAAAAATAAAATAAATGACATATTCTCCTCTCAATTGATGACCATAAAAGATAGGTGCATAATATTTTTACAGAAGATAAATCTTATACAGATTATATGTATTTCTACATCATTTACTCAAAATTCTTGTTTTTTAGTTATGATATGTAAACCAGATTTCTGTAACAATATCCCAATTATTTTCAAAGAAATACATTTCCATTCAAAGGTGTGAGCATAACAAATATAAATTAAATAAAGCAAATACAAGAAAACAAATCACTACCAGCTTGTTAACAAAAAAATTAAACAATTTTAAATGTGACTTAAAATTAAGGTGAAACAAATTAATGTTACGTTCCTAATGCAAAAAGACAATTTGTTGGCATGAAATGAATTTAAAACATTTTTCTCTATAAATCTAAAATGGCAACCGTTTCAAATATTGCTCTCGATTTCTGTTAAATATTAGATTATTGACTGTGTGCTTCTTTAACTTTTGCAGTCTCTTATTTTAGTAACATGTAGCGCAGCAGCCAACAACCATGACTGGTTAAGTTTAAACTTTGAACAACATTTAGATAGTTTTAATGTGTAGTTGCCAAATAAATACGAGTATATTTTTATACTCATAGATAGAAGAAGTACATACTTAGATGCATTTGCTACTAGTACTATACTGCATGCATGCAGTATTAGTAATATTTTTATAAAAAGTAAAAAATAAAAAAATTGAAAGTACATTTCCGATCTAGTCTGCATTAATGTCTAGAGTCACTACATAGTAGGAAATATGCAATTAATAGGCCTTTCATAAAGGCCTTATTTGACAGTCACAAGGTCTTGACATAACAATGCACAAACTTATCTTTCTTTGGATATAAGGGATTATGTGTCTGCTTTTTTTTTAGGTGACAAAGAAAGCTTCTTTAGAAAGGCAGAATGGAATTAAAAGGCTTATATGTACATACATATATGTAGTTAAGGCCTTTAATATTTTCAATGCTAAGTAACTTCATCTGCACTGTGTACTGTTGTAATGTTTATCCATTATTATTTTATTCCATTACGTTTCATTCTTTTATTTAAAATATAAGGGATTTAAACTTTTATTTTCAATAGATTTGTGTATGTGTGTGTGTGTGTTTTATTGAACATAGTACTTACAAGTGCTTAAGAAATCTAATATTACAATTTTACTTAAGTTTTTATATTTGTATTCTAAAGATATATTAAATTATTTATAAAACCATCAGTCAAACTCCAGATTCTCTATTTACCACAAGGAGTAGAACCACTATAGAGTTTTATACACTTTATATCCTTATCTACAAATATTTTTTATTTTTTTGGTGTGTTTTTATTGCCCCATTCAGAATAATGTCTCATTCTTAATGGATGATTTTTATTTATATCTTTAAATTTTGTTTTCTACTTTGTGTAACAATTTCAATAGAAATTTGCTTTATTTTAGATTTTATTTTGACATTAAAATTTTTTTCTTATTCATTTTACTTTTTTGTCGGATAAAAAGAATGTAGATACATTTATAAAAAGGATTTTTTATTATTGTCCATTAGACTGTCTCATTGAAAAAAAAAAAAAAAACTGTAGGAAGAGCATTCAAAACATGTCTATTGATTATTATATTGAAAATATTTAAAACAATTAGTTTATAGTTTTTTGTTGAACTTTTTCATATAGTAATTTATATATTTTTTGCTTTTTCGGCTTAATTTCATTGAATAATTGTAGAAAAATACAGTGTAAAAGTTTTTATTGGACACTCGTCAAAATGTAATGCAGTGTCCCAACGTGGTGTTCTCTGTAAACATCATCCATTTAACTTACAACTTTTTAGGAAATGGAATCTGTTATCGTTACAGATGAAGGTAGTGGCGGACCAGAAAATGCATTCCATTTTGCCGAGTGTCCAATAAAAACTTTTACACTGTATTTTTCTACAATTATTCAATGTACTTAAGCCGAACATGCAAAAATTCTATAAATATTTAAAACAATTTTAAAATTTCTCTTCAGTTCCCTACCAGAGATTTAAAATCGCGGATGTAGTATATTTTGCCCAAGAAAAGTTTCAGGTTTTTTTCGAAATGGGACTCGAAAAAGTTGTTATTTGAAGCTTGTTAAAAGACAAATAAAACGAAAAAAAATGATTAAATCTTGAAACTTAACAGAGGAAGCGCTGTTACCGATAATTATGTATGCGCTACGTTTTTGCATATATTTCTCTTATTATTCATCGTACGTGTTTTGATGTCGCTGCAATATTTATAGACTACAAAATTTCCCACAATGTGGTTGAAGTATCAATTTTGGAGTTATAGCTTATATTATGTGAGCACATGTTATATTTCTGGATATTTTAAAATTAAATAAAGTGATCTTAATATCTGTTATCTGCAGATAGGTTCTCATCGTTTATTACACAAATTGTCGAGAAAATACTTCCTGGTTTATGTTATGATGTCCGCAAGTGTAATTTTAATTTTCCAATGATTGAAAAATGATAAACTTCAGGCAGATAATTGAGCAAATAAGAGGACGGTTTTTATAATTTTTTATTAAAATTGGACGCGATATAAGTGGTGAACTAAATTCATAATTTTTCTATGTTTCCGTTATACCATTTATAAGAATGCTAGTTGAAGATATGGTTAAATTTTTTGAGGACAGTCCTCTTACTTGCTAAATTATGTGCCTGAAGTTTTTTATGCCCACCATCCAAAAATATGAAGGGGATATTGAGTTTTGTTATTTGTTGTGTGGCATATCGAAATATTCATCTAAGTAAAGTACACGGATCCTCGTGAAATTCTATAACGATCTAGCTACATGTGTTCGTCCGTCTGCCTTGAGTCAGATCTGGGCTTGAGGCAGATCACCTAATGGAACCAAATTTGGTTCAAATATTTCACTCGATAAGGTTTGTTTGGTACTGAAAATGGGCAAAATTGCCTCATAAGCAAAAAATTTATGGGCCAAAGTTAATAATAAAGGTTGTGTGTCTTACATGCAGTTCACTTTTATCAGCGAAATCTCTTAAACAAAAGCATCTACGGCAACAAAGACAAGTATTTAAGGGAGAGATATAAACTCTAAATTAGGTTGACATAAAAAAGTTTAAGATGGTGAGTATAATAGATTTAACTAAGTCGAATACAACACTTTTACTTGTTCAGTTTGCGATTGTAATTTTAGCATTTTACCTCGTTAAAAAAATTATACTTGCGAATACCCTAACGTGAACCAGTAAACGAGTTATCGACATTATGTGCAAAAAAAGATGAATACACATCTTCAAATATAATTATTCTTACAATTTCACTATATCGTCGTGAAATATAGGGGGAACTAAAAATATTAATTTGAATATAAGATGGGCTATAACTCAAAAACTCCAAATGATATATAAAAATTACTTCAGCAAAATTGAGGGAAATTTTTAAGTCTATAAATGTTGTAATGACGTCAAAATGCGTACGATTAAAATAAGCGATATTCATATATGCAAAATTCTGATTTTTGCGACCTTTAACTGCGATTAACTCGCATAGTACCTGTTATTATCGGTAAGATAGCAAGACCAAGCTACGTATATACCAAAATTTGCTTCTCTTTACCAAATTTCTAGCTCTCGTATCCTCATTTTCCTGGGCTAACAGTGCTGGAAGGAAATTCTTAATGCTGAAAAACAATTTCAGTGTTGTCAATATCCTGTTTTTGTAATTTTAATTGACTGCTTTCTTATGCCCGGTTTTTTACTATTCCCTTAGTGTATACTTAAGTGCAAATTTAGTTAAGAACAATTTAAGTTAAAGCTCACTTTTAAGTAATGTTTCGTTCTACAGTTTAAAACTTAAGTTGACAATAAAATAAACAAAGAGCTTTAAGTTCTTTATATTTACAATAGGGTGGTCGCAACTTTCCAAACATTTTTCTTGAACTAAAAATTATACTTTTATTTTATTTATCCTAAAATGTTTTATCTTACTTATGTTAATTCAAAAAATCATTATAAATAGCAACAAAAATAAATAAAAAACCAACAATTAAAAAAAAAATTAAATAATCTGAAAGATGTAAGGGAATCTTTCTCTTACGGGCTGCAAGATTAAAAAGAAAATATAATTTTAGAGCGTATTTTAAAATCTTTCTAAAATTTTAAACAATTTTATTAGATTTTGTATTTTTATTTATTTTTGTTTATTTTCAATAAATAGTTTTAAGGCGTCAAACAATGGGAAAAAATACTTAAGTTTTCAATCATAAAATAATTTTAAGAATTTAAGTAAGATTTTGCCACTAATACTGGGCCTTAACATAATTCTTATGTTATTTTTTAAGAAGTGAATATAATTATATCATCTTTAATTATTTCTTTTTATAAAATAAATAAATTATTTAGAGGTCATTAAAAATAATATTTGAAACAGAGTTGTATTTTTGAAGTGGTGAAAATATTATTTATTTAAAAGTATTTCTCTTTTTTGCTGAGTATTAATAATCATGAATTATATCTCTATATAAATGTTTCTAAAGATTTATGATATTTTATATATTTATTATTATTTTTTTTCATATAAGTTTTGACTATTGTAGCGATACTGCAAATTTTTAATACCAAAGAATTAATTAATTAATTTGCTTTAGTATTTTGGATGCGATCGTATTTCCCACAGACTATTGGATAGATATATCCATTAGATTTAAAAAAGAAAAAAGGAACCAAATCTTATAGGGTCTTAGATTAGTATTTCTAGATTCAAGATACATAATGAGAACCCTTTATATAATCTCATTCATCATTCCCGTTGACCGAAAATTTGTTAAAAAGAAAGTTAAATTAATTTTATACAATTCGTTATCTCGGACAATTAATCCTCCAAGTGTATGTATCCATTAAAAAACCTTTACATTGTCACTTTTAATAATAAAGTAAAGCAAACTGATAAGCAACAAAAAAGGAATGTCATTTTAACCGTTAAAAAAAAACTGTAAATTTACTCCGTATTGTACTTGTATGCATTTTGTAATTTTTTCAGGCAATAATGACTAAAATATGCATCAATGGTCGTATGTGGTGGAACTCTTTTGATAAATGAATGTCTGCATTTAAATGTATGAATTTCGAATGATTTATTAGCAAATTTACAAAAAAAAAAAAAAAAAAAAAATAAATGGAAAACAGTAGACATAATAAACAAAACAGACCAAAACCTCATCAGTGAATCTATTGTTTAACTTATTTAATGGTTTTAGTTGTTATCGCTGTTTTATTTTTTTACTTTTTTCTTTTTGTCAACAACATTAAATTGCTAAAATTATTGTCATTGTCTGGATAAATGTAGTCGAGTACTCACACTTGCATGAATACCAAATTATTGTGGTTGTTTGGATAAATGACCACTGAATGCCTGAATCAGTAGTAAAAGAGTGTGAAGGTACATGATATTAAAACTATTAAATAAAATGGTATAAGCAGAAAATACCACTATGTATGTAACTAAATTTTTTATTTATTTTCTTTTTTTAACAAAAAGTGTTCAGTAAAATATAAAAATAAACGTGATAATGATGTTTAAAAGGTTTTTATATACATACATACGTACATTAGGGTGATTGCACTTTTTCGACCTCAAAATACCATAGCATCACTTTGATCTGATAATAAAAATTTAACTTTTTAGTCGATTTGGTAAAAAAAAATCACAAACTGAACACGATTTCTAAGATGCCTTTGTATATATTTTTAATATTTTTATTAAAAAAAATTTATATAAATTTCTAAATATTTAAATGGTAGAACTTATGTATTACGTTTAGATCAAAATTATTTTATGTTTCTCTTTCACCTTAATAAGAAAAATATTGGAACATAGTCAAGTATTTAGAAGAAAATTACTTAGGACTTATTGGTTATCGAATAAAATGTAACAATTCTGACTAATTTAAAACATTTTTTCACATATTTTGTGGCAAATTGGTATTAAATGATTTTGTATATAAATTTATATCATAAAATGCCGAGAAATTTAACAATTCAAGAAAAATATATGAAATAAAAGATAAACAAATTAATAAATGGTTGTACTCATAAGTTTTATATTAATATTGTTATTTCACGGAAAGTTTACAGAAAATGTTTGTGAAATTATTTTATATCAAGGAAGCCTCTGATGAAAATTTAAGAAATTTGGCGAAAATGTAAATTTTTTGATATTAAAACTATATTATCTATAAAAAATTTTCACCTCGTTTGGTGCGTGAACTTTTTAAACAAACGCGAAAAATTAATATCATACTCTTTTATATCTTTCCATACTCTGTAATATCTTGCTATTCCATTTCGGATATTTGCAAAAATTACAAAAGGTTACCACCCTAATGTACATACAATTCTGGTGTTTGGTACTAAAACTATTTCGAATGACTTAATCAAAGAAATAAAGAAAAAATCCATTAAATAATTTATAAATTGGACAAAAAAATATTATTTAGTTTTTGTGATTTTGGGATTTTGTTTTGCGCAGATATAAGCGTAGGTGTTAAATACTTCATTCTTAGTTTTATGCTCGGCAACAAACATTTTTTTAATTGATTATTTTGTTAGTAATTTTTATTCTTTATTAATAATTAAATATCATTAAACAAATTAAATCAATAACAAGGCACGCCTTAATTCGTTTGAGTGATAAAAATTATGATTAATTATATTTAGTTTCAAAAATTATTGAAATAACGGAAGTGAATTAATTGAATAAAGCAAATAGTTTAAATAAAATATTAAATATATATATATATATATATATATATAATTATATCTGAACTTAGAAGAATTGAAACTGATAGAGTTTTAGCACCATGGGTTTCACACTTTTCACTAGCCGAATCCTACATAAGGCACCGAATTACAGCTTGGGGAAGTTCGACATATTGCAGTAGTATGCAACAAACTCAGAATGAAATCCTGAAAATTTTGCCAAAAAAAAACCAATAACACAATAACCATCAAATACATTACAATATGCTATATGACAACACAAACAACAGCACATACGTAAATAATAACACACATGTCAACAACAACACTCATGTCATTAACATGCCCGCTTCAAAAACACAATCGCTAACAACACAGACGTTAACAACAGCGAAAACATCAACAACAACACAATCGTTAACAACAGTAACGTTAACAGCAACACAAGCATCAATAACAACACACATACAAGCAACACTTCCCGCGACAACAACAACACACGTCAGCATCACAAACGTTTACCACAATATACAAGTCAACAACAACATATATAAACACAAAGAGAAACGCACAAACAATTAGCTTAGCCACCAAATTACAGCTATTGAATGTAAGAAGTTTACTAGAGTGACGTTATAATTCTAGTAAATGAATTTTATAACGATCCGAGATTCCTAACAACGATAGAGCATATATACTATACAAGAAGTCGAGCTCAAAGAAGGTATCAAGTAGATCGTTTTAGATGTTTGTAAATAACAGCCCAAATGTGGAACTAATACCAATAAAAGTTTTTATATCAACAAAATATATATAAAAGGGAAAATTTAACTAAATCATTTTATATTAACTTGCAGTGAAGATTTTTATTTATATTATTCTATTTCATTACATCCCGTAGATGAGCCGAGTGGCTTCACTTGATTATTAGGCTTAAGAAAATTCTGTGAATTTTTTTTTATTAATTTTTTTTTAATATATTGATAATAAAAAAATTAATTGTTGTTCAAAGTTTAAAAACTTAGAAAAAAGATTATAAATTATTTAACTCTTTTCCATTCTTCATTTTATTTCTCATTTTGATTCATTTTGATCTCATGCGAACTTCTATAAAATATCTGGATAAATTCTACACCTTCTTTGTTGTTGTGCAGACTTTCAACAGTTACATACAGGATAATCGAATTTTGATGACAAAATTTTTTAATTTAAAAATTTTTTTGGTTCTTTGGGAGGGGTCTGTGAGCCCTTACACGAAATAAAATTTTTAAAACAGGGATTGGTATTTGTTATAATCTCGCGATATCTCGTTGATGTGCCCGAAATAGTCAACGCAGTAGTTAGTCACAAAGTTTGGAAAACTAGAGCAAACATTTTTTAAATATGTTTCTCGAGGCACATTAAAAGTTTCTAATGGAAAAGTATGGATAACTGCGTGAACATATTTTTTATGTTATCTTCTATATATATAAAATAAAGTGATGTTAGTTACTATTGTTATAACTCAAGAACGACTAGACCGATTTTGATGATTCTCACCAATTCGGACCGGTCACCGGCCAGAAAAGGATAATACGAAAAAAAATTCGCGAAAAATCCGCGATAAAAAAAAACTCTTTTTTGTCATAATTTCTTTGCCTTAATAATCATTAAAAATATTTTTTTTAATACAAATTATAACAATTACTGTTTCTGTTTCTATCGAAACGCTTACTTTTTTGTGCAATTTGTTTTCTGGTGGTGGTGTAGAATTCTATTTCCAAACGGTAAGTTCCAAGTAAAGCTCATCATTTAGTGAGGTTGTGATATTTAAAACCATTTGTTGTATTTTTGGCATTCGTTATTAAGTGTTATTCAAAATGCCGCGACCCCGGAGATCTAATATTTCGCGTCGAACACGTAATGCAAGTACTTATCGTAATATCGTCAATCAATTGAATATATATGAACGAGAAATCGCACGAGAACAACCCCGTATTAGTTTGGCCCGACTTCGTACATCACAAACGCAGGAAGAAAGGCAGGCGAGAAATGAAACGGCTCGGTTAGCAATGAGAAATCGTCGAGCAAATGTAGCAATTCAACAACTTTAAAATTTTTAATCAACGCATAAGAAGAATTGCTTCAAGTTCTGATTTGAATCAAGCAGCGTTCCATTACAACTGCAATTTCGACTACAGCTCTCATCATTCCGTTCAAAAAAAAAGACATTGTCTATCCGCTAACCTTAAGATGAAGTAATAAATAAATATAAATTCAAATTTGCCTTAAATACATGCGTATATTTTTTGATTGAGCCCACATCTACATCATATTTAAATTCTTCTGTAAAAAACACTTTATAATAGGTATTCCTTAGATTTTTATTTAAAGGTCGTAAATTTCGTTAAAATATCAATTTAAATCGTTCAGTAATACAACACTAATGTTTGCTTAGGGCCAGCAACGCGGCTCGGGTCATCGTTCAGTAATACAACACTAATGTTTGCTTAGGGCCAGCAACGCGGCTCGGGTCAGCTTCTACATCATATTTAAATTCTTCTGTAAAAAATACTTTATAATAGGTATTCCTTAGATTTTTATTTAAAGGTAGTAAATTTCGTTAAAATATCAATTTAAATCGTTCAGTAATACAACACTAATGTTTGCTTAGGGCCAGCAACGCGGCTCGGGTCAGCTAGTTTTATATAAAATCGAAGAAGCTTTAAAAACAAATTTAATACAAAAATTTTATGAACTTTTATGAATTTTATGGAAAGTTGCACCTTTCATTTTTAAATATTTATATAGAAAATTGAAATTTTGTACAAATTTTGGATATATAAATATACGGCGATAGATATATGATCAGGACCTTAAATTTAAGTCAAATGTCGTTGAATGTAGAAAATAGGACCATTTTGTCAAAACAGATTTTGATAAGACACATCGCATGGACAGCACAAAATTTACCGTAATTGGTATAAAAAGAGTCGCATAAAAAATTTCGCAACATAAAAATTTTATGGACAAAAAAAAAAAATTGTAAAGGGAATGGTAGCCCCCATACAAAACAAATATTTGGTAACGCATACCTCAGATACTATGAGGGCTGTTATAGCTTAAATTTTTATGAAAATAATTTCCTTCTCAAGTACCACAATTGAGACGACAATGGGGCGGGTAGCGGTAAATCTTAATTATTGTATATTTAAAGAAATGTAGAAGTGAAAACCTTAAGATTTTGATAATCAAACTTTCTTATCAAGATTCATAATTGAGATGAAGATAGGACGGACAAGTCTTGAGGAAGTGGTGCTCCCATATAAATCAAATATTCATTACGGCATATCTAAGAAACTATTATAATAAGAGCCCTGAAACTTCGTGGAAACAACTAGCTTATTATATCACATTGATGAAATAAAAATAAGACGGATAGGTTCAGGGGGAGAGGTAGCCCCCATAAAAAGCAAATATTAATTTTCATATATCAAAAGGAATATTATAGTGAAAGTCTTAAAAAGTTGTAGAAATAATTTTTATATTAAATTTGAAATAGAACGAGTAGTTTCATGGGGAGTAGTGTCCTCTTATAATGTAAATATTAATTATCGTATCAAAAGGATAGGGAAAAGCTGATACAACATATATCTGAATAAATTTTGCTTAAAAATATAGTGCAATATCTGGACCTTATGTATACGTTTGAAAAATAATTATATTTTTACAAAAGCTAACAAAAATCTGACTTAAAATTGGAATTTCCTAAATTCCTTTTTTTACTATTGTGCGATAATTTATTGAATTGAAAGAGTGTACCAAAAACATTAATCTAGAACTGGTGTAATCAGAACTACTTCAGATTCTTTAGTAACATCCTTAGAACTAGTATCCATGAAGTATAACCGTATACTGATTCCTAAATGTATTCTTAGAACTGATAAAAAAATTTAAAAACAATAAAAAATAATAAATAAATTAAAAAAAGTTTAACAAAATTAAACTGATTTTAAAAAGTAGCTTTTTTTTGGCACAGGAAATGGCTCATTGAAATAAAAAATAAAATCAAACAGGAATTATAGATTTTAAAAACTGGCTTTTATCCCGTTCCCTAACGCTTCTGTATAACTAGTTCTGAATGCGACAATTCAGAACAATAACTATTTACTAAAGAATTAGTTCTATAGAATGGGTAAAGGCTAGTTAACACTTCCACAGAACTAGTACTGGGGGTGACAATTTCGAACGCCAGAATACTTTGCCAACATTTTCTGTTGAAATTTGAACTAAAGCGGCGCCTCATGTAGTTAATAACAGTCGAATATGATATTATTATCTTATCGAAGGAGAGTCACCATTCGGTAAGTACTGTGACGCAGTTCTAATACTTTTTAGATGACACTATTCAGTGCATTCTTTGGGTCTCGAAATACTATCAGAATACATCAAGAAAGCATCGAAATATAATCGCTTTTAAATAATTAACATATTTTTAATTATAATTGAGCCAAATACTCATCTTATATTTAAACACACTGTAATAACTCACTATAACTTTAAATTAAATATTAAATATTTAAAAACAGAAATCATTAATTAAAAATTAAAAATTTTTTATATTTACAGATTTTTTATTAAACACTATAAGCAACAGCACTTTGAAAGTTATACATTTACCATACCTTAATAATAACAATTTAACAAGGTATATGATGCATAAAGGCAACAACTACAACAATTCATTTTTTTTTCTTCTTAAATAAGACTGAAACGTCAAACAAAACAAAAAATAAAGCAAAAAAAAAAAAATCACGTGCAAATAAATTGTAAGAAATTTGTTTTTAATGTTTTTATAAATAGAAATAAATTAAATATTTCTATAGAACAGTTTTTCTTATTAAAAATACAAATTTCACCACTGAAAGGTTTTAATTTTGCTTGTAAACAAATCAATACAGGCAAACATAAACAAATTTCACATCAGATGAACTTATAATGACAACTTGTATGTCGCCCAAGTAAAGTTTTTTCAGATCAAAATACTATATACGATACTAATGTGTTTTGTTATTGCAAATTTGCATATTTTCTACTTTTGAACAACCAAGAGTCTCAAAAAAGACACTTTTTAGTGGATGGATGAAAAACTTTCTTCCAATTGTTGGCAGGGTAGAGCGAGTACAGGCTATTTTTATGCATTCTGTGATTTGTTGTACAACTAATACATTTTTTCCTTGGATATAGCACTTTTTATTTTTTAATTTCAATATTTGGATTTTAAAACAAAATATTTCCATAATTTTACTTTTATTTGGCAATTTGTATCTGATAAACTAAAAGAAACCATAAATACAAGTAAAACAAAAATCCGCTATACTACCGGCAACAATTACAACCAATTCAAACCGCAGCAGTATACAAAATTGAAAATAAAATAAAAAAAATAAATAATAGAAACATGCAAAAATAATAAAAATTCAAATACTAGAAAAAATATCATGTTAAATTGTCACATTAATTGGAATTTTATTGGCAACTTGTTGCGCCATATCTTCAGTTTTTGCTATAACAATGAATGTTGTCCGGAGTAGTGTTTTTTTTTCTATTTGTTGTATCCATCCTTCCGTCCTTCTGTCTGTCTGTCTGTTTGTGCGAGAGAGTTTAAGCGTGAAAGTGAAAAAAGTGATTTTTTTTTTAGTAATGAAAATATTTTTTTTTCTTTTGTTAATGTTTTTGACGTAATTTTTGTGTTTCGTTTTTGTGTTGCTTTTGTATTGTAATAAAATAATTAGCAAATAAAAAGTATTTTAATGTTTTGACATTTATTATTTTGTAACGAAAGTGAAATTGAATTTATGACAAAATGTTTTTATTGTACATAACTAATGAATATGAAGTTCATGATTTCAATTACTTCAAAATATTTTAAAATTGACACCTGCAATTTACATAGTTTCGTTACAAGTATTCTTTTTTATATTAATATTAAAGTTTTATGAAACGATTAAAATTGGATATTAAAAAAAAAGAAACAACTAAGTATTATTAGAATTAAGACCTGTGCACGAAAAAACTGTTACTTATAATTGTTTGATATAAAATGAGATTTTACATTTAAATCTTATCTAAAACTTTTTTTTAACTAATTGTAATATATTTACATTAAAGATAATATAAAAATTATGTTATTGTGATCTGCCTTCATGAAATTTTCAGACTATTTTCTTATCACCCCATATTAGTTTTTGTGTAGTAATTTTATCAACATTATAAAAGCTTTGTGCTCCTTTAATGATCTTTTCATCAGCGTCCAATAACACTTAGCGTTAATATTCCAGATCTCCGGGATATTCTTTAGGAACAAAATGTATAATATTAGCATTCTGTAATTCAATTGTGTCTTTTGCATAGTAAGTGGTGGCTGAATTTGACTAAAATATACTTTTCGATATATATTTCAATTAGTCCTTTTAAAATCATGTCCTTGCGTCTCAGGTAGTACAACTACTAATAGGCAGCTAAATTTTTGTGTGCATATTTTACATAAATCTCATCTCTGTATCGAAACTTAACCCACATAACTGAATAATTTGAGTTTGGATTTTCAAATTTGTGTAATATGAGTTTGGATTAAAACATTTTAAGTTAAAAACTTAAAATGTTTTAACCTTGAAAATTTTTTTATGGACAGGCTTTATATATAGGAGTCAAGTTTCTTAGTTACAATTTATATTCATTACTTGATTTTTTGTTCTTTATGTTATTAACAAATAACGAAATAATTTACATACGAAATGATTCCTGATAATTGTAGGATTTAACTACACACTCTACTTTCAACGATATTGCCTTTATTTTTGTATAATTTACTCGTACATTTGAATCAATGAATCAATAAAAATCTTTGATCATGTCATAAATCTCAAATAAAACCTGGGTTGAGTCAAATTTGATTGACTATAATTTTTCGAACGCTACAATCTGAATCCAGCTATATTTTTATTTTATTACTGGCATCTATACACATATGTATGTGTGTGTATATTTCAAAGTTGTATAATATGAAAATGAAATCGCAAAATTTAAATCCATTACAATTTTGATTTCTTTTAATACGTTTAAATAGTTTTTGTATGTTTTTTGAGTGATTTAAAAAAGAAAAACGTTTACACGCCTACACTGAAGCTAAACACTCCCAACGTCATCACCAACAACATCGTCACACAATCATCGTCATTATTCAAAACCAAGACAATTTAGGAAAAAAATCAGCAATTGAAGTGAATTTAATACATTTAATGCATTTTAATACATCATGTACTATATACGAATATATATTACATATAAAAAAAAAAAAAAAAAATTCGTAAAGACAAATAACGCTACACATTTCTAGTGGAAACAGTTAAAGACAAGATGTCAATATGTCGCTGCTGATGGGCGAAAATAAAAATAAAAACAGAAATAATTTACAATCATTGCAATGAATTGAAAAAAAATAAATCTGAAATCCACACAAAAAGATTTTTACATTTAAAAACGTCAACATTAACATTAAATAAATATATTTAGTCATATAAACATACGAGTACAATTTATGATTATACACGTTGATAATGATTATGATGATGATGTTGATGACGTTTATTTGTAGTTTAATTAGTACGTTGAGTGTATAAATTATATTAAATTCATTACCTGGATATAAGTTATGAAACTATTCATTTTAATACGGATGTTATGCTAACTTTTAGGAACTATAAATTGTAATATATAAGATTTTGTGCATGAGTTTTATTTTTTTTAGGAATAATTTCATAATTATTTAATGTGTATATTAGATAAACGCCATCAACCGTTGAAAGACTTTTTATTGCCTACAACAACGTAATTAGTAGATAAATATTATTTCAACATAAACTTTTAAATAACCTAATAGAATTAGAATTAGCGATATACGACACCAACTTTTGCAAAAGTGATATAAATTTAGACCTTTCATTACGAAATGTAGTCTTGATCATCTAAGGCTTTCAAAAATCAAATTCGAATAAAAATCTCATAAATTATCTTTCAAGTAAACCCTATAAAACACCTTTTTATAAATATAAAATACGACCATAAAAAAATACATAAAATGTGCGAATTTTTTCAGACCATAATTCTATAATTGTTTATATAGAATTATTTATCATTTGATCCATGATATACATACATATTTGTATATATTCTTTCGTTAGTACATAGTTAAGCGATTATCGTAAAGCAACTAAATTTCAATACCTTTGTTTTCATTACAGTCATAAAATGTAATTTATTCAAATTCTTGTATCAAACACTTTTATTTATTTAATTGAATTCAAATGTAATCATAAAATACCAGTAATAAAATGATCAAGTCAGTTCAGACCTTCCACTAATAATCAACAATTATAAAAAGGGCCCACCCCTTTAACACATACATAAATATTTGCTGGCTTCTACTGTCACTTATACATTCTAAACATTTCCTAATAATCAACTTGTATTTGAATATTTTATAGGGCGTTGTTCATAAATTTTTTCCATATACTCGATCGCTGCAGCGCGCTGTTTTGATCAAAGTATATGACTAGGATTTTTAATTATTTAATAATTTTTATTTATTTTTTTTTTGTTTGTTTATAATTAAAAAACGTGCTATAATTTTTATTTTTAATAAAATTTGTCTACATTATTTACAATTGTTAAAAATAATTAAAAATTATTGGATGTTTTTTTTTTTTTTTTTGTTACTTCTAATAATATTTTCAAGTCGTGTTACAACGATTAAAAATTCATTGATAACACCAAAGTTTTTTTTTTTAACTACGAATTTAATTTGTACTTAAGATATTTGTTTACGAGTCGTCAATAAATATATAGTGGTGTGAAAATAATTTTTTAATTTTTATAAAGAAAAAAAAAAAAAAAAAAAAAATTAAAAATGACTGTGAAAGACATATTTAAAAAATTAATGTTGAGACAATTAATTTTAATAATAGAATAAGTCACTTTTTGTCAACTAGAAATCTTTTTCTGGAAGTTATATATTCAACATCAAAACAGATTCATTATATCGTACAGTGCCACATTTGTTCAATCTAGAACGACAAAAGCCTAATTCTACACATTGTGTAGAACCCCACTAAAAAAGCGGACAATCAGGTCACGCTCGCTATGAGTGCTTGTATTGATGGTTGTTTGTAGTGTACACTATTAACACATTTTATTAAAAGAAAAATGTTATGTTGAAGATTTGTAGCTGAAAAAAGCATTAAAATAACTGCTGATCAAATTTAAGGCAGCGCTTGCTACGATTTATATGAGACTAAGTATATTTTATATGAAAAAATATTTTTGTACTTAATTGTTGGCTTTGTACTATTTTTTGTATTAGAAACTTTTAAAAAAATTTGGCGTGGTCTAAAAGGATGTATCCTTATTTATTTGCGATATTTTAAAAAAATTATTATTTGCCCACTAAACTATGATTTGCCCACTGTACCTTGTTGTAATAAAGTTTAAGTCCATAATATTCTTATCTTAAGTATATATAAAAACATTATAATTACATAATTTCTTAAATACAATGTTAAAATATAATGTCAATAATTCACACATTAAAAAAATAGCATAAAATTATCAAAATATCGTTTAACATATAACGACGCCTTTTTCGGAGACGAAAACCATATAAAATTTCTTTTATAAAATAATACTCTGGACATTGTTGAATATTTACTATATAATAAAGTGACCGCATCCTACCACATGCCGAAGTTCCAATACATTAAAATTGGCTTGCTTACTCACTTTTCTTTGATAATTAGTGTTATATTAAAAAAACATAAATATTAATATTTCCAAATTCAATTTTGCAAAAATATGTTACTCCCAATAGTATATCATCTATATGCTACCGAATAATAAAAAAATTATGTTGACCAATGGTTCCTGAAAGAAAGTTAAAACCATTTGAAATCGATATATTATTTTCCTTTAAAATATTTTAAATAATAACAGACTTAACTTTGACTTTGTGCATATCTCAATAAATAAATGCTTACTTTATTGTGCATTATTTTCTATTTTATTTAAAGTATTTTATAACATATGTATGTATTAAGGTGATTCACTCTGTATGTAAGGAAAAAGATTGAGGCGGATTCCAAATACCTTTCAAATGATACCACATTGCTTTGGAAGAAAATAAAAAATTTGTTAAAAAACTATAAAAAGCCTTTTTTTAGAAACGGTGCACCTGACAAAGGGTCATCAATAGATCCGCAATACTTTGGGGAACATTATAAAACATACCAAGGTTTCTTTTCAGGGGGTAACTAAATCACACACCTCAATATATATATATATATATATATATATATATATATATACTCTGCCTGCCATTTGAATAAGGAATCACATTTTTTTAACTTTAATTAAGTATATCTCCTCAACTAAAGTTGAGAAAAAAATATTTTTTTGCGCAGAAATAAAAATATACATATTTTGTTATACTAAAATTATGCATTTATTTAAAGACATGTATTTCTGTGGTACTTTGTCGTGTGTCAGTTGAATATTTTAAACTAAGCAAACTGTAATTTATTTTTAAATTTTAGGTTATAAAAATGCAACTTATTATCTTCTAGCATTCGACTAGTAATGACTACTGCCACCATTTTTAGAAATAACCTCAAAAATACGATTTGGCATCGACTTGTATAATCACTAAGTAATTTAGCGAAATTGCTTCCGTTATTGCATCTTTTAAGGATTCTATCGTCTCAAATTGTTTTCCTCCTGCGTAAAATTTTCTTGCAAGCCAACCCAAGACATTTTCCATTGGATTCAGGTCTGCTGAATATGGGGGCCAATCCAAAAGTTGAACACCTTGTTGATTAATCCATTGTTTTACCGCTTTGGCGGTATGAATCGGAGCGTTGTCGTGTTGGTACGTCAAAGGTATGGGTCCAAGGAAATAATTAAATTTTGAAAATGTTTTCTCCAGAATGTTTTTGTAAGTCGTTGCAGTCATTTTGTTGGATACAAAAACCAATTCTACGGTACCATAATATGAAATGGCACCCCATACCATTATTCCGCCCTCTCGGCTGTGTCTGCGGCTCAAAATAATTCCTCCTTATTTAGGTCATGGAAGTAATAGTTATACCCGTCGCGACCATCAATATTAAACTTTTTTTCATCAGAAAATACAACTTTAAACCATTTCTCGGACCATGTCATTGTATTTTTGGCAAACTGTAGATTGGTGATTTGCGTTTTTCATTAAGTGGTGGTTTTTTTTTTTGCAGTTTTCGTCGGACTTTGTATGGGCACGACTTTAAAATACGGTGCACTGTTCTTAGACTGGCACTGACTCCACTTTTTTCATGTATTTTTGATACCGACATGGCAGAATTTGATGGAATTCTAAAAATTGTTCACCTTTCTTTTTGGCTATTTGGACCGGATTCTGGCCCTGAGATCGGAATTTTTTCTTTTTCCAGAGTCCCATTTTGAATAAAAACTATTTAAAAACTATCAAATTAAAAATTCTCTAGCCGTTTATATTGAAAGAAATTCAAATAATAGCCTTCCTGATTAATATTAAAAGAATTACTTATTCAAATGACACACGAAATAGTACCACAGAAATACATGTCTTTAAATAAATGCATAATTTTAGTATAACAAAATATGTATATTTTTTTATTTCTTCGGGAAACTAAAACCAACACTTTGAAATTTTGTTGTGCAAAAAATTATGTTTTTCTGAACTTTAGTTTAGGAGATATACCTAATTAAAGTTAAAAAAATGTGATTCCTTATTCAAGTGGCATATATATATATATATATATAATTATTAACTAATTTCGCAATATAATTATACTACAGAGCATATAAATACAAGTCATCAAATTAAAACAAGTATAAAAAATGTTCTGTATTTTTTAAATTAATAAGGACAAAAGTCCGAATTCTTTTACGTAGCACGCAACATAAACGACAATTTTATTTATTTTCTTTTCTTACTTCTAACATTTTTCAATTTCATTCACAAAATTCAAATAAATTAAAAAAAATATGGTAATATTTTATATGAGAAAACGAAAAATATGGAGAAAATTTAAAATAAAATTTATCTTTAACCTTTATAGAAATTTGTGTGGAAATTTCCACACCGAACTTGTTGTGTTTATACATTAAGTACAGAACTTAAAAAATTTCGGAACTCTTTTAAAATGACTTCAAGTATATTTTTAAAGTTCTTTTTTTTTAAAGCATTAAAAATGTTATTGGATTTTGATAGATCCTCCGAAGTAAGTATTGAGTGCAAGATTTTAGATCATAGAAACTACAAATGATTTAAATTAAAGAAACTAAAAGATATGAGTTGCAACTTTTGAGTATTTTTTAAAATTAATTTTATTTTTATAATTTCCAAAATTCGTCAGCATTTTTAACATGAGGTATGACTTTAAAGAATGGAAAATTTTTAAATAAATCGTCTTGAGGTTTAAAATTAATAACATAAAAAATAAAGTAAAGAAACATAACTTGTATTGACAACAGCGGTATTGAGCTTACATAAGTACGTATAAAAACCAGTGGTTTTATACGAACTTAAGAAGTTCAAAATATTCCCGTTAAAACCTCTATACGTGTCAGATGTATATATATATATATATATATATATATATATATATATAAGATCCCTCTTCATATTTCGAAGGCGGGCTTGACTGACTCTATTTTTTTTACTTATTTTATTTTTGTTTCTGTATAAACATAAACTATGAGTGTTACCTTGAATTTTTTGCAATTTCATAAAAATATGAAGTGAAATATGAAACACAAAATACTAAAAAGAAAAAATAAATAAATAATAATAATTTCATGGGTGTAGTTCAAAATCTATTCAAATATGTATAAAATAGAACGAAAATATACTATTTAGATCAAAAACCAGCAATTATTTATGACAAATAAATGTGTTTGAAATTGATTTCAATCAAATAATCTACTGTAAAAATTACAAAAATAAAATCACAATTGGTGGTAACATTAAATTTAACTGCAGGCATACACATACTGATAAACGGTGTATAAAATTTTTGCTAAAACATTGAGAAAATATCAATTTGAAGTTAGTTGATAGTAAAGTTGTCGTTAGTTATTGCTGTTGATATTGTCGTAGTTGTTGTTATTGGTAATAGTACATAGTTAATAGTAGTTAGTTATAAAGTACAAAGTATCATGCAAATATTGCCACTGTCAATGCTGCCAAATTGCAACTGCATGACAAATTTGTTGGCTCGTATAGAAACAAAGAAATCACGAATTTAACTAAAAGAAAAACTTAAAAACTAAAATTCATGTACATACATCTTATAACTTTTTACTACCAGTTTGATTGTATGTACTATGCACTAATACTTGTATTCGTACTTGTACTTGGTAATAGATTTTAATTTGTTGGCTTAACAAAATAACTATTTTTTCTACTGGAGTGTTTGTTTTATTTATTTTTGCATTTATACCGCTATAATTTTAGGTATTAAGAGAAATTATATTAAAAACTTAAAAAAAAAAACTAAAACTAAAACTTAAGCAAAATTTTAAAACGCTTCAGTTAACAAATGCACGAATTTTGTATATAAAAAGGATTTACAAAAGAATATTTCATTAAGATTACGGAATATATTTTTCGGAGTAATCGTATTTCAGAAACGAAATAAAACATAATAAATCCATAGGAACTTCCTTAAATGAATATTAAGCAATAATGTTTAGTTTTCAATGAAATCTAAATGTTAATATAATGTTTAAATATGAAAAAAAAAAAATTAAATTTGGCTAAAATCGTGGCAAAGACACACATAGCTGTCATATATCAAGGAAGTGAAAAGTTAAATAAAATCCTCAGAAATTATGGGAATTTGATGAAATTTGGTATATGTCTTATGAACGCAATTAAATTTATCTGTGTAAGATTTTGATGATTTCTGAAGTAGGATAGGTATAGCTCGAAAATGCCTTGGATGCAAAATTTATAAAAAGTAGAAAAAAACTACTAATTGAATAACAAGTTGGTATATATTTATTATATTTATATTTAATGGCCAAATTTGAAACAAAAACACATCAATTCAGCCTATCCTGGAGTCTACTTTTTATATAATTTTGGATTTAATCAGATTAAACCTAGAGGAAAGTGAAAATAAGTAGATGAAATGTCAAGTAGGAATGTGTTTTTACTATGCACGGTGGGGCAGAATCGACATTTTTTGGAAATAAATCTGTAACTTGTGATCGGCCAGTTGGATTTTCATCAAATTTGGTACAGTCGTAGCAGAGGAGTGTAAAATGTTATGTGTGGAAGGGGGGTACAACAACCCCCCCAGGGGCGGAACTAAGGGGGCTCAAGATTAGGTACCTCTGACATAAAAAATTTTTAATCGCTTGCAAAATTTTTGTTTCTCGCCCGATTTCAAATATTTTTATATACTGTAGTAGGCCCTGATAAGAGCTATAAAAAACATGTCCTATTTATCTCTTATAGTTTTCGAGTTATTTGCGTTTGAATTTTTAAGCACCATAATTTTGCATGTTCTTGGTCCAGTTTTTTTTATATATATCCTAGTATTTCCGACCGATTTTATTAGTTTTTTTCTTAACTAGTCAAAGAACAAAATTATCTATTGAATAAAAAATATCTGAAGTCGATATCTTTACCGAGTCCAAAAATAAACGATTTTAAATTTGAAAATTGCAAAAACGGCAAGTTTTTGTGTTTTTTAGCCGAAAAAGTATCTACACTCTTTTTTATCTAAAATAAAATTTTTTTTAGCAACATATAATAATTTTGCACTTTTCTGAAAGGCAACTTCACAGATATGACCTCAAGATAAAAAACAAGCCCAATAACTCAATTAGTCATGGTACATACCCTCCCGAATTCGACCCATTTTCTATGAAAGCTTTGATTTTATACCATATTTTCTCAAATCTCAAAGCACGAATCGAAAAGCGGAATATATTTTAAGAATCTTCTATATGTTGTTAATAGTTTTAAATCAAAGTCTACGGGACTTCAGAAAAATGTGGATTCTATAGCCAAAAATGTAAAAAATCCCGTTTTTGGGAATTTTGATTAGTTTATTTGGGAAATCAGGAAAATCCTACCCGCGATTGAAATTTGGTTAACGCGCTTTTATTTATCCATATTTCGTGCAAATTTTATTAAGATATCTTTATAAACAAATATGTTATTACAATTAAAAAATGTATATTTTCTCCAAAAACCACAAATTGGGCCTTTTGTTTGGTTTATTTATAAATAGCGAAAGAAATTTTAAAAAATATGTATTCCAAATTAAGCTTATCCTTTAGCATATATATTTTCCGATCAATATCATGCCTCGTTTCAGAAATATGCGCCTTTAAACTTTTATATTTCCAATTTATTGTATATATGACTATGTTTTTACAAACTTGCAACTTTTGACTTTAGCTTTGCGTGAATAATTTCTTAGAAAATTATGAATATTTCTGTACACTTTTACTCATATCTATACACAAAATATTTTTATAAAAATAATTAATAAATATTTTTTATTTTTAATAGGGTTGCCACATTTCCCAAATTTAAGTAAATCTTTATCCTTTTCTAAGCATTCATATATTTCTATTAATGAATTTAAAATAACAAAACAAACAAAAAATGTCTATTTTAACTTAATCAATAAGTATTTTATTAGTTACATTTATGGTGTTTACCTAAATTTAACAAATGTATTTATCTGTTCGTGATGGTTAAAAATGTATATATATATGATCTAGAGGCAATGTACAGGTACCATTTCCGGTGATACCTATCTCCAGCATTTATCTATTACTGCTGGTTCAAAATCTATATTTTTATGAGCTAGTGACAATGCATAGGTAATATCCTTTCCGGTGATACCTAACAACATATAATATTAATGAATTCGGTATAGGTACTCTTCCAAATTGACTCTTTCAGATAATTTACCTGATGAAAATTCTCAGAATACCTGTACGATATATCTAATAGATATATATAAATGCGCAGCTAATCTTTATCAACATCATAACGAAGTTGATTACCACGGTGATTACATTATAACATGAATAATTGTGTTTTGTTCTGTGGCGTTTATCTAAAAATTATCTTAATCGTTTGAAGCTATAGTGGAATTCATAAAAACTACACATCATGCAAAAGTCGACGTCATTGGTAAATCTCAGATAGAGAGCTTTTTAAAGTTGTATGACGTAAAAATGAAGTCCTTGAATCAGCGTACTAACAGATTAAAAATTAAACATTCCGATTGGATGGATACTGATATAGAAATATCGGCGTACAAAATATCAACTGGAGCACCCTGCAAGACATATGAAGATTTAAGTACAAGATCTAAGAAGAAAGGACTGGCCCATTAGCTTTCTATAATTTCGAATGAAAAAGTTTCTGATACATTCAAAGAAATGTTAATAAAGGAGAAGCAATTAATATTGCTGAAATACTGCCAACTGCATTACTAAAACGTCTTAAACGGATTGCTGAAAGTGTACCTACTCCAATATCACAATCTAATTCTACAGAGGAAGAAGCAACTGCTTTAATGCTTGAACTGTACCTCAGCCGAAATAAATATCAAATTTTAAGAAAAGCTCTGCTTAAAAGGGAATTTGTATTCTACCATCATACAAGGATATTAATGAAAAAAAGCAAACTATTTTACCATCTATTTCGGTTACCGAAAAGGAAGCATGTGTAGAGCTATCTTCTTTGTTGAGAATACAGCTACCAGGATAGTTGCAGATTTTTCTGCAAGTAAAGTAAATAACAGCGACGTTGTATTAATCTGTAAGTGGGGATGTGACAGACTATCAGCCCTTCCTGAATACAAACATGCTAGTGGAAGTAATAAAATGGCGGATTATAAAAGCGCATCTTTGGTACCATTAAGAATGCGATCTTATTCCTTAAAGCAATCTTCATCAAAGTGTATAACCTCATTTGAAGATATATGGCTTAACACCACTCCAGGATCAAAACATTTTTTCAGACCTATTTGATTCGAATACACAAGGGAGTCGAAGAAGCAAGAAACAGAGCTTTTAAGCACGTTCAATTATTCAGCTCCGGGAAATGCTCCAGAACGTCACAAAACGACGGTATTTTTAATAGCCTATTGTTATCATCAGACCCTTTACTATCATCAATGAGATAGTGAGCCTTTATCAACTCAAAATACTGAAGATTTGAACGACCTTTACTATCTTTTAGATATGTATACAGATACAACAGATTATTTTATAGAAAATAAGTAGTATAAGTTTAAAATATTAGAAAAATTGTCTACATAAATTTAATGTAAATAAGTAATAAAAAATCGTATTAGAAATAGAATATTTATTAAAGAAGATGATAAATACCAACAATAATAATATTGATTAAGTTAAAATAGATATTTTTTGTTTGCTTTGTTATTTTAAATTCATTAATAGAAATATATGAATGCTTAGAAAAGGATAGAGATTTACTTAAATTTGGGAAACTAAAAATAAAAAATATTTGTTAATTATTTTTATAAAAATTTTTTGTGTATAGATATTAGTAAAAATATACAGAAATATTCATAATTTTCTAAGTTGCAAGTTTGTAAAAATATAGTCATATATACAATAAATTGGTAATATAAAAGTTTAAAGGCACATATTTCTGAAATGAGGCATGATATTGACTTGAATCTTTTTGCAAAAGATAGAAAATTATATGTGCTAAAGGATAAGCTTAATACATATTTTTAAAATTTCTTTCGATGTTTAGAAATAAACTAAACAAAAGGCCCAATTTGGGGTTTTTGGAGAAAATACAGATTTTTAATTGTAATAACATATTTGTTTATAAAGATATCTTAATAAAAGAAAATATGGTCTAAAATCAAAACTTTCATAGAAAATGGGTCGAATTCGGGAGGGTATGTACCATTACCAATTAAGTTATTGGGCTTGTTTTTTATCTTAAAGTTATCTCTGTGAAGATACCTTTCAGAAAAGTGCAAAATTATTATATGTTGCTAAAGAAAATTTCATTTTAGATAAAAAATGTAGATACTTTTTCGGCTGAAAGAACACAAAAAGTCATCTTTTTTGCAATTTTCAAATTCAAAATCGTTTATTTTTGGACTCGGTAAAGATATTGACTTCAAATTTTTTTTATTCAATAGATAATTTTGTTATTTGACTAGTTAAGAAAACTAATAAAATCGGTCGGAAATACTAGGATACATATGAAAAAAGCTGGACCAACAACATGCAAAATTATTGTGTTTAAAAATTCAAAGGGAAATAACTCGAAAACTATAAGAGATAAATAGGACATCTAAGCACGTTTTTATAGGCCTTATCAGGGCCTACAACAAATTTATAAAAATATTTGAAATCGGAAGAGAAACAAAAATTTTGCAAGCGATTAAAAATTGTTTATGTCAGAGGTACCTAACTTTGAGCCCCCTTGGCTCCGCCCCTGGAGGGATTGTTGTGCTCCCTTCCAAACATAAGATTGTATGCTCCTCTGCTACGCCTGTACCTAATTTCATGAAAATCCATCCGGGCGATCAGAAGTTACAGATTTATTTCCAAAAAATTTCAATTCTGCACCACTGTGCTATGTAAAGGATATAAAAAAATCGAAATGTTCTGTAAATAAGAGAAAAATCCTTCAAATTATTATTTTTTTTAATATTTCTATTATGTACGATAATATTAATTATGTACAATAATATTAAATCAAATATAAAATTTTGCAAAAATTTATGCAGTTATACAAACATATTGAATATAAGTTGCATTATACACTTTTAAAACATGTTTGCAAAATATTTGGAATTGTAGATGCTACAACCTGATACACACTTCTTCCTTTTTTTATTAACAAATAATACACATGAAAAAATCGATATACAAGTACGTACGACATTAGAGACCATAACTACGTATACAGCACTGAGAATCATGGTTTCGAGGATTACTTTTTGAAGTTATTCCACTACGATAAAATTATTTTCTACAATTTTTCAACTTATAAAAATAGAATCGCTAATAATAAGACGAAGTTTTTAACGATATATATATAAATTGTTCCATTTAAATTTTCAAATTATTACTGAAATAAATATTTTTTACTAAATGTTAATTTTCTAAGTATCCCCACATGGTTCCACTCTAAATTTTTTATATATTGTTGTCAACACTTTAAGGAATACTTGAATGGAAAATTATAAAAATGGAAGATATGATTTATCTCTATGACGTTAAATTTCCTCTAAAAAGGACTTCAAAGTTTCGAAGAATAAACATTTTTAAAATAGTTTATAAAATATTTACGAATATTATATCGATATATCGATTTTTACATATGTGAATTTTTTTTTGGAAATTGTCACACAGTGTAATATTTAAATTTCTCAACTGGTACCTACTTTTTTGAAAAACATACGAAATTTTATATTTACCAAACCCATGCTTTCGTGCTATACATACAAAGGTAACAAGTTTTCCAAACTTCTCCATTTATGAAATGAAAATTTTTCCAATTTAATTCACTTTTCCGATTTTGTATTTAGTAATATTTAATAAAATTTAAATTAAAAAAAGCTAATAAAGATTAGGTTTGTTTTAAACAATATTTTATAAACGTTATTAATTGAGTCTGAGTAGCAATATATGTGCTGTGCTTTTACTAAATATTAAAAGGATTAAATATTTTGAGACTGTGCCTGTGAAAATAACTTTTTTGAAATCCACAGTCTTGTCAAATTAATTCCTGAAAGTATAAGAAAAGTCGGTTTTGGTCTTTTTTCTGATGCCTGAAATATAACAGAAACAAAAATAATGATGGTACATGAAAATGTACTTCAGCAAAATTGATAGAAATGTTGTAATGGCAAGAAAATACATGCGATATATACACAAACACAAGCGAGATATATGCAAAAACTGATTTTTGAGACCTTTAACTGCAAATAATTCGCGGTGAGTACACATGATAATTAGTGACATTTAACAGCATGTACAAGACACCAAGACGAAGCTACTTGTATATGCCAAAATTCGCTTCCCTCCATCAAATTAAGAGGTTGAGTCATTTATTCGCATTATTTAACATTTATTATTCGAATGTTTATTACTACAAAGCGAAAGGTTACAGAGTATTACGTTGATACTAATATTTATATGAATTTATACACTTTAGGGTGATTTTCGAAAATGGGTCTTATGGACCGATCCTTATAAAAATTGGTACTGTGATTTTAATCTATATAAAACTTATTTGTATCCAATATTAACTTGATACTAATATTTGTATGGGATTCATGCACGTTAAAGTGATCTTTGGAAGAGAGTTTTATATAGAAGCTATGGTCAATTATGGACCTATCTTTATGAACGATTTATACTTATATAAAACTTTTTTGCATCGAATTCCATTAAAATATTGCTATATCTAAGACATTTATGAAGGTAAAGCTCATATGCCGAGAGGACTAGGTGAAATAATGGACTGATGCTAACCAATTTCAATAGGTTTCGTTCGTCCCTGTGATATCTTTAAAATTGCGACCTGTACTTTGTTCACAAGGTCTGAGACAGCTAGCCAGACGGACTCAAAAGCTGATTCTGAATCGATTGATAGATTAAAAGTTGGGTGTTCGACTAATATTTTTATGCGTTACAAACATCAGCACAAACACATAATACCCCAACAATCTATGGTGTCGTAGAGTCGTATAAAAGATAAGCGGCTATTAATGTTAAGCATTTCTACACAAATTAAATTTAATCTATTGTTAAATTTGCTAATGATCATCAAATGATCAGCATTCTCGGCCACTTAGTGGGATTAGTCCTGTTGTAATGTAAATCATTTATTAGTGGAAACGGCTGTGTATGTGCCTCACTTTGATTTTTATATATAAATATAGTTTATAATTTTTTTAAAAATTACCACAAATAAATAAAAATTTACTCGCGTTTTATTCATAATTAAAGAAATGTACATCGTATTATAGTAAAATATCGTCAGTTTATAACTAATGTTTTTTGAATTAACATACATTAGTAGAATTTTATTTATTTAAACTTGAAGCACTATCATTTAGTCCATAAATAAACGTTTTTTACTTTTGTTACAAAAGTTTAAATAAAAGTTTAATATAGAACATAATTTATAAGTTAAAAAGTAATCTTGTTTTAAATAAAAAAGTAAAATAAAATATTTTCGCAAATATTTATATTTAACATATAAATTTGTTGTTATACTAACTATAAAGTGATGTTTATTTTCCTAATATTTCATCTCAATATTAATGGAATTCCTGAACATGGAATTGATATTTCATTTAATTTGCTTTATTCCTTTGCAAACTGTAAATTCCTTATACGAATACGAGTACCTATGCTCCCTTTTCTTTTATTTCCTTTAACTCTTCTTCATTGATTTGGATAAATTCGCTTTACACGCTTCTTATTTAATTTTTATTTCTTGGAATTTGTTTAAATGAAAATTACAAAGTCAAAATGTTTCGATATTAAAATTCTTGTTTACGGAAGTGTTTTAAATGAAGCAAAATATATTTAATGATTTTGTTTTTAGGTTTTTCTTTATTTTGTTAATGCTTCACATCACAAGATAATGGTCGTTTCACAATTTTCGACTTTTTCTTTAGCTAAAAAACAATAAAGTACAAAATAAACCCTAAAGATTTTTTTCTTGTAGTATGAGTACCAACAAGAAAGAAGTTCTTTGGTTCATGCTACAAAAAAAAAAAAAAAAAAAAAAAAAATGAACCGAAAAGTGCAATAAGTGATCAAAATCGTAGCTGTATGCAAAACTGAACTAAACGGTACAAAAAATCGATATTTTACAAAAAAAAAAAAAAAAGAAAAACCGTGTAGATTTAGATGACTACGAAAACGATGATGATGATGTGCAAAACAGCAGAGGAAGAGTTTGATGATGGCGATGGCAAAATTTTTGAAAACGGCTAAGAAGTATTACGACTTATATAACTTTATCTTTTCCTTAGTTAAACTATGTGCACCATGGGCTAAGTTTGTTAAAATTTTAAACAATTCTCAAGGAGTTTCATTCATAATTGAATTTTGAAGCGTGGGTAGAAATAAAACTTCTTAATTCAAAAATTTAACAATTATAGTGATAATTTATTTTAACTTTTAATAATTTTATTTAACATTTTTAAAAATCTCACCCCATACATTTAATTGAAGAAAAAACTCAGTTGAACAGAGAACTTCACATAACAGGGAAATAATAACCATCAGTATTATAGCAGTTTTTATTATAGTTTTTTACAGACACGACCCATAGTAAAATAATATTTTTTTTTTTTTTTTGCCAAAAAATCTCATCCAGACACCGAAGACATTTCAAGATGGATTGCACAAAATCAAAGTAAGAAAACGAAATGTACATAAAAGAGGTTTTCTAAAGTTGAAATAGTGTTACTGGTATGTTCCTTTTGTGTGTGTGTGTGTGTGTATTTTTTTCGTGTCTTTTACACTGGCAATGTCGATGAAAAGTTGAAGGAGTTTTTCAAATAATAAAATGGGGAAAAAAGAAATCAAGTTGTACAAATTTTTATACGTGAATTTTAAAAGAAATACTCTTTTTAGCTGATGTTGTGTTCTTTTATTGTTGCAGTGTGGAAAATTAAACAACAAAAACAGATATTAAAAAGAATTAAATCATATTATCACTCACAATTATAATATGTTGCTTGTAATACATTTTTAATTACACAAGAAAAATGTTAAAGTCAACTTTTTATAACCACCATCCGAATAAATGGGGGTATATTGAGTTTGTCATTCCATATGTAGTACTTCAAAATATTCGTCTAAGCCTATAAAAATATATCGTCGTTATATTGGCGAAAATTTTCAGGAGAGCAAAAACAGTTTACTTTTTAAGAAGGTAATATAAAATATCGAGGGCTTATATTCAAAAAGGGCTATTGTTCAGGAGAGTATAAAGGCTGTTCCTTTCATTATTTTTCCAAAATTTTTCAATCCGGCCTTCTACGGATTATTAATATTGAGAAAGACGTTAAAAAGAAATTGATTCTGAGTCGAACGTAGGATGGTCAGGTGAGCTGAATTCGGCTAGTTTTTCCAACCTTATTGATAACTGTCCAGTGTCCAGCTAAAATAAAATTTGTGCAGCCAAATATATTAATTTTTGAAATTAAAATCGATAAAAAAAAGCTGTAAAAACAATAACATGTAAAGCGGATAAAACACATAATTACACGGTATATTGAGAATTATGCCAAATAAGTATTTTAATCATCGCAATCAAGTTTTGAAATTTTAAAATAAATAATTAGAATTGAAAGATACATATATATGGAGGAACCGCAAAACTTTTTCATATTGTTTAATTTCCGTATAATTAAATACATTCTATACCATTAGGAAAAAAAAAAATCTACCGAAATATTTTTCTACTACTTTTTAGCCGAACGCACGTAAGTTTTTAAATTGCTTGCTTCCAAAAGTTCGGAATATAAAAATATGTATGAATCTCAATAATTTTAAAGACAAATTTTAAATTAAATATATTGTATTTTAAAATATCATTTCGTAGCAAAAGTATTTTTAATAAAAAAAACTTTTTTTAAATGTCAAGCTTTTTTTGTGAATCTGGGTCTGACAGCCCTAGTCGATCGGTATACTTAAAGATGGATGTTGAATAATCTGTAATAACTTTTTACACTATATGATTTTGTTCCATTCTGTACTGTTCAGGAAATAAAGTTAAAGAGATCTAAAAAGTACCAATAATTTTTATTTTATTTTATCTTATTTTATCTTTGTAAGTTTTACATTTTAAAAAATTTAACCGTTTTTGAAGTTTATCGCACCATTTATTTAAATATAACTTTTTTAAGACAGATATCAGAAAATATAAATGGCTGGTCAATAAAGCTTTTAGATTGTGCAATAATAAAAAAAGAACATATTAAAATTGGCTTTAATTTAAGTTCTTGTACTCATGACTGTTATCGTTTTTGTGATTTTTTTTTCTTGAATTTCAATCATAGGACAAATTCAATATTATTTTTTCAATTTTATGAACTCTCTAGTACTTTTGTACAGTGGCATATCAATATCAAGTAAATAAGTACCTTGTAGCTGAGCTGATTGGAGCGTTCCTGGAGATTAATTTTGTGGATCCAATGTAATCAAAAATACTCCCAGCCTGTTGAATCATTGGAGTATTGATCATCAATGATAATTTTTTTTAGCACTTTAAATGAATTTATTAAAATAGCTGTTATCAATAAATTTTTATTACTATCAAGTTCATAACACTTGATAGTATGATAGATAGTAGGATTTCGAAAAAATAAGATTAATCAAGTCAGTCTTCGGTCATAGTTTGAAGGAATTCGTTAATAAGTTAAGATAAAAACTCTTAGTGACACAAAAGTCATTAATTCGTTTTTAAGATAAATGATAATGACAGATGTGCCTTTATGGTGTATGCTATTTGGTGATAATGATTTGGTATCCGACAATTCCCGGGAATTTTTTTAAAAACTTCCTAAGAAAACAGGAAATTAAATACTATCGTAGTTTTAAAATTTTATAGCAAACATTTTGCTATTTTTAACACCTTATATCAATAAAAGATTGACGGTTCTCTAAACATGGTACTTGCGAAAGTTTAATTAGTTTTTTTTTTTATCAGATATCTATGTATTTGTTTATCTATGGTTTAATGAATTTACCTTACAAGCAAAATAATACGAAAATAATTCGAATTCGTATTGCTTAGAAGAAAAATTTTATTGGTTTTGCGGAAGTTTCCCCATGGGGAGAAATTTTGAAATAAATACGGATAGGCAATATTGCTAGATAATTATCTAGGTGGAAAAAAGAAGATACTGGCAAATAATCTTCTGGAGGATGTAATAAATATATAGAAAAATTATCACTAAATAAATCTTTAAATACTCGTAATATAATAAAGAAAACTTTTATATCTTGTAAAGCATGTACATAAATCTTAGCATTATAAAGCATAAAAATTAAAACGCTCACATAAAATATCTATTTTTTTTTTTTTTTTTTTTGCTAAAATACAAACAAATTTCTTCAGCTGAAAAAATTATGACTGATATCATCATCAGGAGTTGATAATCATCTTACTGTGATGAGGGCGATATTTTAAGGAAAAAAAATAAAAGATTAAAATTTTATATATATTTTCTGGTTTATTGCCTATTTTCTTTTTTAAACAGATAAAAATACAATATAAGAAAAATATTGCTTTGATGATTTTCGTATTTCGATATTTCTAGGAGATATCGTTCAAATGTTTTTAGGGTTGTCTTATATGAAATTTTAAATCAACTTTATTTTTGTCATGTTCACATTTTAGATACTTTAGTTTTATATAGATTTCTTGAAATGAATATAAAAATAAAACAAATTTCGAAAACACTCACTATTATAAAAGAATTACTTGGTTGGGAAGATTGTTTATTCTAAAACAACATTTTCTTTTAAAACAGCATCTTTTATACAAGCAATGGATATGTAAATATTAGATTTAGATATTATAACTTAAAAATACTTACAAAAAGACTAATTTCATACGTATATGAGATTATTTTCATTAGATATCATTTTATTTTCATTAGATCCGAAAAACATTGGTACGAATCAATTTTAAGTATTTTCCGAATTTATGTTTAATATAGTAAGAATTAGTGAAAAAAAGAATAATGTAGGTTAGAGTAATAAAGTGGAAATAAACGTCAAGCTATTTAAAATGAAATTTATCAAATGGATTACTGTATATTTTTAAAAAGTTTTACCATCAAAAACACAATAACATAAAAATCTGAGACACGGTTTTTAACATAAATTACGAAAGGTACTAAAATATTTAAAATTTTTAATGTTGAAAATGTCGTTATACTTTTATATTATTTAATTTTTCGTATTCAGTATGATTTGTAATATTTCATTTTTTTTATTTAATAAAAAAAAAAAAAAAATTCTCTATAAGAAATCATGGCTTTTTTTCTTATAACTAAAGTTTTACAAATTTCTCGGAATTCCCAGGAAATTGACTTTTTCGTTCCCGTTTACCGGGAAAAGAAATATTATGGGAAACCCCAAACTCTAATGATACCACCTCTGTTCTATATTCTCGATCTTTAGGGAATTCTAAGTTTAATATTTAAATACATAACTATCATTTTGGTAGTTCTCTAGACTGATATCGTTAAATTTTAATAGAAAAAAATTTAGTATAAATAAAATCTTGGAAATGTTTTCCTAAACTAAATTCTTTAAAATCTCTGTCGCTTTTATTTTTCCTCTTTGTATAAGTTGTTGTTGTTGTTGTTGGTGTTTTCTTTTTATTGTTATTTAGTTGGTGTGTATGTGATTTGTTTGCAAACAAAAGTTGAAGGTGTAGATGTCAATGAACTCTTTTAGTTCAATTTCAGTTAAAAAGCTAAATATACTTATGTTCATACTCTTATATTACGTGTGTATCTATCTCTAATAAACTTCGACTAGTATACTAATACAACAATAAGAATACTATATGCTTAAAAGTTAATGTATGTATGTATGTATGTGTGTGTGTGTGTGTGTAAGTATCTGCTTACAAAATCCCAGTGTTGATGATGTTTTTAATGTAAAATCGTAACGTTGGTTGTTGGTTTCTTACTGGATTGTTCTTGCTGCTGCCGTTCTTAAAGTTTTAGGTGTTTTCTTTTATTTTCTTTTATTTTCAAAAACGAGTTAAACAGAAACTCCATCAAATTGTGCTTGGTTTTTTGTTAATCTATGTATATGAGTTATTCTGTGAATGTCTGAGGTTTGTAATGTTCTTTCTTTCGTTTTTTTTTTCAGTGCCAATTTAATTGATTGATTTTTTTTGTAGCTTTATTGTCGTTTTTAATGCTGATATTCTGCATTGCAGAGTTTTGTTTTGTTATAAAGTCTTTTTTTTAATACTTATTATTATTCTTTCTTTATTTATTTTAATTTTGTTTTTGATCTATTTTGTTTTTAAGAGAAATTATATTGTGTTTTTGGTTTCCTTTGATATCTAGACCTCTTCTTCATTCTTAAGAAATTCATTAGCAATTTTAATTAAACGTAAAAACGAATATGTCTTACTTGGTGTTTAAATTGAGAGTTGTAAAAAAAACAAACGCGTCACAGTAGTACGATAGCTACATTGTTGTTTGTCACAAAAGTTTCCCAGCAAAGAAAAATTTAGCCAATTTTTTTTTAACTATATATTCAAATTTACTCCTTTTTAAATATATATTGAAAATAAAGAGAATTAGAATATCTAGGGCTATCTGCAAAACTCAACTTGTTCGGGAAATCATAAAAACTGTTTTTTTTACTTATTTCTCTGCATTTTGCAATCCTCACACATAAAAATAAATATTTTAAGTCTATTATTCGCGAAGTTATGGTAGATATCCTGTTTTTCTTAATATATTAACAACATATGTTATAAAAGAGTGATTCCATTATCAAAACGTATTTGATATTTCTGATTTCAATGAAATTCGCTATAGATATTATATATTGCAAGTGTTGTTCAAATCACAAACTTTTAGCCCTTTCCGGTCCAAAAATATGACGTTTCAAAAATGAAAAAACTGTAGATTTTTTCCCAAAAGTATGCGTACTTTATTGCTCATAACTTTTAAACTATACATTGTAGAATTATAACTTTTATTTCATTTAATAGAAAAAGATATTGACTTTAAAATGACATGAATAAAATTTATTTACTTTGAAAGTTCAATGATCAAAATTTATGATATCAAAATCAAAGCTGAATATTTCAAAAAAGGTATTTTAAAATTCTTAAAGAATTATATATTAATAATTTAACTCTATTATACACTTGTACAAAAATTCAATATAGACAATATTTTGGTTTAGGAGTTATGAAGCAAAATATGATAAACAGCAATGTTTTTGTATGTAAAATTTAAAATATTTACAAAAGTTTATTTCAAAGTATACTTTTTTATAAGGTCATATTAAAAAAAAAAAGAGTAAAAAAGATATAGTTGGTAAAGCCCGACCATATGATGATAATAGTAGACCGATACTTTTAAAATAAAATATACGAATACAGAATATTACATTAATACTAACATTTATATGAATTTATTTAGGATGATTCCCGAAAGTGGGCTTATATGGGAGCTGTAGTAAATTTGTCACTAAGATTTCTACTTATATAATACTTATTTATGTCGAATATAGTAAACTTGATGCTAACATGTGTATTATATCATATACACATGCACGCTAAAGAGATTTTCGGAAGGGGGGTTCATATCGGTCAATTATGGACCGATCTTCATGAAATTTGGCACAAAGATTGATACTTATATAAAACTTCCTTGCACCAAATTTCATTAAAATATTGCTATAGTTAAGGCATTTACGATCGTTAAACCCCTTTTCCGGGAGAACATTTGTAAGGGGGCTAGGTGAAATAACCAATTTCAATAGACTTCGTCCTTGTATCGTGGAAGTCCTACATTGTAATATTTTCAAAATTGCGACCTGTACTTTGTGCACAAGGTTTACATGGACAGCCAGCCAGATGGTCAGACGGACGGACGGACATCGTTAGATCGACTCAAAAAATGTTGGATGATTTTTTCTGCGCGTTACAAACATCAGCACAAACGCATAATAAAAAAAATATATATATAAAATTTGACTTTAGTTTGTATTTTGTTATATAACTTCTAAACTAAATGAGTGTCCAACATGTGTGTGTGTGTGTTAACATTATATAATTTTTTTAAGAATTTAAAAAATATCGTTTTTGGAGATATAATTTTTGAATTTTTACAAGTCTAATTTTGATCTTTGGACTTTCGAATAAAATTAACTTACTACAAATCATTTTGACGGCAATATCTTAAAATGATACTAAAATTAAAATAATAAAATAGTTCAGATGTTATTAGAATTATGTCAACATTATATAATTTTTTAAAAGATTCTAAAAATGTTGCTTTTTAAGATGTAATGGTTTGACTTTTATATGTCTAAATTTGACCTTTGAACTTTTGCTGTAAAAAAACTTTGTACATATCATCATTAAGTCAATATGTTTGTCTTTAACATGACAGAATTCTACCTTATATAGTTTAGAAGTTATTAGCAATTAAACAAGTACAACTTTGTGAAGTTTTTAGCTTTTCTTTTGTTTTTTTAAACGTCATATTTCTGGACCGAAAAGGGGCAGAGTCTAAAATTTAGTGATTTGAGAAACACTTACAATAGCCAATGACTAGTGAATTTAATTAAAAAAAAAATAAAGGTGTAAATGATAAAATTTTTGATAAAAATTAGGAAATATATTAAATTTTTGAATTTAACCCCTTGATATATAATTTTGATTTTTTTTTTGAAAGATATAGATTGCTATACGGAAAGATAGTGAAAATTTTGTTCATCCAAAATATACAAAAATTATTATTACTTTTTTTATATACAAGTTGTCTCTATTAAACCACTGTGCTATGTATATTATACATGCATGTCTATTTGCTTACAAGTTTGTGTGTCTGCCTTGAACAAATTATTCACAGTCTTGGATAAATTTCATTTCTTTTTTTCTTTTCGTATTTCTTATTAAGTGTTTTACATGATTATTTAAACAAAGCGGAAGTTAAAGCTTATTTTCTTCTGACTATTACAAATAATTCTTATGTCTCTGTTTGTTGTTTTTTCAGTAAGTTGAAAAAACATTGTTATACTTTTTAATTTCAGTTTACTGCATATAAAATTAACAAAACCAAGTCCTATCTAAACGTGATTGTAACCAGGGTAATTTCTATAATTATTTACTAGAAAAATTTGTAAAACTACTTCCGGTTTAATCATACACTAAAGTCAGAGCTTTATGATAAAAAATATTCTTGGAAAATTAATTAATAAATTAGTTGCAAACCTAATTCCTAATATAAAAATAAACACAAATATTAGTTTAAATTTAACACCTTTCCAATGACGCAGTATTTAAAAATTTATTCAAAATAATTTTGTATATTTACTTTTTGCTTTTAATTATAATGTTTTTGAAAGCGCTAAATTACCTAAATGAATTAACAAGACATCGCAAATAGAAGAGAAAAATATTAAAATTTAAAAGATGATAAGATTACACACTAAAGCAGTCATGGATTCAGCTCAAGCATTTGGAGAAGGAAAATATAATGATTTTTTTTTTATTGTTGATGCTTTATATATTGATGCTTTAGTATAGTTTTTCCACTAGATATTTTCATTTTGGGGAGGAAAATTTCCATCTTTTCTGTTGAAAATCGTTTTGTAGAAAAACCACTTAAACGATGTACATATATTGATGAGCTGAATACAAGAAAAATATTAAAAAAAATCGGCTTCCTATCAGGGATTGAAAATCTCGTGTTTAGCACATTTTGCCCAAAAAAGTTTCATATATATATATTTTTTTTTTTTTGGAAATGGAAAAAATGGAAATGGAAAAATTGTTACGAAAAAAAATAATAAAATTTGTTTGAAAGAATTTCTGACTATAGCATATTGGATTTAACGGCAGGAAATGATAAAAATAATGTACTTTATATATTGTTTTATTAATTTGGTCACAAACAAGTAGAAAGAGTAAATTTTGCAACACCGCGTCCGTCCACCTGTTTGTCATTAATTGATGTTGATTACGATTTTGCTATAATAAAATGCAAAAGTTATTATTTAACTGTTACATTTTATTATGGAAAAATCTTAAATAGATTTTTGAGCAAACTGTAAAAAAAGGAAAATTTTGCACTTATAAATTCGTTTCTAACTTAAGAATCGATTAGAAATGGTTTCACGGTATCATCACTCTGATAGTGAGCAATATAATATTTTTAATACCCAAAGAAGGATTCTATATGGAACTAAAATTTAAATTTAATATTTTATTACATTTAATTAGTTGATTATACAATGTTTTTGCTAAATAATTGTCTTTAGAAAACTTGAATTTTTACAAATTGGCCGAAATATCTAAAAACTGCGCAACATTTGCGTAGTTTTTTTTTTATTTTTAAATACAAACCAAGAGATCGTATTTTTTAATCTATATATCTAATCCCAATACCGCCTGATAAAAAGGATCTGGTCATCAAATATTAAAAATAACCCAAATTCGGACCTTTAAAAAAAATATTTAAAAATATTTACATACAATAACCATAAATAAGAATCTACTTTTTGGTTAACAAAATACCCAAGTTTTATGGTTCCATCATAAAAGTTTGATTTTTAGAAGGCTTAAATGAAAATATAGGTAGTCGATTTCAATAAAATTTCAACTTTTTCCATTGAACGCGAAAACACCAATATTTTGCCAACTATGACAGCTGAACAATACATATGATTGACTTTAACAATTATGGATGTAAAATTTTGTATAGTTTCACTAGACAACAAACATTCCCAGCAAAAACTTTTTGATTTTCGGTAATGGCAACCACTTATTAAAGTAATTTCTGGGTAATGAGGCGTCATTATTATTTGCCTACTCTGTATTACATTAATAAATACTCAATAGTATAATAGCGCAGTAATACTGCAATCACGTGGATGAGTTGGCTAGAGCGCCGGATTAATAACCAGAAGGTTGTTGGTTCAACCCCATTCTGAAGCTGTTAGTTTTTTATAACAAAATGTCTAAAAAGATATTTTAAACTAAATAAAGTTTTTGTCGATTAGGATGCTATGTGCGAGACGGTGTAATGACTAAGACGTTAGTCAGTAAAAACGAATGGTTAATGTGTGTCCAAGTTCGAGACTCACTGACGGCAAAATTTTTTCGTTTTTTTTTTTTATTTTTGTTTTCGTTTAGGTACATATTTTTGACTATTTTAAAAGGTTATTTTTTATTTTATTGTTTGAAAAATAAAAATTTGTTTTAATTTTCATTTTATCATATCATATCATATCATATCATATCATATCATATCAAATAAAAATTATTATTATTTTTTTTTAATGAAACTCAAAAATAAAAATTAGTTTGTGAGTTTTAAAATGAAAATAAAAATCAAACAGTGAGCTTTATGTCTTCAAATGAAAAGAAAAATATTTTAGGATTTTTATTTTTGTTTTTAAACAACATAAATATCATGTATTCAAATCTGTAATAAAATGTAGAGGAAATGGATACAAGCCAAGTGGAACATTTATGCGATTCGTAATACTAATTTGAATTTGCTATTCATCACTAACAAATAAGTTACTCACACAAATTAATTAGCACACATATCTGATAAGTAACGCATAAACATTGCATATTTTTCAATAAGAATAATGTAGATGAACGCAAAAAGCTTTTATTTTAATTCCAAAAAAAATTAAAATCATTTTATGATTTTTATTTCTTGTTTAAAAAAATAAAAATCATAGATTTATTTTTATTTTTTGTGAGAGAAAAAAATCACAACTTGAGTTTTATTTAATATTAAATAAAAATCTAAAATAATTTTAATTTTTGAGAAATAAAATAAAAATCAAAAATAAAAATTTATTGCACAATAGCTTAAATTGCGAAATAGCAAATGCTATGGTATATTCAGAATATTTTTACTAATTTCCTTCATTCTGATTTTTATTTTTTTGATCAAAAATTACACAAATAATAATTATTTTTGGTCTCTGATTCCTTCACTTTTTTCTCTTTATATATTTTCAAAGACAAGGCTTCATAAGTGGCAGATAAAGAAATTTTGAATTGATTTATGTTTGCATCCATCCAGCACTAGTCGAAAATTGTGAATTTTAGAAAAAAGTTTCATATTTATCGACTAATAAAAAAATGTTACGCAAGTTTTTTTTTTTTTTTAATTTATTGACGACATTCAATCATAAAATAATAGATTTACATCGATTAGACACTAAATTGCTCAGCCAAAAACGAATGCAGGAATGCAGATTTTGTTAAAAAGTCAATATTTTATTATTAATATAAATATACATATATATATATATATATATATATGCACAAAAAAGCATATTATATAACATATTCACTACTATTTCTTATGTAGTATATGAAATATTTTATTTTTTATTCCTACAAAAATCATCAATGAAAAACTAAATTTTGGAAATTTTTCTAAAATAAATAAATAAATAAAAAGTCAAATATATATATATATATATATATATATATATATATATATGTTTTAAAGCAAAGCTCCGTACTTTTCTAAAATTTATAGAATATTACTAGAATATACAAATAGACTTATATAATAGGTATATATAGATCGTTTTGGAAACATAATATAATGACAATAAAACTGAAAACTCAAGTCAACTCCCACTAAATTCACTATTTTATAATATTTACTGTTTAATTATACTGTGCGTATTTTATGTAACGAGATAATATTTGTAATATTTGATAATATTTATTAAATATTGTTTATTTTTGAAAAAATTGTCAAAAATTGGGTAAACCTTTTTGCATTACTAAAAAAATGATATTTATTTTTACATTGCAAAAAAATAAAAAAAGTCGTTTAAAAAATTGAATTTTTTCATAAAATCTGTACTCCTGCATTCGTTTTGGCCAGGCTTTAAGCAATTGAGTATGAAATCGATCTAAATCTATTTTATGATTAAATATTCTCAATAAATTTAATAAAAACTCGAGTGACATACTACTATATTTATGTAAAAAAAAGTAATTTTTTCCATCTCCGAACTTAAGTAGAGTGCAAATGTTATCAGTACGATAATATAATAATTTTCTATTAGGTCTTAAAAATTTTATATAATTTATTAACATTTTTTGTTTTACAAACTAGCAAACTTACCTTGACCATAATTCTCCCAAAGTTAATTTGCGGATAAATTAAGAAATAAAAACTGAAATAAACTTAAAACATCAACCTCTAAAACAATATTTAAACTACATATAATTTTAATTTTGCTTTAAAACACAAAATTTCTTACTAAAGCCCAGAGCAATCAAAATCATATTTGTTCTTGGGCTTCAAATGAACCAAACTGTTATTTATTTATCTGTTTCAAACAATTCTGAAGAATTTTGGCATTGATTTTGATCATAATAACATATTTTTGCATATTTTGGACTTAGCAGCATATTTTGTAATATTTTCGTAGAAAATCCTTATTTTAGAGCATATTTTAGCAATTTAAATGACATATTTTTGCATATTTTATACTTAATAGCATCATTTTGCTTATTTTAGAATTAGTATTTTGCACCCATTACAATATTTTATATATTTTGATATATTAAAATTTTTTTCCAGAAAAAGTTATATTTTATGAGTATATTTTTGATTGCCCTGATTATATTTGATTGCCTGATTAATTGCACTCTATGTATGTATGTATTTCTGAAGTTTTGATTTATTATGGACCTACGCAAAAACCAAAACATTTTTAAAACAATTTTGCATTAATAAATCATGAAAATAATATTGCTATCAAGAGTTGATTTTATTGACACTCATAATAGTTATCAAAAAGTATTCATATTTATTGTCATTGCAAATACATACCATGTGTATAACCTGACAATTTCATACTTTTTACTTAACACGAAATGACAAAAAATACCATATTTGTTATGCTATGACTTAATTCCACTATGTCTTAATATTGACCAAAAAAATTGCAGGATACTTTTACGTATACTTTACATTTAATCTAGATTTTAGTCGAATTTCGTTATCCATATTGACAATTTGATTGGCAAGCAATTAATCAGTGTTAAAATCTGATTTTTAGATAGTATAAATAAATTTATATATATTAGCATTTTGAAGACTACTTACATATTTACAATTGCTATTAAAAAATCACATAAGAAGTTAAAAAAATATTTCTATAAATATATATTAAAGGTGGAAAGGAATTATATAAGTTTGTTATTCCGTTTGTAATTTCTACACCATTTATACATGTTACATAATAAAGCAAAAAACACGAAAATTTTTAAATTGGATAAAATTTTGTTTTCACCTTCGCGAAATAATACTTAAAATTTTAAATTTCATTTATTTAAAATATAATAAAATATTAACTATCACCACATTCAAAAAGATTGTCATCAATAGCTGATAATATATATATATATATATATGTATATATATATATATATATATATATATATATTTATATATATATATCAAGCGATAAACTTTTCTGCAGATTTTGAAAGAAACTGAAATAAATCAGTTTATAAACTGAGATATAGGTGAAAACATGTTTTTTTTTGGAAAAGTAAAAAACTCAGATTATTATTTATATTCAGATATTTTATTATGATGCTAAAGAAAAAAAATCACAAAAGGAAATGTGGTAAACTACGGTGGCGATCATTGGTTGCCCATTATTATAAAGAATTATTGAGGAGATTTAAAGAGAAATAAAGGCAAGGAAGAGGGAAGGAGTTGTTGAACTAGCATTTGTATATAATACTTCTAATCCAGTATATCCTGAGGTTGCCATAATTAATGAGGGTGCGATTTAATAAATCAAGTTCAACCAGACCTAGCAATGCTCTTATGCCAATACTTTGAGAACAGATTTCCGGCAACCCAATATCCCTCAAAACTTGGAAAGGTTTCAAACGTCCATGCAAAACATAAGACAAAAACTTGTTAAAGTGCAGATCCAAATGATTCAAATCCTTTTAACGAGAAGTGGCTTAAAACAACACAAATCTTATGATAGCACATTCATGTAAAAACAAAATATTAATGTGATGCTAGTTTCAGAGACTCATGTCATCATTAGATGTAATTTTTATATTTTAGGTTATTCATTCTATTATATAAATCACCCGGACTGCTATACTAATTAGAAAGCGACTACGAATTAGAAACCGGCAATATCCATTCACTCTGAATCCTTTTCTGGGTATTTAACTTTAAGCTCAATTTATTGCACACCACGATTTTCAATGACCAAACAACATTTTGAAGAATTCTTTAAAGCACTAGGAGTACGTTTCCTGGAGTGTGGCGAATAGAAGTACGTTTCCTGGAGTGTGGCGACTACAACTTATTGGGGCTCGATATTGATGAATTGCAGAGGTAGACAGCTATATAAAATTCTAATTGATCGCAAAAATGAATTTTGTGTTTCCTGGATAACCAACTTACTGGCCAACTGATCCTAGAAAAATTCCTAATCTCACTGATTTTGTCATATCTAAAAAATATTAATCGAAATTCAATAACTACAGAAATTTCAAATGATTAGTCTTCTGTACATTCTCTAATAATATTTACATATTAGGAAAGAACTCCTATATCAAAATTCCCCAATAGATCACCTACTGCAAAGCGAAATATATTAAGCCGCCGGTAGAGGTAAAAATTCTTTAAGGAATGCTGACGGTGCCTGGACTCGTAGTGCAGAAGATAAAACCAATCTGTTTGCATGTGATTTAAGCTCAAACTTTCAAGAAAAATCCCCAAACAAGTGATTTTGTATTGAGAGAGACACCTGGCACTATATTTAGCTATGATGAAAAAATTATTGTTAGCCCAGACGATCTTGAAACTAGGAGTATTTCTTAAAATTTGGAAAATTTCTCAGACTAAAATGATACTAAAGCCAGAAAAAGATTTAACTGCACCATCTTCCTATAGATCTATTAGGCTACTTCCTTGTTTGTGGAAAGTATTCGAGAAAGTATTCCAAAAGAAAATTATGCCATTCTTAAACGATAGAAATATCGATTCAGTTCACCAATTTGGTTTTCATGAAAAATACGAAACCATTGAACAAGTAAATCATCTAACTAGAGAAAGAAGAAAATCTTCTAAATTAAATAAATATTATTTCCATATATATATATATATATATATATATATATATATTATTTTTTTTTGTTTTGATATCGTGCAAGTTTTTGACAAAGTAAAATTAAATGCTTACACCGCCATGTACTCACAAATTGCTGGATTCTTATCTATCTGACCGTCTATTTAGAGTAAAGTATAATAACTTTGCTACAGAAGAATTTGAAATAAGAGCAGGTGTTCCAGTGGGAAGTGTTCTTGGACCTACACTCTATTTAATTTACTCCTCTGACTTGCTTACGTACGATGTACTGACTATATCTACATTTATTGATGATACAGCAATAATCAGTTCTCATGAAACCCTACACATAGAATCTAGTCAACTAAATAATTACCTCCGATTTGTGGAGACATGGTTAGAAGACTGGCGAATACGGGTAAATGAACTAAAAATTAATCATGTTGCGTTCAGCCTAAGAAGAGGAAACTATCCGCCTGCCACACTTAATGGTATAAGTATACTGCAGTCAGATCATGTCACATACCTTGGTATTCATTTGGATAAGTGACTTACTTGGCGTCTTCATATATAAACCGACATACCTCATATAAAAATGAAAGCTTCTACAGTTCACTGGTCAATAAACAGTCAATCAGAACTAAGCCTTGACAATAAAGTCATCCTGTATAAAACCGTATTAAAACCAATTTGGGCTTATGGCATCCAATTATGAGATACAGCCAGTAATACCAGCATTGATTTTATACAGAGGGTCTAATCTTAGGACCATGACGGGTGCACCGTGGTACATAAGAAATTAAAATATTCATAGGGATTTAGATATACCACTGGTAAAAGAAGAATTTAGAAAATTCAGTGAAAAATATATACGGAAACTTCAAAGTCATCCAACCCCACTCGCTAGGCTTTTTGCTGAAATGTAAACTTAATCAAAGCTTCGTAGATCCGACCTACCACCCTGCTAATGAGAGGTCTGCTTGTCATCTCAGCTCTCAATAGAGAGAATTTAGCTTTAATTTTAGTTTTTGAAATTTACTGTGTGGCCTACTAAAGGCAGATTCAGTATGTAAATGAAAACTAAATAAAAAACAAGATATTTTATTAGAACTTCTTATCCCATTCATTGCAAGAAATCATTATGGTCGACTAAAATTTACTTTTAGGAAATTGAAATGTTTTCAAAAATTCTACGGCTTACATAATAGAAAAAGTCCCATATATTCATTTTCTTCTGCTAAAATTAAAGAGGAGGGAAATTAACAAGTTAACTTGTAGATTTTGTATTCCAAAAATAACTTTGGGTATTTTGTCATATGCATTTTAATAGGAAATAGAAAATAGTAACCCTCTAATTTCCCGAGGTCATACGAATCTGTTTTTAATTATAATTAATAATTATTATGTAAAGTTTAAACAAAAATATCTAATTATTTTAAACAAACAAAAAAAAAAAAAAAAAAAAAAATTATTACGCCCATTAAAAAAAAAGAAAAGTTTATACACATTTATAAAAAAAATCTAAGTTGTGATTATGTTAATTTAAAAACTTTTTTGTAAAAATTTTTCATTATAAAACATCAACTTTAAATTTTAAGAATATATGTTTATTTTTTTATTAAATTTACGTAATTTATTAAAAATCTATTGTTTTTTTGTGCAGCGGACAATGTAGCAAGTCAACTAATAAAAACTTAATGATGTTTAACTAATTGTCTAATGAAACAAAAAAAATCTATAAACAGATAATCGTATATTTAGATTTATGATGAAAATGCTAAAAATACATATGTACATTCGAAAATAATGACTGGGTTGTCTATACGACAAGGGTTTTTTTAAATGATAATCATTTGAAAAGAAATAATGAAAAAAAAAACATTGTCCAAGTGTTGCAACCTTGTAACTTGACATTGTTATGACAGCAATTAAATTTTATAAATTTATTTACTTATAGAAAAACCTAAAGATCTTCAATAAATACATGATTGTTTTCATAAAGCATTAAGCACGTGTAATAATAACTATTTATTGTAACTTTTTTTTTTTTTCTGTTGTTACTATAATTATTTAATTTTATAGATTTCTAAAAAGGTTTAATAAATTTATAAATTTATACTCGTACAAGCACATTAAACATCAATTTATTTACTTAATTAAATATTTATGTTTCTTTTCTTTTTTTGCGGTTTAGTGTGTTTTATTTATTTTTTAACGTTATTTCTAAATTTAAACAAATGCTATATTTGATGAGTAAATATTTAAACAATATTGAAAGAAGAATGTGAACAACAAAGAAAATATTTGTTTACTTATATTTAATAATTTTATACTTTATTTAAACAACAAATCTTTGTTGTTTTATTATATTTAATGCAAACTTCTTATTAATAATGGAAGGAAGAAAAAATAAAAACGATAGTTGTACACTAAGACCTGGTGTAACGAATCATAAGGTTTAATAAGAATGCTTTTGTTTTATAACATTTACCACAAGTATAGGAAATACGTTTTGAATTCCATTTGTTAAAATATATAGGGTCCTAATAAGGATGTCCTCTATCCATCTATCCATCTATGTGACGGTTATTATCGCGTTTATGAAGATCTGTGATAATTTAGACAGATGATATATTCATTAAAATATTAGCAAAATATGAAAATTTTGTTATTGAAAATCGCTATAATCAGTTGGCTAATGGCGGAGATGTCGTGCTTAAAAATAGTGACTTTTTGAAGCTCCTGTATAAGCTATAGACTTGTTCTTTGACAGATTGTTCAACATTCTTTATATAATGTTATTGCTGAGAAAATCATTCATAAACAACCAAAATATCTTCTTCTTATTTTTGTTTTTTTTTTCATTTTTAATGATAAAACAACAACAATGGACAAAAGTTTCTTTGTACAAGGAGTTTTTGTTATTATATATTACTATGTTATTTTTGTTGTCAGGCGCTATTGTCAAATTTCAAAAAAGTAATGCACATTGACAAAAGAATAGCTAAAATAAAAAATCGTCAAAATGTAGAAAAATTATAAAAATTACAAAAAAAAGTCGTCAAATTATGAAAAAATTTTCTAAACACAAGAAAAAATTTCAATTAGTAAAAAAGTCGGCAAAACACAAGAAAGTTATGTGGATTCTACAATATTAAAAACTGCAAAGGTTATTTTATAAAATTATAATTATTATGATTTTTTTTATGTAACCATTTACTTCCGATAAAATTAGTCTACCCAAAAAGTTTCACTTGTTTGTTCATTTCATTATATAAATATACATATGAATATATAACAAGTAAGATACTTATACACTGTGTAGGTGCATCAAAATTCGGAGAGCGGTCTTATATGGGTCTTGTTGCTGATATTTGTACTAAATGAATCGCATATTTTTTATAAAATATTTATATGCATTATATTGTGTTGATACTAATATTTATATTGGATTTATGTACTTGAATGTGATTCCTGGAAGAGGACCTTGTATAGGAGCTGTTGTTAATTTTGGACCGATTGTAACAAAATTTGATACTGTGATTTCTAATTATGTAAAACTTATTTGTCTCAAGTATTAAGCTGATAATAGCATTATGTGATTAATACACATTAAAGTGATTTTTGGAAAAGGGATATACATGGGAGCTATCAATCATTCAATTATGAATAAAAAAATATATTTATATAAAACTTACTTGCGCGGAATTTCATTAAGTTATCGCTATATTTAAATTAAACTCCTATTCTGAGATGACTTTATATGGAGCCTAAGAGAAATAGTGGAGCGATCACAACCAATTTCAATAGGCTTCGACATTGTATCAAAATAATTATTTGCGCCAAAATCCTGAGATTAGCCCCCATACAAAGTAAATCTTAATTATCGCATATCTAAGGTACTATTACAGTGAAAGTCTCAAGACTTTTGTGGGAATAACTTTTTTTGTCAACTTTAACAATTGAAATGAAAATAGGTAGGGTAGCTTTAGAGGGGGTAGGAGCCGCCATAAGAAGTAACTATTTATTATTTTATGGATATCTGAAAAACTATTCAACCGATTTTAATTTTCATATTCATCATGTATAAATTTATCGGAAATGCTATATGTTATGTTTATATTATCAAAAAATAAAATAATTAATCAGAGAGATAGAAGATTTTTTCACTCAAAAATATTTATTGTGTAAGATAGAGGAATTACAAAAACTTTGATAAAATTGAAAAAAATCTTGGGATTTCCGTTTGAAATATTTAACATACCAGATTTGGTCTTACAAGAGATATAAATAATTGCTTGGAAACGTAAGGATCATTAAACTCTCTTCCCCAGCGCTTGAGCAAACCTAGAACTCCTTTTGCCTTATTAATGATTTGCGAAACGTGGGTATTAAAGGATAATTTACAATCAAGCAACACACCCAGATCAAGAAATTCTTCGACTAGATCAAGTTGATATTCATTTATTGTGTATCTACAGAGTACTGGACTTCTTCTATAGAACATCATGTGTTTACACTTTCTTAAATTCAGATCCATTAGATTCATCATACACCAATCATAATTGGAATAAGAAACATTGATAGGAATAGTTAAAGCTATGGAACGAACAGCTTTATATCACAGCATACATTAATATTCCAAAATTCTTAATTCTTAATCATTCATAAATATTAGGAATAATAAGTGGACTACCTTGTAAAACACCAGATAAAACAGGAATGGTTTTTGATGTACATTCTCTGAGTAATACACATTGGCATCTATTTTAAAGATATGTGGAAATCCATTTAAGGAAAACAGGAGAAAATCCGAGTTTATCCAATTTGAACAAGAGGAGATCGTGATTTACTTTATTGAAAGCTTTACTGAAATCTGTGAATATTGCGTCTGTCTGTAAACTGGAATCAAATGCGGTTATAACTGAGGTTGTGAACTCCAAAAGGTTAGTAGTAATGGAACATCCTTTTTTAAATCCATGCTGAAATGGCGAAAGATAACATACAACTTGATGCGAAAGGATTTCAGTAACTATCTTTTCGAAAAATTTTGGAATAACACTCAATTTAGCAATACCTTTATAATTGGAAATGTTGGATCTGCTACTGGATTTAAACAAAGGTATAATATAAGATTTCCTCCAAACTTCAGGAAAGTAACCACTAAATTGATATGTTTAATAAGTATGTTACTGGAGATATAAGAGAATGTAAGCATTTTATAAGAACACAGCTTGGAACACCGTCAGGTCCACATTTCTCAGAATATTTTAGATTCTGTACAGCTCTCAGTACCATCGATTTATCTAATGTTGGACAATTTATTAGGGTTGCAGCTGGAATTGGATATGGATAATTGGAAAGTTCATGTAAATCTTTATCAGAATAGGCGGATGAGAAGAAAGCAGCAAACATATCGCAAAGATCTGCATCGTTTGAGGATTCTTTATCTCCAAATTTCATCATGGACGGATATCCAGAGACTCGGCGCTTAGAATTTAGGAACTGGTAAAAATATTTTGGATTATTTTCAAAGTTTCTTTTCACCCTAAAAAGATAATTATTGTAACATTTGATATTTTCCGAATTGTAAACTGATCTTGATATGGAATACCTCATATAATCAATAGATAAACCGGATCTTTTATATTTTCTATAATGTTTGTTTTTCAAATTTTCAAGCCATTGAGGTGCTTTGTAGTCCAAGGCGGTCCATGTGCAATTTTTTTTTTGTCATTGGTGATTCGTGATTTCTTAAAACATTTAAATAAGCCATCATAGAATTTATTTTTATTTTTGTAGCAGAGACTTCATCATGTCACAAAGTAACTTTTATTTAATTCTTAATAGTTTTAATTGTATGATTGTACAAATAAATATTTAACATGATGAGTTTATAATTAAATGATTTTGCTACATCATCATCAGCAACAATTTCAACTCTAATATTTTTTGTACAAACTTTTGCTTTTTTAGTTTAATTAACCGTACAAGTTAAAGATGCTGACGTTTATCATTATGATGTTAATGACGAAGATGGACAAATGCTTAATAATCTTTTTAAATTGATGTTTATTTAGTCGAGATGAAATTCTTTAAACTTTTTCTTTATTATGTTCTTTAATATTTTTTATTTTAACTTCCATCTGTCCAGAACTGTCTGTCTGTCCGTCTATGATGAGTCTATCACTTATGCCTTGTAGTTATAAAATACATGTATATGTATGTTTATTGTTGTAGTTGGTTGTTAATGATGATTTTTATTTGCACTTTACCATTTATTTCTAAATTCTTGTTGTCTGCTGTCAAAGTCAAGGTCATGACCACAGTAAACTTTTTACCAATTTATCTTATCGTAGTTTTTCTGTTTCCTCTAATGTTTTTTTTTTGTTTTGTTTTGTTTTTGTTTTTTCTATTTGCCAAAAATTGCATTGTCTTTTTTGTTAGACTTTAATTAATATGATTAATTTTACTTAGTTTTGTAAATAATATTATGTTCCTAATCATGATGGATGTTTAAAAGAATTTAAAAAACGTTAATATTTATTTAATTATATTAATTGAAAAATTCTAATATACGTGGGGAGTCTTAAAGTGCCTCATATATATTTTTTTAGAAAGAAAAGTTATGCTATTATTTGATTTTTATTTCAGATTTTTTTTTAGTTTTTCAGATATATAAACTAAAAAAATTGCAATGATGGTGTTATAATATTTAAACTTTGATGTAAACAAAGTCTTTTTCAAAAATATATTAAAGATTTAAATTTCTATCTTACGCGACACTTTATTTTGACTTTTGTAAAATATATGAAAAATAATTTAGGCAAGAGCTTTAGCAGTTGAAGATAACTTCAGGGTACTTTAAAATAAATTAACCCAGTTTTTTTTCCGGCAATGACTCAACAAAATAAAAAATAGTACAAAGTAACACTTACTAATTAGTAACGTTGACATTCAACTCTCACGTTAGCATTTGTATGTATTACAAAAATTACACGCACTTTAACACTATTCAGGGGTAGACATACCTAAAAAGAGATAAAAAAGAAAAAATTATAGAAATATTGTAAAAACTTTTAATAAAATTAAGTAATGTTTTCTTTTGTTGCTTTAGAGAATCCCAATATAACAATTTAAAAATTGTACTTGGTTTCTTATAAAATGTTTAGTTCCTCTGATTAAAAAAAAAAATTTCCTTAACAAACACTTTTAACTATAAAACTAACAGAAAACCAACAAACATCAAGAAAATATAATCAAATTAAAATGGCATGACTGCATTAGTACGACTAAAATCACAAATAATTACGCCTACAAATTACCAGCAAACACGTAAAGACGCCAAAATATTAAGTATGAGAAAATAATGCTTTTGTAACCTAAAATATAAGAAACCTAAAAGTAAAAACACTTAAATTTAATAAAATATTTAGAAAAGATACCAAAATAATGTGTGATGATTACTATTTTAGACCCAAAACAACATGTCTCGTGTAATAAATTGAATATGAGCACATTAAGTAAATGCCGGTGATGTGACCACCATAACGTTATAGTAATAAGAAATAAGAAATATTACAAAATACAAATAAGTTAAAAAGTCAAGTGAAATAAAAAGTATAGTTATATGCTAGAACATACAGTATGGAACAAAATTTTATATGCTAAATACATGTTTCGAAAAGTGAATCATGAGTCTTTTCCACAAATTCTTACAATTTATAAATACTTTCAGTATTTTCCATTTTATAAAATTGTAAAAATTAACAATTACACAAGTCAACAAAAGGGTAGAAAACTATTTGAATAATTTTTATCCTAGGTGCAGTGTATAAATTTAGATAAAAATGTCAATTAAGTTATAAGTTAAGTTAAAAATTATTTATTTTTCATTTTTTAATTTAAGTTAGGGACGTTATTATTACCTACTATATTTTTGTAGCACAGTTTTTTCTCCATAAAACATAATTGACATATTTGTAGGTAATTTGGTAAAATTTTGTACTTAGGTTTTATTTGGGCCAAGGAGGAATTCTATTGAAATTGGTTGAAATCGATCCACTATTCCTCCCGAAATATGTGTGTCAAATAGATCTTTTAAACCCTTTATATACCCAACCAGACTTCAATAGGTTTAATCCATAATTGGCCATAGGCCCCATACAAGACGCTAAATCTTATACAGTATAAAGCTAGTATGAAGCAAATATTTTCCATGTGCAATTTTTATATGATTATAAATTACATTTCCAAATTTCATTGATTCACTTTTAGCCGTAGGTCCCATATAAAACTATCTTCAAAAATCACTTTGACAAACAAATGCAATGGTGTAGGGTATCTTGTAGGGTTCGGCTATAACATTTGTACTTATTTAGTATTGACCTCTCTTATCTTCTATAGCTTAGAATAAAAACATTATTTAACTTTTACTCATTACTGTAAAATAACACACAAACACACACATCTGCTTCAAAATTTTGCTATTTATGGTAGTTGATAAATAAATTCGGTAATTCTTTGTAGAAATAGTGAGTCACTAGTTGTTTTTTTTTAGGAACATAAAAGAATAATAAAAACCTTTAACTAGCACATCTGAACAATCAAATGAATAAATTATTTCGATTTTTGTTTTTTGGTAACGTAATGTCAATATTAGACAATTTTTTATCAAGACAAACGTCAAAATTACCGGAATTAAGAGGAAATGGCAGCAATTGCACAAAAACAACAATAAGGTGATTTCATTAATGTTTTTTGTATATGAAGTTTGACAACAGTAACAACTAAAAATAATAATCGGCTGTTTAGCTGATGTTACCTTTTATAGATTCTAGGGTATCCAATCGATTAACCGTCATTCAGTTATCCGATTAATTTTGGCCGATTAACTGTTCGAATGATTTAAAATTTGTGTCGAATAACCGATTAGCCGAAATTTATTTATTTTTAAGATACATTTATGTCAACTACAACTTTTTTTAAAATGTCTGTTATATCCCAGCAGAAATAAACAAAAGTCCCTTTTAGGGAAGTACTTTTTCATCACGTTTAAAGTTTCAATAAGTATACGTTTTTTTGTGCTTAAGAACTAATACAAACAACATCAAAAAATATTACTAAAAAGAGACTCAAATGACGAATAGGTATCAAAAAAGAAAACATTTCAATGGTAAGCCTATATTAAATTCATATATATATATTTTTTTTGGATAGAATTTTTAATAAAATGCAACATGATTTATAACTTCATAAATACTTAAACTGGTGGCAATAGAAATTTTTTGACTTTTATGACAAAAATTTTTCGCAGACAAAAAATAAAATAAAGAGACTGATTTATTAAATAAAGCTGAATTAGGAGAATATTTTATAGCATTAGGTCAAAAAATTAAACTTTTTCATACAAATCGATGAAAACACTTATAAAATGAAGCCTTTTTGAAAGAATTTGATGTATATTATGTTTTTAAAATACTATTTCAATTGCTTAAATACTATAATTAAGTTATTTATATGTTTTACATGTATTACTAAGATTATTCGGTTAAATAAATAATTTGCTATTAATTGATTATTAACCGATCAACTTTTAGCGTTGACCGAGTTAACCGATTAATATGAAACCCCGAATAATTGGATACGCTAAATATGGAAATAGATTCGCACTGATTTTGACGTTTGTCTTGGCAAAAATTTATCTAGTATAGAAATGGGATAAGAACAGTTTGACACCCTCATATACTGATTGACATTAATCCAGAAATTGTTTAGTTGACAAATGACAGCATATACCAGTTTGTACTTTTACTCACATAAATCATTTATTCTACCAACCATTTCGTCTAGCAGTGCGTCAAAATTGTTAGCTTCATCAAATTGCTGCTGAATTTATTGTATTGCTGCTGAATTTAATAGAATTCCGCAATAAAATATTTAAACCATGAACAAATTAGTTTCAATAATAAAACGAAAATTATATTCGTAACCAATGTTGCTACGGCAAAACATTTTTTGTAACCAAAATATTAAAAAAGAAACCAAATTAGAAAAAACCAGAATTAAAATTTTTAAATTATTTATGTAAAAGTTGATACAAATTTTATATATTCAGGTTAAAAATATTTTTCTAATATCGGCTATAAAATTAAATTATTCTCCATTTTTAATTAATTTTCACTTCTAAATGTGTCGAAAATTCTCAAAAGAGAAAAATATTTAAATTTAACTGTTTAGAATAGGGATGTCAATTTCATAGCACAATTGTGCTGGCTAAGCTCACACGTATTCTTACGCTCTTTCATCTATTCGTTTCTGAGAGTTCAAAGAGTATAAAATGCACTGGAAAAAATTTATGTAAATAAATTGTTTAGTAATTAATAACCATCACTTTTTTAATTAATATTAATAAATTTAAGTGCAAGGAAAGCAAAAACACATTAAAAAATATGTTTCATATATTTATAAAGCAACATATATAACCAACGTTTTTCATTTACTAAACCTAACTTTTCTTTGAGTACATTTTTAGTCATTAATATCCCTAGTTTAGAACAACGGTTCTTATACATATATATTTTAAATATTTATAATTTATAGTCCAATAATACAAATTTAATCTTCAGAGCAATTAAAAATATACAAAATTAAATTTTTTTCTGGTCTTAAAATGAACCAAACTGTTAGTTATTTATCCGTTTCAGGTAATTTTAAGAATTTGGCAACGATTTATTACAGCATGTTTTTGCATATTTTGGTCTTAACATTATATTTTTGCATATTTTGGTCTTAGTAGCATATTTTGTCATGTTTTCATATAAAATATTGTCTTATAAATTTTTATTTTACAGCACTTTTTAGCAATTTAAATGACATATTTTTGCATAATTTAAATATAATATATTTATATATTTATATATAAGAGAATAATTTTTTATATAATTTTCTATTAATGAAATTTCCTTATATATGTCACCAACATTTTTCAAATCCTATTTCCTAATAACACAGGTCAACAATAGAGCATAAAAATTATTTCGTGAACAGCTCTGGGAAATTCTTACACTTTAGACTTCATATAGTGTAGAAATTTAAATGAAACATTTCGATCACGTCACATTTTAATCCATTAACGACCAAAGAAAATATGCTCCTCTCAGGAGTTTTTTGATTATATAATTTTCTAGTAGAGCAAGTTAGTTCATTTATTCTTAAGCTTTAAAATTATTTAATATGGCTTCTATGGGAGGTATAATCTATCAGGGGTCGGTCTTCCGAAATTGACCTACTAATTGTTTCTGTTTGGCGGAACGAAACTTGAATTTTTGGAGTGTAATTAGACAATATACGTATCTTCTGTTCCCCAACACACTTCATTAGTATTCTTGATGTCTTTAAAATTGTGCGTTTTTTTTTTTCATCGATGTTAGTTAAATTTGGAAAAAGAATTCATTAAATTTATTACGGCTTTTTAGCACTAAATCGTATTGAAGTCTATTTTATTCTTGGCAAATTTATACGGGAATTATAGATTAATACGAATGGTACTTCAAAACTAGTTTATAAAATTAAAATTTTGGTTTAACAAAAAAAAAAAAAAAAAAAAAAAAAAAAACCAAAATGGAAAAAGTCGCCATATCCACATTTGAAAATAAAATAACCAATTTTGGTTAAAAACAATTAAAACGGCAACACTTTTCGTAACATTAAATTATCATAAAAAGGAAATAATAAAAATGTTTATTTATTTAAATAACAGAAGAAACATTTTACTCCATATAATGATGAGATAGAGGATAATTACAAATAAAGAATTATTATACACAAGTAAATGAACATTTATCATCTTTCTTAATAAATAAAATATGAAGTAAATTCGTCTTGCCTAAGATAATTAAAGATGTCAATGCTGACTTTTATAAATTGATGATAAATCAAGTAAGAAAGATATAGTCGACCGAGATCGACCATATGATACCCCACACCATTGTGTATGTGTACCAAAACTCGGGGAGGGGCTGTGCCCAATTGTGGTACGATACTTGTATTAAGTGTAAAAAAAAAACATACATATACAAAATATTGCGTTGATACTAACATTTTTTATATGAATTTATGCACTTTTGGGTGATTCACATTGTAAATTATGGATTGATCTTCATAAAATTTGTTACTATAATTTATACTTATATAAAACTTATTTGTATAGAATATTAACTTGATAAAAGTAATATTCGATACAAATGAGTAAATATTACATAAGTTTTAAATGTGGTCTTCCTATTCTTGAGTTTATGTGTCATTATAATAATGGATCGTGCTTCATTTATTTAAAGACACAAAAAATCCAAGTAAAAATTAGGATGAAAAAATTTCATAAAGTCGTATTTTTAAAATAATTTTTTTGGTAAAATTAATGGATTATAAAGTTATTTTTTCATAACTAGATGCATAGCGGTTATTAAAGCAATTTTATGCAAAAGATTGAATTTGAAAAATTAGTTTTATACGTCCTTATATGCGTACATTTTTCAATTGACTAAAACTAATAATATTTTGACCAATACAAATGACTAATTTATGATGCCTTAAGGAAATTTCCACTTGGGTTACTTTACATAGGGCATGGCCGACTTTAAATGACACACAAATTGACAGACTTGGTTTGTAACAAAGTGTTCAGATTAATGTCTTTTATAAAATACTTGTGAAGCGTTCTTTTTCTAATTTCTTACCAATACACAGTAGTGCAGAACCATTTTTTTTAAATAAATCTGTAACTTTTAATCTGCTGTTTGGATGTACATAAAGTTTCACACAAGTATAGCAGAGAAGTGTATAATTTTAAGTTTGGAAGGGGGACTCTACATGATTCTCACGAGCGGAGCTATTGGGGTTCAAAATAGGGTACCTCTGACATAGAACATCTTTAACCATTTTTTAAATTTTTATTTCTTATCCGATATTTTTATATCCTCTGAAAGCCCTCGATAAGGCCAATGAATAGTTTTCAAGTTATTCTATACATATAATTTTTTTCTCTAAAATATAATTTTCTTTAGAACATATAATAATTTCATACTTTTCTGAAAGTTATTTTCACAGAAATGATTCCAAAATTTAAAACAAACTACAAAACCTTATAGGACTTATTACAGATCCTAAGAAGTTTGACCTATTTTATATCAACATTTTTAATTTAGCCTATAAGTTCTAAAATACCAAAGGTTAGTTTTGTAAACCGAATGCAGTTTCGAAAACTCTAATGTAAAAAAAATTTGATTCTGGCTCACTTAATTTTATACACTTGTATGAAAGTTTAACTAGAAATTTAAAAAAAAAATAATTTTTAGTAAATCGCATCCATTATTTAACAAGTAAAACAAATCATACGCAAAATCGATTACAAATCCGATCAGTCGGAAAATTTTGTATGGGGAACAAATGCAAAGTCACAGTGTATTCTGTGGCAAACATGCCACAGAATACACTCTAAAACACATTTTTTTTGTTATATATAATTTATTTTGATTATTTTGATTTCTATTAATATTATTATTATTTTTGAGGATATGAATGTGAAATTTGTATATGTACTTTGAATCCGTATATCATAATTTATATAATATAGGGATAAAAGAAATAATTATTTTAAGTCATTTCAAGAACTTTTTGTTCGAAAATTTTTAATTTTTTAAAATATTGATATAAAATGTTTTTGTATAAACTATTATTGTGTGTAAAAATTGCAATGTTTTTAATATTTTGTGTAATAATAAAAATATTTTTAAGCTTGTTGATTAACATTAATTCTATAATTAAAAGATCAATTAAAATTTTTCATATGTTGTTCTATTTTTGTGTTTTTAAAAAGCATTTAAAATGTTGATTTAAATCGCAAAATATAATTGAAATTATGTGAAATCTGTGATCATTTGACAAAAACACTACGAATTAATGATTCTGAATTCATCAATATAAGAAATGTTTAAAATTTGAAAAAAATAGAATTTTCACATTAACGTAAATCTTTATAATAAATAATATTTATGTTGAAGATGATTTAAGCTGGGTTTTATTATATAAAATCATCCAATACTTTAAAGATTACAAAAATGTCTAATTTGAACGATTGCGAAAATGAAATATCACATTTCTCAATATTTTTCTATTGGGTACATGTAAATATTTATATTTGCAAAAATTGTAAAAAGTTATGCCCCTAATGCATACTTTCAAATAGCAATACACATTTCTAATTCATTTACAAAATTCATAACCAAATAATCATCAGGTTTTAATAATCTTTCAATAAATTTCGATTATATTCACATTCTAATAATATTTAATCGCTCTATAATTACAAATACCGCACTAGCACTTTATTTACAATAGCACTTTGCACATAAGTAGTGACTATTTATACTTAAGCTAATAATAACTTAATTACAATTACTTTTATGTGCCTAAAGAAAAGGAAATATTATTTTTCATTAAAAACTCTTTCTTATGTGAAAAGAAGAATTAGTGACACCCATTTCATGCTAAATTATGCGAAAATAAATGGCAAACCTTTGTTTAAATACTTTATATTTTATTTACTAATTAAGGACATTTTAGTGATTACTTTTATAGAAACGTGTCATGCTTAATATGCCAAAAAATAAAATAGTAGGTTGTAGGTTGGTTGGTATTTCAGCCATAACAACTCACTTTGTCAGTAAGAGGGCCCTAAATTTAGATGATATGTATCAGCACGCAATACTGAATAAAAAAAAGAGAAAGAAAAATCATTTCTTTAAATATTTTTTTCATTTGAGCAGAACATAAATTTTTAAGGAGTGTATTTAAAAATAAACAGTGATTTTTTTAAATTATGTTAGATCATAATTCTTAACGAGGATGACGTGTGAAGACAGGAGCTGTATACTTTTGTAAGCAATACATTTGGGCTCATGGAAGTTTGAAACCTCCTTTTACTCTAAGCTTCAAAAATTCTACACTATTTCTTTTATTGAGTCATTCCTTTTAAAACTAAGGAGCTTGTTATTTATTTTTTATTTAGTGCAAAACTCAAAGATTGTAATTCGTATATCTAAAACAAAGGATTAAATACAATACCAATTCATTAAATGATTTTAATCAGGTTAAATATTATAGTAAATTATTATAGTAATTTTGAAAATCTTAAAATATGGCTCTGCTATTGAAATAAACTTACAAACAAAAAAGTCGTCTAAGATCAATTCCTTAAAATTGAGCACTACAGCTTTCACTATCACAGTGCATAGAAACTTGTAGTTTTAGTAATGATTGTACACAGTGTTACCGTTTGCCCCTTTTCCAACCACCTGACCCTGGCGACTAAGTGCTAAATGACAAGAAACTAACTTATTTGAAATATTTCGACCATAATGGGTCGATATATTATTTCCAACGAAGAAATTAATTATTTTAAAATTGTTTCACAATATAATGATGTAAAAAGGGACCCCAAAAAATTAATAAATGAACTGAAACTGTTAAAAACTAAAGCTAGTGATAAAGATTTTTATGAACAACTATTTAAAACATCAAATGTCGAATCTTTTTGGACCGGATTGTGAAAATTAAAAAATATATTTCATAAATGCTTATATCCTAATTTATTTTTTTACTCATAGCAGTGCCTCGGTGTAGCGTTTTTTTTTCAAAATCGTCACTAATAAAAAATAAATTGTCCAACAGACTTAAGACTGATTTGCAAATGAATCAATGCTTTTAGTCCTAAATTTGTTAGATGGAGATTTGTAAGACTAGAGTCCAAGTGAAGACCTCGTACAAAAGTACAGAAGTTTAATTAATAAAAAGATAATTTTATGTTAATTATTTTTATAAATTATTTTTTTTTGCAATAATAAAAACGATTATAAATAAATTATTTTGTTATTAATAAAATTGAATTTAGTGTCTTTTTCAAATACAATATTTTTTGTTTTTTATCAAATAAACAAATTTCTGGGGAGTTTTTTAGGTATTTCAGCAGTTGGCTCCTTTTTTCAAAACAATCCCTTTTTTTTATGGACACTTTTTAAAAATTCTCAACGGTAACGCTGATTGCACATACACATATTTTAGAGCTTACAATTTTATAAACTAAACCTATCCAAAATACACAGCTGTAAATAATTCGTTAATTTTTGAATTAATTCGCGAATCATTCATGCACTGAATTAGCACATTTTTAATTAATTATTTTCACACAGAAAAATGAATTGAATAAAATTTGAGTCAATTCAAATGAATTTGGTAAAAATGAATTGCAATTCATTTCCAATTGAAATGAATTTGTCAAATGAATTGCAATTCGTTTCCAGTTCAAATGAATTTGTCAAAGTAAATTGTATTTCATTTCCAATTCACTTGAATTGAATTGATTTTTAATTAATTCAAATGAATTAGAAAAAAGAATTAGTAATTCATTTCCAACTCATTTGAATTGAATTGAATTGAAAATTGAATTTATTTTGTAAGTAAATCTACAGTACTGTCGTTTTGTTATTGAACTAACTTTTTATGCAAAAGACAGCAAGCATTACTTTCGTTTTGTATATCACCTAGTATAGTCCAAAAACAAACAAATTCTTAGATTTCAAATGGAATTGTCAGGTAGCGGCAGAATGAGAATTGAATTATTAGGTATCAGCGAAAATCCTATCAAAATGGGAAAATTTTGTTTATTTACTAAAAGAAAAAAACTTATATTTTTATTAAATAGTGTGAAAATGTTGTTAAAGGTGTGTTTAACAACCATTTTTTGTTGAAATAATCTCACATTTGTATATTGTGCAAAATTTCTTTTTTTTTTTAATTTTTCAATCGAATTTTAAAGATTCTAGCAACTATCTAAATATAACATAAATATTACCAAAAAGTTTGTCGTCACAAAATTTCACAAATTATTAATTGCTCGAATATCAAATGTGTTTTGTCGTTCAGCGTATTTTTAAATAAAAATCAGTTCTTCTTGAAGTAACAAACTCCAAACACCATGTTTTCTTTGACCAAACGCGGATCCAGGACAAGGCTTTTCGATTTTTGTATTGAATATTTTCATTTTGGTAGGAAAAATTTCCATTTTTCACTCTACCTAAATCTGCTATTGAATTTGATTGACTGCAACTCATTTTTGATTTCATTCATTTGAATTGCAATTCATTGTTCTAATTCATTTGAACGAATTCAAAATCAACTCAATTCAAACGAATTGGAAATGAATTGCAATTCACTTTAAATTGGAAACAAATTAAAATTCATTTACGCCTAATTCGTTTGAATTGATTCAAATTTCATTCAATTATTTTTTGTTGTGAAAGAAATTAATTCAAAATTTAGCTAATTCGTGACGAATTAAAATCAAAAAAGAATGATTCATTTACTGCTCTGCCAAAATATATTTTCATTAAAAGATTTTTAATTCGAATTGTGAAATATCAAGATAATCGTTTGATAGCATAAAATAACTCGAATGAGTACTTCGGTACTTTTGAATGTCAAATAGCATCAAAAAAGTACCAAATAGGGATGGAAAAGTTGATACTTTCCATTCCTATTTGGTACAATCATAATACTCTTCAAAACTAAGACTGATACAAAATTTCACATATTTTGATAAAGTGGTTCGCGAAATAAAATCTTTTTAGAAAAATGATATTTACAATGTTCATCAATCTTAATTGAATTTATAAGTGTAATTTTACTACTTTTTTTAAATTTTCATTCAAGTATTTTATTAGATTTTTGTTGCTATTTACCTTAGGATAGATCATTACATAGATCTTAATATTTTTTCATTTGTTATGGTTCCACGCATGTGTAGCTTATATTTGAAAACAATTATCGTCTTCCACACTTGTATATTGATAAAATTAAAAATATCTTCGCAGGTAAATATCTTAAAAAATGTCTTTCTGAAAATTAAAAAAATACATGTTAATGGTCAAAAATGTTTTCTATACCTTTAGTAAGCAGTATTCTTGGACTCGCCATAGTTATATATATTTAAATATTTATATCAATTTGTATTTTTTCGTTTACAATCAAACAGGAAAATCGTCACAATACTTCTAATATACGAGTAGATAAATTATCTTTATAAAAATACGAATATTTTTCAAAATATGTATGTTACAACATTCATTGAGGTCTGTAATTAAATATAATAAAAATATCTTTAAAAATCAGACCTGAAACATATTTTTATGTTAAATTTGAAATGCAAAAAAATTTTTATATTCGCGAAAAAATTTAAATCTAGCCGAAGAAGCCTTTCCGTATATTCTCTAAAAGTATCGTGCTGGGACTATTAATAATTTCTGAGCTATCGAAGAATGAAACACAGAATAAAGTGAACAAATTTACGCTTGAAATTTCTTTCTTATTTTTTGTAATAACTCAGAAGCCATTGACAGTCCCAGAACTACAATTACAGAAAATATTCATAAAGGCTTCATCGTCTAGATTTATATTTTTCACAAATTTAAAAATACCATTTATTGAGGTAAGCGACCGCAAAATTTAATTTGCTTATTGTCGACCATTCAAGTTCATCATTAAAGCTTGTTTCAGTTATCATTTTAAAGGTAATTTTATTATCTTTAACTGTAGAACTCAATGAGCGTTGGTTGCAACCTATAAATTTTGGAAAATATTCGTATTTTTATAAAGACAATTTATCTTATATTAGAAGTATTGCAAACGTGGAAATCATACTAACACTCGATTTTTGCGTTACCAATGTTAATGCTAATATTTTTCCAAAATTTCATTAAATTTGGATGATTTGTGGAAAATATTTGTTATAATTAACTATGGAGAGTTTCAGAATGCCACTTAATAACGGTATACAAAACATTTTCACCATAACATTTTCACCATAACATATATTTGTTTTTTTTTTTTAATTTTTAAAAAGACGAAAAGTCATCTTATATGTGATATTAAAAGTAAATTTAAAAATTAAAGGTATAATATGACATATGCAACTTTGTAACTTTTTTTTAACTATTTTGTACATACATATCGCTATATTTCGCGTACCACTTGATAAAATTATCTGAAATTTTGTACCAGTCTTTGTTTTGATGAGTATAAAGATTGTACGGAATATCATTAAATTCGGAGAGGTAAAATCCAAATTTGTGATTTTTCGTGTTGATTTTAAATGGAATGACCCTATTATTATATTAATAACCCTTTTAAATAAAAAAATTGTTTGAAGGTTTGCTTTTTATACATTCGACAAATTCAAATTATATTCAAAAATTTTTATGTTCTCATTTGTAATAAAAAAAGAATTAAAATATTAAATAAAAAATATAATTTCAGCAAAATTCTATATTGGCTAATCATGTACAATGAATTGGGTCCAGGTGTGCACAATATTTTCTGTTTTTTATGAAATCAATGGCAACATTTACTTGGAAAACAAAGAAAAAAAAAATATTTAGGGTTAACATATTGCTTAATAATTGTGTATAGTTTTTTTTTTTTTGTATAGAAACAAATTGTTTCAAACATTAAAAAAAAGTTTTGTAAATGACACTATTTATTAAAAAAACGACTGCACACATGGCACAAGAGTTCAATTATGACTCAGGTTCAAGTTGTTGAAAATATAAGTGTACAAATTGCAATATCATTTCAGCTATATTAAAATTAATGCCAAGCATTAATATTATTCTAAGAATAGTTTTTGTTAAAATATTTAAACTCAAAAATTTTGGTTATAAAAAAATGGTTCTTTGAACAAAGGAAAACATTTTTAGAAAACGGATATTTACAATGTTGATTCTTAATTGAATTTATAAGTGTAATTTTATTACTTTTTTTAAATTTTCTTTCAAGTGTTTTATTAGATTTTTGTTGCTATTTATCTTAGGATAGATTATTAGATAGATCTTAATATTTTTTCATTTGTTATGGTCCCACGCATGTATAGCTTATATTTGAAAACAATCCTCGTCTTCCCTACTTGTGTGTGTGATAAGAATTGATGTTTAAAGGGTTCTTACTAAAAGATGAGGTAAGGATTTAAATTTCCCCCGCATGCGTACTATTTTAATTTTAGTTTTTAGCTATTAAGAGTTTTTACTTTAAATACATTTTTCAGTGTATTAAAACCTCTCTATAGTTAAAGTAACTTTAACATACAATAAGAATTTTTGAATTTTAAATATTTAGAAACTGTTTATTTTTACATCCTATACAATCACAGTTACAAAGTTATTATGTGTTTGTGTAGATACTTCCGATGCCTAAAATAATGAACGCAGAATAACTATCCCGGAAGGCTTCAATATAACAATATTCATCCCTCCATGTATAGTTTTTTATGACATTTTAAGGTATACATACATACATAAGTATTTTATGTATGTGTAGTTTTTAATTAGCCGTCATATATTTTTTTATATTTTTTATTAGTATATATGTATTTTCCTATATGTATTTACACTAAACTATTTTAACAATTCTAGTCACAAACATAACGTATTTATAATTAATTTTATATTCTTAAGGTTAAATATATCTGCTAGATTACAATAAATATGTATGTATCTCTTTTCTAATGCCTACAAAATAATTTTTGGCTCTTTTATGCAAATTTCCATATTATAATATTCATGCAATATTATCTTAAATATACAAGTTAACCACAATATAAATTAAAATACATATATACATGCATACATACACATACATGAACTATTAAATATATATACAAAATTTTTGGCAATATTTACTTGAGAAAGAAAAACATTTCCTTATTTTCCTAAGCAAGAAAAAATAAAAGAGCAAAAATAAAATTGTCATATTTATGTATGGTAAATATACAAAATACTTACATCCATACATTTACATTGTTTACACATGTGTGGTATACAATGTAATCGTATAATAAATATTAGCACACGTTTATAAAATACAGTGTCGGCCAAAATAAACTGAACAAAAATTACATTTGAATTAATTTGTGTATAGCGCAAAATTTTCTATAAGCATCAATTAAAATAATAACAACCTAACCTAAATAAGCTCAAGTCAAACTTTTGCTCGACTAAACTAATTGAGCAAACCTTTGAACTTAATATCCTGGAAGAATCCCTTTGGTTTTTTAGCACTTCAACGAATCTTTTAGATTTATATTAGGTATTAAACAAATAGGCTTGTATATTGGAATTGCTGTCTAAGCATACACGACTTCACAGGAGAGTCTGTCTGGGCCTATCACGACTTCTACTCCATTGCTCTTCGGATTTACTATTTTCCATAGATTGTAAATAGTTTTAAGATCATGGAAATATGTGGACTTTTCGATGACGGTTACTACTTGATGTAATAAATTTTTCATTAATTTTTATGTTTATTTTGGGTTTTTATCAGAACTTTTGAATACACTTCCTTATTCATTATACCATTAATTTTACGTACCGGTAATAGTCATTGTCGTGAAAGGTATCCCAAGAAATTACATTTCGCCTCCATGCTTTATGACAGATCCTGACAGTATAGAGAATGCAAACGTTGATAAACGTTCTGATTGACACTTCCCATTTCATCCAAATTGATCATATTAACTACGATTTGTCTGATAGAAAAAAAACTCTGTTCTATTGATTTCGAGCACAGTGGCGGTGCTATCGCCTAAATTGTGGTACAATTTATGTACCATTATTGATAGTTAACCATCTTGGTCGGCTTTAATAGTCGATTCATTACACCGTTTCTGACGTTTTGTAACGATTTTGACATATTAATATTTTTAAAGGTCTTAATGTGACTTATTCGCAGTGTTTTGATTTAATTATTTTAATTTTCATACGTGAAACTTTTCAAAATTAACAAAAATCCTTGAATTTATTTTTTGCAAAATTTATAAATTTTTTTCCACTTTTAGATAGTGCAAAATTCTTCATAAAACAACATCAAATATAATATCTCCTATTGAATACTTTTGTGGAATGGTAACTTTTCTTTGTTGTATTGACAAAAACCTTTTTTATTCAATTTGGTTTGTCGCCCTCTATTAAGAGTTGCATCAACACTTAATTAAATGTTATATTGAAAAGATAGGAAAAATGCAATAATTTATATGCTTTTCTTTAGAGCGGGAAGCAATCTTTATATGAATGTATATATTTTTTGTAAAAAATAATATTAATATGCTCATACGAAGACAATCTTCTAAATATAGAATTTGTTTAGTTAGTTTTGGCCGATACTGTATAAGTAAATAAAATTTCAACTCTTTTTTGCATAAATATATAAATACCAAACCTTCCTTCCAGTCTTGAATAACAAGTTACAAGATAAAATTCATAACAAATATATACGTATATACCCTTGCATTAATACAGATATAAGTATGTATGGATGTATGTATGTATGTATGCATGTATATACGTATCCATATAATACGTTACGTTAACAAACAAATAAAACTCATATTTTTCGGTATTTTCCTTTGTTTATGCATGTTTTACTTTTTGGGTTTTGTTTCTTTGAAATATGTCAATATAATTTTCCAACCCACTTAAAAAATTCTTTAAAGAAAAAAAAAAAAGATTGAGGATATTTGTAATGAATATTAAAAATATGTAACATGACTTTAATATTAAAATTTATATAAAATCCATGAATAGGATTAGAAATAAAATATTGTATAAATATTTTAATTGCATAAATGTTAAAAAGGTTGAAGTGATTTGTTGAAAACAATTTTTAAATCTTTAAACTCATATTTATGAAAGGTAAATTAATTTTTAACCGGTAGGTGTAGAATCCAAATTTAACCCTTTAGTGCCTCTTGATGCACATATGAATCAACCACTTCTTACTGTTATTATATTTTAATCGATTTGCGAATAATTAAAAAAAAATAGGTACAGTTGATCAATGCAAATTTTTAAAAATATTTATTGCATTGTGTAATGCTTATGTGTTTAATCAGTGAAAGAAAAAAACGCAAAATTTCTTTAATTACTAGTTCTATATAATAAATATCAATTGATTTAAATATGCATCACTGCGCATTTGTGTAATACAAAATTTCAAATAACAAACGTAATGTAAAAAATTTTAGCTGTTGTAAAAAATTATGTATTTCTATATTTTTTTTCTTTTTTTTCAATTTTTTGTGTTATCGGATATAATTATATTATTCCATTATTTCAAGTGCGTCTTATTTATAGAAATTTTATTCAGAAGATATAAATGCAAATAAACATGTATATACTCAAAAGAAATGGTATAATATCTAAAGTATCTTCTCGACTCAGTGTGTCAACCAAAATTATTTTTTGTTTTCAAATAGTATGGTCCGCATTACTGAATAAATGTATTATATTATCTTTTGCGGATATTTCGAACATGATATGTTGGATTATTGTGATTAGTTATAATATTATTAAAAAAAAGTATGATGCAGAAAATATAAAAAATACTTGATTTATTTGTATAATGGTTAACCACAAAATTTAAAGCGCATTATTTCAACATAAATATATAAAGAAAAACTACATACAAATGCGCACTGATACATATATATATATATATATATATATATATATATATATATACATATATATTATACCATTTATTTAAAAAATATATATATTAAAAATTATGGAAAATAAAATTAATATTTCCAAAATTTCACACAACTTTTGCAGTGAATAAAAAAAATCAAAAATAAAAAAATGCACACTAAAGTTTTAAATTCAATTAAAGTAAGTTTTAAATTAACAAAAATTAATAAAACAAGACAACACTGATCCTGCTGTCAATTTAGATGCACGAAATCGTGGGATTGAATTGATTGTTATTTTCCAGACATAGAAAAAATTATTTCATAAAATTTTTCAATTAATTCACTATTTCATTTTAAATTCAAACCTATTAAGAATTATTTATTAATTAAATTAAATTTTTAATTGATTTAAATATTTTTTACATAAGTCGACAGCTCGGTAAAAAAAAGAAATAATTAAATAAAAGCTCTTTGAAACATAATTTTGTAATAATTATCGACTATTTTAAACTGTTTAGGCTTATTTTTGTCTATTAACTGTCTGTTTTTATAACACGAACGCAAAAACGACTCGTCGAACTTACATTTAAAACAAAAACAAAATTTCAAAATTTGTTTGTGTTATAAAAACAGGCAGAAAAAAAAAATAATAATACCAGATAGCAGATTGTGAAGATTTGGGAGATGTCAAAGCTGTCGTGAATACAAAATTATTAGGAAAGTATACAAATATTCGATAATAAGATTGTTTGTGTGTCAGTTCCCTTTCAGACGCAAGTTAACCAAGCTATTTTTGGAATACTATTTATGTATAAAGGGTTTATTTATATCTACAGCTAGGCTGTCAAATGTTTTGTTCTTATTTTTATATCGTCCCCAAGGTTGTAACGTCTACCTCAGTGATAATTCTAATCCCTTTGTTGGAGCTTCCCTCTGAGGTGTACTCCATTATTATCAGTTTTTTCGGGAATCAAATAAAAGTATATAGTAATTATATTTATAACAAACTCCCACAGATACATAGTATTATACATACATATGTATGTGTATTACTTTACACTCGTTATATACAATGCAGTACATAGATTTTCATATCGAGCCCATATCGCTAAAATATTTTAACTGATATTTTCGATATTCTGTTTTATAATCAATCAAAAAAAAAAAAAAAAAAAAAGTAACAACTACGTGTCAGATTTAAAGCAAAAATATTTTTTTCCGATATGCTTGCTATCCCTATTTAAAAAGTGGACAAAAATTCATTCCCTGCCATGTTTCGTGTTCTACAATTAAGACATTTACGCGGTAAGGGCTTGATATGTAACTCTTTATACATAATTGCATTATTATTATTATTATTATTATTATTATTATTATTATTATTATTATTATTGTTGTTGTTGTTGTAAAAATGTTGTAAATATTAGTAATTATAAAATAAAAATAAATAATTTGGATGAATTTAGTGTATCATTTTCAAAGGAAACATTTATGAGCTGTGGTAAAGATTTAATTAATTTTAGTTTATTTTAAACGAAATTTCATTTATAATTCTTATTAAATCTATAGGAAAAAATAATTGAAATTTTAACGAAAAAAATTTTTTTTTGTTTAATTAATAGTATCATTTTGGTGATTGGAGCAAAATTAAACAATTTAATTAATGTATGAAATTCTGTAATTGAAGCCCATTTTTCTGCGGATAAACATTTATAGAATTTAACAATTTGTCTGATTTGGTCAGATAAATACCAAAAAATTCTAATTATCTCCAAGTTATAAATTTAGAACTTCTTTATCTGCTCATTGTGTTAAAAAAATGCTACTTAATGAGATCACTTGATTTTTATTAAGAAAGATTTAAAGTAAAAAAAATCCAAATCACATTCAGTTGTAAAACAAATTCTAAAATTTTTTCCCACACATACACCTTTATTATAAATAGGATAGTTACATATTGCTTTTTCTAAAAGCTTAAATAGGATTTTATCTATAATAGTTTTATGTCAGTCCAAATGTTCAATCTTACATTTTTATGATCCATTTAGTAATAACAACATGTCTTAGCTCCTGGGCTAGACTTACTTTAATTTAATATTATTATTTTATATTTAATACTATATTTTTCTTTTGATATATAATTTGATTGTTTAGTTAAGAATGTTTTTATAATATCCTTCTGCCTCTATTGTAATCATGGCAAGTCAGAAGTACAAAATTATAAATTCTGTCTACCCACATTTTTTTATAAAAGACATATAGAGACAGACAGAACTTAATATTAAAAGTTTTCTACACTTGAGTAAATAATTTTGCGTAGTTAAGACATTCTCGTATTCTGAAGCACGTAAACTTTTTCACATGTAAAATACATACACCAACGAAAATAAAAAAAAAGATGAAGCAAAAAACCTAATTCCCAGAAGTAACAAAAATCATCAGCCAACCCAAACGAACCAATAACAAAACAAAAAAATAAAAATATTATTGAAATTCAATGTGAAATGAAAACGTTGGAAAAAAATTAAAAGAAATATATATTTTTTTTACATTTATTCTCGTATAAAATGTGATCAAAGATGTCAAAGATCTCTGGGTCAGTAGAATTTTTGTTCACACAAAATAAAAACGAAAACCGCAGACAACTCAAATGAAATTTTGTTTAAAGATTTTAAACTTCTTTTCAACATCTTTCTATGTCTTAACAATTTTTGATGTTTTTTGGGTGTGTTACAAAAAGAAATCCGAAAGAAACGTACTTTTAACACACACATTCATTCTTTTTGGAATTGAGGAGGAACATGATGATGTTGGGTGATGACAAGCAGCTAAGAATATGATGAGGTTCTTCATCAAAAAAAAAAAAAAAAAAAAAAGAAAAAAATAACAATATCACGAACACGCAACAACGAAAAAGAAACAATAACAAAAAACTGACCACAACGCACATAGGAAACCCAACAAAACACAACAACAAATATGTACATATGTATATGAATAAATAATTTTAAAATTTTATTTCAAATATCTGTTAGATTGCATGTAAGTAAATAATTATCTGTGAGATTCTTATTTAAGGTTTCATTTCATTATAACTGTAAAACACACTCACGTAAACACATACCTACATGACAAATTCTTTTTAATAAAGTTTTAATTAAATTTATAATTATTTTAAATTTTACTTCTAACACAACTTTGGTGGCATATACATACATACACACATACATACATATGTATATATTTAAGAACTATTAAACTTTTGTTGGAAACTGATACATCCATCCGCTGTCTGAAGTTTCATATAAAAATTTTGTCACTTTCATTAAAACATAAAATGTAACTTTTATTTTTCATAACAATGACATTCTTATTTTGTTTTCGTAAGAATAAAGTAAGAATATTTAGGTTAATAAGCGTATTTATTATACAAATTTATTATTTTTACTTACACACATTCGCATGAACGTGTAACAACGTTTAAATTAACAGCTACAGATAAGTGTAAAGATACAGCACACGAAATATAACACGCAACGAAGATTATCTTAATTAGTGGATATTATGCCGTTAAACTTAAATTTTAATTAATAGGAATTTGTTTTTTAATTTTGGAATTGTGTTATATTTTTTAGTTAACAGTAAAATAATAATTTTAATCTGTATTTTAAACAGCTTCTGTGTAAATATTATGTATATAAAATCTACAAGAAATATGAATAGAAACTTAAGTTAACATTATTACAAAATAATTCAGAGTGAATATTTTATACTTTTGAAACATTTGTAAAAACATAGTGCACCAATCAACACCGATTCTGCTCACGGTCATGGTGTTTTCAGACTATAAATTACTTTTTGTGAATTGACTCTAGTTCTCGAGATAAGGTGCATTATAGAAAAATCAATGAGTTTGCATCACATATTTGAACATATTCTGAGAATGACTTGTTCAAAAAAAAAAAAAAAAAAAAAAAAAAAAAAAATGAATTTGTTTTCATTTTGGTATTTTCTAGATATGTTGCAATATGTGGAGGTACCTCATTAATTTTTTAATAATAGCTCCCACTTAAAACCCTCTACCACAAATCACTTTTAAGTGCATAAATCCAATAAAAATTTTAGTATCAAGTTGATATGTTACATAAATGGGTTTTATAATTATATGTAGAAACTTCAGTGGCAAATTTTATGAGTATCGGTCCATAGTTTACCATAACTCCCATATAAGTACGTAAATCCGATATAACAACATAATATAATGCCTACGTAAGTTTTATCGGTCCACAATTAGCCACAGCTACTATATAAGATCCCTGCTCGAGTTTTGATCACAAACATAATGGTGTAGGGTATCATATAGTCGATCTTGTCCTATTATATATTTCTTACTTTTTTGAGGTTGCATTTATTAGTTATAAATTGTTTCACAGCAGGCTTGGGGGTAATGATTTCATTCAGTAATTACATTCAGTATTACATATATTACATATAATTGTGATTGAAAATTCGCAATGAATAAATTGTTTTAAGAAATAACGACTATATGACGTTAAAAATATGCAAAAATTACTTCAAATAAAAGTTGTGCATTTACTTTTCTTAATAATATTTCGATATGATTTAACTTTTAAAGGATTTATAATGTAATTAAATACTATTATCTGCAATTACCTGAAATTGTAATTAAACATTTTAAATTATAATTACTGTAATTGTAATTGAAAAAATTACAATTACAATTATATGTAAATTAATTTTATTGAAAATGTAATTTTCATCCCCCAACCCTGCTTCACAGATACAATTCAAAATTATAGCAACTTAAAAAATCTACAAAATAAACAAAGAATTCCTTTTTCACTTTTATTTCGACTGCAGTTGGGTGTCAATTTCAAATTATATTATTTATTTTATTGGGTCAATCATGACATAATTTTTGGCATTACACCACATATTGGCTGGCTACAGTTTTTTTTCTTATTTGCTTAAAAAAAAGTAGATTGAAATGCACATGCAAATAAAAAAATATGTGTGTTGATTACTACATTTTTTCTTATGAATACTGGTACATTTGTTAATTCATACATTTTCATACATACATACATTTTATGTACTAAAAGTTGACATGAATTATACATACATACATATTTACATAAATTTTAAGTAAAAGTCATACAGCTTTGCATTTTTTTATTTCTTTTATCTGTGTGTTTCACTCACTTACGAATATTGAGAGTGAAATAAATATTTATCACTTTTCCTGTTTTTTTTTTCAGTAAGTTGATATGGTTTTAGGTTTTTTTGTTGTTGATTTTCTTTTAACAAATTATTATCTGACATTTTTATGATCCTTTTGGGTGTAATGTTTATTTGAGACATAAAAACACATAATTTCTGGTTGCTTTTTTATTATTATTATTATTATTTTTTTTTTGTTTATTTTGCATAATCCCTGGAACCTGGCTTTAAGTATTTTTTCTGGTTCAAATAAATTTATATAGCGACATCTACCGGTTTTAGTTTTGCTTTATGGCCCATTTTTAGCATATAATTTTGTAGGCAGTTTTTTATTGTACGTGTTGCACAGTGTGCGATCCAAAAATGAAATGCAAATAATTATGAAATTTCGGAAGGCTAGTCGTTAGTGATAGTAGAATTGTAAGCGAGTTTAGGTTTTTACTTTGGAGGTTTTTAGTTTACTAGGGGCGGGTCCATAGAGTTCAAAAGTTGTACACATCTTGTAGGAACATTTTCCTGATTCGTTATATCTGAACCGATTTGCAAGATTTTTATATGAAGGGAATCTATAAAAAACATGGTAGACTTAAAAGTTTCGCTATAGCGAGTCCAAATTTTAGCCGATTTTTTTTAGACAACAAGTAACAAAATCGTAAGCAGGAAGAATTTTGAAAAAATCTACGGAAAAGTTATATGCATTTGAATTTGAATTTTAAAGAAAGTCGAATTTTTCCTGTTTTTTGCCAAACAAGTAGTCATATTATTTCTTTATTATGTACAGATTTTCTTAAGTAACATACAGCATTTATATTTGTCTAATAGATAATAAAATACAAAACATTTTGAAGGAATGCAAATTTGAAAAAATCGATTCCCTCGTGGATTAGGGTCTACTGAACTGGACTATTACTTTTACATAAATTTCTAATTTACGCTTTAATTTCTGAAATCGCAAAGCTGGAATCAAAAAAATTGAATATTTTATAACGTTTAATATGTTTTTAATTTTTTGGTAATAGAAATTTTTGTAAAATTCTTTAAACTTTTTTGAGATTACGGGATTTTTTCTTGATAAATCTAAAAAAAATTAATAAAATTTTAAATTAAGTATCAGAAAATCTACGAAGTTGTAAAATTTCATTTAAAAGTATCCATGAAGATGTTTTCTATAGATCATGAATTTATTTAGGCAGTCGAAATTAGCCGAAAAATATTATACCGCAAAGTGAACGACTGTAAATTGAAATGAAAGAGAGTATCAACATAAATGAATGTATAGCATCATGTTCCATTGATCATACAAACTTGAGATTTAGATACGTTTTAATGCAGCTCGCCAAAAAGAATTTTGGACCATCTTAAAACCAAGAACACAAAGACGAAATTATTATAAATATAATTTGGACTTGGTGTTCTGTATAAGATTTTAAAATCAAGCGAACATTTCATGCTACATAATAAGATTTTTAATATCTATATCTTGCATCGTATGCCTTGTATGTTTGTAAAACTTGGTTATAATGTATTACTAATATAGTTATGTTAAACCTTATCTAATTATAACAACTGTCTAAAAATCACTCCGAGTAAACTTATATCATTCAGCGAAACATGGTCTAAATATTGTAAAAATTTAATGGTATTCCCTCTATAAATTTAATTTAAATTAGTGCAAAAAAGCGCAAACACGCTTTGAAAAGTGCCACGGTGCCACTAAAAATGCGATAGTGTCAAAAATGGCACAATTGTGCCATAAATCCCATCACTGGTCAAAACAATTAGTAGCTTTTTTCAGTTGAATTTCCATTGAAAGTGAAATTAAACTGTGCTGCTTGGACTTACACACGAATACATATTTTTAAAGTTCAATTGGTTTAAAAATTGTTGAACTAAATAAAAATTACGAAAGAAATAAGATGTGAAATTTAATACTGTTTCTTTTAAAGATTATTAGGCGGATAAAAAAATAATTTTGAGAAATTACATTTACTTTTTCGTTTCTTGAAGTCACATTTTTAAATAGTGTAGGTATAGTGAGAAATCCAGAGTTAAAGTTAGTGTAAATAATTAAAATGTGGTTTAAGAAAGATTCACAATTTTATCAAAATTTTTTTAATGGAAATCAATGAAGGTAAATTTTTAAACTTATAACTCGTAAACTAAACTACATTTTATATATATATATATATATATATATATATATATATAAATATATATATATATATGTATATTCATTCAATATATATTCAATATATATATTTATTCAATACATTACTAGTCCGGGAAAATAAATGTTCGAGCTTGAAATTTAATGGAGAGAACCAAACATAGTCATTTAGTTTCTTCTTGATGCTCAAAAATATGATTTTTAAATATCTCGTCTTATTTTCATAGACTCAAAAAGAATATATTTATAATATAGCCACACAAAAATATAGATTTACAAATTTTTATTTCATATATTGTATTTTTATTATAAATAATATTTTAAAATTATTTTTATATTTTCTAAACATTTGTTATTGTACAATAAATAATTTAGTTTAAAATTTTTCAATTTTTATTACGGAAACTTTATATGCAATGGTATAGTTTAGTTAATTTTATAATCAGGTCAATAGACATTTTAATTGATATTAATCAAAATTACAATCATAATACTAATTGATTGAATTAAAAAATTAATTAGAATTTAAGCTAAAAATATATAATTTCTTTAATAATATAATTTTGGTGATTGGAGCAATTTCGTAATTGAAATCCATTTTTATTTTTTTCTATGTTAATACTTTTTCTGAAAATAATAACATTATAAACATTAAAAAATCCTTACAGGATTGCATTCTCTAAACATTCGGTTTAGCAATAATTTTACTATTTGTTAAGGTTACTTTAACACGTATGATTAAATATGTTTGTCTATATCAGTTAAGGTCTTTCATTTACAAAACTCCTATCTTAAGTTAAATGTAAGTTACATTCGAATGACTATAATTCCATTAATTTCTAAAATTATATAATTTTACCTTTAATAAGATTTAATCAATAAATTCATTGTAGGTATGTTAATTAAATTCACTAATTATACAAATTACCCCAAAACACAATACAAATCAAGATATTTTTTTTTTTGTTAAAGTTTGAGCAAAAATAAATATTTTAAACTTTTTTTAAAATCATGAAACTGCCACAAATAGTAACATAAATAAATAAAGTATGTTTAACAAAGTATATTTTAATATTTTTTACACATAAATAAATCTTTATTTTAAAATGAGTGAGTATCTGTGTTGCCACTTTAGCCTTTTTAAGGCTAAATCTAGTCTTTTTATTTTGTTTTTAGCCTCAAAATTTTCGTTTTGGCTTCTACCTTTTTTTAGCCTTTTTTGGTACTTAGAACTGCCTTAAAAAGGCTAAAATGTTAGTATTTTATTAACGAAGAAAATAATTTCTTATTTGTTAATATTAATTTTATTCTTACAGAATCATTAATTTAATAATTACATTATTATTTACATTTGAAAAAAAATTTCGCCCGAGGCGCTTTATTCTCCAAATCAAAAATAACTCAATTAATTTAATGGACTTACTATATCGATTAATACTATTTTCTGATATACTTCATTAACCATAGAAACTATTTACGAATATAATTAAAAAAAGAAAAACTTATAAATGTAATAAAATCACACAAAAATTTGTAAATGTTTAATCAAAATGTAATTATAGTAAAAAAATGAAAAAAAATAATTCAAAATATTGAATAATTTTTCATATGAAATAATACTCAATTTTGTATTGAATTTTTTGGGTGATTTTTTATTGGATTTTTTTTATTTATTACAATATCTTTAAAAAAAATATGAAAAACATTTTAAAATGAAAAAGTGCTAACTTTTTTCTGGCCTTAGTTTTTGAAACATTTAACCTTTTTTGGACTTTGTTAAAGTTCATATTAGCCTCTTTTTTCACCTCCTGGCAACACTGGTGACTATTATAGACAATTATTATTATTATTTTTATTTTTTTTTATAAAATAACTCATATATTATTTGTGGAATTAAAATGACTGACAGAAAGACTGACGATAAAAATAATAACAAAGTCACACCTTTTTTATCTTTTAATTTTGTTTAGTGATACATTATTTTTTTATTTATTTAAAAAAAATAAAATTTTGTGATACAATGTTGCTGTTGTCATGAAGACTAAATGTAATAATATTTAAGAAAAATAATTCAAAAATATTTCAATGAAAGACAATTTAACATTGTGGTGACATTAGAGTTTAAAAGCATAAAATGATGATTAATGCCACCAAGCCGTAACATTGTAACAAAGTACCACCATAAAACCAACGCCATGAAAAAATAAAGGTAAATTATTAAAAAAAAATATATATATTTAAAAAAATAATGGTACTCGTAAATGCATACGAGTATATGTATTGTAAGTATATTAAAATAAATTTTAACTTTATATACACTTATAATGGTATTGGATTAATTTTTCTTTTTAAATGCAATCAAGGACATAGAATTTGTTTAATAAAAGTTGCAATTTTTAACAATGAACTTAAAAGTTTAACACAAATTGACAAAAAAAAGAAATACAACAAATAAAGTTTTTAGTTAACATAAATCCTGCTTTAGGCTGACTAAAGAGGTAAAAAATCGTTACTGTGTAATATGTATACAATAGGGTGGCTCCGTTTGTGGGGAGAAAAATTTGTTTAATTCATTTTAAGACACTATTTCTCAAAACTTTTCTTTTTAAATTGTCTTTTTTAAAGTTTTTTTGAGTACTTTTCATATTTATATCAAAAGAACAGTATGAAATTTTTGCATTATATAAAAAAATCTTACAATTTTGAAATTATACTGTGCAATCTTTACGCAGTTATACATAATGGGTTTATTCAGTTTTTGGAAATTTCTGCTAATTGTCTTTTTTTCGAAACCTATTTTTCTCGATATTCACCAAATTTTCAAACAAGCTTTCCATAAATGTGTAACAAATTACACTTTTACAAACAAATTAACAAATTAAAATTCGTAAAAAAATTTATATCAAAAATGTTGATTTTTATTCTTATTTAGATGCTTATTGAAGTTTTACTTTAAATTGCACAAAAAAGTATAAATTTTTATAAACCAGTGGAAGACATAGAAATATGCAAATTTTTATGTTAAAGGTGCGTAAGTTCAGATTGCATAGAATATATCATGAGGTGGACCAAATACTTTTGCCATCATAACTCACTTAATTTTTTATGAGAAGCGTATTTGAATAAAAAAAAACAAAAAATGGAGATAATCCTTTTCTAGATTAAGCCAACGATATGAATATAAACAGTTTTTTTTTAATAAAAAACATGTAAAAAACCTCATTAATCCGGATTTGATTCTTCAATAATTATATGGATTATCTAGTTTATCCTGTATTATCTACCATGATAGAGCCAACGTGGCCGATGTAATCTTAAAAAATAAAGGAAAAAATGTGTAATGAAGGAATTTTATTAAAATTTTAATAAATACTAGTAATAAATAGGACTCACAATTTAATAAAAAAAAAATAGCGAAGACTAAAAAAAATTATATAGAACTAAGAATGCGAACGATGTATAGAATATATATATATATATATATATATATATATATCTCGAAGCGGATACATGATTACCGGAAACTTTAACAACATAAACATTAGATTTCACTAAAACTTACCGACTTTTAACTCCCCCTAGAATAGTTGATTAAGTTGTGAAAATATATTGTGTGAAATAATAGTGAATTCGGACATCGTTAACACGTGCCTTATCGGCCCTGAAGTTTTATGGTGCGTTTATATGGAAAAATATGGCTTTTTTTACAGTTTTTATAAAAATTTATCTATTAAATATCTTACTTTGTAAAAAATGTTAAAGAATCTTAATCTACTCATAATTCTCTATCAAATAAGACATAAAAAGAAAAGGAGTTTACAAACAAATTTTTAATTTTTTGAGAAATGTTTAGATAAATTGCTATTTTTAAGTAAATTTTAAATATAATTACTGAAAAGTACGTTTTTGTTTCTCTAAGAAAATTCAAATGTCTTTCCATGCTTGATTAAAAAATACTGATTTTTCAAGACTATTTCAAAACTCCAATTTCAAACTTTTAAAGATTTTGTTAAACAAATTTAAAAAAAATTAGAATAAAACTTTGCAGGTTTATAGAAAACACCACAGGAAATAAATTTAAAAAAGAATTATGTCAATACCTTGTAAGACTAATCCGTACCTCCATATAATCGTACCATACAATATTTAGGCGCTGTGCGGCACGGGTTAACGATATCTGAATTCACTAATATTGCACACAATATCTTTTCACATCCCAATAAATGATTCTAGGCGGAGTTACGGTAAAATTTCAAAAGCCGGTAAATTTTGGTGCAGAATAATATAAATATAAGATGTTACACAGTGGGAAATTTTTTTCATTTTCTAATCATAAATCTGCAACTTTTTAATCCTTAACAAAAAAATGAAAAAGTTTAGCACTAACAATCTTGAGAATATTTTCCATAATATTAGTTAATATGAGCTAAATAAATTTGCAAATTTCTTGGCAAAACTTCTTGAATTTTAAATTTATTTTTATTTGATTGCATATGTTTAAATATATAAAAATGTATGACATTTAGAGGAATATTAAGGTATTTGGCTTAAATAATTAAATATTCTGATTTGTTTAAATCATGATAATAGTACACTATTTGGAGTTAAAAGTTAATTAATCGGAAATGCAAATCTATGGTAAATATTGTGTCATCTAGTATTATCTCCTCTAGCTCCAAACAAATTGTAAAGAATTAATTAGATTTTGAATTATTAATAATAACGTTGTGATTAAAAATACTTCTTAATATAAATAAGTTTTTTTTTAATTTATTCCATTTTAATAAAAATAAAATATTAGCACAAAACATGCGTTATATATGCAAGTCATTTTTATTAACGACTCATTATACAATCGAATAATCATGGTGAAAATTTACAGAGCTATTACGGTTATAACGGTGTAATCACATCCGTCTGTTCGTTCGGCGCAGAGACAGTGTTTAATGCTGGCTATATTCATAGATTCACAGACAGGAGCAATAAATACGTAATTTATTAAAAATTATTTATCACCCAAAATATTTAAATGTAATATGTACAAGAATTTTAACCACGGATCTATTATTTTTCAAATTTAGGACCAGAAATAAAACTTATATAAAGTTCTCTATCCAAAATGGTATAAATTATATTCCACAAAGTTTAAGATGTGAAAATAAAATTATTTAAAATGTTTTGGATATTTGAAATATAGTTAATTTAGCGAAAATGTAGGATAGCTGTAGGAGTTGGAATTTTGTAATATTTTCATACAATAGTTATTTTTTCGTGTTAACTTTACAGTAAATTAAAAATTTTAAAAAATTTCAAATATTTTAAAAAAGTATTTATGATCAACTAGATTCTATTATTTCCCACATCAAAGTTTCCCTTCATTAAATTTCGAGATTTCCTAATTACTTCACCTAATTTTACTTGCATATTTCTTGTTTTTCGTCATATTTTTTTCTAAATTCTAAAAATATACTTACAACTATGTAAGAATGATCATTCACTTTAGTGTTTCTATACATAAAATTAAATTCTAGTCATACAGAAATAAATTTGTTTCATATCGAGGGCTTATATTTAAAAAGGACTATCTGCAAAACCCCAACTGTTCATCTTTCAATATTTTGCAATCCGATCTTCTACGATTTATTACTAATATATATATGTCTACTAAACCTTATATATAAAACTAAAACTGTTTACCGTATAATTCGCGAAGTTATGGGATATAGGTAGTATGAACAGGGAAGGTCTTAAGACTTTGTAAAAAAAAATAATTCTTATAAAGTTCCAAAGTGAGATGAAAACTGGTTAGGTCAAGGGGACAAGAGATACCCCCATACAAACCAAATCTTAAATATTGCGTATATATTTATATATATTTATTTTACTACAATGAGCAAAACACACCAGGATAAGTTATATATAATATAATTGCGTGGAATTAAGTATGCAAATAGTCCTTTTTGTTTATTGAGAAATTAAAAAGAATTTAAACAATAAATTAAATTTATGATATTCATCAAAAAATTAAAAAGAACGTGAGTAGCAGGAACATCTTCAAACGTTACAACTATAAAAAAAGCGAGCGTGAGTCTAAAAAAAAACAATGCAAATGTGTTCGCAATTCAAATATTCCTAAAAAATCTCATGCGAAAAAAATTGCAAAAAAATTTTTTACAAACAATTTTTTAACTGATTAAAATTTTATTTAATTACTTATCAACAATTCAAATATGACTAAAGAATTTAAAAACGCTCTTTATAAAGTTCTTACATTACAATCCTTTGGAAATTAAATAAAGACATGCATGTGTTCTCAATAGCCCAAAAATAAAAATGCAAAAAAAAAAAAATTGCGAGAATTATTTTTTCTTTATTAAATTAATACCACTGACAAAGGACATAAAAACGAAATGTGCAGATAGTCCTTTTATTCCTCAATAGTGTTTATATAATGCACCAGTCGGCATATATACAATAATTAAATGTTTTAAAAATTTAAATTCCCATAAGAGGAACTTCAAAAAATTAGAAAATTTTGAATAAAAATATTTACATTTTTTTTCTCTTAACACGAACGTCAACTTGTGGTTAATTAACCAATGTTTATAAATACATACAAAGTCTATCCGCGCTAAAGTTGTAAAGGTTTAATGTTGAAACTTCGAAAAAAATCTCAATACTTTATCGAAACCAAAACACCGCGATTTCGTAGAACTTCTAAAGTGCTATCAACACGCGTCAAAAGTATTATGGCACTTTTAATATTTATCGAAGTACATGAAAAGAAAAGTTTTTAATATAATTTTTTGAACGAATTCGTAAATAGCAAAAAATTGTTATTTGTAAAATATTGAAAAAAATTATGAGTAATAGTAGACATAATTTGGGATAATTTTCTGAAAAACATTAATGAATTTAAGTGCTGGTTTTAAAAATATAGTCATTTAAGCCTTACTGCTCATGATAATATTCCTTATAAAAAGCATGATTTATGCTTCTTAAAAGTGAATTTTTGCAAAATTGAAAACATGTATCTTATTTAGTGATAAGTTTTACAACGAAAATAGTTTTTATTATTTTAAAATCCGAACTGTAATGCGAAATATGTAAGAACGCTTTTTGAGGTTATGAAATTATTTTTTGGTCCATAAAATTATGAGACCATAAAATATTTCGATGCCCACTGGAATTTAGGAGTTATTAAGCAAAAGATGCACGAATGCCGCTGTAGCCAGTATAAATGATGTTTACTTATTTTTTATTTTTTGTAATTTTTTGCTATCAATTCCTTACAGATATTTTTCAAAGATCTAGTCACATCTTTTATTAAAAAAATGAGAAAGATAATTTGGAAAATTTGTAAAAATAAAAAAATCATAAAAGTTTTGCAATTCAAAATTGTTATTTACTAAGAAATGTACGATATTTTAGACGATCTCAATAAAATTTTTATGTCAGTCACGAAAATCACTTAATTTTTTTTTCTAACTTTAATTTCTCTTATATGCGCAAAATACTGCGAAATTTAAAATGTCGTAAATTTTTGGTTTCAATTTTTATCACCACATAACTTTTCAACATATAGCAATACGGTAACTAGTTATACATCATATGAATTTCCTATGCTTTATCTGGCCACTAGTTAATGATTTGAGTCTAAAAAGTGTAAATTGTGGGTGAAAGATTAAAAGTGAATCAAAAAATTCTTGCAAGTCCACCCAGTGTGACCTAAAATTTTGGATTTCCTAATTATTTTGTTAGGTCTACCAAAATCCATCAACAATTTATAGATTTCAAAGAGATACATAATTTTTTAAAATTCCTCATATTTATTTGCTACCCTAATATGAGTATCCCAACATACATGGTTGTATGTTAAGATGTATCATGCAAAAGATATTTAAATTGTTACACTGCAATTCCAACTAAATGAAAATCAGAATTTAGAAAAAAATCAAATTGTGACAATATCAACGCTAGACATTATAAGTAAATACAAAAATATAAAATAACTGAAACAAAAGTCATTGCATGCATGTTGTTCTATTGAATGTACTATTCTACTCACTTGTATAAGAGTATTCGTTTCTTACTGATTTATAAGCATTTACACGGTATTATCAAGCACCTCAGATAAATATATTGATATTTTAGTGCAAGAGCAATTTTGCTTTTTAGTATGTCGAATAAATGTATGTATGTATGCATGTATATATGTATGTATGTATGTATAGCTGAAATAGTCTACATCTTGTAGATAACAAAAATGAAAAGAAAAATATACTTGAATTTATTCAAATTGTGTCAATTATGCCGAAAGGCAACAGCAGCCAAGTTGTCGTATCTTTTCCGTTCGCTATACTTGTACCGTACGCTGTTTATGTTGCTGCTGCAGCGGTTGTTCAGCAAAATGTCTTGTGTGTCGATGACAAACTGCTAGAACATGTTACCAAATGTCTTGTCACAATGTTACATTCACAAACATACACAGACATAGAACCAGAACGACATAGACGGAAAAGACTTTTTTATAGGGAAAATTCTTTTTCGGATTATTATTGTTTTGTTATATAGATATTTTTTTTATTGATTTTAAAAGTAACTATTTTGCACATTAGTAAAACAAAATATAAAATATGTATCTATTAAAATGTAATTAATATTATAAGGAAATGAATAAATTTAGATCTTGTTCTTAAATTGAATGTTATGCGTTTTTATATTACCTATGATATTTTTAACAAAAGAATATTATTTTTTTTTTTTTGTGAAAACATTCTTTTAAAGATGCGAATACTCATACCAATATCAACTTTCATGTGTTGTAAGTTCTTTAGCGTATTGCAGTTATTTTAATTTGTGTAGCTGTTGTTATTTGATTTTTTTTCCTTAAAATTTTACAAATACTTGACCGCAAGTTTTTTTTTAATTTTTCATTTCAATATTTTTTTCGGTTGTTACCGGTACTATCAAATATTTACTCGCTTGTGTCTGAAGTCTTTCGTTTGAATATATTTGCAATTTTTGTATTTGTTTTTATTTTTAGATTTTTGTGATTTTGACAACAACGACGCATATCTCAACTTGTTTTTGTCTGTCTATTTGTTCGCTTATTTGTCCGTCTGTCTGTCGCGCTGGTTGGTTGTTTATAATATTTTTTTCCTTTCCGTCATTTTCATTATTAATGCCTTAAGCTTTAGTTAAACTAGATTAATTGCATTTATAGACTCTATCTCATTTTATTATACTTTTGAGACTGTGTGCGTGTCTTGCAAAATAGATATGAATATGTAGTACAATAACAAGAAAACATATTTCCACGACACAAATCTTATAAATTTTGACTCATGTTAGGTTAATGTCAACAATTGCCTAAAGGATGTTAACATTGATTTGTAAAATGCTGATATTTTTTTTTTTTTTTTTTTTGTTAAAGTGGCTACAGCAAGAAACTGAAATCATTATTCAGTGAAAAAAAAGTTGCCATTATTTATTGAGTTTCTGATCAATTTAGTAAATGCAAGAAAATTTTAATGAGTTGTATTCAAACCATAACTGAATGTAATAAATGAAAGATCATTTTGTGGATATTATTTATTATTCAATTAGTAAGACTTTTTTTGTTTTTGTATGTATTTAAATTTTTTTCTTATGTGTCAGGTTAAAACAATATCTGTTTGGGGATAATATAATGGTGTTTTTGTAAGTTAGATAAGAGTTCTGTGAAAGGGTATTGAGAAAGTATTTTAAATGATTTATAAATAAAATAGACTCCAAAAGCATCCTAGTTATCTTGTTTATACATTATATGTCAATCATTACCAGCATTATTTTGATTTCATATGTACATACATATCTGAAATTTCAATTGCTTACTGACTTTAATAATATTTAACTCCTAATTTAAATTTCAGATTTTTACATCTTATTTCAACATAAGAAGAATGTGTGAAGGCTGAAGATTGTACAATCATCTCATGAACATTTCTATGTTATTTTTTATGACACTCTGCGATATAAATACTTGAGTTGTCTTTTCGCATTTACAACTAGCTTAACATACGAGAAATTATTCAGAAATATATTTTTTTTCCAACTAAAAAACTTCTACCTACGAAGTTGAGAAAAGTCTGCTTTAAAGAGTTTGCTTTTTAGTTTATTACAAAACATGCCTATCGTTTCTTTTTTAATGAAAAATTAATATTATTTTAAAGTTAATTGTACTTTTAACTTATTTTATCAAAGTACTTTCCATCGGAAGTTTTTCCCGTTTTTTTTTTTTAATTTACGGATTTAACCACTTCTCATTTTTTGAGGCCAGAAACGAATAAAGCTAATTTTTGGTACCATGTTCTGAAGGAAATCGTATACCAGCTGGAGTATTTCGAACCGAACAAAGCGAAAAGTGGTCAGAAAGACCAATTACTGGGCTACACAGCGGGTGGGGTAAAATATCTCAATGCCTTAGATTTTAACTGGCAGCGCAACATAATTCAGAGCACTATCATAATAGACAATTTTTTCGTTTAATGCTCCATTTAAATGGATTAATTATATTTGCTGCAGATCTTATGAAAATGTTTCAACATATTTTAGGAGATCATAGTAGATGACATCCGTCTAATTCCTCCAAATACAGAGTATATCCCCGGCGACAGAGATATTCGACTTTGGTGTCGATTATCGCGATTTACATTATTATAATGAATTCACCTTTTAAGGTCCGTAACTAATCGATGTAGAGGCGAAATCATTTTGTGACATTAAAGCAGCATTTCATGCATGCAAAATTGACTTTCGACGTTTCTTGGTTTCAGTTCATATGGCACACTATGTCCAGGCATTTGGATGAATCTAATTGCTTTAGAACGTCTATATTATTGCTAATATATTAACAACGATTCTGAAAGTATTTTTTGTGTATGAAACAGTATAGTTGGAATAAAATCTTCAATTTGTTATCTTCAAACTTTTTCGGCTGGCCGAAATGCTCCTTCTCTAGTTTTGAATCGCTTAAACCGCCTACGACAAGTTGCCTCAGCTAAAGCATACTCATAAACTTCAACCGAAATACTATGGCTGTCTTTAAAAATTAATATTAAATAAAACTACCCACAAATATCCCTTTTTTGATACAATACTCTCCATATTGAAGGCTTGATAAACTGTGTTGTTTACTTTTCAAAAGATTCACATAGATCTCAAAATTGACCGCTTGGAAAAAATACTATTAACGCAGTCAAATTTAAATTAATGGGAATTAATGCATACACCCAATAATTTTTCCATTATTGGGAGGCTTTAAACTTGCTGGCCTTCAATGTAGTTCTAACTTTATCTTTTACTTTGCACATTTTAGATTCTGATTATTACATGTGCCTAGCCATTACATGTCCGGACAAGTTTGTCTTAGCATTTAGAAGTTACTCTATTTCTTTTGGATTTGTTCTTGAAACCTTTTCTTTTCATCTTACTCTTTAGGTTCTTGTTTAGCTTTTTGATCACTCTGAATTAAATTCCTTATTTAAGTAATAACTTAACATTTTTGGTGCATATATTTTTTTCCAACTCTCCAACGCCAGCCAACGGATTTTAAAAATTAGATCTATTATTAAACTTTCCATCAACCTGTGATCAAAAAAATTAATTAAAGTTATCGATGGTAGCAATTATTACGAATAATGCAAAATCATTAAATAATTCATTGCATAAGATGCGAAAAAAAATTTAATTCTTTCTATGATAAATTTTTGTAAAATTTATCAATGATGCTGTTAAAAAATTATTTTTTGTGCGCACTTTTTTACACATAAATTTAATTAGCAATTGTAGAAAATGTAAAATAGAAAGTTTATTTTTTCAAAAAAATCAAACTTATAATTGCGAACGAAATTATCCCACTTATCATCCAAAAATGTAGGAGGTATATTAAGTTTCTTATTTCGTTTGTAACATATTGAAATATTCATCTGAGACTCTATAAAGTATATATATACTAGGTCCTCGTGAAATTCTAGACGATCTAGATATCTATGTCTGTCTTTGTGTCTATCTGTTGAAGCATGATGGGGCTCGGAGCAGATCACCTAGGAGACGAAATGTGTCTCAAATATTTCTCCCATATAAGGTTTGGCATTGATAATGGATAAAATTGGTTAATAAACAAAAAAGTTATAGGCCAAATACTAGAAAAACTTTGTATACCCCGTAACTCCAGTTTATACCTTTCCACCGATATCTCTTAAATTAAAACATCTACAACAATGAAATTTTCTACAAATAGTTCATGGGTTGATATAAATTAAGAAACCAAAAATGGGTGTTATACGTTCACTTTTTTAAATTAGGATTGTACAAAAATATATAATAGATTTTGCCAAGCTGAACATTCGCACATGTTTTACATTGTGTAAGTTTAGTAAAATGTTAAAGTAGCATAAGTAACTTATCATCGTCCAACACTTTTCAAATTAGTTTCTTTGTTCACATGCCAAAAAGTAATGTTTTCTTTATTTCATCTAAACAATATTCAGTCAGAAATAAAATCATGAAAAACGTCATATAAATTGTATGTAATAAAAATCATATGAAGCACACTTCAAAACAATAATTCATAGTTATGATGTGTAAAATATGAATTTGTATTTATTTAATTTTTTCAGTTTGGTTTATTTGTGACCTGAAATGTTTTAATGTTAATTCAATAATTTTTTTCGGTACAAATGTTATTTTTGCTTGTGAATAAAAATATGGATTGTCTCAGATTGAATTTAGGATATGATATAATATATATTTTTTTTCTTAGATAATGGATACAAAATTCCTAAAATACGAGTATAAACGAAATGTGTATTAAAAAACAATTAACCAGTTAATTTTCACTTTGGGTGATAGATATTTATGTCGAGTTATAAAATCAAAGTTTTTTCATTACAGATATTATAACAGACCTAAAATATGTGTACTTTGAAAGTAGTTTATGTCGTATCAGTCAAAATATATAAACGGGTATGTACGTGGAATATAGTAAGGCGTTGTAATATTTTCGCCTTGAGCTTTTATTTATATTACACTTTTTTTGGAATATATATGTATGTATCTTTTGAAAACAAATGTTAAAAAACACAAGCAAAAAAACCTCAAAAAAAAAATTGTAAATATAAATATGTATGTAAATATTTGAGTGTTTTATGGTACATATTCGTAATTATAATAAAAATGATAATTTAGTATATATGTAAATCTATGAAAATAATATCGTGCCAGTAGACTATTGTGTTTTTTTGGTTACGACCAATAAAACTCTTTATAGTACTTTTGTAGCTGACGTAGAGTTTTTGTTGGTACATTTTTAATTAACATTTGAAACACTCCCTTTAAGGAACAGCAATGGATATGTTAAATATGATAAAAGCTCAAAAAAAAAAGTTAATTAGCAACATGATGGAGATGAAAAAACTGCCAATAATCGATCGAGATTTTTGTTTGTAAAAAATGTGCTAAATTTGCAATTTCACAGATGTTAAATTTTCGGTTTCTTTTGTTATAATTGAAAATGTATGAGGATTAAAAACAACATTTTGAAGTCAAAGGTTTGATTAATTAAATTGACTAATATTTCGTTTTTTTCCTAATTTAGTTTATAAAAGAAATTAACTGATTTGTTAAAGTTTACTTAATTTTATTATTATCAGCTTATTCTACAGAAATATATATTGTAAATTATAACTATATTTCCCAAAGATTAAAAGGCTAAAATGGAGTCAGATATTTTCGATCTTAAAACTAAATATTTGTTTTTCTAAACCCCTGGTTAAAAAAGCAAATTTGTGAACTTTAAATTAAACTTATAAACTGAAAATTTCATTTATTGACCTGACCTACTTCTTTAAATGTTTATCATTCATTCATTTTCTTTTAAAAGAATGAGTGAAATTGTTATAACCTAAAGGTTCTTCTATTCACAATAGATTTCAAGATTAATTGCCAAAGAAGTAAAACTGTTTCATTTAATTGCCTTCTCAAGCATTTAATTATCATTTTATTGAAATCTAATTTTCTTTTCTTTTTTCTTGTCTTAAGCACACATTTCATTCTTACTTTTTTTTCTTTCAATTTCTTTTTAATTTTTTGCTCAAACAGTAGTTTGTGTTTAATCTTTATTAATCATCTTTGGCATAATTTCCTCTATTTTTCTGGTATATTTTGTGAATTTTCTTTTGGGCTTTTTGTTCTTCCAATAAATATCACGTTTTTGTACTTAAGTTGACATTTATTTGCGTCAGAGACAAAAAAAAAAAATAATTTATTAATATTCGTATAAACGTAGGAATGTATAAACTAAAAGATGTTAACAGCAAGGCTGTACTAGAAAAAGTATTTAAAAAATAAAATTAGCAAATTCTAAAAAAATACATATGTATATAGAAAATGTAAATATATATTTTAAAAAAAAACTTAAAAAGCCTGTGTTTATGTTTGGCCCAACAACAATAATTCCAATCAGATTTTCCTGGCTCTCATAAATTTTGCCAATCGTACTATCAGCCTTTGAACTATTAATTGTGATCACATGCATTCAACTTCTATATCAACTTCTGCTCCAATTCCTTTACAATCAAATTAAAACTTTCAAATTTTAAACATAAATGTTTAGTTTTTTGACACTTTACATTTAGCTCACATCTACTTTCATGACCACCCCCTAACTTTTTAACTAAGTGTAATGCATAGATTTCTTTAGAAATTATTCTTGTATGTGTGTTTGGACTCGTTGTGCATAAATCACTTTCCGCAATCTGGTGACCTAAATATTGAATTATTTTTGTCAAAACAAATCGTCGTTAAACATCGGATAATAGTGTCAAGTTGCATTACAAAGAAAGTGTTCATAAATCAATACAGCCGTATGATACTAGCAAGAAAATAATAACAGTAATGAAAACAAAAGCAACAATAACAAAAATATAAAAGCAACAACGTACATGTGATCTATCTTAGCTAAAAATACATTCAAATACAATATGCTACACACATAACTACACGTCAGTGTTTCCGAAAATTAAGCAAAATATTTGCAAGTTTTCTTTTCTATTTTGTCACTAGTTGAGATTTCTTTTCTTTTTTTTTTTCTTATTTTAAGTTTCCTTATCATATCTTCCGGGGTTCATCATTCCAAATTTATAAAAAGTAGTCGTAGGAATATAGTAATGTAAATATAGAAATACTTACTTGCTTCCTATACATATAAGAATGATCATTTCTTACTTTTCATATACTGAAAGAGGAAGCATTTTTATTTCTCATATAGGAGTACTACATACAATGTCACGATATAATTATAATATAAAATCGTCAAAATTGGCATAATATTATTGAAATTTAAAATGCATATCTTTTTGGCTATTTATATTCATATTAAAAAAATAATAATAATAAGAATATTATTAAATATTGAAACTATTTGTAAGTTAAAAAAAAAACTTCCAGAATTGCTTTATATTATACAAAATTTGAAAAATAGGAGCTAATTAAGATAACCGGCCCAGTTAAAATAAAAATATTTTCTTTTTAACGTTATTAAAAGTTCTATAGTCGGCCTTTGGCCGGACTCAGAGACCTTCTCCTACATAACATTCGTCGAGTAAACTTTTTTTTAGAAGTAACTGCATAAAAAATTGCATAAATTCTCTCGAGGCTTTATAGAATATAGTCGTATTATATATCATTCAAAATACATATGAACTTTTAAACAGCATATATATATACATATGTATATAATTTAAATAATATTTAAATCGCATATGTATTCAGAAAATACATCAAAACTTTAGAGATCCTTATAACTCGTAAAGTATGAGCGAGTGGCCAAAATTTTTTAAATTTCTTTAATCACAATTAAAGATAATACAGAATCATTATACAAATTGTTTAAAAATCGTGTGGGTCGGTGATCCCATATATATATATATATATATATATATATATATATATATATATATATATATATATTATATATATATTGGTTTTATTTTCAATTAAATATTTTACTACTTCCCACATTCTTAAACTTTTTCATCTATGATCAAAACTATTTAACTTACATACATATGTATATAAAATATCACCAATACTGGTTAAATTGCAAACGAATTTCGAATTGAAAGTTTAAACTTTTTGTAGTCAATTTCTCTCTCTCTCTCTATCTACTACAATAAAAGATAAGATTTAAACAAGAAAAATTGGCGTGTGTGAACATTTCATGAAATCTTCATTTTTTTTTTTTTTATCAAAAATCTTCAAATAGCAGTTTGGAATTTTTACAATAAAAAAATTGTCAAAATGCACATAAATCGGAAAATCTGACTGCACACAAGGAAATTTTTTAAATTTTATACAGGCTAAAGTTTAACTGTAGTCAAAATTATTAATTTTTGTATGAAAGCAATATCATTTTGTCAAAGATTAGGCTTTAATTTTGGTTAAAACTTTAATTTCGTTAATAGCTGATAGTGTAACAAAAAATGCTCCCTCTTTTGTGTGTGGGAAATAAGTCAATATCGTCAGCTATTACTGCTGAACAAATTGCTAAAGGATAGTGAATAACTGTTTATTTTTAATCTGGTATCAATCTTTTTTTATTTACACTTTTGCATAATAGTGGACTAAGTGTTCTAAATGTGTTAAATATAATTTTGTGTGCCGTTGTTACCTCTTAAAGATCACTGCTGATGTAGTCAGTAGTTTATCTACAAACTGCAAAAATAATAATAAAAAAAAAAAAAAAAACGTCACAAGGCTTTAAAAAAACCAAAGAAATTTACCAGAACCACCACATATGTTTGTGTGTGTGTACATGTGGATACATCTATAAAGCGTACAGTGGGGAAATAGTTACAATATTTTGGAAATAAATTAACAATTTCAGAAAATAAAAATCTAAAGAGAGTTGTTATGGGACCATAAAGTATGGCTAAAGTGAAGTAAAAACATCCAAATATTTTACTCTCTTCTCTCCATTTGAAAATGAATAGTGAAACAGTTTTTTGACCAAAATTATGAAAAATAAATACTAAATTTTTGTAAAATTTCAAAAACTGACTGCAAAATCCGAGCAAAAATTGTGATACATTTGGTTTTCTATTAAAGAGCACAAGCATAAAGCAATGATGATACACTAAAAATTCCATGTTAGAGGCTCCATAACTTGGTATTAGACGGCACCGGTTCACTGTGGCAAATGATATAGTACCAGCTGATCATATATTTTTAAACAATCTAAAGTATTTATTTAATTTATTTTCGCATCTTAAAATTTTGCGAAAATATTTTATACCGTTTTAGATGAAGACTTTTGCGTAGATTTTGTTTTCCTTCATAAGCTTTACAAATAACACAAAAGGGTTAACTTAAACTCTTGTATAGAATACGAAAATGATATTTTTTACGAAAAATTAAATTTTAATATTAAATATGTTTTTATGCACGATGAAAGTTTGATTTACTGTGTATAGAATATCTACTATTTTTAACGTTTAATCTGCGGATACAGTCCGTTAAGAAGAAAATATCAACATATATTTGTGCCGCATGTGTGAACGGATCTAATTATGTCATCAGAAAGGTTCATAATGACATGTAAAATATATGTATACATATATTATTATAATCGTTACATCTAAGTAAATTTCTGAGTTATTAATAAAAATTTTCTGTAAATAACAATTATTTATACAAGATATTTATTTTTATACCTAACCGGAATGGGTTGTCATTCTATGGGTAACATTTCGAAAAAATCATTTAAGACCTCATAAGGTATATATATTATGAGTCCAGGTAAGATTCTGAGCCGATCTAGCTACATCCATCCGACTGTATGTTGAAAGCAGAATAGGCATCAGTTGGGGACTACCTAGGGGAACGAAATTTAACTCAAATATTTATCTTATGTAAGGCTTTTTTAGTATAAAAAATGAAATTTAAAAAAAATGGTGGGTATATAGATTCGAACAAACCACATATAACATTCTCACTTGTTTTTATTTCAAAAAAATTTATTAAAAAATATTTTATTTTAATTAAAATGTGACACGTATTGGAACGCTTTCTCTAATTGTGTCGTTTTTGCGACTGAAGAATAAATAATAAACAATATAAAACTATGTATATGATGATCTTACTTTGTACATAAAAAATGTTTTTCTAACAAAATGCCTTTGCCCCGATTAGTGTTCTACTAGAATTGTTCAAATTGGTTAAATTATTTTTGTTGATTCTTTCAGCCCAGAGCTGTAATTTTTAGAGCCATATTCCTCTAAATTTCATTTTATTTTAAAATTTTATTTATTTATTGAATCTGCTTTTTATAGATCTCACAACAAGTATTTAAATTCTAAAACTAAAGCTAGTTTCTCTCTAACGAGAGCCTAAATGGTTGAATGAGCCTTACATCAGCGGGGTGGTAGGTCGTTCTACGAAGCTTTGAGTCAGTTTGTACTTCAGCAAGAATTCTTGCTAGTGTATTGGGATGACTCTGTGATTTAAGGATGAATTTTTCTCTGAATTTCCTGAACTCGTCTTTAACTAACGGCACCTCTAAGTCTCTATTGATATTTTCATTTCTTATGTACCATGGTGCACCTGTCATAATTCGATGCCATATGTCCAAATTGGTTTTAATACAGTTTTATACATAACGACTTTATTATCAAGGCTAAGCTTTGATTGGCTTTTAACTTGATATGGAGTCTTTTGGATTCTATATGACGACGCCAAGTAAGTGTAACGGGTAGACAGTATCATATATATTTAAATAAATACTGACTGAAGAATATGAAATAAAATATTTTCGAGATACTTGTATTAGCAAGGAGTACATGTAATGTCCATGGACTTTGTGACACAAAAAAAGTATCATAGTGTCCATTGACATAAAGACATTTTTGAACGTGTCATAATACCCAAGAGAAAAATATCATGAAGTCCGTTGCATGCAATTAGTTATTCTTCGTTCAGAAAAATACTGCGTCCAGCCGAAGGCTGGCTGTCTAGGAAAAAATTTTAATCAAGACCAAAATGCTACCCAGGTCAAAGTTACAACCATTTTCATTCTGAGAAAGGGTGATTATGTAAACAAGTCCTATCATATATTGTATTAATTTTCATATCAGAAAGTGTAATTTTCTCCATGGACACTTTACTTTTATAATAGTTATATTCTTCGTCACTATGCAACGATAGCAACAACGATAAAGACAAAGTATATTAATAAAACTACATAAGTATAATGCAGATACAAAAATTTAGTTTTAAGCAAAGAATATTGTAGTCATTCAAACAGACACAATCAAAATAAGCTGATGTTGCTAATTTAATAGAAATGAACTAAAGAATATGAGTACAAGACGGAAAAGAAAAATTTATACAACAAAACATCTATTTTAAGTGAAAAGTATGAATTTTAATAATAATAAAAAAATAAAGATGCAATCGTATTAACTAAAGTGTTTTGCATAAAACTTAAAAATATGACAAGATGCCAAACTTAACAGCATGAGCTTATGATAAAAATCAAAATCGATTTGTTTTTTTTTTTTTTTTTCTTTGAGTCTATTAAGTATTTTGTAGCTATTGTGGTGGTTGTGGTTGCATTATGCAGCTCAAGGAGTGCCAAACCAATGAACCAAACAAGTCAAGGTTTACAATATTACACGTACACTGTGCACAAATAAGATCATTTTGTATTAAAGCTTCGTAGATTTATCCTCATACAGAATGAGAAAAAGATGAATTTGAATTTTATTGTCCTCAAGACATCTCGGTAGTAATTTGCAGTAAAAAAAAAACTTCGTATTGTTGAGTAGAAATGAAACTGCTGTTCAATTATTTAAAAAGCATGAAATAGAAATAAACAAATAAATATTTAACTCTTAAACATAATCTATGTAGACTTAGTAAAAGGTTTTTAATACATTAAACAAGTTATCAGAAATGACACGATTGTTTTTTTACTAACAAATTTTGTTGCCTTAAATGGTTTATATTAAAATCTAGGGATATCGTTAAAATATTAGAAATTCTATTATAACATTGAAATGTTCCATAATCTTTAATCCGCGGATAAATATCTCAAAATGGTATTTAAAAAAAATTTTAAATATATGTTAATGCCGAACCTCTTTTCTTTTTTCTCAGAAAGTGTCATTCTAGAACTCACCATAGTTTTCGAGTTATTCGAATAAATGTCACACTATGTACAAAATATTTCATTTAATTTGGATTGTTTCATTATTAGTCAAACAGAAAAATTACGAACAGCGACCTTACTCTATCCAAATTTAATGAAGTTTGGTAAGAATATTATCTCTAACATAACTAACGCTAACACAGAGTTTAAATGCATTCTACATAATGTTTCGAGATTTACAATGACTTTAACACAAAATGTTATCGTAAAAATTGAAATATTTTTTTAGATAATTATGCTAAAGGAAATAAAAGTACTTTTAAAATTATATATAACATTATTTTTTACTATAAATTTTAATGGTCTATACTTCGCGACTTATAGTTCGCGGATGTATATCTCAAAAAGTGGTACTTTTAAAACTAACAGGTAAGAATGTGATATTCGACTTGGTCGAATCTGTTATACCCACCATCTTCAACTTTCTGTGTCATCCTAATTTAAAATTTTACCTTATATGAAAGGAGGGTGGAAAAGTTTGCCGATCACACACAATAAGTATGAACTGGAGTTACAACGGATACCACGGGTTTCTAGTATCTTACCCATAACTTTTTTGTTTATTAACCGATTTTGCCCATTTTCAATACCAAATAAACCTTATGTAAGACAAATATTTATCCAAATGAGTATAGAAAATATAAAAGATTTTAGTAAAAACTTGCAGAAACAGTCCTCTCACTTGCTTAATTATGTGTCCGAAGTCTTTTCAGTTTTCAATTGTAATTTTACCCTGTAGCTTCATAGAAAATTTACATTTGAGGACACCCCAATATGGACCTGGAAGAGATTTCTTGACAATATGTGCAACAAAAGATAATTGTATATCTTTAGAAGATGGCTAGTATAATTATCTACTAAAAAACGTTAAATAGGATACAAGATCTGCTAGAACTCCAAAAGTAATGATGTTATACCAAAATGTACTTGAGAAAAATTTTTAGAAATTTTATATTCTATAAACGTAGCAATGGCATCAAAACACCTGTAACCACGAATAACTCACATAGCGTACATGTGATTTTCGGTGACTATGTATAAAACACTAAGATGAAGCTTAGCGTTTTTAGCCAAAAGTTTATTCCCTCCATCAAATTCCGAGGTTGAGCGAAAAAAAAGTTTCGCCTTATTTTCCTGAAGTATAATGAAGCTCTGTGTTAGCGTTAGTTATGTTAGAGATAATATACTTACCAAATTTCACTAAATTTGAATAGAGTAAGATCGCTTTTGGTGATTTTTCTGTTTGACTAATAATGAAGCAATCTAAATTAAATGAAATATTTTGTTCAAAGTGTGACATTTTTTCTAATAACTCGACATCTGTGGTGAGTTCCAGAATAACACTTTCTGAGAGAATGTAAAAGAGTTTCGGCATTAACATATAATTTAAAAAATTTTTTAAAAATACCATTTTTAGATATTTATCCGCGGACTAAAGATCGTGAAATATAGACCATTTTAATGTCGATAAAAATATCAAGCTATATGTCGTATTAGGATATCTATTGATATTTATAACATGAGGTCTCAATGAATCTCGTAGCATATATACTTTGAAAAATATTTGTGATTTTGTGAATTTTTATTGGAGTTATTTGTTATGAACATTAGCTACAACAATTTAGCAATTTTTTTAAACGGTAAATCGGCTAACTGAAACTAACTCAATTATACTACCATATAAAATATATTAGAGGTGTCTACTTTTCTATGGCTATAGCACGATTTCCGAATTGTGATGATACTTGTAATGTCCAAAATAAATGGTTCAATACCGTCCTTCAAGAATACCTCTCATCTCCTCGAATCCGCGGGTATTTTATAAAATTTTTTGAATGAAAATGATAATATTAATATTATTTTGTAGGAAACTTTACGATATTGACTACATAATAGCCGTCGTATTATTTACTATGTATTAGTGAAGTTAACTTAAAATTTGAATTTTTTGAGTTATGACGTTGTTGCAGCAAACAAGCGACTTGATTAATTTCGTTAATACCTCACATACAGCTTGTTTTACTCTATTTCAACAACGGCATAAAGGATATACCTTTATAAATAAACATAATACGAGTATATATACTCTTTGGGATAAAAAAATGTATTTGCTTTCTTTAATATATGAACCACCTTAATACATATACATTTACAGAGAAACAAAATTAGTTAAGTTAAAGATCAGAGCAAAAAATAAAAAAATAAAAAAAAAATCAAGTGACTGTGAAGTTAAACACCTTCAACCAAACGAGCAGTTAATATGTAACAATTGAATATACATGTATATATAACGGCATTTTTCTTCTCTCTTCTTGGTACCCTGTTACTAGAAATATTTCTAAACTTTACAAAGCATTTAAAGGAGTGCATTCATAAACTTTTTAGCTTCAGTACATACAACAACAACGTTAAATAATCGATTCGATATTATTTTTCTTTTTAAAATTATGAAATCAAAATCGATTAATTCATTTCCTTTAATAAAATACTTTAATTTTTAAAATGCTAGGTTTCATAACATCGAAGAAAACTTGATTAAATCGTATGAAATTAAAAAAAAATCCTTTGATATTATTCACTTACTTCCCTGTCCAGCATTTACTATTTTAAAAAATGGTACAATAATGCGTGTTTTTAGTTGAAATGAAAACAGAAATTAACAAAAACTACAAAATAAAAAAAAACTTCAATGGAAAAAATAGAAAGGTGTAAAAGAAATCTAAAAGAATCTTAAATGGCCCAATAGAATATACACATCACAACAACAATATAGCGAAAAGCTAAACAAAAAACACAAAAGCGAAATTTATTAGGCATTATAAAATAGCCATAGAAGACAAAATGTAACAATTGTGGGCGGAATTTATTACGTTCCATGTTTGTTTTGTTTTCTTTTGATTGTTTACAACATTTTAGATGATTAATAGAGCCATATTACAGCATTAAAGTTTACTAATTAAAATTCTATTTAATTTAATTGATTTGAATGACAAAAAAAAAAAAAAATTAACCCTTTTCTTGGTTAAAATAAAATGTAAATTTATGTTAATTGATTCTAAAGTAGTTAACAAATAAGATAATATTAGATCTGAAATAAATTTTTTTATAATTTTGAGTTTGTTTACAATAAGTAGTTGTTGTTGCAACGATTTTAGAAAGATAGACAATTGGTAAATTTCTCTTTCGCCATAGAAGATACTTATTATTAAAATAATAGTAGATAAATGAAAACTAAATAACAAATATATCGAGGGTCCATATTCAATACCCTCTATCCCATAAATCACAACTTTTCAGGAGAGCAAAATAATCGTTTATTTCTTTTAGTTTTGAAGTTTGAAAAATTTTCTTTTACAATGTTTTTCTTTCTAAAGTCACGACTAAAGCTTGCATATAATTTGTTTTTAATAATTCGCAATATTTGCGATTTTAGAGAGAGATAAAGCGTTTTGCATTTTTAAAATATTTAATGTGTATAAATAAGTCTACTTTATTTTGGAATGGGTGCAGGAGAAATCTTACCCTCCATAATAATTATCGCATATCTAAAAAACTATTACAACAAAAGTCTTAAAATTTAGTGGTAATAACTTTCTTCAACTTTAAACTTTAATTCATGGGAGTAATTTCCTTATCAAGATTCATAACTGATGTGAAAATAAGTTAGGTAGCTCTAAGTGAAAGTGTAAGCCCCCATACAGAGTAAATCTTAACTTTCGCATATCTAAGGAACTATTACAGAAAAAGTCTTGAGATTTTGTAGGAATAATTTTCTCGTCAATTTACACAATTGTAGTGAAAATAGGTAGGGTAGATTTTGAGAGAGAAGTAGCCGCCATATAAAGTGGATATTTATTATATTATGTCTAAAGAAGTGTTCAACTAATTTAAATTTTTTGGGCAGATACATGAATCAACATGTATAAATTAGTCATAAATATTTATATCGTCAAAATGTAAAATAATTACTCAGAGAGATAAAGGAACTAAAAACCTTGATAAAATAGGAAAAAAGTTCACTTATAAATGTATGCCATAGATGAGTGAACAGAATGGCGTCAACAAAATTTCACAAAAATACGAGATAGAGCGTATTAAATATAGACATTCGATATTGTAATACATAAGTTCAAAACTTTGTTCTTTTTTGATTTTTGTAAACAAAAGATAACAAAAAAAAAAAAAAAAAATTATAGAAAAAATTATTTCATCAAAACCTATAAAATTCTCGTCCTTGTCTTTTATTATTTTTGATATTTTCCTAAAAAATATATTTTAACTTTATTCACATACACATTTTTTTACGAAAACCAAATCCATTAGCCACTATTTCTTTGATGCACAAAATTCAACAATGAAATCAATAACCATAATATTAAAAATATCCTAGTATCTTTGTTTCTTTGTTTCTTTACTTTGTTAAAATGACGCATAGCACTTTTATAAAAAATAATAAAAAAATTTTACATAAAATAAAATCCCAAATGTATTTTTTTCAATTGTTAATGGTGTATGAGTTCATGCTTATTCGTATTTATTTGTTTGGAGGGTTTTTTGAAGTTTGTGTCTTTGTCGTCATGTAACATGTGGCATAAAATATGAATAAGTATTTATTTATCATGTTGAAATAAATGGTCATACCACGAATACTTGTACGTACATGTTGGACTCTTTTACCGTTGTTTTACCCATAAACCCATAAATAATATTATTATATAAACCATCAAACAGAGAAACAAACAAAAGTCCTCATAATAATGATCTAACTGAAATTTTATTTCTGTTTTTGAGTATTTTTATTTTTGCATGCATGTATGTATGTATGTACGCATTAGGGTTTCAATTATTCATTATTGAAGTTGAACGAATAAAATTTCATAATTTTTATCATTATTCGTGTAATCGAATAAAATTTTAATTTTCTTCGATTTGAAGAATAAAACATATTATTCGAATAAATAATTGCAAGTTAAATAATCCAAAAACTAATATCTTTTAAAAAATATTTGGTTTTATTAACATAAAACCAATCAAAAATAACAATTCATTAAAATGAAACAAAAAAATATATATAAAAATAATAATGAAATTTAATTTCTTTCAAATGTAGAAAATTTCCAAAATTTAAGAATAACGCCAAAGTATTTAATATTTTTATACGTTACCCGTTTAACTTTAAAACGATTAAATTATTAAAAATGCTATTATCATTTCTAAATTCTGAATTAAAAAAATAAAATACCTTCCAGTTTAATTAGAGATATCCATATCGAGAAATTTTTAAGTTTTATTAAATTTGTATATATTAATATATCCTAAAGAAACAAACTTTTTACAGAATAAGTATTTAACCAGAATTCGTTTGTTAATTCGATTAATCGATTTTTATTCGATTAATTGATTAATAGTTAAAAATTGATCGAAGAATATTTTGTTCTAAATTGAAATATTTTGTTTGATCGAAAAGAAAAACAAATTTTTTCCTCGAATAATCGAATAATTTCTCTATGTATGTATGTATGTACGTATGTATATATGTATACAAATAAGCAACAATAGTACCAATATTTCAAAGATAAAGTAATGCATTACTTTGTTTCATTTTTCCTATTTTTTTTGTTTCGCAAGCAGTATGCCAGTAGGTAGGCCATTGTTATGCCTACCTACTGGCATGGTGATAACATTTTTTTAAAATTTTATTTTATAAAAAAGTTTTTTTGTGAAATAATATTATATATATATATATATATATATATATATATATATATATATATATATATATATATAGTACATGCAATAAAAATCCATTCTTTGGTCTATCGTTATTCAATGTCATCTCATCACATCACCTGGGGATTTTTATACGAATCTGTATTCCTTTATTTTATTTTATTTTATTTTATTTTATTTTTATTTTTATTTTTATTATTTTTTTTCAATATTTGTTGTAGTGTAGATATTCCATTAAATATTTAGAGTTAGCTAAAAAATCCGTTTGGATTGCTAGTGTTTTATATTGATTACAAGTACTTTTAGAATTTTTTGCGATTTTATTTGGTAAAGGGTGTATAATTGTTATCAGTGCTTTATAGCAAAATAATAGATCAATGTATTTGGATTGAAATTGGAATTTATATTTAAACTTTTAACAAAGGTTCTTTCAAAATATCCCAGGAAAAACTTTGCTTATCCGGCAAGTCAGTAAATTACATTGTTAAAATCTGGTAACTACTTACAATTCAGATGAAAATCTCATTACCTTTGAACGGTATGTAAAAGAATTAATGGGTATCTATTATTAAGGTACTTATAAAAAATAGTCGTATAAATAGTATTTTTGATTCTTACAAGCACCAAGTAAATAACTAGTTACTACATACTAATAGTTGAGTGTACAGAAAATAAAGTTTTAGAAAATTTTCCCTTTTTTTTCAAAACATAAAAATTAAGTATATATGAATACATATATTTTGTTGTGGCATAAATTACTTTTTGTCAATTGAATTAGGCTTTTATCTTTTACATAATTGTCGAATTATTAATCTACGATTTAGTAGTTATTACTAAAGTTCCTAAATTATACTGACGGGATATATAAGTACTACTCATTATTCTGTAACGTATAATTTTAAAAATTTTTGTTGGGATGACTTGGGTGCCCATAAATAAGATTCTGAAATATCCTTACAAATTCATATCATATTTTCCATCAGGAATTATTTACATTTATCTTTACATTTGTTTTTAGAATTCCCGATAACTCCTTTAAGATAAAAAAATACAGAAAGCTCAAAATAACCATATCAGACTCAGGCGGTTAGAATAGCCCAAAAGAGGTCGCTACAAAAAGGCGAGAAAAGGAGAAAATCTATTGTCTTTATAAAATTTCATATTACATTTATACTATGCGTTCATAAATATGAAGATAAAAAGAGATAATCCGCGTTAATTTGGTAAAAATAGAGGAAAACTCACCTTAACAAATGTTTTATTTTTAAGAATTTTTTTGGTTCATTTTTCAAAATATGCAAACTTTGAGGTAATTTTATTTGTTTTAATAATTTATTAATTTATACGCAAAACAAATTTTACAAAAACGAACTTAACGAACTTTCTTTAGGATTTTATTAGCAAACTTTTTAAAATAGGTGAACTTTCAGGTTAAAAAGTGGAAATTATGTTAATATATATTTCTTCCGTGTTTTGCTTTTTTTTTTAATTTTATTTATTAAAGCAGAATTAAAAAAATTAAAAGAGTTTTAAATATTTTTCTTTTTGTTAAGAATTACAATCTGTTAATTAATAATGCTAAATTTCTAAGAAAGGCGAAAATAGAACAGTTAATGTGGTTCATATAATTTATATTTTTTTAATATAGTTATTGGTTCTAATAACTCATTAATTTTTTAACACAAATAAATAAATAAATAAATAATAAAAATATAAAATGCTTGTGATGGTTAGGAATAAATAAATGTATAATAGTTCTTTATTTTAGATGTTTATAAATATATAAATAAAAATGAAAACTCGACAAGATTTTACTATTACAATAAATGTCTTTTTCTTAAAAAAAAAATCAAAGTACAAATACACAGAAAAAGCTTGTTCAAAATATAAAAATTTACTTTTATTGATTTTAGTACAAAATATTTAAGCATAATTTATTATATATATATATATTTTTTTAATGAATCAAAAGTCAAAAATACTGAAAAAATTATTTATATTTTCATTTATTTTTCAATTTGTAAAAAGTGTTTAAAATACTCTTTGGAAAATTTTAAGTTTTTAGATACATTTTGGATGTGCTTCAGAATGCGAGCAAAATTATGAAAACATTCTTTTAATAGATTTTTCTTGGAATTTAGCCATTTTAAGGCATTTGTTGTTAATTTTTTCATGTATAATTATTTTTATTTACCATTTGAAATCAAATCTAATAAAAGTAAATAAAAGATTTAACAAAATTTTTACAAAATTTCTAAAATTTTCATTCTGAACAATCGAATAATATCTGTGAACAAAATTTTATTATTTTATGAAAAAAGTTTGGGAAAAAAGTCATGTTCGATTCATAATATTTATGAAAAATTTTTTTCAAATATATGTATTTTTTCTCTGTATAACAAAAAGTAAAAATAAATAATCCGAGAAAGTTTTTGGAAAATATAAGGAAAATTATTTTAAATAGATCTTTGTATAATGTTAAAATACTTTGACCTGCCAGCGTAAGAATAATACCCTTTGTTATAACAAGTCTACGCAACTGTAATGGACTCTGCTAGTTCTTAGTGAAAAATGGTATTGGATCTTGTAATTTCTTGCTTTAACATCAAAAAATTTTTGAACGAATTTCGGCATATTTATAGTATTTTTGAAAAAAGCTAATACAAAAACAAATATTCTTGTCTCGGTATTAAAGAAAAGTATAGGATAAAATCGCAGCCATATTGGTGGAAAAATTACAAATTTTTAGAATTTAAGCCTTAATTTGTGGGAAATATTGCAGTTTACAATTTATGAATATCAGTATTATGAATATAGAATAACTTTTTTTCGTTGTGTAAAAATGAATCACAGAGTGACATTATGATTTTAACACCACCGCAAACTACATTAAGAATTTTAAAATTTTAGCAAAAAGAAAAGACCCTTGCTAAATTACCCTGTATATGATAATGTGTTAATGTTTGTTGTTTAAAGCACATGACAACAGAAATATCTATCTGCGGCAAGTAGTATTTACAGTAGTAGTGACAGCAGCAGCATTAGTAGTTGTTAATGGTTTAGTCATGTTGCTGATATTTTTTTTTTTTTTTTGATATTTTTGTACTGTCAAAAACATTAACGTCATCATCGCGATCGTCAACGTTACCATCATCATGATAGTTGTTGTCGTCATCAACCTTTTTAAAAATGCAGTTAAAATCTATGAAAAAAAATCATACATATTTTGTTTGATTTCTTAACAAGACTTTTTACTTTATGCCAAAATGACACACACAAATACAGACTCTTACAATGAACGAAAAAAGCATTTACCGCATTACGGTGTTTTATGCTAAAAATAAAAAGGAAATACTTTTATAATTCTTATTGTTATTGTTGTAGTTCTTTGAATTTTATGTTCATATACATACATAGTATAATACTCTTGTAATCCATCTGCAGTTGTAGTAGTCCTTGTATTTAGGTGAGCACTCTCAATATGTACGAATGTACGATAGGGTGGCCCCAAAATAAAAATTATCGATGTTTCCAGCTCAAATGAAAATTTACTTCATTCTAAGATACCGTTTCCTAAAATTTTCATTCTTTCGTGAGCTACATCAATATTAGAAAAGATATTCTTCGGCTCTTTGGGATTTTTCTCTCTTATTTCTGCCAAAGGAACAATGTGAACATTTGGTATCGTTAGAAAGACCTTTAAACATAATAAAGTTTTGGACTAAGTGCAAATGAGTCCAAAATTTTGCAATTTTTCACAAAAAGTTTGTATATCGGAAGTTTTACACATAAGTATTTAAAGAAATAAAACCTAAACATTACAATATAAACTTTTAGCAATTATACCGAAACAGTTTTTTCGATTTTGTTTGAATTTTATTTGATTTTGTCCAAACATATATTTCTTCATACATCAATATTTTTATACGAGAAGAAATTAAATGAGTTTAGCATCAAAATACGCGCACTTTCATAAGCTTTCTAATGATATATGAAATTTTCTATTAACAAGCGACGAAATAAATTAAAATAAATTAAGTATAAATGAAATACCCACAGAGAGTAATTTCTTGCACAAGAAAAAATCGCTCTCTGCATATTACTTAATAAGTATAAAAGATTTTTTTTTTAAATTTTAATCTGGCTCACGAAAGTATAATGCCAAAATAAAATTTTGAGAAACAGTATCTTAGAATGAAATCAATTTTCATTTGAGCTAGAAAAATCGATATCACATTTTCTCTCCATATTAACTGGTCCACCCTAATGTTCATATATTTGTGTATAATTCTTTGTTTTTCTTTTGCACTTTGTCACACAATTTCTGATTCTTTCATTCTATTCGAGCATAAATAAAATTCCCTCCTGAGTGCAATATGTTTTGGTTTTTTAGAATTTTGTTTATTTGATTTTTAGTTTAACGTGTGTGAATGTGATATTTCTTAGGGATTTAAACAAACTGTTAAATAAATCGTGAAATATGTTTTATATACACAATGTTTTCTTTTACGGTTTTTTAAAATAAATTCTAACTTGGCATCTGAATTGTTTTCATTGTTGTGTTGAACAATAAAAGCGACACTGGCTGCTGTAGCTTTATAAACATAAAAAGATTGACCCAGAGTTTATGTTAAAAGTTATTTTATTCCGCAAATAAAAGAAAATATTTGGTATTTTAGGAGCTCTTTTTTTTTAGTAAATAGGATTATTGAGAATTAAGTGCGAATAAAAGTTTAAATTTAATATACAAAAAATTTTTAACTATATTTCTTATTAAGAATATATTGTATTTCCAGTGAAAAACTTGTTGCCAAAAAGAAAAAAGTTACTTTATTTATATCTTATACCACCAAGGTGGTTGAGGTATTATGATTTTGTTTTGTTTGTAACATGGAAGAAAATGGTAAAAAACTAGAGTTCCGTTGTAAAAAAATTAGTTCATTCATTCATTTTTCTGTTTTCTTTTTTTCAAAAAGATTAAAAACTTTATATTTTTGTTTTTTTTTATGAGCAAAATATAGAAAAATCAATTTGTGGTAATATTGGTAAAATTGCTCAGAAGAATGCACTAAAAGTTCCTCTTCTAGATTGAAATTCCAGGACGAAAAATGAAAAATATTTTAATCAAAAAATTTCGAAACTAAAGATGAGTTTTTACTTCTTCTTATATTTTTCACGTATTTAGCTCATCAATATGCACCGTTTCGGTGATTTTCCTACAGCAGAATAATCAAAAATAGTTTCTCGAGACAGAATCGTTTTCTGAGTCAATATTACGATGTTCGTTGGTCCATTTGTCTTTATGAATTTCCATGTGTTTAAACACTTTTTGAAATTTAGTATGAATAGTTTTTATGGTATAACGATGAAATTGGTCATGTCGGCCTTATATTAAGCTCACGGAATAAGATATATAAATATTTTAACAAAATTTATCACACATAACTTTAATTTTTTTTTTATTTTGCAGAGTTGATAAAATTCATTGCTGATAAAGTTCATGAGTATATTCCAAGAAATAAGGGAAAATATTTCTAAAGAAATATATATTTTACCCACTTCAAAAGTATAACTAAGTATTTTGCACTTTTGAAATAACTTTCACTTCGCGAGTAATTTCTTAAATATTTCCAAAGTTAAAACATTTTTATAAAAAATTATATTCCATAAACATTATTTTTTTTTTAGTTTTAAGAAGTGAGTAAGATTTATACAAAATATTTTTCCAATGACAAATGTGGTTCAAAATTACTACTTCTGAAATTCATTTTCAGCAGAATGTGCCTTCTTCAGTACTGTTGTTTCAATTTCAGTATAAGTTTATTTATATTTTCCATATTATTGCTTACAATGTTTCTTAAAACTGCTTTTATATTAAAAATTTCTTAACGTACTTGGGTACGTTTCTAAAACTAGGTCTATTTTACAAGATATTTTACAGAGTATCTGATTACATTTAGTTCATAAATTATTATATCTATTAATTTACATTTACCAAAAAAAGGATAACAAAGGAAAATATTCATGTTCGGATCATACTAGGTCACTTTGAACTAGACGTACAAATTAAATAGTGCCTAAAACTAAATAACAAAAAACAAAATACAATATATCATCATCCATAATTCATAAATCATTTTATATTGTTTTAATTAAATTTCCTCCCAAAATAAGAGGCGTATACCCCAATAAAGAAGGCCCCCATCCCTTAGTATCGATAGATCGCCTGCAAGTGGTATCGATTGCTATGCTGCTTCCTCAACCCCGCTTTTCTACGGACACAATCTCCAATCAGTTTATACCAATACATTCAATAAGTTAGCCATCGTGTTGCAGTGACATGAGCATACCAAGCAATGCTCGAGATCTCTCCTCATTATTGCCTATTTGTTTATATTCCCTAGAAAATCCCTTTAACTTACCCAAACAACTCAAAAGACAAACACCTAAAAGCAGCGTTACCGTTTAGCGACTTTAATCGCCAATTGCCCCTTTTTCAAGCAGCTGGCCAGTTTTTTAGCCCCTTTTTTTAAATGGAACTAAATGGGAACTTTTTAAAACTATGTGATAAATGACTAGAAACTAAGTTGTTTGAAATATCTCGTCCAATTATATATTCATTTATAAATGAATGAAATGAATTTATAAATGAACTGAAACTGCTAAAAACTAAAGCTAATGGTAAAGTTTATAAAGAACTACTTAAACTTTTTGGACCAGATTGTGAAAATTAAAAAATAGATTTGATGAATGCTTATATCCTATTTATATTTTTGATCACTAATGAAAAATAAATTGTCCAACAGACTTAAGGTCAGCACTACTGAATATGCTTTCAGTCATAAATTTGTTAGATGGGGATTTGTAAGACTGGATTTCAAGTGAAAAACTCTGTACAAAAGTACGGAAGTTTAGTTAATAGAAAGAGAATTTTTGCTAACTATTTTTATCAATAAATTCTTTTATTGCACAAAATAAAAATTGTTATAAATAAGTTATTTTTTTACTAATAAAATTTAATTTAGTAGTTTTTCTTAAAACACTATATTTTTTGTTTTTATTTCTATCACATAAACAAATTTTCAGAAATTTTTTAGGTATTGAAGCCTTTTTTCAAAAAATTCCCTTTTTTAATTTTTTGAAATCCCCCTTTTTGGACACTTTTTAAAAATTCTCTATGGCAACATTACCTAAAAGTCTCCTACAATCATCGTCAATAAGATCAAATTTTACCACTGCAAACGAGAATGTCATTGCAGTTCCAGAATTTGATGCCACAATACCAGACCTTGCAGCTATGGCATATGAAATGCCATTCACTCTTCCAGTTATTGGCACAGTTGAAATCGTCTGACCATTTCTCTTCCCATTCTTCTTGGCAGCAATTTTACGCACGCAGTATGACCCTCAACTTCACAATTGGCACACCTAATGAAAAACCCTACCGTCCTAATTGTCTGTCGCATGACACGATATCTCGATACAATCTCTGCAGCGTTCTCCCCCTTTGGCAGAATCACACATTTCTCCGAGAATTTCTACTGCATCTGGGCGACTTATCTCAAACAAAATTCATACATTATAAATGTGCTTCAGTAATGCTTATATTACACGCAGAGAAAACACGTGGTTACGACATGCTCACGATAACGATATTATGTTCTTAAAGTTGCTTTCCATAGATTTTAATAATACTGTGTTTATGATAAAAATGTTTCTATTTAAATTTAATAATTTAATGGTTGACCTCAATCAAAATTTTAATATGGTGGACAACAAAAATATTATACTTGAAGAATATTTTTTCCCGAAACAAAATTTTCATTAAATATTTCAATATTTTTATTTGTTTTTAAGCCATTTTTTTTTTTTTTTTTTTGTACAACTGCTAAATATTTGTTATTATAAATGTTATGTTTACCTCTAAGATAGAATCTTTGTTTTTAGATCATATTTTGTTTTTCACATTTACATATAAATTTTTGTGTACTCCAATTCAGACGTTTGTCATTATAGAATCAAATTATTTGTGAAGAATAAATGTTTATATATTTATAAAATTCTCGCGAAAAAAATAGTGAATATTTGTAAAAATAAACAAAATAAATGCAAATAAAAAAAGATAAAAACTTAAAACTTTCAAGTGGCATTTTATATTACATTAAAAATCCACATAATCAATAACATAATTCTGCTAATTCCACTTGCATTCATATCCTTTTATATTCACTTTAAAGTTTTAAATATGCCATCAATAAATCAGGAAAATACGAACATGTTTATATTTCGGTTACCCTTGAATAATTAGAATCGAATTTTATAATCTACATTTCCAAAGAAAAAATAAAAATACTGAACTAAGTTCCCACGTAAATATTTATATGTAAATAATTACCAGAAAAACCACAAATATGCAATTGCATATTTTTCCCGGACGTTGAATGAAGCCATCGATAAAATATTTATCTATTTCAAAATAAATAAAGCATTTTGACATCGATTTGTAAGTGCATGTTTTTGCATATTTTACCCTTAATGTCATATTTTTGCATTTAAAGATTTAAAGTGCATATTTAGCAATTTTTGTTATTTTTAGAGCATTATTAATCCTTTTAGAGCATATTTTGATATTATAAGGATAATGTTTTTTATATTTCATGAGATGTTTTTCAAAGTTGATTTTATCAAATAGAAATAAGAAATCCAAAAAAAAACTTAATATTTTAAATTAACTTTAATGGATACCATTTTAGCGCTGAGGAGCTTGACTTGTAGCAACGAGTTTAATTATTTAGAAATAGATTAACTGATCTTATTTAAGCCATTTTTAATTGATTTTCGTTAAACCTATTTTACTTATTTTAGCTTTATATTAGCTTTCGAACTTGCCCGAATAGCATCAATTAATGTTGTACAAATATTCTATTTCTTTCTTTTAATGAAAATATGATAATTTTGACAATTTCTGAAGTAATAATAGTGGCCAGATTTATATAGGTAAGCAAATAGGAGATAAATAATGTTTTTATGTGATGTAATAAGAAATGGGAAAAATGGGAAATCAAATTTCGGCATAATTGATAAATTTCAGCTTTGCCTTATTTTTAACATTAAGATATTAATAAAACACTTTGTTTTAACAAAAACATAAAAAAATACAAATATTTTTTATTTCTTAAATGCATATTTATTTCGCATTTTTTTTATCATATTTTTCGTTTTTAACTGGATATTTAAAAAATTTAATACGCATAAAACCCACTTCCCTGAAAATTAATGTATAAAAAATTAATATGTAAATTAATATTTATACCTAATAAATAATTTTCTCTATTTTTCTCTTTTCTAAAATGTGTAATAGACTTAATAATAAAAATATTTTTTTTCTAATAAATTTAGAAGAGGAATGTTATAACTCTTGATCATAATATGATAAGATAGGATTATGTTATGATACAATCAAATTATAATATGAAAATTTGGAATTATATGATAAAATGAAAACATGATATGATTTGTGATTTATAATACGATAACATTTATTAATAATATGATAAAATAGAATCAAACAATAAAAAACAAACGCAACATAATTTAATAAAAAAAGAACCGGACAAAAATATGGTAAAATGGAATCATAATAATTATTATAATCATTCTAATTATTAACTATAATCCCATATTCCAATCATAATATGATGCTCTTATTATGATACTCACAACAACCATATTTTTTCTGTGCTCGTATAAAGCCTTCTCATAAATTGTGAGGAGAATAATATAAGCATTACTGAAGCTCGTTCCAAATAAGAAACACTTTCTGCTCGGATAGTACATATAGTAAAAAAAGTTTACTTTCCCTTAGTTACAGTGACTCAACGAAAATCTAGAAACAATAAAACAGCACATTTTTATCCTTAGATGCCGCTTATCAACGGTTCATTTTATGGAAAATTTGTATAAAAAGAGAAATAAATTCTTAAGAAATCATGTTTAAAATCATTTGGAAATCTTCGTACATATAATTTTTTTTTCTTTTGTTTATAAACTTTTAATCTACGCGATTAATCTTTTTGCTTAATTTTACTAATAAATATTTCCTGAAACATGTTCACATCTAGATTTGTCAATTGAGATATATGGCAAATAGATTGTATAATTGTGATTGTATGATTGAGACATAAATACACAGATACACAAGCACACAAAGTGATATTTCTGTTTTCAGGTCATTTTGATAGATTAGCCTAGAGCAAATGACAAGAACATCTGCGGGAGAAAAAAAAAACAGAATAAAAATACAAGTAAATAATTTGTTAACTAAAAGATAAAATCATGAAGCAAAACTAGCAGACATACAAATCCAAATAAACAAGTTATTTGGAATTACTGCTGATAATAAAATGAAATTACATACAAATAAATGGTTATAGACAAATTAAGCAACATTATTCAAAAGAAAATCATAAGTTAAAATAAAAAGAATCCTTAACAATATGTTGCAAAACAATTAACTTGTTTTAACAAGATTACTAAATACAGTTTAATGTATTTTTAATTAATAATGAATTTCAATAATTTAAAAAAAAAAAAAAATAATTTGTCTTGATATTTTTATTATATTAACCACACCTTGTTAGGTTAAATTGCATGATTTATGTTTTATTAATCTTTTTTTTAAATACACGTAGTAATAACCAACAAAAAACTATCTTTTAAAATAGATAATAGATGAATAAATATGCATAACAATTATACGCACAGTGAAACAAACACCGCTAATAATACACCAGTCAGCTATAGGTATCTTGAAGGTTTATTTCTTAAGTCTTTTGTTTGCTGCTGTTAGCCTCAATGCTAAAAAAAAATCTGCATTTATTTTTATACCCTACACCACCATATGTGATTGGGTTATTATGCGTTTATGCTGATGTTTGTAACGCACAGAAAAAATCATCCAACAACCACCTTAAAGTATACCAATCTACTCAGAAACACTTTTTGAGTCGATCTAACGATATCCGTCCGTCCGTCTGACTAGCTAGCTGTCCATGTAAACTTGTGCACAAAGTACAGATCGCACTTTTGAAGATAATTCAATGAAATTTGGTACGTAGAACTTTCATGATATAAGAAGGAAGCCCATTGAAATGGTTATGATCAGTCCATTATTTCACCTAGCCCCCATACAAATGTCCTCCCGGAATAGGGGTTTAATGATCATAAATGCCTTAAATATAGCAATATTTTAATGAAATTCAGTAAAAAAAAGTTCTGTATAAGTATGAATCTTTGTGTCAAATTTCATGAAGATCGGTCCATCATTGACCATATCTCCCATATAAAAACCTCTACCGAAAATCACTTTAACGTGCATAAATCTAATATATATGTTAGTATCATTCGAAAGAAATAAGTTTTATATAAGTAAAGATCACAGTGACAAATTTTATGTGGATCGCTCCATAATTTACCATAGCTTGCATATACTCCAACTTACGGGAGTCACCCTAAAGTGCATAAATTCGTATAGATGTTAGCATTAATGTAATATTCTGTATTCGTATATTTTATTTTACACTTGGTAAAGGTATCGGTCCACAATTGCCTACATGTCTAGTATAAAACCCCTCCACGAATTTAAATAGACATATACAATGGTGTGGGGTGTCATATGGTCTGGCTTGACCGACTATATCTTTCTTACTTTTTTTTTTTTGCTTTTAATGCAGTAAATTGAATGAATATATGAATTTTCATTATTTCTAAATTGATTTTTAATTAAAATTCATAAGATTTATATTAGTTTGTGTTGTATTTTTCGTATTTGTTTTAACACTATTGTATTTTTTTTATAACACTATTCAATATTTGCTAAAAGTGGCCAATAAAATTTTTAAATTCATTTTCATTGCAACATTACGGTTTTTTTAAACTGAAATTGATTAGAAAAAAAATAGTAAAAGACGAAATATGAAGAAAACTAAAACAAGTTATTAAAGTTAAACCAATATTTGTTACTTCACTTTATAGCTCTACCAACAAACATTAATGTTTTTACTCTAGGCATGTTGGTTTAAACTTGTTATATTCTTATTATTAATATTTTCTTTTATTTTTAAACAGCACGTACCAAAAACCTCAAAAAATCTAAAAAAAAAACCTAAAAAACAATCCAGTCTAGAACTTGTAGTTTGTTGAATGTGCAGTGTGTAGCAATAAAAATTTGTTTTGCTATTTTTTTTTCTTAGGTTGTTTTTTTTAGCAACAGTTGAAAAAGAAATAAAAGAAAAAAAAACTTTATAACTGGTTATTTCTAAATTGCCTTCAAAGACTTTAAGTTCAAGCCAAAAGTTATGGTTATGTCAGTATTTTTGAATTTAATTACACTTTAGCATGATTCTCTTAAAACTGCAGTAGTCAAATACTCGTAACACAAAACAAGCCAAACGTTGCTTGTGCAGCAGCAGTTTCTGCAACACGCATGTTGTGCAGTGAGTGGCCACCGTATTAACATGATCATGATCATATTGTGCAACTGAAAGTCATGTAAAACTATTCGTAATAACAGCGTACAAATATTTAAAAATTTCTATTTAATTTTTGCCAAAAGAAATTATTTCTTCGATTTATTTAAAACTGTGTTTTTTTTTATAAAAATTAACAAAAATATTCTTGTAAAAATATATATCATTACAATGGTGACAACAACAAGATTCTTTTGCCTCTAAAAAAAAAGTTGAGTATATATTTGCAGCAGTAAAATTAAAAAATCTACCAAGTGCCATGTCACAAAACTAGCCAAACGAGATAGAAAAACTCATATTACATACACAAAGAAATGGCAACAACAAGGCAACAAACCATGCAACTAAATAACCAAGTTTAGTTTGTTAACTGCATTGTCAAAGCCAAAGTTGTAGCCATAAGCCATACCAAAATGATGTCGCATACAAAAACTAAAGCTAAAAAAAAAAAAAATAAAAAAAATTAACACACATTCTTATATTCGCACACGCTTTACAGTATTTGTATAAAATTATAGGTATACCAGCAGCAGCAAAAAAAAAAAGCTTTTACAGTATTCACAGTCCCCTACAATAAGACTCTATTTGATGAAAAACACCATAATTTGACTGACCTGAATATTAGCAAATAATTAAAATGAAGGTCACATTTAGATTATTTGATATCAGCTAATTACACTGGTCGGTAAAGAAAATTTTTTCTTCATTAAAAAGAACTATAAAAATATTTGACGTGCTAAACAAGAATTTGTTTTCAGTTTTTTTTTATATTACGTACTGAGTTTTTTAGGGTTATGTCTAATATTTCTGTATTAATAATGTAGTTACTTAAGTATGCTACACCATAACTTGAGATCGGTCCGATCAAGATGTAGACAAAGGTTCAAGTTATTTTAATATTATTTTTTTGTTTGCTCACTAGTTTCAGAGTTATTCAGAAAATGTTTTCATGTTAAATTGAATGATTTTTTTTCCTTATTTTTTTTTTTTTGCGGTAAAGATTTTCAGTTTTTAAACTTAATCATAAAGCGAGTAGTGCTGCTAATAAATTAACCATATATCATCAAAATTGATGCACAAATCTGAGAATTTTTTCACAATTAAGTAAAGACACCTACTTATATTAAAGTTGTTACGTATATCTGATATTATGTATAGTAAATATCATCATTATTTGTTCATAAAATTTCATGAATTATGGCTCATTTTAGCTTTACGAAAAAAATAAAAAATTTTGCCATTTTTAACTTTTTAATAATTTAAGGAGAAAATTGTTTACAATTTTACATGCAATATCGATGCTTTTCTCCACTAATTTCTGAATACCTCCAAAACTATTGAGCTATCTGCGATCATCAACATAAATAACCTCCATCCTGTTCCAGTCATCGTAAGAAGTCAAAATTTGGCAACGATGAATTTTTTTATCACCCTACTACACAGTTTTTAGTTTAGATGTCTTATATAGGATCCGTCTAAAGTCCTATATGTATTTCAGCAATGGGTTCATTTTGATCAGAAATGCTGCAACAGCATAAAATGTTATAAGCTATATAACTTGCAATTGGGTAACACAATGTGATCAGGATTACGATGGACTTATGTGAGACGTGTTTAACCAATTTTCAACTACTGTTGCGTTTTCGTATCAGTAACTTTACCTATACCCTTTCTCATTTAGTATGAGGTTAATAATAATCTTTTAAGCATATGTATTTAGCATATGTATTATAATTTAGTTGAATTTTTACCCCTCGTAGAGCAGACCAAGAAAAGGTCTATAAAATTGACCTTCTTTAGGATTTAAAAAATAATGGAAAAAATTGCATAAAAATACTAAAATAATTTTTCAAACGATAGCCAAGATATCAGGAAATTAGAAAATATTCACAATATGACAAATAGTTTATAAGGATGGGATCACTAAACTGCTAAATATTGATGTTGCAAAAACGTATCAATGGTCAATTAGGTGTATTGAATTTTAGCTATATTTATCCAAAGTGAAGCACCGAAAATATGGAAATTGTTACAGTATAATTCTAAATTTATACAAAATAAAATTAAAAATATTTAAGAAAAATGTTGTTTATAAATGAATTTAGAATTTTTGAAATTAAGATAACATGTGTAGTAGAATTTTCTGTACTGCAGCTTTATGAAAAAATAGTATCCTAGACTTTTTTATGACTTTTGCAGTAAAATTAGAATTGCTTAATTTTCACAATAATTGATGACAAAATACGAGTATCGATACTACCTGAAAATTAATTGTATTTCATAAAAAAATAATAGTATATGTTATATGATCACTAACATTCAAGGAGTTGCTGATATGCTAAAAAGTTTATGAATGAAACCGTTAAAATTGTGTATTTTATTTAAATTGTTTCAAAAAAGGATAATAAAAAGGTCATACAATTTTCTTAAGAAAAGCATAAAATTTGCAATTTTTATTTTTTATTTTTTCAAAATGTTAAAATATTCCAAGAACTAATGTGAATAGGTATACAATTTCATAATTTTTTAAAAGAGATCCTATGCTCTCTGGTCAAAATGCCAGTTTATTTCGGCTATTCAATCAAGTTGAATTAAGTAGATAACAAGGGATAAAATGTGTTCCAATTGTGAAACATTAGAATCAATGAGTCATTTAATATAATAAGAAGACAATATAACAAATGATATTTAATGGGATGTGTCTGCAATAAATGAAAGAAAAGTAGTTTTTATTACTTGTTTGTTTAATGTTCCAATTTTGAAATCATGGTCCAATTGGAATACATCAGATTATATATCATTGTATTTGGTGCTTTACCAGGATTAACAATGTTACCATAATCAAATTCATCTTACTCAGCTAAAAACAGCAGAATCGATTTATGTAACATGTGTGTTTGTAGCAAAACGTGATGGTGGGCATTACGGAATAATACCATAAATTCCACGGTGAACACGGGAAATAGACAGATTGAAGCTGAAAATCAATAGCATGAGCCAGCTGGAATTCAAAAGGGAATTATCTAAATAAAAATTAAACATCAGATCAGAGAGCCAGTATGTAGGGTCAAAAATTACAAGGTTCTACTTGCCAGCGCTGAAGTTGTCTTAGCCGTAGTTCGTTTTGTCCCTTGATGGTGTCACACCATGTGGCCAATGTTGATTGTTTGTTATGTAATTGTTGCCCATTTATGTTGATGTGTGTTTTGAGTGTGGCAGAACTGTTGGGAGTTCAACTGGTAGTAGTCATCCTGGCTACGAAGTCCGACGGGTGACTTAATACTGGTACCACGGGTGTCAGGAGCACCTGGAATTTCGGTCCCAGCCCCTTGGGGAGCTTTTCGTGGTGGTTACGGGTGCCGTGACCCATAGATCGGAAGGGTCCGCTCCTAACCAAGGGGGAAGTCATGTCCAAATACAAGACTTCAAATTGGTAGTCAAGGATGGCTTTTTGTCAGAGTTGGGGGCGTTGGTGGACGCATTGTATTCACCCTGTGCGAAGATCACCGTGAGGTTGAGTCTACATAGACGGGTACTCACGGAAAATCTTCGACGTTGTTTCCTGAATATCATATCTAAATGCTTATTGAGATGATGAACAAACAGTTAATCTAATTTCTTAAAGAATATACAAACATACATATGTACATACATACATGCATACATGCATACATACATACATATATACACACATACATACAGAAGAAATTATTTGGTCTTACATTGTCAAATTCTTTAAAGCTTTTACTTAATTATTTAAATTCGATAAATTTCTATCGGAGTGGTCCACCTCGAATTTTTTCACACTATACATATTTAATATACAAATTGTAAAATAATCATAAAACTAAATTTAAATGACAAATAAAACTCTTTTTCCCATAAAATTTGTTAAAACGCATGCTTCTTATATAAGCGCAACAACATATCCCTAATTGACCATTGCACACTGGTCAAAAATCCACTCTTTCTGGCATAAATTCAAAAAACTTTGTTAGCGCCTTTCCGATATTATATCGAAGTCATTTTATCCAAAATTAAAAATAATATTTATTAATAACGATTTTAAGTACTTTTGCTTAAACCTCTATAATACATAATTTCATACAGTTGATAGATATATTTTTTAAATATGATACTTAATTATTTACTTTTGGTTTTATTTTAATTATCTTATAAGTTTTTAGATTTTTATTGATTAGTGAAACTACGCAATATGTTAGAACATAATATTTTCTCCAACTTGTTTGTGAAAACTGAAATAAAACTGGCGATTGCAGGAGCTTGTCGAAAAATGCTGGTGCTATCTAAATTATTACATAAAGTAGACACTTCAGTGAACATTTTAATTTTTTTTTTTAATTCGGGCAAGTTTATGCCTAAACATAATTTTTTATCTTTCAAAGCTTTAGGTTACCTTGATAAACAACCCATATGACTACAAAACTTAAAAATAACGACATATATACGACTTATATAAAATTTAAAATAAATGCTTTAAAATACATCTCCTGCGCTGCAATTTACATCATACAGCGTTACAGATTTTATAATTATAGCTCAATTTTAATAAGAATGTTGAAAATATTTTTTAAACTACCAATATAAATGCCTTGTCAGACTGTCAACGTTGTCACGTTATATCTTTTTAATATATGATCTTAATTATTTGGTCTGTTACCATTTATAAAATACATTCACTTTTTACAATTTCTTAAATTATCATTTTGGAATTTCTGTCAAAAGAAATTGCATTTTTGACCAATGTGCATTGATGCGTTTTCGCAACATCTGATATATCGGTGATCATAAAATTTTTCGATTTTATGATCACAATTACTAAAATAGATTTCATACAAAATTTCATTAATTTATCTTAACCGGATCGGATATTGATCGGAAATGAGTTATGAGAAAATATAATTTAATAAAATGGTTGTCTTTTAAATGATGAATATGACTTGGATCCCCTATAATGTAGGGATAGTTTATCTACAATCAACAAGGGATTTAGGATTGCCTTTTATTCTTTTAATTAGAATAATTTTTATAGTCATCACTATACTCCACTTCTTTCTAATGTTCATTTTTAAAATAACACAAAGAATGTAAAAAATAAAAATCATTTTAACAAATCGTGTTTAGGTAAAATTGAGGAAAATAAAAATTCATTACATATTTTCCTTAATGCAAAAAAAAAAAAAAAAAAAAAAAAAATAAGAAAAAAAAATGTATTTTTTTTTTTTTTGCCAACAACTTAAAGTTTAAGAAGGTAACAGAAACGCATGTTTTATTGCTTAGTATTTACCAAATTCGAGGAAAGTCTTGCTATTTTTTTTCCTATATTACGACTCAACTATTGTCATTTAATATACCATAAATATATTTTTATTTGATTTCCTATTAAAGATCTCTGCTGCAAATACAAAAACCATTAAGGAAATATTCATGATATGGTAGATGGACGGACAGATATGTAGACGTATAGTTAGAATACGTAATAGTCGTGGTAATAATATTAATATTCTAGTATATTTATTGTTATTTTTGCTGTACTTGCAATCTATCTTTGATATCTAACCATGTATTATAGACACAAATATGGTCACTAATCGCATTGCTGTCATTACTATAAACGCACTTAAATTTTTTTTCTCCCTCCTTTTTTTCTATACTAGTAAGTATTTATTTCAGTTTTAGTTTAATGCCCCATTTGGTGTTTAAGTGACTTTCGCATACAACAATTTTAGTTTTATAGTTTTAGTTTTTTCTTTTGTCGCTGTTGTTGTATATTCATGCAAGATTGTTTCCCTCTGTGCAGTTAGTATATGGTTCAAGTCCCATGTTGCTGTTGTTATTATTACTGTAGATATTATGATCTTTATATGCGTAAGTAATAATAAAATTGTTATTTACTCGTATTACATTAAATAAAACAAGATTTTATTTTGTAGTTATGGCATGCAACTAACAATGACTTTGACATTAGTAACGGCATTATAATGATAACTCTATAAAAAATAAAAATAAAAATAACAACAGTAACTGCCACTATATTTTATTATATAATACCACAAGCTGGGCCTTGTTTGGAAGAAAAAAAAAAATACAAAAATGCCCAACAAGATCAAACTCCCTCTTTATAAAAGGTGGGGCTCTTTTTTGAGAATCTGAATGCTAGAATTTAAATTTCTTTGCAAATACAGTGTGTGTGTGTTGGCGGTCAAGTAATTGTTATGATATGAAATTGATATGACGATTTTCTATACATATAACAATACATTTAATAAATCTTGACACAGGCTTTAATTGCATGTTAATTTTTTTCGGTTAAGTTATCATGTATTGTAAAAAATAAATGCAGTGACAAATATTTAAAACAGAAAATGTTTGAAGACAATAGTCAAAAAAGAAGAAATATTTTCCAAAATACTTAATAGTTCTACCTATAGATTATTGAGTTGGAAACATAAAGATGAAATTAAAAGGATATAATTAAACTTAGAATGCTAATATGTACTGGATATTGAATACAACACACAGTGGTCTCAAAACGCTCTTTTTTTTTGAAACAATTCTAGAAGTTCGAAGCAATTTTAACTCTCATGTTCGGTCTCATTTCTTTAAAGTTTTTAAAGCTTGGGGGCCTAAATTTGGACTCCAAAATGTTTTTACGATATCCACTGAATTTCTTGTAAGATTCTGAATAATATTGCTGTAAAAGTTATATAAATATATCCAATCGATAAAAAGTTATGTTAATCTGAATTGGAAGCTTAAAAAAATTATATTTTTGAGTTTTTTTTCCAAAAAGGTGGTAATATTGTTTCATTTCTAAACTATTTTTTGTTCCGGATTACAGAGTTTTTATAATGTGTTCAAAAGAAATCTTAACGTAAATGCTTGCAAGATAAAATCGAAGGCGCTTTAGGCAATGGTTTGCTCCCAAGTTCTATCCAAACTTTGTCAATTTTGAAAAAGTTTTTTAATTTTTTTTTTTTTTTTTTTTGCAAAACTGTTAAATGTCAAAGCGGAGATCAACAAAAAAATATATTTGGTATATTCCCGCATATAGTTAAATGCACAAAATATATTTTCTAAGCCACGTATTTAACCACGGCTTATCACTTTAATGAAAAAAATCGTTTTTAAACAAGTTTTTCTCGGACTGAGATTTCGGTTATTTTGGTACGAAAAGTGGAAAGTTTTAAAACAAGTTTATCTATATTGTGTAAACATTTCATTGAAATACCCTTGTTTGCTTAAATTTTATTTAGATCCAAATATTAGCATTATTTCTCAAAAATATGCTTGAAATCCAAATTAAAAGTTTTTCAGGTAACAGTTTGGAGAAATTGTTTTAATTAATTTTGATTTTCCATGTTCTAACGTTTCCTATGTTACCAAATACTTTCATAAAATATTTATACTTTTATTTAAAACTAAAAAAAAACTTTGTCTTCCCTTTATGAAATGCAACACCAGCAGAAATGCAATGTTAACTTCTTCTGTTGCCTTTGTATTGCGCTTGTACTTTCGTAACATGTCTGCATTTTTCATATAAAAATATGAATGATTGTCAAAACTTGCAAGGTTTATTCTTATTTATTCGTTCAGATGTAATCTGTATATATAAGTATTTGGTATCTATGAACTTGTAAGATTGTGCAAAATGACAGCTAATAGTAATACATTAAATGCGGAGAAATTTCTCCGGACCATGACCAGAGAAATTTAAAATTTGAATTTTAAACATATATTTGAGAAATAATGTTAGTGTGCTTAAAATACAGAGTTCGTTATATGTCGCCGGGTTAAAGATATATTGGAAAATATACTGAATATATGTATGCATATTTAAATTGTAAATTAATTTAAATTAAATTAGATACCTATAAATAACTAGATAAGTGATTTATATCTTCGGAGTGTTATTCTAAAAAATGAATTTGCGAAATCAACAACAAATAACGCAGTAAACAGTATATAAATAAACGCAAATAACGCAGTGAACAGTATATAGGTAGTTTATTTATAAATTCTAATATAAATTATACAGAACATAAAATATCGTTGTTAAAAGTATGTTTTTCTCTAATTGCGTCATTTATAATTCATTTTCAACGTATAGTATTTAAACCTACTTTTAAATAATTTAAAGTAAAATTATGTTGAATAACATTCTTGTTGTCAGCAAACATCAAACAATATTTTTTTTATTAACAAGGCACAATTAATATTTGCCCAATCTGGAGCTAAAAAAATATATATTATAAAAGACTTCAAATAACATGAAAAATAATGAATATTAACGTATTTATTGAGATATGGAAGGTCAAAGTTAAGCATTGTATTAATTAAAATTTTTGAAGGAAGTGATTCTTGATATACATTGATTTTAAATGGTTGTAACTTTTTTATTATTCAGCATCATTTTGAAATTATATTATTAAGCTTTGCATATTTTTGCGAAATTAAATTTGCGAATATTAGTTTTTGTAATTTTTAATTTAATAATAATATTCAAGGAAAGGTGAGAAAGCAATCAAATTTTAATGGAATGCGACTTTTGAATGTAGTCGAACGTGGTCACTTTATTCTGTAGTAAATATCCAGCAATGTCCAGTGTTTATTTTATAAAAAATTTGTGCGTCCGTTTGCTTCCCCGGAACGATTTTTTAATAATTTATTGTTATTTTTTGTAATGTATGAATTACAAAATTATGTTTTAATATTGTATTTAAGAATTTTCTCATTTATAATACATTTATATACAAAATAATTAAGTAAAAAATAGATTGGACTTTCCCCTATTATTACAAGGTACAGTGGGAAAATTAGGAAAAAGTAATGGTTATAAATATGTATTTTGAAAGATTATATCAATATTTGTTTTTTAATGTCGCAAACAAATAAGTATACATTTTTTAGACCACGCCCACCTTTCATAAAGCTTTTAATGGAAAAAGTTATGAAGCCAAAAATTAGGTACAAACATATTTTTTCATATAAAATTATAAACACAACAAGACTGGTCCGGAAATTTCCATACAAATTTGTATGAAAAATACGCAATGCGACTTGGCTAAAAACTAAATTTTATTTTAAATTCTCTCCGAATTTTTTTAAAAAGTTTAAAGTAAAAAAAAGAAAGGAAAAGAAAAGAAAATAAATAATATTTTTGTTTATTTTCCGTTGCCATCTAAGTTTTTTTTTTTTTTTTTAATTTAACAATGTGGGATATGTAAAAAAATCCGGACTTGTTGTGTTTATACATTAAAATATATTTAGTACAAAATTTTGCTTTTCTCATATACAGTGTTGCGAATTTTAAAGGTCAAACATAGCCTTTTTATTTTGCCTTTATCCTTTTCTGATTCTTGAAATTGCACTAAAAGGGCTGAGAATTGGTATTTCAGCAACGGTGAAAATAATTTCTTATTTTTTTTTTACATTATCCATTTAAGCATTTTTGTGCAATTATTCAAGCAAAAAAATCTAGATTATTTACATTTGACAAATAATATTGGCTGCCGCGCTTCATTCTCAAAAGCAAAAATATATCGATTAATACAATTTTTTTCTAATATAATTCGTTAACCATAGAAACTATTTACAAATATAATTTAAATAAATTCATATAAATGAGAAAAATCAGAAAAAAATTTGGATATGTTTAATCAAAAATCAATTATATTCTAAAAATTACGAAAAAACTATTCACAATAATAAATAATTTTTCATATGAAATATAACCGAAATTGGTATATAAATTTTTTGCTTGATTTTTTATTGGGTTATTTTGCTGGCGGTTTTATGGTTTATTTATAAATGTATTAGAAAATCTTTAAAAAAGTAGAAAAAGCTTATGAGCACGAGAAAAAGTTATTTTTCTAAATTAAAAAAACAATTAACTTTTTTGGCCTTATTTTTTGGAGTATTTAGCCTTTTTGGACCTTTTTAAAAGTTTCATTTTTTTCACATCCTGGCAACACTGAAAACACACGTACAAAATTTCATGATTACATATGTAAAATTAGACTTTTATCATTCTAGATTGAACAAACGGATGCCAAAAATATCAAGCATAGGGAGATTGATTATTCAGGTACAAATTTCTGAATTTTAAAAAACCCGGTTAACTGTTTTTTTTTCTGAAAATTATGAAATAGAAAACGACAATTTGTGGGCACTTTGATTAAAATATGTAAACCAAACAAATATTTTAAATTTACTAAACAGAGAAAACAAATTAGTAATAAGTTAAATAAATCATGATTTTCTGTTAATCTTGAAACTTCAGGTAATGTGGACTATCCATCTAAATTAGGTAACTACTGGAATTTGATGTTCAATTGGTAGAATCAAATATTAACAACCAAAATAAGTTTTCCTATTATACATCACCATAGGTGGTTCTGTTATTATGCATTTGTGCTGATATTCGTAGCGAACAGAAAAATCTTCGCACCCACACTTAAAAATAATCCCTTCTACTTGGAATCAAATCTTTAGTTAATTTAACGATGTTTGAATAGTTACATTTTGAAGGCTGTATAAAATTTGTTACAAATAAATATTTTGGAACAGGGAACAATAATTTTTAAATTTTATTAAAATATATTTCTGATTGATCGTTGCTATAGTTAATTTAACAATTTGTTTTGCGCATATAGCCCCCATTATTTAAATCATGGGATTTTTTATCTAAGAGAGGACATAAACGTTTTCAATTTTTGTTCATATTGTGGAATCAATATGAAAATTTATTGGTACCAACCGATGACTTATTATAAATTCTGAATTTTTTTTAATTTAAAAGTTATTATGTTACAATTATAAACTTATTACTTTCTTAAGCGAAACTTTAGAATATAATAAAAAAATATGGTTGCAGCTCAACCATAATATGGTTGAATTCAACCCTATTTTTATTTTATTTCGATCATATTATGGTTTCAAACATAAAATTAAGTTTACAAATAACCATTTTATTTCTGCAGAACAGCTTTACTATGATTGTATTACAAATATACTAAGGTTATTTGAAGAAGATTTTATAATATTTGTACTAATATATTTCAACCATTTTATTGACTTTTATCCAAACATAATATTATTTACCATCAAACATAAATGTTTTATCATAATATTCGATTATGGTTACTACCAACCATATTTTTTCTTCGCGTGTAAAAGTTTCCATTTAAAGAAGGTAATACTACTCTTATAGTAAACATTTAGCATTGAAACCTTGAAATACATATATTTGAGTATAAAATAAAAATGAAAACCAATAAAATTTAATACTTAAATGATCGATTGCAAATATTTTGTCTATTTTTGTTTATCGCTATTTCGCAGCAATGATATCTCTGTTGGGTCCACAGCAAGTTGCTGTGAGTCAACTTGGCAAAACTAATTAAACAACATGCTTTATTACAGCTTAATTTAGTCTTAATAATATTTACTTATAACAGAAATAAAATAAACAACATCAAATAAAATTGTTAATTACACACTACTTTTACAAATTATACAGATGATTAAAGTAGTTCCAATATGTTATATAGACAACATTGGCAGTAACAACAAAACTAATTATTAATTGAAAAGCTTATAATAAAATAAAGTAAAAATTACAAGTCTATAAATATTAATAAGTCTGTAAATAATTAAATAATGATAAGCTATAAAAATATTTAGCTAAACTTTGATTTGGTTTTTATGTAAATGCTAACATAGAATTATTGGTTCTTTATTAGCTGAACACTTTATAGTAATTTACCACTTTTATTTTCTTAATAAGGTTAATTATATGAGAATGAAATTATGTATTACATATATATATATATATATATATATATATATTTCTAAAAAGCTGCTTTTTATCTATTTCCATTTTAAAGCGGTTAACATCACACAGCGAAGATATATTTTATAAATATGTAAATTTTCTAAACATTAGACAAAGATTCAACATTTTTGTTTCAAGTTTTCTTTTTTTGGATTTTTTTTAATTGTAAAGATATCCATCAAGCAGCTAGTGAGCTATTTAATCAACACTTTATCATTAATAACAGCTGGCCATCCAATAGAAAGCTTTTTTTCTATTTTTATTATTTTCTAAAGAAAGTTGTATTTCAATTGCAAAAAGGTAAATAATTATTTTAAATATCAATAATATGAAAATATTAAAAAAAAATCTAATAAAACAGATAAAAATGTGGAGCTTTGGTAAAAGCAATAGAACATAGGAAAACTGAAAATAACTCAGTAAATATTCCTCAGCGATAAGATTAAAAATTTCTAGAACCAACTTGCACCATTATATTTCCTTATTAAAGGAAGAAACTCTGGATTCAAAAATCGAAGAAATAGTTAATGCTGTAAAAAATACATCTGTTTTCATCACTTATTGGAATTTTGATATTCGTGTGGCCTCGTAAATACAAAAATCATTTATCCATATTTGATTAACACTAAATATCTTAGAATTTGGAATTTTTAATATTTTCCACTTTACCCTAATATTTCTTTTTTAACCCAAAAATAGTTGATTTGAAAGAACTTCAATAATAGTACCAAAAGATAAAATAATCTTATTATTTTTATACAAACCGTTAGATAACAATCCATTCTACATAACAGTTCCATTGGAGGGTTCAAAAAATTATTGGCTGGTATTTTATTATATTAAGATTAAAATATGCTCCAGTTTACCCCAATCTCTCCTAATAATTTTTTTTTAATTATTATCGAAACAAAATTTTATGCAAGTAGGGTGATCGATAATTCGAATTATTCGGAAACCGTTTTTCGAATAGTCTGAATAATTACAATCTAAATTGTACAAATCGGTAAGCCAAATCAGTCTATAAACGAACATGATATGGGGAACATTTTTTGTTATTGTTTTTTCATTGACTGTGGTGAGACAAGACTAACATACATTTTTTCTAGTTGTTTATTTACAATCTCAAAAAAAAGAATCTTAGAAAAAATTTGAAAACAGATAAAATTTACTATTAGGATTTTAACCCATCTTATTGCATAGAATAAGCACATGTTCTCATTTGGGAGAAATAATGTATCTAGTTCAATATTTCAAAGCAATAGGTAGTCAATACTTGTAAGAGATAAATAAGCAAAATTGCTTGATAATTTTTTAAATGAAAAATAGAAAATAAATAGATAAATCTGTTAGATGCTAGATAATACTCTGAAGGATAATATAAGTAGATAAATTAACACTTGATTTTGAAGTAGTGAAAATGGTACGAGTATTCCTTTAAAAGTATTTATCTCTTTTTTGCTGGGTTGTGTATGTATGACAAAAAAAAAAAAAAAAATAACTGAAAAATTAATGTTTTTGATATTGTGCTCTCATTGGAAGGAAGTAATTAGTACTGAAAAGAGCTGCAGAAGTAAATATGTTAACACATGGTTGTCATTGGTCTTTTTTTGAGTTTCTTATTTACTGCTTTTGAATTGTTTATATAAATTTTGAACAAAAATATTATTTTAGTTTTGTTAAGAGATAATACAACTACTTTCAACCCTAATCGAGCGGAGGAATTTTACAACGCACAGTGCTTTCAAAATACTTTTTCTTGGAACTAATTCTGTAACTTGTGAACCGTTAGAAATATCTCAATAAAATTTCACATGGCCAGAGACGAGTAGTTGTTTTCGAGTGTTTATGACTTGAGAGAAAAAACTACATATAGATAGTCCTTTTAAATCCCTACAAAAAGCATGCTTAGATCAATATTAATTTTTCACTGATTTTTAGCCTCGTATTTTTTTTTTGGTTTTTTTCAACTTGGAGGTCTTAATATTGGACCTAATTTCTTTTTAATATTCATCGGTTTCCTTACAAAATTATAAATAGTAACGCTGCAAGAATCATATAAATATATAGATTAAAAAGTAATATTAGTTTCGAGTTGGAACTTTAAAAAAATTTAATATTTTTTTTAAGCTGGCAATATTTTTCTACTTATAAAATTTATTTTTTGTTTTGGCCCATATATTTTCTTTAATATTCTCAAAAGGAATCTTAATGTAGATGCATGTGAAGTAAACCCGAAGGCGCTTATGGCAACGGTCTCCCACAAGCCGTATACAAACTTTGTCAATTTTCCACAACTTTTTTAAATTTGTTTGTAAAATTTTCAAATCGCAAAGCTGGGATCAAACTAAAGTTATGCTAATTAAATTCCTCTATAAACTACTGACGAAAGTGTGACCATTTGAATGGAAAATTTCTTAAATCACGTTTTTTCCGGGTTGGGATTTTGGATATTTGAACATCTGTACTCGTTTAAACTTTATATAGGTCCAAATATTAATATTACTTCTAAAAAATGTACTTAAAATTCAAATTTTAAGTTTTTCTGGTCATGGTCTGAATAAATTTGACCGTATTTAATATATTTTCACTAATTCGATTTTTCATATTATTATTCGAAACCTCGTTTCTAACCACGTGAAATTATTTCCAAAAAAGCAACGGTAAGAGCCGGTGTTGGTACAAATGCACTTTCATAATATAAAAAATTGCATTTCCCATGGAATTATATTATAATTTCCAAGGTAAATCAAATTTATTCATTATAAGCTAAATAGACTGGTTTATAATAAATTTTTACTTGACTTAATTAGTAGTTTATTTGCTAAACAAAACCTTTTTTTAGATTTACATTACGTAAAGATTTGATTTTATAGATTTTCCTAAAACTGAAAATTTTGCTTAAAAAATATGATAAAAAAAAGATATGAGATTCTTCAAGCCAGTTTATTTAGGTTTCAACGAAACCAAAATTGATAAGACACCATGGATGCTGATGAAGTGTGTAGCGGCACATAAAATACGTATTGCATCCTGCTAGTGTCTAATTATAGTCCAAAAACTCTGTTTTGGTACTGCCAAACAGAGACAACAAGGCAGTTTACGATTGCAGACTTGTTTACAGTTATCTACTCGTATCAACTGTGTTCAGCAGGTGGGGAATTGTAAATACGAAATTCTCAAAATTCTTGATAATAGAACGTAATGTAACCGAAGTTGAGGTTAAGAAAATAACATCTAAGTAACGAAAATTGCAGAGGCCTCTTTGAATTGTTTTATTAAAGTGTCGCCATATCACCAGATAGAATATATATAGAGCACCATCCAAGGAAAAAATTAAGGAAAGACAGTTTTTGAAAACAGTTATATTTGCCAGTAATCGATGAATTATTATTCTTCAATTTGGAATAAAATCATTTTTACCAAAACTTTTTTTGAAGTGCAGTGGAAATAGCATTTTTTCGATTCTTTGTTGCAATACCAGAACCTGGTCTTATAGGATCTCAACTATAATTCGAATATGTTATATTTTCCAATGTCAAAAACCTAAACAAAATAAGATCGGAAAGTCAGTATTTTCTGCGTGAAAGCTACTTGAGATGAACACTCAGTGCATAGTATACAAACAAAAGAAAATGAGTAAAAAGGCAGTTTCTTTAAATGTAAACGACATCTTTTTCAAATTTAAATTTAATTTATCATTTTGTTACTCAAGTATGTAAGTATTTATAAATTAGACAAAATTACATCAGTTTAAAGTACTACTTTTCGTTCCAAAGGGGTAATCACATAAATTTCAAGCGTAATAAAATTTTTATTGATTTTATGGAAACGCATCAAGACATAGCCAGGGGATATGTAAAAGGCGGTAAAGTTGTTGTAGATTCGTTATGGTCTGAATTGAATGAGGAACTAAACAGTTCAGAGCCACCTTGTAAAGATGTTAAGGAGTGTAAAAAGACCTAGGACAATTGGAAAACCAACGTGAAGCGAAAAATGTCCGACAACACAAAAGAAAATAAGAAAACTGGTGGTGGAGGACATAATCAATATATTTTAACAGATATCGAAGAAAATATGTGTAGAATTTCTGATTTTTATAAAACGGTTGGTGGAATCGCAGGTTCAAAAAGTTTTTATAATGAAAAAGAAAATGAGGAGATTGATTTCAGACCTTAAAATTCAAAAAATGCACTTTTGAACACACCTTGTAGAAAAAGATTAACAAATAATATCCCTTCGAATGCAAAAAAGGCACTTTTGAATACATTCAACAGGAAAAGATCAATAGATATAACTCCTTCGACCTCAAGTTCCATTTCGAGATCACCTGAACCAAGGCGACATAGCAATTCAACCTCATCAACGCCATCTTATTTACCACCCTCACCAAAAAGAAAAAATCTTAATAGTCAAACTTCTCATAAGCCAACTACAAATATAGCCAGAAGTCCAAATCCGAATACATCCAAAATCACAAAACCGAATACTCCCAAAAGTACCAATCTAAATACACCCAAAAGTAGAAATCAATCAAAACTAAACTTAAACGATCACTAGCCGAAGAAAATAGACATTTACAAAATTTGGAAAAAATTTGTAAAATACTTGAGGAACAGCGAGACGAAATTTAAATATAAAATGAAAAAAAGAAAATAGATAGACTCTGCAATATTTTACAACTAAATATGAGGCCGATAAACTTCACAACATTGAAATCCAAAAGAAATTGTGCGAGAAAAATGAACTAAAACTTAAAATGATCGAAATAGAAACCCTAAAATATGAACTTGAAAAGGAAAACTTAAAAAATAATTAATTAGTTAGTTAGGCTTTTTTTAAAATGATCTCAAGTATTCATACTCATTCATACATATGTATATCTTATTTTTATTAAAAAAATGACAAAATGAATTTTATTTAAATCTTAAATTATTTGATTAGCAATATTGTCTCTTATTGTTTTCGCCGTATTATACAAATTTATTTCATAGGTACCACTTTCATAATTATCTTCGAATTCATCGTGCACTTCACTTGCATCATCATCAACATATCAATTTTCAATTTCTATGTTGTATTCTCTACAAATGTTATGTAAGCTGCAGCACACATTGATTATTTTGACAGTTTTTTCTGGAGTATAGACCAGGGTTCCTTGTAAACAACGAAAACTGCTTTTTAATACGCCAATTGTTCGCTCTACTATATTCCGCGCAAAAGAATGTTTTTTTATTAAATTTATGCTCCACTGATCCGGAGGTTGTATTCTTGTATGGAGTAAGCAGGAACGGTTCCAAACCATAGTCGGAATCTCCCAATAGCCATGAGCTTTTTTCTCCATTTTCATAATTATTAAAAAAAAATGTCCTTGCTTCACTCATACTCCAAATGAATGCATCATGGCATGACCCTAGTCTACACGCATCAACTGCTCTTACTTTTATGTTGTAGTCACATATCTAAAATATTGTAAAATACAAAATATACTCATACATACGGTACAAAAAAGATATAACACTTAAATAAAATCATTGCATTAATGCTGAAAGTCCCCTTCCTGTTGTAAAATAGTGACTCATCCTCATGTGGCTTACATATTTTGACATGTGTGCCATCAATGCATCCTATAACGCCCGGTATTTGGAATTTTTTAAAAAAATGCTTCTTAGAGTTCTTTATTTCTTCATTAGAAATTTTCAATTTAATCCAGTGCGGACATATATGTTCCTCAATAGCATTCAAAATTCTCCATAACAGTGTTGAAACAGTACTTCGTACCATACTTATGTTTACATCTCTTTCGATGCCGCCTTGGTGCCATCCCGTTGCCAAAAAACGAAGTGCTGTTGCTAGTTATATAATTGCCGGTATTGAAGAACGTTGCAGCGATGGTTCAATTCTTTCTAATACCATAACAAAAGCTTCTTTGTTTAATCGGAACAAACTGATGAACCTATAAATAAAAATTAGTAAATATTATAATCTCTGTAAATACATAGTTCAAATTATTTTACTTACATTGCACTTGGATAAGATAAAGGATCTGATGCATCCCTTAATGATATTCACCTCAGTTTTTCAAGGAAATCTTCATTTCTTGTTTCTTCTAATACAGCCACAATTGAAACACGAGGCATATTTAAAATCCTATAAAACTATTCTGTTTACACTTTTGAAATTAACTTTTTAATATTAAATACAAATATCACTTTTAATTTCATTTGTTGATTCTCTTATTTTGTTTTCATTTTCTTTGTTTATTAATCAGCTGTTATCTAATGATGCCACATTTTCTTAAGGAAGAATGTGTTTTTAATTTCTTTCGGATTTGCAAAAACGTATTAAAGCTGAAGAAGCAAAACAAAAACGTTACGAATTCGACTATACGAAAATTTTCACTTCCGAAAAATTTCTATGACACACCTGAATATGTCCAGATTTTTAATAAAGTTTCGACAAAATAATCTGTGCTAAAAGTTTGGAGATCTCATAAAATTTTAGGCGTCTAATGGTGATAGAAAAAAGTTATTATAGTTTTTGAAATGAAAGTTGCAAGTTTACCTGTTCCACTCGAATAGGGCTAAATTGATAAAATTATATTTTCTTTAGAAATAATAAAAATGTTTTATTGGTTTTAGCATTTATTTTTAATTTTTTTGATGTAATATTGAATAATATCCAAAAAAAGAGCAAAATATATACTTAGTTGTACTTTGAAATTGTGAGAATGTTCAATTTTTAGAAGCACTTTGACACTGCAGAAAACAGCATTATAAGTGTTTATTACTTTTATTTTTAAACAAGATATAGTACCCAAATAAAAGTACATACAAATGATAAAAAAAATAATTGTATAAAAATATATGTAAAAATTCATGATGCTAAAATATAAAAAATTTTCATAAAATTTAATGAGCTTTTTTTTAATCCTACATACATCATATAATAATTTGATGCGAAATTGATAGTTGGGTAGTATATACAAATATAACATATTTAGTTTGTTAAAAATTATTACATATACTATAGTTGATTAAAAATTAAAAGAAACATATAACGACAATAATTGAAAATTTTTCTAATAGGATCGTTATTACAAACAAAAGAAAAAAAAATCCTAAAAATAACAATGCAGTTACTAATTGTATTCATGTTAAAAACAAATTTGCATAAAAAATATTTTCACCATGTCAGCCATAATGAAAAATGCTCTTTAAAATAATTACGCATCATTTTCTTTTTAGTTCTTTTTTTTTATTACAACTTGTACAAAATCTTAATTTGATTGAAATTGAAACATTTATTATGCAAATTGTGCTTTGTTTGTATGTGTGTGTGTGTGTTTTTTATTTACAGTTGCTAAAACTATGACTTGGACTGGGACTATGAGTAGAACTATGTTTGACGGAGGCGATGTGGTGATAAAGAACTTCAGCAACAACAATAACAACAGGCATCATTATCATTAAACTAAACAGCTACAGTGAAGACAAAAGTAATAGCAGCCTATGTACTTGTATTAAAAAAAAAACACGAAAACAAACTGTAAAATGTAAATATAACTTTAACTAAAGGTTCTTTTAACATTAGCACATGTGCAAGTATGTATGTGTGTTTTTGTTATGTGGCATGTATACTAAAGGTAGTTGGCTTCCGCCTTTTGTTGCATTTTTCTTTATGATTTTCAATGTTGTCTACTACTTACTCTTTTCTAAGTACTTTGAGTTTAACTAAGAAAACGTAGTAATTTTCAATTTGCAAATTGTTGCAACAATAATAAAACTAATGCCATCGTCACTAACACAACTGCCTTTGCTATCTCCACCGCCACCATCACCACTCTAAAGTTTTTTATGGCACTTATACCATAAATCTACCGTTATTTATGCAACATACTATTTGCAAAAATAGAAAAGAATTGGCTAAAGTTTTTAGTATTTTTCTATTTTGTTTTTTATTTGCAAATATTCATGAGACAGACTGTTAAGAATGTTTTTTTTTTTTATTTGCAGACAAGCGAAATTCTGTAATATTTGTTATTGCAGCAAAATAAAATATGTGCATACATGCCGCATTATTACATCATTAGTTCTTGGCGTTTTTTTTTATTTGTGAGTTGTGTGAGTAAGCTTTGCTGCTGCTGTTTTTTACACATGATCTGCATGTGGGTATAGACCATGATGTGAAATTTTTCACCCCAAAAATAAGAATGCAGTTTCCGAAACTCAACGAAAATTGCGACAATTTGATGCATTGGTTTTTTTTTCTTTTTTATAATCTGTTTGTTTTCTTTTTTTTTTTCTTGTGTATATTTACATGTTTGCCTCAAAACAGTGATTGATGATCATTAAAATTATAGTACTTAAGTTGAATATACTTGTACCCAGAGTCATTTTGTTCTTTTATATTTTTTAATTTGATTTTGGTTTTAATGTCATTTAAATATTGTTGCAGTTACGTTTGTCAAGCCTGGCTAGTTTTTGTGTTTGCAAAGTCCAAAATAATTTTTTCCACAACTCTAGCGGAAAATTATCATGTTGTACTTCAAATGTAATAACTATAAAAATTTGCATACATTTTTTTCGTCTAATTCTTTTTTTAAACAAATTATCAAGAATTTTAATATGTATTTTTAAATGAATACAATATAGTATTGTGCAACATTTTATTACAAGGGAATGTAATAGCGAGTTAACAAAAATCTAAGTTTGCTGCTTGAGTCTTTTGTTTTCATTATAGTTGTCTTTATTATTTTTTTATTATTATTCATTACTTATTTAATGTCATGTCGGCTATCTACTTTGTAGGAGATATGTCAGTTTTAAATGTTTGTTAAATGTTTTTTTTTTCTAAGTAAATTGTTTAAAGTTAATTGGCTGTTTTGTATGTATTATGAATATTCTAATAATGATAAGTAAATGTTGCATGCAGATGATTTTACTGATTTTTTTTTATAAAAGAAGAAAAAGTGGTTCTTAGTATTCTGAAATATTTAGCAGTTATTATTTTTAATGAATAGTTTATTGTTTAATAAAATAAATATTAGATTAAAATTTTATTTGCAATTTAAAATTTTCTGAATTGCTCCCTCAAATCCTTATTATTTCTAGCTACAGATTAATGAAATGATCTATGAGCATTAAAGTGGCTGTTGTTCCCACCTAATAATAACAATAATAATTTAAGATACTATATCTCAAAATTGTTGTCGCGACATTATTCTTTCGCGAGTAGGATCAACAAATAAAAAATCTCAGATTTTTTGGTCAAACTTTTTTCTATATTTCTTCCAAAGGAACAAACGTGAAAGATTTTTCACAAGCAATATTATGATTGTTTCGATTATGTAGAAAATATATATTTGCCAATTATTGACCAAATTATTATTATTATGTTTTATTTTTTATATATAATTCGATATATAATTCTATACTTATCTTTTAAATATTTTTAAGTAAAAATTTCAAGATTGCAAATTTTTGTTAAAAAATTGCAAAACTTTGAATAAATTCGTATCTGCCCGGAAATTTATGTTTTGTCATAAAATGCGACTCTCAAAGGATTATGTTAATATTGCCACGCCTAGGAAGTTTACGAGCATTAAATTGATTTCCGAGGATAGTCTTTATATTAGTCAATCGAATTTTTTCGGTTATATGTATCGTTACAAATTCGATTGCAAAAATTTATGGTACACACATCTAAAAGAGAAAAGGCAATTCGACTATGAACATTGAAAATATTAATTAGGAAAACTATTGTTTTTTTATGTTATTTAATATTTTCAATCGATTTATAGTTATTTTCATTTTATATGAAAATAACTATAAAATACAAAAACAAAAAATCAAATTTGTATGTATATATCTCCATTATAGAAACGTATGATTTAAATCCTGGAAATCTGAATACATCGTATGAGATAAACAAAAGGTAAAAAAATTAAGTTTCCCTTTTTTAAAACGGTAGATATAAAATTTAAATATAACAAGGAATTCGATTTCTTGAAGCAAACATCTAGTCCATTGCTACTAAGAGTATATTGATGCCATTATGTTGGTTTCATAATATTGCTTTTCCTGTTACCAGTCGATGATATTGTGTCGATTTGTTTTTTTTTCTTCTGTTTACTTGCACGTTTCAAAAACTATGAGATTTCAGTCTAAATAAACCAAAAAGATATTGAAGTGTCCTTATTGAAGGCATTCAACATTGAATAATGGACATAAATACCTTTCATATTTTTCCCAAACGCCTATGTTAATTTTTTTTCTTGTTAGAATAATTTTCTATTTTCAATTATTTGTAAATGTCAATTTTGTTGAAATGTGGCTGGCAGCACTGAATTTGATTTTTAATGCAGTAATTGAATTTTTAGTTTAGTATTAACAACATTAAGCATTAAAACATATAATGCTAAATTCAGTTTGGTTGTAATTTTCGAATTTGTTAAGCAAATTTAAGTAATGACACGATCCTATTGAGTGAACATATATTTCACTTGTAAGAACATTAATTCAATTCCAATTACATATGTATTTACAGTTCTAAATAATTTATATTTATATTTTTTATTAATAATAATAATAAGATTTCACTTCATATTACTAAAATTTAATAACTAATAACGTTTTCCAACAAATCTTTTTCTCTATGTAACTATTTATAACAAATATTAAAAAAAAAATCAAATATATTTCATAGTTAATATTAAAGCTCAATCTAACAACCTCGATTATAAAATGTTTTTATATGAATCTGCTCTGAAAAGTAAACGATTTAAACAATATATTTTCTACAGCTAAAACTTTTAATAAAAACTTATTTACAAAATTAAAGAATTTTTGGAAATTATGCCGAAATACTACAAAATAATGACACTTAATAATTTTTACAACTTAACAGGAATTTTAATGTTAATATTCATAATTTGAACACAAATAAAACAAACTTTCTCTTAATTATATGCAGACATACAATTAATCAAGAAATAAAAAGTCAACAAACCGAAAAAAAATTATAAACATAACATTCGTCACACATACGGGTAAACAATCATACATAATTCTTGAGTAACGCCTAGAAAATGATAATATGAACTTAATAGAATTTCCAAAGAAGAACTTGATAGAATAGTATTTGTAAAACAAATATTGTAATTATTTTCCATGTCTTGACACTTGTATTTTTATATAGAAGTCTCAGGTGGGAACTAAAATACATTTATACATTTAATAAATTTTTCATACATATAAGCAAATGTAATTGTATGTTGAATAATTACACATTAAGTAAGAGAATAAAAAGTAATGAATGTGGGTGGTGGTTATTTGACAGAAAGATATTTGAGTGATAAAGAAAACTAACAACATTATGGTTCCATTGTTTTCTTAAAATTAAAAAAAAAAAAATACTTTCACTAGACACCAACACTAAATATTAGAGACAAACATTTGGTATGATTTATATGTTCAAAATCATATAATCACGACAAAGAAATTTTTAAATCTTACCTTTTACTGGAATATTTTAAGTGAAAAGAATCTGCAAAAGATAAAAAAGTTAAATTTTATTATTTTTTCTTCTTCTAGTATTTATAGAAAACAAAAGACTTAAAGCTACAAACTTAAAATTAATGACGCTGCTTAAGAATAGATTCATTGTGCTAAAGCCAATTTATGTATTTTAAGGAATCTTCTTAACCACCTATATATATATATATATATATATATATATATATATAGGTGGTTAAGACCATTTCACTGCAATGGTATATATATATATATATATATATATATATATATATATATGTATATATATGTATGTATGTATATTGATTTATGGTTTGTCAATTGTTAAAGTTTGTTCAAAGAAAACACAAAAATGAGGAACATCTTTTCCTAAAGCAATTAAATCACCACCAACCATATTTGTAAAGCCGTTCAGGAGGATATTGGGATTTTCTGATACCAAATTCATTGCGGTATTTGTGTCTTTAAATACTTCAATGTATTTTTTATACGTTGGCAAAGCACCGGCATCAGTACTGTCAGCAGTAGTTTTGTATTATGTTTGTTGTAGAGGTATTTAAAATGAAATAATAGCTCGTAGCAATGCACAACATTCAAATTGTTTTGTGTGCTAATATTTTGGTATATTCAATATCTGTACCATACAGTACGCAAAAAAATATCTTAAGGTATATTTTTGAGTTCGAAAATGAGATAATATATGGTATACAATAATGTCAGTTCCAACAGCTCACAAAAAAAAAAAAAAAATCAACACAAAGCAAAGGTAACGTCTTCTAGAGGCGAAAAATATTTAGTATACTTCCTCTTTTATTTCCTGAGTAACCGTTTCACTGCAATGGTAATTTTGGAGTAGAAAAGTAGTAAAATTAAGTCCTTAAATATATCTTATAACATATTTGCAACTGAATAATCAAAACTGCAACGGCCCAAAATATACGGCGATCTAAAGTTTAAGAAAGAATTATATTTTCTGTTAGTGAAACGAAGACACAGAAAATAAATTCACTTAAATATATGATCGTCGAAGAATTAATCCAAAAGCCATTTAATCTATGAATCAGAAGTCTGCTTTATACCACCATAAAACACAAAGATGCTGTAGGAACTCCAAATGTCGATTATAGTCATATCTTTAACATTTTTTACTTCTGTTTTGTCTTTAAAAATTTTCCGTGATAAAAGACGCTTTGAGATTTTCTACCTTTAGACTTTTATAGTTTTTAGTTTAATTTTTATTTTTTTTTTTAACTTTGTTATTGTTGTTGTATTTACTCAGCTATTGTTATTGCCTATTATTTAGTTCGCTGCTTTCAATAATTTATGGTAATAATATAAATTTCTTAAATTTTATCTCTAACGGTGGTTTGCTATTTTTTTTTATTTTAGCGGTTAAGGTCAATTTGTTGCCTTTGATCTTTACGATGAATTAGACAACAACCGAAGCAGATATACAAAATATGGGCAAATGTTAATTGCATTTAAAATAAACAATGTAAAATCTATATATCAAAAGATGTTTGTATACAATTAAACAGAAACGAGCAACTTCAATGGAATATCAAATGATCTATGGACTTAAAAATAATAAAATATTATAATCTAACAAATTTTAAATTAAACGTATAAAAAACAAATTTAAGAAAATAACTTGCATTTGAAAAATATAATATGTAATCTATATAAATATTTAGTGTAAAATTTTAAATGAAATATAGAGGAAAATTTCACAGCAAAAAATATGTTTAAATTTTGTGTTATTTTAGCTTCGTTTTACAAGTTAGTTACACATTTATTTTCTATATCATCAATACTATTATACTCTTAATCATTAAACTAATCTGATTTACTTTTTCGTTTCATTTATATTAATTTTGTTAACTAAATTCTTAATTACAATTACACTTTCTAAAAATTTTCTTAAACTTCTTTTTAAACTCCTACTACATACTGCAATAATGAACTCTATAGAAATATTACTAAATTCCATTTAAATTCCTTTTACTGAAAATTGATCCGTTGTAGTAGTTTTTAAACTGCATTGTTGTTGTTATTAATCATGAAGCGTAATTATACTTACAAAAGTGATTGTGATTGATTTAAAATTTGTCAAAGTTGACATGTGTATGAATTCCTTTAAAGCTTTTGCTTGCATCGCTTTCGAAGTTGTTATTCATTTCAGTTTTTAAAATGAAACGTGTTTCAATTGTCTTACTTTTATGTGTCGGAATAATTGTGTTCATTGATTTACAGTAATGTCAAACAAAAGACTTAAGACACGAACTACTACACATCATACAAAATGTTAAGAGCACAAAATAAAGGTTTTACGATAAATTACACAAAACTAAAATTAAAAAAAAAAAAACAAAACAAAAAAAAAAAAAATGTTTCAACGACAAAAGCTTAAGAGAAAGACAAGTAGAAAAGTCTTATGTGGTCAAAGTGGATTATTGGATACGGTCATGTTTAACACTTTTATGGACCTATTCATTGTTGTAAAACATTCATTAAAACTTTAAATAATTGAAAGTATTGTTATGGTCCATATATCAATTAATAGTTTTAATGTTCCAAAATAAGATTTATAGATAAAAACTTTTAAATTGTTTTATGTTTATGTTTGGAACATGACATGGAACCGACAACTATAACATTGATAATAAAAATATGATAGAATGAAATTTATTTAATTGTCGTAACTATAGTGCGCGGCAAAATGATAAGGTCCCTCTTTTGTTCAGTTTGTGAAGAAGCTCAATGGGTATTTGATAGTAGCGCCAATTAAAATACTTATTACTGAAAAGTATTCCTAAATATATCGTTTAACATAATTTATTCAGCATTTGATCTTTTAATAGACAAAAACGCTAAAAATGTACATTTTCAAATAAGTCAAAATTATTTTGTCATTCCATATTTTTCCAATAAAATAAAATTTTATTCCTTAACCATTTTTGTTTATTGATTTATAGGAATAATTAGGAAGTAAAATGTTTTAATTCCAGAGAAGTGTTCTTATGAATTCATCCCGCCTAGCTTTAAAAATGTTCGCTTTTAAATATCCTACTGAATTATACGGTCGCTTTTTAGGATATGAGTGCACAATTAATCCTAAATGATCTCCACTGTATTGAGAATTGGAAAATTGTCGGATTCCTCAAAACATGCCTAGGTCTACTACCAATGGTTTTCATCCTTTTTGTGGTATAAAAATTGGAACGTTGTTGCACCCAGTTGTAGCAAAATATTTTTAAAAAATTTTGAATATATTGGAAAAAATGGTATCATTTATATGCCAATACCAAACGGTGCGGTAGGAAAAAATCAAATACCCAATGAACTTTGTCGAGGAAACAAAAAAGTGACCTTATCATTTTGCTATACACCTTAGAATAAGATGATTTTATTGATTTTAATTTTATTATTTTATTAATTTTATTAATTTTATTAATTTTATATTTTGCATAGAAGGCCAAATTGCACGTAGTAAGGAGAGAGGATGCATATAGAAAGACTTAAAAGGTGAAATACTGTCATATTTTTGTGCTGGGTATTTTTCAAAATTAAAAGATCATAATGGATCTATTAGTAATTACGGGTAATACCTATTTGCTAATTGGCAAAGCTTTATAACGTACGTTAAATCTGACAACGGAATCATAAAATTTTATAATTTTAAGGTCTTGTGTTCTCAAAAGGTTTTTGATACGAAGGCTATTTCTATTTACTTAAGCGACTTAAAAATTTACTTCGTCAAGAATGATATTTAACGCCAAAGTGTATTAAATTAAGAAAAATACACCAGTTAAATTTAAACAACTTTTGGGAATAAAGCCGTCCAAAATGCTTGAAGCGATTTTGCAACACCTATATGCGACGTATCAGAAAATTTAGGAAATTCTTGACTTTAGTTTCACTTCTGCATGAATTTTTGATCGAGCTTTTTTTTTACAAAAACACTCGGGTCAATTCTTGCAAGGAAATGTTGGAAAAATTCAATCTATATGTTTCCAAACTGTCTATGAGATTGTTATAAGTGACGAAATAGTAATCAATGCAAATGAGTTAGAAATAAAAATGTATTCGTCAGTATTAGACTTTCAAAGTAAGCTTAACATGATTAAAGTATACAAAATATTCCGAAATTTGGGAGCATAGCTGGTGTACTACTGCACAGTGTCACATTTAGCAAAATTAGAACGACAAAACTACATTGATAAAAGTTAAGTAAGTACGGTTTCAATTCCAATTATCTGTAATTTTAATTCACAAATTTCAATTACACATTACCTGTAGTTGTAAGTGAGAAATTTTAATTACATATTACAGCCTACTTTATTGTACTTCCCCATTTCAAAATAAATTAAATGGTTAACATGCCTCGACTCCTTGAAAATCAGATTTTGTAATAAAAATAAATGGTTTAATGAAAGAGGAATAATGGTATGAAGCAGTCTGAGAATATATCGAATGTCATGTGGAATTCCTTTTTAATGTTTTTTTTTCGCAAGACATAAATGGCACCTCTCGTATTATGTTGCTTTATTTGAGGTGCATAGCTGCAAACGTCATTTATTTTATACCAAAAGTATTTGCTAATAATAGTTTTTTTAAACATCAAAGTTGTATCTTAAGTCTTTCATTTTTACTAAAATTTTTCTGATAAGAAAACTAGTAGTATTTTAATAAATATTTCCAAAAAAAGAACAGGAAAAATAAAAATAAATAAAAAAGGAAATGAAAAAAGTTATGACAAATAAAATTTACGCTTTTCCGGCAAATTAGTTACAATAACGGCGCGTGCTAAAATAATTGTTTTCGTTTTTCTCTCTTTGCTTGTTAGAAGCAACAACAACAAAAACAATAACATAAAACTTAATAATAACAACTAAGCTAAATTGTAATATGATAAAAAAACAATATGGATAAAAAAATTTCGGCTTAAACATGTTGTCGATTACTATCTAAGCTAGTGTTTTTGTTAGTATTTTTCTGAGCTGAAATCAACTAAAAGAACTTATTGTTGTTAGTTTTTTTTCTTCTAAACTCACAAAAGAATTTTTACATAGTGCAGCATTGCATGTAAGAATAATTTTAAATTGCTTGTGTTCTCTACACTATTTTTTAATTCTCTTGTATAACTTACACACTCCCCACTTATGACAGCATTTCAATACTATTATTGTTATAAATATTATATAAATAAATATTATTATAAATATTTAAACAATAACACATGGCCTAGGAATATGTGAACGTGTTTATTTTGTGGGTCTGTTCGTTGTTCATTTCTTACTAACGAAAGTTATTTATGAAACTCTTGCAAAAATCAACAATAACAACTAACAACATAGTAAAGACTTGTTGCTCATACAAATACTCATATTATAAAGTCTGCTCGGGTTTTTTTTTCTTATTTTACTGGTTTATGCGTCATCGAGTGTTAAATATTTATTCTTAATAAATTGCAATGCATATTACTTATACGTTAAGATATATATATATATATATACATTTTATGAAAAAGAATATATATACATATATAAGTATGTCTACGTATATATGGGTTATTATTATAAATGTCTAACCTAGCTGAAACTGGCTATAATCCTTAATAAATTTAGTGGTAATACTTTCTTCAACAGACGGGTTACAGATCTGAACTCACAAAACTTGAAACTGATAAAGTGTAAAATTTTGGAACCACAGGTTTCATTTTATGATCATGATTGTTCTTCAAAATTCACAAACTTAGAAAAAGAGCTTAAAATCACTAAACTTTTTTTTATTTTTATACACTTTTTGTTCGCTCGTTTATACTTTTTGACCATATATAAACTAATCGGACTTTTTGGATAAATTCTAACCCTTATTTGTTATTGTTTAGTCGAATTTTAATAACAAAATTTTTTAATTTTTAAAATTTGTTTTTTTCTTCTTTTTGTTGGGGTCTGTGCGCCGCTCAACTGAATAAATATTTTAAAACAGGGATTCATACTTGTTGTAGCTGTGTATATTTTGCGATATATCTGCCCTAAATAGCCAACTCAGGAGATAGTCTCAAAGTTTGGAAAACGAGAGAAAATTAAAAAAAGTAAATTTTTCGCGAGGGACATATGCAGTTTCTAATGAAAAAGCATGGATAATTCACAATAAAATCGAAGGAGCATTAAAATAAGTTTAATGAAAAAATGTTATGCCCTTTTTGAAAATTATGCAAAAATTTAATTTTTTGTTTTTGTATTTCTATATAGGAAATTACAATTTGTACAAATCTTGGGTATACAGATATAAGAACGGCGATAAGTATAATTGATCGGGGCCACAAATTTAAATCAAATGTCGTTGATAGTTGAAAACCATGCACTTTAGTCAAAACAGATGTTGCTAAGGCACATCGCATGGACAGCGTGAAATTAACCATAATAAGCATAATTAAGTGGTGTTTGTAATGTTTAACGGAAATTGAGAGACTCATCAAAAAATTTAGGACCAAACAGAATTAACTTGGTTTAAAAAATATATAAAGAAATAACTTAGATTTGAACCTCATTTTCTTTGCAAACTGTTTAAAGATCTCGATATTTGGTATACAAATTTGTACACTTTTATTAGGAAACCGTAAAACATGCTACACTAATACTATCAAACATAGAAGATATCATAAATTTTATTTGAAGAATTCTGTAGGCTTTAATATTGCGTGAAATTTTTACCAGAATTATACATAAATTTCTAGTGTATAAACTTATTTTTGTATGTATATGCTATAACTTTCGCTCACCCTGTACGAAATGAATAACGCGAACTGATTCTACATACATTCGATTCACCTTATATTTATATTTATGGAGTTTAATGTGCCATCAGAAAAGTAAAAATAAAAAATAAAAAAATAAGCCCTAAAATCAAAAATTTTTGATAATTGCCCATATGTATATGGTAATATGCATGAGTTTGGGTAAGTGTGAGTGTAAGTGCAAGTTTAATAGTTGTAGTGGGTGTCAAACTCAACATGGTATGAATACATGCATGGATGTATGAATGCCAATTTATAACGTTACCACCAGAACGTATACAATTTAAACAAACAGCAGCATTGCTACCACAATTATACGAGAGCAGGTACAAAAATTAATTTCATAAAATTTATTTATTAATTTATTTATTTATTTTTGTTCGTCAACAACCGAAGGGCATTTTCTATAGACATATGTGTTTAACTTTAATCATATTCGAACGTATAAGTATAGTAACGGTAGCACTTTGATATAGTCTAAATAAAATATAAAATGTACCTAATGTCCCTAATATTTCAAAGATATTTTTCAATTTACCTCGTAGTTTCAGTTACTTTTTTCTTAATTTTTTTTTTTCTACTAAATGTAAAAATGTCTATAAATTCATGCTGGTAGTTTAGTTTAGTTCAGTTTGCCTCACCGTATGTCTGTCTTAAGGGTCGACGACTTTTTTATTTGCGTCATGCTTTAAGTTCGACTATAAAAAATGTGGTAAAAAGCTACAAAAACTCTTTGTATGAGAATAGTTTAAACTTGAATTTGAGTATTCTTTAGCAGTTTGTGCATTTATTTACTAGATTATTTGCTAAGTTTAGCATTGTTCTGCTTGCTATTTTTCTATTTTCTTTCCTTTGGTCTATGTGGTTTTTGTGGTAGAGCAAAAAAAAAAAATAACAAAATAAAACAAAATTCTATAAAAAACATTCCTCCAAGAAAACGTATATAAATGCATAACATCATGCACTTCTTTTTCTTTCATTTGCTGTTTTTTTTTTTTTAAGAAACAAACAAAAATTCATATAGAAAAGATAAAATAACTTCAGCCAACTTCGACCAAAATATACAATGTATGCGTTGTATATACAGCTGTAAACTAAACATAATGTTGTTAATAATGATAATTACAATATAAAATACAAACTAAAGAAAATCAATGAATTTACATATTAATTGTCGGTTTATGTAGAACTTTTTCCCACTTTAACTTGACTGCATTATACAAAGATAATGGGTTTGTTTAATATGAGAATTTGCAAGTGCATTTATAAAAGTTGACATTTTATCGTTTTAACTGGATTTGGTTTTGTAGCATACTTATGTCCGAAATTAATAATTTTTCCAATAGTTTTTTTTAAGCATAAAGTATAGCTACATTCTTGCCTTTAATAAACGAAGAAACGAAGAAAATAACTACTTATTTGCTATGAAAAATTTTATTTTTACAGAATCATCAATTTTAATAATAGTAATATGTAACAACATTTTCGCTGGTGGCGTTTCCTTATTCAAATCAAAACTAATTTAACTAATTTTATGGACTTACTAAATTGATTATTATATTAATTTCTTTACATACACATTTCATTAACCATGGAAACTATTCATGGATACAGAGAGAAATCATATGATATAACCCAATTTTTAGGGAAATTTTTAGGCGATTTGTGATATAAATTTGAACATTTATAAAATTTACACTTGTCAAATTTCATTAAAATATTGCTATGTTTATGGCATTACGTCTATTCCAGAAGAACACTTGTATAGGTGATAGGTAAAGTAATGGGCCGATCATAATAATTGGCATCGTTTATGGACCATAACACCCCTGTGTACCAATTTTCATGCAATTATTTTCAACATTACAAGGTTTACTTGGACGGAAAGGCGGTCCGAAGGACTGGCTTCATTAAATCGATTCAAAACGTGATTCTATGCAGATTGGTCTAAGACCAATATTTTTGGATGTTACAAACACCAGGGCAAACTCATAATACCTTGCCCACTTATGTTGGTATGTGGCATTGTTGCCAGTATAGCTTTTTTATTTTTCTTTTAGATTAGATATGTTCGTTTTAGCTTGTAGCCTTTTTTCTATAATTTTTTGATTCTTAAACTTGACTGAAAAATGCTAAAATATTAGTACTTCGACAACGACGAAAATAATTTCTTATTTCTTATTTTGACAGAATCATCCATTAAAGCAAAAAGATCTATATTATATACATTTAACAAAAATTCTCGCCCGAGGCTCTTCATTCTCGAAATCAAAAATAAATCGATTACTATAATTACTTTTTAATAAGCTACAGTAACCATAGAAACTATTTATAAGCATTATTTAAAAAAATCTTATAAAACGAAAAATCACCTAAAAATTTGGAAATGTTTCATCAAAAAAGAATTATAGTTCAAAAATGACTACAAAATCATTTCAAAAGGTTGGGTAATTTTTTAAATAAAACACGTTATACCCAAATTTTTGTTTGAAAATTTTTGGGCGATCATTTTGTTATTTTTCGAGCAGACGTTCTGTGTCTTATTAATAAACCTATTACAATATCTTAGAAAAATATATTCAAAACTATTAGAAAGGAGAAAAAAATAAAATTAACTTTTTTCTGGATATATTTTTGGGGCATTTAGCCTTTTTTGGTCTTTTTTAAAGTTCAATTTAGCCTATTTTTTAACCTCCTGACAACACTGATCATTTGATGTATATTCTGGAATTATCAACTTATCATCGTATAAAGTTGAAATTTTTCAAAGATATTCTAAAAGATGTCTCCTTTCATAATTTGAGGTACGTTTAAATGTGCGATATATATTATATATATATATATATATATATATATATATATATATATATATACATAAACATATATATAACGTATTATACATAAACGAATTAAGTTTAACTAAAATTTAGTAGCATTAAATAAAATAAAACAGATTGAATAAAAATTTTTTAATATAAATAAAACATTTATCTAATTTGACTAATTGTAAGTAAAATTGAAGAAAGGTAATTTTATTTTATTCAAATTTAATAAAATTCTTCAAATTTTCTAAAAGCATATAGAATTAAAGGAATTTCATTAAAATTAACTAATTTATTTTGGTTAAATTGAATAAAATTCTTCAATTTTACTAAGAATCTTCAAATTGACTAAAGACATGTAGAATTAAGGAATTGAAGAAATTTCATTGAAATTTACTAATTTATTTTAGTCAAATTGAAGAATTATATGTAGAATTGAAGAAACTTATTCAATATAGAAAGCGCATGTTGAAGAAGATTAGTTGAACGACTAATAAAATTTTTAGGTCTATTTTTTGTTTAAAAAAAATTAGTATATATACATATTCGAATAAATAAATTCTAGTGAAAAATAATTGTAAATATCAGATATACATACTTAAGATCTAAAAAGTATCCATAACATAGTTAATTTATGTGCAAACTTATGGATTACACAAACTGCAGAGAACAAAAGCAACTGTTAAATGTGTGGAACTTTGGAAGCCTTTTTTCATATTTTTTGTAGGTATCTATACTTATTTCCATTCCATTTAAAAAATCAACTGCTAGACGATGATCCTTATCATCTCAAGGAGTAGTTTTGGATTACGTAAAACTATACGACGAAAATTTCAATGTCCATAGAAAACTGAAAAACGGTATTCTAAAAAAAGGCCATAAATATATGAACATAAATGAACAAGCCTACTACAGAGGACCACAAATAATTATTAAATATAGGAAAATATTTATATACTAAACTATACTACTATATATATTTCAATATACATGTATTTTCCTTTTCATTTCACATTTTCTTGTACGTTGCTATAGATCATCTAGAAGTAAACGTTGAAAATAGTATTGAGGTAATTTTGAGTGATAAGTGTTCATGGGCAGTAATTGAAAGCTATTGTTTGGCAACAAAAATATCGTCTAGTGCATATCTAATGTACTCAATAATAGTTACAGTAAAAAGCCATTAGGATTTAAACTGAAATATGTTGTTTCTTTAGCTAAATGGAATTTTTAATCAATATATATTTTTCACTTTGTCACACTGATATCGATTTTAAACACTTGTATCCAAATGCGAGTTGTTTCTATTCTAATAATGAAGTATTTTTTTCAAAAAGTCATCTCCGTACTTGATGATCATATCAAGGATCCAGCAAACAAGTTTTTAAATAAAAAAAAATATAGTACTAATTATTAAATAAATAATTATTATTTTTTTAATATCTATTCTTCTTAAACATTTCAGATGGTCACATATTTGGTTTACTTAACAACGTACTGGTCCGTCACCCCATCATACATGTAATTAGCTACAAGCAAAACCTTTGCTAAGTTTAATTAAAATATTACTTTTTATAATATTTTATACTAACTATTTAGAAAGTTTTAATTTCTTTTTACTTTTTATAAGAACTGGCGTTTTCGTTATGCATACATTAAATATACTTATTTCTTTTATAATAATAATTGTTAATTGTTTTACATATAATTTCTCGGTAATTTTTTCTAACGAGATTTAAAAGGCATTTAAAAAATTTTTTAAATTAAATAAAATTCAATAGCCAAAATTAATAAATATTCTTTAATTAAAAAAAGATTAGTTAATTTGAATAAATTGTTTATTCAATTCAATTAAAATTTAGTAGAACTAAATAAAATAGTTTAGTAAAATTGAATAAAAATTCTTTAATATGAAGAAAAATTCAGTCAATCTGAATAATATTTTATTTAATTTGAGAAAAAAATGTTTCAAATTAACTTAACCTTTTAAATAACTAAATCAATTAGTCATGTTGAAGATTTTTCGTCAATTTAACTGATTTAAAAAAAATTAACAATAATTTCTGGAGAATAGACTAATGATTTTGTTGATTGATATTTAAACAAATTCATTACCTAATTAAATACTGAACATTAATAAAAAAATATATATTTTTTAGTATTCAACCTTTTTTTGTATATTACTAAAACTCTTGATTATTTATTACATATTTAGCATTATTTTTCAAATAAGTTTTATAGATTTTTTGTTTTTATTTTCTTTTGTTCGTCAGATCTTACATCATTTTTATCCATTTCCATCAAAGTCTTTTAGCTTAAGCTTCAGAAAGAATTTTAGTTAATTCTATGACATTTAACTAAATAAACAAAGGACATGTTAAAGCATCTCTCATTTGTTTGTGTTGTGTTTTTTTTCTTCTTAAGATTTCTATACATTTTTATTCATTTAGGTATGTGTTTTTTTTTTTTTTTTGTTTATTTTCTGTATCCCTTCCATTTATGGTTTTGCACTAGTTGTTTGTAAAGTTTTCGTAGAACTCTTTTTTTATGGAACATTAAGGCCTGGTTGTAATTTATATTTAGATAATAAAGTAAGTATTAAAAAACTAAATATAACTCAGTTTAAAATTTATGAAATAATCTACAAATATATTAAAAAATAACTAAATTACATTACGGTAAAATATTCTTTAAACAATTATTATCCCCTTGAAAATAATAATAATAATTTTATAAATAGAGCATTAATAAATTATGGAATTGGAATACTTTACGTAATAAATTGAATCTTAATTTTTCTTAATTGGCCCACAAAAGAGGATGTAGTGTAATATCCACTTGGTTTTTTTTCTTTATTTTGCATTTAACAATCAACAATGAAACCTTTTAAGGGTTTTTTTTTTGTTGCCATGTTTGAAAAATTTTTTAACGATTTTCTATTTTTTGTGTTTATTTTGTGGTTTTATTTTATACAGAACTTTATAAAGGTGTAAAATTCCACTTATGGTAGCAGCATGTTACAACAAATACAAAAACAAAAAACTCACTACAGCAAACCTACAAACTAAACGAGTCATTGAACGCTGCAGAATTTTTTATCAACTTAGAAGGACAATTACTCCATGATAAATGCTACAATGATTAATATGAAATAAATAAAAACTTAATGGAGGCTGGTTAATAAAATAGTTTTCTGTTCTAAAACAATTTAGGATCATTTGTTCTTGATACTATCCACGAGCATGGTACATACGAGTAAGAAACAGTTACAGAAGATATTTTAGTTAACATTAATTATCATGCTAATGGCTAGAAGATCGAAAGCGAAGAAGGGAACAGGAAAGCAAAATTGAATATAAATAATTATACATTTCTTCTTAATTAATTAATGGTATGTTACTGTAAAATGTGTGAAAGAATATTAAATTTTTTGTTTCATTTATTAAAAGTTTGTGTTTTAAGTCTTTTGTTTTTCTTTAATGATTGGAATTTAGCGTGAAAATAACTTTACAAGAAAATAAAATTATAGCTTTGATTAAAAGTTCTACATAACAAGAACATAAAAAAGCTTTCTTTAACTAAATGTTTAACTTGTTGTAGATATTAATATGAATGCCAATAAGGTAATTCCATTTTAAATTTATACAATTTTGACAACTCTGAAATATTCTCCGTAATAAGATAAGGCTTCCTACAAAAAAAAAAAAAAAAAAGAAAAATTTGATAGTTTTTAAAATAGGGGCCATTATCAAAATTTTTAACCTAGATGCAATTGACTTTAATACTTAACAAGTTTTGTGATAAAACCGTTTTAAGCAAGCGGGTTATAGATCTGAACCCACAAGACTAGCAACTAATAGAACGCAAAAGTTTAGCACTACAGGTTCCATTTTATAATCATGACTGTTTTTCATAAACTTAGAAAAGGGCTAAAAATTACTTAACTTTTTCTCATTCTTCTACACTTTTTGTTCGCGCGTTTATACTTTTTCATCTTATTCGATCAAACTCATCGGATATTCTAAATAAATTCCACAGCTTCTTTGTTGTTCTGCAGACTTTCAACAGTTACATATTGGATAATCAAGTTTTGATGAGAAAATGTTTTACCTTTTTAAATTTTTTAAGGGCGGGGGGGGGACTGAGAGCTCCTTAACGGAACACAAATTTTGAAAACTAGAGCGGAAATTAAAAATCAAAATCAGTTTTTCACGAAGCATATTCACCGTTTCTTAGCATAAATTACAGCGTGAACTTAGTTTTTTTTTTATTTTACACAATAAAATCGAAGAAGCATTAAAAATAAATTTAATAATATTGAAAAATTGTTTTTGTATTTTTATATAGCAAATTGCAATTTGTACAAATCTTGGATATATGTATATAAGAACGACAATAAATATAATTGATTCGGACCATAATTTTAAGTCAAATGTTGTTGATAGTTGAAAACGGGACACTTTTATATAAAACAGATTTTGCTACGGGACATCGCATGGACAGCACGAAATTGACCGTAATTGGCATAAATGGGTAATGTATGTAAAGAGGCGCATCAAAAAATTTCAAAATAATTTTATGGACCAAAAAAAATGTTTTTTCTTGGGTTAATAAGGATCACAATACAAAGTAGCATTTCTGTGCAATAAACTCTAATGGAATATATTTTCATATTATATATGGAGAAGTAACTTCAATTCGATCCTCATTTTTCGCAAAATTTAAAAAAATGGAGATTTTTATTATAAAGAAAATTTTTAAAATTTTACTGAGAAATCCTAGTATGCCGCAAATTCAAGATATCATAAATTTTATTTGAATATATCAGTAGGTTTTGATATTAGGCGTTATTTTTATCAGAGTTATAAATAAATTTCTAGTTTATAAAAATTTTTATTTGTTCAAATTAAAACCGCTATAAATTTCGCGCTCCTGCACGAAATGGTTGACGCAAATTGATTCTACACGCATTCGAGTCACTTTATATTTATAGAAATGGATTTTAATGTGCCATAAAAAAAAAGATTTTTTTTCTTAAAGACTAAAATCAAAAATTTTTGATAATTATCGGCATTTATACGTCTTTAAAAATAAGGAAAATATGTTCAAAAAAATATTTTTTTAATTTTTATATGACATCATAAAATACAACCTTTGACAAATCTGCTTCAAAAAAAAAAAAAAAAAAAAAAAAAATGTCTTTTGTATATTAGTCACTTTCAATACTATAGAGTTGCCACAGTTTTCAAAATAAAATTCATTTTACATGCTTTACCAAACTCTATCCAAATCGGTAACCAAGGGTCAATATTTTTAAAATTTAAAATGGAATTGCTTTATACTCGTATCAGAAAATTATTTTACATTTATTTTTATCAAAACATAATTAATATTTTTTTTTTCTTCTTTTAAGTTTTAATTGAATAAATTTATATAATATATTATTTATATAATATATTATTCATGTCTTTTCTAAAAACTTAATTTAAATACTTGGTACATACACAGAGAAAATATATTTGAAAAATTTTTTCCATAAATATTATGAATCGACTGACTTTTTTTCCCAAATTTTTTCATAAAAAATAAAATTTTGTTCATAAATATCACTAAATTGTACTTAATGATAATTTTGCGAATTTTGCAAAAATGCTGCTAAAATTTTAATTTAGTTTTATTAGATTTGATTTAAATTCTAAATAAAAATACTTATGTATGAAAATATTAACAATAAATTCCTTTAAAAGGAGAATTTAAAAGTAAGGATTAGAAATTTGCTTAAATTTGCTGCCATTCTATAGCACATGCGTCATTGTAATAAAAAAACGCATCTGTTATGTTCTTCTGCCCCCAAAAATTTGCCTAAAAGTCATTAAAAGCTAGAAATTCTCCAAAGAAGTTTCAAACATACATTTACAAATTGAAAATATAAATGAAAATTTAAACAATTTGTTTGAGTCTACTTGACTTTTGATTCATTTTAATAAATGTAAAAAGTGTTAATATTTAAGGCATTATTCTGAAATATTATGAACTAAGATCAATGAATGTAAATTTTTGTATTTATGCACAAACTTTTTTCTGTGTACAAAGTTGTTCATATTTCCTTATCAACTATCTAAACTTAAAAAAGTAAAAGTAAAATAATTGAAAAATTTCTTTGTTACCACTAGTTTTGTAAAAATCGATTAACTTACTTAGGCTATTGAATTTTAACAAAAACATCAGAAACTTTTACACTATATATCCATAGACAAAAGAAGCAAACACAAGCTATTTGCGAACACAGCAAAAAAAAGCAAAGAGTTTTCTACCTCAATAATAATGAAATCATCAAGTGCAACTGAATGCTTTTCTTTCTTGTTCAGTTGTTGTCCAGCTTTCTACAACAAATACTTTTACTTTCAATTTCTTTACAATTTTTTTTTAACTTTTTCTGTACATATTTTGTCAATATTCAACAGTATCTAACAACATGTAATTTTAACCATCATTTTATAAGTAAGTAAAAATTTAGTAAAAAAAATGTGAAAATAAACGAATAAAACAAGATTAAATAAAACGAAAAAGCTAAATTGTTGTTGACATTATTACTTACCAACAATAATGATGGAAAAAAGAAATTTTGTAATTTTTTTTTTTTTTTCGAAAACTATAAAGTGTTTTGCCATTGTTTACAGGAAGTATTAAATTACAATCATTTTATTGGGCTTGACTTTTCTATGAGGGTGTAATTATATCCAGAATGTTTTATTTAATTGGCTATAAAACTGTTTTACATACACACAACTATAGTAATCATCAATGTTTTTGGCAAAATTAAAAATTAGTGAGAATAATTTATTGGAATTTTTTAAATTTTTCTTTAATTATTAGTTACAAACATTATTTTGCATCATAAATATGACAGCAAAAAAAGACAGTTAAATTACAAATTTTTATGATTTCTAAAACTTTTAAAAAATCATATGTTCTATAATTCTAATTTAATTTTATCAAGTGATAATTCATTTTATTCCTAATAAAATATAGTATTTGGAAAAAATAATAAAAAAAATTTGTTTCCTAACAAAGCGTAGATAAAAACTTTAAATTAGATAACAGGTATTTGAGATTAAAATTGTTAAAGCCGTGAAATCTGAAAAATCTTTTTTTTTTTTTTTTGGTATATTTAAGATTCTAAAAATGGTGTAATTATCCACTCACCTATACCTAAAAACTACACTATGTTACATTCCAACTGTATTATTTTTTTTTATTTTATTTTTATTTTTTTAGCACCGCATAGTCTGCGACCCTAAAAATAAAATGGAAATAATTATGTTGTTTCGGAACGGCTAGTGCGATTTTATTTAAATATACACACGATAATGCTTTTCTATAGATCTCGACCTCATATAAAAATCTTTCAAATCTGTTCAGATATAAAGAATCAGGATCGTTTTAAAAAATGTTCATACCCAAAGTGACCAAATTTGGGACCATGTGAATCCTCCTCAGGCAGGTCTATATTGTCCAAACTCAAAACTTAAACCCACCTGTACCTCTACTATCACTGCGTTAAATTTAATTAAAATCAGCCCAGTCGTTCCGAAACTGTATACTTATTTCCATTAATTTTTTTGGATCAGACACTGTGTACTGTGGACTTAATTAGTGCTAGTTTTTTATGAAAATCTTTACTTAGTGAAATTTGTTTAGAATATTACATTAGAAATGACAGGTGGATATATTATAAGAGTTTTTATATACTTTAACGCGCACACACGATGGTGTATGCTATTACATGGCCAGGCTTGACTGAATAAGGCTTTGTTTTTGTTAATTACTCAAAATATATTATAAAAATCAAAGCCTAATATCCTTTCGCAGATTAAAATTGCAAGTAATAAATTTAAAATTAAATGCATTAATATAAATACTCAACTTATCGTTGTTCCAATATTCAAATATATTTTGAAGCGTACCAAATAATGTTTTCACACTCATAGTTGCCAGATAAATTCGATGAAAAGTCGTCAAACCCACTATTAGAAATCGTCAAAAATCATCAACAACAAAAAATTACGTTTTTTATATGTTAATGAACATTCTATATGCTTCTTTTATGAAAAATTTATTTTATTTATGATTGAATTTTAAATTAAAAATAAATTAATAAAAATTACGTAAATTTTATATTGTCATCATATTATAAAATTCAAGTGGTATCTATTATGTTTGATGATATAAGCATTAAAATTATGAATACGTAATTTTTTATGTCTTTCAAACAAAAAGGAAGTTATTTACCTTATCTTTTGAAAATTTATAAAAAACACAAAGACTTTTTTGGAAGCCCATCGACGATATACGAAATTTAATTTAATAATTTAATAATAATTAATCATCAAAAACGCCTTTGGATACTAAGTACTGCTATTTAAGGATCTCTAGTGCCTTGATTATGAAATTAAAGATTTTTATAAGAATTGCAAAAGCGCATATAATTGAATGGATTATAATATTGGCATTGGTTCTCATAAATCTCTTCTATAAATAACCATTAAACCATTTATATTAACAAATTTAAGAAGATTTTTCTTTTAATTGCTAATATTTGTGTATCAACTAATTTACTTTTAAAGAAAAATATATAAAAAATACTGAAAATAGTTCTGAATCTCCTTTGATAAAAAAAATCGTCAAATTTGGAACAAAAATCGTCAAATCGTCAACTGGTCATTTTTAGAACCAAAAATCGTCAAATCTGGCAACAGTGCTCACATTACACATATCAAATTTATATACTGTGTTTTTGAAAATGACTATATGGTTCTAAGTCTCACCAAACTAAAAACTAAAGTTGTAATTTTCTCCTTATTAATAATTTCAAAATTGTTATTTGTATTAAAACAATAAGGTTAAAAACATAAAATTTTGGTACGTGAGACTAAATATTAGCATCATTTATAGATAACATTTATTGAGGATTTAGAGGATTAAACATTTGAAAGACACTTTTGGCAAATTTTATATGGAGACTTTTAACAAAAATTAATCCGTTATAGTGCCAAAATGTTCCCCTTTCATTTGATATTTATAGTAATAATTGTAATATAACTTTAAAGTCTTGAAAAAGGAAAAACGAAAACGAAATGAAAAACTGAAAACGAAGTTATATTATATTTATTCTCCATTTTCATATCGTTCATTCCACGAAAGATTTATAAAAAAATCTTTATTTGTTTTAAAGGGATCATCAGATTTTATTGATATTTAGTACGCATATAAACTGTGAAGCCATTTACTCTTTCCTAATATTATTTTTTCCAATTTAAAAAAAATCCCGAATTTATTCACGATTTAAATTTTTATAAAAGTTAAAAAATTCGACAGAGTACGTAACTCTAAATGTCTATATTATATTATCTATTTATGATGTAGATGGATTTTAATGATTCGAGGATTTTGTGAAGACCAACTTAAAACTCTTTAAAGGCAATAATGAAGAGGTACATCGTTTATTTAAAAATGCACTCATAATGCAATTACAGTTTTACAATGCATTTTTGACAAATTTCTGCCCCTTCAAATTAATTTTTTTTTAATCTGTTTAAAAACAATATCTCTACTGTAAGATGCAACAATAATAGGGTGATCTAATATTTTTAATATTTTTTTAGAAAAATTATCACCAGTTTTTTCATACAAAAATTTAATAAACCGGTATAAAGATTATTACAATAAATATTGTAAATGATATTGTAAAATTTAAAAATAACGTTTTTGCTAAGATGCACTCACAACAAGAATGCAATTTTTAGTTGCATTTTTAAGAAATTTCTACCCTTTTTATTTTAAATATTTTTGAAGAAAAATATATTTATTACACAGTGCGTTAACAATTATTCTAGGACAAAAATGCATTATCACACAAATAACGAATTATGCAATACTATGACTAAAATTAATTTTAAAATAAACTTAAAATAAACAAAAAATAAAAAACAAAAAGTATACAAAATTTATTTTTTATTTTTTTTTTTTTTTTTTTTGTAAAAAAATCTGAAGGAATATTTTTTTATTTTTTTTATAGTAGATCATTTATATTCAGAAATATTTATATGGCAATTTTTAGTAAACATTATAATTTTTATAATACCAGAGGAAGAAAAAACTTGCAATGGTAGAAATTATTCAAAAATGCATCTTACAATTGTATTTGCATTTTGAATGCATTTTTAAGTAACAATATTATTTTTAAGGACATATTCGTGGTCTATATATAATTTAAATCATTCAACTCCGTTTACAGCTTATAGAATTTTGTTATTTTTTTTTTTTTTGCTTTTCAAAAAATTAAAATCGTGAATAAATTCAAGAGTTTTTCAAAATTCAGAAAAATAAAAATAGAAACATTAAAATGGCTACACGGGGTATGCATATGCCGAATATTAACAAAATCCGAAGACTTAGGAAAATATTTGGACATTCTTTCATGGAATGAATGATACGTATACTTAATTTTTCTCCTGTGATAAAGTTTGTTAATTTTTGCGTACGGTGTAATAATTCATACAATAAATATTTTTTTGTCCTGAAAAATTTTTTAAAAATATAGTTTAATAAATGAAAAGAAAAAAGAAATATCTTAAATAATTTATTTCTTTATATTACATATCGTCACCTAAAATGCAAATTATATTTATAATTTATTTTATTATAATGGATATAATGTATTCACCCAAACTTTATATTAAAAAAAAAATTAAATTCATAACTTCAAAAATGACATCATTATTAACAAAAGTCAAAAGGCCGTGACGTCCACTTCATACGCGAAGCAGTCGTAAAGTTTTTTCCATTTGAGATAAATTTGGTTAGAAGAGTGCTTTGTGCTTTATTTGGTGTTTTGCTTTAAATTAACGCTAAACAAATTTTACTTAATTTCTTAATTTTAAAGCAAAAAATTAAAAAGTGTGGTTACGGTCTTTTGCATTTTAGGTGACGATATGTACTTTCTATGAAAATTTTCAAATTTTTAACATAAAGTAGATTGTTTCATAACACCATATTGAACTTCAATATAATTTTGAGAGCACAGAGATATTAGACAATATTTAACCCAAATTGATCGGAAATGTTTTTTGTTTCAGATATTGATGAAAATTTTTCAATAAAATTTTATTTCGGCCGTTACCATATTGTCATGCCAGACATTACATTTTTTTTTTTTTTTTTTTTTGTAAGAAGAATATGAATAAATTTGGAAAGAAAATCTTAGGAAGATGCAATTTAATATTAGTTCCAGTATGTTACTGTGAAACATATTTTACCATTAAATATACCTCCTTGAGTTGGAAGAAAACGATATAAAGTCTTATTCAACTGTTGGTATTAAAAGATGACCTTCATCATGATAATGAAAACTTACTTTGTTACGAGTCCGTTTTTGGATATTGGAAGATATTCACTCTCGTTATAATTTACAGAGTAGTAAATGCCTTTTGGACTCTTAAACTCTAATTAACTAAGACTTTCTTTATATTTTCCCTGAAGCTGACCAAAAATTTCATTCAACACAAATGCCATTTAGATACAAAAAATGCCGCTTTACAATTTGTATCTTCTATGTTCAATATGATAAACAATGCCAAGAACTAAACAAGGAATACTACTATTATAAATTTAATCAGCATTGCCTTGTTCACTAGTATCACTATAATCTTTAGGCTATTCGATAAAAGTCCTTCTGACATATTCATCATTGCCACCCTCAAGTTCTTCAAAGCTTCATTGACGGACAATTTTCCTGGAAAGCATGTATTACACTAGAAAAAAATACATTTCTTGACAATATTTTCAAAGGAATATGCTACCATATGACGCACTCATATGGTAACGCAGATATATAGTTCATAAAAAACAGGATAAAAACATATTATATATTGGGTTCTTAATAGGTTCTTAAAGGCACAGTGTCAAAAATATTTGAATTACTTTTAGTTATGGGTCAAATACTAGAAACATAATGTCACTTGTAACATCAGTTCCGCTAATATCTCATAAACAAAATCATGAGCAACAATAAAATTTTATACAAAATAGTTCGAGGATCAATGTAAACTCGGAAATCAAAATTGGACTTTATCCGCCGACTCTAGATCCCAACTCCTATATAAGGTGAAACTTCAAATTATGGTGGCACATAAAGTTGCAGATGGTGGGTATAAGAGATTTTGCCAAGCCCAATATAACATTCTTAATTATTTCTCTTGGGTTGAATCATTTTCCTCTCCTATTTGAACAAAATACAATTGTTCTTACCCCATTACGTAAAAGAAAAAAAGGCAATAGAATTCGATTTAATAGAAGAAAAATTACAAATGAATTAACTAGCCAAACTAGTAAAACAAGAAAAAAATCTCAAAAATAAAACATTTACTCGTAAAAGTAAGAAAACGGAAAATAGTAAAATAAATTTTACATGCCATTTACACCAAACGAAAACTAGTAGTTTTTGGCTTCATTCGGTTTTTGATTGAAAAACTGTACAACTTTCTTTAGTTTTCGGAATTAAACTACTAAAATAACTATTTATGATACAGTCTGTCCAGTTAGTTGCAGAACAGTAAACTTTTGTTTATACTGAGTAAAATAAAATTTTTGATTTTCTACTATTATTTTATTTATCATTTTACTTTATTTTTTTAACAAATTTAACTTAATTTAAAATATTATTAAAATTTATCAAATGCGATTGGAATAACAACTAATGAAAAAACTTGTACGTTAAGAAAAACCATATCTTAGGAAAATAAGTTATGTAAATGACATGGCTTTTGAAATTTAGCTTTTCAAAAATCAACAGATTTTTAATTTGATATAAACGGCATATTAGTGCCAATAAAAAATTAAATTTGTATATAATTTTTCAAAAAAAAAAAAATTTTCGAGCACTCGACGAATCCCACCATCTCCGATTTCGATGAAATTCGGTATACACACTCATTACGTCAATATAAAATTTAAAGTTGTTCAAAATTTTCAAATTCGTTGTAGTTCTGTTTTTGTTTTATTACGATCCAAGTTTCACTATTTTCAGATTGTTTTTTAAAATACATGAAAAAAAAATTCATGTATCTTCGGGCTTATTTAAATAAACTTTGATTCAAACTGATGCTTAATAAATATAGTCTCTTATTACTTTTATAAAACGCCAGGATAATGAAATTAATTTTCTTCCTTTTATCAAGAATATTTAAAAAATTATATCTTCCATTTTTTTAAATTTTCGTTAAAATATTCGTTAAAGTATTGATAACAAGATATAAAAAATTAAGAGTGGGATGTTGAGAAAATTAACATTTAGTAAAAAATTTAATTTATTTCAGTAAAAATTTTATATTTTTTTACCTATTTTTTTGTGTATGAAAATATATAAAAAGGCTTTTCTAAAATCAATATCATTCATAATAAATGAGTGTATTATATAAAGTTTGGAATTTCCATTGTTATGAAAAAGTTCCATGTTTTCTAAAAGTGATAAAAAAACAAAAATCTGAAGTTCAAAGAAAATTGTATCTAAAAAATGCAATTGCATTAAAATGTATTTTTCCAAAATTTGGGTAATATTACAAATATTTTAGTTGAAGACGACAAAAATTAAACGCAGTTTGATTTATATTAATCTTTTAAGTGGTCTCAGAGATAGTTTGGTTTAAAGTTCCATACTTTTATGATTTTTAAATTTTACTATATCACAAAACTAAAACAGAAAGTCATAAATAGATTCCTTGGAATAGCTCAGATACACAGAAAAAAATCAACAATTTAAATCAATTCATTTGTTTAAAAACTTTTTATACTAGAACTCTATTTTTACTATTTCTTTTATTTTGTATCAATTAAATTTTGTTGTAGAATGAAACAACTTTGTTAATTGAAAAATATAAGGTAGTAATTTTTTCCGTGTATGTTCCTTTACAAAGACAACGTTACTTTAAATTTCCAATAATTTTGGATCCTGCATCTCAAATCCATTCTTTTTTTTTTACATGATGCAATTATGTAAAGTTTTATTTTTAATCTTTCATTTCTGATAATTATTTTTTGTATTTCTCCATTTCCTATTCGTAAGGATTGTATACAACTGTAGAACACAGAGTTGTTTCTTAAATTATAACGTTTTGAAAATTGTTTTTTAAGAACATGTTGGTTTGGAGTTTTCATTTTGTATGTGACACCCGGCAAAAACTTTTCTTTCCTGGTAAGCAAGCAGGTATAATTGGAAACACAAATAAGCTACTTATTTTTTGCGTGAATAACTAGTGTTCGAGTTTTCCACAAATTCATGTAGTTGTTTTTAGACTCTAGGGGTACCCAAAACGAAAATAAAAAAGAAAAAACAAAAAAAATTTTGCCGTCAGTGAGATTTGAACTTGGACACAAATCAGCCATTCGTTTTTAATGACTAACGTCTTACTCAGATTTTTTAAGTAACAAAAACTTTTTTTAGTATAGAATATCTTTTTAGACATTTTGTTATAAAAACCTACCGGCATCGGAATAAGTTGAACGAACAATCTTCTGATCGCTAATCCATCGCTCTAGCCAACTGATCCACGTGATTGCAATATTACTGTGCTATTATACTATTGAGTACTTATTTATATAAAATAGACTAGGCAAATAATAATGATGCCTCATTACCCAGAAATTACTTTAATAAGTGGTTGCCATTACCGAAAATCAAAAAGTTTTTGCTAAGAAATTGAGCGTTCCATAATGTTTTGGGGCGAAAAATGCATTTAGAAGTTTCATGCATAGTTTGAATTTACTGTAAAAGAATAAAAACTTAACTTAACAACAAATTTTAAACGAAAACCATATTATTAAATATACTATTTATATACATATGTACATTAAGGAGGCGCCGTTGGTATGGAAGAAAAATAATATCACGATGTTCGCGATTAAAATGAAGGTATAATTTTCTGTCTTTCCAAGGGAATAATATTTATTTTGGTATCATACAAAAGGCTATTAAAGGCTATATTTGACAACATGACATAAAATTGTAGACAGGTCCCAAAATATATGAAATCTTAATATTAAATTTATTAAAGAACAACAGACATTTTTTATTGGGACAACCCTAGTAATGATATCATGAATGAATTTATTAAAAAAAAAAATCAGGTAAATAGAATAAAATAGTTTTCTTATTAATAAACAAATATATAAAACAAAATATTTATTAAAAAAAAAAAGAAACAAACAGATAACACTATACACCCTCAAAACTTTTTTAAGTCTTAACGAACTTAAAAAATCCATCAAAATAAATTTTTTAAAAGTATTTGGAACGACGAATATGTAAGCTTTCAAAATATGTGTCCATGTTATTACATTAATCCAAGTTTTAGGAACTATTATCAAGTAAATTAAATTCTAAAATAAATTAAATTATTAAATTTTTAACTTTAGCAACACTTTTTTGTATTATTATTACTATTAATATTACAATTAATAATACAATTATTCTTATTGTTATTATTATTATTATTATTATTATAAATTTTTTAATTTTTTTAGAAAGCTTAATTGCAGATAAATCAAGGCTGTATTTGTTTAAATTGAAAAAGAATGTTGAATACATTTTGATGATACATACTACATGCAAAATGTTAACACTTTTTTAAAAGCAAAAAATGTAATGGTTTTAAGTTGCGTATGATTTATTTGAAATATGTTCGAAAGAAATTTATATAATTTCTAAAAAAATAATGCAATATATATATATATATATATAGCTTGATAATAGTTCCGAAGACCTTGATTAATGTAATAACATCTATGCATATTTTGAAGCCTAAATAAAAAGGATCAATCAGACAAAATTCATAATATTAAATTCTCAAGCTTAAAGTTTCTTTGAGATTATAATTACGACATAATTTCCATACAAGAATGATATTAATATATTAATATCCATGTGTTTAACAATTAATAGCTTAATTAAAAAATAAAAGAAACGAACTAACATTCACAAAACGTTTCCATCCAGTGGCAGGCAATGTTTAAAATGTTTAAACAAAAAAAGTTATTTTGTATTATATGAATAATAGACCTCACCTTAACCAGAAACCATTACTCCAGGTGTCAGTTTAACAACGACTCTATTAAAAAGAATTTTGCTTTTGTTTTATTCCATTGCCACGTAAAGTAAATAAGTAAATTGTAGTGTATTTGTTTTAATGTTCTTATATTTTTTGCTTTTGCAAAAAATAAAAAAGAACAAGTTAGAACGATATATTAGGCTGTACCGAATCTCTTATACCCTTCAATACTATAAAAAAAATAAATAAATAAAAAAAAATATTTTCGCATATATACTTATAAAAATAAGTATATATGCGAAGCTTGATTTAAAAAAAAAACAACAACTTATTAGTATACATAAATACGAACTAACTAACTACATACGCAAAAAACAAATACACTGATAATCATTTTAATAAACTGCTTGACTATACAAAAAACAAAAAAAAAAACAACAACACTAATAGTCATTGAAGTGCTTGCGCATAAATGTTTGTATATATATATATCGGGCAGTTATCGGTGGGCTACATAAACGCCATTTCAATCGACAAACGGACGGACATCATCTTACTGTGAAAATTACAAACGGATTGACAAACTTATGTATATCCTTTACACCTGTGGTGAAGGGAATAAAAATAGTATTTTATTACGTTCAAGTATTTCTTTTTTTTTTTTTTTTTTGTTCTCTTCTAATAACAATGTTGTAAACAGCTAAATGCAACTACATACATAATATATATAGCAGTAACAACAACTTATAAAATCTAATATAAAATACAAATGCCCGTATCTGATTACAAAACAAGATCTCGGTAGCCAACCATTAAAAAAATGCTGCAGAAAAAGACATGCCCAGCTCCAGCACTAGTTAATAAAAAAAAACAAGAATAGAAAACATTTATTAGCTGAAGAATCATCTATTATTCAACCACTTAATTAAATAAGATTGTATATTTAGTCACAGACAAGGTAACAAGAATGAACTATAAAGTTTTGGAACGTGTTACTAAGCTACTTGTTTTATTTAAAAATTTGTTAAATTGTTTAAACCACCCCCTCCCCCCCCCAACAAAAAAGTACTGATTAAAGACAAAAATATTTTAATTGGAATATCTCTCAAGAATTTTTTACATAATTATTAAAATCAATAAGGCAATATTTTTAAATTTATAATATGATTTGAAATGCACCAAAACTGGCGCTTAATTCAAATTTAGAAATTCTCAAAACAATTTGATATTGCGTAAAATTACAAAAAATCGACACTGGAAGTTGGCTTTATGATTGTTATTTTCATGTAATAAAAGAAAAAGAAAATTTGGTAATATATATACAGTGGTGGACAAAACTAAAGCAAGGACTAGCACTTATTACAAAATACTTGAATAACAACAGGAAACTTGTTTCAATTGAAATTCTTTGTTAACTTTTTAACACTAGGTCCCAGTTTCTTTATTTAAACTAAAAAATTTCAATGAAATGTGAAATATACATTTTACATGCGGGATAAAACTAAAGCACATTTCCATTTATTAAATCAAACGTTAATTTCATTAATTCTTAATACCAAAGACATATTTTTTTTTTAAACGTTTACACATCTGCGTAGTATAGAAACATTTAAATTTGAAAACTATTCAGAGATTTCATTCTTTGCTATTTTTACTAGGTGGGAAATTTCTTCCTTAGTTTTTAAAATAATACGGGTATTATTTCGCAATTTACAATTCCCTATATTCTAAATATATTTTCTGTAATATTTATAATAAATAATTGTCCCGGTCACTTTAAAACTGTATAAAGCTTTTATTATTCCATTTAGTTTCTGAATTGGTTTGGTATAATAACCGGAAAAACGATCGCAGACGAACACCGTTGTCTCGACTGAATATGTGGTTTTATAAACATCAATATAAACACATATTACCCCAAACTTCTATGGTGTAGTAAAATATAAAAATTCCCATTCATATAATATAAAAATATTTTCAGCGTTTTAGCTCTACTGAAAAATTTTAAAATTAAAGCTAAATTATTTTGTAAATAGTCCACAGATATTTAGTTCTAAATTTAATCAAAACTTGGATTTTTATAATTTTTTTTTTTTTTTGCAACTTATTAAAATTAAAAAATATTCTAAAAACAAATTAACTTGTTTTAAATGACAACCAAAATTAGTTATAGACATTGATTAAAAAATAAAAATCATTAATATTTATTAAGGTGTGCGTTTAAATAAAATATATCATAAATTTTTCGTAATAACGCCTGATGCCGTTAATTTTAAATATTTATCATGATCGCAATATTTAAGATATGTCAGATTTAACAACATATCAAATTTTTTAAGTCCGTAGGTTTGACCGTTTGCAGAGAGTATTTTGAACTTATTATTTCATTTTAGTTACATTTGATCAAGAAATTAGATTTCAGGGTAATAAAAAGGCTTAACAGAAACTTGGCGAATGAGACGGAACATGATTCAGGAAAATTTAGAAAACAATTTATCGTATGACAAATTTACTATAAATATGATAAGATGTGTGATTGTTTTGTAGTTTTATTCAGAATAAACTCAAATATCTATGTCAAATGGTCTCATAAAATTACATTAATACTACTCCTACCATATTAAGTGTTTTATAAATTTTTTAGAATTTTGTCGTTACAGTAGAACCACATAGAAATGGTATAACATGGATAACGTTATTTTTGTCTCTCAAAGTATTAGTTCTTTAACTGCCCAAAATTGTGACAATTAGAAAGGAATTGAATTTAAGTCAAAAGTTACTCGTAATTTAAGAAGACCGCAGCTATGTTCAATTACTAGTATAAATATAAAATTTTTATAGACAGATTACGCTAAAATTTTGGTGAAATTACTTAATTTTTATTATTTTTTTTTTTCAGAAGTCACACCAAAAAAACATTAAAAAATCTAGTTAGTAATTCATTTACATATAAAATGAAATATCTAAAGAATCTGCAGAAAAAAATGCTTTAACAAAATGATTTACTTTTAATTATAGTATGTTCCGTTTATTTATTATTTTAAAAATATGTATGTTACATTTTATTTAAATGCACACCTTTAAAAAGTAATTATAAATTCAAACAATTTACACCCACCAAGAAGAATCTAAATGAACGTTATATTTTAATATGTGTGGGAGGCCAGTCTACTTTTCAAAATTTCTCAATATTTCTAAACTTTCACATTAAGCGATCATTTCGCAACTGTTTTGCTACTATTTTAAGAGATACACAATAAAAATATACATATATATACATATGAGTATATATTTGAGTTTTTGCAGTATTTTTCTAAGACAATAACAAACTTTTTATGTGATTTTTTATTAGTAGTAAAAATCAAAAAGTAAATAAACTTCTAGCTGTTTGATTGTTTACATGAACATTGTATTGTCTATTTAAACATAAAACATATTTACTGGCATTTTTATTTTTTTTTTTTTTTTTTTTTTTTTTTTTGTATATGTTCTATAGAAAATTAAACAAAAACTAAATAAATAAATTGTGTTTAAATATCGGTGAACTGCCTACGCAAATCCACTCATTTTACGTTTACCTCATAAATAAACAAAAAGCAACAACAGCAAATATAATAATAAAAAAAAAAGCAAAATATATAAGCAAAATAAAAGAGATCTTTAAAATAGCAATAAGTAAAACCCAACTTCTATAAATAAATATCAAGTACCGATTCCATACATTACAATCAATCCCCTCTGCTCTGAACTCTGGTATATGTTGTCCCTTGTAGTTAACTTTGATTTTAGCGTAAAGAGTGTATCAGCAGGCCGGTTTATATCAATATTACCAACCACCACCACATCTTAAAGGCGCAATAAATCTCTTAAGCGTGGGCAAGTCAGCGTACGCCAAACGTCAACAATTTTTAAAAGATTTTTTATATTTCTTAGATTCAGTTAGTTTTGAGTTTAATAAAGAAAAAAACGAGTACATTTTTCATTCGGCTTTTTTGTTTCTTTTGTATGATTTCACTTTCAGATTTTGTTTAAAAATAATTTGATTTCTTTTTTTTTGATAATAAACTAACAAACGTTTGCAATTTATTAAATACATTTTATAATGCGTGTGTGTTAATAGTATTTTAGTTTTTAAATATGTTAAACACACATAGACTTTGTGATCATCAAGAAGTACGGGAATGCACACATGAAATGGTACCTCTTTCTGATCCTGATCAGAATAAACCGCTATATATTTCTACGATGCCTAAAATTTTTATATCTAGTCGGATTTTATTAAAATAATAGCAATATGTATATAATATATCATTAATATTTGTAGCATTTTAGTTCAAACAAGTCAACAGATTTATTGAAGTAATATAATAACTTTTAACTTTAATGCCTTTTTAGATTTAGATTAATTTAATTTAGCTTTTAGTTAAAACAATAGCTCAAATATATGCCGCCTTTAGAATATATTTTAAGGTATCATCTCTATTTTTGTGTGATTAAGTTTTGTATTTATAGTTTGTCACCATTGTTTTTGTGGGGAAGACCGTAATTTAATTCAATCAATCAAAAAGCCAAAAAATAAAAGTAATAACTCACAGTGGGTTCGATCAGAAAAGAATTGGTAAATTTGTACCTAATTCTTTGAATTAAGGTCGATTTCAATGTTTTAAAAATTTTATTAAAGAGTTTGACGAAATAAGGAAAAAAAGTGTAAGACTAATTTTATTTTTTAATATTCTGTAATTTCCAATTTATTCCGATATAATGCGTTGAACATTTTAGGTTAACTTAATTCGTCTGTATTCAAAAACTCATTTTAATATATTAAGAGAATAAATTTTTATACATTTCCAATTTAATAATAAATTTTTCTTGAAAATTACAACTAAAACTTATTCATTTTTTCAGCTAAACTCCTTCTATTTTTTAAATATATAAAATATATGAACAAAATATAAAATTATACTTAATGTCGGGGGCTTATATTCAGAAATGGCTATCTGTAAATCCCCAATTGTTCAGGAGAGAATAAAAACTGTTTTTTATCACTCATTTTTCAACATTGTGCAATCTGGTCTTCTGCGATTTTTTAATAATACGTCTACTAAATTTCACACATAAAATTAAATCTTTTAATTCAATTATTCGCAAAGTTATGGTAAACAACCCTTTTTTTTTCTTAATAAATTATAATTGTGTGTCATAAAATATTTAGATAGTAAAAGATATATTTTTTGGTAATAATTAGACAATGTATTAAATTTATGATATTTTACAAGTCAATATATAAAAAAGGGAAGTTTAGTGGTTCTTCAAACGGTACAACTATAAATAAGTGTGGATCTAAAAAAAACGGAAATGTGTTCATAATGCAAAAAAAATTGCATGCACAAAAAATGCAAAAAATTTGTTGCATTTGTTTTTTTTTTTAAATTCTGTAACTTGTGAACCGTTGGAAATATCTAAATAAGATGACACGAGATTTTTTCGAGTTGATTTGAAGAAGCACAGGTCCCTAGCTTGTCGCGAGGGTAGACATCCAAAATTGGTCACCTCGGATATGTATTTTTTTTTTTTTTTTTTAAAGTTCGCCAAAAGTTATTTATGATTTTGAAACATTTACATACAGGCAGTCCTTATAAATCTCTAATAAATATGCTCACATGTGTAGATTATCTCTTTTATTTGAAGAGGTATTTAGGACGAAGCAAATATTTTTGGGCATTTGGCTCATTTTTGGACCAATTTTTTTATTTAATTTTTTTTAACTTGGAAGCCTTAATTTGGGCCCAAAATTTTTTTGAAAATATCCTATAAGATTTTAAATAAAATAATATTGATATACCTACACTCGCTTAAATTTTATTTAGGTGCAAATAATAATATTATTTCTCAAAAATATATTTAAAATCTAAATTTTAAGTTTCTTGGGTTATGATCTATAGAAATTTCACCGCATCTAATTTATTTCTACTAGATGTAATTATCCACAATCTTACGAGTCGAAATACTTACATATATTGTAATTTTGGCACAATACAGATAAACTTATATTAAAATCAGGGAGGTATATATCAAATATATTTGTTGATGATCTCGAGTTTGATATTTAAGGATTTCAAAAAAAAAAAAAAAAAAAATCAAAAATCAACAATCAAAAAAAAACTGTTTCAAAATTGACGCAGTTTGGATAGGTCTTGGGAGAAAACCGTTACCCAAAGCACCTTCGATTTTACTTTGCACACATTCACGTTAAGATTTCTTTGAAACCAAAAAAAATATCCGTATTCCGGAACAAAAAAAAATATTCTAAATGTCAAAGAATAAATAATTCTTTTAAAGTTTCAACTTCAGATTAATATATGATTCTTGCAGCAATATTATTTTGAATTTTATAGGAAATCTAGTGAATATTTGTAAAAAATTTTAGGGCCCAAATTAAGGCCTACAAGTTAAACAAAAAAAAAACTAAAAAAACTTGTCCAAAAATGTGAAGCAAATTTGCTTCGACCTAAATATATTTTAAATAAAAGAGATAACCTACGCATGTAAGCATATTTTTGGTAGAGGTTTATAAAGACTACCTATTTGTAAAAGTTTGTTATATTCAAGTCGTAAATGATTTTTTGTGAATGTAAAAAATATATATCCAACAATTCTCAAGTTATAGAATTATTTCCAAAAAAAGAAAATCGTCTTGGGACCAATGTACGTTGTTAGTAAAGTTTTAACATTACAATCCTTTGAAAATGAAACGAAAACAAAAAAGGAAAAAAACTTGTTAAAATATTTTTTTCTTTTCAAAATTTATACCACTAACACAAAAACAAAGTGTTCGACTTCAAAAAAATATCTTTTTTTTTTTTGAATATAAACTTTCAGTATTATATACAAATGCTATGAAATGACTTCAACCATAATTTTTATGGATTTTAATCTAATCTAATGTAGACATAGAAGAAAACAGTGATTTTTTTTCGCAATTTTATCGTAGATTATAAGATAACTGAAATCGAACTTGTAGAGATTGCAGGTATAATAAGGTAAAAAGGAAAAAGCTTAGATTCTCCTCTACAACTTTTATATATAAAACATTTTAATCCCACTATTAGTTTAGGAGATACAAAATTACTTATTAGCAATTTTCTTGCGATCGTCCTACTGTACAACACTTAAATAGAAAAATATAAGTATATATAATATAATATAAGACATATAAGTACAAATGATGACTTCTTTATTTTTTAAACAAAATAAATAAAGTAATTTTAAGTTAGCCAGAAATATCTAACAAATTGAGTCATGCACCAAAAAGTCATTTCAAAAGCTTTTTTCTTCACATTTATAAATAAGGCAATTAAAACCAAATTTATTAAGCAAATTTTATTAAATAGTCATAAATTGAAATTATCAGCAATTTGGATTTTAATTTATCTTATTAATTAATCGAAACTTGAAAATGTTTTAAACAGTGTTAATTTTAATCTGATTACTTTAAAGAGATAATTAACAGTAAATAAAAGCTTTATATTGAAATTAAAAGAAATTTCTACTTTCACTACAATTTAAGAATTATTTTGTTGGTAAATATTTTTCATTGTTTTGTTTATAGTTTTATAAATTAAATCTACCTACATGCGAGTTATGTTCTTTTTTTATTGTTTATAAATAAAAAACTTCCAGTCTTAATTTGTTACTGTCTGTCCGTTGTTTACATTTCACTAAATGCTCCACAGCAATACAAATAAAAATTAGGTCTTATTACCATATTTGAGATCAAGTTGTATTGTAAACAGTTAAATATTTAATTTACAGTGTGACTAATATGCTGTCAGTATTTTTAGTAAATAGTTTATACAAAAATTACTGAAATCCCTAACAATATCGAGTTATTAAACAATTGATTAACATAGCATCTTTTTGAATAATAGTTTTTAAAATAGTAAAGCCAAACTACAAGTTATATAATAAAAAACGATTCTTTTTTATATCAAAACTTTTACATCTCCTGTTGGCAAAAATCTTATTCACACTGTGAATATTTGTTATACGCAAGTTAAACAAATAAAAATAAATAATTAACATTTACTTTTCATAATTTAATTTGTTATATAGTATTTTTGCCATATGTGTTAATTGTTAATTGACATACTTAAATTTAAATGGAAATTAGGAATAGATCAATAAATGTTATTTACAAACCTACCCTGTTGATAATGTAGCAATGAACCTGAAAATAAAGAAAAAAAAAATAATAAATATTTTTATTTATTAAATTATAATTTTATTATTTAAAACAAACGATTTAAGATACAAGCGTGAACAAATATAATATTTGGGGACTAACCACACTATAAAATTACTAATAATATAAAAACTTCAGGAAATTTATATAAATAGATCAATTGTGAAATTCACTGAATATAAATGAAAGCATCTCGTTTTGAAAAATGATCTAAGTTAGATAACATTTCGGAAAAACAAACTTAAGATTACTACAAAAATAAATATTTGTCGAACCACTCCTTACTACAGTGTGTTAGATTTTAATGAATTAGATAGACAAAGCATATTTATACCCTACACCACTATTGGTGGTTGGGTCCATTATTTCACCTATCCCCCGTACAAATGTATCCCTGGAATAGGGTTTTAACGCTAAAGTATCGTAAATATATAATAATTTTATTTAAATTCGTCAAAAATAAGGTATATATAAGCACGAATAGCTCCCATATAAACCCCTCTTCCAATACTAACTTTAACGTGCATAAATACCGTATAATTGTTTGTATGAAGATAATATTTGACACAACACGGGATTTCTCAAACATTTTAGATATTTATTAGGATATAAATTATATTTATTTATTACAATATAAATAACTTTTCATTAATTGAGTTTACTAAGAGCATCATAAGTTTATATCGGAAACAAATTTTCTTGTAATTCTTTTTCTATTTGAAAGGATGTTTATTTGAGTACTTTATCCTGCTTAAAACCAAGGCAGAAGTAAATTAAACTTTGGTGAAAATTTAGTAAATTTAGATATATTTATTAAGTATTTTGCGAGAATAATTTAATATTTGATCAAATTAAAATATTTGTTATTTATGCGTAATTTATTTTACTTAGTTCCCAGATTCTGATTAATTTATGGTTGGAGAAAATAAAATTTTAAAAATATCAGAAATATAAATATTCTTTATACGTTTTAAAGGAAATCATTAAATATATCGGTGACTTTATATCGAAAAGGCTTACCTCGACTTTTCGTAACTTTACAGAAAAAGTAATAAAATATAAAAAAGAACTTTAGATGTAAATAAGTTTTAACGCAATTCAAAACAAGAAACAACTGCAATGCTGTTTTTCCTACTTTTTATGTATTTATTTAGATATGACTTTTTGTTGTTGTTTTTTTAAATAATAATAAATTAGAGCTTTCTGGTATCCTTTAATCTACTTAAAAAATAATATTTTGTTTTATTCCTAGCGTCGCCAAAAAAATATTTAGGTAAACTTGTTATCAAATTCTATTATGTCTCGAATATTGAATTAAGTCCATCTGAAATTATCATAGGAATTAATTTTTTCAGAAATGTTTGTAAAAACTGGATCATATCTCCAATAGACGTACTAAATCCCGAACAAATACTTAACGCAATTGTTTTACAAAATGATAGCAAACAAAAATATTTTACAAAATTATTAAAGACGTGTACTTCAGAATGATCTACCACATTGTATTAAAAACGCTATTTTGAAATTAAGTATGTACTTTTGTGGCTAAAAAATAAGGGAAATTTAATTGAAATTTAAAATTTTTAAATTCATATAACTTTTAACCCAATTCCTTTTTTAAATGATGTACTGTTATTATTAATTATAGAAGAAACTTATGGTGAAAATTAACATTTTTAAAACGAAAATAGATTTTTATTTTATAATCTTAAAAATCCAGAAAATGTACTCGTATGTTTAAAGGTATTTTGGAAGCGTTTGTTTTTTATAGCAAATATTATCTATATTCACTCATTTACAAATTAAAGTTTATTCCCTTCCCTTTTTCACACTGTTTTGTTTTTGGCAAAATGGCTAATAATATTGTATTAGTAACATCATTCGGACTCAAATTAAAAAGTTTTGTGGTCCACGGTATCGTTATTAGCTACAGTTCTTTAAAGTTGAAAAACTAGAAAAATTTTATTGAAAAAAACAGGGTTTTTTATATTTTTTATTTTGTTAATAAAATTTCAAATTAGGAACTATCTCTATTCGGTCAAAAGTTATACGATGGCAAACTTTGAAACCAAAATTGTAGCTATTTTAATATTTTATACTTTTTGGTCACAATATGTGCATTCCTCAGTGAAGATGCAATTTGATATCATATATTTATAAACGAGAATAAAAGAGTGTGATGTTTCCAAATATTAAAAAAATTATAGTAAATTTTGAAAACAATACTATTTTTCGCTAGACACACTCTCAGGATCAGTGTTGCCAGTTTAGCCTTTTTAAGGCTAAATCTAGCCTTTTTATTTTGCTTTTAGCCTCGATATTTTCGTTTTAGCTTTTTGGCTTCTTTCTATACTTTTTTTGGTTTTAAATATTAATTCAAAAAGGCTAAAAAGAAAAGTTTGCTCTTTTCTATTGCTATTTTTTTCACACGATTTTTTATTTTAGGAAAATTTTTGACCACAGTGTTTTCATTCTCTATATATAATATGACTAAACCAATGTTATGTGCTTACTGAATTAATTATAATTATTTTTTGTATCCCAATAAACCAAAAAATAATAGGATAGCGAAAACGATGTTATCCCAGATTCCGATTGTAATATTATATCGTATTGCTGAAAATGATAGTGTTATATTATTACAATTTCGAATAACTTGTTTCCAATAAATTAAAAAAAATACAAACATTAGGAAAAAACTTAAAAACAAAAATATTCAAATTAAAATTTTTCAACAACCAGACGTACATAAATTGATAATCAAATACAAATAAATCATGAATGGTCCAATCAAATACATATGTATAAAATATGTATTAAAATATCTCTCTAATGAAGAAATATGCATGCAAACATAATATTTGCATAAAAATGAAAGATGTATATATGTATGACGCATTAAATTGCAAGTTTTCTATTTATTCAGCTAATTATTTTACACATCGTTAGAATATTTATCCTTATCATTGTTTTTTGTGTTACCATCATGTAGAATAAAATCTAAATTACGCCGATTTACGCTGCCGAAAACATAATTTCATAATTTCATGGAAAAACGTTATCATGAGGAAAGGTACACTTTAGTCTCTAAAAGCTATCGTATTTGATTCGAAAATAATTATTACCTATGATACTTTTTATCACATATATAATATCGTTTCGTTATCTTTATAATATCGTTTTTTTTTTTTTTTTTTTTTTTTGTTTTAACATCATATAGTGGGAGGGGAACATCGAAATATTTAATTGCATTTTTTTTGGCATTTTCGGGTGTTAAAAAATATCTTATATAATTCACGTTGGGAAACTTGCTGTAGTATATTTTAATCATTATTTTTTTTAAATCTGTCAAAATGAATCAGTTTTGGCGGAAAACAAGATACTTTTATCTAAATGCTTTTTGTTTGGGCACATCCGAGGCCCGGCGTAAAAACTATCAAATTTGGCCCCCTAAAAATTACGAAATTAGCAGAATTTATGGACAAAACTGCATTTTGGCAATCTCAAAAATTATGATGTTATAAAATATTCTTTTAAACAGGTTATTGAGTTATCTAAAAAGTTTCTGATTATTTTTTGCAAGTGGTGATAGTTTTAACAAGATTTATTTAATGTGTTCAATTATAATGTAAATAAGTAAAATTTGAATTTTTGAGTATTTTTTAAGTTTTCAACATTAAACTGCCCCTTCGCGAAAGTGATTCACTCTAACGAATTTTAAACGCTAAAGTATTACTTTCTGCTCGTTTAAAGCATAGTCGGTGTGCCAATAAAAAGAATTTTAAAAGCTTTGTGTTATTGCGCGTATACATATTTGAATTATCACAATTGCATATTTAGAAATTTTTTAGGGCTAAACTAGTAAATTTGATATATCAAAATATTTCGTATCAAAAATAAAAATTTTATATCGTTTTTAACATTTTATATACCAAAAGTGCCTATGTGGAGGTTCATGACTCCACTCCAGATGGTCAATAATGACTAAACATTTAATAATCTGTAATTGCCATGAGAATTTTCGAAATACGATGTAAAGTATACTGGTATGAAACATGTGATTGGTTTTACAAGAACATGAATTCCTGTCTGATATAAAAATCACTTTAAAAATCCACAGTAACAAACTATTTCTAAAGATTTGCTTTAGGATCATTAACACAAGCAGCCTGTTTCAATATTCAATAATTTAAGGTATGATGTTTCTAGTTTTAAATGTTGAACCACTTTTATTTACACCCTTAACACCTCTGGTGAAGAGTAGAAAAATAAAATATAAATGGTGTATGTGCATTAGTGTGGTTCAACATCGTATGAAGAAAAACCAAAGTGTATCCCAGGTTTAAACGTACCTCAAATTATGAAACGGGACATCTTTTAGAATATCTCTGCAAATCTTCAACAGCCTATGAAGATTGGAACAGAATGCTATACGGCAATATAAGTTGATGATTCCTGAACAAATCGTCAAAAATTCGTTTTTCCCCAAAATTAATGATATATACATCAAACGATAGCTAATAAAAAAAATATTTTACCCATATTTCGTAGTTCTTTCCAAAAAAGTTGATGAAACCGAAAAAATTGTATTTTATTAAAAATGTGTTAATAGTTTTATTTTTAATTCTACATAATTTTTCATATGAGTTTTTTTTTTTTTATTAGAATTGTGTTTTTATCTTTCCTATTAACTTTTTTTAAAAAATTACAAAATATGGATATACTTATTTTTTTTAGCTAGCGTTTAATGTATATATAATTGAAATTGTTGAGACTTTTTTTAAGATTTGTTCCAGGATCTTCAACATAAATGTACACAGCCATCCTGTTCCAATCATTGTAGGATGTTTTAATTTGGTCAAGATGTTCTAAATGATGTCCCCTTTAATAATTTTAGGTAGGTAAGAAAGAACTTTGGACCACCCTAATGTACATATACATAAGAGTATTTAAAATTTCATATTTATTTATTTTTACGAATTTTTGAAGAACTTATTTAAACGACTCTCTTAAGTTATTAACTCATAATTACCCATATAATAGCTACTAACCTTTTACTCCAACTAATGCTTTATATCGTCACCTAAAATACAAAAGGCCTTTTGCATTTTCATAAGTTTTTTTGCTTCTGTTGTAAGAAATTAAAAAGTATGGTTACGGCCTTTTGCATTTTAGATGATGATATTATGTTTAAACAGCGTTGCCAATGTAGTGCTTTTTGCGCTAGATTTAGCGCTTTTTAACAACATTAAAGTCGATTATTTTTTCTGTTACCGTTTTTTTATTTAATGGTGCTAAATTGGTGCGTTTTATTTATGTTAATATGTCCATTCATATATTAAACAGTATATATTTATGCGAGAGAAAAAAAGATCTAACTTAATTGTCGAAGATAAAATTAATAGACCAACAACAAAATACATGTAATCATTTTTGTTGGATCAAAACTGGCTCATCTAGACTCTACTTGACAATTTGCGCGTAGTAAACTGTTATGAAAACCCACACACATATTTTGTTCTTGTGTTTTTTGAAAAGAAAAAAAAGAGTATTTTTTGAAAATTTTGTTTGACATTACTCTCAAATAATCTTCTAAGCTGTATTATACTTGTCGATTAGGAAGGAAACGTTCTTACGTCCCTATTAACTAATAAAAAAAATAGTACCTTAAGGCTTTTGTAATACGATACAAAAATTGTTCTTCTTAGTAAATTGTAGACAGTTTTGAGGCGAAGAAAATTTTACTAGCTCATAAAACTAGCACAATTTTTTTACAAAGGTATTCATAATTAACCCTGAACTGGTGTCGTGGGGTCCTAACGAACCCCAGGACACATACTTCTTGCACTATTATATATACTTTTTAACATCTTAGTTATCTCATTAATGTAGTGGGTGCTGAAAATACGACACTTAGAATTTACTAGAAGTGGAACTATAACAAAATTGGGGTCGATATGGATCCCCGATTTGTATTTTTTTTTTTTTTTTGTAATACGTATTCAAAAATGCAATTTTTGTCTTTCCCAATACTTTGGAACAAAAATAGATGAGAATGCATTAAGTAAATAAGAAGCGAAGATTTTTGGCTGTTCGGAAAAAAGTTTTACATTTTACGGTAATGAATCCTTTAGTATAAATATTTGAGGTGAATAAGAAGACAATTTGGTAAATTCTGGGTATTTGTGCTTCCAGTTATTCATTCTTGCCACTGTTTTTTCTCTAAAATCTTAAAATTATGTCTACCTTGTCATTTTTTATATATTACTTATGTGCTAAACAAATTTGATTTTATTTCTCAGATGGCTGATGTACAGACTAAAAAAGTTTAAAAAAATGTAAAAAAGTGATTAAAAATTTGATTTATATTTAAAAATTTTATTTATAATATGTGTATAGAACATTATTTATTCGCATTTTTTTTTTCAAATGGAATCATTTTGAACTCTCAATACCAACCAAGGGTTAAATATTCATTCCCAAAATACAGTGTTGATTTCAGAATAGATTTAAAATGTCAGCAAGAAATTTAATTTTTTTTTCGTTCATATCTCTTGTGTTTTCTGTTTACATTTTTTTAATTTTTAAATGAAAAAGTTTCAATTTAATTTAATATCTTATAAAGTTTTAATTTCAGATAATAAATTTTGTAAATTTAAATTCTTAGAAAAAGGAAATCTGTCATGAATCTGGAATATTAAATATACAAAAAAATTGAATTTCTGTAATAAAAAACCAATTTAAAATTTTATTTTAAATATATTCCACTATTTGAGTTGCAGTTAAAATATTTAAAAAAATAACAAATGTGGACCTTGTAACTTCTAAGTGTGACATCATTTGAAAGGTTTTGTTTTTGACATTAGATGTTAAAACTAAAAAAAATTAAAAAAAAATCTATGCATACTTTGTTTTCTTACTCGATATTCTAAAGAGATATCTGAACAAATATATTATCATGATTATGTTCACTAATATAAAACTTATCGAACCTTCATTAATTTTTACCTTTATATAGGTGGTGCATTTATTTTTTTTTTTTTTCGGACATAAAATGGAATTTTTAATTTTTTTTTTTAAATTTATGATTTTTAATTACCATAACATAAATGGTCATTTCTTGTCCGTCAATATAATTAAAATTTTTTTTTTTTTTTTGACTGTCAAATATTAAAAATATATCAAAAATTTTAGAAAATTAAAAAACGAGAAAATCTATACACACTATCTCTCTCTACGATCGCGATTATTTCCGATATCATCAACAATAACGTACCACCTTTAATTTGTATTTTAGACATAATGTTGTGGATTATATACGTATTTTTATTTTTTAAATGTTCTTGAAAATAGAATTTTGACAATTTTTTATAACTTTTTATCTTAAATCTGCATAACACTAACGCCGCACTTTGTACTTTTTTGGGATGTGAATGATCAAAAATAAGTAAAAACATAAAAATCAATGTTAGAATAATTTAAATTGTAATAATGATCTTAATGTTTTTTATGAAACTTCTAAATATGTTATTGTTGTTTTTATTGTATCTATCTTTTTTTTTTTTTTTTTTTGAAAAGAAATTTGGTTTTAAAATCGACTAAATTTAGTCAGGAAAAAAATAATTTTCTTAATTTTTAATATTTCGGTACGTATTTTAAAACACATTTAAATTTTTATTTTTTTATTTGAAATTCTATATTCAATTCCTGACAATTTCAATATGTTAATTTTTTACTTTCAAAAAAACCTTTACTATGTCTTAGTTTTTATTTTTACCCAGTCTTTTAACTATATTACTAAACCATATGAAAATTTGAAAACTAAAACAGAACAGCGATTCCGCCCAAAATTGAAATTTATCTTATTTCCACAACGGTTTTGTCCCTCTTTCTGTCAGTGTTTCCGTTGTTGCAAAATAAATCACGTTAAATTCTTAATTCTTATAAATTAAATTCTTATAAAATGGAAAGAGAAGGAAAGCTTTGCTTTATATTTTTTATATATGAAGTTTGAGAGAAAAAAAAATTATTTTTTATACATGCAGTCCTGTTGTTGTAATAACTCATGAGTTTCGTTGTTGAATAAACAAAAACAAAATGTATGTAAAAAGCCGTCTTCGTCTCCGCCACCATTTAATTTGGTATTTTTTCTAATAATTTGAAACAACCACCGCCGCCGCTTGCTTGTGTTTGGGCTCTAAGCTTGACTCGTCATGATATTTCAATTCTCAGCCAAAATGAATCTCATTTGTTTAGTGTAGGTATGTAGTGTTGTTATTTTACCTGATTTATTTTAAATCTGGAAATCAAGTTATTTGCATTTATAACATAAAAGAAGGATCGGTGATTATTAAAAAAAAAACTATTTTAAATAAAATGACTTTCAGATAATTTGTCATTTAAACGGTAAAAGACATTGGTGTTTCTGTCATTAAAATACAAGAAATTGGAAAGAAAACATCTTAAGGAGCTCAAAAAAAAAAAAGAAAATCTTAAATTTGGGTCAATTCAACGGTTTTGTGACAATTAACTTGCACCTTTGTATAATAACGAGGGATACACTATAAAATAAAAAAATAAACACAACGACATAATACAAAAACCAATTGTCAGGAATAAAAAAGAAAAAGGCAGTAACTATAACAAAACATAGTGTCACATTAATGGCCATTAGGAAGCACTGATTTAACACTGACACACATTTCAATGTTTCTGCATTTGAATGCAAATGTAAGACCAGCAGGAAAAAGCAGAAATAACATTAATTATAATTAGAGCATTTATGTGGTTATAAAAAGATTTACATTAAAAGTTTAAACTTAAGGAAATTGTAACATTTATTTATGCCACTCTTAACAATTTGTCTGCCTACAAAACGTTGAGTATTCATATACAAATCCAGAAGAATAAAGAAAGAAAGACTTGTAGCAAAAATAAATTACAAAAGGAAATTTTATTGTAATTCATTCAAATACAATCTACAATATTTAAATGTATATATTCTTTAAAAATTATATGTTATAGATTTGTTTAGAAGTTTTACAGTTTATTTAGTTTACAATTTTTATATAAAAATGCCTTGAAGTGGATTTAGATTAATTTGGCTTCCATATATTTTTTAATAAATATAAGAAATAATTCCTTTAGTATTATGTTTTATCGTGTTAATTCTTTTATTTTATTCATGTTACTAAAAAGTTACTAGACTATTTTTGTTTTCTTAACCAAAGGCCATAAATGATAATGTGTAGTTTAATGCTAAAAATGTGTTTAACAAATAAATGTTGACTGTTGCAAGCAAGCTGTTGTGTGTTGTTCATTGCTGCTTGTGTTGTATGTATGTTTTTTTGTTTTTAAAGATGTTTGCTCTAGTTGCACACAGTTGCACATATAATTTTCATTTCCATTTATATTTTTCTTATTTGTTATTGTAATTGCAGTTATTTTTTTTTTTAATATTGATGTTGCAGAAAAAAAATCACTTTACTACCGTTTGCTTACTAAACATGTTGTCACAGAGGTCAATTTTCCATAATACCCATAATATATTTTCTCGGTTTAAACTGGTTGAATGGAATGAATAATTTTGTTTATTCGTAGACTGTTGGTTCTTTTAATAGTTTTAGTTATTTTTTTTTTCAATTTAGTTTAGATTTTCTTTTTGTCTTTCAAAGAAAACTAGGTTTAGATGGAGAGTAAAAAATTATATGTATTTCAATGTATGCACCATCATCATTATAATTGAGTGTGGGTTTGGCGCTTAATTCTTCAAAGTCTTTTTTTTTATAAATTCTTATAACCGATTATCAGTTGTGAATCTTTGGATACCCTATATTCGGGTTTTCTATAAACATCCATCAAACATCGGATCAAAAAAAAAAAAAAAAAGGAAGGAGGAAGAGCCAATTGCTATTGTTAAATGAATACATAAACTCAAACAAAATTAATCCAAGAAGCCTTAGTTTTTTGTGTTTCCTAGTTAAATTTTTGAACTTAAGTTCATCTACTTTCATATAAAAAAAAGCTAGAATGAAATGACACAAGTCAACAAAGGGGTTGAAAATTATGAGATTGCAAATAATTTTGCGCAATTCATTTTCATTGATTGTTTTGTAACTTTCATGATCTAAATTATCCGTCCGCATCCTCTGTTTGCCACTCATGTTTCAATGTATAAAAGGGAAATGTTTGATCTTTCAAGTTTAGAAACACCTAGGAGTTAAATGGGCCATGATAGGGACCTAATTGGTATTACAGTTTTGTAGCACTATTTCTATAATTTACGTATTTACTCTAGCTCTTACATGCAGAGAAAAAAATGGTTACTGCATTATTACGGCAACAATATTATGTTTACAGAAACAGGCGGAAACATATTATAGTTACTTTTAATTATAGTGTGTTCATGTCGGTGCGCCGACGAAGTTCAACATGGGACACTTTTTGATTTTTTTTTTTTTTTTTTATTATCGCATTTTGTATCGTTATCAGTCATACACTCATCCACCAAAGTGTTTTTCATTACATCAACGGATTTTGAAGTTACAAAAGGTCCTATTTTTTTCCAAACATAAGACTTTTTGAAAAACAAAAACATAAAAAATGGTAAACAAAAAAATGAAAGTTGCATATACAAAAAAACCTATGAGTATATTTTCTTAATTTTTATATCCGGACGCCAAGAGATATCGATTTCTTTTCGAAACATAAAATGAATATATATTCTAACAAAAAATACAGAAATCCAAAGTTAAAAATATACAAAATAAAACGTTTTTTTTGCTCCTGAAAAGTAGTAAAAAAAAACATAAGGACTTTTTATCAGCACACTGACGATATTGTAGTTTTACCATATAATATTATTTATATTTTTTAAGCAAAAAAAAACAATTTTTTAAATTTATAATTGCTTATATTTGGACTAGAAACTAGAAAATGTCAACACTTTAGCATTACTTTTTAATTGTCGAACTCATTACATTTTGATTTAGCGTTCAATTAAATGTAATATATTCTATATAAAACCTCCCTCTTGGAATTATTACACTGTGCGACAAATGGTAGGGGTCAGTGATTGGGAAGGGTTCAAACTAACGGGGAAAGTTATATCGGTAAAAAAAGAAGTTATACGTGTCCCGGCGTTTCGCTGGGTCAAGTCTAGGAATCGAAATATATCGATTTAAAGTTAGTGACTATCATATAGGGGAAATTGTGACCTTTGATGGTCTTTTTTTTTGACATAATTCGAGAACCACCAGTCCGATTTTGCTGAAACAAATTTAAAAAAATTAGGAATTACAATTCCTTTAATCTGTTCATACAACGTTTCGCTACATAAGCAACAGTTTCGCAGTTATAAATAAATGTATGAAGAAAAAAACTATTTTTTGCCTAAAAAATTGAATTGTTTTATATTTAATTCATAAAAAATCCAAAACGGTAAAAAAAGTATCAAGTCCTATTACTTTCACGTAAAGTCACATAACCAAAATGAGACATAGATCATGAAAATCGATGGACGCGTTTCGCTTTTATTCACAATTAAGTGAAGGTATCTCATTTTGACAAGAATATTGATTTTATGTTTCAATGAATTTGGATAATATTTATTATATATTATTTATTATAATTATTAACACGAAAAATTAAAAATTATTACAGGTATTTATTAGGTTATTACATAGATACAAAGGTTATAAAAATCGATAAATGCAAACCTTATTTTCGTTTGTTTTACATATCTGTTAAAAGTGCACAAATATCTCTACCGCATTCGGATGAAATACCAATTCCACCGCTTCCAAGTCCTGATAGAGAAACTTCATTTTCTATTGAAACAATGGATCAATCGGATCTCACCTATAAACCAACACCAGAAGCCGGCCCATCGAACAAAATAATTCCAATATCACAAGCAAGAATGGACAAGATTGTTGCAGAATTAAACCTTTCTCAACGTGAAGCAGAAAAACTTGCCCAGCTTTTGAAAGAAGGCAACAATTTGGAGCCTAATGTCAAAGTCACCGGATATCGAAGACGACAATTGCTATTCCAACGGTACTACACCCTCAACGAAGGGAATACATTTGTTTACTACCACGATATAAAGGGAATGATGGAGGCGATGGCCATTAATTATGTCGCAGCTGATTGGCGAATGTTCATCGATTCTTCGAAATCAAGCCTGAAAGTCATTTTGCTATATAAATATAATAAAAAACCAAGCATTCCCATTGGCTACAGCACAGACATGAGCGAAACATACGATTCCATGAAAATAATTTTGGATAAAGTTTGCTACACTGATCACATGTGGCGGATCAGTTGTGATCTGAAAGTCGTGGCGATGCTAAGAGGTCTCCAAGGAGGCTATACGAAAAACATGTGTTTCTTGTGTCTTTGGGATACCCGATTTAAAGGAAACCAATACGAAACGCATGTGTGGCTTGCTCGAGATACAACGGAGAAAGGACACAATTGCGTAAATGATCCACTGGTGCCAATGGAGAACGTCGTCATGCCCCCTCTCCATATTAAACTGGGAATCGTAAAAAATTTCATCAAGGCCATTGTGAAGCAATCGAAAATTCTTGATTGTTTGGAAAATATTTTCCCACGAATCAGCGAAGCAAAATTGAAGGAAGGTGTTCTGAATGGGCCATACGATCCCGACAATGAAGATGAAGAAGAAGAATATACAATGGGAGTTTCCTCCGAGGGTAAGTCACAAAAATAAAGTTAACTGACTGATTAAAAACAATTGATTTTCTCCAGATGAAGACAGATCCTCATCCGATACAGACTCTGAACAAGTGGGCGAACCACCACACAAGAAAGTAAAGGGCGCAAACAAACGAAATTAAGTTTTGCGTTCATCGATTTTTATAACCTATGTATCTATGTAATAACCCAATAATTACCTGTAATAATTTTTAATTTTACGTGTTAATAATTATAATAAATAATATATAATAAATATTATCCAAATTCATTGAAACATAAAATCAATATTCTGTCAAAATGAGATACCTCATTTTGTTTAAAGGTTATGTGACTTAACGTGAAAGTAATAATTTTTTCGGCAAAAAATAGTTTTTTTTTCATACATTTATTTATAACTGCGAAACTGTTGCTTATGTAGCGAAACGTTATATGAACAGATTAAAGGAATTGTAATTCCCATTTTTTTTAAATTTTTTTCAGCAAAATCGGACTGCTGGTTCTCGAGTTATGTCAAAAAAAAAGACCACCAAAGGTCACAATTTCCCCTATATGATAGTTACTAACTTCGAATCGATATATCTCGATTCCTAGACTTGACCCAGCGAAACGCCGGGACACGTATAACTTCTTTTTTACCGATATAACATTTCCCGTTGGTTTCATCCCATCCCAATTTTGACTGTCGCATAGTGTTATTATTATTATTATTTTTTTATTATAATTGAGTAAGAAACGTTACTTTCAATTTTTCTTTTGAACTTATAAATATTTAATTTCAGTTTACTCTCATGCCTATAATTTCACTGTATTACATATATTGGATAAAATTAAATTTTATTCATGTAGCCTGGGAAATAAAAGTCGATACATAGTAAAAAAATTGAAGTAAGGACAATTTAAAATTTGGATCATATCATTAGATTACATCTTTCCGTACCTATTTTTCAATTTGCCCAAACCGCTGGAAAATTAAATGCTGGTGGTCATAATTTTTACAGAAGTCTTGGTGGAACTTAGAAATAGTATCGTTAACTTGTTTGTATTTATGACTTTTCTCAGTAACCATTTGCCATTTTTTGTTGTAAAAGTAAAATTAGTTTTTCATAAAATAGAAATTGAACAAAACTCACGCATTAATTTGCATGATTTATAATTAAAAGCCATTTCGATTGTATAAAAGATTTTTTAAGAGTGCTAATTGTGGCGCAGAATATAGTTTCCCGGATATTGAAAACCTTCAAAAACTCATAATCACCGAAAGGAATTCTGTACAGCTTGACTTTTTGCAATTTTCTGGAATCTATTTTGCAGATGCTAGGAGAATGCTAGCTAGGAGAATTATTTAGTCTTAAAAAATTTTACCAAACATTTTTTGGTCTGACAAGCTATTTGTACCCAGAAAAAACTTCTTGGTTTTCGGTAATAACAACTACTTATTAAAGTAGTTTCTTGGTAATGAGGCGTCATTATTATTTGCCTACTCTGTATTATATTAATAAGTACTCAATAGTATAATAGCACAGTAATACTGCAATCTCGTGAATGAGTTGGCTAGAGCGCAAAATTTTTTTGTTTTTTTTTATTTTTGTTTTCGTTTGGGTACATATTTTTTAGTACCCCTAGAGTCAAAAAATAACTACATTAATTTGTGGACAACTCGAATAAAAATAACTAGTTATTCAGGCAAAAATAAGTAGTTTTTTTTCCAATTATACCTACTAGCTTACCAGGAAAGCAAAGTTTTTGCTGGGTACGTGCGGGAAAATGACTACTTCATTCAAAAGGCTGCATCAAAGGTGGAAAATTAAAATATTTTTCCGTATCAAAATAATATTAAAAGAATACTTTTTCACTCTCAGAGTGCTAATATTTAAAATTGTAATATTTTTGTTTTATTTATTTCAAGAAGGAAAAAAATGATATTAATTTTAAATTCAAAATGATGTATTGAAACTTAACAATAAAATAAAAAAGAAAAATAACAAAATGAAATATTATAATAATATCTTCAAAAATTTTTCTCTGATCTCGAGACCAATTTAAGAGAAAGTTAAATCAAATGGAATTTTCAAAGATAAATTCCTTTAAGAGAGACCATAAGCTTTAATATTTTTAGAATTTTTGGCCATCGACAGGTTTGAATTTGCTAAAATGTGTTTTCTAGTAAAAAACTTCAATAGATTTTATTAGTTTGGAAATCCTAAAATTACATATTTCATTGAAAAAATAAAATATTTGAAATTAACTCGCTGGAATACTACGGTACTTTAAATATTAAAAAGTATAAAAAAGTACAATCGTATCATTTTTTCCATCCTTGGGCTACATTTACACAGAAATATGCGTGAATGAGTACCTTCTGAAACCAAAGAGATCAATCCACCAAAGTGTCCAGAAAGGTATTGGGCCTTAGCACAAAACTTTTGAAGGACAATATAATCTCAGCAAAAAATTCAAAAATTCAAATGGAGCTTAAAACGAAGTACACATTCCAACAATAAAGTAACCGAAACACAATTTAAGCTTTTTCTTAAAATTTGAACAGTAATAGCAAAAAGAAAAAAAAACATTCCAAAAAGCTTTACACGTTGATTTTTAATCGTGGACTAATTCATACTGATAAGTCTCCACATAATACGGGTTTACTAGCTAAATTTTTACCACAAAAAACCGAGTTATTAGTACAAATCTGAAAAACTTATTAAAAATATACACAAACAAACATATATAAGAACATTTCAAATGACTTTCAGAGTTGTTCTTTTTTATATAAGCAAGCAGGAGTTATTGATTGTATATACATACACACATTCATTTTTATGTATGTTGGACGTTTTTTTTTTGTTGAAAATAGAAGCATTGCAATAACTCATCGCTGTTTTTTGTATAAGCATGTATTTATATACAAACATACATATGTATATAAATTTACCCCACAAATAAAATAATACGAAAGTTTTTCGAATTCGTATTGCTTAGAAGAACAATTTTATTGCCGAAATAATCATTCGTAAATGTTCACATAAAATATTAATTTTTTGCTAAAAAACAAAAAATTTTCTTCAATATTTTTTTTTTCTTTTTTAAACAATTTTGCGGCAACTGAAAAATTGTGACAGAAAAATAAAAGTATTGCATTAATTTCTTCTAGATGATCTCAATGGGATATCGAAAATTTATTGCAAAGGTGATAATCAACGTACTGAAAAAGGGCGAAATTTTAAATTTTATATATATTTTGTTGTTTATTACCTAATTTTCTTTAAGCTGATTAAAATGTAATATTAGAAAAATATTTCTTTGATGATTTTCGTTTAAATAATAAAAATAAGATATTGTGTAAATTTATTCCAGAAAGATATTTTCCAAAGGATTAATGGGTAGTAGTCAGCAGAAGCTATTAGCGTTGTTGTTGATTTTTTAAAGAAGCAAGGCTTGCTACAAATGTTTAATTTTGTGTTTATATTTGTGTAGTTTGGAAAAAATTTAGATTATTTTTGTCAATATAAATATGAAAATATGAAGGCATAGTTTAAGGCGTAAATTTTAATATTTGTCGGTAAGGTGGTAAAGGGTAAAAAAGATTCGGTACAGCTGAATATAGCGCTCTAACTTGATTTTAGTTATTACAACATCTAGAAAACCGTTTTAATCCAGACCGCAATCCTAGCTAGGTCAAAGCGCAGAAATTTCATCATATAATTTTCATACCAGAATGTATGGACATTGGATGAGGTTGAATTTTCGTAAACATTTGGGCATTTTATCATTTTTTTTTTTTGTTTTTTTTTTCAAAATTTCAATTTTTATATTTTGGGCAATTTTTAATTTTTTTGTCATTTTTCGTTTGGGCGATTTTGCTTTGGGTCAGTTTGCTGTCTTCCATTTGTAAGCCGCGTCCATTGGTATATATTCCACAAAATATCCGCTCAATTTATCACGTTGTTTAACGTTTTACAATCAATGATCATTTTCAGTACATTAATTTGTCATATTTTTTAATCCCTTTTGTATTTTTACATTTTTTTTTTTTTTTTGTTTTTATGTTAATATTTTTATAATTTACGGAAACATTTTAATTCAAACGGTAAGTTCTCATTTCTAGATATGTTTTATATACCAGTGGACGCAGTTTCTAACTACTTCTTAAATGATATCGCATTTTGTATGCATTTTGTTGGGAAAAAATACAAAAATTTAAGAAAAAACTAAAAAACGACCTTTTTTAAAAAAGATCCAGCTCACGAAGAACGGTCATCAGAAGACACGAAATATTTTGGGAGAAACACTTTTTTGTGAGTCCCTTAATATACATATATGCAGACGTACGAGTATTTTAAATATAGAAAAGAATGTTGTTTGCTAGTTGCAAACAACTGTCGGCCATAAGCTAATAACAGTTATTAGATAGAAAAAGTTGTTTAGCAATTAGTAAGTTGTTAAGCACATTATTTGTATAAATCAGCAACCAATCAAAGAAACGAATAAAAAATATACAGACAAATAAATTCACACACCCAATTTAACGCCAAAAACCAAAATATCGTCGTTTGTTTTTTGCCAATTATTTAGTTTTTTATTGATATTTTTTATTAAAGAAAAATAATAATGAATAAAATTTTGAAAATTGATTTCAATACCAGAGCAAATTTCTGTTGGCATACTGCCTTAATTTAAAGGTTACAATGACCTTGTTGGCGGCTTATTTTTAACTTTTATGTTTTGTATGTAAAGAAAAAATAAATAAATAATATATATATATATATATATATATATATATATATATAACGATCAATCCCTCAAGAGATAATAAATTAAACTTTCATTGTTGAAAGTAAAGAAAAAAATATTTTATTATTGTTATTTTATTTATTATTAATTTACTTTGTAAGTTAAAAATAATTGCAGTTTGTTTTTTGCTGCAATTGTTTATACAATGAAATGCATTATACTGTTTCATTTTGCATGTTGCATGCAATTTTGGTGCAGCTTTTGACTTTATTAAATGTTTGTTAAATTTTTCTTTGCTACTGGAATGTATTAAATTATTTATGTTTGTTGATTTTCGAAGTTAATTATATTATATACGTATGAATGAAACAAATTTTTTGAAATTTATTTATTTGTGCAATTATGTCGCAATGCTGTTTGAAAACGTTGATTAAATGTTTAGATTTGAGGAATAATTGTAACATTTGAAAACTTCTTACACGTACAAAAATGTATTTATGTATTTTTATTAAAAATTTAAATTCTAAATCTCGTACATAGGTAGTTTCTTCGATTAGCTATTTTAAAATTTAGAACTAATAGAACAAAAGAGTGTACAATGTTATGTTTGGAAGGGAGGCACAACAATCCCGCCAGGGGTGGAGCTAAGGGGGCTCAAAGTTAGGTACCACTGACATAAAAAATTTTTAATCGCTTTCAAATTTTTTGTTTCTCGTCCGATTTCAAATATTTTTATATATTGTTGTAGACCCTGATAAGACCTATAAAAAACATGCTTATATATCCAATTTATATCTTATAGTTTTCGAGTTATTTGCGTTTGAATTTTTAAGCACCATAATTTTGCATGTTCTTGGTCCAGATTTTTCATATATATCCTAGTATTTCCGACCGATTTTATTAGTTTTTTTCTTAACGAGTTAAAGAACAAAATTATCTATTGAATAAAAAAAAATTGAAAAAATCCTCACCGTGTCCAAAAATAAACGATTTTAAATTTGAAAATTGCAAAAAAGACGACTTTTTGTGTTTTTTTAGTCGAAAAAGTATCTACACTCTTTTTTATCTAAAATAAAATTTTCTTTGGCAATATATAATAATTTTGCACTTTTCTGAAAGGTAACTTCACAGAAATAATTTTAAGATAAAAAACAAGTCCAATAACTCGATTGGTTATGGTACATACCCTCCCGAATTTGACCCATTTTATATGAAAGTTTTGATTTTAGACCATATTTTCTCAAATCCCAAAGCACGAATCGAAAAGCGGAATATATTTTAAGAATCTTCAATAAGTTGTTAAAAGTTTAGAATCAAAATCTACGGCAATTCGGAAAAATGTGGATTCTATAGCCAAAAATGTAAAAAATCCCACTTTTGGGAATTTTCATTAATTTTTTTGGGAATTCAGGAAAAACCTATTCCTGATTGAAATTTGGTTAACGCGCTTTTATTTACATTAGGAAGATTCACATTTCTTGCAAATTTCATTAAGATATCTTTATAAACAAATATATTATTACAATTAAAAAATTTGTATTTTCTCCAAAAACCCAAATTGGGCCTTTTGATTGGTTTATTTCTAAATAGCGAAAGAAATTTTAAAAATATGTATTCCAAATTAAGCTTATCCTTTAGCATATATAATTTCCGATCTTTTTCAAAAAGATTCAAATTAATATAATACCTCATTTCATTCTCATTGTATATATGACTATATTTTTACAAACTTGCAACTTTTGCTTTTAGCTTTGCGTGCATAATTACTTAGAAAATTATGAATATTTCTGTATACTTTTAATAATATCTATACACAATATATTTTTATAAAAATAATTAACAAATATTTTTTATTTTTAGTTTCCCAAATTTAAGTAAATCTCTATCCTTTTCTAAGCATTCATATATTTCTATTAATGAATTTAAAATAACAAAGCAAACAAAAAATGTCTATTTTAACTTAATCAATATTATTATTGTTGGTATTTATCATCTTCCTTAATAAATATTCTATTTCTAATACGATTTTTTATTACTTATTTACATTAAATTTATGTAGACAATTTTTCTAATATTTTAAACTTGTGCTACTTATTTTCTATAAAATAATCTGTTGTATCTGTATACATATCCAAAAGATAGTAAAGGTCCTTCAAATCTTCAGTATTTTGAGTTGATAAGGGCTCATAATAAGTCTAACGTTTTCTTATTGATGATAGTACAGGGTCTGATGATAATAATAGTCTATTAAAAATATCCTCATTTTGTGACGTTCTGGAGCATTTCCTGGAGCTGAATAATTGAACGTGCTTAAAATCTCTGTTTCTTGAGCCTCTTCTCTAAGCTTTCCAAGTGGAAGAATATTTCGTTCGATTATAATTTCGCCATGGCACAATACTTTATGTACTGTTGGTGTCATTTCTTTCCATGGATATAGAGAAACAAGTAGTTTAGATATTTCTGTTGCATATTCTCCAAATCGAGCAGAGTTAATTTTGTGCTTACTATTAATTACCATTAATAGTATGTTAGTCCTTTCAAATAACTCTTTGTTAATATCAGTTATTTTTGATATAGCTTCGAAATTTCCGAAAAACCTTTTAGCTGTGTTTCCATCATTTGTACTACCACCAGTCGGCAGAAGTTTGTCGATGTATAATCCCGTCTCTTCTCTGAATTCATCCTGTATTCTACTTTTCTCAGATATTCGAAGTGTTTTTAAATCCTCGTTGTTGTTGGTAGGTTTCATTCAATTTTCTGGCACACTTCTATACTTTAAATCATATGCTATGTGCAGAAAATGCTCCATGAACCGTATTCTGGCGTGAAGTGGAGATATTCCGAAAGACAGAAATTCTTCATTAATACTCCTTGCTTTACCAATATCCGAAAATTGTGATTTCGTCACATCACGTAGTGAACATTTCCAAAAAGAAGATGTTTCCGTAATGGCATTACTAACGTTCCCATCAATCATTGTTCGACTAAGTTGAAAGGATATGTCGAATGTGTATTGGTTTATGGTTATTGAAAGAGGTTGTAAATCATTTATTTCATCTTTAATATATTCCACTAAATCCTTTGTTGTTGTCTTCGACTCCCTTGTGTATTCGAACCAAATATGTCTGCAAAAATGTTTTGATCCTGGTGTTAAGACATATATCTTCAAATGAGTTTTTACACTTTGATGAAGATTGCTTTAAGGAATAAGATCGCATTCTTAATGGCACCAAAGGTGCTTTAAATACGCTTTTATAATCCGCCATTTTATTACTTCCACTAGCATGTTTGTATTCAGGAAGGGCTGATAGTCCGTCACATCCACACTTACAGATTAATACAACGTCGTTGTTATTTACTTTTTCCAACTGATTTGCAGAAAAATCTTGAACTATCCTGGTAGCTGTATCCTCAACAAAGAAGATAGCTTTACACATGCTTCCTTTTCGGTAACCGAAATAGATGGTAAAATAGTTTGCTTTTTTTCTTTAATATCCTTGTATGATGGTAGAATTGAGGGTCCCTTTTCAAGCAGAGCTTTTCTTAAAATTTGATATTTGTTTCAGTTGAGGTCCAGTTCAAGCATTAAAGCAATTGCTTCTTCCTCTGTAAAATTGGATTGTGATGTTGGAGTAGGTAAACTTTCTGCAATCCGTTTAAGATGTTTTGGTGATGAAGTTGGCAGTATTTCAGAAATATTAATTGCACTCTTAGGTTGCTTATCCTTTTTTAATATTTTTTTGAATGTATGAGAAACTTCTTCATTCGAAATCATAGAAAGCTTATGGGCCAGTCTTTTCTTCTTAGATCTTGTACTTAAATCATCATATGTCTTGCAGGGTGCTCTAGTTGATATTTAGTACGCCGATATTTCTATATCAGTATCCATCCAATCGGAATGTTTAATTTTTAATCTGTTAGTACGCTGATTCAAGGACTTCATTTTTACGTCATACAACTATAAAAAGCTCTCTATCTGAGATTTACCAATGACATCGGCTTTTGCATGATATATACTTTTTATGAATTCCACTATAGCTTCAAACGATTAAGATAATTTTTAGATAAACTCCACAGAACACAACACAATTGTTCATGTTTCAATGTAATCACCATGGTAATCAACTTCGTTATGATGTTGATAAGGTTAGCTGCTCATTTATATATATCTATTAGATATATCACACAGGCATATATATTTACAGGTATTCTGTGAATTTTCATTAGGTAAAATATCTGAAAGAGTCAATTTGGGAGAGTACCTGTACCGAATTCATTAATATTATATGTTGTTAGGTATCACCGGAAAGGATATTACCTGTGCATTGTCACTAGCTCATAAAAATATAGATTTTGAACCATCAGTAATAGATAAATGCTGCAGATAGGTGTCACCGGAAGGGATACTTGTACATTGCCTCTAGATCAAAAATATATAAATTTTTAACCATCACGAACAGATAAATACATTTGTTAAATTTAGGTAACCACCATAAATGTAAACTAATAAAATACTTATTGATTAAGTTAAAATAGACATTTTTTGTTTGCTTTGTTATTTTAAATTCATTAATAGAAATATATGAATGCTTAGAAAAGGATAAAGATTTACTTAAATTTGGGAAATGTGGCAACCTATTAAAAAAAAAAAATATTTATTAATTATTTTTATAAAAATATTTTGTGTATAGATATTATTAAAAGTATACAGAAATATTCATAATTTTCTAAGTAATTATGCACGCAAAGCTAAAAGCAAAAGTTGCAAGTTTGTAAAAATATAGTCATATATACAATGAGAATGAAATGAGGCATTATATTGATTTGAATCTTTTTGAAAAAGATCGGAAATTATATATGCTAAAGCATAAGCTGAATTTGGAATACATATTTTTAAAATTTCTTTCGCTATTTAGAAATAAACCAATCAAAATACAAATTTTTTAATTGTAATAATATATTTGTTTATAAAGATATCATAATGAAACTTGCCTGAATTAAAAAATTTCCTAAATTCCCAATTGAACTAATCAAAGTTGCCAAAAATGGGATTTTTTACATTTTTGGCTATACAATCCACATTTTTCCGAAGTCCCGTAGATTTTGATTTAAAACTTTTAACAACATATTGAAGATTCTTAAAATATATTCCGCTTTTCGATTCGTGCTTTGGGATTTGAGAAAATATGGTCTAAAATCAAAACTTTCATATAAAATGGGTCAAATTCGGGAGGGTATGTACCATAACCAATCGAGTTATTGTACATGTTTTTTATCTTAAAGCCATCTCTGTGAAGTTGCCTTTCACAAGAGTGTAAAATTATTACATGTTGCTAAAGAAAATTTTATTTTAGATAAAAAAGAGTATAGATACTTTTTCGACTAAAAAAACATAAAAAGTCGTCTTTTTTGCAATTTTCAAATTCAAAATCGTTTATTTTTGAACTCGGCAAAGATGTCGACTTCAAATTTTTTTTATTCAATAGATAACTTTGTTCGGAAATACTAGCATATATATGAAAAAAAAACTGGACCAAGAACATGCAAAATTATGTTGCTTAAAAATTCAAACGCAAATAACTCGAAAACTATAAGAGATAAATAGGACATGTACCCATGTTTTTTTATAGGTCTTGTCAGGGCCTACAACAATATATAAAAATATTTGAAATCGGACGAGAACAAAAATTTTGCAAGCTATTAAAATTTTTTTATGTCAGAGGTACCTAACTTTGAGCCCCCTTCGCTCCGCCCCTAGGGGGATTATTGTGCCTCCCTTCCAAACGTAATATTGTACACTCCTCTGCTACGGCTATACCAAATCTCATGGAAATCCAACCGGCCGATCAGAAGTTACAGATTTATTTCCAAAAAATTTCGATTCTGCCCCAGTGTGGAATGTATGATCTCAAATTGATGGTGATACCTAATTAAATATCGCAAATTTCAAATAATAACTTCCTCAAAAAAAAAAAAAGAATTCACAAATGGATTCAAATTTAATTCAAATGTGACTGTAAAAGTAAATGATAATTTATATTTCTATTCTAGAACTAGTTAAATTGACAGATTTTAGTCAAAATGAATAAAATAATGTGAAAAAAATTCTGTAAATATGCAAGTACCAAATTCTGTTAAAAATTTATTTCTAGTATTGGGAGATTCAAAAGGTGTGTTATCATGTCATATTGTCATAACGTTCTACAATTTTACAATGGTTTAAAAATATTGTTGTTTGAGAAATAAAAATATATTTAACTACTTGAGCCTGCCATCACAACATATAAAATGTACTTTTCACACAAGCTAGCTATTATTTCAGTTTTTCTCTTATTTTTAGCTGATTTAAATAGCACACTAAATTATGAGGGGTTGTTCACAACAATCGTATTTTTCCTTTCTATTGTTATATCATATATGATTTTATGACAATATGTGAATGACGGAATACTTTTTATCTCAATTAGAAATAAAATTTTAAATTGAAGATTTTGTAAATGTTGGTACAAAACTTGTTTCATATCAACTATAAATCTCATAATGCAAACGTTTTATTCGGTGTTAACTTATTACACAACAATTTTGGTTGGCCGTCCTCGAGTTGCAATGCCTCAAGGGGGTCATGAAGCTATTGCTTGTGAGAACCCCTGTACTAGAACAATTAAAAATTATGCTCTTAAATTTCAAATTGAATGCAAGTCAAGTTACACCTTTTAATCATTACTCCATTTGTTTAAGCAACCTATTGAAAAAAAGTCCTACTTATAAACACACATGTATATTGATTTAACAGAAAATTTTTAATTTTCTTTGATTAAAATGTAAATTTTACTCAAGCATGTTATCATATGATACATTGGTATTTGTGTAATTATGTGTATGTTTTTATTTAGATTATGTTTCTTTTCAAAAATGTTATACTTTTTCTCCATTATAACTATTTAACATAATACATTTTTTTTTTTGCTTTTTCTGTTTTTTTTTTTTACAAATATGGCCTTGTTACTCAAAACCTCATTTTTTTGTATTTTATTTTTTTCGTATATTTGTATTACAGTTGTTGTAATACACGTACATTGTATTATACATGTATACATACATATTTTGTTGAAATACTTATAATAAACACAAAAACAAGTACACTAATAACCAGGGCTAATAATTTTATGCACATAAAAGTCGAAAATATGCACCTATAACAAAAAATATGCACTCAAAATATAAAAAGAAATATGCATTTAAAATTCACAATATTTATTAAAAGAAAAACAAAACTATCTACCTACATATATATATATATATATATATATATATATATATATATATATATATATATACTTTCTGAGGGCCTTCTGTATTTAATATTATGTTTTTTGCATCTTCTATACAAAAAACAAAAGTTTGGTTTGGATGAAATTAAGTTTTTTAATAAATATTTACATTAAAGTTTTATTTATATAATTATTATTTTTTTCTAATTAAATTAATCTCTTGAAAATGAAATCTTACTTTCTTCACCAACGCGTTATAAATCGTATGCCAAACAAGTAATATGAAGGTAAAATATCTTCAGAGAATCTGCTCCCTTTATCATAAAGAGGCTGCATCTAACAACTGCATGATTTTTTACAATTTTACAATATTAACCGAAATTTTGTCTTGTATATTTATTCATTTTTGCTTAGAGATACAACAAATACATTATCAACATATCGTCCTTCGATATCAGTGTTTTCAAATGGCCAAATTAGAATCAATATCTGTAAGAAGCGTCCACTTACTTGCTAGATTATGTGTCCGAAGTTTTTTCAATTTGTGATTGCATCTCTAGCCTGTAATCTCATTAAAATTTTTACAGCAAAAGATGAGTAACTACCTAAAGCTTATTGATGTTATATTTTTTAGTGTCATCCTGAAATATAGCGGGACTAGAAAATATCAAATCAAATCCAAAAATGATGATGGTACATAAAAATAAATTTCAACAAAATTGTACGTAATTTATTTTCTATAAATGTTTTAATGGCATTAAAATTCAGAATTTTCCAAAATTTAAGAATAACTTATACATCTCACGCTTATTCTAACTTTAAACCGTTTGATTAAATCTTTAGAAAACCTATTCTAATATTTTTCAAATATTACTGTGACTTTGGTCTCCGTAAAAGGCTTTAATTCGAAATCAATTAATACGTGGTTTACAGATTTATATATTCTAACGAAACTTTCTATCATTTTCGACAGGGTTTTCCAACTAAAAAAACTTTTTAAACTTATAATTTTAAAAAGGCATTTTTGTACAATATAATAATTTAACAAAAACTACTTTTGAAAAATTATTCAATCATTCGATTATTCTTTAAAAATTTATTGAATAATTTTTTGTTCTAAATTTAAAAATTTTCTTCGAGGAATAAATTTTTTATTCTTAAATAATCGAATAATTTCTGTTGGAATGACAACCCTAGTCAACATTGATTTTCAGTTGCTCACAAAAAATATGCATTTGCATAAAAGTATCGGCCCTGCTAAAAACAATATCAAAACATAAAATGTTATAAAAACTAAATAAATATGCATATATTTTTTTGGAGTTATAATACATATTTTTTTTTTTTTAATTCACATGCATGGTTTATTACATGAACATATAAATAAATATGTAAACAAATAGACACATCAGTGGGCATAATAATAGTGATGAAGAGATTTCTAATTAAATTTTTAGGACACTTCACGTAGCAGATTTAGTTGAAGCTCAGATTAATTGCATGCTGCTGCTGTAAAAAACAACTAAGAAATATATATATATAGTTGGTCAATAACGACCATATGATACCCTACACTACTGTGTATATGTATCAAAATTCGGTAAGGGGTCTTATATTGAAATCCGTGGCAAATTATGCTCCGATACTTGTATTAAACGTATTGTATATTTCTATGAAATATATTATTATATTATGTTATTTATGTACTTTAAGGTGATTCCTAGAAATGGGCCATGGAAGCCATAGTCAATTATGAGACGATCCATATAATACTTGGAACTGATATTTCTATTTATATAACACTGATTTATGTCAAATATTTATGTAAGTTTAAATTATTTTCTGAAAAGAGGTTTATATGGGAGCTATGGTCAATTATGAACCGATCTTTATGAAGATAGATTTATGCTTATATAAAACTTCTATGTACCAAACTTCATTGGAATATTGTTATATTTAAGGGATTTGTGATCGGTAAACCCCTATTCCAGGAGGACATTTGTATGTGGGTTATGTGAAATAATGGACCGATCGTAACCAATTTTAATATAATTTGTTCTCGAATCATAAAAAACTTGTATACTAATTGATTACATTGTTTACATGAACGGAAGTGATTCTAAGCCGATTAGTGTAAATTAAGCTGAGTCTTAGACTACCTATAGTGGTATAAGGTATAACATTTTAAATGTAGATTGTAGGTATTATTAAGTCGATTATTAGAATTTTCGATATACAGATATAAAAAGAAGAAATTTCCCTTTTAAAAAGTATATATTTTTTATTCTTATCTTTTAGAATTAATGGCTTTTTGGATCCACGTACGGATTTAGGTTACCAGTGATATTCAATTTTCCGAGAATTCCCGGATGAGATGAGAAGTATTAATACTTTTTAAAAATAAAATATTTCGTATTTTATCAGTATGTCAAAGGACTCGATGGAGAATACTTTAGACGGTAATACAACGATTTTATATTTAGTTTAGTTTTTATTTTTCTTGCAATATTTTTTCTTTTTATTTTTTTAGAAAACTTTTGTATAATCTTATTTTTAACAATGTAGAAAATGTACCTTATTGACACATATGTCAGTCAAATGTTTTTGGATAATATAAAATATCACTTTTGTATCGAATTACCAAAAAAATGTTCAGTATATTCAGTATTACTAAAAATGTATGTACAATAATGCAGTCATATTTTTGCTATAGGATTTTAAAACTACATATAAAATTAATATTAAATTTCCCCTTTTCCCGGAAAAAGTAAAATGAATCCCGGGAATTCCCGACTACATTTAGCGGGGAAATCCCGGGAATTCCCGGATCCCAAACCACAGACCTACACGTTATGAGAAAAAATATTTTTTTTTATTTTTTTCCTAGTGTTAAATTTTATTAAGAATAAAATGAGCTATTGTTTGTTAAAATCGTTGTTAAAAATTGTCATATCGAGGGCTTATATGTTTTTGACGTCATACTTTGTTTTTTTGTCCTTAATTAGTGGTTTCAATTTTGAAAATAAAAACTTATTCTAGCACATTTTTTTCGCATTTTTATTTTTGGGCTATTTATAAAAAATATATATATTTATATATTTTTAGGATTTTTATATAAGAAAACGAAGCAATATTTTGAAAAGATCGAATTGGAATGAATAAGTTTTTTTTTATACTTATAATATAGTGATAACATACAATAAATTTTTATGTATCTAAATAATTTTGTACATTTTTGGTTAAAAATTTCAAAATCTCTTATGTATTTCTTTTTTAATCCTAGGTTCAGAATTTATAAAAAACGAAAGTATAAAAACATGAATTGTAAGATTCCGGGGTAACTGAAGATATCATTATTGCCTAATTTCTTGTAGATTAAAGGTAAATTAATTGTCACCTATTATGGCTTACGCTGCACCTTGTTTGAATAAAATAATAAATACTTTGCGAAATATTAAATATTCTTTTAAATAAAGTATTAAAAATAGTAATGATAATAATAATAATATTAATAATAAAAATATTTATTTTACTGCTGTTAATTATTTTAATAGCATTAGTTATCATTAACTACACAAAAATGTTAGAAAATATTAATAAGTTCACTTATGCGGAGATTTTGGAAATTTATTTGCCCCATATCCGAATTAATTTTAATACGTAATTTTAAAAATTAGATTTTAGATTTGAATTTAGCGGACAAATTTAGATGAATGTACAATTTTTCATTATTATACGATATACACTTTTATTTATTGCTTTTTAATTTTTATGTGGGCCCGATTCACTGCGGGACATTACCGGTACATACAACGAAATACATGTTAATGTAGACCAGAGTGAGGAATATATACAAGAAATATATTTAATAGTAAAAGTGTCTTTTGTTTCAGCAAAAAAGAAATGAGAGACAAATATTCACACTCGTCAAAATGAAATGTCAGTGATTTCAAACACATGTCTAAGGTTTCAACTAAAAACAGATGCCGATGTACTGACAGTGAGACAAACAACCTTCTTTGATAAAAAACAACTTTGCCTTTTTATATATGTACATATAATATGCACAATAAGGGTGTAAATTTTAGCAGTTTTTACGAATATCAAGATTTTAAACACAATCATAATGAATACACAACAAGTTTTTTTCAATATTGTTAAATATTACAAATTATCAAACAAAAATTCCTAAAACCTTTTACACAAAAAGAAAAATTGCAGGAAAAATCATATATACCATTTTTTGTAAATGTGTGACCAACAAATGAAATTAACTTCTGTTGAGGCTTCACCTGTAAATCTCGACTTACACCTGCCCCAACTCCTTAAGGATTTCAGTTTAGAAGCTGATTTTGATTATCTTAAAGTTATGTGCAAATTAAAATTATTAAAAAAAATTGTGGCATGTGGCATACGTTAAGTATTTTTAAAATAATTTTACGTTTTAAGTACAATCAATTTTCTATTTATTAACGTAATTGTAATTAAATAAATTAACAATTAATAATAACAAATTGTACTTAGTATGAAAAGTTAATTCCAAAAATATTTTATGTATTATTTATTTATGTACATTAGACTCCACCAAAATTTACTGACTTTTGAACTTCGACCCCATAGAATCGTTTATTGGGTTGTCAGAAGATATTCTATGAAATATCAATGAAAAAGGATATTGTTAACCCGTGCCAAATCGGACCTGAAGTTTATATGGTCCGTCTATATAGTTTTAGAAAAATTTAGCTATTATATACTTTGTTTTGTATCAAACAAGACATAAAAGGAAAAAATCGGTTAAAAAATATTAAAGTTATTACGAATTCCACAGACCGGTAATGTGTTTTTGACCATTTGTATAAGGAGGGTACAAACAAATTTTAAATTTTTTGAGATATGTTTAAATGAAATATTATTTTTAATTAAATTTGGACCAAAATTACTGATAAATATCTTACTGCTTTTCCAGAATAATTCAAACCCTTTCCATGCTTGATTAAAAAATTTTAATTTTTTAAGACTGTTTCAAAACTGCAATTTAAAACTTTTAAAAATTTTGTTAAACAAATTTAAAAAAAGTTCGAATAAAACAACAATACTACAGGAAATATAATTAAGGAAGAATTAGGTCAATGCCTTGTTGTATGATTAAGTCGTACCTGCGATTTGAATTTTTCAGACTTCGAAAAAAGAAATTGTTTGTAGTTTTTTTTTAGCTATAAAGTCAATTTTTTTAGCAGATATTCAGACTATACAAAGTTATTACATAGTAAGAGAAACAATATTTCAAAAAATATATTTTGAAGCTTTTAAGAAAATTGGGCAATTAAAATTTTAACATTTGACTTTTTTGAAATAAGAAATTTTGTTGGCTTAGCATGACTTTGCTTGTCAGAATTAGGAAATTATCATTTTATTTGTCCATGATATTAATTGATAAAATTTTATTTACAAAAATTTAAGAATAAGTACGTTTTAAACATGCTGGATCCGAGATTAGTTGAGGTTGAAATTTGCGTTTCTTATTGCTAATATTAGCGAAGGTCTTGCAGTTATATTTCCATAAAATTTTCTAGAAATCCAGAAAAATAAACAAATTTTCGTTATGTTTTCCTTAAAACTTTCAAATATTTCAAATTTTGACCTTTGACATTCTTATTTTCCTAAAACCTTCTGAATATATTTTCTGAAATATATTTTATCGTATTCTGTAATAACTCTGTTTAGTCTGAATGTAATTAACTTTATAACTAAAAAATCGCATAAAATGCCTTTTTGCCGAAATAAAAGATATTGACTAAATTATTTTTTTTAATTTTATTTTCTGTAGTATTATCCAGAAACCTATTTAGTTTCATTCGAACTTTTTTGAAATTTGTTAAAAAAAAATTTAAAGTTTGAAATTGGAGTTTTGAAACAGTCTTGAAAAATCAAACCTACCAGTATAATAGGTAGGGTTTCAATTATCCTGCAGATATATTACGGTTAAAATTTAATTAAGAATAACATTTTATTTAAACATTTCTCAAAAAATTAAAAATTTATTTGCACACTGCTTACTCAAGTGGTCTAAGCCACATTAACGATCTGGGAAATAAGTAATAACTTTAATATTTTTTATTAGAATTTTTCCTTTATGTCCTGTTTGATAGATAATTATGTATAAGTGGACGAATTGAAAATTTGTAAAATTTGTGAAAAGGATAGAAGTAAATCTGTCTTATTATAATATATTATATTTATTCCAATTTCTTAATTTCATAATATAGTTTGGCATCGACCCGTTCGACCCTAAAGTTAAACATTGGTTGCAGGACGATTTTAAAAGAAAACATGTTTTGAATAAGATGAATATAAAAGTTAAATTCAGTATAAATATTTTATATTAAATGCACGAAAAATCTATATTTATAATGTTTTATTTATTACTCTTTTACAGGTTTAGTATTTCATTTCGAGGGGCAAAAAGGGAAACCCCTCTAGAAGGTTATACTCTAAGTATAAAAACTGCTGAAGTTGCCGATTTGGTGAGGTTTTAATAATGGAAATTTAATGAAAATATAAAAAAAACAATGAATTTAAAAATAATAATATTTCAATTTAGGTTTATATATAAAATAAGTATGAAAATTCTAGAAACAAGGGCATTATGTATCAATTTAAGTACGATCTTAAGCTTAAATCAAGCGCATTTTGGTATTAATTGTGATCCGATTTTTCTCAAACCAATCATATTTATGCTTACTTTTAGTATGAAAAAACAATTTGGAGATTATTTCAATCCAAACTAAGCTTAAATAGAGCTAAAGTTAAAAAAATTTTTGCCATTCTTCAGTCAAGTATTATGCACTTGGTTCAAGAAAATCCGTACAGATTACTCAATTTATTTTTGAGCCTACGAACTGTTATCGGTGCGAAAGTTTTTTTCACCAAAACGATTTTTTATATCACTATAGTTTGGTCCATAACATGGTGTCCTATAAATTATTTGTCGATAAAAGTTATACCTCTAATGTACATATATGTAGTGTTATAAGTTTTTGTTAAACCTAAAAACTTGTATTGTTTGTAGGTTTTTTTCTACATAATTTTATTAATATTATTTCTTACATTATTAATGAGAATTTTCACTTGCACTTAGTTTGTTAATGACTTTTTACTTTTACGCTTTTTAACTATTAAATTATAAAAATTATGCTGGTACTTATGAAAAAGATTAACAAATAACACTAGTTTTATATATGAAATCATTAAATTTCAGACGTACAGTTTAAGTATGTAACATAGTTTCATTTATTTTATTTTATTATTATTATTATTATTTTTTGTTTTGTTTTATATCTGCGTCTTTTTTGTTTTTGCTTTTAATTTTCCCTTCATATTAGTTTTTACTTGGCTGTGCGTTTTTATTTAATGAATGGTAATTTGTGGAAATATTTTGTTAATCATATTTCTACCAAGAAATTATTTTATGCCTTAAAATTATGTATGTCAGTCTGACTGTTACTGAATTTATCCAATTTATGTATTCGTATGTAGAGATGTTGAACTAAATATTTTGATGGCCATAATTAGAACAATTTTTTACGCTCTGTCAAGAAAACAAAAACGAAAGTTTTTCTAAACTGTTGTTGCTTTTGTTTTCTATGTTAATCGTACAAAAATAGAAAGTAATAAAAATAGTTGAATTTATAAAATTTATGAAAAATATAAAACATTAAGCCGTGATGAATAAGTTCTAGATCATAAATAATTGAAGTAATAAAATTGGTTTTAATTTTATACCGTAAAGAAATCGTTCCCATTACTTATTTAGGTACAGGAACCTGAGCAACATTTAGCGAAATAAAATCACATTGGTCGGCAAAAAATAGATGGACTGCTTTTAGTTTTTACTATCATGTCTTGATTCTTTTTTTTACTTATTTTTCGCCCTACTAGTCGCAACGATTCTAGTGACTATGAGGAACTTTTTAATATCAATGGTCGGAAAAAAGTATATTTTTTTTTCTTTTGGCGGAACTGCTTTTAGTTTTTTTCTATCAGGTTTTGATTCTTTTATGGGCATATCTAATATTTCCCTATTAATATTTTTTTTTCATGCAAAGTTGCAGATTCTTTAAGAAATGAAAACGGCAAAAATGTTCAGCTTTTTATTCTTTATTATAAAGTACTACGAATTACAATAATATATATCGTTAGAGCGAGAGTTATGCCAGTCACCAACTAGAATGAAAGAAAAGTGCATGAGGTTTCCAAAAACGCAAAAATTATTTTTTTTCCACACTCCAAAATTAGCGTTGCCATTTTAAGTTCGATTATAGAATGAGGTATGTCGTTGTTAATGGTTTAACAATCGCTTAAGTTTTCTCTTTGGTGATTTTTGAATCCGACATTAAATTCTAGATGTCACTTCTGGTGTTTCGGATACATCCTCCTTATGTCCAATTATCTTAATATGTAATGAAAGCCTTTTGTTAACATACTATATTTGGTTTTTAAGTCTTTCATTTTATGCATAAGTAATAAAACTGCAAAGGTTCAAAAAACTGTATAAGCTTAACAAAATTGTTGAAATGGTAACGTTATATTAAAAAAATGTCTTTTATATTAAAAATATTATTTATTTGTGGTTATGCCTTAACTTTGGCTAATAATTGTAGAAGTTATGGAATGAAGTAAAAATAAACATTTATCGCACCAAAAACATTTGTTATACTATTTTAACTTCAGTATGTTTCAAATTTTGTTAAATGAAGTTGCTTTAAACTTAAATTTTATTATTTATTCATAAAACTGAATACTTTAAGAAGCAAATATAATAGGTTATCAAAGGGATTTCAGTACATAGGAAAATAATTGGACATTAGGAGGGATGTATTCTAGATACCAGAAGTGACATCGAGAGTTGGATTCAAAAAATTTAAGATGTTGTCAAACTATTAACAACGACATATCACATTCTACAATCGGACTTAAAATGACACATAAAACAAAATGGCGGTATTTTGAAGAATGCAAAAAAAATTATTTTAGCTTTTTTGGAAACCTCATGAACTATTCTTTCATTCTAGGTGTTGACTGGCACAACTTTTTTTCTGCTTAATACTTTTGGAGTTAAGGAGCAACATTTTTCCAATTTTGAATGATTTTTTTTTTTGCTACTTATTTCCGATTAACTCTGAAAATATTGAGCGGATATAATACGAGTAATAATGTTAAGATATGCTGAAAATTATCTCAATCGGCATCTGTTGGAGTTTTATTTATATAAATTGAATAAATCGTTCTCGAGTTATACTAGTGTGACCTCCTAAAATATGGTCATATTTGTTTAAAGAAGCAAAAAACATTTTTAGTGTAATGAATGTGTCTCCACTTAATTGTAGGTATATATAGGTATAGGTATATAGTATTTTTACTTAATCCTGAGTAAAATCAAGATATGTTTATCGATTTTGATGACACATGACTTATTTTATTCGTAGCATTACCAACTTTATGATAAAGGATAAAAAGTCTGAATATTTTTGCATGAAAAAAAAACCTCAGTTTTGCATGAAAAAATTTCCGGCACTAATTTCTGAATAACTCCATCTTTTGGTGTTTCATCTATCTAAATCGGACAATCTCTTCTCGAGTTATGGTAAAAATACTCATGTAATCGCCTCATTAAGCGGGAAATATTGAATATGCCCAAAAATATCAAGACCTGAATGAAAGCATCTGAAAACAGATTCGTGTCCAGCACGTCAAATTCCATCTGATTTATCTATTATTATTTAGGGAATGATTTTTCTACCGATCACTGTATTTGGAAAGTCCTAATATAAATATAGTAATATTTATAATAATAAAAACTTTATAGACGATTATTAACAAACATTTGAAGTGACTGAATATAGGTATTGTCCTTTTAGCGTCCAAATATACAATATCTGTAACATTACATATAAAATAAGTTTAGAACATATGTCACACAATGTAACGAGCGTGGCCAAAAATAGTTTATATTGATGTAAGAATTTAAATTTGAGTTTTTGTTATTTTAATAGAAAACACTTCAGTTAGTCTATATGCAAAATATTTATGAAAAATGTTGATTAACTTTTGAGTTATAACAACTCAAAGTACGACTTTTTAATGCAACATAGTAAATTCAAAGAATTCTACTGAAATTTAACATTTTTCTAATAGTAATTTTAAATTTTTTTTTGCTAACGGTCGCTTAAAGATTAATTCAAAATTCAACTCTGATATCTGGTTGAAAATACAACACTGTTATTGTTTACAATTTTTGATCATATGAAATGTACCGTTAGCTGTACTAAAATTCAATAGTGAATTAAAAAAAAACATCAAAAAATACTTTTCCAATTTTTTTATATATTAAAGCTACAAGTATGTATATTAACATATAAAAATTTCAGCTGCCTCGACTTGCCCGAATTTTTTTGGCGAATTTTTTTTTAGTGTCAACATCTCATATTCGTGATATTTTCGAACAGTGGCTTGTGGTAAATAAAAGAATTTGTTGAAAAGCACCTGTAGAGGGTATTAATAGATTCTGAGGAACAGAAAATAAATTTTATGATTTTAAAATTCAATAACTATTGGAATAAACACTCCCGTACAAGAAGTAGATTCGAAGCTGAATTGAGTTGCTGGTTAGGCACTGAAATATTTAATGAAGAAGTTTCTAATGTGAGTTATTTTTCACATTGTGAAGAATTTAATTGATAAACATATAATTGAATTGATCCTATTAGGTTCCAAGAACAAGTTGCGGTAGAGGACGCCACAATATAAGTTACGAAGAAGCATCGGAACGGACTAAAAGGAGGAGAGTTCAACAACTTATGGCATCAACTTCTGCGGATGCTATAACTAGAGCTGCAGGATAAATAACTAATGAAAAAAATTTTAAAAAATTATCAGTGGAGCAAGCTCTAGCCCTATATATTGATATGGATCTCTCTCTCTCTATGATGAGGAAAGTTGTGAACTCTATTCACGAAAATTGTTTCCCATCATATTATCTAATCTTAGAAGCTAAAAAGAAATTTATCCCAGATAATATTGAAATATCAGAAACTTCATCAGAAGTCCCATTGCAAAAAATGTTAGACCAAACAGCTATCAGCATTTTAAATAAGTATGATTTTGAAACCAAAAACGATTTAATTCTTGAGTGCAAATGGGGATTTGATGGTAATAGTGGTCATAGTGTTTATAAAAAAAAATTTGAGAACAAAGGTGCTACAGATGAATTTATATTTGTTGCCTCATTTTTTCCATTACGTTTTTTAGACTGGGCAGATGAGATAGTGGTATGGCAAAACGATAGACACTCATCATGGAGGTTATGTAGACCTCTAAAAATATTATTTACTAAAGAGACTCCAGATGTAATTAGGTCGGTAAGGGAAAGCATTCAAAGTGAAATTGATGGCTTAGACACATATTTTTATAAGAACAAAAATCTTAACGTTCATTATAAAATGCAATTGACAACGATAGACGGAGCGGTTTTAAATGTATTAGGTTGCAACAAAAGTTGTTCGAATTATGTTTTATGTGGAGCAAAACCGACTGAAATGAACTGTGCATCAATTTTTGAAAGGACAGTCAATGAGGAATGCTACTAGTGTGGAATGTCGACACTTCATGCATGGATAAAATGCTTTGAATGTATTTTACATATTGCGTACAAGCAACCCATTAAAATATGGAGAGAAACCGGGAAAAAAATGAAGGACAAAGTAGATGAGAGGAAAAGGCATATACAAGAACAATTTAAAAATGAAATGGGGCTGATAGTGGATAAGGTTAAAACGGGTTATGGAATACGGCTAGATGTTTCTTTTCAAATGTAGAACATTCTGCTCAAATAACGGGTGTAGATAAAAAGTTAATTCAAAATTTTTCCATTATCTTAAGAACTCTGTCCAGTGGCTTTGATATAAATGTCGCAAGTTTTGAAATACTTTTAAAAGAAACTGCACAATTATATTTCAAATTGTATTCTTGGTACTATATGCCAGCAACAATACACAAAATTTTAATTCACGGCATTGATTACATTAAGTATTCTACTATTCGTATTGGTTTGTTATCGGGGAAGGCTATAGAATCATGTCACAAGATTATAAGAAATGCAAAGTTAAGGCATACTAGAAAAAGAAGCCGAATTGACACTAATAAGGACCTCATAGTTTATCTAGTCCTGCAGTCAGAACCATTGATTTCGATTTATAGCCAGAAATAGTTTTTAAAAAAGTATGATATGAGAGATTTAAAATTATTTGTATTTGATGAAGGAACTTGCACAAGTGTAATACCTAGTCATGAATTGATATGACTGATATGAGTGATAGGGATGAGTGAAATATGTTGTTCGCCTACTTATATAACTTTTTAATATAATAAACTAACATTTGAAAATATAAAATACTAATAATGTAATAAATTTCATTAATAATTTGATTTTTTATCGTTTTTTCTCCTATCCCTTTTCTTTTACTATCAAACTTGTTTTGTATTTTTTATAATTCGAGATATATGGGAGGTGGGTGTGTCCCCGCCGCAATTTCCACAAAACTTTGTATTTTTGCTTTTCTTCTTACGAAAATTAGTTATGCCAATTTTCATTCATCTGCGATGACTCCTTTTATTTTTGGCCAATGTTTATATGAAATCAAAACACTGTGTGCCATGAACAGGGCAACCAAAAATACGTTCTAAAAAAGTATCTTATGTGCATAAAAAATGCTCTTGAAATCAGAAAATATATCCTTAAAATTAAAAAAATATACTCTTATTACTATTTTTTCTGCTTAAATTTTAAATTAGCTACTATTCGTAATAAAAATAACTTGATTTTTATTAACAATTTCCAAAAAATATTTCATTTATGCACTTAAAAACATTAAAAACTGATACGTCAAATTACAAAATTTCCTTCAATCCATAAGATGAAAATTATTAGGGAATCAGATTCGTAAAACATATGTGACAATTAACAGAAATTTCCATTAATGACAAATTTTGTAAAAAATTGTGTTGGGTATAAAATATGTAAAATTATGCTCTTAATTATAAAACATGCAAAAATATGCCATTTAAATTGCTGAAATATATTCTAAAATTACGACTTTCTATGAAAATATGACCAAATATGCTAAAAAGTCAAAAATATATTGTATTGAATAAAATATGAAAAAATATGCTTTAACAAATCAATTCCAAAACTGTTACAATTGTCTGAAATGGGTAAATATTTAACAGTTTTGTTCATTTAAAGCCCAAGAATGTGCATACTTTTGGTTGTCCTTGTCATGAGTTTCTAGCGATCAACTCATTTATACCTTTTGCTAAACTTTTGAGACGGATTATATTTTTAAGTAAAAATGTAAATGTATACATTTTCATTTAAGGGCAGCCTTAACTATACTATTAGGTGGAAGAAATAATTAGTTTTTGCTGAATTTAGCAACGTTATTTTTATTAATAAGTAGTTTCTTCATAGATTGTCTTATATGTAAAAAAAAAAAGAAACATTTTTGACGTCAGTAAGATTTGAATATGGGTGAGCAAATTTACCTTCCGTTTTTAAAGACTAACAGCGCGTAAATGACATATTACTATGCTATTTGTTATTTTTTATACAGTGTAAAATAATATGAAAAAAATAATAAGACCTCATTACCAAGTAAGTATATAGTTGCCAATACCAAAAAGCAAAAAGTTTTATTTATGATAATACTCATTAAATACGTCTAAAAGTATGGAACTAAAAATTATAAATCATTACATATATAAGGTGATGTGGCTTAGTAAAAATACGTTTGTACGTAGTAACAATAAATATAAAAACTCTCCTATTGGCAATAATTCAATAAGTTTTAAGTCTAAAATAATAAAGGAATATTTTGTGCTGAAATAAAATTCTGAATAAAAATTAAATTCTAAAAAGTCTTTCTAAAATAATAGGATATGGTCCTGGTTTAAATCAGACAGAAGTACATTTGATTAATACTTTAAAAAACAGGGTTATTCGAATCGCGAAATTGCTCGCTTCATAAAGAGTCCTAAATGAGTGATCGGAAATTTTATCAAAAGGCAAATCATATGGCATAAAACTTAAAACTAAAGGCGTTGGGAAATTATCATTGCACCAGAAAGATAATATACGATACGAAGCGACTAAATATCACGTCGTAGGCAGATCATAGAAAAATTGTATCAGTAGCTTTATGAATTATAGCTTGTGTTTTAAGTACGACATTGAAAAAAATTAAAGTCCAAGCCATACATACTTATATATATATATATATATATATATATATATATATATATATATATTATTTTTTTGACACCTTGTCGAATATAATTTTCAACAATGGCTGGTGTACTGTCCAGACTGCAATCCCATGGAAAATTTATGTGGTATTCTTGAAACAGAAGTTTATGAAAAGGGATGGTAGTTTTCTACGGTTAATGATCTTAGCATATTATTAAGGAAAGCTGGAAAGAAACTCGTCTACAAAGTAGAGAGAAAAATTAATGCTGAATCGAATGTTTTTGATAATTCAGAATATTGAAAGCCATGCAAATACCTATTATATGAATGTATGTATGTATGTATGTATGTATGTACGTATGTATGTATGTATGTATGTATGTGCATTTCATTTGATCAAATCAATAATTTGTTAAAACTGTTTTGCATTGAAAGCACTTAAAACTGAGCATACTTTTGATTTAAAGAATATTACTATATAACTACAGGTATATACGTATCGTACGGATGAAATAAATACACACTTTCACCTGTACATACATACATACATACATACATGCATACATACGTACATGAATAGTAAATTTTACAATATAAAGGAAGTAATAAATTCATGTTGCTCTCGATACAATTTGTTCACTGATAGATTTAACGGAAATGCGAAACAGCTGCAATATCATCCAATACTTCCATTTATTTAACCATAAGTATTCGCACATAAGCAGACACCACCGTTTGCTATACATATGTCACACATACATACATATATATGTGGCTAATGGTGATGATGATGATGATATTTTTATCTTTACACACTCTAGTCTACTTTAATCCATTCTGGAACCAGACCAGAATCTAGACAGACAAATGTAGATGTATTTTGCAGAAACATGATTTTGTTTTTACTCAGGAAAAATAATACTCTTGTGTACTGTTTGTTAGTTACTACTCGTATTCGTATCATCTTATAAATTAATCCAAACAACTATTATTGAGACAAGTTTCCTATAATCAAACATGTTTTTTTTTTATTATTTGTTGTTTTTGTTTGCGTATATGTTTTTGATGTTTCTTTTTTACATAAAAATATTTTGTAATTAAATTGATATTTTAAAATAAATATCCCAGCAATATATTTAAGCTTATTTTTTGTATTATTGTTTAATTATGTGTAAATAAATAGCCCACAATTGATTAGCAGGCAACAAAAAATATGAAAAAAAATTATCTTAAAGGCAAAATTCTAAAATATATATATATATATATATATATATATATATATATATATATATAACAATGTCAATTAAAATAGGCTAAAATATACTTTAGAATATGAAATTTCAATTAAAAAAATACGAAATATGCTAAAATATGATATAAAGTCAAAAATATGTAAGAATGTGCTGTAGAAAATCAATGTGAAATACTTAAAATTGTCCAAAACGGATAAATAACTAAAAGGTGTGTTCACTTGTACCACAGAAAAAAATATGACATTAGTAATTTTTGGTTGCTTGCTGATTAATTACCAGAGGAGACCAAAATGACTGCTTTTACCTTATTGTGCTTTTTTTGATGAATTTTTGCTTTTACACTTTTCTGATTTGAGTGATTTTAGCTTTTTTTTTTTGAGAATTTGTGCCAAATGTATTAGATTTTCAACATTTATTTAAAATTTTTTTTTCATACTTTGTGATAAAAAATGTGTTGCACTGTTCGATTTTAGTGCTTATAATATGCGCAAAACAATTTTATTTGAAGAATAAAATAAAAAAAACTGTTGCATTTAATACTCATAAATGCTTTAACGTTGTGCTTAATAATCTCTGTGAAAAATTCAATATAAAAAGTATTTCAACGAATTTGATACAGTATTTGGAATAAACCTAGGATATTTAAAATTTTTGCATATATAATTTTAGATAATGGAGTAAATTCTGATGATGAACTAGTTAGTGGTTTATATTTAGATAAGCTTTGAATATGTAAATTCGCTCCATAAATATCCGCTATTGCATGGAGTTTCTCAAACGAAAAAAATTAATAAAAATTAATTAATTCGTTATGGGTCAGGGAATTCTCATTTATTGCAATAAATCCTTGAAAATTTCTAGTTTTTTGCTACTTTTTGGTTCCCATGTTTTGTTTTTTTTTCTTGATATTTTTTTACTATAAACTCCAATCATTTCGTCTTTTTTTGCCTACTCTGTTAGAAAAGTGTAATATCTATTCCTTGTGCTAAATATAATGTATAAATTAAAAAGAAAAAAATTCCATAACATCATTAGAACTACTTTAAACTTTGATCTTTTTCAACAATTTTAATGCAAAATTTTTACCTCTGTATGTTAGGCTTAAACCTATCACTTTTCATTTTATTTCTTTTTTCCTGTTGGCAATATGCAGCCAACACAGCTGGGTTTAATTTGCTTTGATGTCGTCTCCCAATAACTGATAAGTATTGAAGCTTTCTACCCTGGCCAGTCATTGGTGCCACATTTTGAAAGAAAATCTTAGTGCGAGTCAAAAAAATTATTACTAAAAATATGTGGCATTTTATCTTTTGACAAGCTTTCAATAATTTACCATAAGACGTACATTTATATTTTCCAAAAAGTAATCCTGTATTCTATATTATTTAATATGGAAATGAACGATATATACTTTATTAAATGTTTGATGTTTGGTTCTGCGAATATTCTTTCCTTAATTTTGGGAAAAGGAGAAAAATATCGTTCAGAAAGTTACAGCCTGGACCATCTCTTTTTTGGGGCTTTAATAATTTTATTACTTTTCGAGTTTGTTACCATATAAAAGTTATTTCAAAAAACTTGGCACCTTAGGGTATATCGTTAACCCTCGTTTATAAAGTTTTATTCTTTTTATACCCTTCACCACATTGTAATTTCCACAATTTTCGTCAGAGAGTAAAAAAGTTGATATTTTCTGGAACCTTATAAGAAACGATGCCTATAGAACGTACGTCTGTCCGACCGTCAGTTGAAATGGCGTTTATGAAGCCCACCAATAACTGCTATATATGATTCAGCAATATCGGTTCATAAATGGCGGAAATATGCGTAAAAAACAGTTTATTTTAGTTTTTAAAAATTTTATATATATATATATATATATATTTATCAAAAGATCAGAAATTTTTTCCAGGACTTTTCTATTGAAACTCGGGAAAAACCGGTTCAACAATAGTAGATATATTAAAAGCGGGTTTTCAAACCGTCTTTCGATATTCTGAAGCTCATATGTAAGTTAGGGTCTTCGGAAAATTTTTCTGAATTTTGCTGGTGAAGAAATGAACTCAGTCGGTCCATTAGTTACAGAGATATCGGCAAAATCGCATTTTTGACGTATATCCAAGTCCTAAATTAGCTACGGACTTGGTTTTTATGTATATCTATCCCAAATATTTTTCTTTCAGTTTTTTGAACCAACCAAATCGGTTCATAAACAACCGAATTAATGGCAAGTCTTTGTTTTAATTTATTTAATGTCTGCTTCCGCTATAGCTGTTATTTTCATGTGTACTGAAAAACAACAACAATAAACTGAGGAATATTTGGTTTTTTAAACTTTTTGAAGTGCAAGTAACCTAAAAACTTCGTTCTTTCACAGAAAAATCGCAATTTTTTTAAAGAATTTTCGTGTTGAAAAAATGAAGCAAGTTGATCCAGTATTAACAGAGTTATAGGCCAAAACGCGTCGTTAAATTTTTTTAAGCTTCTATGTAAGCTTGCATAAATCCATCACAAATATTTTTTTCGTATTTCGATTTTTAAATCAGTCAAATTGGTCCATAAATTTACCACCATATACAGTTTTAATTTAATTACTTGTCTTACATTTACAAAGTATTTGTCCTGCACTGAAGTGATCATATCTTCCTTAAATATGTGCGAACTTTTGTATTTGATCCTGTAACTAATATTTACTTTGAATGGGAGATACTACTTCCCCTGGACCTATTCACCCTATTCGAAATTTGATATGAAAATTATTTTTAAATTTTTTAAGAATTTCACTGTAATAGTTCTTTAAAAGAAAAATAGCATTTTATCAATTTGAAATTTGAGAACTCTCACTGTAATAATTCATTAGATATCCCCCAAATGAATATTTGCTTAATATGGAGGATACTACACCCCTGCTAATCGATCTATTTTAAGTTCATCCTTTTGAAATTTTAAAAAGCGGAAAAAATATATGATAAAGATCAAACATTCCTATAACAATCTACAGTGCAAGCACTGTTTTAATAGTGTGCAAAGTTGAAAAAATATATTTTTTTTAAAGTAGGCGTAAGATGTGGGAGTTATGTCCAATCGAGATCTAACAAAGCCTGTAACCACCTATGGCACTAATACCAGCTGTGTGTCAAATTTCGTGAAAATTGGTTCAGCCGTTTAGACGTTGTTGATAGGAAAAAAAAATAAAAGAATAAACAAACAAACTTGTACCTCATTTTTATGATATATATAAGGATATAAGGATTTATAAAATCTTGATTATATTTCAACTTTATATAAAAATGCAAATTATTTAATGTTTTTAGTGTTTACATACATAGATAAAATATAGGTAAATATATTTACAATTACATCTAATATAATGCATTTAATTTTCATATAACACATCTTCATCTCAACACGGGTGAAGGGTATATAAGATTCGGCACGGCCGAATATAGAACTCTAACTTGTTTTTCAAGCTTTCACTGTCCACGCAACTTTTGGCAGTGTAGTTTCTATTGTTTTGTAATTTTCGTAATGCACAGATTCTCTCTATACGACCTCTTTATGATCCTAATGTTGCCATCGTTGTGTGCGGTTTGAAAGAAAATTTTAATCTTTTTAACTTTAACAACTGCCGAGGGTTAAATGGGGCAAACTATTAACCTAAAACAGAAAATTATATGACATAAAAATCTTAGGGGAGGCAGAAGGTATAAATTGGAGGATGATAAGTGAATTTAAAATTTTTCTAATGATTACAATGAATAGAATGTAGCAAAAGTTGCTGGGTTATATTAATTGAGCAACATATTATACAGTTTTGACACCACCTAGAATTACTTTCAATGAAATCTATAACAATATTCAACGGTAAAATTTATTAATTATACATGAAGCGTTTTATCATCTAATCGACAAATTTGGCTACCTTTCGGCCATACAACTGTTACTTTTTCAGAAAAAAATATTTATGTTTCATAATTTATTTTAATTAAATATAATTATAAATTTCTATATAAATAATAAAAAAAAAAGAAAATAACTTAAATACACGAAGCGTATACATAAATAACAATTGATGTCACTTACCTTAATTTAACTTTTTGGAAATTATACACACGAATTATGTGATCAGTTTCTACAATCTAAGTTATGTGTTTGGCAGATTTATTTTGATATTTGGTCTTAATTATATTATTTACCAAAAATGTATTTGAATACTTTTTGGATGTTACTCATTTTACTTATCTTACAAATAATATCTGTGGCCAAAAGGAAAAACTACATAACTTAAGTTATGTCGTTTACCATTTTATTAATTTTTAGAATTGTTGTATTTTATTATATATTGTGTAAAATTTGTGCGAAAATCTGTCCATTATTTTAGGAGATTGTGGTCTGCATAACAACATAATTCGTTTGATTTTACTTTTTTTCTAAATGTAAAAATTTTATAAATTTACATATGATTTTATTTTCATATTTCCTATATTAAAATTCATGATTGAATTTAACTAAATTGAATTTCTATGCCCTTGATAAGTTTCATGCTGATAGTCGCAATAGTTTATGAATTATTGAAAAAAAAAATGTCATAATAGATACAAAATATTTAATTTAATTTAATTTATATTACTGTGATTATAATCAAATAGAAATTGCTTCAACAAATTTTCCAAATCTCACGAAATTTGGTAAGAATATTTTCATTCACAATGGAAATGCAAACATCGAGTTTTGGTATGATTTCCTCGATAGTTCGTGATTTTCAATACTTCTAAAAGAAGACAAATTGTATTTATAGAAATAGAAATACGAATATCTTCCAAAGCTAATTGGTTTGTAGTTAAAGGTAATAAAATTACCTTTAAAATTATACCAGACACATGCTTTTATCTATGATGAATTCGAATGGTCCATACTTCGCTAATTAAATTTTGCGTTCGCGTATCTCAAAAATGGTACTTGTAAATTCTTGAAAAAAAAAAACATTTATATATTCTGTATATCGTGATGGGACTATCAATAGTTTCTGAGTTATTGAAGAATAAAGTAAGCAAATTGGGATTGAAGTCAATTTCAGCTAGGTTAAAAATTGTTGATAATTTTAAAATAAGAAAAAAATATTTTCCATGGAAAGTTTCAAAAATAAACCTGGTTAAGTGTAAAAGTTATTATTTATTAGGCAAATATGACTATTGATCAATATCAATATATGTCTCTAGCATTTAAACAGTTACAGCGTGACTATGGTGGTTTAATTAAAACTGTTCCTTAGAAAAAATTACCATGAGCAACAATGGGGGAGCATGTTACATAATGCCCATGGACATTATGTCACACAAAAAAGTGTCATAGTGTCCATGGGAATTATTATTGTATAGGATTAAAAAGGTTTCCTAGGCAGCCGACTAGACTGGTTTATTTCAAACACCGGCTAAATTAATGTGTTTTTGAATAAAATGACTAATTTTATCCAATGGATGGATATTATGCCATCTTCAAAAGTGTCATTATGTCCATGACACTTTTTTTGTGTTACATTGGACAGTGGACATTATGTCATTGGATATTATGGCATTCTCCATACAATTTTCGGCAATCAAGAATTTGTTTGTTAAAATATAAAATGAATATATTAATCAATTTATTTGTAAATATTTATTAACATTTTTGAGACAAGTAAAAATTATAGTATTCAAAATGTTTAAAATTCTTAAAAGCATTAAGGGAAAATATTGAAAATACATACAATGTTCAGTATTTGGTTACATGAACATAGATTTTTATCACTTTCAAATATGTCTTAGTTATAGAGGTCATAAGCATGTTAAGATAGTCGTAGGTAATAGCATTTTACTGCCTCTCAAATTCTGCCAAAAATTCGTTGACATTTCAGAATGCTTTAGTGCCGATATTAGGTTTTGCAAACCTCCACATGTTCTCAATCGGATTGAGATCGGGTAATTGTTGTGGCCACAACATTGAATTTATTTGTTTATCTCTCCCTTAATGACTGAATTGCAAAAAAACCGTCAAAATTTAAAGTCTCTCCACTCTATTTTATATAAATTTTACTTCTTGAAATTCTTTATACGGTCAGGTTTTGCAGTAGGACGTTTAATGTATCTTTAAACTAATATCTTGGAACATAGCTACTTACATCGCAAAATATATAATGATGTAAATATTGTATCGCACGGTTTTGGATTGAATAAATATAAATGTTTTACTTGTTTTAATATAAACTTATTTCAAAAACAACCATAAAGAAGCTCACTCCAAGAGCATATTTTATAGCAATGTTGAAAATAAAACTAAATAGTTATTAATCAGATTATAGTTGTAGTTGATTATACAGTGTCTTACTAAACAATTTGTTTTTTTTTATAATTTTTTATAAAAACGGGTTTATTTAATGGTATAGAAGAATAATTTTAAGATTTATTAATTGAATTTTATTTGCTTATATGTTAACTTCATAATGCATAAAAGTGTAATCAAAAATATTCCAATGTTTTCAAGAAATTCCAGAAATAGTACGAAAAGTCGTCGAATTTACCTTACAAAAGTATTTAAATTATTATCACCTTCGTATTTGAAGATGTCAAACAAAATAAAAATATATAAAATTATTGTAATTTTTGTGGGGGATATTTTGTCCATTAGTTAGTTTATTGAATGGACTTAATGTTGGAAAAGCACATCTATTTTTCTTCTTTAAATTACAAATATGATAATTTTTTGTCATTATAATAAAAAATGATAAGTATTTAGTTGATTACAAGATTTTTTATTAAAATGTCATACTTGAAACATCCTAGTCGTTAATTATGGGGCGTTTCACCATTAAAAATAAAATATCTTAAATATCAAGCGTTGCAACGGTATTAAAATGGGCTTGATATTTAACGGGTTGGTATCAAAAATTTATTTCAAAATGTTGTGAAATATATTCCCGATATGTAGCCATTGAAAAGGTTGGAGACTAAAATACTTATAGTTATGTTACTCAAAAAATACTTCATGTTACGTTTTATTCTATGGCACCAATTGACCTAGTATTTTTGTAGCCGGCACCCAAGTATTCAATTTTATAACAGCAAATACCTACAGAAACACAATGTACGCCACTTGGGATCTCAAAGAATAGGACTTTTACCAAGAAAAAAAAAGAAAAAAAAATATATATAATTTTTTTTGAAGTTATCACAAAGTCCATTTATATTTCCAAATTTCTTTTTTACGAGATGTATATAAGGAAACTTGGCTTAATTTCGCCAAAATGACAGCCAAATTTATAAAAATAATTATTTAATATAAAAAATATTTCCGTTTGGTCTTTTTTGTTATTTTATTTTTTTTTGATTATCTTCAAATAAAAAAAATTTGAAAAAATTCAAATACTTTTGTGAGGTACCTGAAATTTGTGCATGCGTTTTTTTTTTCAATTTCTCGGAAACGATTCAACTTTCTACTTTCTCAGCATTTGGTAGAATATATATCAGCCAAAATAATCCAATTCATAATCAATTAATTTTTTTTATTTACCTAATGTTATACGAATACATTTTTTATGTAAAAATATAAATTCAGTAATTTATGTGAGACACTGTATATTTTTATTGGTGTATAACTAAAAACTGCACTCTAATTGTTGAACAAAATACAAGTAAGTGTAAGTGTTCTTTTGCCAACAAGATAGAAAGTTTTCTATCTGTGGAAATGTATATTAAATACACTAAGTAATGTATGTATTTAAATTGTTAATGGCCAGTGGCAAAATAAGAAATAACAATTATTCAACTACATATATGCCATTCAGATAATAATATTTTCTAGATTGAAGAAGCAATTTAAGTCTTTTATTACCCCAACAGACTAAACAAAAGATGCGATACGAGAGTGAGCATTTACAAGAACACATTTACAATTAAGCAACCATCCAACTAACAATCAATTATTTATAGTTGTCTTAATCTTGGAATTTCCCATGAGAATGAGGTTAAAAATAAGGATACTAAATTCAAGCAAATTGATTTAATTTAATTAATTTAATATAAAATATATGTATTAGATTCACAACAAAGATTGATGTTACATGGTTTCATTAAAAAGTTTACTAATTGTATAGAAAATTGATTTAAAATTAATGTATGTTTCTGTACTTACTACTTATGGAAAATATCTAAGAAAACTCTTGTAGCTTTCAAAATTCTTAGTAATTGATCATACAAAATTGCAAAGCATTCAACGAACCTGAAAATAAAAAATAGAGATAAAAATGAACAAATAAATCATTAAGATGTTATAAATTATTTATTTAGAAGATTTATAATTCTAATAATTATAGCAAATCATGCTATTAACACAAAAAAAAAAAAAAAATACATTAATCTTTATTATGAAATTCTTTATTATGAAAGATACAACATAAGTTTTTAAGAACTTTTAAAGTAAATTCTCCGAAAACAAAGAACAAATTTCAAATAAAATGACCTTCAACCATAATTTTTTTTATTTATTTACGAAATAAGCTACAATTAAGGTCTTTTGCCTGGCTTTTGTTTTTGTTGTTTTTTTTTTTTTGAGGTAACTTTTTATTATTAATAAACCTTTGACTGAAGAGTCAAGAAGTGGAAGGTTGCCAAAATATTAATATAAAACAAAAACTGTAACAGTTTTTCTATATAACAGCATGATTACACAATAGTATAAAAAAGTAAAAAAAATATAATCCATTGAATTTAAAAGTTAAAGTTGTAAAAAAGACTAAAGCAAACAATTGTGTATATTCATAAGAGGTAGACTGATTCAAAATTCTATAGATAAAAATTTTAATTGATTATCAACGCATAAGTAAAAACGATATCATCTTTATTAAAACAATCATTTATAAATTTAATTTTTATGGAAATCACTTTAAAATATTTTGTAAGCATTGAATCATAACCCTGCGGGAAATTTGTTGCAATTTAGTTGAGTACCAACTGACACCAAGTCTTCACCATAGTTCCAGTTGAGAACAAGTTAAACCACCACGTTCACCAAGTATCAGTTGAGAGTCAATTTCTAACATGATTGTTAAAAATGCAATGATTAGCGTCTAAGACTAAAAAACATGGGATAAGTAATAATGATGTGGGTTCAATTCGGGATGCCGCACAGTGAACCGTTCAGAGTAAAAAATATTGTCACTTTCACCTTAAGACATTTTTGTCAATTATATGTTAGTTGAAAGCCAAGAGATTTTATATTTTGAATATATGTTTTTGTTTTAAATATTTTCACCATTTCACTAGTTATAACTTTGCGAACTTGAAATTTCTAACACAAAATTTTTTTTCCGAAAAACGAAATATTATCTAGCATAGTATGGTGTATCTCCTAATTTAAAATATTAATAAAAATGGATCAGAAATAACAACTAAAAATTTGGGTATAAAAATTAATTTTTCTTGAAAATTTTGTAGAGTTTTGCAGTTTTGAAAAAAAAAATTGTGATACTGGATTTTAATTCTTTTTTAATTTGTTACCCTTGAATGTCATCATTATGGTATCCATATCAACTTGCATTGAAAGACTTAATTTTTCATGACAAATTTTACATTTTTAAAAATATCAATTTTTGCATTTTTTTTATTTTTAAATTTATATGAAAAAATTCCCATTTTTAAAATTTTAATCAAAGTTAGTAGATTGTCGTATTTATTATGGAGATCAATTTTTATCCCCATAATAAAATACCCGCAAAATTTAACCTTTTATATGTAAAAATTCATAATTTACAAAACATATATTTAGGATTTTTGTGCACTACAACAATATTATGTTTTCATTGTAAATTTCGTTTCAGTTTTACCATTCAATGTTTACATTCAATCACAATTTTAATATAGTTGACTATAAAAATTTTATGTTTTTGAATATTTTTATAAGAATAAAAAATTTATTAATATAAAAAATATCATTAATTCTACAACCATTAAATATTATCAACTTTTTCTTGTTCTTAAACCATATTTTGTTTTCAAACTATATTAGTATTGTTCCCATAACAACAAAATGTTAGAAATAAGTATGCCTTTTACAAATAAGGTTGTTTTTTAATATATTTTGTTTTCAAAGTTTGTTTTACATTTTCATTATAATTCTCATTTAGTTTATAAATGAACTAATAAAAGTAGGCAAGGTTTTGTTAAATATCTTGTATTATCTTGCACAAGATATAATGGTAAAAATATATAAAATTTACTAATGAACAAATAAAACGCAAAACACTTTTATCTATTATTCTCTAATAAATGCAATGGACTCAATAAACACTTTATAAAAATAACGATTTTGAATTAATGTGTTTTATTTTAATATGTGATAAGACGAAATAATAATATGATAAATGAATTATAATATGATAAGATTATATAGTGATAGATTATAACATGATAAAATGATTAGATAGAATAATATAATAAATTGAAATTATAATCTGATAGAATGGGATAATAATGAAATAAGGTGGTATAATATTATGAAAAACTCAAAGCAATGAAAATTGTTCTGAATATTCATTTTTAAACTCTGACCTTCATTGTAATACAAATATTTACATATCTAAATAAATTTGCACATTTTTGGTTAAAAAAATACAAAACTCTTCCACAATCTTTTCTTCATCTAATGCTATTACTATCTAATTACTTAAGAATGAAATATGTTTATCTTAAAAATTATTCTTGAGTGTGTTTAAATTTCCTATTTATAGATAGAAAATTAATCATTTGATTTGAAAGATTTGCTTAAAATATTATTTGTTCTGTTATCAACATGTAAATATATTTTACATGTATTTTTGCAAAATTTGTTATTTTAACCCAATTAAAATACAACTCATCAGTCCGTAATAAAAAACAGGAAAAAAATTAAAAATAAGAAAAAGCAAAAATTCATAAAATATATCCTTGTGTAACTTTATGCACTTGTCCGAATTAGTGCCTTTGTATCACTTTAATTCCTTTTACTTTTAACCTACCAATTCCTTTCAATATTTGTGCTGTTTGACTGAACTTTATATTTATCGCATTGCTGGATTTTTTCAGAAATTTTTCATTTTTTATAATAGTAGAATTTTTTATCTGTTTCATTATTTTATGTTTGTTTTCAACTTTTATGTCTTCATATTTTAAGTATTTAACCAATCCTTTTCTCTATTCATATTTGTTACTCATATTTTGTGTATGCTTTTGTCGGGAGTATGAAAACTTAATTAAAACAAAATATTTTTATATAAATGTGATATAAAAGAGAAGAATAAATCAGAAAAATCAAATAAAGTTTTTAAAATATGTATATTGGAGTGTTTCGATAAAAAAAAAAAAGAAAAGTCCACTCAAAAGATGAGAGTTTATAAGCTGTATACTTGAAAAATATTTAAAAAATTTTTCAAAATACAACTTTTAATAAAATGGACCTAAATCAGAATCTTAAAAAAATAGTTTCTCGGGACATTTTAATAGCTACATAAATTATTAAGATGAGTTTAATTAATAACAAAACCCTGTTAGATATGGTTTTACTACTTTTTGTGAAATCGGTTGAAAACTTAAAACGTTATTAAACATTTTCTAAAGCTTATCAATAAATTGTTCATATCGAGGACCTATATTCATGAGATTCATGTAATTCCTCATACTGGGTAATTATTATATTTTTTAGAATATATATTTAAAATATATAACTTTTTACTTATTTATACATGTTGAATATGAATGTGGTCAAAATTAAAAATCGGTTCAACAGTTATCGACAATTTTTAAGATATTTGTATTAAAAATTAGTTTAGGCCGATGTGGTTCACTAGTACCAATTGTTACTATAACAAACATTTATTTTATATGGAGGTTATCATATCTCTTGGATATATCCGCCCTATTTTCTTCTTAATTATGTAACTTTCTAAGAAATTTATACCAACAAAATTTTAACCTTTCACCATAATGGTTCTTTATACATAAAATTCAAATCATAGCCTTCCTGATTAATATTAAAAGAATTCCTTATTCAAGTGACACGAAATAGTACAACAGAAATACATGTCTTTATATGTATATTTTTTATTTCTTCAGGAAACTAAAGCCAACACTTTGAAATTTGGTTGCGCAAAAATTTATTTTTTTCTGAACTTTAGTTTTGAAGTTAAAAAAAAATGGGTTTCCTTATTCAAGTGGCAGGCAGTGTACTTCCTCTAGACTAATCCTACATATATCTCAATTGTGGAACCTAATAAGGAAATTATTCCCAGAAAAGTCTTAGGACTTACACTATAATAGTTCTTTAGATATGCCTTTCAAAATGGCTAACAGTCCCTCAGTCCTATTCCCTTTATCTTCATCTCAATTATGAATCTTGATAACAAAATTATTATTCTAAAAATCTTAATTAAGGCTTTTAATTTTATAGTTCTTTAGACATACAATAATTAATATTTACTTTGTATGGAAGTAATACTCGCATTAGTCGTGTCCGTCTTATTTTAGTTTTAGTTATGTAAGTTAGTAAAGAAACTATTCCCAATCCCAATAAAATTGCAAATAATACAAAATACATATTAAAAACAAATTATATATATGTAAACTTTTTTGAAATGCTTTAAAAATAAGAGTAATAAACAGTTTTTCTTTTCTCGCCTGAAAAGTTGTGTTTTTCGAGATAAAGAGTTTTGAAGAGTATTGCCAGTTTAGCCTTTTTAAAGCTAAATCTAGTCTTTTTTTCTAGCCTCCTTTTATTCTTAAAATTGCCTTAAAAAGGTTAAAATGATAGTATTTCAAAAACGAATAAACTAATTTCTTATTTGCTATTACTAATATTATTTTCACAGAATCATGCAGTTAAGCACTTTTTTGCAAAAAACTCTAAATTATTTATATTTAATAAAAATTTCGATTGCAGCGCTTCATTCTCCAAATTGCCTTAAGAAAATTTTTGGAGTTACTAAATGCATTATTATAATTATTTTTTAATATACTTCGTCATCCATAGAAACTATTTATGAAAATAATTTAGTAAAAAATATTAATGCGAAAAATCACCAAAAATGCTTAATCAAAAAGGAATTGTAGTTCAAAAATTACGACAAATCACTTTAAAATATTGGGTAATTTTTCGTATGAAATATAACCTAAATTTTTATGGAAGTTTTTAGGTCGACTTTTCATTGAGCCATTTTGCTGGGTGATATTTACGTTTGCCGGCAAAATGACCCAAAGCAAATATAGAAAAATCGTCTAAAAAGGCGCCATACAAATTTGGATTATAATTCATATGAAAAATAATAATAAAATTTTACGGTAATTTTTCGTCATTTTTGAACTATAATTAGCTTTTTATAAGGCATTTTTGATATTTCCGATTTTCCGCTTTTATTTATTTTATTAAATTTTTACAACAAGCATGAAAAGAAATGTAAACATTCATCCTATTCCGAAAAAGTTTGATTTAGCGAAGCTGAAGTCTAAAAACCTCTGCATCGTGCCGAAGGCGGGCTGTCTAGAAAACCGTTTTAATGCAGACCAGAATCTAACCCCGAGAAAAGATAAAACTATCTTCATTCAGAATATGACTCGTTTTGTACAGAAATTTGTATTAATTTTCACACAAGAAAGTGTCATAATGGATATTGGTTGAGGGTGATATTTCGTAAATATTTGGATATTTGTTCACTTATTTCTGTCAAAATTTCCATGATTTATTTTTTAGTAAATTTTCATTTTTTTTTTTTTTTTTTTTGAGATCTTTCGTTTGGGTGATTTTTCTATATTTGCTTTGGGTGATTTTGCTTTGGATCATTTTGCTGACAGCCATTATTTATAAATGTATTACAATTTCTTTAAAAAATATCAAAAACTAATGAGAATGGAATAAATAAATAAATAATAAAAGAAAAAAATACAAACGACCGTGCAGAAAATTTTAGCAACTCTTTTTTTTGTTTTTTGTTTTTATTTTTGGTTTACCCTTTACGCTTGCTTTCAGAGTGGGAAAAAATCTGGCTTAGTGAAAAAGGAACGTAAGAAAAAAAAATCTTGGTTTATTGTTATGCTTATATTTTGTCAAAGTTTTGATGTTTAGTACATAAAAAGGTTTCCTGATGAGCTAGATTAAGCAACCAGCGAAATGTGCATCGGAGAACTAGCTTATACCCACAGCAATAGATTTTAATTCTATTCTACCTTAATTTTTTAATTAAGACCTGGGAATAATAGCGCTTAGAAAAAATTTATTAAAAATACGTTAAAAAGAATAGTAATAATAATAAAAAATATTAATTTTTTTATATTCCTATTTTTTGAGGCGTTTTTTCTCATCTCCTGGCAACACTGGTTTTGATTATGTGTGTGAATATGTTATATTTTATATGTAGTATACTTTCTGGAGCAAAAGTAAAGTTTCTAACATACTTTCTAGTGTTTCATTAAAAATTATTATAAGCAATAAATCTCATTGTCTGCACCCCTAATTTTCTAGGAATCTTCCTTGATTCGAAACTATCCCTTAATTTACTGCGATTACATATTTTACTAGTAACTGCCTTAGATTTATGTAGGTACTTGAGAAATCATTTAAAATCTTATTTGGAAAATTGGTGTGCAATAATTCTGGATTTCCATTTTAAAATCTTTAAAAATTAAATATATTAAAAGTACTTCTGTGTTGTAATTTTTTTACACTAAACATTTACAGCATTATTAAATGTAACTATCATTAGTAACTGCTGTCAGAAATACATTAAAACTCTGAACTTACTTGTCATCCAAAGAAGAAAAAACAAAAAACGGTTTCGTAGAATTTATGGTCATTACAAAAATGAAAACAATTTACTATTGTATAAGTATCGATACTTTTGACTTAAACATAGATTCCAGCTGTTGTCAATCGAATTATGTAAATCCCTAATGTGACATTTGGAAATGAAAGCAATATAAATTTAAAACATCAATTTGACTTTTACATTAAAATTTACAAATTGTAAACATTTCTAAACTAAGTATAAGTATAAAAATGTAATAATGAATGCAGTACTTTTTTTTCTGTCGAGTGTTGCAGCTACTAATATTTTGAATTCCATTTTAATGTCGTTTTCAAATACAATACTAGTCTGAAAATTATTCTCGTACGTGAATGAGCGTGTTTGTTTTTTTTTTTTACTAAAACAATAGCTAATAAAAATTCCCTGGTGTATTAATTTGTAAAATCAAAACAAAAGAATCAGTTAAATAAAATAAAATACTTGCATTCGTATTGCTACTTGTATTAAAATGAATTCAATATATAGAAGAGAAATAAAATAAAGATTGTTTACATTTGATTTGATTGATATTCTCAAAAGATTATTAAAATTTTATTACTTCCATATTTAGTGTGAGTGAGTTATTGAAGGCATTTGAGTGTGTAAGAATTAAAAAAGAAAACGAATATATATACACGTATGGATGTATGTATGTATGTATCTTTGAAGTACTGATAATTGCTAATTTTTGAGTTATTCTTCTTTTTGGCCGATATCTCTCAGAATGCATTGCTATTCTTACATGTTTTATTATGCTTTTTAATTAAAAATAAAATCATACAACAACAATTGTTTTTTACATGATTTTTAAACAATAACTATAATATATAATTATTTTCTTAATTCCCAGTTACCAAGTTATTTCATTTGAAAATATAATGACATGAGAAATTTAAACAAAAGCATTTTTAAACATTTAAGAACAATGTATAGAAATTTATAAAAAGGCTTAAGTGTGATTGTACATACATATTTATTCAGGTATTTATTTGCAAATGAGTTTTCAACATTAAGCATTTCTAACTTAAACTTTTTATAGGGCAATATTTTATTTACAAATATTACTCAAGCGCCATCAATTTCCCACACCAAAACTATAGCTGGGAAACCCATCATTACTAGTCATTTAATAGAAATGATCTTAATTGAATGTAATTTTTCCACTTGTTTTCCTAATGCTCAACATTCATACTTGCCTCACCTGTTTGTCACATTTAAAGAGATTTAGCAGAAAAAGAAAAAAGTTCTCAACATTAAAGTCCAATATTAATATCAAGTTTATTACAACTCTTTAACAGCATCCGTTTTATGATGTGATTACAATTTATTATCTTTTTTTTACCTATTCCAGTCTGCCTTTTTTTACTAAGAAGCCCTTTTAATAAAATAGCTTTTGTGTTCTTCATTTTCTGATGCTGCTGCTGCATTTAGATGGGTTTTTGTTTTCTATACTCTTAATACGCTTGGAGAGTCAGAAATTGTCATCATTAGGGAAACTTAAGTGAACAACAGACATTGAATGTAATAAAAATATTTGAGCGACATTTATGCAAAATGCTGAAGGAAAAACATTAAAATAGAAAAATAAACCCTTCATAAAGGAAGGCCAACCGACAGGGAGAATGAACGACACACAGTGGGGTCAAACGCAAATTTTTTGGTAATAAATCTGAATCTCCTAAACTACTGGTCGGATCAAATTGAAATGTATGGAAGAGTTGTAGAGGAGGACCTAAGCTTTCAGAAAAATCATCTTGTAGTCACCCTGTGATAACACGAGATAAGCTACAGGGTGTCAAAGTTGACTACCTCGAGTATGTAAAAGTTAAAAAAAATCGTAACTTGTACAAATGAAGTCCGATTTTAAAGATTTTTTATTTCTGGAAAGTGCTTGGCAAGATAAAGAAAAACTAAGCTTACTCATCTAAGTTATCTCTTACAGTTAAAAAGATATTTACGCTTGAATTTTGAATTTTTGATTTTTTGGCTCGACTTTCTTTCGTTTTTCGGGAATAAGTCCGGAGATATATGAGTTAAAAATTTTTTAAAAATATTCTGTAATTTGCTACATATTTCAAAATAATATGCTGAAAGAATTTTTGGATTATCTCAATTCGTCTAGACGTGAAAAATATTCAAAGTCAGCACTCTGAAATTGGCATGAAAAATGGCTATTTTTTTACAAAAATATAGTACAATTCATTCACTTTTTTCTCAAAGTTCCGTTAATAAAAAAATTTTTTCCTTATTAATTTCAAAAGATAAGACTTCATAAATGGTTAATAAAGAAATTTTGAATTGATTTAAGTTTGCACCGTACATCCAGCATTGGCCGAAAATTGTCAATTTTAAAAAATAGTTTCATTTTTATCGATTAATAAAAAAAATGTCACGCGAGCTTTTTTAAATTTGGTACCCATATTTTCTATAGAAAAAACGAATGCAGGAGTGAAGATTTTATGTTAAAAGTCAGTTTTTTTAACGACTATTTTTAAAAGCATATTAAAAGCATAGTAGCATAATATTTTTAATATTATTTCTTATGTAGTGTATAAAACACAAATCAAGCTTCCATTCCTAAAAAAATCAATAAAATAGCTCCAATAACCTATTTTTGGTAATTTTTCAAAAATAAATTTTTTTTTAAAAAATAGCTGAAAATTCAAAAAAATTGTATTTTTTAATACAACTCCACTAGTTTTACAAATACTTTAAAAGTGTTAAAAGAATATAAAAATAGACTTATTTACCAATTCAACGATATATAAAATGTTGATATAGGTCATTTAATAATAGTAATATAATGGCCTCAAAGCTACCAAGTCACGTCAAAAGTTGCAAAATTCACTATTTTGTTCCGTATGTGTGTATACGTAACATTTTAGTTTTCTAATGTATTATGTAGGTATATATTTATTATTATAAAGTAGTAAATTCTTTATTTGAGTAATATTTATTTAATTTATTCTACATATTTACATACTTATTATACATATATCCCGTATATTTATTTTATTAAGAATATATTATCGAAGATATTATTAGAGATTTTCTTGAAAATAATCAGAAACATCAAACGTTAGCAAATTTTTAACTTCCTTAGCTTCGGAATCCTCTTTTTCTATTTCAAGAGTGATTTTTGGTAGCCATCGTGTTCTTATAGAATATATAACTGAATCTGATGATATTAATAAATATTCCATTAAGTCCATATTTTGCGATATTTTCGAACATTTTCGGGTATTGAAGAGTCTATTATTTCTTTACCATGAGCCAATACTTTGTGAATTGTTGGAGTCATTGATTTCCAGGGGTATGTAATGTTAAGTAGTTCTTTAGTTTCGTAGGCAAAAATTTTAAATTTGTCCGCATTAATTTGTTTTTTGCTATTAATGGCTGCCAATATAATCTTAAAACGCTTCAAAATATTTAAGTCAATGCCTGTGATTAAAAATGTGAGTTCCGGATTTTCAAAGAAACGTCTTGCTGTATTTCCATCATTTGAGCTTCCATAGCCATGTAGAGGTTTATCAATTATTAATCCGAGTTGTTCTTTGAATTCTAATTGAATTCTTTTCTTCTCCTCTTTTCGTAATGTTTTTACTGTAGCATTTTCCTGCCCGGGAATATTTCTGTACTTCATATCATATGCAAGATGTAAGCAGAACTCCAAAAATCTTATCCTTGCGTGGAGTGGTATTATATATATTATATCATATATTACATTTCCATGTAGATGTTGTATCTGTTATAGCGTTTGCAACTTTTCCATCAATCATCGTTAATTGTTGTTGAAATGTAACTTTAATAGTTCTGTTTGATACTTTTACATATATTGGGGGCAATGCTTTAATTTCTTCTTCCAATTGGTTGACAATGCTGTTTATTGTAACCGTGGTTTCTTTTGTGTAATCAAAAAGGATTGGACGGCACAAAAATTTGGAACCTGGAGTTAAATTTATCCATATATCATCAAAAAGCGAGTCATTTCTTGTCGATGAGGAAGGCTTATTTAAGCGCATTCGAAGTGGTACCAGAGACGCTATAAACAGCGAGGAATAATTATTTCCAGAATTACTTCCATTCAGTTGTTTGTATTCCGAAAATCCTGATGTTCCATCGCAGCCCCATTTGAATATTAAAATAAGTTCAGAGTCTTTGCATTTTTCAATGTTATCATTGCTGAAGGTAGATATAATTCTAGAGGCAGTATTTTCAAGTAATTGCAATATATTAACTTTAGCACTTTTAACAAAAGCATTAACCGGGTGCTCCATAGGCTGTAAAATATTACTTTTCGCTTCTCTCACTGATTTGCTACTGGGAAAGATATCATATCCTTTTCGCTCAAAATCTCGTATTGGTTTCTTGATAATCCTAAATTTAATATTAGAGCTAAAGCATCTTCAGAGGTAAAGAACGATGTTGATTTCGGTGTCACTATGCTTTGGATTATCCGATGTAATCGATTGGGAGAAGCTGTTGGTAACACATCTATAACTTTTTCTACTTCCTTTGGTTGCGTACGTGTTACAAAAGCTTTAAAGGTATCTTTTATTTCGGCATTCGTATTGTGAATTTAGAATAGATTCCTGTTTGGTCCTCTTTGTTCTTAGCTGAACTTCATCGTAACTTTTTTTTGGTCGACCCTTTTTCTGCTTTCCGATGAAAATTGGTATTTCTCCCTTCAACCACTCTTCACTTTTCTTCTTGTACTTTGGTATTGACCAATCTGAAGCTTGCATCCTTTTTTCGTATGATTTATAAAAATTTTCGAGCTTTAAACTGTCTTCTGCAGTAAGAGTTAAACCAAAAGATACTACTGTATCAATGAGTTTTCTTATTTTTTCTGGACAATTTATAATATCAGATAGATTATCCCAGATTACTTTGCAAATAGAAAAGTGTTTTAATGTAATCTCCATAATGGCAAATTCACTAATAAATCTGCATATTTATAAGGATACTTATATATAGAAAAATAATATTTATATCAGGTAAATGGTGACAGGCAAAAATGAATTAAAAAATTTAAATTTTTGCTCAAAACCCCCAATTTCATTCAGTTTATTTTTATGACCTGTAGTGTTAAACAGGTACGTCAAAAAATGTACCTATGCGATTGTAAAAAAATCATTTTTGTTATAATACATTAATTAAGTAGCTAGGTAAATTATTTAAAAACTTAAAAAAATGTAATAAAAAACGAAGGAAAATATACTTATTTATGTACTTAGGTAATTTTAAAAACCTTTTCAGTAGAAAAAAAATTATGAACACTTTAAATAAATTCATTAATAAATATTATTATCTCGTAACAAAAATAAGCAATGCAGTTGAGTGTTACACACATATGGAAATACGGAACAAAATAGTGAATTTTGCAACTTTTGACGTGACTTGGTAGTTTTGAGGCCATTATATTACTATTATTAAATGACCTATATCAACATTTTATATATCGTTGAATTGGTAAATAAATCTATTTTTAATTTCTTTTAACATTTTTAAACTATTTGCAAAATTAGTGGAGTTGTAAAAAAAAAATTAAATTTTTTTGGATTTTCAGCTATTTTTTAAAAAAAAATTTATTTTTGAAAAATTACCAAAAATAGGTTGTTGGAGCTATTTTATTGATTTTTTTAGGAATGAAAGCTTGATTTGTGTTTTATACATTACATAAGAAATAATATTAAAGATATTATGCTAATATGCTTTTAATATGCTTTTAAAAATAGTCGTTAAAAAAACTGACTTTTAACATAAAATCTCCACTCCTGCATTCGTTTTTGGCCGGGCGGGAAGCAGTTTAGTGTTAAATCATTCTAAATCTATTTCTATAAAAAATATGGGTACCAAATTTAAAAAAGCTCGCGTGACATTTTTTTTATTAATCGATAAAAATGAAACTATTTTTTAAAATTGACAATTTTCGGCCAATGCTGGATGTACGGTGCAAACTTAAATCAATTCAAAATTTCTTTATTAACCATTTATGAAGTCTTATCTTTTGAAATTAATAAGGAAAAAATTTTTTTATTAACGGAACTTTGAGAAAAAAGTGAATGAATTGTACTATATTTTTGTAAAAAAATAGCCATTTTTCATGCCAATTTCAGAGTGCTGACTTTGAATATTTTTCACGTCTAGACGAATTGAGATAATCCAAAAATTCTTTCAGCATATTATTTTGAAATATGTAGCAAATTACAGAATATTTTTAAAAAATTTTTAACTCATATATCTCCGGACTTATTCCCGAAAAACGAAAGAAAGTCGAGCCAAAAAATCAAAAATTCAAAATTCAAGCGTAAATATCTTTTTAACTGTAAGAGATAACTTAGATGAGTAAGCTTAGTTTTTCTTTATCTTGCCAAGCACTTTCCAGAAATATAAAAATCTTTAAAATCGGACTTCATTTGTACAAGTTACGATTTTTTTTAACTTTTACATACTCGAGGTAGTCAACTTTGACACCTTGTAGCTTATCTCGTGTTATCACAGGGTGACTAAAAGATGATTTTTCTGAAAGCTTAGGTCCTCCTCTACAAATCTTCCATACATTTCAATTTGATCCGACCAGTAGTTTAGGAGATTCAGATTTATTACCAAAAAATTTGCGTTTGACCCCACTGTGCGACAGGAAGACAGCAAGACAATATTTTGAAATGTATTCAACATCTGCACTTAAGGGATTTAAATGAATTTTACGCAAAACCTAGAAAAAACAAAACTAAAAATAAAAGAGTAAAATAAAAAACCACATGCAGTAGACATGCATTCAACCAAATGCGTTTGTACGGTACACCTTCCTAACAAGACTGAATGAATGTTTAACATGCATTCATTCGCAGAAATAAAAAATAAAACATTTGTTTATATGAATTGGTACAGTGAGTGTCATAATTATTGCAAAATCAATAGGAATATTAACTTATTTTAAATTACGTACATGTGCTAGAGTAAAAAATCACTCGCAAAATATGTAATTGGGACATCACAAATCAGTCCTAAAAATTTCCAGTACACACTCAAAATACTGTTTTCGAGTAGGTTCTTGTATTAATGTATCTCTAACTCTGTTAAATTATTATTATTATTTTTATTTATTTATTTTTTTTTAATTTTAAACAGTTCTTCAAAGTAAAGGAATGTAAATTTTCAACCGTATAAATTGTATTATGGCTTTATCAAATATTGAAAACAAACCTTTAATCAAAATTAAAAAAAAAAATCAAAAAATACAATTTATTATAATTTTTTTAAAGACATTTTATAGCAAGATTTCTTTCAACTTGAACAAAAAGATAGAACGATTAAATTTTATCCCCAATTACTTGCTAAAAATTTCCATGTACAGTGAGTGTCACTTAAAATCATACACTAAATTATTATATCTAATTTCCGATTTCTCATAAGTATTTGGATTAAAATAATAAGGAACTTGGAATTTTCATTATCCCTATAATGTTACGAATATGGTAAGATGATTACATTTTATATTATTATTATTATTATTTTTTTTGTTTATTAACAGGAATTAGGCTAAAATGTTACCACAAAAAACAACGCTGCAGTAAAAATCGTACATTTTTAATAGAATTTAGTGCTAAAGATTTTATTAAAAGAAAAAAACAAAAATTCCAGAGTGGTTTAATCAATAAAACTTTCGACATGAGACAGCCTAGTGAAAAAAGGGAAAACCTTTATCGGAAATAATAAATCGTAGTCATAATACCGTTCAGTATATAATTAAAGGATATGAAAAAGAAAATCGAATATGTAATAAAACAAGAAGCAGCTCCCATAAAAAGTTAAACACTTCCGATGAGCGTTGGTTAATTAGGAAAATAAACCAAAATCCGAGGACATCAGGCCCTAAAATCGCTAGTGAATTAAAAATATATTTTCAAAAAGAAGTGAGTGCCTCTACTGTTCGTAGATGACTTCGTAGTCATAATTATCACAGCCGAATTGCCCAAAATAAATTATACATAAATGAATGGAATAGGCGTAGGAGACTAACATTTACCAACTTAAAGAACCATCGGAAAACTGGAATGACGTAATATTTATTGATGAGTCAAAATTTAATATATTTTCATCTGATAGAAAGATTACAGTATGGAGAAAACCCAATACAGAGATGGATGTTGCCAATTTACGCTCAACTGCATAACACGGCGGTGGCTCACAAATGGTTTGGGGGTATATGTCAGCTGCAGGAGTTGGGAACTTAGCGTTTGTTGAAGGCAATATGGATAAATTTGCTTATTTAAGAATTTTAAAAGAAAATTTAAAACAAAGAGCAGAAAAAATGGGCATTTTGATTTTTTTTTTTAATTGTACGCCGATAATGACCCAATTCACTGTTCCCAAGTTTCTCGACTTTGGAAATATACAACTGTCCAAAAGTAATTCAAACGCCAGTGCAATCACCAGGCATGAATGTCATTGAGCATCTGTGTTTGTTGATTTACAACTTTTAAAATATTTAATATAAAGGTGATGTACGATTTTAAGTGACACTCACTGTATACATGTACATTCGATTATTATGAAATGTATGAATTTACAAAAGTTTTGATTTTGCTTGCTCCACCAGCAGTTTCTTGTAGATAGAACTAAAAAAATAACACATGAACAAAAATTGGGTCAATCGGTCGAAAAATCAGCCAGTCAACTTTGAATTTTGTCCTAAAAAAGGTTTTAAAAGTAACTAAAATCTTTATTGCCTTATAACTCTTTAATTTAACATTTTGCGAAAAAAAACTATATAAGATTTTTTATTCAAAATAAAAAGCAGAATTTTTTCACATGATTTTTTCACAAAATTTATACATGGAATTTTTTAAAAGGGCCCAAGTTTTAATATGGACCTAGCCTGTTAGCTATGTTTATCATTATTTTGTAGAGTAAGTTCTGTAGTTTTTATAAATCAAGACATTTTGCAACGTATGCAGACTATTCCAGCACAGATGGACCAAAATCCGACACAAATACACAAATATTGACATAAAATACAGGGTATACCATGACTTTTTGGATCATTATAACAAGTATTTTGAATTTATTGTTGGAGAGAGTAGTCGCTTGAAATTTACTTGTTGCCAATTAACCAAAAATTATAAAAGTTGACATGTTAATATTGTTACAGATAAACAACTTTACCTTAAAAATCAATATACCATATATTAAAAACAGATACAATTTTTCAAAGTAGCTTGCAAATAAATAAAAAAATAAATAAAAACTATAAATATAATTACAAAAATAGAATAACGAATATTGGTTTTGTTTCGATTACACCCTAAATTTGTTTCTCTGTTTTTTTTAGTATTCTTTCAATAATTAGTCTCTTATAAATGTTTAAATAATAGCTTGCTTAGATCACTTAAAATTTAATTTTTTGATCCCTGGTTCAGCATTTTTATCAAGAAAGCTATTGTATTTATTAAAACACCAGAATTCTCAATTAAGTTACTTCTGTTTCACATCTAGGATGTCTTCATCATACATTACACTTGCTGTTTTAGTTTTTATTTTTTTACGAATATTAAAAAAAAGTTTTATGCGGATTAAATATGCAGTAAAAAAAATCAAAAGATATACTCTAAGAGGAAAATATGCTCTTAAAAAACAACAAATGTCGGTAATTTTTAATCAAAGATTTTTCTTTTAATAAAACAAAGTGTTTTCTTAATATTTTAGGGATATAAAATGAGGCAAAGCTAAAATTTATCAGTCACCTATTGTAACGTGGAAATAGTACACTCAATACTACTATTTTCACGTACATATTTCTTAATATATTAATTTATGAAATTACTACCATTTCTTCCTTTTCTTTACTATTTTATTTATGTATTTTTAATTATTTTTTCTTTTTCATACTAATTATAGACTATTTTATTAGTAATAGGTAATTACTAATTATTAGTAATAGGTAATTACATTGAGCGCCTGTAAATACTACACACACACCCACACAAATGTGTAACAACTGCTTTAGTTGTGCAGTTCATATTGCTTAATGGTCAACAATCAATATAATTCTCATTTAGTTGATACATGACTAAGTATAAGTAAACAAAGTTTGATTACAGTCGGGGCGATTCAAACAAGACAAGAATCCGCCATATAAGTCTCAAAGATTATTTTATATAATCGGAGAGCCGACTAGATTTTTCGAAAGTAAAATTTAGTCGTAGTTTGCACGCTCAACTTCGGTTGGGTCCCTTAAATAAATTTTACGCGAGTGACTTCGGTTGTTCGTTCTCACGAGTGACTTCGGTTGTTCGTTATCACGAGTGACTTCGGTTGTTCTTTCTCACGAACACGAAGAGCCAAAATAAACTTTGCTGAAGAAGGAAATGCAGAAACATTTATTAAGCCGGTGGTATCCGAATTGGAGTTATAGAAATTATTCTCTCGTAATATCTTTATATTTTGTACTTGAAATATTCTTGACATATTCAATAAAGAAACTATTATTATTTTAAACCCCCCCCCCCCAGAAAGGGTAAAACAAACGTCTTATTACTTAAGGTTTGTGGATCCGTAAGTAGACACTGGAGGCCACTAAGTTACCTCAGCCGACGACAAAACCACGTTATACTATGTCGAAAATTTTATTTTTAATTGTAATTCATCACACAAAAAAATTTATTTATCTTCTATTTGCTTACCCATCTAATTAGTACAGACATTATCAAAAGCTTTCAAATATAAATTGACATACATGATTTCAATCAAAAAATAAATTATTTTTGCAATATTAACTGATAATATTCAGGCAAGTTGAAAGGCTAATACGTCCTCTATATCATATTTTAAAAATGGTTTTAAAAAATCAATTAATTCATGATTTGTTACTATAAATCAAGCTAATTAGAACTTTTTAATGAACTATATATTTTTGGCTCCCTTATTTTTTCTTTAAATAAGAAATAAAATTTTAAAACTTCCCATGAGGTATAAAGAAAATTGTTTTCAAACTGTCAAAATATATTTTAAAAGGATTAAATATGCTCTAAAAATAACAAAATATGATATAATATGCTCCAAAATGCAAAAAAGAAGAAATATGCTGTTAAAAATTGATTACAATGTTTGCTGGCCTTAATCAATGTACAGAAAAAAATATGTTATTGCATAATTGTAATTTCCCTGGCTATTAGTATTGCACATTCTTATTTATTTATTTGCTAGCTATTGTAAAAAAAAATTCTCTTTTCGATATATATCGCCGATTTTTAAGGTGACAGACAAAAAAGGTTTTTATATGTGACTTAAATTTCAAGCTACCGCTGAAACAAACAATAATTTAAATAATGATTCAAAAAGTATATATATATATATATATATATATATATATATATATATATATATATATATATATAGGTATACCTCAAAACAGAATTAGATTTTTGTTTTGGTTGTAGTATAAAACCCATGCAAAAATATGAGAAGAAATATTGGTAACAAAAATAAAAATATAAACAAATACATTAAAATTTTCATAAATTTTCCTTTCTTAACTACATTTGTTTTTGACAGCCAGAAATACTCTAAGTTGGGTTATTGTGTTTATTAAAAAGGACAGCTTTTTGCTGGCTAAACAATAATCGGCGAATACAGGTGTATATTTTACTATAACTCGAGAACGGGTTGTCCGATTTAGACAATTGAAACACCAAAAAATACAAATGAAAATTTTATTCAAATCATCTTAACACTGTTTTTTATCTGGCGAATATATATATATATATATATATACAAGTATATACCAAACCATTATCGAGTTATACAAGTGTGGCCACTGAATAAGGTGGTCATATTTGTCCTGTCCATGACACCCATCTAGTCTATCTATTTTGTTTATTTACACTTGATTGTAGTTATACATAGGTATTTTCACTTATCTGTGAATACAACGAAGATTTTTGCATCAACTTTGATGATACCTGGCTTATTTTATTCTTAGCACTACTAGCTTTATGTTTAAGATAGAAATAGAAACATTTTTACATTTTTATCTTTTAAAAGAACTTTTAAGAGAAAAATCTTTAATTTGCAAGAGAACATTTTGTTCGGACACTAATTTCTAAAAAATATTGAGCATATAAAAAATTTAAGACATTTTTAGCCCGCATCTCTTGGTGCATCATTTATATAAATCGTACACACCGTTCTTGAGTTATGGTGAAATATACTCGTGTAATGGTGTAATAGCTTTATTATGGGCGAAATATTAGACAAGCCCATATAAAAAATCCAAACCTGATGGAATAAAACAGAATGCAGATTCGTGCTTAGTACATCAAATTCCATATAGTCCAACTATTCGTCTTTAGGGAGGATTTTTTTGCCGACCAGTGTTATTATAGTTTAATATGTTCATAGTTGAAGCTAAATACTTTATTGTCATTCACTGTCCGTATTGTGTAGAATTCGTGTCCTGTCCTACCATTAATGCATACATTAACAATGTATCTATGTATGTACTTATGTATATGGCTGTTAGAGTACATAAGTCAGTATATTTGTTGCCTAAGTAGCAGTATATTTATTGCCCTAAGTAGCTGTGTTTGTGTCAGAAATTTTTCAGTCTCGAGAAAAATACAATATTAAAAACACAGATGTCATTTTACTGAATATCAAGTGCATTGGACACATTTGCAGTAGTGTATCCAATGGATATATGCGTAACTAGATAGACATGTATAATCATCAGGGCAACCAAAAATATACGTTTCAGATAATTAGAAAAAATGTTGGCATCGATTTTTGCATATTTTATATTTTAGAGCATAATTTTGCATATATTTTACATTTAAGAGCATAATTTTTCATATTTTTTTACAATTAAGAGACAATTTTTGCAATTTTGCATTCAATAGACTTTTTTCACATTACCTGCCGTTAGTGAAATTTTCTTTTTTCACATATGGTTTTCAAATCCGATTTTCTAATAATTTTCATCATAAGAATTGATAGAAATTATGTAATTTCCTGATACAATTTATTAGCATTGTCAAGTCAAGTTATTTTTAGCATGAAAAGTATATAATTTAAAATTTATCTAAAACAATTTATTTTTTATGGGAGTATATTTTTTAATTTTAAGGTCAAATATTTCGATTTTGGAAGCATTTTTTATGGTTGGTTACCCTGATAATTATATTTAAGTTAATTTTTAGTATGTTTTTATTGCTATGCAATAACATTGATTTTTCATTTATAGCTACAAGTAAGTGAAGTTATGCATATATATATATATATATATATATACATGTATGTGTAGTTATATATTTTTATGTTAATATTTAAAGTTTGTAATATCCATGTTTACTATTTTATAGTTTCTCTACACTTAAATAAATATTTCCATATTCACCAGAATATTTAAAAGCTTATATTAGGAGCTTTTCATTTTAGTTTTAAATAGAAAATAATAATGATTTTAATTCCTTGAGTGTATTTTAAGCTTTTCTCTATTAAATCAAATTACCATTTATATATTTGTATTTTAAAAGGTTTCTTTTGATAAAAAAAAGAAATTAAATTAATATTGTAACAAATTTGCATATATTTTACTTAATCAAGGGCTTAACTTTTATGAAAGAGTTAATTACACATGTTATAAAATTTTATGTTTATGGATTCTAAAGTTAAAAATTAATATGAATATTTAATTAACGTAAAAGTGTTGACTATGGTTACAAGGTATGAGAACAAGTTGATATTAACTGATTTAAATACTCGTATATCAATAAGTTTAACTGATAATTATGAAGTATAGCAATTCCAATAATTAATTTCTAAAAGAAAATGGAAAAAATTAAAAATTTCAAACCACCGTTCCACCACTTTCATTTAACATTAGAAGAAAATGAGTTAGGCTTTATAAAAATCACTTTAAGCAACCGATTTTGCATTTTTGATAATACCCTACACATAATCATATAAACTTCATAAGAATTAATTGATACTTTAAAAACCTTGTAGCGAAATATTAAGAATCAATTAATTTGATTCGCTAAAAAGTGATCTGCTTATCGATTAATAATTTTTACGGATTTGTAAGTGGTTTAGTCTCCATGAAGCTTAGAAAATTAACACAAATAGAATCATTGCAATGGATATAAGTTTTATGAGGTAATTTTCGCGCAATGTCTCACTTATTAGAACGACGAAAATACGAAAATAAAAACTTAGTAATTGAAGTAATTTTTTCGTGTTTTCTGCTAAACATATCACATATAATGGAAAAATTAATTATAATATTTTAAGGTTTCTATAGCGCGAATTGTGTATTTTCAAAGTTGAAACTTTTAAAAAAAGTTTTATTTTTATTTAAAAATTTTGTGAAGAAGTATTTTAACTGCATATATGGGGAATTCTCTTTTTACGTTTACCTTTAAGAAACCGACCTTAAATTTCAAATATTTTTTTGGTATAATTTAGACTTTTTAAATAAATTTTGATGCAATTATATTAACAATACCTCGTGGAGTAAAACAGCAAAAACTTAAAAACCAAAAAAAAAAAAAAAAAAAAATTTTTTTTGAAAATTACAAATTTTTTTCTCTCTTTTGATTCCTGTAATCGCGAATTTTAGCATATGTGTCCAATTCCTCTAATGTAAACTACAAACACTTGTGGAAATAGGCCAGCTTGTGTTCAGTCAGTATGTCGTTGACCAGTGTAAAATTATATTGTGGACAAGTGCTCCAAAATTTTCAAAATTTTATTTTTTTATGCAGTTTTTCGATTAGAAAATTTTCGCCGTTTTGAGTATTGCATCACGGTAATGTGACCTCAATAGCAGCGCTATAGAGAGCGCCCAAACTTGGGGAGAAAAAACATGAATGGCTTTAAGAGGTGGCTTTTTCGCGAGTCACACTCACAGCGTAATTTTAATCAAGCTAGAGTATCGCGTGATTAAAAAAGGTTTTCCAGTTACATTTTAAAATCGTTGTGGCACGACAAAATATTAAATTGCAAAAACGTTATAAAACTTTAAAATCGAAATTTTGCGTTCTTATATTAGAATTTTTGTACATTTTATGTGAAATTATATTTATAATAAGTACATCTATTCTGTTGTAGTAAAGAAAAAATAGATTTCAAAAAAATAATTGCATAAAAGGTATTCATGACCTGAGATCGCGGCGTTTTTAATATTTCATAAATCGTCGAAGCACACCCAAGGAGCTATTTGAAATCGGTAAAAATACACACTAATTTGTAGTTGTTATGATAGCTTATATTGGAATCAATGCAACTTTAAAAATTTTTTGGTGTGTACTTTTGTCATTGAAAGATTTATTTTACAGTTATATAATTAATATGTACAACTTTTTATTTATTAACATCATTTAAAGAGTTTTTTGTGGTTAGATGTGAAAAATGCAATAAAAAAAAATATCGAAAAAATTATTTGTACACTTTGCTTTTTACTCATTATTCTAAAGGGATGTTGAAACAGATTTGTGGTCGTGATTATGTTTATTAGTATATAACTTATTGAACCTTCATTAATTTCTATTTTTTAAACTTTTGTGTAGGTTATATATTTATGTGCATTTATTTTTGATATCGAGCTTTTTAAAATTTTTATTTTTAATTAAACGGTCATTTCTTATCCACTAATATAAATTTAATAGGTTTTCTGATTTCCAAATATATCAAAAAATTTATAAATATCAAAAAATTTTATAAGATTTAAAAGGAGAAAATATATTCATACTTTATTGATTAAGATTTATTTAACGAAATGTTTAAAAATTACCATGATCGCAATTATCTTCGGTGTCATCAATAATATCGCATTACTTTTAATTTGTGTGATAATTTTTAAATTTGTTTGGTAATTTTTTAAATGTTGTTAGAAATAGAATTTTGGAAATTTTTTATAACTTTTTATCTTAAATCTTCATAACGCTGTTCGATAGAAGTCACTCACGTGAACAAATTTGTGTTTCAATAAAGGCAATTAATATTGATACTAAATAGCATTGATGTGCCATTAAAAAAATGTTAAATTTTTTGAACATCAAAAGTAAACGAGTTTGAGGATATTGACTTGATTTTTGTTTTGTATGTAATAATAAATGTATCCAAATTAATTAGTTATAAATTTTTAGGTAAAAATTCAATATTTAAGTTTTTTCTTTATTCATATATTATTTCTTTATTATTTCTTATTCATTTAAAAGAAAATATATATTTTTTGGAAATTCGACTTTTAATGAACTAGAACTAAAAAGTTTTATCGAGTTTCAATTTAAAAATATGATTAGTATATAAAATAATATCCATAAAATTATATTTGAGATTATTGGCTGCCAATTTTTGTGATCTTTTAAAATATTAGAAAAAAATGCGGTACCAATTTGTTAACAATTAATTGAAAACTTTAAGATAATTGATAAAATTTGATATGCAAATAGTATATTAAGATATGTGTGGTTAGATCCTGCTATACCTACCTTAAAGTATTTAGCTTTTAATGAAATTTATTTAAATATGTCGGATTTTTTTTAGTATGAGAGTGGCAGTGATTTTATCAGCCCATTTTTAAAGGGAATGTTTACGGCATTTCTACGAACAGAATATAATATTTCAGTTCAATATCTCTAAAGCTGGATTATTGTCATTTTAAAACTGCCAAATGTGACAATATTCTTCGGTTTGATATGATACTATTTTTTCTAAATTCCGATTAAAATTATTTAGTTTTGTGTATATTTCTTATGAATAATTCTAATTGAATTTTATGTTATGGTCGAGTATAGAAATCTTAAATCATATTAAATATATTATAGATTTATTTAGGATTAACTAAAAATTAAACGCTCATTATACATTCTATCTGAAACAGAAAACTTCTGAATAAAAGTACAATATACCATCAACAATAGCGACATTAACAATTAAAAGTTTATTGTTGTTGCGTCGAGACTACATTTGAGATTAACCAACCCACGGCAACAATAACAAAACGCGTCAAAAGTATCTGAAATACTAAAAAAAAAGTTTGTGTGCTCTTAGCCATCACTTCGTGTTCTCTGTCAGAAACAAAACAAAAACTGAAAAACTCTCATTGCAAAAATACGGTTTTAATTTAATTTCTGTGCTCCGAAATGATGAATGTTAAAAATAAAATAAAATAAAATAAAATAAAAGAAACTGGATTTTATAGCTCTATCATTAAAAAAAGCAATTGCAGGATAAACATAATTATAGTCGCATCAGCAACAATTTAGAACTACTCTACAGGTAGTAAGATAATAATGTTCATTAACTATTACGTCTATAAAAGAGTAATTATTTAGTATTCAACTTTATTTTACCTCTTTAGGTAAATTTTAAAAATTCTTCTCTTTATTTATTTGAAAAATGTCTCTACATTTTTAAATTAAAAAAATCCTTTTCGCTTCGTGTTTTTTTATCAGAATAATTTTCAAATATTTTTATTATATTATTTGATACTTTAAATATGCCTCATGTAGAGTAATTTTAAAAGCGTCAAACAAAATTCTGCTGATTGGTATACGGCCATCTCATATTTAGTAAGTAATTTTAAGTTATTAAAATTATTTGCTAAATATGAGTTGGTGTATATGTATTACATATAAAAGATGTTCTTAATTTTCTACCTAATGCCAAAGCAACCAAAAAATTTCGATATTAATTTATTATGTACATATATATATATATATATATATATATATATATATATATATATATATATATATATTATGCATAAGCATGTTTTATATTAGTATAAATTGCACTTATTACTTATAATCGGCCGCATGCGAAACGATGTCGTTTATAAAGCTGAAATAGTTAAGGATTATATATATATATATATATATATATATAAGGCAAGGAAAAGTATAATATGTTGGATTTAATCAGAAAAAACAATATTTTAAGGACAGATTGAGAAATTTTTGGAGCATATTTTCTGTTTTTAAAAGCATTTTCATCAACGTAAAATATCCTTTTTAGAGAATATTTTTGATTGTATTTCTTATTATACATATGAAATTTTTTCAGAGGTGTCAAATTTTAATACCATGTTTCATATCTATAAAAGTTAAATTCTCAATAAGCTGTTTGCGATTATTGAATGACTGAATTATTAAATATTTTGCATGAAAAATAGCCAGTTTTTCAAATAGTTTTAAATATTATTTACAAAATGGCACTTTTTAGTTTCACTCGGAAAACGATCTAATGTAAGCCTTTTTGAGGGCATCACAAAAGAATTTCGAAATTTAAAAAACACTTCCTAAATTTCAAGATATAGCGAAAAAACTCGTTTTTAGGTTAGTTTCCGTAATCTAGATCTAGATAAAGATTTTTAAATTGATTTTGAAAACAGAAGCTGTTTTAATTAGGTTACCATCTTTTATATATACTCAAATTAAATAATGAATTATTAAACATTTTTAAATATATTTCCCTTTTCTTTTTCGAAACTTTGATTTTGATGTAAATTGTTCTGATTTTTTTTTTTTCTAAAAGACTACACACATTTGTTTGCAAATTTTGAAATGCTTTTTTGTATAGAATAAAATGAAAGTCGCTTGAAAATTCAAAAAGTTATTAAGCATTTTCTAAACTTTTATCAAAAATTCTTCATATATTTTAAAACAATTTTTTTTTTTTTTTTTTTGGTTTTACTTTTTAAAAATACAATTAAAAATGTATGGAAAGTTTTAGTAAGTTAATACAGGATCTAATAAGAATCTAATGAAGTCCAATTTAAAAATATTAAATTTGGTTACAATCACAAAAAAATGTATTTAAAAATTATTGCATCGCTGCAATGGCTTTTATAGAAAAAATTTTAATAAATCGGAATTAAACTCAAAAAATTGGAAAAAGTTTTTTCTGCCGAAGTTGTTTGAAAATTTACTTTTCGTATTTGACCATAACAAAACAGATGCATACGGTTGAAAAGAATATTTCTTCTACTTTTCAATGAAATTTAAAAATAAAAAATAAACGAAAGAATAACTGATTTAGAAATACATTTGTACAAGAACCTACACAAAAATAGTTTTTTGCGAATAACTCGAAATTTTGAGGGTGTATTGGAAATTTTTAAAACCGATTTATGATTTCCTTAACAAGGCCTATAATCTATATTATGTCATTATGTACACTTTTTTTTTGTAACTTGATTCAACCGTTTTGATGAACAGTTTTTAAAATATCTTTAAATTATTGTAATTGCAATTTTTATTCCAATCGTTCCCCTTCATTGACAACAAATTCGATCAATACAAATGTGTTCCCTCGCATTTAACATATTAAGTAAAAAAAAATTGTATTTCACACATTTTATGTAAAAAAAAGAAACTTTAATGAAACTATTTTTACTACAAAAAATAGTCTCTTAAAAATGATCATTTCAAACAATAAAACTGCTGTCTTTGACTACCAGTAGTAAGTACTTGCTTCGGTGTCTACTTATCTGACACTTTACTGTGCCAGTCTATGCCACTTTTTTTGCATTTGCTTTTAGTATTTCTTTTCTTTAAATTTTAATTTAATTTGATTTATACTTAAAAAATAGAAGAAAATAAACAAAACTACGGATTCATTTGAGGTTTAAGTATGAAACATTCAGAGAATGAGTGCGTGGTTGACTGGTTGACTTGAAGGGTCATAATGGGAAAATATTTTTGCTGCTGTTTTATATTTTCCATGTGTAGTTACAGTTGCTATTTTTTTCATAAAAATTTGAAAAACATCAAAACAAAACATATTGTTACTTAAATACATAAATACTTAAATTCGTACAAATGTATAATAATTCTTGAGTTTAAAACACGTTCATTGACACTTTTATTCTGCCAACACTATGGCGTCAACACTTTTTAAAAGTGTATGCATTTGTAATTAGCAAGATAATTGGCGTTTTATACCCTACACCTACGAATGTAATTATAGAAGGATATTTGTGCTACTGTTTGTAATGCAACAAAAAATATTCATCTTTATTTATCCAGCAGATGAACGCCAAGTGTAATGGTTTTTACACAATGTCCTCAAGGAAAGGAAATACTTGATGCTGAAAAAGAGTTGCAGAAGTAATGATTTTAATCTACGGTTGTCGTTGGAAGAATGTTTACTGCTTTCGAAGTTATTCGCTTAAGGTAAGATTTTTATAATTTTGTATAAAAAATATTATTTTTATTTTATTAAAGGTTAACCAAAATACATTTCAATTGGTGAAAATGTGATATTATTAAAAGTAATTAACTTGAAAAATAGAGATTAATTCTTATTTTTTTTTGCAGAAATAATTACAAATGACATCAAATGCAGTTCAAAACATGAACATTGAACGATATCGAAAATGGGAATTAATTCAGGGAAGCTTTAACTTAAGAAATATATATTTTTTTATTAGTGAATATTCATAAGTAAATAAAATACTGTAATTAAAAAAAATACCTTTAATTTTTTTATTTATTATGGTTCTTTTTGTTTTTCGGAAGCTTAATTTTTTTGTAACTATTGATCTAAAAGCTAATAAATTAATAATTCAAGCTGCAAGTTTAACTATACTAAATTTAAAATTAGATAATAATAAAATCTCCACTTAAACAAGAATAGGTGGACTAGATGGAATTTGATGGAATTGCTAGAGACGAATCTGGATGCAGTTTTTTTATTTACAATTAAGTGAAAATACCACAACACACGGTGGCTAAAATTTTTTATTTTCTTCTTTAAACAAAAATAGATGGATTAGATGAAATTTGACACGCTGAACACGAATCTGCTTCCAATTATTTTCTATCAGGTCTTGATTTTTTTTATGGGTATGTCTATTATTTGCCAATTAATAAGGTTATTATACGATTATATTTTACCATAACTCAAAAACCGTTTGTACACAGATAGAAGTCACCAATCACCAAAATAATTCATTCAATTAAAAATTGCATAAATTTGGACCTTTCATCATAATGATTATATCAATTACTAAAAGTAAAGTATTAAAAAAGGAAAAAATTCCAATTAAAAAATTTGTTAAGTCAATCAAGTAGATGACTGAATGAATTAAAAATTTAAATGAGAGAAAATCTTACTTGAATTTTATTTTTACTTATATACTAAAAAAATTAATACCTGATAGAAAAAGGTGAGAGCAGATTCTTGTTTAGAACATTGAATTCCATCTAGTTCACTTAGTTTTGTTTAAAGAAGGAAAAATTTATTTCCAGACCAGTGTAATTCAAAGAAAAGATAAATACGTTTTATATAAGAATAAATATTATTGGAACTTTGAAAATAATGCTCCCACATTGAATGAATAATGCTCCCACATTGAATGAATTCATTCGACTGATTGATAAATGAATGAGACACGGCGAATGCACAGTGCTTTGTCCCATAGACAAAAATCAAAATAAAAATATTCTTCAAATTGTGTTGAAATATATATTTTTAGAAAGGTAATAATATAGCTCATATAATTTTAAAAGAATTCTTTTAGGAATAATTATTTTTGTGGCTACGAGAGAATATTAATGAAGAAAAAAGGAAAACTGTTTTAGGAAAAAAATTATCAGCAATTTATTTTTTGATAAAATACGTTGTTTATTTTTAAAACCTCTGGATATTTATAAATTAAAACAATTATAATTTTTTTTAAATATAATCTTCCGAATATATATATATATATATATATATATATATATATATATATATATATATATATATCGAAGATTTTTGCATATCCACCTGCATTCATTTTTATAACTTTGGACGAAACCTGGTTGATAATTATTAAAATGTTCAAGATTCCTCCAACCTATACGTATTCGATTGTTTTGGGACAACTGTATATATATATATATATATATATATATATATATTTACTCAAGTTTACACAAATTTTTTATTTAAAACCTATAAAAAATTTGATGAATGATGAACCACACTTTTTTTTCCAACAGAAGCAAAAAACATTATGAAAATGCAAAAGACCGTAGCCACAATTCTTGATCTTTTACTTAAGCAATTAAGTAAAATTTTTTTAATCTCTCACTTAAAGTAAATATATACTCGTATAAAACATATAACACTCTTCAAACCAAATTTTTTTTTTTTTTTAAATTGAACAAATTTTACGACTGTTTCACTTATGAAATTGACTTTTTGACTTTTGTTAATATTGATGTCATTTTCGAAGATATTAATATTGGTGTCTATTCTTGAAAACGCGTCGAAGAAGTGAAAATTTCCATTAAAACAAAAACAAAGTTTAAAGAATTGTTTTTGTTTACCTAACATTCCTAAAATGGAATTTACCGTTTTTAAAAGAGGGAGAAACGCGTTAAAGTTCTCAAGTTTATTACATTTTAAAAATATATGGTAAACAAAAACAATTTTTTAAACTTTGTTTTTGTTTTAATGGAAAATTTCACTTCTTCGACGCGTTTTCAAGAATAGACACCATTATTTTATTTTTCACTTCATCAAAAAATCTCGTTAGTGATAAAAATATTTCAATGTTTATGTCATAGTTTTATCCTAATTTAAGTTTTCTTTATTCATTCAGAAATCTTAACAAGTTTTAAAATAAAAGAAACAAATAAAATAAAAATTAAATAATTTAAATATTTCCATCACATGTACATAATTTCATCATTTCTGTTATTAAAATAATTATTAATAAAAATAATTGAATCTTTCTTGAAGCAAGTATGAGAAATTATTTTTACAAAACATATTGCATAGAAAATATTATATATTAAAATACTGAAACTAAAATACCGGTATATACCAGTATTGAGGGAAACGATATTTAAATACCGGTATTTTTGGAAAGTAATAATTTCGGTATCGGTTACTTTAATCCATTTTGAACGGTATTTAAACGGTATCGGTATTTATAATGGTATTGGGTTCCAACCTTGAAAAAATTAATAGAAATTTAAACCAAAATCAATTATTCTCAGTTAATTAGTATTATTAGTTTGGTGATTGGAGCAAAATCAATTAAAATTTTAATTAATATAAACAATTTTGTAATTGAAGACCATTTTTATTATTATTATTATTTTTTTTTTTTCTGTGAAGCCACTTGAATATACAAATTTATAGACATAAAATCTAAGGTCTCTAGGTTACAAAATTTGTGATGTATTTTATTTAAGATACGATATACTCGTATCTAAGTTTTCTCTTATATCACGAATTCCATGTGAAATGACTTTGGGACTTCCGATTTGGTTCATATTTGGCTAATATTTTTAAATGACAGAAAATTCGAGGTTTTATTCACAATTTTAATTCTATAAAAAATTTAAATATTTCACAAAATTGTATTTTTAATTATCTATATCTTCAAAAGCTGAAATCCAATTTCATTAACTTTGCATTAGAAAGAAAAAATTAATTTTTTACAAAAATGCAATTCAAATTGATGCATTTGTTCGATGCACTTTTGAAAGCGTTCTGCCCCTTCGATTTTTTACTATTCCAAATAAACTTCAAAATTAATAAATTGATTGAATAATCCAGTTTAACTTTTTATATGACGGAAAGTTCTAGTATTTTTAATATATTTTTTTTTTATTTCTAAAAAAGAAAAAATGGAGGAAATGTGCGCCGCAAGTAATGAGTAATAAGAGTAATAAGAGAAATTGTAAAATTTTAATAATATACCTTCTTTAAAAAATTTTTACTAAGAAATTCTCCAAAAAATACACTAAGTAATATGCAAATGTATTAATGCATCTAATGCAATTTCTAACTAATTTTGCGTTTTTGATAAACTTAGCTTAAATATTTTTTAAATTTTTTTAAATCAATAAAATCGTTCATCTACGTATTGTGATTTATATATTTAAAGTTGCGCCCTCTTTGCGTAAATGCAAGAAAAAACATAAATAAAAGAAATTTTTATTTGGGAAAAAGTGATGATATTTTTTAATAAAAATTTTGAAAAATAGTAAGCATTTCCATCACAAAGGAATCTAAATTAAATTGTTGAACAAATAGATCACTTTTTAAGATGAAATGAAAAAATTAAAAATCGAAAGGGGAGAAGGTTTTCAAAATGCAGTTGAATTATAATTGCACTTTTTTTAATAATATAATACAATATAATATAATATAATATAATATAATATAATATAATATAATATAATATAATATAATATAATATAATATAATATAATATAATATAATATAATATAATATAATTTAAAGAGGATATAATTACCTTCTCTCTCGCTTCTGTGTCAGTGATATCATACCATAACTTAAAAAGTTATGAATATTTAAAACTAAATATTTTTTACATTTTTTACCATTTTCTATAACAAAAATCGCGAATAAATAAATAGTAGTTTGGAAAAATAAAAATGGATACATCCATTTTATTCCCTATCGTAAATGTCTGCTTTTTTTTAAGAAAAATCGGAATACACAAAGTCCATAAACCTGAGTATTTTCATTGATTTCTACCGAACAAAAATAAATAGAAGTCATTTTTAAGAAAGTACTTTTTCACTACTTCCAAAATTTCAATAAGTTTACAGTTTATTGTGCTTAAAAAGTTATATAAACATCATCCAAAGATGTTATAAAGAGATGATTTAGATAAATTCTTCTGATATAAAACGTTGAGAATATTCAAATACTTATAGCTTAATAATAAAAGTTTTAATCAAATGAAAATTATTATTACGCATATTTTTTTTGTAACAAATATTTGGTAAATATTAAAAGTAATTTAATTGAATTGTTAAAAAAGAACATCAAAAAAGTCAATCTTACAGGGCACCCCGAACATGACTTCCTATTCAGCGAATAGGTATCAAAAAAGAGAACATCTTCCAATGACAGGCATATTAAATTCGTTGGAAAGGACCCGAATTTGCAGTATTTCTGGACCACAAGTTCAGGATCCTATTAATTTCTTTGGATGATCCTTTTTTGCTGAGTACTATGTATAAATCGATAAATCAGAGTTAATTTAAAAATGCTCCTCCGTTAGGGTTTGCATTTAATCGAATCGCGATTACGATTATAAGATATGTAATTAAGATATATAATTGTCAGTAAAGCAGATTTATTTATTATATAGATTTAGTCAGAATTGCAATATAAATATACACGAATAGAGAAAATACTCAAAAATAATCTACCGAAAAGAATTAAAAAAAAAATAAAAAATAAAACTCTAATAATTTTAAATTAAAAATGCTTACAAATATTTTTCTAACTGTATTTGTCGGCAAAAAACCAACCAATGTAGAAAGAAAAGTAAAAAAGGAATAAAATCATAGTTTGTTTGTTGTGCTTTGTTTAAGTTTTGATATTTTTTAGTGTAGATATTTTTTACGGAGTTTATAAATATATCTTTAGTTTTTCTAAAGTAATTGGGAAATTTTTCCTGATGAGCAGACTAAGCAACCGGCGAAATGCACTTAGGTACAAGCATTAAATAAACCGCGGTATTATAAAAAATTAATGAAAAAGCAACGAAAATTTGCATATAGATTTTTTTGTTTTATTAGATTTTTGCTGAATATGAAATTTATAAATATTATTTTATTATTCAATAATTAAAAATATGTATTAATTCGTTCGAAAATTACACTATTCTAAGGTTTATCCAACAAATTAGGGAATTCTAAATTTGAGAAAATATAATTCTTTCCATGCATACCACAGTTTTGCCAACATTTTCGATTCCCCTAAATCTGTATAAACTTATAAATGTACCAAATTTGAATCTGATATTAAAATTGTGATTTTTGTACCTTAAATGAACTTAGGGAAGTGCTATATATAGGCACTGTGGTGAAATATGAACCAGTGAAATTTTTTAGAGTAATTCATGGTTACCAAAAATGTAGTATTGCTTAATTTTATAAAAATCTGACTGTATATATATATATATATATATATATATATATATATATAAATATATATATATATATATATATATATATATATATATATATATATATATATATATATGTCATTTATAACCGTTAAACCTCTTTTACGAGAAACCAAATTTCATTCAATTATTTTCAAAATTATGAGCTGCAGGTCTAAAAAATTCAAATATATATCAAACATTTCATTAAAATCGAAATTCGCAAAATGTTTTTAATAGAATATACTACTGGACATTCTAATCTTTAAGGTGTATATAAAAGTTATGTTATGTTACTTTTTTGCTTTTAAAAATGTTAAAACTTAAAAAAATAGTATTTATACTATATTAATAAATTGTCAATTTTACCACTACATTTTTGTACAAAAATGTTACACTAGTTCTTAACAAAATATGCCATCATAAATAGTAAAAACTTTTTATTTTTATTATAATATCAAATAATATTTTCTGATTCTAGTGTATTTAATTTTTCTTTCACTTTGGAATTCACATAAACGTGGGTGATAAATATTATGAACAAATATTGTGTAGGAAATCGTTTTCTTTAAAGTTATATAAGAATTGTTTTTATTTTATTACCAATGGCCTCTTTATCTGCAATCTGGTGATCTATTTATTTTAATTAAAATTTGAACATACATGCATAAAATATAATAAATACTTACGCAACTACAATACATTTTTATTATTTTAATTTATAACCATAATCCTAGGTAAAATCCTGCGATTTCGATTACGATTAAATGACGACATTTCTGTTATAATTGACTGGTAAACTCAATAGTCCGCCTTGCTGTCTGTCCATGTACAACCTGTGGCAAAATGCACTTAAATATTATACAACATGTTATATTGGTATAAGGGCGAACCCTATTGAAAATAGTTATAATCGATCTTAAATTCCAAGATCGAAACGCCTTGTAAATTAAATTCTAATAAATAAATGTTGTAAGTAAGATTGATCAAAAATTAATTTTTAGCATTCAGTTTTATATCTGTTTAGAATATTCATTTTAATATTTGTAAAAACTATAAAATTTCCAACAAAATTCTGACTTCCGTATTGTATGTTAATATCTAAGTTCGTTTTAGAAAAATGTGACTGTAAGTAATTGTTGTTTATGTAATGGTGTTTGTTTTTTTTTTCTCTTTTTGTATTATAATAATATTTCTTTAGTACTAAGATTATATACGATTTAGTAATTTTATGTTTGAACATTAAATACATTGCAAAAATTACAACAACAGCAAATAATAAAAAAAAATAATAAATAAAACAACAACTTAAAAGTCAACAAATATTTTGTATGTGCATAAATTAATGCGCACTTTAAAGAATTTTAATGATTCCAACTGGAGAGAAAAATACTTGTAAGTTGGGGTACAAATACCTACAAATGTACAACAACACTAGCAGTGACAACAACAAGCAGTAATACCAAAAACAACAAAATTTTCTTACCCTCAAAGCATTTTGTAATTAAAAACGACATGTTACAGAAAAAAAGACAAACAGAAACAGCAACAACAACAATTAACAATTAAAATAAAATTAAAACAAAATGCAACAGCGTAATGTTGCATGTTGTGCATTAATGTTGCATGTTTTTTTTTTTTTTTGTACTCTCACACACAAACACATATCACAAATACTCACTGTCACACTCGCTCACTTTACTGCATGCCAAGGTGAAAAGGAAACAAGGAGGTTTGGTTTTTATAATGGCAAGCAAAACATTAAAATTATAAAATGAAAAAAGGTAAAAAAAATTAAAAAAGGTACAAGTATTAAGAGGCGTCTCAGTGCCCAGTCGTTTAACAAAATAAAAAATGAAAAACTATAAGCCAAGTTACAACCAAACCATCAAGGCATTTGATTAAGTTTACATCATATATTTATAGTCGTATGTGAAAAGATACACTTTGCAAAATTATATAAATTTCATAAACTCAAGTTGTAGTATTTACGTCTTTAAAAACCTAATCCTATATTCTTAATCTAGAATAAGCAGTTGAATATTCCGAGATAAAGAATATTAGTTTAATAATAAAATAAAATATCGGAGGAAAATTTTAAAAATAAATTTAATGATAGTACTTTTTGAATAAAACATAGTAAAAAATACTTAATAGGAGCAAAACTAGATTACCCATGCAATGCACAGTGGGGCAAAATTAAAATATTATCGACATAATTTCCAATTGAATGGTCAAAGTTAAAATTAAATAAAACGTACATTTGTCTACATCATGGTTCTCACTAGCATCAGCTTTACGACGATCTTGAGACATTTCAACTCAAGAACGATCCACGATATTTTTTTTCATTAAATACATAAATAACACAATGCAATGGTATCATTCATTGAAATCGTTACCAAAATTATTCATGATTGTTTAGAATTAAAATTTCTTGCATAAATAGCACCCAAAAATTTTTTATTTAGAATTAAGAATAGGTCATAATTTTAAAGGAAGTTCGATCCGAAGTTGATTTAATACATTTCACTTAAGTAAGTATATAAAATGTTTTCGCGGATTCCTTTATGTATATATATATAAGGTATTTTTAGATTTCATACTTTAATTGTCAAAAGAAATAAAACCCAGAAAGAAATGTATTAGTTTTACAACTTGTTCCAGATATCATGTTCTCATTATCCTTTATTCTGCAGAAGTGTTATCTAGTCAGTAGCCATTTGATGATATGGTTCTACAACTAGTTCTTTAATCAATGACTTTTGTTCGAAATTGTCACATTCAAACCTATTTCTATAGAAGTTCAACTATATTTTTTCTCTGCATGTACATATCTTGCAGACAACTGGGAGGTTTTTGGAGGATAAGTTTTGGCCGATCCACCAGAAGACTGGCAAATTATCTATAGGGGAGTCTTATGCAACGATTATTTCTTTTACACTTTAAATAATTTTATTAGTACAGTAGTTATTAAGGCTTTGTATCACAATCGAATTCATAACACTGAAGTACATCTACATACTGCATTAAATACCAAAATGAGAGATAGTTATCACACAAAATATTTTCGAGGGTTTCGGGAAAAAATTATTCACGCCTGTCTCTGACCAAATGTAAACTGTAAATGTCTAAATATGTAAAATGAGAAATCATTGACAAAAGTAAAACGGTTAATGCCACAATAATGGCAGATGGTCCCCTTTCTAACATATAATTTCTTTAAAAAGGATTAAAAGTTTAATACATTTACTTATTTTTCTCAGTGTTATTGGAAACATTCGTATCGTCGGTGGGCTTAAGAAGAGGCCTATGTATACTTTTATTATCTTGTAGCGTTATTAGTCATATATTCACCCCTCAAAGCGTTTTCCATTATCTCAACGGGTTTTGAAGTTACAAAAAGTCCTATGTATAGATTTTCTGCAGAAAGAACACTCTTTTTATTTTTTACTATGCATAAAGCTTTTGTTAGAAAAAAAAAATAAATAAATAAAATTTTCCTATATGTAGATTTTCTTTTAATTTCTTTTGCCATTCGCAGACGCCAAAAGATATCGGATTTTTTCAAAACATAAAGTTAATAAATGCTCTAGTGAAAAATAAAAAACAAAATAAAAAATAAGAAAATATTGCGAATTATTCTCCAGAAAAGTAGTCAAAAAACACATAGGATATTTCGTCAGCACACCGACGATATACATATTTTAATGTGTTAGTAAACGTATACATACATAAGTGTTTATTATCGTTCAAAGTGTATGTTTAAGTAAACATGTATTTATAAGTTTTTTTATGTTCATTTTTCTGTCCTGCTATCATTTGGTTATTCCCTTTAAATATTTGAAAGATAGATTTGTTGCCAACCTTCCAGACATCACTTCTAAGTGACTTCTAGGTGATTTTCGGAAGATTGTTCGAAATTTACAAAAACAAAATAAGTTACTATTTCATCTTTCAAAAGTATACTTTAGAGTCACTTCTGAAAGATAATATAATAATTCGAATTCAACAAAAACAAAACAAATTACCTTTCCTCATTAATCTTCTTGGCGTGTGTTAAGAAGATTGTCAGTTTTTTTAAGAAAATAATACAATAGAGAAGCAATTAAAATTAAGAACTTCAGTAATAATTTAACTTAAGTACAGTTTGGTTGTGTATATTAAATATATGTAAGAAGAAAATAGTTAATGATAATTAACTATTTTTTTATAGTTTAGTCAAATAATATTTTGTAAATAATACTACGCGACAATAATTCCAATGCGAAATGAAAGTATACCACTAGATTAATAAAATCTCAAAAGGGTTTTCCAAGGTTAGTTCGAATTTCGATTTCATGGACTCTTAAACTTCCAATATTTTGGAGCACTTTTTTTCATTATGTGTGAAAAAAAAAAACATTTAAATCATTATTTTTCAATATATTTACGGGTAATTATAGTTTTATGTTATGCAAAGATTCTCCTGAATATTATGTAAGATTTTTATTCAGTATCCCACCCCTTTTACGCCCACTTTAGAAAATAAGATTGTTTGCAATGTATGAGAAGTCACATTATTCAACCGATTTAAGTAATATTTAATGTTTACACACAAGTGCCGTGTTCCATTTTTCAGTTTAATTGGTTCATAAGGTCAAGTCATACAAAATTAAGACAAAAAGGGCGTAAAAATGTGGTGGTACTCTATAATATCATAAAAGACATATAATTACATTTGGATTGAATAATTTAAAGGTTTATAATTTTCAATTATATTGAAAAATTTGAACTAACTTTGAAAAACCTTTTAAAGGTTTTCTTAAACTACTGGTACACTTTAAATTTGATCTGGAATTTAATCAACAAAGGATATCTAAAAAAGTGAGTAAATATTAAAAAGTTTTTACTTGAAAATATCTGCCTTTTCTCACAATGCTAATTTTTTTTTTTAAACTTCATCATTCAAGCAAGTATTTGCATATTTAAAAAAGTACAGAACATTGCTTGTAAAAATGTCCGGCATTTCAATGCATTGTTGGCACAAAAACTAATATAAATATAATTTAATTATAAAAATTATTATTAATTTTCTTTTCTTCTTTTAAAGGATACCGAAAGTTGCTCATGTGAATTTTATTTGGATTTCCCTATATACGAAATTAAATAATTTTTTTTTTATATAATAAGGGTCCTCACGAAAACGCGCAGAACCCTCGTAAACTGTGCATGTTTACAAAAAAATGTACGGAAAATCATTTGCACATCAATTATCAGTTTACGCGACTATTTAATGTCACAAACTTGCTCCGTTTAAGTGTGAATTTATGAATCAGCTACTTTTGTTTATATTTAAAAATTGTTAACAACTGCGTTGTAAAAAATTACAGTTACGTTAATTATAATAAAATCATTGCATGTATTATTGATTTAAACTAAGTTTTTCAATTATTTGCTTAATATTGCACAACATCTGAAAGGGAGGTTCACGAAACATGTCGCACAAATTTGTACAATTACACAAATGGGAAACTTAAGCGTTTAAGTGAGTACTCTTAATATTTTTATTCAATTAAACTGTTTCCTTTGTAAAGTGTTAAATAAAAATAAATATGAAATGTAAAAAAAAACTTTTATTTTAATTATAAATATAAAATTAGAAGAAATGCAAAATCATCTTGTAGAAGATAGTTAATTCTGAGAGCATCGTCCGGAAGACTTTTTTACGTCACTTTTAGAATTGTCTTCTTCTAGACTACTGGAAGATATTTCCACGAGGCAGAGTTCTTCCCTACGGAAGATGATTTTTATGGCAATAGTTTTTGCGATGAACTTCAACTTGTGGAAGAATTTTCTTAATGACTTCCGCAATAGAAAATGTTTGCAGGGTTTTCTATATTTTTTCTACTCTTTACAAGCTCACATTTACTTACAATTTGTTTGCATTTCAGTTTTTTCCTACACTCTCGTGAATTTTTATTTTTATCTTTCGTTCTATAAAATGTGTGGAAATTCTATTTTTATCTTAGAAAAATTATAAAAAGAATATGCATACAAATATTTGCTGTTTTTTTTAAGTTTTTTTTAGCAGAAGCAATAACCTTGCAACCATTTTTGTTTGTATGTATGTATGTATATATGTATGTGTGTCGTGTGCTAAGTATACATGAATGTACGTTAGGGTACCCCAAAAAAAGTTGTCAATGTCCACAACTATTTTTACTATTTACTTAATTTTAAGATAGTTCTGCAGCAACAAGGAAAAATTACATAAGTTGATTTTTTAACTTTTCCAGAAAGTAGTTTATATATTTTTTTTTTTAATTTCCATGTAACACTATAGAAAATATTAATTTCAAATGTAAATATCTCCCGAAATATTTTTTAGATTTTTACAGAAAATTGTCACATCATGGAACTGGATATAAAAAATTCAAAACTGAAAAATAAGATTCTTGCATTAAGTTATGTAGTATTTCCTTGTTGCCACAGAGTTCTTCATATGTCCCAAAAAGAATAAAATGAAATTTTTGAAAATTCATAGGGATGTTCCTGTAATGAATTCACTATAATTGCCTAGAAAATCTAACTATATTAGATTTTTTTTTTAAATTTTTTCATTATGTTCACCTAAGAATAACTTATAAAATAAAGTTGAGGACATTCAGTAGAACTGCCCTAATGTACATAACGATGGACACAAAATTAAAATTAATGCCAAATTATTTTCAAATATTTATATAAATCGTTGAAACAAAAATGGACAAAATAAAATATTTGTTGAGTAGAAACGAGGTAATGAGAAACAGAACCAGGTGGTGAATAACTTATACATTTTTAAGAAGTCTGATGAGTGTAATTAACTGTTGTAAATATATGAAATGATGAGAGAAATTAATTAGTTTTTTTTATAAGTAGAGGGAGTTAATATTTGTATAAAGATTATATAGTATATTTCATATCTCTAGCACATTTCAATGTTTGCTTATTTAAAAAAACAGCAAATTAGCCCTGTTACAATTTTTATGAAATATCATAATATTTATATATTTTGATTGATATAAAATTGAAAGATATCACCACCATTTCAAATGTTACCTTAAGAAGAATTTAAAATAACTTTGACAGTTTAATCAAAAACAACAAATAATATGAAAGCAATTTTCGTAAAAATAAATTTCAAAATATACTTCAATCAAATAAAGTTTAAGGGCATATTATGACAACAACAAAAGCATTATCTACTATAAACTATAATAAGACAAACACGACCAAACGACCATAACAAATGACAAAATTTGAAGCCAAGAAACATACAATACAAACATTTACAATCGAAATTCAAATTCAAAATAACCTTTAAACTTAAAATTGCTATAAGATGATGACAGTTTCAGTGCAATAATTTTAAGGCAAATAAATAAAAAAAAATGCTACAAGAAAATTAGTATAACAAGGAAAGAATTATGTTATGTTCACATTAGGCTAATATTTGATGATATTTGCTAAAATTAGATTTGCTTAATATGAACACCAAATATTTTTATGAACCAAATAAGAAAAGAGCTTATTTTGGTCAAACAAAAATATTTGACTTAAGTCAAAAATGTGAACATTACATGAACACATAAGGTAAAATATTTTCCATTATTTTGGGCGAATTTTTGTTTGATCTTTTACAAAAGAAATGTAAGAGTAAACAGAGATAACCAAAGCAATATAAAAAGATATGATTTTTTATTAAATTCGTTTAATAATTGATGTCAAATAAATTTATGGTAGTTAATCAAATAATTTTGAGTAAATAATTTGCATCTAATCTGAACAGGCTTAAAATATTTTTCCCCTTCCCGTATTTTACGATATTTAATAGCTGTTTTACCAAACAAAAAACGTAAAATAAATGCGCGTAATATGACCAAAAAAAAAAATCAACTCTGTATTTAGTTGCAAAAATTGCTGAAAAACACAATCGAACAATTCTCGTCAAATATTTGATTAATCTGAACTTAGCTTTACAAAAACACATTGAAATCAAATTCATCAATTTTGTTTATTGCTTCAAGGCAGTTGTAGTATCAAAAGCAAAATTAGATTTTCAAGACAGTTTTACAAAAACTAGAGAATCAAAACATAAAACCAAATCAATTCATAAAATTGTTAAAGTTCAAACAAATATTATGTTTTAACTTTTTTTGTTTTTTTATCAATTTTTAGTTTTCCTTCATCTTTTTCGAAACCGTTGCCAATTGTTGACGAAAATACATACTCGTATATATATATTTAAGCTATATTAAGGTGCTGCCAAAATATGAATCCGTGTCTTTCAAGTAGAAATCGCTAAAATCGGTCGGAGATGTCGCCAAAAACAATTTTTTTCCTTGACTTTCGAGAGCCCATATCGGTAATGATTGAGGAAAAACAACACCGAACTAAATCTTCCTTGTACATTAATTTTTTTATTATTTCTTTACAAAACATAATTATAAATAACTTCAAAAAAGTGCAAAATATGCTTTTAGTCTTACTTTTTAAGTTGTGAAAATGTTATTTTTTTTTTATTTTACTAGGTTGTTATTTTTGTAGCCGGGTACTTATGAAGAATTTAAAGAACATTAACTAGAGAAAGGCGCAAAAAAAATTGCCAGAACGAAAAAATAAATAAGTCATCAACAAAAATTTTGCGCTATACACGAATTAATAATTTTTATACCCACCATCAAAAAGATGGGGATTTGTCATGAATTTGCCATTCCGTGTGTAACATGTCGAAAAAATCATTTAAGATCCCATAAAGTATATATGTTCTAGGTGCTGACAAGATTCTGAGTCGATCTAGCTTAATAAACTAAAAAGCAAAACAGGCTATCATTTGTAACTTCAGTTCATCCTTTTCGGCTTCTATCACTTAAACAAAAGCATTTACGATAGCGAAATTTTGAACAGATAGATCGAAGATTGATATAAAGTTGGAAACCAAAATTGAACATCAACAAAATTTTGTATAAATAGTTCAAAAACCAATGTAAACTCGAAAACAAAAAATGTGAATGATACGCTCACTTTACCACCCATCTCAATCATATGAGATGAAATTATAAAAAGCTGCAGATAGCCGGATATAACATGCCCACTTATTCTTACTAATTGGTTTGAAATACTTCTGAAATAATTGTTTTAAATTTGCTTGACAATTCTAACCTGAATTTTAATCATAGGAATAACTTATTTATTCAGAAACTTTCAGATTGTATCTTAAGATCCATTCTCCCAAAATATTTCATGAAACTTTCACAAAAGTGATATGTATGGTATTGCATTGCCGCATAACCCTTTTCAATAAATTCTGTACAATTTTTGCAATTCCAGGACTTTTTCATATAATGCAAGATATTCCAAGTAAGAGATAACAACTTATTTAGGCCCATAAATTATGATACGAACAATATAATATATGAAAAGAATATCATTTCATTTTAAAAACAAGAATCTGTCTAATGAAAGAAGATGTAAAAAGCGATTAAAGATGATTGAAAGGAAGAAATCCTCATGTCATAAGTACAAAAGGCGTTATGGTAATAAGTCATAGTATATGAATGACTTTGGCCGGGATGTTTATGTCTGCAACATTTTAATGAAAAGAAAAATGTGAAGTTTTTGTGCCAAGATTTATGGAAAACAATAGTGAAACCCTAATTTTGCTCATTTGGTAATGAAAAAATCATAATTTTTATCAATCAATTTTAGGGTGTGTATTTGCGCTATGCTAGCAATATTCAAAGAAATTCAAAAAAATAATTATTTCCTTTCATTCTATTGTAGCATTTTATTAAAATTTAGTTTCAAAAATGGGAAATAATTTTGTAATTAAAAAATTTTTGCGCATACACCTATTTTATTGTTCATAGAAAGATATGGGTTTTCTTAATAAAAAACCGCAAACTTAACCCCAATGTAGGCAAATTCCAAAAGTATTTATTTTTATTATAAAATAAAATATAAATATTAAAATATTTCATAAAATCTTCTAATAAAACCTCTAAAAAATAAATAATTTAAATGATTTGAAACACCTCATTTTAAAATAAATTTCTTCATATAATTTTTGAAAAAATATAAATAGTTCATATAATACGTTATACCGTAATAGTATTAATCTGAATATTATATACATATATTTATTGGCATTCGTTAACTAAATATTGCTTTCCATTTTTCCTTTATCTGACAAAGAAAAAGATGACGGACTATCACCCACGGCGTTTGAAGGTTTTTTGTTTAAAAAATAAAAACTTACTTTAAGCCAGTAAAATTGATTTTCTTGTTAAAAAAATTTTAGGCCACAAATTTGGCATGAAATACAAAAATAATGCTTGCAACCTTTGATATTTTGTTTTTTAATATTAAAAAAAAAACTAAGTATTTAGTAAAATTAACAACAAACACTTCTGTCGTAAGCTGGGTTAAAGGTTTTGTTTTTGATTTCTAATGCCTTCAGTTATATTTGATTTCTTTAAATTCTATTGTATTTTAAATAAAAAACTATTTTATTTATTTGCCTGGAACTTCTTCACTTAGAAAACTAGATTTAATTTTTTAAATACACAGAGAAAAGGGTCTCATTATAGCAACCGATTTAGTATGGCAATCGAATTTGGTTTTTTGTGTGTACTAGCCCATAATTCGATTGGGATATTGGTATTTTACACACAACTATTTAAAAAAATAATTCATTTGAAACATCTGCAAAATATGTATATAAAATATTAGGGTGGTCCAAAAATATATATTTTAGTTTTTTATTAAATAAATTTTATTATAAATTTAATGGAAATGTGTCTGGGTTCACACAAGGCAATTTTTCTTACTGAAATTTTTTTTTTGTGTGAGAAAGAGCGAGAGGGAATATGAAATGGTACAAACATGCCTGTACTTCAAATTCGTTTTGTTTTTTATTTCCGTACTTCAAAACAAAAACAAAATCAAGTCAACTAAAGCAAGAATTGCTGAAGTGAAATTTTGATTGTGAACATAAATGTAAATTCAAAATAAAAAAAGGAAAAATTTTAGAAAGAAAAATTGAAACATTAATATGTAGGTATTTGTAACAAATAAAATAAAAAATTCGTAATATGTATATAATCTTTCTCAGCTTTATTCCTTATTCTTTCAAACATTATGCAATAGACGGGAGCATGTCATATTCTTCCATGTCAAAATGTCCAGGGACTTTATGACATCAAAAAGTTTCATAATGACCATGGACTTTAAGATTCTTTCTGGTATGAAAAAATTAATCCATTAATTGCTAAAATTTCAGAAATCAGTAGTACTTTTGCCTGTGTAGGATTCTGGTCTGGATAAAACGGTTTTCTAGATATCAGATGTTCGGCCGGGATCAGCGATTTTCAACTTCGGTTTCAGACAGCGTTTTCGTTAAATCAAAAATTTTTTTGAATAGAAGTCATCCTATTAAAAGTGTATAATCAGCCAAATCAAATCATATAATACCTTAGACCGGGAGCAGTTTTGCACAGGTATGAACAGGATCACAAAATATATTTTATTTTTTTATTTTTATTTTTTATTTATCTGTATAGTAACACATGAAAGTAATTACTGTATGGAAGTAATGACAATTATTTTATATTTAAATGTGAGACCAAAACAAGTCCTTGGATGGACGAACAGACTGATCAAATCTTCTACTGCTTCTGAAGCGATTAGTGTACCTGAAAGTGGATGTTAAGCCATTAAGCGCAGGAACGTTATACAAAACTAAGCAGTAAGGTATAGAAACTCACCACATTAAAAAATGGGAAAGATTTAGTGATAATATATAACACAAATCTTTAATTTATTATCATACAGAAATGAAATGAGTACTGTGTACCACGCGTCTTTCACCAAAGCTTTATTCGATTATAAATAACATGAGATTATTAATGTTTACCCGTTAATTTATTGATAATATCTGTTGAAATAAGCACATAATAAAACAATGTAAATATGTACAATGTTGTAAGCATTTGCTGATTATTTCACCCATTTTAAAATAATCAGCAAAAGATTTTTATTATAAAATGTTCATATTTCTTAATCGAGACTAAATTTTATTTATTTAAATATTTATTTTTTAAAAATAACAAATCAAGTAATTGATTTAATTAATAAAATATTCTTTCGATTGGGATAATCGTATTAATTTTTTGTTATTAATACCATTGTATGCGTACATCTTCTCTTTTGATGTAAGAAAATCTACTAAAGTCCTAATATTTTTTATTTTAGTATGTGTAATATATTTTGTGTTTATTCTGCTGAATTTTAATAATAGTAACCATTTTGTAATCAATATTTTGTTATGTGTACACTTTGTTAATATCACAAAAAAAATAATATATATATGAATATATATATATATATATATATATATATATATATATATATATATATAAAGCAGTTGTTCTTACAAGCAGTGTTGCTAGCAGATTAGAAAAAAGAGGCTAAATTGGACTCTAAAATAAGGTTACAAAAAACGTATTTATTATTATTTTTTTAATTTAGAAACACATATTTTCTCGTTCTCATTAGTTTTTGCAACTTTTCTAAAGAAATTGTAATGGATTTAAAAATAACATCCAGCAAAATGACACAATGAAAAATCGCCCAAAAAATTTCCATACAAATTAGTGCTATATTTCATATGAAAAATTACCCAATGTTTTGAAGTTATTTTTTGTCGTTTTTCAATCATAATTTCTTTTTGATTAGGCATTTCCAAATTTTTTGGTTATTTTTCCTTATTATCCTGTGAGCTGAAATTATTGGTATGTTTAATAGATATAATTTCGATATAAAGTTTTTCACTTTTAAATTATTTTACAAAATTGTATATTTTCTTTTATGTCCTAATATGAAACAAAGTACTACATGTAGGGTACGTGGACAAAGATCCCCAAAACAATTGTTACATTATTAAGAGATTAAGTTGCAGCAACCAAACAACTGCCGCAATTCTTCTTTAAAACACATTCAATTCGTAAGTACAACTTTACAGCAAACTACAAAAAATCTTAATTATCTTAAAATAAAAAAAAATAAAAAAAAAAAACAATATTATAAATGATATTAATAGTACTTGTAGACAGTTAGGAACAAAATGAAATTGAAAGTTATTTTTTTATATCATTGTTATTTTACAATTTTGTAATTTTTCAAAGTAAATAAAATATAAAGTTTTGTTCAATTTCTAAGTGTAAAAAAATAATTAAAGGCACATAAACATATTTGGCTGAGGCTTTCTCCGTGTTTAAAACTTCCAAAGAAATAACAAATACATTTTTAGGCATTTCTTAAAAGAGTTGCGACTTTTATATGGTTTATTTCCATGTCAAATTCAATATATTTAAGCGGCTTAAAAGACAAAAAAAATGTTCATTGGAATACGTAATATTTTTAAAAAGTAATTAGATAATAAAATTATGGTTGAATTTTTTTTTTTTTTACAAAATTTATTTATATAAGTTCCTGCTACTCTTAGCAAGATATATATTTATTCATACAGAATCCATTTTATACATAAATAAACATATTTGGTTTCATTGATAATAATATTTAAAAAGAATAATAGCCCGGTCAAATTAGGCATTATTTAAATTTGCTAAGTTAATTAAAATGAAAATTTTAAACCGATTTCTTATGAATTTTTTACTTAATTAACAAATTAAATTTTATGTCCATAACGGTATTTCTGAACGTTTCTTCGAACATAAATTTAAACCCTAAACTGGGATTAACAAACAGAAAGTAGTTTCGGACTCTCTTAAGTGTTTTAAATTTATTTAAACTGGGATTAACAAATAGAAAGTAGTTTCGGACACTCTTATTTGTTTTAAAGGCTTTTACCGCACCCCAACCAAATATAGCTATAATCAGGGTAACCAAAAATATGCTCTAAAAAATCTATGTAAAAACGAAAATATATAGTTGAAATTTAAAAATATTTTCTTTAAGTAAAAATTTTTCTTACTAAATTTAGAATTGTCCACTTTTTCTACAAAAAAAAAAATATATATATATATATATATATATATATATATATATTAAGTAGCCTTAATTCGGTGATTCCCAAAAAAAATCTTAGTCAAAATTGTATAATAGCTTTAAAAACTCTTTAATTTTTGCCTAAAAGGTTATTTAATATACTTTAATTAAAAACAAGTGAGAAGTTATATACCATTTGGCCGAATCTGTTATACTCACCATCTACAAGTTTGTGCGGGCGGATTGCGCGCATTTTTGGTTTCCAAATTAACATCGGTCATTGAGCTATATACACAAAATTTAATTGCCGTTTTAGAGTTATCGGTGGAAAAGTTTGAATTAGAGTTAAGACGGGCACCCTATTTTTCTAGTATTTCATATTTTTACCTTTTTTGTTTTTTCTTTGCAAATCAAATTAACAGTCAAAAAAATGATCAATTGCCACTAAATAAGCTCTTGGGTTTTGGACTTTTTTCTAATCAAACTGCATAGTATAATATGTCTAGAGTAAATTTTGTAAAATGATTTCAATAATAAAATTTTTGATCTTAAAAGAATTTTCGGTAAAAAAAAGATTTTTCGAATTTTCATAATTTTTGAATTTTTTTTTTTATAAAATGTTACCGTATCATAGATATTTAAATTTATGGCAAATGTTCCTGCGAACAATTTGCAACATTTTGGTTATTTAATTTATTTTTTATCACGTGCCATTAATGTTATTGCTAATGTATTGGAAGCAAGTAATAAAGCGGAATTATTTCTTTTTATTATTAAAAACAATTGCCAGAAAAAGTGAAAGCAATTTAATTGTTGTTTGAACTTTATATTTAATAAACTACTTACCACCAATATTAAAATTTATTTAATACACTTAACTTTAAGTTTTCAAAAATATCCACAACTCCTAAGTATTATGTTAAAGGAGAAATTATTAATGACAATTTGCCGCTTAACTGTAAAGATACAAATGAAAATTAATTTCATTAATTTAATTATTCATTTTTTGTACAAATGTTCACAAGAAAAAACCTTTGAAATCATTTACGTTCAATTAAAACTGACATGAGTTTGAAATGTACCAACATCTATATTTTATTTTATTTCTTATTTATTTTTTTTTGTTTAATGAAATTGTATGTATATGATACGTTTACGAATGAATCTGTATTTTAATATAATGTCATTACACTCATATATGTGCTTCAATTCACTAGTATCAAATAAATTGAAATCAGTTAAATTAACCCACGTTTATGAACAAAATAAATGTAGGTTGATTGTTTGTTGGAAAAGGTTTCTCTTAGTTTATTTACAGATAGAAATCAATCATAACACAACTTATAAATATTTAATTTTTTATTTTTTTATTTTTTATTTTTTTGCTGAAAACTAATAACTTCCATTACATAAAATTGTGACAGAATTATGCTGAGACAAAAATATTAAACAATTCAATGATTGATTAGAAAGTTAGATAAAAAAGTGCCTTCTCCTTTCAATAACAATATCTTGTGTTTTGTGAATTCTGGTTTCATTAGGCTGAGTTTTTCTTTTTTATTTTAGTTTTTGTAAATTAAAAATAATAAAGTTCATCATTGTTTTTTATTTCTTGTTTCATTACATAATTTAACATTAGCACACAAACTAACAATTTGCAAAGAGAAAAAAAAAAATACCAAAATTATAAGTTACCAAAAACATAAAAAAATTGCAAAAAAAGAAGATGCTGCACCACACTGCTTCAAATCGATTACATGATTTCCATTCAAAATTATTTTTTATTTCGATTTTTTTCTATTATTAATAAATGCTTGGAGCACGATTTTTTTTAATGTTTAGTTTTTTAAGTTTTTGTGTGACTTCTTACAGATTTTTTTCTTTAAACAAATTGTTTATTTTAAATGCCAAAGTTATTCTTTGATTAAAAAGACAAATTTTAAATATTAGCAAATATTTAAGTATCAAAACTACTTCATTAGTAAAATTTTTACAAAATAAAAGCATGTACAAGCTGAACTATAACTCGCACCTGTTGAAAACTTAGACTTTTACACATAAGGTTGTAACCAGGGATCGGAACTGTTATAAATTTTATCATAAAAGTCAGAGGTTAATAGCTACCTTTCGATTTTTATATTCTTGAACAGAAATAACCCTTCGAGGCCCAAGCTATAAAAATATATAAAAAATATATATTTTGAAATAAAGTTATTTTGTTCAGTTTAAATATAATTTTTAAGATTTTTTGAGAACAACATTTTTATAAAAAAGGACTTGTCACAATTGTAGATTTTGCAATTTTGAGGGACTTAATTAGCAGCGCCAGTCATTTGGGGCAAGTAAAAGAGGGATTGAACTTAGCGCCGTAAACTCTGTTATAGATGTGGTTCCAGTATCCGGTTCGAAGGATCATAAACAAGTTTGCAATCGTAAATTGCATTGTTGTCTCTGTTTGGCAGTATCAAAGCAGAGTTTGCGGGCTATAATTAGACACCAGCAGAATGTAATACGTATTTTCTGTGCCGCTACACACTTCATCAGCATTCGTGGTGTCTTATCAATATTGGTTTCGTTGAAACCTGAATATCCATGAAGCTTTTTTTCTTTTGAACCTGTTTGGATTTCGAAATCTTGACAGATTTTCTTGAGAAACTTTTGTCCAGTTGTTATATGTGTTGTATCGAATATCTTCAGGAGTTTCAATACATCAGGAACTAGTATATATATAATTAGTCATTACCTCTCCAATTTTTGTTGGGGAAATATTAAATATAAGAGCGTTTAATAAATTATTAGAGTGTTTTTGTGAAGGATTTGTTGAAAGATATAGGACTTCAAACTGAAATACTTAGGTTGATAGCTTATGACCAAAACCAGCTCTTTGAAAAACTTTCAAGTCTGAAACTAAACCATCAGTAGTATCACAGAGCAAGGCTTCGATTTTATAAAGCAGTAAAAGGTGACATTTTTCGTCAGTTGAGTAGTACAGAACTAATCTCATCTAACTGTTGGTCTCTCCATAAAATGTATGACGAACATTGAATAGTAGTATTAGCAAAAGAAATAATTGTAACGAATTTCATATATCTATTTTTACACATAAATTTCTAAAATAGTTCATTGGAAAATTGTACAACCCAATACATTCTAATTTATAGAATAGATTAAGTTGGACATTATTGTCTTACTTTGTCATTAAGGTTTTTAATGTCTGTTTAAGATGAAGCCACATACTTTTGCTCCGAATTTAAGTAGATAATACTTTTTTGTACAAAATATAATAGACTCATTAAAATATTGGGGAAAAAGTGTTCAAAACAATTTTGATAAATGACTGGAATATAAGAATTATTAAATTCCCTATGTCTCCACTTTTCTCATAAATTTATTACCCATTAATATTTGTTCCTCATCGTTGGAAGAAGTATCAGTAGATATATGATCAAAATGACTTAACTGCTACTGATATTCATTATCATCGTCTGAGCAAAGTCAATTAATGTAATAACTCCTCACACTGCTTTTCCATTTTTAAAACATAGACTTTTCTAAAATAAAACAAAAATCACATTTGTTAGTTATGTAACTTTTGTCTAAAAATTTTATAAAACTTTTCATTTCAATTTTTGTTTTTGTAGTAAAGAATAACACTTTTACGAAACGAAATAAAAAATAAACTGATATTAAAATATTCCACTTATTGCTCAAGTCTTCAAAATGGGCTGGGACGTTTTTCCTATTTCTTTATTTTTCTTGCATAATTCTTACTATTTTGATTTACTCCATATTTTATCAAAAACTATAACAGTTTAACAAATATTTTCCGTGAATAGTTTAAAATAAAAATAACAATTAAAAAAGGTGGGTATCAAATGTATACTATATTTTAATTTTTATTTTTGCGAACGAAGTGAAAACTATTTTGTGATTTTTCATCATATTGAAAAATAGTTATCAAAAATAACTAAATATAGGGATATTTTTTCGACATGGCGATAGTTTTTTTCTTTTTGGCGATATTTGTTCGATATGGCAATAGTTTTGGCTATTTTTAATAACTATTTTTCAATATGATATAAATCACAAAATAACTTATTTCGTCTAAATCAAAAAATAATTTTTATTTGCTCTAAAAAGTAAAAATCCAAAAATAACTTTTTTTTTGGCTCAAAAAAAAGCATAGTATTTTATAAAATTCGAGCTCTCATAATGATGAAAATATAGTGTTTAAATCAATTGACCGATATTTGGTTGTTACTGCTTTTATTGTTTATTAAAAAATTCAAATGTAACTGTTATTTCCAGTCCCTGCTTGTAGCATTTGAAAGGCTAAGTTCTACTCTCGTGTTCTTCTAAAGAACAGAGAACTTGAAATAATAAAATTTTGTGTTTTTATCATATGTCGCATAGTAAGTAGGGATTTAGGTAGGGAAGGGTTGCACAGCACTCAGAAGAGTGCTTGTGCATCCACTCGGAGACCAAAAGGTCCATTGTGAGTCCCTTCGTAAAGAATATAGAAAGAAACTACAGACGAGATATAGAAAAGAGCAGAAAGGAAAATGATAGAGAAAAAGCTGAGACCAAGAAAAGTATAGAAAAGAATAGAAAGAATCTGAAAAGGAAAAGTACTACCGCCCCAAATCGCATAGTATATATTTATTTATTTATTTTATAATTTACAATACAATTGCAAATTATATTCGAATTCTAACCGAGCGGAGTAACGAAGACCATAGCTCGTTGTAGTGAAACAGACCAGAGTCTCTGGTGGGAATCGAACTCACAACCCCCAGACTGACAGACTAGCTCACTACCAACTAGGCCATCGGGGCACCCTGTCGCATAATATAACATACTGCATAACAAGTGTTTTAGAAATAATCAAGTACGTTTTTTAAATCTTTTGTTTTAAACTCTTTTAATATCCTTAAACACCCTCAACATATTTAATATTTATTATCAACATATTTTATTACTTATTTTATTAGTGCAAAATTGTAAGTAAGCGTTAAATTATTTTTCTTTTTATATTAAAAATTTAATTATTAAAGAATTTTTGGTTTTGCCAACAATACCATTTAATTTTTTTTTTCTTTTAATTCATAGCTTAATAGAGATTTTTGGTCTGTTGACGAATACACTTCAGTTTTGATTCTAAATGCTTCGTTTAATATTTGTTTAACAAACCGTGATACCGCTTTAGGCCATAAAATTAAGTACTTTTTTCTTCCCCATTTTTGGCATAAAAAAATAACTCTTTTTTCCTTCTAACTTTTATTACTTGCTAAACGAAATAATTCAATTTTCCCTTTAAGAAAAAATTCCTAATAAATACTAGAAACATAAAAGACAATTAAATAATAAAAATGTATATGTTAAAATGAAAAAATGAAAAACTTAAAAATAAAAATGTTCTTGTCTTGTAACAACCAGCCAGTTTAGTTTGTTTAGTTTAATTTGTTAAATAAATTTTATACTTGAGTGATTTAATTTTTTTTCGTTTTACTTATTGTGCAAATAAAAAGTTGAAATTGAAAAAACAGAAACTTTAAAGAGTGTTTCTAATAATATTTTTTTTCAATGTTTATTAGTATTGTATATAATGTATGTAATGTATATAATGTATGTAATGTATATAATGTATGTAATGTATATAATGTATTAGTATTGTATATATATAACCAAACTGAGACTATGCTTTAATCGTATTGTAAGATACATTTGCAATATTAAATATAGGGAACATATTTCTGGTTCAGTAATTAGCGTATTAGGTTCGGACTTTCAAACTTTTATAAACTTACGATTACTACTTCAATTTTATAAAATTGTTATGTTAGAAAAATTTAACTTTGGGAGGTCTTCGAGAACAAATAATCATACTTGTCCAAATCACTCATCTCTATATATAAAAGTTTCCAGATTATGGAATAATTGCCTTCCAAATGGAGAGCGCAATCTTGAAAAATCTATAAAACAATTTAAGAAATCTTCAAGAAATTTCTTTTGATTATATATCTGATGTTACTAGTTAAAGTTCACTAAGAAATCATCATTTTTGTTTCTGTTTAACTTCAATTTAAAATGTATATATTGTTTTGTATTAATTTCATTTTACTATAAATTTTGTAAAATAAGTTGTGATTTCTTTAAATTGAGTTATAACTAATGTAATGTTTAGTTATATTTTTATTAGATTAAGTAGGCCTTAAAGGCTTGTAATCTACTGAATTTTTAATAAATAAAATAAAATAAATATTATAAAATTTTAATTAGTAAAATATAATATATTTTCACAAAACTTATTGAGTAATAATAACACTATTTTGAAGTGTTTTTTTGTCATGCTGAAAAATTTACACTGAAATAATTTTATCTATCTCTTAAACCTTCAATTAAATACTTTACCATTTATAGAACTTAAGCAGTTATTCTGCGCTCGATATATATATTTTTGGGTTAGATGTTATTTAACCCAACCAAAATGAAATTAGTACTATACAAAAGGCGATATAATTTTTTTTTTTTTTAATTTAAAGATCAATTTTGTTTAGTTTTGTTAGTTTAAAGATCAAGAATTACCAAATATAAATGATTAATACTAGACAATAAACTTTAATGGTAACTGAAAGTGTTATGAAAATAATAGCCATAGCAATTCAGCAGAATTATACGTAAACTTGAAAGTACAATAATTATGTACATTTCCATATTGAAAACAAACTTAGTTTAGAAATAGCTATTGATTACATTATACCAAATTATAATATCTCTTCTTATTCGCGGAATATTAAGACTGTATTAAAATTTGTTATCATATTTTCGTTATTTAAAGATGTAATTTTAAATATTTCGGAAGTTTTTCAACATATATTGGATTTTAATGTATCATAGAAAAGGTCTATTCTTATAACATTGCAGATTACTGGCAATTAACCCTTTAACAGCAAAGAGCTCAATTATATACATTTGCTTCTCAAAAGATTTAATCAGAAATTTTTGCAAATAAATTGTGTGGAAGTAGTTATTATCATATATATATATATCAGTGGAGTATTATTTTTTTAACTATCCATTTATTTGGCATAAAAATTAATTTAGCCTATTATGGACCGTTGAGCCCAATATATTACTTTTGTTACTAAAGGGCTAAATGAATACATATTTATATTAATAGCATTGAATGAGACCTTTCCAATGATGCTGTAAAGTTTAAATTACGATGGAAAATGTCCGAAATATTCAAACTAATAAAATAGTATTAAAAAAAAAATCATAAAAAATTTTACTAAAATCTTAATTTATGAAGAGCGAAAATTATTTTTAAAAAAATTTTAGTTCATGATGTATTAATCTACATGTGTCTATTATATGTTGTAATTTTTTGATCAAAAATAAAAAATTGAGATCTACAACCATATTTTTGGAGATATTTTAAAAATGGTCCAGCTAACAAAAGCAAAATAATTGAACCAAAAAAATTTGGAAATTAGTTTATAACATATCACTAGCACATATTTAGAAAAAAGTTAATTTTGAGTGTTAATAAAACATTATGTTTTGCGGATCAAACCCAGAATATTATTAATTTCAATGTTAATGGTAGTTTACTGAGTTTTGTTGTGCCCAATGAATAATCAACAAGATTTCATATTACGGATCCTAATATAAATAATAATTGTCTAGAAAATATCAAAACGTTTACGATATGAGTTTGAACTATCGGGAACGAAGATGATCGAAATTGCTAATGACAAAAGTATATCATATAAATTATCAGTTAGGTTTTTTAGAATGCACTCGATGTAATCCACATTAAAGATGTTCAAGATGAAATAACAACAAATAAAAAATATTATGCAAATTTATTAGACTGATTTAACAGCGATGTGGAGAAAAACCGTATTTAGCCAATACGGCAGTGGGGCAGTGTTCGGGTACAAATATAATATGTAGGGAGAATGGGGTAAGCTTTTGAATGAATTATTGTATAACGTATGGCATAAAAATAATAAGATTAATTTATCTTCCGGTATTCTTTTTTGGAATTCTCTCAAATTAACTATTTTTGGGTAAAATGGAACTTAATAGAAATTATAAAGATATTTACGCTCATAGAAAATGTATAGGTTATTTATATATTTACAAGACCACACAAATAACAAAATTCAAGTAAGTGACGGAAACAGATAGGTAATAACTGATAAAACTAGTATTAAAAAAAATTATTCAAATAGGAAGTTTTATTTATGGTATTTAGAACAGTTCAATTTCTAGGTATAATAAATTGCTATAATTTTCGCACACTTTAAGTGCTCCGGCCATTTTCACGAGTTACATCATACTATGTGTGTGTTTTTACAGCATCCGCCATTTCTGCGATTCTATTTGCTGTTGAAATATGTGCAAAATAAAGTACTCAATTTTGTATTCACCTACTTCAAAATGTTATTGATTTGGATTTCTTCATTAGAAACATCAGCACTTAAAAAACTTTTTCAATACATTTTATTTGCTCACGCTCGAAAAGCAATAGAATCAGTGGTTTAAACGCAAATGTATAATTTAGATATGTACTGCAATTATGATAAACATATACTTTTTGCAAAAGCAAAAAAAATTATAAAATGCGCGAAAAAAGTTAAATTTTCTTCAATACTCATATGCAACAATACCTCACCTTCCCATATAAGCAACTCAATAAAATTAATCTAAAATTGATTCTAAAATTGTCAAATGATGAATGGCTCAGACGATATGTTCTTTAAGGATATGGACAAATTTCGAAAGTTTTTTGGATGTAATTAATAGAATGAATTATACTGTCATTTCTGGCATTCTAAATTAAAGAAAAATATGTTTTAATAGGAGACTTAGCCTTAGAAGCTTCTCTAGCTTAAGAAATTGGATGCGCAACTTTTAAGTATTAGGTAAAAAATTAAATTAGAACGGTATTCAGGGTGAAGATTTTTCGAAGACTAACCTGTATTGCAATCATGTCGAAAAGGTTTTGGGCTTAAACCCAAATTGTTACATTGGCTTTATACAGTGGAGGAGAATCGAAATTTTTTGGAAATATATCTAGAACTCCTAATCGACTAGTTGGATTTATATAAAATTTCACATCGGCATATAATTAAAATGTTCTTCAGCTAGATATGTGATTTAAAAAGCTGTAGTCCACAGTTTTTCTGATTTTTTAGAATTAAAGTATTTTTTAATTTTCCCTCGTATTCACAAACCAATTTTAAATTTAAAATATATTTTAGAGACCAAATTTGTATAAAATTTTATTTTAAAAAGCATTTCAAATTTAAAAGTTATTTGTGAAGATGGGAATTGGTTTTTGGAGAAATAATAAATATTGTATCTGTAATAAAATCTTTGTTAGTTAACCAAACCCAACCAAAAAAAATTAGGAGTTTGGTAAAAGGAATCCCTCAATTCTCAAAAGACAGGCGAAAGTCCCAAAAATTGCCCCTAAAGTCCAAATTTGTTGCAGGTCTGGAAAAATCCATTGATAATCCCCTTACAATACATCAGAGTTTCCGAAACTACATTCCGTTTGTACATCAATTCTTTTAGATTTTAGAACATTGAGACTAAAATCAAAATTTCGATGCAAAATAATTCAAATTCGGAAGTATTTGCACTTAGCCCTGTTGGGTAATTGAGCTCGTTTTTAATTTTGAAATAATCTCTGTAAAGATAGTTTTCAGAAAAGTATAAAAATGTTCTTAAGTAAAATTTTATTTTAGTGAAAAAAGAGTATAGAAACTTTTTCGGCCAAAAAATTTTCAATTTTCAAATTCAAAAACGTTTATTTTTAGATTCGGTAAAGCTGTCGACTTTAGACTTTCTTAAATCTATAGATAATTTTGTTCTTTTAGTAATCAGAGAAAAATATAACAAAATTAGTTGGAAATATTGGAATATATGTTGGAATTTCAAACGAACACTATAAAACGCTTGTTTTAAATTTTATGTAAATCGAACCGGCCGATTAGAAGCTACATATTTATTTCCAAAAATATTCGATTCTGTTCCACTGTGCAGTGGTATTAATGTCTTTTACCATATACATATGTATAAGTCACGTTTGGTGGTTTATTTTCAATATATTTATATGTAAATAAATATGATTATTTATATTACATCATTATACTTGAATTTAATATACATAAATATATATTTATTGATTGCATAAACGAATAAATTAAAGTTAAAATATTCTCGTTGGAAGATCCTAGCAATTATTAATAATAAATGCCCCGTTTGTGCAAATATTTCATATATCTTCCTATATTTTTCAAACGTGAAAAAGATCAACCAGAAACAATATTTTGAGCAGTAAAATCTGTCAATCTTGAAAATATTATATAATTTAAAAACCGTTAAATATTGTGGGATTACCAATTAATTGACTGGTCATTTTATAATTATCATAATCGATATTGCAATCAATACTGCTGTTCATAATTATTTTTATTATCATAGATAACCGTAAATTTTACAAATGAAAAAGCTTTAAACTATAAAGATTTTGTTTAGAAAAAAATTGATATTTTATCATCGCCAAAGAATTTGTTATGCCAAATTTTGGCTAAATACTAGTTGCATACTTATTGAACATCCAACACTAATTTTCTTTAAGTGCATTTAAGTGTATGTAAGTATATTTATAAGGTATTTAGTGTTGTAAATTTTTTATATTTTTGTAGACAATATGTATGCATCGAACATGTGGGCAATTAATGTGCAATTTAATATCTCAATGCAAAAATTATGAAATTTTTTCTTAAAATGCTAAGAAAAAAAAAAGACCACATAATAACAAGTATATAAAAAAGTTTTTTCCTTTTTTGTAAAATTACAAAAATAATATTTTATTTTTTTTTTTTTTAGGTTTTTGGTTCAAAGCACTCATGTGTAACAATATTATTTTATTTTTAGGTGGGGTTTTATTCGTAGATTTTGTGTCTGGTTTTATTTTGGCTACACCTCTCTTGTATTCGCGTTTATTTTTATATTTTAATAATAATATATTTTTTTATTGCTCTATTTAAATTCTGTTTCTGGGCTCAAGTCATACGGAAATTTAAAAATCTAAATACAAAAATAAAAACTAGTTCAATTATCATATAAAAAAGAGAGGTACAAAAAAATCCTATGGCATAATCAGGGCTGCCGTATACTTTTTTGGTCGACCCCAAAAATTTTAAAAAAATTTCCCCAAAAAATTCCCACGCAACAAAAAAAAAAAAGAAATTATATTAATCAAAATAATTGTTATTATTTAACATATGATTTTTTTCTTTTTATAGAGATCAGTTTTATAGTTTTACATTTGTATTTTAAAAATTATATTTTAAACTTCAGATTGACCACTTTATAATTTAGAGGAATCGGTATTTTACTTAACTTTAGAATTAAAATTATTCAACATGTCTGATTAAATTCTTGGCAACAGATTTTATTAATATTAACTTATTAATAGGCAAGGTAATATCCTGTAGATTTGTTTGTAAAAATCATTTGTTTTACTATTGTTTATACTTGATTGATGTACAAAACTAAAAAAAATCTTAATAAAATATATTTAAGTCTCACTGTTGGGAGTATATTAACTTAGGGGTAGTATTATGAGCATTTCAGAACGACTTGTTTTAAAAAGATTAGTAAGGATATATCTGTATATCATATTTGTTACAAATAAAGCATTATATTATCAAAAGAGTTAAATTCGAAACGAACACTGAAAAAAAGAGAAACCTTAAGAAATTGCGAAATAAAAAGTTTTCTGAAATAATGAGAATGAGCAATCAGCTTTCTGATATTGTCATTAATAGATTCCCGAAATTTTTTCTTCTTTTAAATCACTGTTTGACTCTGATTTAAAAGAATCTCTTTGAATTTCAAAAATAGCATTGATAATTCCACTGTACTCCAACAGGAGCAATTTTACGGTCAAAACAGCAAATCTGGCAGCCCTGGTATGTTTTCGTTTAGCTTAAAATGGCTTTTACTTGGAATTGGTATGTATTGGTCATGTTTAATAGATCTTTTGACAAAATAACAAAGAAAAATAAAATGTAAAAATAATATCAAATAATAATTGTTAAGCTATAAACAAAATGACATAATAAATTTTTGAGTTTAACAAAGATATAATAATATGTAACAAAAAACAAAGAGATAATTAAACCTGATACATTAAACAACATTTTATAACGAGTACGAATGATTTTTCAAATATTTTTTTTATTAAGCTTTTTGTGTGTACATTCATTTAATAAAGTTTTTTAAATTTTTTCTTATATCAAGTTTTTCTTTATTGTTTTATGAATCTCAAGAATATTGTCGAGGAAAAAAATACCAAAATGTCTTGTGATTTGTTTGTTAACAATTAACACTTATCATATGAAAATTACATGCTTTTTAGAAATTTCTTTAAAATTAAACATCTTGTTAAATAAAACGATGTTATAAATATGCAGACATGTATATCTTTACTTGTATTTATGTCTATTTGTATATATGTATTTATGGTCTAAAGTCTGGAGATGTAACATACAATCATCGTGATCAAATATTTTATCCGTCTTAAGAACGAAAACGAAAAAAAAATGCAGAAAAAATATCACGTCAATGTGATTTAAGAAAAGTAACAAGTCAAAGTTCATAGAATGCAATTGCAATACAAACATAAATATGTAATTTAAAAAAAAGAGCTGCCAAAGGTTCTGTAATTTTTTTATAACAAAAATCAAATATAAATAAATTTTATAGTGTATTATTTCTTTTCTTACTAGCATAAGTAATGAAAAGAGTTTATAATATTTGCGAAGGTTGAAATTTCATTTCATTTATCTCTAGTACGTTAAATTGATTTCTTGGAGGGTGCTATAGACAACTGTAGGTCGATATACCTAAAATTAGTTTTTTTTTTTGTCTAATTTTACATTACTAATATTATACATATTATATTTATTTTCAGGAATGAAACTTCGGACCGATATTCATTAAATTTTGCTGTACTAGATTTTACAAGGGTCGTGCGCTATGAAAAAGTTGCGTTCTTTTAGAGCTCAACAGCTGCCCATACCTTCCGATATGCATTCAATCTTACAATGCCACGTATAAGAAGTCTAATTGAGTTCTTACAAAATAAGGGTACAGTCTTAGTACTTTTTCAAGCGTGAGAGATACCAAAAGTACCTAATCATCATAGAAATATGGGAACCAGTAGCTGTTTCTATCTAAAAGCCCTTAGTGTAAATGAGATCGCATATTCCCGAAAATGGAATTTGCCATCCATCCAAGTAGAATCCTAATATTGAAAGTTCTATCAAAATGTTTTTTCGGTATAATGATATTCTGTCTCCGGTACAAATGTGTATAAGATATCGTCATAAAAAACGCAATATAATCCGAAAGCACACTAATGAAAAATATCATTAAAAAAAATATCCAACATAGTTTGCAAAAATAAATTGAGGAATAGAATTCATCGCATCATTGATAGATAAGCTAATCTCTATACTTTATTTTGAGCAGAAATAGTGTTCTTTGTATCCATTACCTTCCACCATACAAGTTCTCCGTACGTAAGAATATGTCTAATGACAATACGGAACTGATCCAATGAGTTTACTTTACGTGTAATGAAATTTATCCTTAGTAAAGGGCAGTGTTGCCATATTCTATTTTTAAAAAGCTTACAATTTCTTTTCAAAACTCTTATTTTTGGAAGAAAACACCAACGGTAGAATAAACTCAATAAAAATATTTTCATTGATATATTTTATGAATCATTTCATATAAAATTCATTCTTTTTCAGAAGGCACTTCGAAAACAAAGCAAACTCAAAGATTTTGAAGTATATAAATTATATTTATACACTAAAATTCTATTATCACTGGGAAAACTGTTATTATTTGGGCAAAAATTATAAAATAAATATTTTAAAAAAATTTTATTTATTTATTCTTTTTTTATTAAAAATCTTTAAGTCTTTCCACGGTCTCAAAAAATCTTTATACCTATACAGGTGGTATAGATATAAAGATTTACAGGTAGCAATACTGGTAAGGAATACAACGTGGTCAGCCTGTGTGATAACTTTAATGCCATTTTATTTATTCATTTTATTCATAACAGTGTTCCATAAGTTTGGAGATACTACACCTCCTTGTGGAGAGCCTTACCTAGTGTCTACATTAGGCAAATTTTTATCAAAACAAACGTCAAAATCAGTGCGAATATATACAACGTAAACTTAATTAAACAGCTGATTACTATTTTGGTTGTTACAGTTGTCAAACTGCATATATAAAAAACAATAATGAATACGCCATATTGTTGTTTTTGTGCAACTGTTGCCACCTTCCACAAATTCGCGTTAAGTTTGACGTTTGTCTTGATAAAATATTGTCTTATGTAGACACTATGTTACGTTACAACTATATTTATGCTAATTGTACGCAAATTGGAATTTATGGCCCTGCCTTTCAATATGTTCCCAGGGCATTTTGTTATTTGCTAATCAATCTCTAAGCCTTAAGAGTTGATGATATGCTCACAGTATATCACTTAGAGAAATCAACAAGCCTTTCCAATGTTTTCAATAAAACTCATGACAGGCTAATTATTCTCTAATCCGTTTCAGTATTGTGGATTATCTTTCCCGCTTTGGAAATATATACCACTGCAAGTTCTCCCCAGCCCTTGATTCAAAGCTATCCCTAAGGCCCACACAACATTTTATATATATACATACATATTTGGTGGACCATAGATTTACATAGAAATGAAGCCACGTAGTCAAAAATCTAAGTCGGTTGTAAAAAAAAAATACTTAATTTATAATTAGAACGAATCATAGATTAAAATTGATATGAAAAAAAAACTCTATAATCACACATACTATTTTTTGCAATTAAATTTTTTCCTAACACATTCTTAGACAAAGAAGTTTCATATCTAGGTTAATCTATCGTTAGAACCTTATTCCGAATTTTAAGGGATTTAAAGAATGTATTCCAGTTCTAATCTTAAACCATATCGAAAGAAGGATTGCCGCCAAACTACACATATAAATATATAATTTATTTCGCTGAATTTAGGATTAATGCCTACAATTTGTAAAAAGTCGTCAAGATTCAATAAGATTCCTAACGTCACAAAAAATGCATTCCAAATTCCATTTAGCTATACTTAAAAACACTGAGATGATATGGCAACCCATTAAATAATTGATGTAATGTATTATTTCACTTTAAAATTAAACAGATATTTCCTTTCAATCAAAAGAATAACAATAATAATTTATTATATTTTCTACTCTGGGAATTTTTTAAAATTCCCACCATTAAAAAAAACACAAAAGACATAAAAGACAGAAGTCAGAAGACAGAAGACAATAACAAATGCAATAAAAATATTACAAATATCACATTAAGGATTAGCACTTTTAAGCGTTTAAGTAGAAGTCACACAAAAAACACTTATATTTGATTCTCGAATAAAACACAAGTAGTTAAAAAATGTTGAATAATCTCTGCTAAAACTTTTGTTACAAAGTTTACTTTTCTTTATTTTATATTATTCTTGCATAATATGCAAATTTATTTACTGGAATTTACAATTAATTCAACCTGTGCATCTTTTCATTCATCTCAATCTGTCTTAGTATATATATAATATAAACTTTTTAGTGTGTAAATATATTTAAATGCGTTTAACTTTAATTGTACGCTGTTTTAATAAACGACCAAGTTTGTTTTAGCCAAGTTTAGTGTGAAAATACACACTTCTCTTTAAAACGTTCATGCATGTTTCACAGAAGAGTACTTATTTACTTACTCGTATATGGGGCTTTATATGCCGGTTTGTTTGGCTGTGTTTAAAAAGAAATACCTTCAACTTGAACTTTAAATAATGTTGAATAAATAAAGTGTTTATTGTTAAGAAAACTGTCTACGATATAGTAATAGAAACAACAATAGCAAAATGATTTTTATTTATATAGTTAGTGCTTGAACTTTTTCTTCTATTTCTTCTTATGTCTTTACGAATATGTATGTATATACGTACGTATGTATGTATGTATGCATGTATGTATGTTTAAATTCATCATTTAGTTTTATTTATTCATTTCAAACTTTGTAAGTTTCTTGTACAATTCCTCTTCTTCTAAACTTCAACTTAAACTTTAGTTAGTTTAGATTAGTTTTTTCTTCCTTTTTGAGCGGAAGTTCAAGGTGTTCACTCAATTGAAACGTGTAAAGTGTTATTTTTTTTATTATTTAATTGTATCAAAGAACTTTTGATCCGATGAATAGATGATGATTGTTGTATTTATTGTTGTTATATAAGTATTATTACGTTGATATTCTTATATAGTATTTATATAAAAGTGTTTAAAATAGAATTTGTATACAAAATAATAAAATAAATTTTGATACTAAAATTAAAGGTTTAAAAAAGTTTATTGAACTTTTAAAAACAAACAAAAAATTTTTTGATAACGTTATATTTTATGCTGATAATTTTAAATAATGACACGGTTTTTTGTTTAAATTGATTAAATTACGTTTACAAATTTGCTTTACGATTGTTAGCCTTAATAAATAATGAGAAAAAGGAGTATAACAACTACAATTTGAAAGATCTCTAGAATTCTGTATATCTTAATTTTTTTTCTAAAATTTAACTAGTTCTATATTTCCTGGAGACAGGAATATCTTTATTTCTTATTCAATACAGAGAAGAATAAATTAAAAAAAATAATAGTACCTATGCTTTCTTAAAATATATTACCATTCCAATAGATTGTCTAAAAAGAAAACTAATGAATTCTTAAAATTATAATATAGTGGTTTTAATTTGCATGATTTAAAAATTAATGATCCTTCTTACAGTTTTAAATACATCCTTATACTATTATTCTACCCTACACCATCATGGGTGTTTGGGGTATTATGCCTTTGTGCATAATACCACTAACTTAAAATATACCGTTCGACTCAGAATCACTTTCTGAATCGATTTATCAATGTCCATCTGACCGTCTGTCTGTCTATCAAGTAGAGAGGACCAAACATTTTTTGCGAGCTATATTTAAACGTACCTAAAATTTTAGGTATGTTCATAAGGATAATTGACCACACTCTAGCGTATATAAATACCACATAAATGATAGTATTAAGATTATATTTCACACAAATAAGTAATAATTGACCATAGTTCCTTTATAGGGTCCTCTTTTGGGAATCACCTTAAAATGCATAAATTTGCTAATATCAACATAACATTACGCATACGTGTCTTACGTACAAATAAACATAATCCAAATGCAAAAGTTAAATGAAAATGACTTTGAATTCTATTTTTTAATGAATTTAAATTTAATTAATTTTAGCTTTTTACTATTAGTTATATGTTAAAATTATTATTTATTTAGAAACAAATAAATTATTTCTTAGCCACTATATGTATGTATTGTTATCCAAAATGAAAAAAGTATTTTATAATTTACGAATAAAAAAGTTTTCAATTTATTTATGGTTACGACCTTTTGCTTATTAGAAGAAGTATATTGTGCATATCTATTTTACTTGTAAAAATTATTCCGTTATGTGTATATTTTAATAAAATGTTATTAATCGTTAATCGAGATTAAAGGCCCTTCACTACAGGTTTAAAGGCTATATATAAGTTTGTCATTCCGTTTGCAATTTCCACAATTTTCAATGGTAGCAGAAACGTTTATATTTTCAGGATTCTTGTAAGAAATTATTTCGATAGGATGATGGCTGTGCGTTTGTCGGTTGAAATGGCGTTTGTACTGCCATATAACTGTCATATATATTAATAAATGTCAAACGATCGGAAATCCTTTCCGAAACTTTGCTGTTGAAACATATATTTATATTAAGCATTGCAAACAGTACTATACTATACTATACTATACTATACTATACTATACTATACTATACTATACTATACTATACTATACTATACTATACTATACTATACTATACTATACTATACTATACTATACTATACTATACTATACTATACTATACTATACTATACTATACTATACTATACTATACTATACTATACTATACTATACGTTTGATCCGAATACCTAATAAATTTCCTATGACATTTACTAAATAAATTATTTAAAAAACAAAATTTGGAAAATTTTGTTTAAACGTTGGAAAATATAAACGTGTTGCCATACGAAGATGCTTTTGCGCAGAAACGTGTATTAATAATTTGTGATGTTCTTGCATGTGCAGAATAGAAGCAAGAAATCAATTTATAAAGTAATTAACGAAGAGTATAGAGATCCTACTTTATAAAAAAATAAAAATCAAAGAGCGGTTCATGTTATAAAGCCGAATCTTAATTGGGAAAGTTTTCAAAATCAGTTTCCATTTTTCATGTAGGTTTTTTATATTGCATGTATTTATATAAGATAAAATCGATGTTCTTTCTTGTTTAATAAAAAATCTATACAAATTATATAATTCTGAAATTTATTTCCAAAATAAACAAATAAATTTGTACCTACTACTATTGAATGTTTCGCCTACTTTAATCAAATTACATTTTTCATTCAGTTGTGTAAACCAATAAAATCGGTATTTACAATCGAATTGTGATTTAGTACATGGGACCGACAAAATTCGATTGGCAGAAAATTCGGTTTCCAACACGAATCTCTTTTCTCTGTGTAGCAATCGGAAATTACCTTTGTAGTCTCTCTTTGCCGATATCAAGGCAGATCTTGTGGGATATAATTAGACACCAACAGAATGGAAGCAATATTTTCTGTGGCACACTTCATCGCTATATATGATGTAATAAGGATTTTTCAAATAGCTAACAATTCTATTTGTATTTTTATAAATTCAGGTACAGGCAATTTTAGTTGATAAAAATCTTTAAATTGATATATTTTAAGAAAAAAAATATTATTTAATATATCGTCAAGTAAACCATTCATTTGGCAAGCTTAATCAAAAAATACACACAGAAAAAAGATTTTTTAGGAAACAGTTACAAAAACATAAAATTCAAAATATAAACAATATTTTATCACATTTTTAAAAATTACTAAATGCTACAAGTTTTTTGTATTTATAATAATTTAATTCTTACTATGATAGAGTTGGAGTTACTACAAAAGTAAATTCAATCAGTTTAACCAATTTACGTTTTTATAAAATTAATTAAAGAAATTTGATCGACGCCATCGAATTTTAGTACTATGGCTTGGCATTTCCAATCATTTATTTTATAATAGGAAATATATTTACTTTTAAGAAAAAAAGTCAATTCAGTGTTTACAACCGAAATATTTGTACAATTTGCTGACATTTCAAAAATAAATTATTTATAAAATAAAAAAATTTTGTGAGCAAATAATAGTTTGACATTTTAATTGTACATAATATGTATATCCTCAAAATATAATTAAAAATACAAATATATTTATGCTCTTTAAAGTTGCCGTTTTCAATAGTTGTGGTTGTAAGTATATATGTACATTTTACCACATTAAATGATGTGCTACAAAAATAAAAATCCAATTATGATTTACACTCCTTAGACTGCAACACCCTGCACATCTCTCCATTCCAATTGTGCAACGAATTTTTATCGGCGGAAAATATTTCCTAACCCTCAAAAAATCAACCACGATAATAAATAAGCATTGATAAATAACAGGTAAATACCTCAAATCATTAATAATATCTCTTCACCTAGACTTCCTTTGAAAGTCAATATTCAATTTTTTATATATTCGGTGAAGATGGATACACCTATTTGTTGGTGATAATTCGATGTATCACAGATACTATTAAATATCAAAGAAATTGCAGAAAGCTTTCAAAACAAAAAAAAAAAAATGGGCAATACTTATAAAAATATTCCTTTGATATTAATTCATTAATATCTTTAATAACTTACTTAGCTTATTTTCGCTAGTTCTTTAATATACAATATATTAAAGGATTAAACTATAGATGGTTTATGACTCCAGAGTGCCACTCAGCTCTTAATTGTGTGCTACTACTATACATATCTTATATAAATTCTCATTATTCTATATATGTATATGTATTTAACTTTATATATGAAATTTATTTCATGTTTTTAGATTTAATAAAATTAATTTATGAAGAAATAATATCTTTATTATTCACCTAAGGTTAAAAAAGAAACTTTTTTATTTTTAAAAACCGTTACGTATACCGAATTCATATGGTCATACCAACCGAATTATGCGTTAGTACTTGGAATCGAACAAATTCGATTGACAATAAATTCGGTTACCACAAGGAATCTGTTCTCTCTGTGTACAAAACTCCATACAAATATTTTCATATTTTTATAAATTTTTATAAAAAAGAAAAAATACCACTTTGGGCCATGTATATACAATGTTTGAGGAGTTTATATATCACATACGTAATTCTAATGATTATTAATTAACTTTAAGAATATTAATATTCTAACTATCTAGATTTGGACGTTATATTACCAGTACAAAATATTTACCTCACGATTATTTTCTTCTATATTTTTTTACTTGTTTTTTATTGTAATATTCTTTAAGAGAGAAATATAAAAAAACGATTAATATTATTGTATATTTGTTGCTTTATTTTGCTCAAAGGCAGATCTTATAGCTAAGATCTTAAGATGTGTTTAAAAAGTTATTAGTTTTGTAGCGTTTTTTCAGCAGACTTTTAGTTGGATATTTGTTTGTAAATAAAATTAAATAGAAAAAGAAACTAGAATCCATAGATAAATATTATGATAGATTAAGAATTAAGGAGAAAACAAAATTATAAAGTCATAAATTATTGGAATGCATACAGATTGTGACTTTAAATTTTGTTGTGAATTAAGAAGAAATTTTTATGGTTTAATATTCATAATCAAAATTTGTGTGGGTTTTTTGTTATTAATTTTTCTAGTTACGGTTAACTTACTAAACTACATATATATTTATATACGTTTAAATATAATTAAATTATTAATAATTTCTAAAATTTTCAGACCAAAAATTGGTTTTTAGTTTCTTTTTTTCGTCAGTTAAAAAAGTTCTTTAACCCTGACATTAGATTCAAAGAAATTTCAACATTTGATTTCAAAACTTCGATAATTTTTTTACTTTAAAAATAGCAGCTTTTAGGTAATCTAAGATTTTTTTATTAATTTAAGTCTTTAAAGTCTAAAAAGCAAATCAAAGTTTCTTATTTCATTAGATATGGTTTTTCATTTGGTTAGTTTTGGTTTGACTTGGCAGCCTGTCAGTTTGTATCACTAAAAAAAAATAAATAAAATAAAATTGTGTTACAAACATGTTCTTGTGTTTTTGACTCTATTACGATTTTTTGTTAGTTTTGGGTTTAATTTTATATTTTCAGTTTGTTTCTTTTTCTACTTTTTAATCAAAGATTATGTAATCTGTATTTTTTTTAACTTATTCGTTTGTGGTTATAAAATTAATTACATTACCAGCATTAGTTTAAACCACACTTTAGATATGAGCTTTTCTTAGTTTTTACTGTAGTTGATGTTAGTTTTTCTTTTGTGTTATTTAATTTAACAAATGACAAATGATTCTTGCTAAATTGCTATTCTTTTTTATTATTTGCGTCTAAAATAAGAAATTAACTTTTGTGAATTAACATTATAATAAATGATACATATATATATATATATATATATATATGTATATATTTACTTATTTTTTTTTATTTATATTTGTTTTGTTTAGATTACAAATGCTGTTTGCCACAATAGATTGTTTCTATAAGGGATGATCTTCTAATTTCAGCCAAAGTTTAAAAATATTAGAAGATCTGGTTACTGGCCGATGTGAGGTTATTTAGCTTTCATTCAATAATTTTATTATTTCGGCTTTATATTACTTATATTATTAGCTAATCCTTCGTGCTTAATTGATAAAATACATCTTATCAGTTAAGAGAGATTAAATTAAAAAAACAAAAAAAAAAAAAAAACATCACAATATTATTTAGAAACACAGTAGATTATGTATGCTTCTCTTCGATAACATCAATCCAATCGTTTGGAACAAATGAAGTATATCATATCTAAATACTAGTGAAATGAATACTAGAAATCCAGTAGATTGAGATATCTATAGAAGTCACAAAAAAACTGTTTAGTTAAATATTTCCTGTAAACAAGACACTTATTCAGTTTGGGTAATATATTGATCTACTTTCAATTTCTCAGCGAACGTATTTCATAATTTTGGAACGTTCTTTCGAAGTTATAAAAATGTTGAATACATTTTATCAAAATTAATATATTCAATTATTTTTTTTATTCCAAACTAAATTAAACAATACAACCTTTGTACGAAATATTTCTATTGCCATAAACAGAAGCTTAATTATACATTTGTGAAATTTTAGCTTTAAAACATTAAAAGAAAACATATTTAAATTTTATTCAGTAACATATATATTCATCTAGATATATAAGCATGATTTTATTATCTGAATTAAAATATTAAATTTAACACGAACTAATTTAAAAAAAAACAAGTTTCATTTCTAAGTCTTTCGTTTTGTGTTTGAATTTTCTACCAGCTCATATCAACAGAGTCAATACAGTCAATAACCGCATTAATAAAAAAAACAAAAATAGAAAAACTTCAACTACAAAATAAATTAATCCAAATAAAAAATGCAATAAAATAAAAAAAAATTACAACAAAATAAAAAGGAGAATGTAATGTGCGCTACAAGTCACATGAAATAAATACATTCGATTTTTAATTAACCATCAATAAACTATACAACAATTAAAAAAAATAATTTATACATAAATTACAATAACAACAAAAAATCAAACAATTAAAAAATAATTTCAAATATTAAAATCAAATCAAAGTAAAAGCAACAAACTGGTATTTAGAAATGAGAAAAAAATTAAAATAACTAAATATGTAAATATGTGCTTAAAGAGATAATCGTTTGCATATTCTGTAAAATTATGTATGTGCAGCTATTAAAGTATAAAAAGCGAAATTAAATTAAAACAAAAAAAAAAAAAAATTAATAATTTAAAAGATATATTACTACTTGAAATCACATAGAAATAAATTGAAAATTAATGTCTTGTAGAATATTCACGTTTTTGTTGATCATTCAAACGTGCTTTAATAATGACAATTAAAACGGTCAACCATTTAAATATTTATAAACAGTTTGTTGTTTATAACTATGTATTATGTGTATGTATGTATGTATCATACATACATATGAAATTTTGTATAAATATGTGTTTACCCTAATTTCTATCAATCATTTAATAAAGTTGTTGTTTATTTTGCTTTGTTTGAATTGAAATAAATATTTATTAAATTTATTATTTACCAAAAAATATTTGCTAAAATATATTAAGATAAACACAATTCCTTTCTGACAGAAATATACTAATATGAGCAATATTTCTGTTTATTGCCTTTGTGAACAACTAAAAGAATAAATGTACACTGAAAACTTTTTTCTGGTTTCTTTACATAAGGATATTGATTAAAAGTTTTTTTTCATTTATTTTCTTTTATTGAATCTTTCCTTTTATAAACTAACAATGAGTATTCAAATCTTAACCTAAAATTTAATTAATATAATTATTGCTACTGTAATATACAACGAAAATTATACATTAGTGTATTTATCTAAGCAGATATATTATATCTACAATTCTTAGGCACCTGTTGCCCTCAAATGTTAGCAAATCCCTTGTTAAGGAATTTTGAGGTTGTTTACCTGAACATGGAGAAAATTTTCTCTTCGTAAAGTGAACATGATGAGAACATATTTCGTAGTATTGACCTTAATTTTCCTCGTTTATATGATACAATCATAGGGTTTTCATGTATGCGGTGTTGTCCGCTGATGTATATAAAGGAGCAGTCTTAAAACACATCCTTTAGGTACACCAGCGGATATTTGTTTATGTGAAGAGATCACGTTTTCGATCTTATCCAAAATGATCTAATTATTACAAAGTTTTTTAATAAATAGCGCAGAGCAATATTGTTTACTTGAAACATTTTCTTATGAAATTAGAAATTTGGTGCACCTGCTCGATAGTGCTATGTTTTCTTCTGAAACCAAATTGATGGTTAGGTATATTGTAGTTATTGTCAAGGAAGACTAAAAGCTTCTCGAGAAGTATTTTTTCAAAAAATTTTGATAAAGTTGATAGCAAGTTAATTGGGCGATATGATGTTACTTGGCTGACATATATTTCGGGTTTTAGTATCATTACTATTTCAGATAATTTACAAATAATTGGAAAATATTCGGTTCGTAATATGGAGTTGAAAATAAATAAAGCAAATCCCAGAACTAAGTTAGGTAAGTTGCTATTGATGTTGTCAATGACGGGAGATTTGCCTTTCTTAAGACTTTTAATTGCTGTCTTCATGGATGAGAGCTAGAATTTTAATGTATGGAGCATCATTTCATTGATAAAAATAGGGGAAACGCAAGAGTTTGTGTTATTTGGATTGAAAACAGTCTCTAAGTATATAGCAAATACCTCGATATTTTCAGTATTATTTTTAGCCCATTGATCGTTTTGAAGTCGTATGCGATAGGCCATCACATATTTTTCACCGCCTTCCATAGACGGTAATCGCTTTCTTAGTAGTGTCTAAGAATTTCAGATAGTTGTTCTTATTCTTTTTGGTTTTAAAAAGTTTCACTTAAGCTTCTCTGACATTGGTTGAGTTGAATTTTAAGGCCAGGAGATCTGAACTCCTGCCATTGGCGCCTAAGATTTTTTTTCCCCTTATAAGATCTTCAATATTTTTAGGACATTTGGTGTAGTTTTTTTTGAGAAATCCGTGGGAGCAGAAACTATAATAAAACAGTAAAAGTAATAAATAAATTGAACTAATACGTCTGATTTGTTACTGTGTTTTGACAGCATGTAATTTACATCAAAAAGGGTCAATATACATATCACCCTTTCTTTTCCACTTTTTTCAATAGTTCTTTTTAGTTCAACATATAATTTTGATGAACGCGAATCAAAAATTCTATGACTTTTTGAAATTCACTAGTAAATAAATTTAAATCAACACTACCCCTTCAAGTAAGTAGACAACTGTCAAATTTGTCCTTGGTAGCTATTCGAAATATTTTCTCAGACTAACACTAACGAAAATCTTGACTACTTGATTACTATGGAGATTTCAAAGACAAAAATATTGACTTTCAGTACGGCGCACAAGCACTAGTGATTATTTACTAGTTCTTTAAAACATTTATTGAAATTGGTTACATTCAATATTTTCAAACCAATTTTAAACAATAAGTTGCACAACAATAAAAAAAGTAACACAATTAATTTGTAACATAATCAACAAATTTAAGTTTCCAAAAAAAAAAATCTCTAAAAATATTTATTTAACAATTATTTTAAGAAAACTATATTAAACCTTCATGAACGAGGTGAGCTGTAACATACCTAAGCAAAACACGCAAAATCGTAATAACTCTAATAAAATAAAATTTTTTCTTTTCAGAATAGCTGAAAATGAGATATTGCCGCATCGATCAGTGAAATTAAATTAGTACAAGTATTATTAAAACCTAATGAAAAATTAGTATGGAAATATAAAAAATTGTTTTTTCGTAGAAGTTTCAAAAGTTTCTGATTTTAGTTTTTCAACAAAAATGTAAATACAAATTAAAATTTATTTCTGGGGTATGTTACACTTTACATAGTACGGAATGGTAGTTTTAGGCACCTCATACATGAAGGTTTAAAATTCATGCATACTTTCAAATACACACATTTTTGGTGAAATACTTGTTTTTTTTTAAACAAAGAGTGCCCACTTTTCTAAAGAGGATATTTTATTAGCTTTCAGAAAATATGCAATATATCTGTGGACTTTTGACAAAACAGCTTAATTAAAATTTTCAATTTCTTTCAGGAAATCAACAAACATTAGGGAAAAGTAAAATTTTGGTGAGCTATAACTTCTAAACTATGAACATTACAAAGATGCCTATTAGTGTAAATAATACATCTTTAAAATATACCTTTTATTTTTAAGAAATTTTCAAATGGTTTTATCTCGACTTAAGAGGCTTTGCCGAAAAGCCACATATTTTTTCTACGAGTATCAAATTATTATCTTTTAACGGATCTGTGTAGGATGATCAACTATATCCGAAAATGTTGAAAAATCGGGTCTTTACCGGAGAATGAAAGTGACCGTGCTTCTTGATGCCATAAGTATATCATATGGATATTATATATATATATATATATATATATATATATATATATATATATACTGTGTTTTGACAGCATGTAATTACATCAAAAAGGGTCAATATACATATCACCCATTCTTATATATATATAACGGTTTTCAACTCGTTTTTTGGATTTTCTGAATTTTTTCGCTGAAAAAATTAACTCAGTCGGTCCATTCGTTAAGGACAAAACGCATTTTTGACCGATATCCAGTCTTAAATAAGCTATGGTCTTGCTTGTATATATCGATCACAAATATTTTTCTTGACTTTCGGTTTTTCGAATCAAGCAAATTGGTTCATAAACAACCGAGTTATTGGGAAATCTGTTTTTTTTTTTTATTTACTTAATGTCTGCTTCCCTTATAGTTGTTGTTTTCACGGGTACTGAAAAACAAAAACAATAAATTAAGGCATAAAAACTTCGTTTTTTCGCAGAAAAATCGCAAATTTTTTTAAGAATTTTTGTGTTGAAAAAACTAAACTAAGAGGATTCAATATTAATCGAATTATAACCTAAAACGCGGTATTATTATTATTATTATTATTATTATCATTTTTTTTGAGGCTCCTATATAAGCTATGGCCAGCATTCTTGCACAAATCTATCACAAATATTTTTTTCGAATTTTGGTTTTTTAAATCAGTCAAATCGGTCCAAAAATTTTCCACCATACCCCTTTTTATGTGTGAACTTTTATAAACTTCCAAAGTATTAAATTTATTATTTATTAGCTTTACCGGTGCGCTTCATTAACCTATTTGATGCGATAACTAATATTTATTTTATATGGTTAGCTAATACTTTTCCTGGAACTATTCAGCCTTTTTAAAATTTGATTAAAAATTACTTTTAAATTTTTTGAGACTTTCACTGTAATAGTCTTTAAATGACAAAATTTATATTTTCTTTGTATGAAGACTACTTCTCCCCCTAAACCTATCTGTCCTACTTTCATTTCATCAATGCGATATGATAGGAAAACGATTCCCACGTAACTTGAGGGCTCCCGCTGTAATAGTTCCTTAGATATGCCATAATGAATATTTGCTTTATACTACATCTACATCCCCCGCTCTAATTTTATGCTAATTGGTTCATTCATTTGAGAATTTTAAGAAAGTGGGCATGACATCCGATCAGGATCCAGCGTAAGCTGTTATGTTCACCAGGGCAAGCACTATCTATGCGGCAAATTTCATATAAACAGCTTCATTAATAACGTTTAAAATTGAAAAAATCTATTTTTTTAAAGTAGGCGTAAAATGTGGGTGTGACTCTCAACTGAAAGTCACAAAACCTAAGCCTAAAGTCTAACAAAGCCTATAACCACCTCTGGCGCTAGTACTATCTGTGTGTGAAATTTCTTGAAAATCAGTTCAGCCGTTTAGACGTGATTGGTACACAAACAAACTAACTTTCACCTCATTTTTAAAATATATGTAAGGATATAAGGATTTATAAAATCTTGATTTAAATTCATCTTTATACGAAAATGTAAATTATTTAAAGTTTTTAGTGTTTACATGGATATAGTATAGGTAAATATATTTGTAATTTCATCCAGTATTCATATTACACATCTCATCACGGGTGAACGGTATATAAAATTTAACACAGCCGAACATTGCACTCTAAATTTTTTTTTTTTTTTAATATTGCCCATGATATTTGGTTCAGTGTGAATATTCGTAAAATCACTTTTCTTTTTTTTTTTAATATTTTTTTTTTTTTTTAATATTGAAATACAAAAATCTACTTGTTATTTTCTTAATTTAACAGCAAAAAAGAACTGAAAAAGTAATGATTTTAACATTGTGTTGTTATAGAAAGGAAACACTTAGTGCTGAAAAAGAGCTGCAGAGTTAGAATTTTTTACACATGTTTGTCATTGGCAGCATGTTCTTTTTTGATGATTCTTATTCTTCGATTTTAAAGATTTTTTTTAACTATTTTTTTTTTTTTTTTTTAATAAAAATATTGTTTAAGCTTTGTTAAAATATAATAGAAATAGTTTTAAATTGATAAATTATTACCCTTTCTTCCTGTTAAAAATACTAATATTTTTAATCTTTTTGAAGTAATTCTTAATAACTTCCAAAAAAAAGTGCGAAATATGCACTTAATTTTACTTTTGTTAAAAAAAGTCAAATTTTATGGAAGTTCTTGCTCATTTTGAGCTGAGACAGTATATTTAATATAAATAATTTTCATGAAATTCAATCTTAGCAAAGAAAAACAAAAACAAAAAAAAAAGTAAAAAAAAAGTAAAAAAAAGTAAAAAAAAATAAACAGAAAACAAAACCACCTTCGGCCCCCCAAAATTCAAAAGATTACAGTCGATTACTTAATCTATTGTGCAGTTTGTTAAACAAAATTATTTAACATTTATCGTAAGCGTTTTTCTTTTATTTATATATTTATATCAAAATTAATTAAATATTTATTTTGGTAATGGAGATTGGTGGCAACAACGACTGGTGAATGTGACTATAAATCGTGCATATTTTTGAAGCAGTTTGTTACTTTTGTTATGTGTGTGTTTTTTTTTTTTTTCTAGTGTTTAACATCTGCATAATTTGTGCAAATATTAATAAATTATTATTTTTAAATTAACGGTATCTTATTTCATTTTTATTGGTTTATATTTCTGTTATACAAAAATCTACAATTATATATTGTTATTTAACCCATTTACAAAAATTCAAATGTATAAAATGTTCGCTAAGATAAGTTGGCCTAGCGATTTTAATAAATTGTGGTACTTGATTGGGGGAGAGAATAAAAATAAATACAAAATAAAATAACTATTTCGAACAATTCCATTAACAACATCTTTAAATCTAAATTGAACTGATTTCATCCCAGACATTATCCATGTGTTAAACGTTATGTCCTAAAATTTTATTTCTATTTTTTTTTTTCTGATACATGACTATTTTAACATGTGTTTTTTCAAAAATGCTGGTACAACTTAATGAAACCAGACATAAGACAAAATTCTCTTACAAATTTAATTAAAATTATTTGTAACATATACATTAGTATATGTTTTACTGACCATCTATGATTATTTCACACTGAAGAAGGAAATTCTTGAAGATCATGTTATGTCCAGACTAATCAATATTTGACTAAATATTCGTTGTTTACTTATTTGCAAGTTTATTTTCTCCTCAATTAAACATGCAGTGAACATATTTTAAATTGACTAAATATAATAATAAAAAAATAATTTAAGAAATTTAAAAGCAATTAACTAAATTATTTCATTCAAATTGAGTAAAATTCTTCAATTTGTATAAATGTCTTAAAATTGAAGAAAATTCTTCAAAATCAGTTTACAGGTGTTTTTATTTATTTATTTATTTATTTTTTTTTTTTGATATTTAATTTATGTTGAGATTACATTTAATATAAATCGTTTTTGTTCGTAAGGTTTCCAAAATGAGCCTAAAATTTTTTTTCTTAAATAACAGAACATTCACCATCGCGTGGTGCTAGGCAGTATTGCCTCAAAATTTTCATTTGAGCTTCTAGCCTCAACAGCGAACAAAATAATTTCTCATTATCTACTACTAGTTTTATTTTTACAGAATCATTCATTTAAGCTTAATCAAAAAGGAATTATAGTTTAAAAATATCGAAAAATCACTTTAAAACATTAGGTAATTTTTCATATGAAATATAACCCAAAATTTATATGGGAATTTTTGGGCGATTTTTCATTTGGATCATTTTGCTAACAGCTGTTCTATGTTTCATTTATAAATTTATTACAATATCTTTAAAAAGTATAAAAACTAATAAAAACGAGAAAAAAATAAGTTTCCAAATTAAAGAAAAAATTTAAAATTTTTTTTCTGGTATTATTTTTTTTGACATTTAGTCTTTTTTGACATTTTTTAAAGTTGAATTTAGCCTCATTTTTTTCTCGGCTCCTGGCAACACTGGTGCTAGGGCCAAAATTTGGTTATAGCCCTAATGTACATACATGTCTTATAATTTTATTAATTAATTAGTTTCTATTAGACGTTGTTGAATATACATACATACATGTGTGTAAAAGATACTTATAAAAAAAATATAAAATGTATTTTTTAATTAACTATTTTATTTTAGTAAAATTTAATAAAATTCTTCTAATTTACTGAATACATGTAGAATTGAAGAAATCTTGTTAAAATTAATTGATTTATTTTAGTCAATTTGAATAAAATTCTTGAATTTAACTAACTATAATCAAAAAGACTAAAGTCATGTAGAACAAAATTCTTCAATTTGACTAAATATCTTCAAATTGTATAAAAGCATTTAGAATTGCAGCAATTTCGTTAAAATTTACTAATTTGTTTTAGTCAAATTGAAGAATGACATGTAGAAGGGAAGAAATTTCTCCAATACTTATTAAAGAAGATCACTTGAACGACTAATAACACAGCGACTAATAACAAAAGTGTTTTGATGTTTATAATACACTGAGGCCCCGATGTGCGACGTTAATGAGGAGCGGAGAATTGTGACGCAAACTGAAACGACGCAAATCGAATCACTATTTTCAATCCAATTATTCGGGTTTTCACATTAATAGATTAGTTCAACAAGTAATTTTCCTAGGTTAAAATTTGATCTGTTAGTATTCAAATAATGACAAATTATTCGATTAACCGAGTAGTCTTAGTAATATATGTAAAAAAATATAAATAATACTAAATTTAATATTTAATATATTGAAATAGTATTCAGAAATATAATATTCTATCATAAATAATTCATCTTGTAAATTCTTTTGCCCATTTGCATGAAAAAATAAATAAATAAATAATTTTTTTACCTAATGCTACCAAATATTCTCCTAATTTAATTTATAAATCAGACTTTTCAATTTTGTCTGTATAAGAATGATGTTATGTCATTAATAATTAAAATTATTATTACTTATACTGCCTGCCACTTGAATAAGGAATCACATTTTTTTTAATTTAATTAAGTATATCTCATAAACTAAAGTTCAGAAAAAAAGTAATTTTTTGCGTAATCAAATTTCATAGTAACTAAAGCTCCTGAAGAAATAAAAAATATACATATTTTTTTATACTAAAATTATGCATTTAATTAAAGACATGTATTTCTGTGGTACTTTTTCGTGTGTCACTTGAATAAGGACTATTTTAAAACTAAGCAAACTGTAATTTATTTTTAAATTTTAGGTCATAGAAATGAAAGTTATTATCTTCTAGCATTCAATTAGTAATGATTACTGCCACCATTTTTAGAAATAAGCTAAAAAATGCAAAAGGCATCGACTTGTATAATGAATCTAAGTTATTTAGCGAAATTGAACTCCATGCTTCCGTTATTGCATCCTTTAAGGATTCTATAGTCTCAAATTGTTTTCCTCCTTCAAAAACTTTTCTTGCAAGCCAACCCCAACATTTTCCATTGGATTCAGGTCTGGTGAATATGGGGGCTAATCCAAAAGTTGAACACCGGCTGTGTCTGCGACTCAAAAATAATTCCCCCTTATTTAGGTCATGCAAGTAACAGTTATACCCGTCGGGACCAACAATATTAAACTTTTTTTCATCGGAAAATACAACTTTAAACCATTTATCGGATCATGTCATTGTATTTTTGGGAAACTGTAGACGTTGTGATTTGCATTTTTCATTAAGTGGTGTTTTTTGCAGTTTTCTTCGGACTATGTATGGGCACGACTTTAAAATACTGGCACTGACTCCACTTTTTTCACGTATTTTTGATACCGTCTTTCTTTTGGAATTGTTGCCATTTGTTTCCGCCCTTTCATAGTTTTTCCATATCTTTCCACGTTATTTAAATAATTGTACACAACTGTCTTTCCTCTATTAATGTTTTTGGCTATTTGGACCGGATTCTGACCCTGAGTTTTCAAAATCAGAATTTTTTCTTTTTCAGGGTCCCATTTTGAATAAAAACTATTTAAAAACTATCAAATTAAAAATTCTCTAGCCGTTTATATTGAAAGGAATTCAAATCATAGCCTTCCTGATTAATATTAAAAGAATTCCTTATTCAAGTGACACACGAAATCGTACCACAGAAATACATGTCTTTAAATAAATGCATAATTTTTATATAACAAAATATGTATATTTTTTATTTCTTCAGGAAACTAAAGCCAACACTTTGAAATTTGGTTGCGCAAAAAATTATTTTTTTCTGAGCTTTAGTTTAGGAGTTATACTTAATTAAAGTTAAAAAATGTGATTCCTTATTCAAGTGGCAGGCAATGTATATAACTTTAAATTTACTGTACTCAAAACTATCGGTTTAGAATTGTTAATGTCATAACCTTAAGTATTTACAAAGTTATAATATTATCTTTTCATGTTTCATTTTATTAATTATTTTATTTTATTCTATCCAAAAAAAAAAAAAAAACATCGAAAGAATTCCACAGGTTTCTGAACTTGTGATTCAGAAATAGTGCAAATTTGAATCATTTCCAATGAATTTAACATAGGCTAGTCATTGGAAGATGTTCTCTTTTTTGATACCTATTAAGTGAGAAGGAAGTCAGTTCCACGATTTCACAGAAAAAATTATCACAAATAATTTTTTAATTATTTTTTTATTGAAATTTAATTATATTATTAATTAATGTAATTAACTTTCTAATTGGTTTATAATTTTTTTACAAAAATAGACAGCTCTTAAAAAATATAAAGAAAAAAGAAAAACGTATCAATAAAAAATATAAAAATTAAATAATTTTAATGCAATTTCAACCACTTGCAACTGTTTTTGGCTCACTTTAACGGCAAAGAAAATAGTAATACGAAATATTTACATGATTTCCTCAGTTGTCGGTGACGTTTTTAATGTATAATAGTTTGGTAAGTAAGAATTTTAAATATTTGATGACATTATCAATCTTTCGATACCATTGTAGCTGTTCAAGATCCCAGTTTGTTTCAAAGCTTTTCTATAAAAGTTTATTTATATATGTTTATAAGGTCATATTGTTATAAGTATATCGTTCTGTAACAATATTAACATAATATGATCTTTATTAGAACGTCCGACAAATATGAACGCTTTTATAAGTTTTCGGGAATTAAATATAAGTATAAGCATTACATATTTTAAATATGTTTTTAAGATTACATATTTTATAACCATTAAAGTGAATTATGTTACATAGATTTTTAAATTATACATAAATTATTGTAAGAAGTCACCGATAATCACATGTGAGTTACATGAGATACTCGAGATCAAAGGCTTAAAAAATCTGAATTATATGTGATTATCAGTGATTTGAACAGGGAGTTTATGACGCCAAGATGTAATTATATATGTATCAAGTTTCGTTTTCCTCTATTAAATTTGTAGTTTTAATATTTTGTTTCCCCTTTAATTTCACTTATATTGTATTGTTCAAATATTTCTAATAATTCAATAAATAAGTACATTTATTATAATGATATATTATAATTAAATTTAAATCCGTGCGTCTTTATTAAAGGAGGGATTTAATTAATTGTAGAATTGATTCAATAAAATTTTTAGTTAATTTTAGTCAAATATTCAATCATGATTCTAATTATTTTAATTATAAAAATTAATTGAAATTTTAGCCAAAATCATTTATTCTAGTTAATTAATATTATCATTTTTTTCTGTGTTCATGCAAAACTGCAATGAACATCCGAATTCTTTTCTATCGGTGCAAGGAAATTAGTTTTACTTTTTATATAAACCAATATTTTTAATAAAAAAATATACATAACAAAACATAATTTTCCTTTGTTTAAAACCGTTCTTTTTATTAACAAGTATTTACAAAAATAACAACCGAATCTCAGTGTTTTATAGCAGAACAATTCATTTGAATTTCTTTTTAATAATATATTTGACTGCTGTTTGTATTAATTCTTAAGCACAAGAAAACGTACACTTATTGATACTTTGAAAGTAATAAAAAAGTACTTCCTTAAAACTTACTTTTATTTCTATTTGTTTTTATATAACATTTCGAAAAAAAAAAAGATGAAGTTAACATAAATGTATCGAAAAAATAAAGAAAAAAAGAAATAAAAAATTTCGTAAAAAGTGGTGAAATTAAAATACTTATATAAATTTTGAATTTCTAACTTAACACAGAGAATTTAATCCATTTTTTCTATTAAATTTTTCTTTAATACCTTACACCTGTTATCAACAATTAGGAGAACCCTTATATAGCGATGCAAATCGAAATATTGAAATTTCAAATAGCGCCACAAAGCGAATCGACGCAAATTGAAACGACTCAAAGCGAAGCTGGAGTTTATATACACACATTTATTTATTTTGTGCTTTCAAAATCATTATTATATTAATTATTATATTAATTGTGAAAAATATGTATGAATTTGTGTTGTATCTGCAACAAACCCGTACGCGTCTATGAACAATAGTCATGCAGAAAATTTAGACGTAGAGAAATTTGGAAACTTTTTTTCTATTTTTCTCGGTAATGTTAAAAATTTATAAATACTAATTCACTAATATAATGAATATATTTATTTACTTATTTTATAATACATTTTCATAGCAACTGTATCAAATCAACTGGCAGTGCCACGATCATCATCATCTCAAGGATGAGCAGTTTTAGATTATAGAAAACTGTAAGACAAATATTTTAATTTCCTTAGAAAATACTAACAAAACGGTGTTCTAAAAAATTGCCATATATAAATAAACTACTACTACGAGTGACCAATTGCTATAGATCATCCAGAAATAAACGCTGAAAATAGTATTGAGGAAATATTGAGTGATAACTATACATAGGGAGAAATTGAAAGCCATTAGTTGGCAACCAAAAATTGTCGTTTAAATAAAATTGCATGCGCTAAATGTACATCTGATGTACTCAATAAATGGTCACAGTACAAAACGTCTCCAAGATTTAAATTGCTGTGGAAATAGTTTACTTAGTTAAATGAAAATTTTAATAAATGTATGTTTTTTAATTTTTCAGACAGATATCGATTTTAAATATTTGTATCCATACCAATTATGAAGAACTTGCGTCAAAAAAACATCTCTGTATTTGGTGATCATATCAAGGGTCCAGCAAGCAAACTTTTATCATATGAAACAAATGGAATATGTATCTAAAAGTAATATATTATTAACTATTAAATAAGAGAATTTCTTATTTTATAAATATTTCTTCTATTAAAATATTTCAGATGGTCGTCTATTTGGGTTTTTTTTTCCTTATTCATAGCATACTAGAGCCTTCGTCATATAATCACTTGTAAACAAAACCTCAGATAAGTAAGTTTTCTTGATGTTTAAACTAAGTTTAATTTAAATATTTCTTTTTATACTATTTATTTATACTAATTATTTAAATTATTTAATCCATTTGCTTATATCTACTATTAAATATATTATTAAAAATTAATTTTTTATATTTTTTATTTGTTTTATTTTTAATAATAGTAAATAGTCATTTATGCATTATTCACTGCAATAATTTATACAACAATAAATGCATATAACCAAAAGGTATATTTTGTATTAGTTGAATAAAATAATGCAATAATATATAAAAACAATTTTTCCTAACAGGGTTTAAATGCATTTTAAAATTGAGAAAATATTGTCAAGTGGAATAAAATTCCATAGTTGAGATGAATAAAATTTTTTCAATTTGAAGAAAATTAACTAATTTTTGTTAATTTGAATAAATTGTTTATTCAATTCAAATAAAATTTAATAGAATTAAATAAAATATTGTAGTTGAATTGGATATATATTCTTTAATATGAAGAAAAAATATGAAGAAAAAATGTTTAATTAACTAATTCAATTAGTCAACTTAACCAATTACTAACTAACTAATTTGCGAAAAATTAAATGAATGTTCAGTTGCATAGACTAATGATTTTGTTGGTTGATACCTAACTTACTTTTCTTTAATGCATCCCTCTTTACCGTAGTTACTACTCTCTTTTGGTTGAGTGTATGTATATTTTATATATTTAACCCTTTGTTGACCTAAAAATGTAAAAATCATTAATATATTCAATTAACAAAGCAAAAGTATGCATATTTTAGCAAATATTTTATTCCATTTGTAAATATTTATTAAAGCTAACTCAAACACATCAATAAATGTAGTTCGAAATGACCCATATATTATATGTTATTAATAAAAATACAATCGTATTTTAAAATGTTTTAAAATAGAAATTGTATACAATGGTAGACAATGGTTTTTAAAACACACATAACAGCTTTTTGTTATAAAACGCCTTTTATTTCTTGTATAACAAACATTAAATTTTAGTTGATACTCATCAAGTACGTCTAAAAGTAATTAATTAGAAAGGGTAAACTGTTATATAAGTTACCTTTACTTAGAACAAATAAATGCTTGTTGTTTATAAAATTGGCATATTTTTGTTAAGCTAAGTTCAGATTATGCAAATATTTGACACGAAATATTTCATAGTTTTCCCGCAATACGTGCATACAGAGTTGAAAAATGGAAAAATATTTTAAGCCAGTTCAGATTAGATGTAAATTATTTACTCAAAATTATTTGACTAAACATACAACTACCATAAATTTATTTGACATCAATTATATATGAAAATTTTATTTTTATTTTGTTTTAATCAATTTAGAACAGTTTTCTGAGAGTATTTCGGAATATGTGGATGTCATTGTAATGTTCGTAGCGTTTTTATTGAATATAAAGCGAAAATTCTATTTATTCTAAATACAAATAATTATAAAATTTACAAAGTAGTTTATTTAGATAATTATCAATCGATTAATTGCAAGATTTAATATGCACATTAATAGAAATTACTTTAAAAATATATATTTAATATTTTTTTATAAGTAATATACGTTTATACACAAGAACAACCCTATTCAATTTTTCGTTTACAAAACAGCCCTGTCTTCACAAAACAACACTGTTTTTTTTTTTTTTGCACGCTATTTTCAGCCGTATAAAAAATAACAAATATTGTTACGGTTAAATAATAAAAAATTATTAGTATATTGAAAGATTTATTTAATAGATAAAATATAAATTGATCATTTCTTTTTTGTCAATTTAAAGTTTGTAAACATAAAAACAATAATTTTTTCCACTAAGTTGTCTACCTCATCAGCTGTTGATTACCGATGATTTATCTTATTTTTATATCAGATAAAAATTCGCTCAAAATAGTGGAAAATATTTTACAATTTGTCTTCACACAATGTTCACACTAAAGGCTTTTTTATTTAAGGGAAAATAGTTTTGTTTATCCAAAATCAGCTCTTATCTTATATCACATTACGCAAAGCAAATATTTGCAAAAATTGTAAAATATTAGCGTAGTGTGAACTTAGCTTTAAACAAATATGGCATGATTCAAATATCAAAATTTATGTGTTAGCTACAATTCAATGAGTTATCTAAAATTCGATTCAAATGAGTGTGTACTCGTATTATAGCTTACGTTTTGAAGTAGTGATCAGAAATTATTTTTAAAAAAGGCAAATCATATCGAGGACCTATATTCAAAATCCTCTATCCAGGTTTTTATGAAATCGCGTTTTTAATGCGATTTCCTATAGTAACCCTCATCTATGATACAAATTTCAAATTAAATGTCATAGTTTCTTCAATTTTCTTTCATTTTGCATCTAAATTAAATAAATACATTCAAGTAAATATAAAATAAAAATGAAGTAAAATTTTATTTCTCACTTAAATTTTTAATTCATTTAATCATCTATTTGATTGATGTGATCAATTTTTTAATTGCAAATTTTTTCTGTTTTTCATTTTTTACAGTTTTTAATAATTTTGGTGAGAGGTGTAAATTTAAAAAAGTTTTTAATTGAATGAATTATTTACTAATATATATCTCAATTGTGGAACTTGACAAGAAAATTATTACTACAAAATCTCGAGACTTTAACTGTTATAGTTCCTTAGATATGCGATAATTAAGATTTACCTTGTATGGAGACTAATATTAGAGAAACACGCTTTGTGGTTTCAATTTCCCTTCCTCCGATCCCAAAATAAAGTAGCCTATTTGAATTATGTTGCTTCGCAAATTACTAATTTGTTAAAAACCATTAAAAATCGTACATTAAATACTAATTAAATATATATATATATATATATATATATATATATATATATATATACATATATATATATATATATATATATATTTATATATATATATATATATATATATATATATCAAACTTATCCATGTGTTGATCTTATACCACCTCACCTCTGCTGATGTTTCTGAAGTACAGGAAAAAAAGTCTTGAAGTTTAGAACAAAGTATAGGTTTCAATTTTGAAAGTACATTAATGAAATTATACATGAATAATTATGTTGATTCAGGTAGATAGCCTGTTAAACTTTGTTATATGCAGTCCATTAGTTTACATAGACCTCATACAAATACCAAACCGGAATATGGATTAACGCCAATAAATTTGTTAAATATTGTAATATTTTAATAAAATATGGCTCAACTAAGCTAACGTATATAATACTACTAAATTTTATAAAGATTGGACTATACGATCCACTTAAGGCCCACTTCCGAAAATCGCTTTAAATTGCATACATCCCACATAAGTGTAAATATTAAGACGCTATTTGGGGAAAAAAATGTTTTACGTGCACATATTTTAGAAAATTTTAATACAGTCAAATAAACATATTTACATTACATTTTATGTTTTATATATTTTAACATAAAAAAGTAAAATCCATTCCTAAAAGCGTTACAACCAAAAAAGAGAGGAAAAGCTTCTGATTACACACTGTAACAATATGACACAATATATAGGCAATATAAAGGCGTAACTTCGATTTAACAATACTTTGAGGGTAACAATTTGGGGGAGAATTTTATTTCTTTATTTAATAGAAATAAAATTTTCGTGGAACTATGTGCAACTTAAAAATTATTGATTGTTAAAAATTTTATATCTGTAATAATAAATCAAACTTTTCTTTTTTTATATTCTAAAAGTTAAAACAACTAATTTATTTCTTGATTTTGTTTGAAAAAGAAATTTACCCAGTAAAGAAGTACAGCGAATAACCTTTAAAATGGCATACAATTCATTATTATAGGCTTAAGCATTTTTAATAAATTTTAAACAACATTTTCACAGTGTCTAACTTTCGTAAGCCGTATTTCTTAAAGGCAATGTAAATTCTTACTATATCGACTATTTCTGATCTAGTTGAAGTCTTTTCTAACACATATCAAAAATTTGGTTCATCTTTTATTTTTCCACTTTTATTACGCTATATACTCCAAATGTCACAGTACGCATTATGCGGCGTATCTCTGCACTCCATGGCCGACCGCAATACTATTAAAAATTTATGGGGTATGGGGACATACTTAAAAAATACACGGAGTTTAATTAAAATCCATGATAAAATTTTATATTTTTATTTTATATACAAATTGATTTCAAATTTAAATGAGTTTTGAAAAAGAACTAACAAGACTTAGTAAATCAATGGTGCACCTATTGATTTTATGAGTAAAATATTGAAAAAATAGTATGTCGCAATTTTGTTCCATTTTAAACTGTTTAAAAGATTCAAACAAAATCATTCGCTAGTAGAGAACTAAATACCAAATTTAATTTTTTAGAAATTATCCTACAGCTCATCAATTTAATAAAAATTGCAAAAAGCAATTATTATTGTGCAAGTAAAAAACATGATAAGAAGTTAGCAAGTAATATTGGAGACAAATAAACACTACTTATTTTTTGACTGAATAACTACTTCTTTTTGTTCGATTTGTCCAAAAATTTATGACATTCATTTACGAAGGCAAAAATGACTAGATCATAAACTATATAAGTAGTTAATTTTCTACTTTTAGCAAGTTCAAAATTAAGTTTGCTTAAATTTATCATATAAATAGGTAGTTACTGAAGTCATTATTTATTCTGGTACCCCAAATAATGGCTCTTGTAATGACCACTACCTACTACCCATTACTCAAATTCAGAAACCTTCTGTTTGGATTTTATCCACAAAATTTTAAGAAAAATAATAATAATAATAATAATAATAATAATAATAATAATAATAATATTAATAATAAACATATTATACCCCACGCCATTGTGTATGTCTATCAAACTTCGAGTAGGGGTCTTGTATTATACATGTGGACAGTTGTAGACCGATACTTTTACTAAGTGTAAAATAAAATATACGAATACAAAATATTACGTTAATACTAACATGTATATGAATTTAAGTACTTTAGGGTGACTCCCGAAAATGTGCTTATATGAGAGCTATGATAAATTATGGAGTCATCCTCATAAAATTTGTCACTGTGATTTCTACTTATATAAAACTTATTTGTGTCGAATATAACATGTGTATGTCATTTATGCACGTTAAAGTGATTTTCGGAAGATGGGAGCTATGGTAAATTATGGACCGATCTTATTGAAATATGGCACTAAGATTTGTATTTATACAAAACTTAGCTGCACTGAATTTCATTAAACATTTGTATGGGGGCTTGTGTTATGAAAGTCCTACGTGCCAAATTTCATTGCATCAAAATTGCGACCTGTACTTTGTGCGCAAGGTTTACATAGACAGCCAGCCAGGCGTCCATCCAGCCAGACGGACGGACGGACATGGTTAAATCGACCCAAAAAGTGATTCTGAGTCGATTTTTATACTTTAAGATGGGTATTGAATGATTTCTTTTGTGCGTTACAAACATCAGCACATACCCATAATACCACAACCACCTATGGTGGTCTAGGATATAATAATAGTAATAATAATTGGCTGCTTTTGTTGACCAAAAAAAGCATCTCATTAAATTGAAATCAATTAGAAATTACAGGGTTAAAAAATGTGTATTCCTTTGCTACGTAAATTACACGGTGTGACCGTGAAAATATACTTTTAAAATGACTTAGTAAAGGTCGTAGGCATAATTGAATGCATTATTTTGAATTTTGAATTTAGAATTATCAAACACACTCAAAATCTGAATTCAAAAAATGTTTGAAAAGTTATTTATAAGTGAATTTTAAATTTTAAAACTGCATTAGAAAGACCAATCCCTAAGCTTTTAATATATGTATATATTTTATTATATTATATTAATCCAAAATTTTAAACACATTTCGAAAGACACAAGTATATGCAACTTAAAATGGGTATATTTTTTGCTTTAAAAAAAATTTTTTTTTTGTACAAAATATATATATTCAAAATATGTTTAAAAATATTAACTTTAACAGTTTCTCTTCAATTTAAATAATATACGGGTATTGTTTTATTCGTAGTTAAATAACTTTTTTGATAGAATTAAGAAATTTATATAGTTTCTAACAAAATAATATAAAAGAGTATTGCAGAATGTAAAATATTCGACAAAAATTAACTTTTTCAGATATAACATGTATATATATCTTGAAAACTTCGTCTTTCGTCCTTTCAACCTTTTTTTACAATTTTAAATATAATTAAATTTTTAGGATTTTTTTGAGTTTGCATAATCTTAAAAAAACGATTTTTGCCGATAACTTCAGATTTTGAGGGTGTATTCAAAATTCAAATTATTCTTCGCCCACTGCAAACTATTTATTTGATGATTATCAGTACATTTATTTTAATAATAAATGTTAGTTTTATTTTATTTTCATGTTTAAGAATTAACATATCAAGACCCTACTGTAAAACGAGAAGTAGTTATTGTATAGATTTTTCAACACTTTTTTTATTAAGAAAAATACAAAAAGTGCAAAGCAATTTCGAACCATAGGGCAACGAACCATAGATCAATGCAGCGTCACCGTTGGGCGACATTAATCGCTTATTTCATTTTTCAACCATCTGGATCTTTTTTGGCCCCTTTAACTAAATGGCGACTTTTTAAGATTTTGTGGTAAATGGCGAAAAATTAAGATTTTTGAAATATTTCGACCCATTATATATTAATTTCAACAAATAAGTTATTTCAAGATTATTTTAAAATAAAGTGATGTTATGAGAAACCTCGGATAATTCTGAATGAACTATAACTGTTAAAAAACTGTTTAAACTACAAAAACTATTTAAAACACTTAACAATGCAACATTTTTTGCTTTTGCTTTTATTAAATGAAACAATTCTTAGGTAATGAAGCAGTTGCCACCTTTTCTTCAAAAAATTTCCTTTTTTGAAGACTTTTTTCTTAAATCCCCTTTTTTGGACACTTTTTAAAAATTTTTAACGCTAAAGCTGGATCCCTGCGGAACAGAGAGTCCCGCAGATTTTTTTTTTTTTTTTTTGTTTTTTGTAGGTAGACCCCTCAAATGATACATATAAATGAGCTGAATATGGAAAAATCTTAATTTTTTTTAATTGATCTTCATTTACCTACCAGCGATTGAAAGTAATGAATTTAGAACATTTTGTCTAAAAAACAGTTATGAGTTATATCTTGAACTCGTCATTTTGAGCCAGTTATGAAAAAATTATTTAAAATTTTTTTCACGAAATTTTTGGTCTATAAACAATAATTTTCGTACGAAATACATAGGAATTTTATAATTTTGTTCCTTTTATGGACAAAATATTGAAAAGTTGCATTTTAGTAAGTGCGGATTTTCAAACAATTTCTTCCCCAAAATGCACTAAAAAGTTCTCTAGTGAAAGAAAAATCTCATGGGGAAAAATATATTTTCCATATTTTTTCCATAACTTGCTAAAAATTACGAATTTATTTTTGCCAAAAATATACCAGACTTGAAATTTGCAATCGCACGTAGGGAACTAAAGATAAATTTTAATATATTTTTTCGCATTCATCAATACGCATCGTCTGAGGGTTCTTGCTACATCGAAAACTTAAAAACGCGTTTCCTCGGGACACTCTTCTGTATAATATACATATAAATATACATATAAATTTGTACCTAAAAATTTTCCTTAAAAATGCAAATGACCGTTATAAAAAACTTTAAAAACAAAAAAGAAAATTTCTTAAACAATTTTCTTTTAATCAAAGTTAATAAGTTTAAATATGGAAATAATTATAAATAACTTTTAAATCATACCTTTTATGGATCAATGAGAAAATTCTTCCTTAACACGTTCTGTTGATTCTCTCGAATGCACTAAATTATTCTCGGAAAATTTTTATTTTGATGAATTTCAACTAGACGATGAAGAACAACTAAATTTTATATATCTTTTTTGGTCGCCAATAAATTAAATTCTTGAAGAGAAATTTCTTTAAAACTTAAAAGAAATTTTTCGGATATATATATATGCATATATTTTTTTTTTTTTTGTGTATAATTTTTTTTTTATTTAAGTTTTAGACAAAAATTAAAAAAGGAATTAATAACATAATATTAATAAATTATGCAAATTAAGCGTAATAAAAAATAAGATACACATTAAATTCACTTTCTAAGAAGAACTTATAAAACACAATAAATAATCAAAATAAACGAACAGAAAAGATTTGGGATTTTAAGGGTTAAAAAAAGAATTTCACAAATTGTTTAGTTATTTTTAAATGTAATTAAATATAATTTATTATAATATTATAAACAATCTATAAAATATGTTTTATTTAAATAGTCTTCACTGATTTTCTGTTTGCAAAGTAAAAAAATAAAAAACTCCAAATAAAAAAGTAATTTTTAACAAAAAATTTTATACGTTTCAAGCTCTTCTTTTATTTATTTTAGTAAATAATTATTATAAAAACGCATTAACAGAAGTTGCGGCCGCGTTAGTGGCAGTAGTAAATAGCAGCAACAACAACTTTTGGACGTTGAGTGTGTTGATGTTGTTGTTGTTATTAAAAATTGTCATGTGCATCCGTAAGATACATTTCACAAGACACAAGGTTTCGGTCGTTGTTTGAAAATGCAGTCAGTCACTTGAAGAAATGAGGGTATTGTTTTACTTTTTTTTTCTTTCGTTGTTATTGTAGTTGTTTTACTTTTTTCTGATTCTTCTTTTTAAGTTTCAAGTTATTATTTTTTTATTGAAGCTTCACATTTTTTGTTTAGCAGTATTTCTTTATGATTTTCTTTATTTTTATATACGTTTTACTTGCAACAGCAGCAATTTTCAAGGCTGTTGATTGTTTATTTTTTATTATTTTTTATTATTTTATAAACAATTTACTCAAAACAGAACAAATAAAAAAAACTTTTTACAAAAATTTCACTTGAATATGTAGCCACAATTCGTTTAGTTTTCTTTTATTTGATTTAAGTTCAATTGTGTAAAATTTGTTTCAAAAATTACTATTTAAAAATGCATATTTTTTAAGTTTTTAAGAGAAAAACTAGTTTTTTCTAATTTTATTAAAAAAAAATTATTACTTTTATTTATTTTTAATTTGCTTTATTTTTATTACAATTAAAACAAAACTTGGTTATTATTAATTGAATGTGGAAAGAAATTACACACGCGCACGCAAAACTGAATTGACTGAACTAAAATACACCTTCCGTAGTCGTTTGCAAAAGCTCAACTGATTTGTTGTTTGTCTAGTCTAGTGTAGAGTCGTCACAATCAAGCTGAGCCAAAGCGAAAAAAAGCAAAAACACACAATAACAATATGAAAGAAAAAAAAAAAACAGAATTTAATTCAACAACTAACAAAACAACCATCCATCCATCCAACCAACTAACTGGTTTTACGGCTTTAACAAAATTCGCATCTGTTTTCTATGGTGTTTTATGTTCCCAAACATATTCGTCTCATACTAACTAGCTTAAAGTTATAGTGGTGCTGGTGGTGGGCTCCTACACTGCTGCATGTATTCTACTCGCAATATTTGTAACATCACCCTCCTCAGACTCTTTAGACCAACATTGTTTGTTTCTTTGACTCTCTATGTTTAAAAAACTACTCGTAATGTTTGTTGGTAATATTTCTTCGTTCATTTGCTCTCTGTTTGTTTTAATTCCTTTTTACTCGCAATAACTGTTGCCAGATAAATTTTACTTTGTGTTCCTAATAAGAAAATTAGAATACCCAAAAATTAGCTTAATTATCACATATTCAATTTTTATATTCATATTTAATAAATTCTTATTTAGAATTAAAGTTAAAAAAAGTTAAAGTTAAGGGCCATTATAAAAAATTGTTGATTTTTGTGGTAAAAAAATGAGATCTTTTGATGACACATTAAAATCCATTTGAACCAATCTTAAGTGACTCGAATGCATGAAGAATCTGTTCGTGTTAATAATTTTGCGTAAGGGGCGGAAAATTTATAGAGATTTTAAGTTTAGTATATAAAAAATTTTACATTCTTGAAGTTTATTTATAATTTTGGTAAAAATTACACGCAATATCAAAACCTACTGAGTTATTCAAATAAAACTTATGATATTTTAAATTTTTATTGGTATTAGCGTAGCATATTTAGGTTTCTAACCAAAATTAAAAGAAAAACAAAAATTTATACTAAAAATCGCGATTCTTAAAAATTAAAAAAAAAATAAATTATATTTTATTCAAGTTTATTACAAAGAAATATTATATAAATTTTGTTTGGTCCATATATTATTATAGTTATTATTATAGTTAATTTCGTGCTGCTCATAAGATTACATTACATATTAAAATAATTGGACATTAGGGGTGATATAACCCAGATACCAAAAGTGATATCGAGAATTTGATGTCAGTTTCAAAAATCACCAAAGAGAAATTTTAAGCGACGCTATACATAACAAAAAAAGGTGGTAATGTGGGGCATGGCGAAAAATAATTTTCGCTTTTGTGGAAACCTCATGAACTATTCTTTCATTCTATGGGATGACTGGCATAATTCCATACATTTTTTATTAAATTTATTTTAAGAACGCTTTCGATTTTATAGTAATAAGAAAAAACTAAGATCAGGCAGTAAATATTGTTATTCCATACAAGACTTTTTTTTAATTTTCCGTCCTACTTTCTAATATTTGACGGCTAGCCACTTAGCCGTTTGTTTTTAACAAATCTTTTGACTTTTCGGCGGCTTACTTGTTAGCCTTTTAGTTCAGCTAAGTTGCTTTTATGTTATTTAGCATGACTTAAATATTCGGTATTAAGTACTTCTAATGTCAAAAAATCATGCAGTTGCAAGTTCTTTTATTAAGAAATTTCGAATATTGAGCACCTTTTAGGTAGAAGATAAACATTTTTAAAATTGTATTAAATTTTGCTAATGAAAAGTAATTTAATTGAAATAAGTTAAGTAATAAAAGCAAAGTTTAAAAAAATAATAAGTCAAAACGACCATGTTTTATATAGTTTACGAATAGCAGTAATTCATATCTCAAATTTCTCTAGTCCACACTAGTTTCATACAAATATTTTAAGAATATTTTAAGAAAAGAACGAAATAAAACTAAAATATATTTTATTTTTTATTATCGAATAAATTTTCAATATTTTGTTTATCATTAGTAGAAAAATGAGATAAAATACTTACAAAATCATAGCATTACCAGTACAAAACAAAAACTGTTGAATATTTGTTGAACTGTTTTTATATGAATAATCCTTTTTCAAAAGAGTTTAATAAGGAAAGAAAGTTTATGGGCCATTATCGAAAAATTATAACCTGGCTGATATTGACTTTAATCTTTAATAAGTTTTATAGAAATCAAAGAACTTGAAAACAATACGGTGCAAAATTTTAGGATATCATTCTATAATCATGATTATTGTTAAAAAATTTAGGAAAAGGGCTTGAAATTACCTTACTTATTGAATCTAATTAGTTTATATATGGACTAATCGGAATTTGGATATAAATTCTAGATCTTCTTTGTTACCGTGCACCAAAATTTTGATACAAAAATTTTTAAATGATTTTTTTTTTTCTTAGTGGAGATTGTGCTCCCCCTAACGGATATTTGCGCTATATTCCTTTAATGTATATATATATATATATATATATATATATATATATATAGAAATAAAAAATTCAGGTTATAGCTGAATAGCCGCTAATAATTTCTGCCCTTAAGTCGCATAATATGCATAGTTACTACGAGTGTCAATATTTATTTAATTGGATGTTCCTTTTATACCCACCATTAAAAGAAATGAGGATTTATCATTCATATATATACATATATATATATATATATATATAAAGTATACCGATCGACTTGTGCGCTAAATACAGGTCGCAATTTTGAAGATAATTTTAGAAAATTTGGTATATATGATTTTTTTACACATTGAATTTGGTTATGATCAGGTGCTAGAAGAAAGCCCCCATAAAAACGTGCTTCCGGCAAGAAACTTAAATACTCATAATTGCCTTAATCTCAAAAATTCGTAGCTAATAATATCAAATATAATTTTATGGATGCTACTTTTTTATACACCAACCGTATTTTCAAGTTGGAACTCGTTGGAGCTTTTTAGTTCTAGTCCATTGCAAATAGAATTTCCGAAAAAGTATATTTTTAATATTAGGATTTCTTTTAAATAAAAAAAAATAGTTTCTGAATTGATTTTTAACCTAAAAATTTACAATTCCAAAAACATCATATCAATATCTACAGTATTTACAGTTAAAGTTAATATACTTCTTCACAAAAATTTTAAATAAAATTAAAATGATTTCAAAAAAAGAAATTTTGAAAATCCGTTATAGACACTTTCCAATATTCGAAGTATTTTTCCATAATATATGATGTGTTTATTATTAAATGCGAAAAAATTTACTTCAATTAATAAGCTTTTCTTTTCATATTTTTGTCGTTTTAATTTAAATAATTTAAATAAATGTGACCCTGAACTCCGTATTCAAAAGCAAATTTTAAACTTAAAATACATATTTGACATAAAATTTTTATGAAAAATTTGTTTTAAAAGACATTTAAAATGTAAAAGCTATTTACGAATACGGCTGTAAAACTGGTGGATACAAAGTGAAGCATAAACTTTTTTAGTAAACTAATGTTGAGAATACTTAAAATACTCGAATAATAGAATAATGATTTTTTGTATATCTCCAATTTTCTACTTTATTTTTATATCTAACACCACCATAAATTGTTGGGTTATTGTGTGTTTGTGCAGAAGTTGTAACGCACAGAAAAAATCTTCAGATTCCCACCTTAAAGCATACCGATCGACTCAGAATCATTTTCTGAATCGATTTAATGATGTCCATTCGTAGGTTTGGTCGGCTGGCTGGCGGTCCATATAAAGCTTGTGCGCTAAATACAGGTCGCAATTTTGAAGATAATTTTAGAAAATTTGGTACATATGATTTTTTTACACAAAGTTGAAGTCCATTGAAAAAAAAAAATTAAATACTCATAATAGCCTTCAAAATAGGAATATTTTAGTCTAATTTGGCAAAAATAAGTTTAATATGAATATGAACCCCTCTTCCGAAAATCACATATAAATCCCACAAGTATCGGTGCACATTTAGACACATATACCATATAAGATCCCTCCCCAAATTCCGATGCACATATACAATGTTATATAGTCGTGCTTTACTGAATATATTTTTTGACTTGTTAATTAATATTTTTCTATATTTTACGAATTACTTTAAAAAGCGCTTCTTATTGTATTAACTCTACCACCGAATATAACTATCATGAAAGGAAAAGAGATGAACAAAAGCCTGGGGCTCAAAATTTGACTTATAAAGGTTATTAAAAGACGAGTATTTTACACCTGTATGATCAAAATGTGCCCATTTAAGTTAACTAATCGCATTCTTCATGGATATACCATTCACTCATTGTAATTAAGAAAACAATGTTGAACCAATATATTTCATCAAACACAAAATTCACACTTTCCACTTTTCGTTAGTGGCAAATAAAAAATACCTTCAAAATGAACTTTATATAAAAAATATACGGACTTTTTCGCTTCAGCGTAAATTTGATTCCATTACAAATGTAGATCTGTTTGGTCTTACTCTAAACTAAAAAAACTTGTAATATTTTTATTTAAAGATACTCTTAAACAAAGATCAGGCATGTTTTTCAAGCTTTTTGCTTGAAAATTAAGCTTTTACATATTTCACAAATGTTTTACCAAAAAATTAGTTTTCTCAATAAAAACGATATGTTTTAATGATTTTTGGGAGTTTGATTAACTGAATTGTATAAATTATTTTATAAGATTTTTTAATATTTTATACATAATTGTAAAAAAAAATTTAGTCGTTTTAAATGTGATTATTAATATCTATTTACTTATATTTTTAATTTAATTTTATTTTGTTATTATTATTATTTTTATAAAAAATCGAAACAGTCAGAATTTTAAAGTTAGAAAAATGAGTTTTAATCCTTATTTATATAAGGAAACACATAAAATTTTTGGTTTTTTCCGACATATTTATGCTATTTTTTCATATCTCTATGCTTTTTCAAGTACAAAAGTATTTTAATTTTCTTTTTTTTTTTTTTTTTGCGCATATTTAAACTTGCCCTGGTTTTATATTTCAAACTTACTGAACATTTTTGTTAATTTAGGATGTGTATGCAGATTTGCTACAACATATGTATTTATATTTTAACATATAATATTATATATTTTTTATGCAACAGAAGGAAAAAACAATTATGTTTGAAATTTTATACTAATTAAATCACTTAGCTTGCCAAATAATTCATCTTTCTATAACAATTATCATGATACTGAGTAAAAAAATTTTCTCCATAGCTATAAATTCCTCCTAAAAATGTGTAATAAGACATAAAAAATAAAATATGTTTTAAAACTTTGCAAAACTAAATTAAAAATGTACTCAAACTGCAGAAAAAGCTTATATTTTATTAAACATTTTCTTCTTTCATATTATCCTTATATAAAATTCTTTATAAATTTTTAAAAAACTAATGAATTACAGTGCCACAGATAGTAAAAAATATGAATACATTTATGCATCTATTACCTTGAAATTTCACTTGCATTGAAAAAGCTGAGGGAAAAGTTTGAATTAGAGATCTTGTAGACTTTCACCATTTTTTATATATATCGTTTTAATAAGAAATCAGTTGGTACAAAAATAAAATTTAAAAACCAATTTAAGGCCCTAATTTTGTAAAACACTTCCCCTCATTTTGAAAAATTTTTCATAAGAATTATTTTTGTTTTTCAAAAATTTGTATGGAAAATATTTCAAAGTGAGGTAATGCGATTTACAAAATAAGGGGGTTAAATAAAAACCTTCTTAAATTTGTCAAATTAAATGGTTTTATAGGAAATGTTTATGGGAACCAATATAATATTATATTCATTCAAAATTTAATTTCGAATATCGCAGATGAGCTTACCAATGGGCCTATGTGTTTTCTATAATTATTGAAGTCATCAAAATTACATATTCATCACTTTTATACATATCACCATTATATCATCAGACTACTTGTCTTTCATAATTCGCCGACAATATAAAATAAATGTAATTTTTATTAATTTCTTTTCAATTTAAAATTTAATTTTTCAAAAAAAAAAGCATGGAAAATATTCACTAACATATAAAAGTCCAAATTTTTAATTTTGAAAATTTTTTGGCGTTTCTTTTTTTTTTTTTTTGTTTTTTCTCAAAATTTGACGATTTTTAACCAAATTTATCTGCAACTATGCTTGTACTATAGGGTAAGAAATAGGTAGATATCTGAGAGAAAAAAACTTAATTCAATTGTCAAAAACTGGCGTTCCTCTCAGATAACCTTCTAGTTATATTCTATGTCTAGTACATTTTACTACCGTCTTAATTAGAGATGAAATGATGTTAAAACATCGTGTTAAAATTTTCAGGTCAAATTCCAATATTTTTGTTGTGGCATTCATGTTAATTTCATTTTTTCTGCTTCTTTTACTGTTGTCTTTCAAGTACATGCAATAATTTCTTTATGTGTGTTAAATAATAAAAAACATTCTCTGTTATACATCCAAAAATAAAAATAACATTATCCTAAAGTTGAATTAACATGATGTTAGTGTTAATGTTAAATGGTTTATATTAGGTCAGTACCGCGGGTAAAACTTTATCGAGCTTAAGTACCCTGGTGGCAATACGGATTTTAACATAAATAATTTTCATAAGTATAAACGCAAATCACTCTCAAATTTATAGTCCCACTATATTTAAATTTAGTTCAGAAAGTAAAATCTACGACCAACAATTTTTTATAAATATTGAAATCAATATAAACTAATTACGAATATAATACTAGTTTTAACAAAATAAAAATCGAGTTTTTTTAATGCTATGAAAATCGATCTGTAACCTGGCTCGTTCGACTATACATACTTCTGTTATGTTTTCACTCATCTGGCAACATTACTAGTCGCAATGTTATTCTTGTTATAGTTTTTATTTGTTTAAGCTCCCAGTAACAAGCACCAAACAAAAATAAAGGAAAACTAAACTTTAGGTTTGTTTATTTATTTTGTTTCCTTTTTAGTAATTACTTTTTTGTGCCAGTAATAGATACTGGTACTTTGACTTGCTATTATTCATATATTAAAATCAGTTAGAGTTGGCTCGAATGCGGCATGAGCAAGAGTATAATTTGATACATGCATGCGCTGAGCTTGTTGGTATTTGTTTATTTCCTATTTTTCTTGTTTGCTTCTCAATTGTATTCACCACGGAAATGCGGTGAACTTAAGAATATAACAATTGTATATCAGTTTTTTTTAAGCAGTTACTTTTTGAAATTTGAATTTTGCGGAATTATTGAAAATTTTTTAAATATAACTTTATTTGTTGCTTAAGCGGCGACTAAAAACATTAAATCGAGCTTAAAATGCACTATAGCTCCAAAACTAATGATGGCATATAAAGATGCTAGATAAATATTGTAATGGCACTGAAACACGTCCAATGCATAATAAGCGAGATATATATACAAATAAAATGATTCTTGTAGCCTTTAACCGCGAATAAGTCGCATAGCTTATACGTGATTATCGGTGACTTTTAATAGTGCATATTACACGCCAAGACGAATCCATACCGAGTGCCTATATTCAAAACCCTCTATCTCAGGATTTCATGAAGCTGATGTCATTATACTCCCTATATATTAACCATATATTAAATTCCCTATATAAATTTAAAATTAATATTTACGGTCTTTTTTCAATGTTATCAATGTTTTTGTATACGTTTATCTTACAAAATAAATACCTATTTTTATTTTTTTGTGCAAAACCCTCTATTTATCTGACTAATTATTTCATTATTTGACAATTTAAATATAACATATGGCAATTCTGATTTATTTATACATGCTAAATATGAATCTGAGCAAAAAATTAAAATCGGTTGAATAGTTTTTTGATATACAATAATAAATATTCACTTTATACGGCAGCTACTGCCCCCTGTAAAACTACCATACCTATTTTCATTTCAGTTGTTGAACTTGACAGGAAAATTATTCCTACAAAATCTTGAGACTTTCACTGTAATAGTTTCATAGATAAATGATAATTAAGATATATCTTGTATGGGGGCTAAAACTTCCCCTATAGCTGCCCGCATTATTTTCATATCAGTTATGATTCTTGATAAGGGAATTACTCCCACAGAATTTTATTACTTTGTCTTTGTTTTTCATTTAAACGATAAACAATTCTTACTCCAATATAATTAATATTTTGTTTGTATGGTAGGTACCATTCCTTCTGTCCGATTCCAAAATAAAGTAGTCTATTTTAATTACTAACACTACTAACTAGCTTAGAATCATACATGTATATCGTTATTTCATTTAAGTCCATCTTCTTTAAAATTGCCAATATTGTAAAATAATAAAAGCAAATATATGTAAAATTCAGCTTTTTCTGCACCAGATCCAAATGATGGAGCAACTGGTTATGCTCCGGTTGATGACAGTGTAAATGTGGAGACCCTTGGACACTGTGCCTCCAGTCCACATTTTTAGCAATGCGTGAAAAAACATTCATCGATGCTGAACTTAGGGTTCTAAAATTTCACAGATATCTAACTTAGGGATGTAAGAAATTTTTTCTTTGTCTCATCGAAACTTCCACAAAAATTTAAAAATCATCGAAATTGTCCAGAATTTGTATAAAGTATGAGGAATTAAATCAAACTTTTGCGATCGGATTCACTGTGGCCCACAAATTTTGGTAATAAATCTGTATTTCCTAAACTACTAAATGGATCGAATTAGAATGTTTCGTAATCACCCTGTGATAATACGAGATAAGCTTCAAGATGCCAATGATGATCTGTATCTCCTAAAATATTGAATGGATCGCATTAGAATGAATGAAAGAGTTATAGAGGAAGATCTAAGTACATAGGGTGTCAAATTTTACCACCTCGAGTGTAAAAAAGTTGCACAAAATCGTAACCTCTACAAATCAAGTCCAGTTTTAAAGATTTAAAAACCTTTATGAAGTGCTTGATAAAATGAAGAAAAAACATGCTTACATAACTATAGTATCTCTTATGGCTATGGTTAAAAATATTTGCGCTTGAATTTTGAAATCTCGATTTTTGTCCTGATTTTTTTTTTAATATTGTAAGATTTCTATAAATTCAACAATAATGAGTTGACATTTTCTTTAAAGCTTTAAAAGCTTTTTCTTTAAGACTTTAAATTCAGGTCGAAAAATGGCATTTTTTTACAAAATTGTGATTCTTTTTTACAAAAGTGATTCCTTTCACTTTTTCTCTAAATTTATCCAATAAAAAAAAAATTTTTTACATATTTCAAAAGACAAGTCTTCAAGAATGCATAATAAAGAAATTCTTTTTTTTTAATTGGACCTTACATCCAACTTTGGTCGAAAATTGCGAAATTTTGAATGACGTTTCAAGTTCATCGGGATATATAGCTTTAACAGATCATTTTCAAATCTAAACAAAATTTTCTAAAAAATTGTAAATAGTAAAATCAACAACAATCTTTTAAGCATAGTTTCTTCCAGTGTTTAAGTATGTAAAAATAAAAACATAATATCTATTGGTATATATAGTGTACACATAACTCATTAAGTATAGTAAGTGTAGTAGTCTAAATCTAGTCAACTCAGGTAAAATTGCTAAAAACTTAACTATTTTCATGGATTTACAACAATAGGTCATAAAGAATTAATTACACTAAAGTGTACGTGTGCGTGTATATATTCTAGGGCATTCATTCGAATAATGTTCGTTCGAACTATTACAAATAATTATTCGAAGAATTTAAAAATGGTCTTTTTCGAAAACGAATAATTCGAACAAAGGACAAAATCGACTTAAATCTACTCACTTAAATTTTATTCTTTTTTAATTTAATTGCTGACAGATTGCAAGTTTTTTTATCATAAAAGGTACCTTTAGAAGAAGGATTATTTATATCAATCGATGTCATTCTAAGATTGTTTATTTTTTGAGATTTTTGATTTTTTATACAGTTTATTAAGTAAAATTAATTTAAATTTAAAGTTGATTTTAAAATTTTCCGGGAGAATTAAAGCCTTTACATTGGGGATTTCCTACAAAAAATTGACGCAACTTTTATGTTTATTGACAAGAAGTGTAGAAAAGTAAGCGGGATAAGAAATATTGTTTTTGTCTCTCACATATTTTGTTGATTTTTTAACTTGTAGAAAAATTAAAATCTTGAATGAAATTAATATCTTGAATGAAAAAGACTTATTGGCTTGTACGTAGTATACATGTAGTGTACAAAATATGAAAATAATCTAATGATTCTCGAAAAATAACACATTTTAGAAGTCTTTACTATAATGGACAATATTTTTGTATTTATATTGATAATGCTTTTCAAAAGATATTCCCAATAAATTGCTATTTTTTATATATCTTTTTTGCCATTTTTTACAATGAAATTTTTAAAGATATTTGTCTTAGATTCTGATAAGACAAATATAACAGTCGACCAATGCTGGTTGTAGGGTTCAACTCTCAATCAAATAAAAATTTCTTTATTATCCATTCTAGAAGATATGTCTTTTGAAATAAATATGTGAAAAAATATTTTTTATTAAACAAATTTTGAGAAAAAAGAATCAGATAACTTTTTTGTAACAAATTGCAATTTTTCGACTTCAATTTAAAGTCTTGGCTTTGATAATTTTTCACGGCTAGACGAATTAAGATAATTGAAAAAAAAATTTAAAATCATTATTTCCGAATTTATGAGAATCTCAGGATATTTTTAAAAAGATTTTCACTCTTATATTATAAAATTATTTGAGAAAAACCAATAAAAATCAGAGCAAAAATTTTAAATTTCAAAATTCGATAAGAATATTTGTTAAGCATAATAGACAAGGTTGTTAAATTTTTGAAATCGGACTTGATTTGTAGAAGTGACGACCTTTTGAAACATTTTTATACTTGAGGTAGTCAAATTTGACACCCTGTAGCTTATCTCGTTTAAGTTTAAGACAGAATACAAGGTGATTTTTATGAAAGCTTAGGTCCTCCTCTGCAACTTTTCTGTACGTTAATCGGATCCGTTCCGAAATTTAGGAGATACAGATTTATTGCCCTGTATTTCATACCGTTTTATAATATACTTATTAATATTAAATGGAAGTCAAACTGTGTGGTCAATAAAACGTTTGGCAGATCTGCATCTTAAATTGAGATTTTCACAATGATTGTTCCACCATGATTTTATTTTTGTTTTCTTTTAAACAATCTTCGTAAAATCTTGAACATTTTCACGGTAATTTTGAAGCATGACTGCATTTTTTAAACCATTTATTTTTAACAATATATTAATATACTTTATCGAACTATATTGGTTTTTGTTTTATTTACCAATTTCATAATAAACTAACAGCAAAAACAAACACTAATATGACTTTAACAAAAAAATTATTCTCTTTTAATTCAAATGATTGTCAATACATTTTAAAAACTTTATTTTTGTGAAGAAAATATAATTATAAATTTTTCAATAAAACATATTCAAATATTACTCACTAAACGCAGAAAATAAATAAAGCAACATGAGAAAATACGAATGGTGTAAATAAGAAATGTCAAAAACAACCACGAAATTACAATTCGTGATTGTTTTCTTACTCCTCTTGCTTCTTTTACCTCTTGCCAACAAACTTAATCCATCATGATTGCTCAATCATCAAAACAATCATAGAAATCAAGGGCTTGTTCATATAACACTGAATTAACTGCTTGAGATGAGTTTTAAGCAAGCGATTTTGGTAGCATCGGTTTTCGCCGGCTTTTTAACGCTTCAGGCCAAGGAGCTTTGTTCCTATAATTGCCTCTAAATTGTATTCAATTCTCTCAAATTAAAAATAACTATATTTTCTTTTACGATTGTTTTCAATAATAAAGCTCAATAATTCTTCCTGTAAATCATGAATATTAAAATTCGGCAAACTTTTGCAAAGGAACTTTGTGTGTCTGTTTACAAGTACTTTAATTACTTTAAAAATTTACAAAATAATATATTGATTCATAAGAAAATAAATCGAATTTTGACCTTTATCACATGTGTTCACACTTTTTTTATTATTTTATTTTATTTTATTTTATTTTATTTTAGTTTTTTGCATTTTAGTTTCATTGCACATTAAGATGCCTTAGAAGTTCACGGCTTAGTGGTAAGAAAATATAAAAACCTTAAGCCAACTTTACTTGCAATACACAATAACACATACTAGTACACAGAAAAAAAACTGGATTTTAAAATCAAGTTTAATTTTCTTATTTTTCGCAAAAATCGTACTAAAATTCGTACTTATATAAGAGGGGATTTATTTAAAAATTAAGAATGTAATACTTAATTTAAGTATGAAAATTCTAATACATACTAAGTACAAATTGTACTTAAATCAAGTAATTGATTCTTGGGATTTGAAAGTAAGTCTAATTTGACTTAAATTAAGAGGAAAATCTTATATTTATCTGTGAGAGAATATCAGCAGAATGAAATTTACTCTCACAACTTTCTCGTTCCTTCTTTTTTGCTTTTAAGTTTCATCATGCAATTTTCATTAGTTTTTTATTCTGCGTCGTTTAAATACTTTGGCATTTGTTTTAAATTTTTAAGCGGTCTTTTTTTATAAATGTTGTTACACATTTATAAAAGCGAAATTAACTTCTATGGAATGGTGACTTATGCCTGCTTTCAACTCCTTAAAGTGTTTCATTTAGAAGGTGATATTGATTATTTAAAAAGTAAGTGCTAATTAAAATTGTTAAGAAAAAAAAAAATTGGGGCATATTGTATACATGAAGTATTTTGGCAAAAACTACGTTCTAAATAAAATAAATTGTATACTTAGTATGTAAACTTATTTCCAAAAATAATTTATTTATCAGGTGTATATATGAGTGTATGTATGAATGTATGTATGTGTGTATATTGTAAGTACATCTCCAGCAAAAACTCTTTGGTTTTCGGTAATGGCAACTACTTATTAAAGTAGTTTCTCGGTAATGAGGTGTCATTATTAATTGCTTTCTCTGTATCACATAAACAAGTACTCAATAGTATAATAGCACAGTAATATTACAATCACGTGGATGAGTTGGCTAGAGCACTGGATTAACAACCAGAAGGTTGTTGGTTCAACCACATTCTGATGCTGCTACTTTTTTATAACAAAATGTCTAAAAAGATATTTTTTACAAAAAAGATTTTTGTTTTTATTTTTATTTTCGTTTAGGTACATATTTTTGAGTACCCGTAGAGTCTAAAGAGTTATTCAGGCAAAAAATAAGTAGTTTATTTTTATTTCCAATTATACCTGTTAACTTGCTAGAAAAGCAAAGTTTTTGCTGGGTCCATACAGAAAACATGCTAAAGTTTTTCAAAATATGCAGAAAAAGAAACAAAATCTTCCTTAGAAACAAATGACTTTCTTTGTGTTAATTTAAATACAATTTCTACTTACATATTTATTCATGTCTGTATATTTACAAATGCTTTGTAATTTTTTATATTAATATGGTGCTAACAGAAGGTAAAGCAAATTTAATTCTGCTCATTTTGAGATTTATAAATATTAAGTAGGAATGCATAAATATGTAAGTTGAAATTTCTTAACCAATGAATTAGTACTCTCAAAAAAAGTCATTTGTTTCTAAGGAAGAATTTTTGTTTTCGACATATTTTCAAAAATTGAACTGAAAATGAGTAAAATTTATGAAAATGCTAGAGGTTAATTTGTCTGATTACAATAAATTGTATTTGTTTCAATTTCTTAATTTCATAATATATTTTTGTATCGATGAGTATACCATTTCGGTCAACTCCTAAGTTGAAAATTAGTTGAAGGGCGATTTTAGAGGAAAACATATTTTTAAAAGGATGAATATTCAACATATTTTTTAATATAAAATGACCGAAATAATACATTTATAATTTTTTATTTAATGCTTTTTTCAAGATTATTTTTCAATTACAAAAACTACCTAAAGCTGCTGATTTAATGAGGTTTTAATAATGAAAATTTAATAAAAACATAATAAATTATAAATTTAAAATTTTTTTTGAAAAATTTAAAAAAAGTATATATATTTCAATTTAGTTTTATGTATAAAATAAGTAAAAAAATTCTAAAAACAAGCGCTTTAAGGATCAATTTAAGTAAGAATTCATAGCAATTAGGATTGATATTTCTATACCAAGTGCATTTTCTGAGTAATTGTGATCCGATTATTCTGAAATCAAACCCTTTTATACTTACTTTAAGCATGGACTTAGGCTAAAATCAAGCCATATTATCTGAGCACAAGAAAAATTCAAAAAATTCAAATTCAATTTAAAATAGGCTTAAATGGAGATACGATTAATAATTTTTCGCCATTCTTGATTCAAGTAATTCCCACTTAGTTTAAGAAAATCCGTACTTGATTTAAGTACAAATTACTCAATTTATTTTTTTGAGTGTATTGTATATAAATATAAATAGATAGTATGTATGTACATATATCTAACTATAAGTAAGTTTGTATATTTTATAGTATAGACGACGTATTTACTAAAGTTTATTTTACGTGCAAAAAAACGCAAGTATTAAGTATTTTAAGTTTTATTAAATAACAAACCGGTGTTTGTAACCAGTTGGCTTTTAATTTTTTTTTTTTTTTCTTACTTAAATGTCCTCATCTTTATGTCGTCGTCGCCGTTGTGGTGTATCTTAATTGTATTTTGCAGTTTTGTTTTAAAGTGCTCATCTCTTTTTAAAGACTTTGTGCTGTTTTTTTCTTTTTTTTTTTGCTATTAAAATGTTGTTTCTTATAAAATGTTAAAATGTTGGTTATTCTTAAATGCTGCTGCCAGAGCAGCAACAGTCATCAAAACTGCAATAGCAACAGGAACAGCATCAGCAATAGCAGTCGCAGCATCAGCAATAGCTACGACATTATCAACAATAACGAAAACTACAACAATAATAAAAACAACATCAGTAATAATAGCAGCAGCATGTTGTTCAACTTGTTAAAACTATTTGCCATTTCATACCAACAACAACAGAAACAGCAATTGCAATAACAAAAAAATGGCTAAATTTAGAATATGAACTATCATCGTCAGTGTTGCTTCTTCCGATACGTGTTTAATACACTCAAGAAAATATGGTCATTATATCCATAATACATAAGAAAAAATATATTTATATAAATTAAGAAGTTAATATAAAAAAGAAAATTTTATTTTTTAATTATAAAATAAAAACGTTTACATATTATTAAATAAATTAATTTAATTCCATACGATAATCATATGCAGTGTTTCCAGGAGATGAGGAAAAAAGAGGCTAAATTGAATTTTAAAAAAGGTCAAAAAAGGTTAAATGTCAAAAAAAAAATAAGGCCTGAAATATTGTATTTGAAAAAGGTTGGAAGCTAATATGACATTTACACCAAATAAAAACTAGTAGTTTTTGGCTTTATTTGATTTTTTAATAAAAAAAAAACTACGTAAATTTATTTAGTTTATCCATACAAATCAAAAAACCACTAAAATAAATATTTATGATGCATCCTGTTTAGCAAATTTTAGAACCATAACTTTTATATATAAAGAGAAAAATAAAATTTTAAATTTATAGAAATTATTTGTTTTGTTTATGAAATTACTACAATAAATAATTTATTAAAAATTATTAAAATATGTTTTAGTATTGAAACTATGTATTCTCTGATCGAAGAAATAGCAAATAAAGCGGAAATAAAAAAATATCTAAGAAATGTGAATGTCAACAAAAACTACGTTGGGAAGAAATAAGGTATGTAAATGATGTAGTTTTTGAAATTTTGTTTTTCAAAAACCAATTAGTTTTCGTTTTAGTATAAACGGCAGATAAAAATAAATTTTTGATGCTAAAAATAAAATAAAAAGGCTAGACTTGGCATTAAAAAGATTAAGCTGGCAACACTATTCATATGCATAGAGGAACTCAAACATACATAGATAAATATTATAAAAATTTTAAAACATTTGTTAAAAACACAAACTCCATCAGTTTCTGGTGCCTGTTCCAAGTTAATTACTTTACCGGCTACATTAGGGCACCACTAGTTACTTTATTAACTTGCGGCTAATCAATTTAACATGGGCATGTCCTAGAAAGAAGTCAATGGCCACCTCCACGTAGTGACTCAGTTTTGCATACACAATCACCTCCACGACTACCAAAGGGTCAGTAATATGGTAAGCGTCACTTTTTTACACACACAATCACCTCTACATCTACGAAGTGGCACTTTTGTGCACACAATATCATTTTACTGGTTTAGTAAAAAAATTTTGTTATCTTCTTTTAGTCTTCTTCCCGGTTAAAATCTGCTGGGTTTATTTTCCAACATTTCAACAAATATTACCCACCATTTTTATGTTTTGATATTTTTGTTGTCATTGGCTTTATTAGTGCCACTGCTTCTTATTTCTTGTAAGCCTTGATTTGATTTACGCTCATCTATTTAGTACTTAATTTATATAGCCAACATACATAAACGATTATATCTAATTCTGCTAAAGTTGTTTGCAACAATTATTTTAGTGTTGTTGTTAGTTTTTGCAAAAAAAAAAAAAAAAAAAAAGAAAATACATATATGTATGTATATTGTATGTATATTGTATTGAAATATATTGCATATTGTATTGTATATTGTATTTGAAAATTATATTTCACCAATTATGCAACAAACAAACCAGCATGCAAGAAGCATCATGCCATAACAAAATAAAAGGTAACAATAGTATTATGCAGCATTAAGATTTTTTTCTTTACTAAGAACTTTAATTTTACATCTAATACAAGTATGAGTATAAAATATTATACATACTTACTTATGCTACTACCAAATGAACGTATATATGTAAGGTGGTGAATATGTAGTTACTTAGTATGTAATAGTATGAGTAGTTATATGGTTTGTGTGAACATGATTGTTTATGTTTTGGTTTTATTGCTGTAAATAAAGTAAAAAGCCGGTTTCTATATTAAAAGTGAAATACTCACCAAACAAGAGAGTATATTTTGCAAGTTTTCAGTTTTAACTGTTATACCATCAGAAAAAGAGAGAGAGAGAGAGCAGAAAAAAATTAGCTAATATTAAATTCGTCTTCTGATGATGCCAGATTAGTACGATATACATATATATAAATAAAATACAAACTGGGATATGTTTCTTAAGCTGGGTTATTTTTACACTTTGCTACATTATAATTGCTATAACAGGGCGATATGGATATCAAATTAAAGAGGAGAATTTTGGCATTATAACTGATAACTTTTTCTTAAAATTATACAAACAAAAGTTGCAAAAAATGTCCTCCTAAAACACATTAATGGTCTGGGGAATTCGTAATGTCTCTAATTTTTTTCTTTTTATATCCTGTTTAAAAATTTAATAAATTTTTTTTTTAATTGTAAAAAACACATATTTTGTATTATAAATGCACCCTACAAACTTCAGCTGAGCCCAATAAACGATTCTATGGGGAGTTACGGTCAAAATTCAAAAGTCGACAAATTTTGATGTTCAGTTATAGGCCGATCTTCTTAAAATTTGGTAGTATAGTTTATAGTTATATAAATCCTAATTACTGTAAATAATTTATATGAGATTTATGCGCGTTAGAGTAAAATTCACGAATTGGTGTTATATGGAAGTATGGTCAATTATGGTAACTAAATTATTTCTCAGGGAAATATTTGTATGATGGCTAGGTGAAATAATGGACAGGGCTTCAAGCATTTTCTACAGACTTCGTCTTTAAACAAAAAAAAAAAAAAAAAAAAATGAATGTGCCAATTATAATTAAATAATATTTTAAATTGCAGCATTCATTTCAATCAATGACTACTATTGCCTTTTAAACTTTACATCAATTCACTGTGTGTACATATGTATTGAGAAGAAAATAGAAACGAAGCAAAAAGAAACAAAATCAAGAGTGCAGGTAATCCCTAAAATATTTTAACAACGAATCATTTTGAACTGAATTATATGTATTTATTTGTGTGTATGTTGTTTACAAAATTTAAAATAAAAGAAAAATAAAATTTGAAAAATGTAAATAATATATTTAAAAGTAATATCATCAAAAAAAAAAAGCTTTATTTAATTTTATATATTTTTTATATTATTTAATATATTTTATTTATTTTCCTTTTTGATTTGCTTGATTTTAACTATTTTACTAACTGTATTTATTTCATCTACATACACGTTTATATAAAAAAGTGACTGACTGATTCAACATCGCCCAACTAAAACGACAAAAGGTACATTTATCAAATTTAGACTAAGATGGAATTCTTGGAACTTCGAAGGTTTATTTTGTAACCTTATATTTCCTAAACTAATATAGATACAAAAAATAATAAAAATAAAAAAAAAATCGTGAACATAAATAATAAGTCATTCAAAATAAGAAAACAGGATTTAGAACTTTTAGATAGAAAACGGATAAAACCGTATTTTGGTACTTTTTTTGGCGCTCTATGTGTCTTTTAAAGCAGTAAATATAGAAATGAAACTTACATCATACTCATAACTATTGAAAAATGAAAATTACTAATTCGGTATTTTTGTAAAATGGAACGTTTAAGGGTTAAAAATCGTGCCTATTTTTGTCCCCTTTTCATAAAACATTTTCTTCTCTTTATTCACATATAAATATGAATATTTTCTTATGGATAATAGAATATGTAAGATCTTTCTGTCAGAGAGTGTCAAATTCGCTCTCTGAGAGAATTATCTTACGTGAAGAATATCAATTATTAGTATTATAAGAAGTATTACAAGACTGTTATGATTAGATTTCTGTACACAACTATCATATAATATCAGCTGTCAAAAAAAAAAATACACATATACAAAAGTTTTTTTGTGTGTGTATGTGTGTATTTTGATAATTATTAAAAAAAACAATGTGTTTTTTAAATTGTTTCCTTTTAATGTTTGTTTTACATTAAAAAAAAATGTATCAAAAGTGTGCTAAAAAGTGAGAATTTGTTAAATAAGAAGGACATGTTTACTCTGTGACTGAAAATAATGATATTTTATAGGATTTATTTGAATACGTGTTACTCTCTTCTGCCGGCATTATCTCACATATTATATCACCGTTAATCTTAATTGTAATATAATTTTTATTATATACAAAGGGAATAAAAGTACCAAAAAGCTAGAAATTACATTTTGTATATACCTATTGAGCTAATTTTGACAAAATTTGAAGGAATGTTTCATTTATGTACAAAAAAATAAGATAATAAATCATTATTTGGAACTCTGGTACCAAAACGTAAATAAAGTCAAATTCGGGTAAATGGTACTTTTTTTGAAATATAATTTCTCAAATAATTGAAGGCAGATTCGTATTGTTTGAATTGTATGTGTGACAAGCAAATTTAAACACAGTGTTTAACATATGATTTATTTACTTATTTATTTTATTACTTATATTTTATTTAAGTTGAATTTAAAACTTTTATAGCGATTACAATAAAAAGTAAGTGTACTTCTATAGAAAATATATGGCATAATAACTCCTAAACTGATGATGCACAGTGGGGTCAAACGCAAATTTTTTGGTAATAAATCTGAATCTCCTAAACTACTGGTCGGATCAAATTGAAATGTATAGAAGAGTTGTAGAGGAGGACCTAAGCTTTCAGAAAAATCATCTTTTAGTCACCCTGTGATAACACGAGATAAGCTACAGGGTGTCAAAGTTAACTACCTCGAGTATGTAAAAGTTAAAAAAAATCGTAACTTGTACAAATGAAGTCCGATTTTAAAGATTTTTATATTTCTGAAAAGTGCTTGGCAAGATAAAGAAAAAGTAAGCTTACTCATCTAAGTTATCTCTTACAGTTAAAAAGATATTTACGCTTGAATTTTGAATTTTTGATTTTTTGGCTCGACTTTCTTTTGTTTTTCGGGAATAAGTCCGGTGATATATGAGGTAAAAATTTTTTTAAAATATTCTGTAACTTGCTACATATTTCAAAATAATATGCTGAAAGAATTTTTGGATTATCTCAATTCGTCTAGACGTGAAAAATATTCAAAGTCAGCACTCTGAAATTGGCATGAAAAATGGCTATTTTTTTTACAAAAATATAGTACAATTCATTCACTTTTTTCTCAAAGTTCCGTTAATAAAAAAATGTTTTCCTTATTAATTTCAAAATATAAGGCTTCATAAATGGTTAGTAAAGAAATTTTGAATTGATTTAAGTTTGCACCCTACATCCAGCATTGGCCGAAAATTGTCAATTTTAAAAAATAGTTTCATTTTAAATAATAAAAAAAATGTCACGCGAGCTTTTTTAAATTTGGTACCCATATTTTTTATAGAAATAGATTTAGAATGATTTAATACTAAATTGCTTCCCGCCTGGCCAAAAACGAATGCAAGAGTGGAGATTTTATGTTAAAAGTCAGTTTTTTTAACGACTATTTTTAAAAGCATATTAAAAGCATATTCGCATAACATTTTTAATATTATTTCTTATGTAATGTATAAAACACAAACCAAGCTTTCATTTCTAAAAAAATCAATAAAATAGCTCCAATAACCTATTTTTGGTAATTTTTCAAAAATAATTTTTTTTTTTTTCAAAAATAGCTGAAAATCCAAAAAAATTTAATTTTTTTAATACAACTCCACTAATTTTGCAAATACTTTAAAAATGTTAAAAGAATATAAAAATAGACTTATTTACAAATTCAACGATATATAAAATGTTGATATAGGTCATTTAATAATAGTAATATAATGGCCTCAAAACTACCAAGTCACGTCAAAAGTTGCAAAATTCACTATTTTGTTCCGTATTTCCATATGTGTGTATACGTAACATTTTAGTTTTCTAATGTATTATGTAGGTATATATTTGTTATTATAAAGTAGTAAATTCTTTATTTGAGTAATGTTTATTTAATTTGTTTTACATATTTACATACTTATTATACATATATCCCGTATATTTATTTTATTAAGAATATATTATCGAAGATATTATTAGAGATTTTCTTGAAAATAATCAGAAACATCAAACGTTAGCAAATTTTTAACTTCCTTAGCTTCGGCGTCCTCTTTTCCTATTTCAAGAGTGATTTTTGGTAGCCATCGTGTTCTTATAGAATATATAACTGGATCTGATGATATTAATAAATATTCCATAAAGTCCATATTTTGCGCTATTTTCGAACATTTTCGGGTATTGAAGAGTCGGAAATGTTTAACATCTTTATTTCGGGCCTCCTGTGCTTCCTCTGTTAGCTCTCCCAATGGCAAAATACTATTTTCTATTATTTCTTTACCATGAGCCAATACTTTGTGATTTGTTGGAGTCATTGATTTCCAGGGGTATGTAATGTTAAGTAGTTCTTTAGTTTCGTAAGCAAAAATTTTAAATTTGTCCGCATTAATTTGTTTTTTGCTATTAATGGCTGCCATTATAATCTTAAAACGCTTCAAAATATTTAAGTCAATGCCTGTGATTGAAGATGTGAGTTCCGGATTTTCAAAGAAACGTCTTGCTGTATTTCCATCATTTGAGCTTCCATAGCCATGTAGAGGTTTATCAATTATTAATCCGAGTTGTTCTTTGAATTCTAATTGAATTCTTTTCTTCTCCTCTTTTCGTAATTCGTGAAGTTCCAAATTGTTTTTTACTGTAGCATTTTCCTGCCCGGGAATATTTCTGTACTTCATATCATATGCAAGATGTAAGCAGAACTCCAAAAATCTTATCCTTGCGTGGAGTGGTGATATTCCAAATTTTAAAGAATTTTTATTAACAAGGACTTCAGAATTATCCTGAAATTGTGAACTTATTTTTTCACATATATTATATTTCCATGTAGATGTTGTATCTGTTATAGCGTTTGCAACTTTTCCATTAATCATCGTTAATTGTTGTTGAAATGTAACTTTAATAGTTCTGTTTGATACTTTTACATATATTGGGGACAATGCTTTAATTTCTTCTTCCAATTGGTTGACAATGCTGTTTATTGTATTATTGTGGTTTCTTTTGTGTAATCAAAAAGGATTGGACGGCACAAAAATTTGGAACCTGGAGTTAAATTTATCCATATATCATCAAAAAGCGAGTCATTTCTTGTCGATGAGGAAGGCTTATTTAAGCGCATACGAAGTGGTACCAGAGACGCTATAAACAGCGAGGAATAATTATTTCCAGAATTACTTCCATCCAGTTGTTTGTATTCCGAAAATCCTGATGTTCCATCGCAGCCCCATTTGAATATTAAAATAAGGTCAGGGTCTTTGCATTTTTCAATGTTATTATTACTGAAGGTAGATATAATTCTAGAGGCAGTATTTTCAAGTAATTGCAATATATTAACTTTAGCACTTTTAACAGAAGCATTAACCGGGTGCTCCATAGGCTGTAAAATATTACTTTTCGCTTATCTCACTGATTTGCTCCTTTTTCGCTAACAGATTTCACACATCTATAACTTTTTGTACTTCCTTTGGTTGCGTACGTGTTACTAAAGCTTTAAATGTATCTTTCATTTCGGCATTCGTATGTGAATTTAGAATAGATTCCTGTTTGGTCCTCTTTGTTCTTAGCTGAACTACATCTTAACTTTTTTTTGGTCGACCCTTTTTCTGCTTTCTGATGAAAATTTGTATTTCTCCCTCCAACCACTCTTCATTTTTCTTCTTGAACTTTGGTATTGACCAATCTGAAGCTTCCATCCTTTTTTCGTATGATTTATAAAAATTTTCGATCTTTAAACTGTCTTCTGCAGTAAGAGTTAAACCAAAAGATACTACTGTATCAATGAGTTTTCTTATTTTTTCTGGACGATTTATAATATCAGATAGATTATCCCAGATTACTTTGCAAATAGAAAAGTGTTTTAATGTAATCTCCATAATGGCAAATTCACTAATAAATCTGCATATTTATAAGGATACTTATATATAGAAAAATAATATTTATATCAGGTAAATGGTGACAGGCAAAAATGAATTAAAAAATTTAAATTTTTGCTCAAAACCCCCAATTTCATTCAGTTTATTTTTATGACCTGTAGTGTTAAACAGGTACGTCAAAAAATGTACCTATGCGATTGTAAATAATACATTAATTAAGTAGCTAGGTAAATTATTTAAAAACTTAAAAAAATGTAATAAAAAACGAAGGAAAATATACTTATTTATGTACTTAGGTAATTTTAAAAACCTTTTCAGTAGAAAAAAATTATGAATAAATAAATTCATTAATAAATATTATTATCTCGTAACAAAAATAAGCAATGCAGTTGAGTTTTACGTATACACACATATGGAAATACGGAACAAAATAGTGAATTTTGCAACTTTTGACGTGACTTGGTAGTTTTGAGGCCATTATATTACTATTATTAAATGACCTATATCAACATTTTATATATCGTTGAATTTGAACATTTTTAAATTATTTGCAAAATTAGTGGAGTTGTATTAAAAAAATTAATTTTTTTGGATTTTCAGCTATTTTTGAAAAAAAAAAATATTTTTGAAAAATTACCAAAAATAGGTTATTGGAGCTATTTTATTGATTTTTTTAGGAATGAAAGCTTGATTTGTGTTTTATACATTACATAAGAAATAATATTAAAAATATTATGCTAATATGCTTTTAATATGCTTTTAAAAATAGTCGTTAAAAAAACTGACTTTTAACATAAAATCTCCACTCTTGCATTCGTTTTTGGCCGGGCGGGAAGCAGTTTAGTATTAAATCATTCTAAATCTATTTCTATAAAAAATATGGGTACCAAATTTAAAAAAGCTCGCGTGACATTTTTTTTATTAATCGATAAAAATGAAACTATTTTTCAAAATTGACAATTTTCGGCCAATGCTGGATGCAGGGTGCAAACTTAAATCAATTCAAGATTTCTTTATTAACCATTTATGAAGCCTTATCTTTTGAAATTAATAAGGAAAAAATTTTTTTATTAACGGAACTTTGAGAAAAAAGTGAATGAATTGTACTATATTTTTGTAAAAAAAATAGCCATTTTTCATGCCAATTTCAGAGTGCTGACTTTGAATATTTTTCACGTCTAGACGAATTGAGATAATCCAAAAATTCTTTCAGCATATTATTTTGAAATATGTAGCAAGTTACAGAATATTTTTAAAAAATTTTTACCTCATATATCTCCGGAGTTATTCCCGAAAAACGAAAGAAAGTCGAGCCAAAAAAACCAAAATTCAAAATTCAAGCGTAAATATCTTTTTAACTGTAAGAGATAACTTAGATGAGTAAGCTTACTTTTTCTTTATCTTGCCAAGCACTTTTCAGGAATATAAAAATCTTTAAAATCGGACTTCATTTGTACAAGTTACGATTTTTTTTAACTTTTACATACTCGAGGTAGTTAACTTTGACACCCTGTAGCTTATCTCGTGTTATCACAGGGTGACTACAAGATGATTTTTCTGAAAGCTTAGGTCCTCCTCTACAACTCTTCCATACATTTCAATTTGATCCGACCAGTAGTTTAGGAGATTCAGATTTATTACCAAAAAATTTGCGTTTGACCTCACTGTGTGATGTTTCATAAAAATTAACTTCAACAAAATCATGGGAAACGATCTATAAATTTATAAATCTTGTAGTGGCATTAAAAACTTTAGTCACGTAGCAAGCGAGATATATTTAAAAAAAAAAAACTAATTTTTGTGACTTTTAAGAGCAATTAACTCCCACAGCGTACACCTCTTTTTGGTGACATTTTACGTATATTTCGTGATATGTTGCACTTTGTAAAAAAATTAAATTTTATACTAACAATTACTTAGAAAATTAGCATAACGTGTCGGCCAAAACTAACTGAACAAATCCTATATTTAGAAGAGTGCCTTCGTATGAGCAGAGTAATACATATTATTTTTCAAAAAAATATCTACTTTCATCTAAAGGTCGTTTTCCGCTCTAAATAAAAACATTTAAATTATTCTATTTTTCCGACCTATATAATATAAAATTTAATTAACTGAACAAAATAGATTTTTGTCGAAACATTTTTTATTTGATGTTACCATTCTGCAAAAATATTCAATAGTAGCACAGAAAAAATATGGATAAAATTTTTCTAAATAAAATTATGACTAGAATATTTTAAATAAATCATTATTTAACTATAAATAAAATTTTATAAAAAAATTTGTTTGATTTTAAAATATTACTTTATTATTTGTAAATTCATTCTAAACTAAAACGAAAAACAATAACAATTTCTTGTTTTTTGGCAATTAAAAATAGAAAAATAAATAAAATTATAAAAATGTTGAGACAAAAAAATATAAAATACATCATTTAAGTTACTTTAATTTTCGTATATATTTCATTACCAAATATGTATAGTGATTTATTTTTGTGTATCTTCTAGATGAATCAAAAGCATATGAAATATGCATGTATGTATATATATCATATGCATGCATATATATATATATATATATATATATATCATATGCATGTATATATATATATATATATATATATATATATATATATATATATAGTAAAGTGTTTTTTGTAATTTTTGTATTTCAAATCATTTAAAAGAATTTTGCGGAAATGGTCTTTAGCGGAAGTGGTCCTTAACAAAATGATACATGTTTGCAATCGTAAATTGCCCTATTGTACGGTTTTAGCGGTACCAAAGCAGAGTTTGTTTGCGCACTTGTTAGATTCTATCTATCCTGTTTTCATTGAAACTTAGATATTTCACTCCGTTAAAAGGTATGTAAGTTGAATTCATTTAGAAAATGCTTCAATTGATAACGATTGCGTTTCTGTTTTAGTTGGTTTTGGCCACTAATGAAATGTCTTCTTTTATTTCGTATATATATTTTATATAAAGTTATACATGAATACATAAACTTAGTTATGGCACCATTATTTTTCACCAGCATTATACACATTATCTACATACTATACATTGTGTATTACCGTTTCATCTAAAAAATTCTCCATTAATTAGTTAGTATTATATAAAAGTTTCGCTTCTCTACACCAAATTTTCATACATGCATTTACATGATAAAATACAATACTAACATTCGATCCGAATTATTGTATATATTATAGAAAATGTATAGAAAAAAAATATTAAATAAGAAATAAAAATTGATTAAAAAATTAATATCATTTTTATTGATTTTAATAAACCATATTATTGAATTTCTAAGAATTTTCAAATATTCAAATTTATAAATAGTAAAAATATTTTAATAAAAAAAAAAATTAAAATTTTTTCAATAAAATATTTACGAATTTGAATATTTGATTTTACTAATTCAGTGATAGGTCCGATTTCAGTAAAAAATATAATTGGTTTTATGAATTTAGTAATAGAATACGATATTTTATTTTTTCTATGAGATATCGTATTTGATGTTATTTAGTGATGAAATTTTGTAAATAATTTTGCCTTATCTAAAATATATAGTGAAAAAAAGTATATAAAGTAAAGTAAAGGAGTTTTGTTAATTTTGAAAAGTTTTAGTGATGATAATTAAAATAGTTAAATCGAAACATTGGAAATAAGTTAAAAATTACCACATTAGATATTTTCGAAGTGGTATAACCCATTAAGACCTTTGAAAAATATTAATATGACAAAGATACGTTACAAATAAGTTAAAAACGACAGAAACGGTGCAATAAATCAACTATGAATGCCAGTCAAGATGGTTTACTATCAATAATGATACATAACTTATTAGTGGACGTTAGAACGATCATAATAAGTCTGCTCCAAGTGATATTAAATCATTGAGCATTGAAATAACCACACGTACAATTCAAAGAAGAGCAGTTAAGACCAGTGCAGAATTCTACAGATTTGCAAAAAAGCCATTTATTTCAAATAAATAATAAAGCACGACAGAATTGAGACGAGAGCATCCCCACCACATATAGAAGTTAAGATGAACAACTTGGAAGATATGAGAAGTGTTAGTCAGCCCCTTTATCAACGCTTGCGAAAATGTTTGGAAGTAAATTTGTACCTTCTGATCGGCAAGTTTATTTTCATGAAATTTGGTATAGGCATAGTAGAGGAGAGTAAAATGTTAAGTTTGGAAGAGGGATCCAACATATCCCTCAGCAGCGGAGCTAAGAGGGCAAAGACATAGAAAATTTTTAATTGCTTGCCAAATTTTTGCTTTTTATCCGATTTCAAATATTTTTATACATTCTTGTACGCCACAATAGGACCTATAGAAAACATGTCAATGTTCTATTTATCTCTTACAGTTTTTGAGTTATTTACATTTGAAATTTCAACCATCTCAATTTTGCAAGATTTTGGTTCAGGTTTTGCAGCATATAGTCCAACAATTTTGACCGATTTTTTTAATTAGTTATAGAAAAAATTATCTATCGAAGGTCAATATCTTTTTTCAAAAATCAAAAAGTTTTTGATTTATTGTTTTTTTTTTTTTTTTGCCGAAATGTGCCTAAACTCTTTTTTGTCTAAAAAAAAATTCTTTGATTTGTAATAATTTTATAACTTTCTGAAAGATGTCTTCACAGAGATGATTTAAAGTTAAAAATTAAAACATTCCTCCAATAGGGTTGCTTACATACACTTCGAAATTTTACCTATTTTATATCAAAACTTTTAATTAAGAATATATCTTATAAAATTACAAAGGCTAGTTCGGGAAACCGAATGTATTTTAAGATACCCTGATGTTTTTTTTTAAGAGTTTACAAACAGCTTTTTCGGAACTTTTGACAAATATGGATATTATTGGAAAATATAAGAAAAATCCCATTTTTAAGATTTTTCTTCAGTTTGTTTTTTAATTAAGGGAAACCTTTATTCCAATTGAATCTTTTTCTTTTGCTTTTTCATTTTAATTAATAAAGTCTATATTTTCTGAATATTTCATTAAGATATTTTTAGTAACAAAAATTTTATTACAATTCTAAAATTTTACTAATTTCAAAATAACGGAAAAAATTCTGCAAAATTTTGTTTCGAATAAATTTTATTATATAGCACAAACAGTTTCTCATCATTAGTAAAAAAAAGTATTTAATTCAATATCTTTTTTAACTCCGGAAATACAGGCGTCAAACCTTAATAGTTTTAATCTGTTGTACATATTAGCCATTATCAAAAATTTTTAAGCTGGCCAAAACTAATTTTAATCTTTAATAAATTTTTGTTCTAATACTATTCTAAACAAACGTGTTACATATCTAAACTAACAAGACTCGAAACTAATAGAGTGCACAGTTTTACAGCCTTAGGTTTCATTTTATAATCATGATTGTTGTTCAAAGTTCAAAAGCTTACAAAAAGGGATAAAAGTTACTGAACTTTTTCCCATGTGGATAAATTCTATGCCTTCTTTGTTGTGCAGACTTTCCACATTTGCATACTGGGTAGTCAAATTTTGATAACAACATTTTTTAATTTTAAATTTTTTGGGTTTTTGGACGTGGTCTTTGTGCGCCCGCCAGCGAAATAAAAATTTTGAAATAGGGATTGATATTTGTTGTATTATTCATATTTTGCGCAAAATTTTTTAAAAAATCAGATTTTCGCGAGGCATATTCACAGTTTCATATGGTATAACATGGATTACTGTGTAAACATAGTGTTTTGTTATTTACTGAAGATAAATCATTAACAATAAATTTAATAAAAAAATGAATGGGCTTTTTGAAAATTACGCAAAAATTGCAAAACAAATCATTTTGTACAAGTCTTGGATATATAGATATAATAATGGCGATAAGTATAATTGACCAGGACTATAAATTTAAGTCAAATGTCGTTTATAGTTAAAAGCGGGACACTTTTGTAAAACAGATTTTGCTAAGGCACACACATGGACATCATGAAAATGACCACATTTGGCATAAATGGTTAGAGTTCGTAATGCATAACGTAAATATAGAGGCGCTTAAATAAATTTCGAAAGATATAAATTTTATGGACCAAAATTAGTTGTTCTTGGGTTAAAAAAGGATCACAATATTAAATAACAATTTTTTTTAATAAACTAATAAAATATATTTTCGTTTAATATATGGAGAAATAACTTAAAGTTGATTAGCATTTTCCGCAAGTTTTTTGAAAATCACAATTTTTTCATATAAAAAAAATTTTATAATTTTACTAGAAAACTCAAAAAATATGCCACACTAATATTATCAAGCATTGAAAATATCATACATTTTATTTAAATAATTCATTAGGTTTCGATATTACGCGTATTTTTTACCAGAATTATACATAAACTTCTAGTTTTTAAAAACGAATTTTGAAGGCCTAAAATCAACTTTTGCCTTTTGCTTTAGGTGAAAAATTGCTTAGAAAATTACAAATGTTTTTATATTTTTTGTTAATAAATCTTTGCCGAGAATGTTTTTAGATGAAAACTATTTTTTCAATATAGTTGCCACAAATCCCTTCCAAACTATGGTTATTTTATATAAAAATTCAGATTATATTAAATCTTTTCTGAAATCCCAATGTTGAAAATTTCAATTTGAGTGCAATACCAGATACTCTGATACATATTTAATAAAAATGGCAAAATGGCTAACATTTTATAAATTTAATTTTTTGTGAAATTATTTTCTTAAAATACTATTTTGTTATTTTCATATTTCAAACGAAATACCAAAGTGTTTATCCTACATTAAGTAATAAAAGCTTTATTGTTTGTTCCATATTTAAGGTTTTTATACACATTTTACCTATGTTCTGCAAATTTCGATTAGATGGTTTTAAAATCACATTTTTGTGATCTTGGAATAGTGTACAGATAATATCATTTCCGGTGATACCTAGCAGTAATACCTAATTTACATTCATTATTTGAATACCAGAACTAGTGAAATAAATCTAATAAATTATAAAAATTTGCACATTATCTTTACCGACATCATAACAAAGTAGATTATCATGACGATTACATTAAAATATGAAAAATTTTATTCCATTCTGTGGAATTTATCTAAATATGGTCCAAATCGTTGAAAAGCTATAGTGGAGCTCATAAAAAATACATGTCAGGAAAAAGTTGACGTCATAGGTTCATCACAAATAAAAAGCTTTTTAAATTAAGTCCTTGAATGGCAGTACTATGGGATTAGAAAAAATATGTTAATTGAATGGATACTAATATGGAAATATTATCATACGAATTATCAACTGGAGCAGCCTGCAAGTTATATGATGATTTAAGTTCAAAATCTAAAAAGAAAAGATTGGCATAGAAGCTTTCTATAGTCTCAAATGAGGAAGTTTCGGATACATTCTAAAAAATGTTTAAAAAGCAGAAACAACCATAGAATGCATTTAATATTTCTGATGTTCTGCCAAATGCATCACCAAAATGTCTTAAACGGATTGCCAAAGGTATATCTACTTCAACACCAGATTTTAAGAAAAGCTCTACTGAAAAAGGACACTCAATTTTGCCATAATAACAAAACTTTTTCAAGAAAACAAAAAATACAAAAAATATAGCATTTTATAGTTAATGAAAATGAGGCATGTGTACAGCTATCTTCTTTACTTGTTGCGGATTTTTCTACAGATCAGTTGGAAAAAGTAAATAACAGCGATTTTGTATTAATCTGTAAGTGGGGATGTGAAGGTTTGTCAGCCCCTCCCGAAAAAGCGGCGGAATATAAAAACATATTCATGGCGTCCTTAGTGTCATAAAGAATGTGAAAGAAATTTTTTACCGACCTATTTGGTTTGAATATTTTACAGATGACATTGATTTACAACCTCTTTAAATAACAATAAACCCATTCTGTTTCAACATATCTTTTCAACTAAATCTAACCATAAAGATAAGTAATGCCATTATGAAAACATATTCTTTTTAAAACTGCTCTATATGTGATGAGACGAAATCACAATTTTCGAATATTGATAATAACAACGAATATTAATGAAGAATTTCACCCTTTCGGAATATCTCCACCTTATGTAGAATTTTCTTCATATAGCATATGATTTAAAGTATAGAAGTATAGCAGAAAATATAACAAAGTCTTCTGGAAGTAACGAGGAGTTAAAATTACTTAGGATATCTGAGAAAAGTAGAATCCAAGAAGAATTCAAAGCATAAACGAAATTAAACATTGATGATTTACTTTAAAGGACTAATAAAATACTATCGGCAATTAATAGCAAACACAAAATAAGCTTGGCTTGATTTGGAGAATATGCAACAGAAATATCTAAACCACTTGTCTCTCTGTATCCTTGGAAAGAAATAACACCAACAGCGCACAAAGTTTTGAGCCAAACAATTATTGAAACAAAAATTCTTCCACCTGGAGATCTTACCGAAGAGGCTCAGGTAGCAAGAAATCGAGATTTTAGGCACGTTCAATTATTCAGCTTCAGAAAACACTACAGGATGTCTCTAAACGAGTATATTTTCTCTAGCCAATTGTTATCATCTGATCCTGTACTATCATCAATGAGAAAAAACGTTGGATTATCAACTTGAAATACATAAGATTTCAAGGATTTATATTATCTTTTAGATATGTGTATCGATATGACTGATTATTTCATGGAAAATAAGTGTTAGTATAAGTTTAAATTATATTATTTACATACATATATTTATATTAATTGAACTTGTAAAATTTTTATATAAATTAAATTCTTATGTAGGATAAACATTTTGTTCACCTATTGTGAATTCGTTGTTTAAAATTGTGAATTATTTTAATAAAATATTTTCCCAAAAAATAATTAAAAATCGCAAAAATTTAAATTAAAAAAATTTTGACTATTTTGACGACATTTGGACCAAGTCTAATAAAATAAATGTACTGTGTATTAAATAAGTATCAGAATGTCTTGTATTGCTCTCAAATTGAAATTTTCATCTTTGGGATTTCGGAAAAGATTTAGTATTTTCTGAATTTTTATAAATAATTTCGGGCAAACCTATTGAAAAAATATTTTATTTTTTCTCTAAAGACATTCTCTGCAAAGATTTATTAAAAAAATTTAAAAACATTTACAATCTTCCAAGTAATTTTCCAGCTAAAGCAACAGGCAAAACTTGGGCGTTTGTAAACTAGTATTAAGGTTTGAAGCCATGTGTTTCCGAAGTTAGAAAATCTTTTTTAAATGGTTAAAAATTTTATGTGCTATATAAAAAATTTATTTGAAACAAAAATTATTTGTGCTATTTGGAATTAGCAAAATTTTAGGTCCAAATTCCGATTTTAGAAAAAACTAAGAATTTTTGAATTGTAATAAAATATTTCTTACTAAAGATATCTTAATAAAATTTTCAAAAAACATGTACCTTATTATTAGAAATAAAAAAAGTGGAAAAAAATTCTGCTTACTGTAATTCTATTAAACAAATTTATTATTTCAAATTACCTTCAAAATGCATTATCATTTGAAAATAAATTCCTACAAAATGAACTGCAGGCAGCTCTGCACTGACTAATCTTTTGAAAATAGCAAATTACTGGAGGGAGTTCTGCGGTATTTTTTAATATTAAATAGTATAAAAAAAAAGTATAATTTTATCAAATTTCCCCTCCCTGTTTCATCGTTTCAATTCAAATCATTTGTTTTCACATAGATTATTTTGCATTGTTTCATTTTATATTTTAGCAGTAATATGTGAGCAAGTATTAAAAATCATTACTGTGAATTGAAAAACAAATATCTTGATGCAGATGTTTAATATTTACGTAAATACTAACAGGACATTTTTAAAATTTTATAAAATTTGAACTGTTGAAGCTGAAAGAATTAAGAAATTCCATTATAATGAACATAATTTCAGAATAATTAG